>OX104129.1:7094928-8515761 GCA_944470555.2 Heterobilharzia americana
CCTTAGACTGGGATAGTTTCAAGCCATCAGTCTGAAGCATCATGTTACATTTGACAGGAGTGAAAACAGATGCCAAACATACTTAGATTTCTGCTTAACGCATTCAAAAGACCCTGCATTTTGTCAGTGTGACCGTCCAGTAGGACAATATCTTCTCGCATACTCAAAGTCAACCAGATGACCGGGCAGGGAGTAGATCAATCCCTATGAAATTAGAAAGTTATATCAATTCGAAAATCCGTTCATAAAAACTAAAACTAAAGATTCAGATGCGAAACCCCACTGACTAAGTGTTGATTGTATCAAATCAAAAAAAACTCCATCTAGTCACAACTAAGTTAACCACACGTTATATAAAGCAATCTTGTGGTTGTATTTAAATGACCATTAATTTTTAGTATTAAAACGTTATGCGTACTTTCTGTTTCTTTTACTATCTTTTGTGTACTTTAGGCTGTGATATCTGGTAGAATGTACTTCTAAACCATATATATATATATATATATATATATATATATATATATATATATATATATATATATATATATATATATATGAGATGAGTTCGGATTTTTATTTAGAAGTAGTATCCATCATGGACTGACATTAGTTGGGGAACCATTGAAAATCTGGGAGCACTAGATAGCTGTTTCGTCCTAGTATGGGACTCCTGAGCATTACGCACCCACAACCCATGACCTGTGGGGTCAACCAGTCGGAAGTGAAGTGGATGCTAACTGAAGGGGAAGACGTTGGGTGACAGTCGCGCTATGTTGTGAATTGACAGAAGTTGGAAATTGTGAACCATTGGAAACGGACCCAGTGACTGGATAGTTAACGCGTTCGCCGTGAGACTTGGAGGTCCTGAGTACGACCCGTAGGTGGGTCGTGGTTGCGTACTGCTGAAGAGTCCCATACTAGGACGAAACAACTGTCTAGTGCTCCCAGGTTTCCAATGGTTCCCCAACTAATGTCTGTCCATAATGAATACTACTATATATATATATACATATATATATATATATATATATATATATATATATATATATAATGTGCGTGTGAAAAAGTGTAGTTGTCGAATTTATTAATCCGAAAAAACTTCATTAATATAGGTGTAAAACTTGGGCACTATGGTAGAAATTAATTCCATATTAAATTTGTTGATTTGATTTATAACACACTGTGATACAGTATTACCTATTCACTCGATGACGTTTCGAGCATAAATGAGTATTGCTCATAATCATATCAATGTAATCACACTACTTTCGACATTTGATTTTTATAGTTACGTCACTTCTTATATGGCGAAGATGTTGCGTCATTTCTATTACATGTGTTGAGTGTTGACTGATTCGATGAGCAAAAATTCAGTAATCAATCTCTCCCTCTCTCCACCTAATTGTATTGCACTTGAGTACAATGGCTTATCCCTATTGTGTGGTTGTGTTTTAATGCATGCATAGCAATAGCCGAGTTTTTTTTCTAGATTATTGATCTTATTTAGGCCTGTTATTCTATATTTAGCTAAATTTCTATGTTCGGCTATTCTAACTGACCCCGACCGACTAGTTTGACCTATATGCTTGACCTCACAGTCATTACATGGGATTTGATAGATTTTATTATTCTGCTTCATTGATTCTATCGGATCCTTAAGCCGACAAAGTTTATCTCTGAGTGAGTTTGTAGGTTTAAATGCCACCCTAATTCCAGCTCTGTTGAGGATTCTGTGTAAAGTTTCTGAGGTACCCTCCTTATAGGGTAATGCAATGGAGGCTGTGAACTCCTTTTTACTCGTGTTGTCGTTATTGGTCGAACTCGTGTGACTGTTATTTTTTCGTTTTTTGTGTGTCCATAGGAATTTCCTGATAAACTGTGCAGTCTTTAGGTTTCAGAACGAAATATACAGGAAAACAGAAGGAGTAGCAATCGGATCGCCATATCCCCAATCGTAGCAGATATGTTTATGGATAGTTCGGAAAACGGCTTTACAAACGTTTAGTCCTACACCAAAAATATGGTGGCGATATGTGGGGCAGAAAACTCACTACTAGACTGGATCCCGGTTGATAATCACTTCTGCGCTATCCGACTGAATGGCACAGTGAGAACCAAAAGGAATAGGGGGACTCGCCGTTGTCTCTTTGTAATCTCTGCTTACGCACACACTGACTGCAGCTCGGATGAAGTGAAGGACGAGTTCTACCGTAAACTGTCTAACCTCCTCTCGAAAGCCAAACGTTCGGACGTGGTGGTTCATGCAGGTGACCTCAACGCACAGGTGGGTAGACTGGGTGAGGCAGAAAGGCACTTAGGTGGCACTTTCGGAATCCCAGCTGAACGTACAGATAACGGTGATCGCCTATTACAACTATGCTCAGATAACCGCCTATTTTTAGCCAGCACAAATTTCAGACAAAATGAAAAGCACTGTCTGACCTGGTGTCCACCGAGCTCAATTCAGCGATGGACACAGATAGACCACATTGCTACTAGTCATTACTGGAGAGGATGGGTGGAAGACTGCCGCTCCTTCTGGAGTACGTGTTTGGACAGCGATGATGCGTTGGTCCGAGCGCGTATATGCCTGCGTCTCGATGGATGTAGGAAAAATTCGGCAACAAAACCACTACGAGTGCTGCTGGAAAACGGAAACACCAAAGCCGTGTTCAGTGAGAAGTTGGCTAGGCAGTTATCGGAACAAAAGACTGTCACTCATCGAGAAGAAGCTTGGTGCCATCTTCAGTCTGATGTAGAAGCAGCACTGAATACTGTAACCGACTCCAAAATAGTGGCTAAAAAGAGCCAGTGGATATCAGCAGCTTTTTCCGAACTAATGGATACACGTGAACGCCTCCCTGCAGGCTCTGAGTACAATGAAGAGCGAGCGCAACTTAAAAGTAGACTGATGAAAAGTCTGCACAACGATCGCGAACAGTGGTGGGCAGCGAAGGCTAAAGAGATGGGAAAGGCAGCGGCGATCGGTAACAGTAGACAGTTTATTTAGACTTATTAAGGTAACTGGGGGAAAAGGGTTAACAACAGTTAGTGAGGCTATAGCGGAGAAGGACGGATCTGCGATTCACTCGCAGGGGAGACGACTGGAACGATGGGCATAAATCTCTGAGGAACAGTTTAACTGGTTTCCAGCCATCATTACGATGCCCGCTATGCAGTCGGATCCTGAATGGAACATTGAGATATGCCCCCCAACACTGAAGAAGTCGAGAAAGCAGTAGGTAACCTGAAACGAGAAAGGGCAGCAGAACCAGACGGACTAACTCCAGACGTATTCAAGTATGGTGGTGGGGTGCTCCTAGTCAGGTTAACGGAAGTGTTAGCTAGTATATGGGAATCAAATTTGATCCCCTCTGACTGGTCTAAGTCACTGATTATCCCAGTCTTCAAGAAAGGTGAGAAGTCCTCTTGTAATAACCACAAAGAAATCAGCTTGACGAACATAGTGTCTAAGATCCTATAATTCGTTCTATAATTCGTCAACACCTGAGTGGAGCTCGGGAACAGCAAACCCGAGAAAACCAGGCAGGCTTTAGACCTGGCCGTGGATGTATCTATCAAATATTCACACTGCGCCAGGTCCTGGAACATAGGCATGCTTACAGATGCCCGAATATAGCTGTATTTCTCGACCTGAAGGCGGCATTTGACTCCGTTGATCGAGAAGTCTTATGGCAATGTCTGTCACTGAAAGTCGTGCCTGGTAAGTACATCACGTTATTGAAAGCTCTCTACTCGAACACTTGTGGGCATGTTAGAGCCTATGGCGAGTTGTCCAGGGAGCTATACTCATCGAGTGGTGTCCGTCAAGGATGCCCACTATCTCCATTCTTATTTGATTTTATCATAGATATTCTTATGGAGGTTTCCCTCTCGTCACCTAGTTACACAGATGTTGACCTAATCACAGGTGAATTTTCGTTAGACCCAGAATATGCAGATGACATAGTCCTGTTAAGTGAAGACACTGACAAGATACAGAGTCTTCTGGACACACTGAGTGGGAATTTGAGAATGTATGAGATGCGATTTTCGCCTAAATGCAAATTTTTGCTCCAGGGCTGGTCTTCAGCGGTGCCGCGGCTAACAAAAGAGAGTGAAGTGGTTGAGTGTGTTGACCACTTCACTTACCTGGGAAGTAGGATCAGCCCTGGTGGGTTAGTTGCCAATGAAATCTCTACAGGGATACAAAAGGCTCGATTGGCTTTTGCCAATTTACGCCACCTATGGCGCCGCCGTGATATTCGTTTGTCTATTAAGGGTAGTGTGTACTACAAGTGCACAGCAGTCCTGTCTGTCCTACTGTATGGCTGTGAAACATGGCCATTGAAAGTGGAAGATATGAGAAGGCTTGAAGTGTTTGACCACTGTTGCCTTCGTAGTATAGGCTGTATTCCGTGGTGTCACCAGGTGAGTGAGTAATGCAGAAGTTAGGAGTAGAGTTTTAGGGAGTAGAGGTAAGTCAGTTGACGAGGTTATGAACCTTCATCGACTGAGATGGTTGGGACACGTACTACGTATGCCTAGTCACCGATTGCCTTGTCATACAATGTTGGCCGAAGTAGGTGCAGGTTGGAAAAAGGCCCGAGATGGCCAGACTAAAACATGGTACCAATGTATGAAGTCTCTGACTGTTGGTTTGAGCCAGGTGGGGCGATGCAGACAAGGTGGTTGGGGTCGGCGAGACAAGAGGAACCAGTGGTTGGAGACTGTAGGTGATATGGCTGAGAACCGATGTCAGTGGCGCAGATGTATACACACATTATCCTCATCTTAACTACACTACACCGAATCTCACCATTTTGTCACTCCTCTTTCCTTTCTTCTCGTACTTTATATTTCTGTTGACTGCATTCACTTATCTTCATCCTTCACCTCACTACCTTTCTACTTGATGAACTGACGTGAGGTGTGGCAACTCGGACCGTTACGCAGTAATGACTGGTCTTATGTTGATAATGATTGATTGATAGGTCTCAGCGGACATTCAGCATGGGTTCTGATATTGTTACTTAACTGTCCAAGTTGTCACAACTCACATCAATGTACAGAGTAGTCACATGATAAAACTGGGATGACGAAAGATGAAGATATGTATGCATCTGCGCCGCTGGAGTTGACTTTGAGCCATTTCACCTCGAGTCCTCTAATCATTTACTTCGGTTATCACGCGGACCCCAATCGGAAAGTCAATATTTCTTTACACGACAAAGATAAACAGTCAGTGATTCCATGAATCGATGCCACGTTTTACGTCATAGATACTGTCAAGGTGTGCTGAAAATAGTAGATAGCATCAGTGTATTGGATTTAAGACAAAAATACTGACTGATGGTTGAAATGAAAAGGGTTGCTTATTGCAACCTCTACTTTGCAAGCAGTTTTTCGTTTCAAAATTACTTATAAATCACTACAGATTGACTTAACGACCGTTATTAGTAGCTAACCCAACAATTTAGCTTAAGTTACTTCAGCTGTCATCCAGTTGGATTCTTCAGGAGTTGATCGTCGCTTGAGAATAGGAACTGAGACTTTGGGTAAGGATACGCTTGTATCTTAATCGATACAGAAAATACACGCCTAGAGAAATGTTTTATATTACGTCACCGATAGCAGGTAGTGCTAATCGCAGATTACCTGAATTCGCTTCTCATTTCTGCCGTACAAAACGTCTGTTGCTGAAGGTTGGGTCGAGTCGATGAATCACAAAGGCTTCTTATAAACGTTTTGGCGAGAAATCACCGCACTCCCTCGTGTTCGACAATGATGAACTATCAAAGATGAAACTGAAATTAATGGAAAACGTGTATATTGATTTTAATCCGAAAGTATGAATGTCCTACTGAGCCATAACGCGTGAACAAAACTGGTGTTAGGAGTTCTCATACCAGAGATTGTTATTTTATTTCGAGAGATTTACTTGGAGATTAATACTCGTGGTTGACACTGGACAACGACAGTACTCGGAAAGCGTTAACTATTGGATCCCAACCCCTCACTGGTTAAATGGTGACGTACACACCGGTAAACCTCCTGGTCTTGGGTTCGATCCCACATAGGATCGTGTGTGCCCATTGCTGAGTAGTCCCGATGTAATATAAAACTGTTGTCCTTTGCTCTCAGATTCTGAATACGTCTCTGACTCGTGATGGGAACACATTTCAGTCTCGTGTCAATACTATCCAGGGGAAATGTACAAGGAAACGAGCCAGATTTCCAAGTGGCTCAGTCAAAGAGTTAATGAAAATTAACAGTGATCATGAAGACTGTTTGTTTTTAGTTCGACTCATCTGAGCTGTGAGCATTCAGGTGCCCTTATGACAACCTGACGTCTAAAACAACTATTTTTGAACTGAAGTAATATTCAGGTTTGAACAGTTAATATCATAAGCTGACTTGGTGATAGTGACTTCTAATTAACAAGCAAATGTAACTGATTTAGCATGTATTCATTGTCTGGCACTCCTACAACTTATTGGTTCGAAATCATTGTCATAGAAAATTTCACAGAGTGTTATGCATACACTGACTTTAAGTTAAACGCTTAGGCGGAAGTATCGCTATCACACACAGTATGACAGCATTGGGCTAAAAGGGAATGCCGGGTATAATCCACCAGATAAATAAAATCATCTAACGAACTCAACTATCTCATCCACTTTCATATGTGTAGGCTAATAATGCAGCACTGTCTTATTGAAGGTGTTCAAAAGGGTTGGATCTGATGTCAGTAACTTCGTCGCAAAAACTATAGAAGCATATTTTGCGTGATCCTATCATCAGTCTTTTTCAGAATTCTATCTTTTTACAGGACTATGTTGTCTACTTATTCTAAATCTGTAAAAGAATCTCATTCAATCAAGGTCAATTACAAGACGTCTATGCATTCGTGAATATGATCAAGTAATGTATCGTGGGGAAAAAATCGACAAACACCCATCGTGAGCGGACACCCACAGTACGTGCATATCCGCTTAAGTATATTATATCCTCAACAATCTATTCAGGTTGAATGCTTCAGTAGTTATTATTATTATCAATATCGATGGTTATAATTTTATTTATTTTAACATTTGTATTTTTTAAATTCCAGATATATAAAGGCTATGTAGATGATCCACGGAATACTGATAATGCGTGGATGGAGACTGTAGCAGTGAATTTTCATGATGATCAAGGTGACTCTTTAGCATTGTTTCCCTTAACTGCGGGTAAGTCGCACACGACTAACTATACCAACTTAATGCATCCTAGAGTTGTTTTTTTTACTAAGAGAAAAACAAATAATTTGTTCCATTTACCAATAGGCTTTGGTTAGCACAACGTTTAATCCCGTAGAGGCGTTCTGTTAGTTGGGTTACGCCAATGCAGCCTGTATATATCACTTATAGTGTAGGATAAGCTTGAGTGGTAGGTGTATGTGCTAGGCTATGACAGACGCCTAGTGTATGCTTACTACCCACTTGTTCAAACATGAAGACAGATAAAATCAACGTAGGAACTCACACAGAAGTGCATCACTTCAAGCTGCTACACTTCACAGGATAACAAGTGCACAGATTGATATCAAAGTAGATAAAGGTGTGTGGGAGGAGAGAGAAGACATGATGGGGGTAAAACTAGATCAGAATCCGAGACTCATGACTTGAAAGTCAAGTGATACACACCTTAACAACAAATCTATGTCATTATCATATCGGGTTCTTAATAGATAGAAAATTTTAGGTTAGGATGATTAATGGTTACAGCTGGAAATCCAAAACGTTTAGAATTTATCGACTAACTGTATATGCCTTCGTACTGAGACTCTAATCTACCACCCACTTCAACGCCAGGGCGTTTTGCGTTAGGCTATCGAGGCACAATAACCAGCACCTTAGTAGATTTTTCTTAATTGGAGTTGCTGGTCCCATCCATCGGAAAAGTTACTATTGGGATGAAGCGCGTGCTGGATTTTGCCGCTAGTCATCATTACTACAACAGTGAAATTGCTAGCGTAATGCATTGATATATTCACGCAGAAGGCAATGCACTGAAAAGGGTTAAACCAGTCAACAATGGGAAATAACAAGCTAAAAATATATATCTGTCAGTTATTACTTCTCCAAGGTGAATCTTGTATTTTCGCAACAATTACCAAATCTGCTAGAGTTAAGTGCGATTGCCGTAAAGTAGTGATGCAAGAACCCATCAGTACAGCAGACATCTAGAAAAATTGTGACTTTACACACAGGTTTCTAGTTCCGTGACAGCCACTCATTTCACTGTCCAAAAGCTGGATAGATAAGTTGACCTGTGTGGATTTAACACAAGCACGCCTGGCGTGGTTTGACATTTTCTCATTCCTTCTTCCTCTTTTTCCTTCTTTCTTCATCTAACAACTTTGTTGCTTGTTGTGCTGATATGAGACGTGGCAACTTGGACCGCTACACAGTACAGCCTGGCCGCATATTGAGTGAGTATAGTGGAGAATATTTGTAGCTCAGGTGGATGGTCTTGGTTGTATTGTGTTCTCTGAGCTAGGTTGTTTAATCGCGAAGCTTTCATTGTCTTTCTAGACGACATCGTCAGCACTAACTTCAGTATGAAGTGAGCTGTTAGGGCAGGCTACTAAATCACTCACGGAGAGATATTGACAGCCCGCTTCATACTGAAGTTGGTGTCGTCTAGGAAGACGATGAAAGCTTGACGATTAAACAACTCAGCTCAGAAAACACAATACAACCAAGATATTGAGTGAGTAGTTAAGTCGTATTCATTCCACTGTCATTGTAAAAACTATTGTCTGGACTATCACTGATACATTATAACTATACGATTTACCTCTTTCTGAGTTGAAAACGAGCAAGTAAGTGATTGATACCAACTGGTTATATTGTAACAACATAAAATCTCTCTCACTTTCTATCTATAGGCGATGACGCGGAGGCTGTGTCGTGGACAGATATTAGCTCTGAACTACACCTTTATGCAAGTCATCGTGATTTCATTGAACTAGTCGCCAGTTTACAAAAAGCAAGATGGTAGATTTTTGGATATGGACTGAATATCATCACCGAGAAACAAAAAAAAATTGATTTGTTCCCTGAGACATGATTTTATTCACTCTTTTTCTTTAAAAATTATTTTGTATACTTAGAATAATTTACATTTAGCTGAAGGATAATGTACAATCTTTCAACATATTTTTAAGCTCTTTTAATAGATAAATGTAAAAACACACTGGTTTATAACTGGTCAATGTCTTGTTTTGTAGAGACAGATAGACAAACAACCATTAGATCTTTACAAATTTGAAAACCATTATAAAATATGAAAAAAAGTGAAAGTTATTTTCAAAGGTAAAACAGGGACTGTGAAGGGACATATAAACAGGGGAACAGTAGTTACTGTATGTGAGATACAAAAAACACTGTAATGTAACGTTCTTTATCTGCCATCAAAGGAAGTAGTCTGGAATTGGTCGACGGGCTGGTATACTACGGACGTCCTAAAAATATCGAATAAATTTGATAAGAAAGGGGTGGGGTTAGACTTTAGTAAGACTCTCCTGCAGAATAAACTGATAATGACCCAAACTTGAATGATGAAAGGAACCAATGTTAGTGACATCTACTAATAGCGTCACGAAGCGAGAGTCAAATTAGTGTTGTCGAACCTAAACGCTTTGAGTCTAATCCCAACATTGCATGAGATTGAGGAGTCCCAAGACGAAGCTTTTTCAACAGGGTCTTATTTATTAGTTAGGTGGCCATGTCAAACAGCATCTATTGTCATGTCATCATATACCAAACATCTATAATAACTGTAAAGAACTCTACACTACACGACGAAGAGAGGATGTACGTGCGCGTTGGTGCTAGCGACAGAGCGTTAATTTGATAACGTAAAAGGAAGATCGTACTTTACGACCTACTAGTCTTTGAAATTCAATGACAAACGAAAAGAGGTAAGTGCAACTCATTAGCCACATGCAAGAGGCGATCTGTCAAGATTTTGTGTGCTGGAGTATGATAACACCCATCTGTTCAAACCTCTGTAAGTGAAGCTGGGTTTGATGACCTGACTAACTGCCTAGGTCAGTGAGCCAGAGGTTCACAAGTCGAATGCTACCTTGAAGTTAAGAAAGACAGCGGGTATCGAGCGTCACTAAATGTGCTCGTGTTCCAAAACGTGATACCTAGTTGGTACATCTAAGAATAGGTCTGAAACCTGGCTGTTTTTCTCGGGTTTGTTGTTCCCGAGTTTCATTAAACGTCTGGCAATTATAGAACCTTAGATGATATTGTTCGCCAGACTGATTCCCTTGTAGTTATCACAGCAGGATTTCTCACGTGTAAGCAGCGATTCAGACCAATAATCCATGACCATCGTCCTTAAATATCTACGGCTTTAGTTCATCATGATCTACTACCCTTCCTTGTTTCAAGGTAGCTAGAGCCTTCTTAATTTCTGTAAGCGTCGAAGGTTCCACCTAAATGGTCCATTCAGAATCTGATTGGACAGCGGAATAGTAACTGGAGGCTAGTTGAACTGTTTGTGGAAGTGTTCCGCCCATCTTTCCAGTCTCCCTTGCGGGTGAGTCGAAAACCCATTCTTTTTCGTTGCAGTCTCACTGGTTATTGAGCGTTTTACATTAGTTTCCTTGATATAACTCTACTGTTACCTATTCACCACTGTCTTTTCCAATCTCCTTACCGTTCACAGTCATTGCATAGACTATTTGTTAGTCTACATTTCAGTTGTTTCTGCTCCTCACTGTGTTTGTATCCTACGATTCTGAAAAAGCCACAGGGATCCACTGGCCTTTTCTAACCACCTATGACCTCATCACCGTTCTTACAGCAGACTGGGAATCGCACCAGGTTACTTCCGGATAAATGCTGTTCTGTTCCGATGATTGTCCGGTCAGATTTTTGCTAGAAGTAGCCTAAAGATTTTCACTGTCGATTTGCGCTCGGAATGGTTTTTCTGCTATGGTCCAAACATGTGCTCCCTAAGAAGCAGTTAGTCTCTCGAGCGATAATTCGCAGCAATATGGTCTATTTATGCTCATCGTTGAGTTTAGGTTGATAGACGCTAAATCAAACAATCATTTCTCTTAATGTTTGAAGTTTATACAGCTTTTTCTAGAGGTTTGAGATATCAAGTTATCTGTTTCCAATCTAGGTATGAACTCATGCCGCTGGCATCTAAAGACCATAGAGCAAGAAGTGGTATGTTATTTTGGGCCAACTTTTTTCAATACCACTACTTCCCGTAGGAAAGGCAGCATCAGCACATTGCTAGTCATCCGTGGGGAACATTACTACCGCCACACCATCGTCCAACCAACAGTAAAACTTTGCCCTCGGACCCCTATCGTAGCATCGCCGCTTACATTATAACAACTGCTTTTCCACTATCCAACAGATCTGGTATGACGAAACCTCAAGGAATAAATGTTCCCATCAGAATTGCCTGGTGAGTCATTATGATGGAGAAGCCTTATCACTAATATCAGGGTAGCAACCACCGGCTACCTCCAGAATAGTAAGGCTCTGGTTAACGATATCGAGCGACTTCAACTGGTGCCCGACTACGTTTAGTACCTAGTGCAGATTCGTGCACCAAGCAAATAGGGACATCTATTGTGAGAGTTTATAGTACTAGCTCCCTGACCAAACCTTTGTAGATGGAACGGAGGATGAACCCGTGTTATCTTCTAGTTTCAAGTCGGCCGCTTACACTGAGTAGGAACGTTCTAGTTTGGATTTGTGAGCTATTCACAAAGCACTCTATGTCAAGCTAGCTTGCTTCTAGATAATAAACTTATTCCCCTAAATGACAAATAAATTGAAGCTGCATATCACACTCTCAAACAGTAGTGAATCATCCTACCAGGCACTTATTCAAAACTAGTGGTCTTTTCAGAAACGCCATTTTTAGGCACCTCATGAAATCATAATCGGCAGTTAGGACTTGTAGAAAACTGCTTATACAGAGATGTACAGTAATAATAATAAATACAAAAGGTTATAGAAATCATTCCGAGAAGCAACTGATAATAGTTACTAGCGAACAAGTTTCACGTTTGCTGTTTGTAGTCAACCATATATACAATAAAAGCTTGTTTTGTCTACCAGATGTGCGGCAATGTCGTTAGTTAAATACGGTACAAATGAGGTACCTGAACTGAAGGGGGTTGCATAAAACGAGTCACACCTAGAGCCACTAGTCAATCAGCTTTCAACGTCCACTATGGAGAAAATCGTGCTGTTATGTCAATTAATAATATTATCAAACTTCCACCCTCGTGATAAACAGTATAAACAGTTGGAATGAAATGAGCACATATGATGCGGGATTCACAAAAACCACGCAACTAACCTGTGGTGCAGCCTCAAATATCGAGAATTCCTTGTCTAATCGTTCGCTAAGACGTAAAATAGCAGCAACATTCCCGCAGCGATAACAATAATTTGGAGCTGACCATACAGTGAGAACACTTTCATGAAAATGCCAACGATAACCTTCCATTACCAATTGATGTGCACGACAAATGAAATCGATTCGATTGAGCTAGACAGAAAAATAATATACTACATTTACATTAACATCCCAATGAATAGGGTTGAAATGTCTCGTTACATGATAGACGCCGAAGACACATCGATTGGAGCACTATATTAATGTAATGCAACTCAACTAGGTACAGGTTTATGAAACAGGCTATGAGCCACACTTAATACATGAGATTTCATGAAATCAAACGGTTGTACAGATCGGAGAAGGAACAAAAAAATTAAAGATAGGACGGTCGAATAAATAAGCCACTGAACCCGTATCTACCTTGTTCGAAGTTAAAGTCTACTATACAAGTCAGTGAGTGAACTACGGTTACAATTAACCTTACCCTTTATATCTCATCAAATCAACACTAATCTTCAATTATAGTAGCAGATTTTGACTTTTACCAACTTGAAGTTGAGTTCCCGATCATGAAAGAATTGCACCGATGGGCCATAACCAATGTGTTCTATGCTACTCGATAGAAGTATTTGTATTGAAGACGGTATCTGCTTACACTAAATGAAAAATACATACGTCACGTAGCCATGAGTGATTAACATGTAGAGACTGGTGGTACAGCGACACCTACTATTCATTAAAATACCAGAAAAATTAGTTGGATTGTCTACAAAAGACGGTCTATGAACGAACAGAACAACCATTGGAAAAAGATAACAAGATGATTACTGATGTAGTGAAATATAAGAAGCATTTTCAGAACGTTAAAACACTTAGAATCTTATCCTGGGACATTTTCTCTCGAGACAACTATAACGAACTATGCTTGTTAAGTGGGAAAGAAGAGACTAAACAGGATCACGAATTTCAACACTTACCTTATGTCTTTAGTTTTTCTACAGGTCAGTATGAGCCTTGATTCTTATGTGAGTTCCCAGGCAACTGGTTATTCAAATGCGGGAGTCTTTTTGTGGTCATATTTGCCGGTAGCGAAAACGGACAGTTTTTACATTCTTCTGGTTAGCACCCTACTATCTTGTTTTCCCTGTCTTTGATTTCTTGATCATAGATTATTGAAGTCAAATGCAGCTATAAAAATACTAAAATGCTTTACTGTACTCATTAGGTCAGATGCAAATGCTTCAATTCGTATATTCTTATTGGCTTAAACACTTGACTCTCATTAAATGGGTGCTGGGATAACACTATTCTTCACCTACTTCAGTCTAGTGTCGCAGGCATATTTGAGGCTTTTACCGTATAGCTGCTCCAAGTCAGGGGGTGTATGGATGCAAAATCAAAGGGTGAGAAAAGCGTCCTTAATGTGTCTTTCGATAAGTTGTAAGTCAGTGGGTTTATACAGTCGATTTTTGTTCGCATAGTTGTTTCTTGAGCTTACTGTACCCTCTTCACAGCAACCATGGGGTTTGAGGGTTAATATCTCGGACAAAATAATTAAATTACCCTTTTTTTGCTGCAACAAACAGGCTTCTCACTCTTTTGTCAGATGAAACCTGGGGATACTTTCCTCATACTGCGCAAAACACTATAGATTTGCGATAGAGCAAGATATTGATTTTCACTTTATCGTTGGCTACATCGGTATTGAAAAGTGTGGATCATATTGCTACAAAGGTGAAGTAATAACGACATTGCTACTGAATAATGCCGCTTGATAACTGTCATTTTAGTATCAACACTAGCACTCACTGCCTCGATGATTCAATTGATATGAAACGAACGATAAGCTCATTAAGTGGTCACTAGCAGTAATACCTGTCTGCAGAGGGAAGGTAGGATCCAAATGCCGGGCCACTTATCAGGTTGAATGCTTAGTGTCAAGACAAATGAAACCACAGCTTCATAATTCAGCTGAAAAGATGTGTAGGAACCGATCAAACTGAGAAGCTGAAACACTGGATGCAGCGAAGTGGGACGATAGTGAAGTGTTTCCTTTAGATTACCAACATTCTCAAAGGTTTGGTGCTTAAATATCAAGCTATAATCAACGCAAAGCGCTGTAGTACTACACTAAAACGACAGGTCATTTTTCGGCTAGTAGGAGAAGTGGTCAACTGCTAATTATTAAAAATCAGAGTAGAACTGAAAAACTAATCAGATGAAGAAATGATAGCAGACGAGGTCATGTGATCTACTCTAACAATGTGACACTGAATTATTGTCATTCATTCGGCTGGAAGCAATCTTCACTTTCTATATTATAAAGTTGAAAAAATCCCATTCTTTTAGTGTCCTCTGGAATAAAAAACTAGTGTTTAATAATCCGAAATTCTAGACAATTAATTTAGAGCGACAAAACTGTTCGTTACAAAGTTGGATGCATTGCTTGATCACCTGTCATGTTCTGCTTCAAGAAATACCTGCTAACATGAATTTAATTGTGGGCTTTATCAATTATTGCGATAACATTCAAAACCACTTATGAACCATACCTAATTTCATTCACATATAAACCTAACAAGATTAGGCGACCAAAGGTGTATAAAATGTGATATATCATAGTTGTTGTATACCAGCAACGCAGAAGAGAAGCTTTCAGTCACAAAAATGTACTGGCTAATTAGTTGGTTTAGGGGGTTGAATCCCAGCCAATGGGTCACGGGTTCGAACCCCCCACCTGCCAAGGTTAGGGCAGCCAGGTAGTATTGTTAGCCCTCAAACAATAGATGTGGCTCACTGCTCGCCACGCAGATGTACACAAAGTTGCTGGGCGGAGTTCGTAGTTAGTATTAAGAAGGGTGTAAAACAGATCACAGAAGTCTGATACGCCACTTACCTCAAAAACTTTGATGGAAATCTCGGTTTAAGGAAACAGAACAGTTAGAGTTTACAGTTAATTATGTAGTTCTAGAGACTTCAGAAATAACATTCATTTTATGTGCTGTTGGGATGCGCACAAATCATGGACGTTATAGACATGAAGTTGTTTTAATACGTCTACCGTATATATTAGTTTTGCATACAAGTAAATCCAACTTACCTGATTAAAATTAGCCACAACATCAGAGCCAAATAGATAACCTGCACCTCTTGGGCTTACTCCCCAACCTGCTGTTTCCTCTGGATCGGACCATAAAAGATCACACATTGGACCATCATGTGGGACCTCCTGTTTTCTATCAATTGTACGAATCTGATCCAGTGTTGTGATTGTAGGTGATAGACCGCCATGAACGCAGAATATCTTGAAAGAATTAACGTTTAAATGTGCAATTATTAATGTGCCCAAAATATCAAGTGAAAATTCGTAATGCTTAACCTGGTATCAATGTTTTGTGAAAATTGAAAACCAAAATGCTGCTTGCTAGTCTTAAAGAACATTGGTTCCGAAATTAACCAATACAACTCATAGGTTTTCCACTAGACTTACAGATAGTTTAATGGCATTCTATCAGCCTACAGTAAACTTTCAAGAGAATGAATTAAAAGCAAGTATTGTTACATGCTCCAAAAAGAACACCTCAATAGTCAGTTAAAGTTAGTGTAATAGCGTAGTTAATGCAGAGTGGCATAAGATCAACCGCGGGAAAGAACACTTCTAAAGTAACTGCTCAACTGACCAATACAAAAACATGAATGTTGAACTGACTCGCTTTTCACTGCTACAAAAGTAAACTGTGACTATGAAATCAGTATCACTATTTTTAATTAAACAGGATAAAGTAAGAAAAAAAACAACTTTCCACCACATCTGGTGAAAATGCCTAACATTAAATATCATGCGTACAGATGCTCAACACTGAGCTCCAAGTATTTCCAACAATTTACTACATGGTGGTTTGCATCATAAATGAGTATCATTTGATAAACATTTAAAAGGTGAACAGCACTTTAAAATTGTTTTGTTTTGATTGCTGTAGGACACTGAGAAGTCATCCGAAACCCATCTTCACCTAACAGGCCTAGATAATTTCTAATCTAATTCAACAAGGTGGTGAGTTACGAGACCAATCCCTGGCAAAGTTAGAAAAGGAAAATGAAACTTTTACAGGCAGTCCACCGAAATTTAAACAAGATTGTCGACATCCACAATAGGCAGCTCACTGCAGGCTCTAAACGATTGCGGATATGTAGGTCACAAACCCTTCAGTAAGGTGATGTACTTGCCAGACACTTATTTCAGTGCAGCGCTACCACAAGAACTCTCAATTTTGCAAGTTAAATGTCACCTTTAAGTCAAAAAAATACACCCAATGCCAGTTACTGATAAGTGCGTCTATCTCCCAAGATCTAGTAGAGGATGAAAGTCTGAGTGATACACCTACAAGTAGAACTGATATTTGTTTGGTCTTTTCGAATTTGCTGCTATTTAAATGTAGCTAAACATTAAGATAGAAAAAACACAAGTTGCGAATTCCCTAATAAAAAAAACGCTGATTTGAAGATGCCATCAGTGGTCAGAATACTCAACTTTCAGGCATCCTAGCCTAAAAGACTGCAAGATTTCATTACTCGACTCAGGCTCTTCAAAATGAGTCCCTGAGAACTCCTTAAGTTTCGGGACTATTGCCTTCCAAGCAATGATTTATCTATAAACTAGTAGTGGATATACTACGATTTCAATTGTCATATCTCAACACGATACAGACAAACAATGTAGCACAAGACTAAAAAATCAGATTCAAATCATTGAACTATGGGTGAGGAAAGCAAACGGATGCATGTGTGTCACATAAAGTCATCCCAAGTCAAATTATGCACTCTGTTTAACCAGTATTTTGTTTGTAGAACTGAACGACACCCAGTTTACAGGATATGGTATGCTCGGAACTTAAAACTGGAGTCAGTTAATATGCATGCCAGTCAGTCAGAATCAAAGTGGGACCTAGGCATCACTCCTTAACGGCTCAAGTTGCTCCACCTCATATCACCTTGTCAAACCATAAGGCAAAATGATGAAAGACAGAAAAATACGGAAGAAAGTAGTTAAAAGCAGTAGAAAGTCATAAAAAGAGAACCAGAAGGAATAAAAAGTAATGAAATTCATTACAGTGACCACGAGAGGGTGTGGATGCATCTGTATCAATCAGATGTGAATGCAGAGTTTTAAGGAGGAAAGTCAGTTGGTGTGGTTGCGAACCTTTATCGACTGAGATGGCTAGGACATGAGCTACGTATGCTTAGCCACCATCTGCCGCATCGCATAATGTTAGCCGACGTAGGTTCAGGCTGAGGAAAGGTTACGGGTGGCCAGACTACAACATGGCATCAATGCATGAAGTCCTTGACTGTTCGTTAGAGCCATGTAGGCAGATGCAGACTAGCCGGTTGGGGTCAGCGGGACAAGAGAAACTAGTGGTCGGAGACTCAAGGTGATATACCTCAGAATTGATGTCAATGGCGCAGATGTATGCACACACTATCCTTATCTTAACAACAATACTTAACCTAATTTTTCCACTCCTTTTTCTTCTCTTTTACTGCTTTCAACTTCTTCTGACCGATTTTTCTTTCTTTCTTCATCTCCCATCTTATTTATCTGTTACTTGACGCGCTGTTGTGAGATGTGGCAACTTGGACCATTACACAGTAATGCCTGGTCCTATGTTGATTTTGATGCGTCGAATAGTCTTTGAAACGGCTGTCGTAAGAAGCTGGAGGGCACTGGTCACTTTATCATGAAGAGGTGCTACGAAATCATAGTCAATAATATCTTCACAAGGTAGTTATAGGAAAATTTCTCTAACAGGTGAATTCAATATAGCTCAGTGGGTTTGAAAAACGTTGAAGAAGCAAACAACCAATCATGCAGCAAACCAGTGACATTATGTCATCTGATGACCAAACTCACTGGCAAGTTGTAAGAAGACCAAACAGAGTTGAAATTGACACTACGATTCACAGAACAAATTTCAGATACTCGCAGTGTCTCTTTATTTTAGCCAACAGTTACGGTTCGAAGCTAGTGGACCCATCTGCAAGTGACAAACTGAAATGCTTTGTAAAAATACGGAGATTTTGCAACCACTTACTTCTCAGTCTCAGGTATTCCATTTATAAAAAGTGGGTCACAGGTTTGAGCCAAGCCCCACCTATCGTGATCTGAGTAGTCAGGTGGTATCACTAGCCACGAAATAGGTGTGATTCATCACATAATACACACAAAGAAATCAACACAGAACACTACACACGAGTGCATCGGCTCAAGTTGCTACACTTAACAATAATATACAAAGAACGGGTGGATAGAAAGGGTTAACATCAAAGTAAACAAAGGAGCATAGGAGGAGACGGAGTTTAAAAGTGAAAGTGACCAATAATTTAAAAGACATCAGAGAGCGAGTACACCTGCCATTTCCCCGAGTCCTAAACCGACCGTTTTTATTTTCTTGAACCAGGTTCTTTACAGCTCACTATGCGGCTCAGCCTACCGGTTGGAGACTTCATGCCACGTCTTAGTCTAGTCATCCTGAACCCTCTTCCCAGCTAATCCAACTTCCCACATTACACGTGGAGACAGGCGTTGGTCCGGTATGTGCAGCACATATCCCAGCTACCTTAGTCGCTGAAAGTTTGCAACCTCATCGACCGGCTTTTTCTTCCTTTGCTCAGTACGTTTTCTTTAACCCTTACATTGCCTACATGGTGATTCTACCATACACGAGCAATGTTACGGAGACACTCATCGTCAGACCTGTAGCCTCTTCCTACCTACCTCTAACAGTCATTTTTCACGGTTGCAGAATAGGCCAGAATGAACTGCAGTGCAGCCTACTCGCACTCTGACAGGTAGTCGGGGATCCCGCCGGCGCCACAGGACGTAAGTTGGCGAATGCCACACAGCTCCTCTGTATCGAGCTGAGATGCAGTCAGCAACCGGCCCGTTCCGTCTGATACGAACCTCAAGTAAGTGAAGTGGTTGACGCATTCCACTATTTCACTGACTATTCTTAGACGAAGTAATTGCAGACCAGTTCTGAAGCACCATCTTACACTTACATGCGAGACGCATGTATACAACATGAAGGTGCGAGTGGTGGTTGACTGTTTCGGCTTTTGTTTCCACCTTCAACAACTCACAATATTAGGTAACAATGGATCAATTTTCAGATGCAGCTGTCACTGAAGATTATGGCGTAAACCGAACGATAGACGCAATAGTAAACTCGATAGGTATGTTGTAATTGAATCCTGTCTTTTGAAGCTAACGTATTGCAAAAAACCAGTATATACGCAGACTTGCTACCATGCTAATTCAAGGGGACAATTTAGACTGTGATAAGTATATAAACCTACCACTGCCCACCTGCATCACGGATGATGGTTCCCAGAAAGGAACGCCGGACGGATTGACGGACTAAGTCGTGACAATAACGGCTTACATGATTCTTCCGTACACCTGATTGTATCTGAAAACTCATAAAAAGTGGGGCGTCACAACGGTAGGTCAATACCTAATGATATCTCCACTTGCACACGAAACAATAAAGAGAAAGCATATACATGCACAACTCGTTTACTTACTCTTCCATCAATAATAGCAGAAAGGCATAGATAGTCGAATATTTCAGTACACTGTCTCCACACCATTGCTGAACCATACTTCCTCAGACATTCTTCGTAGAATCCATAAACCATTGTTATCTGTCGGCTCTCATGGTTTCCTCGTATGAGAGTTATCCTGTCTGGGTATCTCACCTACACAAATGAGCAAAAAACAAGTTATTCACCTTTAGGGCAAGGAGGAGTAGGAAAGTTTCAACACTGTGATAACCACGGTCGACAAAGTCGCCCAGGAAAAGGTAGTTCGTGTCTGGAACATCACCACCAACTTTGAAAAGTTCTATCAAATCGTAGAATTGACCATGAATATCGCCACAAACCTAAAGGACATTATCGCAGTAATTACAAATTACAGTCACTGGAGAATCAACGCATTGGACATTGCTTTCCTCTATTAGGATCTCTCTGGCTTTCGCACAAAGTGCTTTAACTTCGTCTTCAGTGATAAGTTTACATGCTCTTAGCTGTTCGATTTGACGGTCAAGATCGCTCTTCCCGGCCATCTGAGATGCTTTCGACGTACCGCGTCGATTTCAAACCAAATTAAGCTCCTTCAGCCTTTGATTCAATATTCAGTCCCTTTCGTTGAACGTGGCTGAACCGACTGATTTACTTGCGATCACTCATAGGTCAGGCGAAACGATATCAGGCCTTTGGTAAATTCTGATACAGTTGGTCTACTCACCTACCTGCTGTAGCTATGATAGACCTTATGGGCAATTCAGTATTGGTCAAATTTGTAACAGGGTTATGTGATTTGTCCCGGGACTGTGATATATATGGGTCCTTCACATATTATTTCATCAGACAATTGTTTGGACTGGTCGTAAAACGAGATAGAAAGCATGAAAAGATGTCCACCAAAAACGAAGCAGAGAGTGTGAGAAGAAACACGTTGAAAAGAATCAGAAATACCCGAACCTGGGTAGGTTCAGTGAAGAAGGGGGAAAAAATGTTGATAAAGAAAACCCAAGTCGGTAGAGTAAAATCACGAACTCAGGGGGGAGAAAAACAGTACTTAAGATCATAGCACGGTAAGTGGGAATTGAAATGGTTTTGCCTTTGGTGGGGTATGGTAACAAGAGGTCAGACAACTAACGGGGAATTATAATGTTGAGCCAAGACCACGATAATAGTGCCAGTACAAGATAGTCGGTTTGAAGATGACCTTTTTGGAATGCTGAAAAATCAGTTATTTGCTTTGGTCTAGCTTAATACCTTAGCTGGATGGTTGCAGTCCGCATCTCTGCGTCGCTGTCTAGACTTTTACCAAAACTGTCGACAGAGCTGTAGCGATCTCGGCAGGCAGTAAGTTCCAATTGGTGCAAATTAGGAGACGAAGGAGGCGCGAACGCCAAGAGGTTTTCGCCCTTTGGTGGGTGATTTTCTTGGTGTTTCCACGAGGATTTCCAAAGTAACCGCTTGATAGAATTTCACTATTCGGGTTGCTCGGATTACTTAGTATCTTGAAGGCCGTCAAAATTCGTTACGCCACTTTCCATGCCGAAAAGACAAAAGGCCTGAATTCTTCTCTCTATCCTCACGGGGTTTTATGGAATTCCTGCAACGCCATTCATGGCTGGTCGCCACTGGGCATTTTCCAGGAGGTTCTCATCTCTTTTCAGGGAGGGTGGTGTAATGACGTTGTGAAAAGTAGGATCAGAGGGCTGAGACTTTTGTGCGGAGCTCTCTGTAGTCTAAATAGTCCTCTAGCTTGGACGGAACCTGGCCACTGATATTCGGTCTTGCTATTTTGCACATGAGGATAGCGTGTTAAACTACGCCAGAAGTTTTGGCAAAATGTGGGAAATCCAAATGAACAGGCAGTTGGAATTCCTAAAGTGCTGTACAGTTATCCTAGGCTACCTAAAGATTGAAAGTGCAGGACCTACCATTTCGGAGACCGTACTGAGCACCAGTTTATTCTCGTTTTCCGTCCAAGTACGTCCCGACATAGTCGTCATCAGGCTCCCCATTACGTATTATTGATGAATAAGACTGACCAACTCGGTCTAATCGACGATAGAATAATACAAGCGACAACAGAGAAGGCTGTCCATTACTTTTGACGGCACTGGTAGAAGTGTTGTTGATCGATAGAACTGTGGGTTGTACATGTCTCTTCCCTTCAGTACGGGAGAGGCGATAAATGTAGACGGCAATCGACATTTTGGCAATCTTCAGTTCAGAAAGGTCGTCTTCGTTCGGATCTTTCATAGTGCTGGCCCCGTGGTCAGTGGGCCTTCTCTATGGGCTCTTGTTAGCCTGTATTCACTGTCAAAGTTGGCATTTCAGGAGACCTGTATTATTCTTATAAATAAATAAATATTTTGTCCTCAAATTAAAAGTTTGACATGAGGGAAGCCAGTTTCCATGCATCATCAGATTGATGATGGTAAAGAAACTGCCAGTAGTCAGGCTGTCCTGAGTGAAGGTATCGCATCAGGGTTTATCATGATATCAAAAGTGCCTGCAGGTTATAAAAAGAACATAGAAATATCACTTCACAGTACATACGGATTGCTTATGAACTTCGGTTGTCTCTACTCACCATTCTTTTTTGCACGATAAGGTGATACCAAAATCGTACAATATTCGACGTTTGCGTTACATGTGACCTGGCTGTATAGTTCCGTGTGTCGTTAGATAAACGTTTATTTTAAAATCGGTCCACATGTTTGTGGTATCGTTGGCCAACGAAAACTCAGTTCATCGATTTCAGGTAACGGTAAGCGTTAGCATAACCATATAATCCACGTGAGTGTTTGAATCCCCTCATTTCCCACTCGTAGTGTCACCTTACTCAGAAATGCAGACCTAATCCATCAGAATTCGTTGTTGCTGTACAAAGAAATAAACATTTGAGGGACTTTTATCGAATGGTGATGGAGTTTTGCTCGTAGAGTTCACATTGAAGCATACGGAATTATCAAGCAGTTATGTTGGCTGTTGTCCTCTATGAAACGGAGCCAAATGAGGTGAAGTACTGGAGAAGTTTGTTTGCGAACATGTCTCACTTTGGGTCACTTGGTGAGTTTATCTCTTAGACTTAGTTGCTTGTCTAGATTTTTTCCGCCATTATGACCGTCCAGAAGCCTTGGATCACTTACTGTAGTTGGGTTTTCGTACATGGTTGCATCTAGGATGTTGGCAACTGAGCGAGTTTGCTGTGGAACTTTTCCGAAAGTTGAAAATCAGTAGGGGAAGACCAGGGGAAGGATTCTTTCAATAATTTCTGGTATCAAGTATGAAGTAGTATATTCAGTAGGTTGACAATTTTGGTCAAAATTGTGCTCAAGGCTTTCTCTCCAAACTGAAGCAGAAAAGAGAAGAAGAAAAGGAAGGCACGGGCAGAGATTAATTCATCAACTCTCTATAGCTAGCACTTCTGTCTATGGTCTGCGAGTCGATGGGTGGCTCCTTGGGCACGAGCCGCCCGTACCATGGTATTTGAAATGTGAACCAAACCTCCTGCCGGGAGCATCAAGAAAACAAGGTGTGACGGCTTCCGCACAAAGGAGTTCCACAATATACATACTGCGACTGTGAATAAGTTAGGTCGCTCTCTCAAGCTGTATTCTTAAAAAGGACCTCTGAGGTGGCGTTTTTCGTTAAATTCTAAAATCGGTAAGCTGGAACGAAGGTTATGAGCGATGTGACAAATCATGATCACATCAGCTATGAACCTCCTGTATCGTAGCAGGTGCAGGATAAGAGCAACGAAGCGGTCCTGATGAGGTGTTCGCCGTAACTCAATCACTTTTTCGTATCTCTTCTCTGAAACTGTTCCAGGACGGCCACATCCCTCTTACAGAATTGAGGTGCAACCAGCAAAGCTGTGTTGACTAACCTATTGGAGGAGGTTGGTGGGAATCCCCTCCGACAACCGTCACTGAACACTTACCATATTTGATTTCCAAACCCTGGTGTTTAGACAGTTTAGTTAATTTATTTATCCAAAGCTTGACCGCTGACCTATCTACGCTTATTTGCAGAATCCATATAAATTTGGTAGCAGAAGAAAACAACAAGGAGCATAAATCAGCATACCAAGTAAAACATTGATACCGATTCAGAGAGTCCTGGTGAAGACCCTTTGATATACCACCTATCAGCAGGCTTACAGCCTAAGTAAGGCTCCATGCCAAATGATGCCTGCCAACTGGAATTCGGGTAGAGCATTAACTAATGATACCGTAAGTTACCCTACAATATCAACGACCTAAGGTGCGGTGGGGTCCAGAAACGACCCTGACTTTCATTTGTCAACAGGACTCGCTTAGCTCAAAACATACGGACAAGCAACCACGCCATTCGGCACGTTGTCGTGTTATGCTGAGCGGCTCACAGGCTGTAATCCAGGGTAGCTCGGTTCGGGAAGTAGTCACGGGTGATTTTTCAATCAGCTGACGTTGTGGAAGATGAAACAGGCCAGGAAGCTGCAAAATCAAACAGTTTCCGAGCTTTCGCTGGTGTGTACCTTGTTTTTGTTGATCCACATCTGTTACTGTTAACGTAGTGTAACACAGACCGTTAGCAATTTGTAAGTGATGTACCTAATCTTCACATCCCACGGGAATGTTACATAATTTAGCAGGAAATGTTGCATTTATTAATCAGGTAATCGATTTAATAGTGTTTTTTCACGATTTAAGTGCTAATAAGCAACAGAAAGCCCAGTTAGTTTTCTTCTTGCTTACCCTTCGTTTTCTGACTCCCGAAAGCTTTAGGTTCCTCCCTTGAAATGGATCTTGGTTCCATACTACCGTGTATTATGCATATCACGAAAATCATGAAAACGCGCTGGAAACTTGTTTGTGCGTGCAACATTTCAATGAAGTTGCAGCCTTCGACATTTTAATGCTAGTGAAGTCGTCATCACGATTCAGCCATAGTTCGAAAAGAACTGTTAATGGTTGTAAATATGGCATAACAGAGTCAGTGAGAAGATTACGTTCCCAAGTACCAAAATCTACCGTGGCACTGTCCGGCTTAATGCAAGTGATGCAACCACCACCTCAACCATTATGTCCGTCCATTCCAAACAGTCTTACTGCCGACAGAGACATCAGTGCCAGAAGAATCTGAAGTGCACCAAGCTTCGGTGATGAACATTAGACATGGGTTAGATGCAATCGACAACATGGTAATCACCATGACTTTGTTGTGAACGGAATAGGCGTTAATCAGGCAGAAGGTCAAAGAACTAGAACCAGTGGTAGCACTTAAACATATTTTCGCAAACCTTGTTTCGGCAGGTCAGTTTGAACTGCAATTGTGAGATACATGAGGCAAGACTAGATTTCGGTGGCATGGGGGGCCAATAGGAAATTCCTAGGTCCCCGCTTGCATTATCCTTTGTTGAGTCAAGTGTTGACGTAATCTGGTTGAGCCAGGGGGATGGCAGGTTGCAGAGGCATCCCACCTACCACCACTGTGGTTGCGGGCTGAGGCGGAGAGTTGATGGTTTGAAAACGTCATCAATTGGAAAGAGAAAGGTGCTGCCGGCCTGTGCACCTAGATTTTCAGCATGATTTTAGGGACAGATGCCTGTTGAAGTGATTGAAATGAGTCACGTAAGTCAGTAATTGCACCTCCACTTATGAAAGTGTATGGTTCGCTGTTGGGGAGACATTATTATCGAGTTCTACTGAGCAGCAGGCCGCAGGTTGGGTAGTGACTTTGTTGTACGGGAGTGAGTATACGGATGAGCTAAGCGTTGTGTAGTTGGTTGCGAGTAGAAGAACTTGACAGTCCCCAGCAACCCCTGTTTTTCTGACTGCAGGAAGCGTTTTTGTTACTAATATTTTCGCCTGTGTGCTCCTCATTCTTACTGCCATAGTTTACGAATCCTGCCGTTCTGCTGGTTACTGAAAGTACCGTAAGGTGTGGGATTTTGCCGTTGGACCCAACGAAAGTGTCAGTGTATGGGAAACGTGGTACCTCTGTGAGCCGTGGTATCTGCCAGGATTATCAGGCTGAAAGCAACTGCTTTTAGGATGATTACCTCTCTTACATGACGCGGACTAAGGTGATATTTCCAAATTCAGGGTTTTAGGTTTTGGCCCCTAAAAAGTGACATCTTTAGATTGTGCAGTATCAGTACACCCAGGGGTCACCATCGTAAATAAAAGGCTTAAGGAGGGGAATGTTTGCCAGCGTTATTGTACCTGGGAGATGCGTGTCTTATGCGTACATTCAGCAGAATCAAATGCACATCACATACATTATTATCACCGCCGTCTAGACCGACAAAATCCACGAATAAATGTACACAAATAGAAGGGATTTTGCTGCCACTTTCAGTTGTTACCACTTCTTTAGTCAGTGAAGAGGTACAACATGATGCTCCTGTGACAGTGTGATCCGTTAGCTTATGTTGGTCTACTCTTTAAAGTTGTCTGGTGGGATGGGCTTGGTCCTACGTATCTGTCTGCTTCCAGCGGCCAGCACTTCGAGTGAAGCCTACTGTGAGCCTTTATGGGATTTCGAGACACGTGTGCGTCGCTGAAAGGGAATAACGTCTGCGAGCACCCTTACTTTTACGCGGGAATTCAACAACCTCATAGTTCTCCGCGAACCACAGAGGCATCTTGCTTTACAGAGGGGATTAAACCGGGGTGATATTGGATAGGATTTTTGTCACTCCTCTTCCTAAGACTTCGGGCTATGCGCACTGATTCACACAAACCAGAGGCCTTGAGGAGATCCCTTTTAACACGGTTCCATGAAAAACTGTCGGGCCTATTAGAGATGGTGGGGCTATGTAGGAAACTTAGTCATTTTGCCGGCCTCGATGACCACGAAGTTCACATTTGACAGGAATAACGACTGATAAGTCTGTTGTAGGATTATCTGGACAAATCAGAGTGACAAGACAACCTAGTTTATGCTGCAGATGCTTAATCACCCCAGTGTTGCCCCGACTGTCCGCAGTCACATCTCCATATGCATCAGCCATCGGGCTTTACGTACCGACAGAAGGATCATAAGCAAATACACTATTTTCGGACCATGGCTACGGACCCGAAACCCATGGTCTCTAGCTTTGCCAGCCGGTTTACTTCCGGCAAAAAAGCGTTACAAATGTTATCGTTGCAAGCTACAGTCCGTGAAATGCATTGCCTGATAATAAAAAAGCGAGTTTATAGAATTAAGTGTAATATGGATGTAAGTGTAGCGGCCGGAATCCAATAATCTTGGCCTGAACGCGGGAAATAGCTAGGCGGTGCCAACTGACGTGAATCTGACTAGTTCCTGCGTTCTACTGTATAGCTTCCTAACTTCCGCGAGTGACGCACAGTCAAAGGTTGGATCGAAATATCAAAACACGGTTTGTAGTAATTCAATAGTAGATTCGTAACAAAATCTGTGGTACTATCAAAGCAACAATAAGTTATGTCAAATTACAAAAATACCTCAACAGTGCCGTTGGGTAACTATACAGTCCAAAACGTTCTCGGGTACAAATACGTACTACACGGTAAAAACTGGTTAAAAAATACAACTGTTAAATACCTGTCGGTCAATAGGAATATTCCCGGCAAAAGGGATCAAAACTCTGCCTACAGGAATCAAATCAACAAACAAACGTTCCCAGTAGACAGTCAAAAGACAAACAGTCAAATCACTGCACAACCGTAAGTTGAACCAAAACAAAATGTCGTGCGCAGTAAAACAACATCACCTTATCAACAGTCCAGCGTCACATAATAGGAAAGTGAAACACTCATAATAAGTCTCAAACATACAAAGGCAAATACCGAGTGTAAAGTCAAATAAGACAGTTAAACAAGCAAATAACATTACACCGGCGAGGGTCAAAGGTACACCATCCATAACGAGGGTAAAAATGTTAAAATAAATGTCAATACAATCAAATAAGGGTGATCGGGAGGGATTTTCAGATCATTTTTCCTTTACACCGGCCACCAAAATCCCTCCAGACACGCAAAACACCTCTGTGTATTCAGCCGTGGCTCTATCTACCTAGCTGTCTGCATACTCTATCTTTCTTCTACTCCCTCAAGAAGACAAAGCTTTCTTATATCTCTTCTCACGGTACCTTCCTTCATACGCACCATCACAGTTCTTACTAAATCGTCTTCGTCCTTCTCGCATGTTTCGATCACTCCCAAAGGCCAGGAACCACGTGGTGTTTTTTCAGAGGCCACAATCACCACATCTCCCTCCTTGAAATTTCTTTTCCTTCCCAACCACTTCTGACGAGTTTGCAAGCATGGTAGATACTCTTTCATCCATCGGCGCCAAAATACGTCAGCTAAGTAATTAACTTGTTTCCAACGTCTGACGTAATTATCGGCAATAGTGCCCTCCACGACTATTCCTCCACTATCTCTCAATAACAATAAGCTATTGGGAGTGAGAGCTAACTCGTCTTTTGGGTCGGTCGTCATGGGAACAATAGGACGATTGTTCAAAATTCTTTCTATTTCCACGAAGTAGGTGGCTAATGTATCATCATGCAGAGTCTGCTCTTTGGATATGACCATCAATAACCTGCGTACAGAACGTATCATCCTTTCCCATATCCCACCTCGATGACTCGCTTGCGGGGGGTTGAAACTCCATCGTATCCCCTTTGACACCATGGCATCATTGATTCGTCGTCTATCCCACACACTCACCAGTTGTCTTAGTTCCGAAATCGCTCCAACAAAGTTGGAACCATTATCACTGTATATCTCTGCAGGTGTTCCTCTTCTTCCTATGAACCTCATTACAGCCATTATAAAGGCGTCGGTGCCTAGGTTGAAAGCTACCTCTAAATGTATGGCTCGCGTCTGGAGACAAGTAAACACACACCCGTACCTCTTTTCCTCTCTCCTTCCCTGGCGAACCATGAGTGGTCCAAAATAATCAATTCCCACTGATGAGAAGCAAAACCATCCTTTCTGCACGCGACAGACCGGTAAAGGGGCCATCATCTGCTGACCCAGTGCAGCTTTCAATCGTCGGCACTCTATGCACTTTCTTATCACCCGTTTGACCGCACTGATCCCCTTAATTATCCAATAGTTTCTTCGTAGAGTGGCCAGGACTTGCGAAGTACCAGTATGTCCTTCTATAATATGATAATGCCTTATGATCAGCTCAGTCACGAAGTGATGTCTGGGGAGGATAACCGGATGCTTAAAAGTAAGTGGGTAGTCGGAATAGTTCAACCTCCCACCGACGCAGACCAATCCATCCACAAGTATAGGTGACAACCTTTGCAATTCACCTTCTTCAGTCTCACAACTACCCTTTTCTCGGAGTTCCTTTATTAATTCTCCATATACCTCCTGTTGTACCATACATAATACTTTATGTCTAGCAGCTTCCAGTTCATCGGCTGTTAGATAGCCAACATTCAGTGACACACCTTGGCGACGCGAATACATAACGGATATGTAGACCACATATCTCTTAAGCCATGCCACAGCTTTAATCAGCCTCACCCAGTCCGAATGATACGCCAAAATCGGATCAGCAGTGAGCTCAGTAACGTTTGTGTTTGTTCGGACCGACCTCTTCAATTCGACATTTTTCGGTGGTTCCTTCCAGCAGAGGTCTGTGGTACTTGAAAACTGTCGGGTTCCCAGAAAAGAGGGGCCCTGAATCCAAGACGCTAATTCACACGCTTTTCGTATGCCTCTTGATGTCCAATCTGCGGGATTCTCTTCAGATTTAACGTACCCCCACTGATTTGGGGATGAATACTGGTGAATAATGGCTAGACGGTTGGCCACAAACGTACTATACCGACTCTCTGTATTTCTAATATAGTACAAAACAATCATAGAATCTGTCCAAAAATAAGTCTTGTCAAAGCTATTTGGGAGGTTCTTCCTCAAAATTTCACTCATTCGTACACTCAATACTGCCGCAGCTAACTCTAATCTCGGCACTGTCACCGTTTTCAGAGGGGCAACCCGGGATTTGCTATAAAGCAGTATGCTGTAGGGTGGCGTGTTTTTTGGAACGTTCCACGAATAAGCCACCGCTCCATAACCAGATTCAGAGGCATCGCAAAATAAGTGCAACTCAATCTTACTCATCTCACTCTTATCCTCCTTCTTGATACTTCTGGGTACGGAGATTTGCCCAAGATTCTTCATGAACCTCATCCAATCCATCCATAGGGATAGGTCATTGGAACTCAGGGGTGTATCCCAACCAGCATGAGATTTGCAAAGATTCTGCAATAGCTGCTTGGCCGGAAGACAAACTGGGGCGATGAGGCCTAGTGGGTCAAAAAGAGCTGAGACGGTGGATAGTAGTCCTCTCTTCGTGAAGGGTTTTTCGACGGGTTCAAATCGGAACTTAAAAACATCATGCATGGTGTCCCATTCCAAACCTAGGGCCCTGTGGATTGAGCCTTGACTAACACGTAAGTCGACTGAGTTCTCTGTGTGGCTCAGACCAGGAAGAACTACTCTCACTGCCTCTGAATTAGTCACCCACTTCTTCAATTTAAAGCCACCACGTAACAACAACTCAGTGGACTGTTTTACGAACGTTTTTGCCTCACCTGGGCTTGCAAAGGACACTAGGCAATCATCAACATAAAAGTTATGCTTCACTGCTTCCACCACATAACTATCATAATCGTTGGCATACGTCTCGGCAGTCTTGGCCATTGCAAAATACGCACAAAACGGTGAGGACACTGCACCGAATGGGTGTGACGTCATTTGATATTCAATAGGTTCCTTCGAGAAATCACCCTGAGGCCACCATAGGAACCGCAGAGCACCTCGGTCAAACTCTGGGACTTTCACCTGCATAAACATTTCTTCCACATCGGACGTCAGGGCAATCAGTTCTTTGCGAAAACGCAATAATATTCCAACCAAGTTCGCTGTCGTGTCTGGTCCCTGATACAGGAAGTCATTTAAAGAAGTTCCGGACAGTTTGGCAGCGCAGTCCAGCACAACTCTTACCTTCCCCGGTTTCTTGGGGTTAAATACGGCATGATGCGGCAAATACCATCGTGGGCGGTAGCTAGGATCAAGCTGGGGCTCAGGAGCTACTGCTGCATATCCCTTTCTGATGGTCTCTTCCATGGCGCTAGTGTAGCTTTCGCGAAGGCTTTCAGAGGATATTAGTCTGCGTTTCAAACTCTCCAAACGTCGCCTGGCTACTTCGCATCCACCGTATACTCTCTTGGACTCCATTTTCCAGGGCAAGGGGACAACGAAATGTCCATTATCCCAATAAGTACCTCGCTGCACTATGTTTACAGCGGCTAGGTCATCGAGAGATAACGACTTATCTCCCGAGTACAAATCGCTGAACTCATAATCGTAAATTTTCTTCCATTGATCGACTAATAGATCTGACCGAGACATACAATTCACAACCCTCTCCCTGTGCTCACGAAAGCTTGTCGGACCGAACACGACCCAGCCCAACAATGATCTCACAGCATATGGGCTCTTTCTGCCCCCTAACTTCTGATCTAGAACCCAGTGAGCCTCAGGTACATCGCAACCGATGAGCAGCAATACCTCCCCGTCTTCCACCTCTGTCCAGGGTACGTCAGTCAGATGCGGCCACCTTTTAATACTTTCTCGCATCGACCCTTTAGGTCTCCGTACTGGGAGATCTCTTGCCACAACTGCTCGATCTATAAGTATGCATTCGTTTCCGTCTAGTGAATAAACTTCGAAAGGCTTGCTGACTGAGTCCGCCAATCTACTTCCACTAACAGTTTTGATGATAGTCTTTGTGCCGTCAGTCGACAATCCTAGAAGTTGCAAAACATCTTTCGTGATCAAAGTTGTATCAGAGCCATTGTCCAAGATAGCATAACCGTAAACCTCTTTATTACCGTGCTTTACACGTACCGGGAGTAGGCCCAAACACACGCTTTCTCTGAGAGACTCAGTGCATCCACAACTACCTTTCTCCGGTTGTTCGCCTACGGCGTGGTGGGTCTTCTTGTGTAACAGAGGGTGATGGTATGCTTTACAACCTTCTACACTGCACACCCTGTGAATTTTACATTCTACGGACCTGTGGCCCCTTTTAAGACATGAAAAACAACAACCTGTTTCTTTAGCCTTCGACCATCTCTCATCCACCGGTAACGACAGAAATGTGGTACATTTTGTGACTACATGGTTCCCTCCACAAAATATACATGAAGGTTTCAGGACTCCCCCAACGGGTACTAGCTGCTGCGTGGAACATGCTATTTTACTATCTGGTCGTCGACTGCTTGTTGCCAGCTGTCCAAACCTACTTAGCAAAATGCTCGCACGTGCTGACACAAACTGCGTTAACTCTGCGAAGGTAGGTTCTCGTTCGGTTTCAGTTAGCTTTTCGACAGTCTCCGCCCATTTCATCTGTAACACACGGGGCAATTTCTTTACTATACCTTCTAAAGTTCTCAAGGAGTTAAGGTCCGCAGTATAGTCCATTTGCTCTAGGGCTATAGCGCAGTTTTCCATTTTTATAGCTAACCTCGACATTGCCTCAGCATCGTTTTGTTCTATGTTCGAGCATTCCATCAGATCCTGTAGTAAGGCCCGGCTGACTTCATGAGTCCTTCCAAACAAACGTCTGAGTATATCCCGAGCCCTACGATAACCAGCAGATGGTGGTAACATAATGCATTCCTCTATAGCCTCCCTGGCCTTACCTTTACAGTAATGTAACAAGTATAACAGCCTCTGTCCATCATCATCAACCTTAGAGACAACGTAGAGCTCAAACTGCCTCATAAACTTCCAATATTTGGCTGGATGTCCGTCAAAGCTGCTTAATTCTACTTTCGGTAACTCATGGCCAACACTGACACAAGGCAACGTAGCGGCAACCCCTTTGTTTTCTGCGCTGCTCGCCTGGCTAGTCGTTTCACGATCAGAACTGCTATGAGGGTCAATGCCAAGACAAACTGATTTGTGACACTTTATATCATCATCAAAACAAAAGGTATCACCTAAACCCCCATTCACATCTAAGTTGAGTTCTTTATGCAGACGCAACCTTTCCTGTCTTTGTTTAGCCTTGAATTCACGAAGTTCCAACTCTTGCCTTTCATCCAACTGTCGTACCTTCAACTGAGCAGAGGTCCTACAAGGACTAGTCTTACTATAGTCAATAACTGTACCATTATCAGAGCCACGGCATGAAATAACATCAAGAGGGACTTGCTTGGTATCTGAGGTCGGATCCATGGACATGTCACCTTCCCCGTCCGGAATTGACTCAAGGAACACCTTGCGATTGCCAGGTACAGCAGTGACGGGTTGTTGAGTACTGTAGCGGCCAGAATCCAATAATCTTGGCCTGAACGCGGGAAATAGCTAGGCGGTGCCAACTGACGTGAATCTGACTAGTTCCTGCGTTCTACTGTATAGCTTCCTAACTTCCGCGAGTGACGCACAGTCAAAGGTTGGATCGAAATATCAAAACACGGTTTGTAGTAATTCAATAGTAGATTCGTAACAAAATCTGTGGTACTATCAAAGCAACAATAAGTTATGTCAAATTACAAAAATACCTCAACAGTGCCGTTGGGTAACTATACAGTCCAAAACGTTCTCGGGTACAAATACGTACTACACGGTAAAAACTGGTTAAAAAATACAACTGTTAAATACCTGTCGGTCAATAGGAATATTCCCGGCAAAAGGGATCAAAACTCTGCCTACAGGAATCAAATCAACAAACAAACGTTCCCAGTAGACAGTCAAAAGACAAACAGTCAAATCACTGCACAACCGTAAGTTGAACCAAAACAAAATGTCGTGCGCAGTAAAACAACATCACCTTATCAACAGTCCAGCGTCACATAATAGGAAAGTGAAACACTCATAATAAGTCTCAAACATACAAAGGCAAATACCGAGTGTAAAGTCAAATAAGACAGTTAAACAAGCAAATAACATTACACCGGCGAGGGTCAAAGGTACACCATCCATAACGAGGGTAAAAATGTTAAAATAAATGTCAATACAATCAAATAAGGGTGATCGGGAGGGATTTTCAGATCATTTTTCCTTTACAGTAAGTTAACAGTCATCTTTCGAACTCAGCCTCGGTAGTAAGCTGGCATGTTAAGCAACGAATTCTATAACTTCCCTGAGGGCATTTTGAAGACACAGGGTTTGAATTCTCGTCTAATTTAAAGTCACACAATCATTCACCAGGTTTTTCCAGAATCTGGATGAGGATGAAGGTACCGAGATTTGCCGGTATCAGTTACAGTGAGCCAATGATAGCTGCAGTTGGCAGATACCGCTTGCTTATAGGTCTCACACTTTATAAGCAAAAATTCTAAATAGGTAGGAGCCAGCTTACCAAAATCCGAGACCACGTGGGAAACCCGGAAGGTGTAGCATACGAACATGTTCCGAAATATTCCGAGATTGTGTCCTGTAATACATATGACACTAGTTTTTGGTTTATGACATGAAGACAACAAATCTTGTTCACCCGCGACGCCTTGAAGGCACCTTAATGTAGCAACCGGCCATCAGACTAGAATGACACGAACTTCGCATTGCGAACAATACCACTCAAGATTAAATATTGAAATCGATGGCTCAGATGCCGTCCATTTTTGAGGCGAGAACTCGTGGAAACTACCTAGCTGTTGTCTTCACAACAAATCTAGAGTGCAACCCGGTAAGGATACTTATTGTAGCTCTTACCAACCTGAAAGACGGAAGTAACAGCTCAAGGATGATTTCAAGCTTTTCAGAAAATTCATTGAAGCTTTCTTTGGGAGTGATATTGCCAAACAAATTCAATTACTGGCTGATATCTCACGAGGCATTTTTAGGTGACCAATTCTCGGGCGCTCGAAGTAAGAGAACTGCTTTGTGTGAGTTCAGGTACTATTAGGCTAGTTTTAGGAACCAAATTTAAGAAGGAAATCGAAGGGATCAAGTTACTAGCTAATCCTTTTCTAAGGAAGCCAGTGGACCCTTTTTTGAGTAAGTTTGATCTTATCATTGTCAACATAGTATATGTTGGTGGATGGCTCTAAAGTTCTTCCTGGTCAAATAGAATGGAACGTTCGGTCGTCCATTCACCTGAAGATCATGTCACCAACTTCGCTGCGACACTTATAATAAGAGCGAGAGGCATTTGGGGGCCTCGGACTGTTGTGAGTTGCCAAAGAGCTTCCAGGTGTTGTGACTAGGTGGTATTATGAGGGTGTTGACAGTGAGGCACAGTGGTCACCAACCAATACTGACATGTCCAGTGCCTCACGTAGTCCTACATTCACCAGAAATCAGTGTCCAGTGAGTTGAGATTAACTTTATCGAAATAACCATGTTAAGACACAGCGGAAGTTGGGCACACAATGTCAGACAGTTAACTTTGTTCAGCTCCTCACTTTGCATGACTAATATGATTCACTTTTTCGGCTCGAATGACTCTCCCACGGCAAGAAACGCAGTGATTGTGCGTGCCATGTTTTGTTTTCAAAACGGAACTTCCTTTCTGCCCCAGGTGGTCCTTTGTTTGCGATTCCCTACGTAACATTCATCGTTATGCACAGGAGGTTACGTGTCGGTTACTTCAGCTCCGGATGTCTATCCTTTAAAAATATGAAGGTCAGTGTCGGTTCTGAGTGTCGGCGAAGCTTCGGCTAGTGATTTTGGACAATTATTTGTCTTTACCAATGCATGTCCAGTCAACTTCGGTGTTTACCAGGTGTCTGGAGAGAAAGCAGTTATCCTTATATAATGGAAATTTATAATCACCGGAAACCGAATGGAGGTCCAAAAAGCAGGTGCGAAAGGGGCGATTCCTTGACAGTTGTCCGCAGAATGCATGTTGGATGGAAGACGTAAGTTCGCTCAATTGACTTGTTGTGTGTAATGTTATAACACAAGTATAGTTCATATGGTTCAAATAGTTGTTGATGGAACAGAAGATGCTTTCGCTTAACTGGCTTCTACGTCTACAATCCGTGGATCACTACTCCTTTTGGTTGTTAACCTGTTGTACAAGTAAAGAAAGGTGAAAAAGTGGCTGTTAAAATGTGAAAATTCACTTAGTTCTGGGTAGATCTCGGAGGAGAAATAAAACATCCGCTGTACAACACTGATAAGTGAAAGGGTTGAAATCAACTTATTTTCAGTTCTTCATGTTGAAGATATTGAATGTTGGATATCAATCCTTGCGCTAATTCAAAGCTGGTGCTACTTTCACCTGAGGTATGTGTTAGTGTATGTGGGGTTTATGGTAATCTGCCACTTGGAACTTGTCAATAAAAACCATAGTTTATCTGAAAAATACAGACATGTGTTGAACGAATTTGGTGTGTTATCGTCAGGCTGTTGGGTCGCAACTTTGAGGCTTCACATGACAAAATTTTGTCGTGTGTCTTTTGTGGTTTGCTAACATAGGCTCATCTATCAGAGGCAGTATCACTCTGAAGATATCTATGAATGCAGAAAGCTGTTACGAGAAATTGCTTCCCGAAGTCAGCACATGTATTAATTAGACGTGCTTTTTATTCGGTATCAATATGCGCATCGAATTGATACGCGCGCATCAAGATGTTAGACATCAGACTTTTAGTCTGAAGGTAGAAGGCTATGGGCCCATAACAGTCATTTTACAATCGATCTTTGTGATTGCTCAGTCCTGTTTGACGGGTTAGTTGGTGGTGGGGTCACCACCCTTTTCTGGGAGTTAGTCCCAAGGGTTGATTACTCAGCGCGATTAACAGTACCATGTTGTGACCAAGTCATATCTTTCCTTTTCTACCCTTCTGCTATATCCTCTTAGGCATTGCAAACTGATAGGAAACAAAAGAGTATGTAGGTTAGGTCGAAGGTAATTTCTTAGAATCTTGGATAACGATTAAGTCTCCGGAGAATTAATAATAAGATGGGCTGTGCGGAAATTATCCTTCAATAAAGCAGTATGAAAACTGCATTTGCGCACGTGGGCGCAGATTGTGCTGCGAGTGCGTAAATTATGATGGTAGTCTGTTAAAATCCGCCTAAACTTCGCATTTCAGCGTTATTTTCGCATTTGTAATCAATGCATTGGCCCGCATTCTGGTTTGATTGGGCATTCATATCTGCCGTGTGGTGATTATAAAAAGTTCGGCTTCTAAAGTTGTTCTTCGTAGATCAACCTAGTTGTTGCGGGGACCATCCAAGTTTCCCTCTAGTGAGCTTTTTCCAGAAGATCTGAGCCGCTTTTCAGACAAGTGTTTGCGGTTGTGTATAGTTTCCAGCCTTGGGTTTCACCAAGGGTTTTTGTAACGTGGTAAAGATATCTTTACTTATTTTAATGAAGATTCTGCCTAATGCCCAAATTGTCCCATAAGTTTAGGTTGCAACCGACCGACAACGTGCTGTTGTCTCCAAATTGTGACTTATCACAACTCCTAGTAAATCGTGGGTCAGTACTAACCGTGGAGTCCAAACAATACGGTTAGTGTTGCTTATGCAAAGATACCACCTACTTTGAAATAGTAATAGTCTGGAAGGTGGCCAAGATTGACCAGATTAAGTTTTGACACAAGTTCATCAAATTCGACTGCAGTTTTGAGTCGTGAAGGGAGGTGTAGACTATCTGAGTGGGATCCCTAAAGCGATAAGAATCAGTGGTTAGGGAAATTTGGTGACATAACTGAAAATTAATCACGATGGCACAGATGTATCAACACCCTGACATCTATGGAAGTTTGGATTTTTATTAACTATGTGATTCTCTCGTCACAGTTTTATCTATCTTAATACTCCTCTTTATGTCTACTTTGCATCCTGCTACAAAGAATGAAAACTAAAACCAAGGCACATCTGTGCAATGTTTCACGTTGATTTGATCTTTCATCTTTTGTATCATCTGGACTACAGTCGGTGGATGCGAAGGCGGAAATTACAGATAAGCACTGACTAGTGTCGTGGGTTTTTCCACTTCTTACAGATTATTTCAATCAGGTAACTCTTAGTTGGCTGTAGACTAGTAATCAGTCAAGAAGCGAGCTTTCTGCTTGACAACTGGGTGCTATACCTACACTGAGTCCGTTACACCCAGCCGTTGAATCTCTAGACACTCGTAAAGTGGATTTTTTAGTTTTAGTACATTAGCCAGGTGAGATCGAAAGAATAATCACAGCTGAATCCTGTATGCTTGTCTCAAAAATACAGCGTACTTCCATGACTGGAGATTCCAAAGTTTAGGCAAGTAAGTCCTGTTTCCCGCCTTAGCGTACCATCGAAATTTTTAATGTAAAATTAGCTGCGTGGCCTAGGAAGATTGGGATTGGTGTTTTACTGTCTCGAGTGGTTAACGATAGCCGTATGATGGTTAAACATTGGTATTGGAAAATGAAGGCATGGAAGGAGACTAAGGTAAGTTGTGGTTAGTCAGGTTTTATGCTGCAGGAAGCGTGTGCGATGTAGATACTTCTAGGCTGCGTACACTATTGAGGTAGTTTCTGCAATTACCTGAAAGAGAATAATCGTTAGTTTCACGAAGTCGCACAGCTCATGGAACATCCACTTGAGGCCGGTCACACATGGCCTGTTTCGCAAGCTGGAGATTTAACTCTGTTTTCAATCCAGCTAGAAAATCCATAACGCCGCACGGCAGGGAAGAGTGTGACATTTCGAGGCTCGATTTTTCCTAACTGTGCTTTGTGCAGGAAAGGCAACATAGGCATAGACTGCTGGTTACCCTCTGAAACGACTTACTGTTATCAATCCTCGTCCAGCTAGCATTACAGCTTCGTCTTCCGATCCCCATCATACCTTAGCTATTTACACTATTACGATAATTGCTTTTCGTCTTGCCATTGCCCATCAGATTTTTCCGGTATGGTAAGACCTCAAGAAACAAATATTTCCATGAGTAAAGTTGGTTGAATCATTGTAATATAAAAACCTGTCCATCACTTCAGGGTTACATATACCAATCGGGCTCAAATAAATTCAAAAATTTGTGTTCCATTTCTGAGTATTTGAACTGACGTCGTCCCTACAAAACGAAATTACGGAAGAAACAACCAAGCACACCTAAAGCCATCAGGACAAGCTACCAAGTCACTTGTAGAACAATTTTTATAGCTCACTTATTTCTGAAGTTTTTGTGGATGGCATCCAGAGTAGTGATGAAAGCTTCACAATTAAACTATCCAGATTAGAAGACATAACACCGAAATCACTTTCCTGACCTACAAATATTTCACATCGTTTCAAAAGTCTATGAAAGTCTAACTCTTCTCATTGTTGGGCAACGGTAGAACTTTTCAAAGAGGTAGGCTTTCACAAGGTTTATAGTCAACTTGTCTCAATAGCCTCTAACCGAAACTGAAGAGCTCCGGAGTAGCATCAGTTATAATGCAGAAGATCCTTCGCGACTAAAATTCTTCCCTTCCTTGCTGTCATTGGTAAAAACATTTGAACCAAACAATGAGACCCAACAAGAAATGTGACAAATAGTCGTGCTTCTGATCAGACGGAAGGGAAACTATGCTCAGCTAAACAGTGGAAAACAAAGAGCTCGTCAGCGCCTGAGGAATAAAAAGGATATCGTTTTAGTTCCAGCTGATAAAAGGTACACCACATTAGTCATGTGTAAAGATGACTACATGAAGGTAGATGACTTGCCCATGGACGGGAATGAACAACTTGTTGGGGCAAGCCCTAATCGAAAGTTCAACTGTTAGGTCACCAAGACATTAAGCAAGCTCGTCAAAGCTAGAGGAATTGCATGACAAAACCGATGGTGAATGAAATCCGATAAACCTGTTCTTCCACGTTTCTATGCTAGACTCACGAGCTGAACATCTCTCTATGTTCACTCGTTTCACTTCCGAGTACTCCAGCATATTATCTCAAAGAAACTCTTAGGAAGAATGAGGCATTTTTAAGAATTATGCGATTGCTCTATCAATTCTCCGACAATTTTTGGAGATCAAGAGTGTTCGCACTGATATTAAATACCAAGTAAGAAATCTGAGCCAATGGAAAAGGCATCTTAACAATATTTATGGAATTCCATGTCAAAGAACCGACAACTATGATCGTTTTTTGCAACTTTGTTCCGAAAACCACTTGTTTCTGGCCAGCACTAACTTTAGGTGTAAAGAGAGAGTCTCACGTGGTGTCCGCCGACTTCAAACCAACGATGGACACCGATAGATCATATTGCTATAAGCCATCGTTGGAAAGGGTCGGTGGAGGATTGCCGCTCTTTTTGGAGTACCTGTATGGACTCCAATCACGTGTTAGTACAGGCTTGTGTGTGTCTACGTCTTACTGGTCGCAGGAAACAAGTGATAGTAAAGCCTATCTATGGTAGATTGGGAGATGAGAACGCCAAGTACGTATTTAGAGAGGAGTTAGCCAAGCATTTATCTGGACGTGACAGCATTGCTGATGCTGAGGAAACCTAGTGTGATATTAAGTCTGCTGTAGAAACAGCAGTAAAGACAGTTGGTAACCTACACCTGAAGGTCAGCGAACGTCACTAGGTTTCCGCAACGGCATCCTAACTGATTGATGCGAGAAGACCGATTTCAGCTAGCTCTAGCCATGACAAAGCGAAAGCAACTTAAAAGTAAATTTACCACGAGTCTTCCCATTGACCGCCAGCAGTGGTGGGTGGCGAAAGCTTGCGAGAGAGATGGAGAAGGCATCAGAGTTGAGTAACACTTGGCAACTACTTAGGCTTATTAAGGATTCTAGCAAGAGGAAAATGATGGTGAGTGAAACCATCACGGAAAAAGATGAGACGCTGATAACCTCGCAAGACAGGCGGCTAGAATGTTGGACAGAACACTTTGAAACACAGTTCAACTGGCTCTCAGCAACGCTTCAGTAGCCTAACACCTATCATGAACCTGAACGGGGCTTAGATGTTGGTCCTTCAATTCTCTTTGGAGTCGAAAAAACTGTATCGACCTTGAAACGATGCAAAGCGGCAGGACCTGACAGTTCGCAACCTGAAGTTTTCAAGGATGGAAGTAAGAAATTGCTGATTAGATTGATGGAGGTTCTAGGCAATGTATGGAAATCAGGCGTGGTGACGTCAGACTACTGTGCTTCACTGATCATCCTAGTCTATAAGAAGGGGAAGCAATCTTCTTGTGACAACCATAGGGGAATCCGTTCGATTAATATTATATGAAAGTTCCTAAGGTCCATAGTTATCCAGCGCCCAACTGGAGCTTCACTCATGAACAGCAAACTTGATAAAATCAGGCAGGTTTCAGACAGTGAAGTGACATTGAAGGTTTTTCTCAACATCGTTATTCTATTATACTTAGCATCCTAATAGCCAGTCGAATATTTCTCTATAAATAATTGCATATTTCCTCCTTAAGATATCAAGTCGAGTTGGTTCTTATTGTTCCACATCACAGTGTAGAAGTTACCTGGTTATCACATTCTTCTGAAAGCTAATAATAAACGGACTTAAATATTCATACCAACTTCCTATCACTGTGGAGAAAAATCTCATTTTGATCTCCAGATTCAATGGAAATACAGCAGATGAGGTACTTAGATGCAGACCAATGAGGGCTTTCACAAGAACGTTCTATGCACCCACTATGCAAATCACTTATGCTAGTCGTGCAATGGTGAACACGTGTGCGAAGGACAGTGTCACTACTAACCACTTCAATATGCATATATCAATTCACCGGCTCCTGTGAAGCTAGACACAGGCCATATACAGAGGCAAACTGTCCAACATCAACACCAACACCTTCCAGCATGTCTCAGTAAAGGTTAGCGTAGACTAGTCAACAGCTCCAGATTACTAAACTAGGTTGATAGCCAACACAGTTCCAGGAGATTCGTTTGCACTAGTCTAAAAAGTGCAACGTAACCTTTAGAAGGGTGTGACGAAATGTTTACTTCGCATTGTTGAAGCTTTGGAAGCGCAACAATCGCAACTGAAATTGCCATTGTCTGTTTTTATTCACTTCTTAATGCTTAGATTTCCCTTATTCTTTTAAAGACTTATCAGTTTTTCTCTTTGTGCCAGATAATTTCATGGTATCAAATTGAGTAGTTAAATGGGTTCTAATCCTAAAGATATGTGTATACTTCCACCGAGATTCACTTATTAGTGATTTTCTTTCGTTTTCTTTCTTTAGGTTCACTTTGACGCTAAAACTCAGGTAGTTATAGTTCGTATGATTGAACAGTAACGTAAACACTTGAAGAACTTTGATACAACTATCATTCACATATTGACAAATGTCAGCCAATGCTACAGCTCCAAACCAGGTAAGTAAGCGTACTGCTCATACTGGTAATGACTAAAATTTAAAGCATATCCCTAAAAAGAAGACTAATTTTAATGTTTCAACTGTGTTTTACTTTCGAGAATAGAATATGATTGTTGTTTAACTCTGCGATATATCATCTTGTCATATGCACCCAGGATGACTGTGGACGCTTACCGTAAAGGAACTTTCATTTCTATATGAAATAAACACAAACAGATCAATGTAGAACCTGGCACAGAAGTACGTCTAGTCAAATCGTTAGACTTCATGATAATATATAAAGAAGCGGAGAGAAAAGAACCATATTGAAGTAGAGAGAAAGCGAGGGAGTAATTTAGGGAAATCTTAGGCTGACAAGGATTCAAGACATCTGTGTTACTGTAATTGACTCTGAGACATCACCAAGTCTCGAGGACCCCAGCCAAACAGCCTACAGGGTTCAGACCAAAAAAACCCTATGTGCTGGTTTCACACCTTGATCTCACCCCCGTAACCTTCTCTCAACTAACTCCTATTTCTGTTAAAATTGCATGTCAAGGTAGGTTGTGCCTCAGCATGCATAACACATCCTGAAGCCACTTTAGTCAGTGAAGATTCATAACAATATGGACTGACTTATCTGCCTTAATTCATTCTCTATGCCCAATTTGAATATTACTCACAAGGGAAGTGTTCATATGTCACTTAAATTGTGGTAAAATTTGTTCTCTGTGACTTTCAATGGCTTGAATGATAGCAAGGCATTCACGATTAATAATACCAAAATACTGTGTCCTTTGAATATTCAAGAGATGTGTCCAGTAATCATGCTGTGTAAAGTAATGTGAAATACACGCACATACATTTCACCATTCAGCTGTGCGTATCTTGATGTTCTATACATGTGTCTAGATCTTCTTCTCACAGTTATCAATTATTTGTCCTGTCCTTCTTAGCAAACGGATTCCATGAAACTATCATCATGGCAGTATGTGTAAAAGTTTGTTCATTGATGAACCTAATGTGAATGGAACGTCGAGATAGGAGTCTCAACACTGAAAGAAGTTCAGAAAGCTGTAAGTAACCTGAAACGAGGAAGAAAAGCGGAGCCAAATGGATTAGTTTTAGGCATATTTAAGACATGATAGGGTTTTTACTCAAGTTAATTGAAGTGTTAACTAGTGTTTATTATTATTTGTCCCTTGGGTCCCTAGTGAAGCATAGGGCTTCAGTAGCACGTCTTTATTCCACTATGTTCTCTGAAGTCTTTTGAACCTGGCTCCACGTCTGTCCAGAAGGTTTCATTTCTTCCTCATACGATCTCCTCCATGTCACCCTTGAACGCCCAACTCGTTGTTTCCCCTTTCGTTTCCACTCGAGGGCTTGGCGCGTGATGTGTCCCCATTCGGTCTTCTCAGTGTATGCCCAATCCATCTCCACTTTATTCTTCTGCATATTTGTTGGGTGATAGATTCTTGGTTGGTTCGTTGCCAGGTCACAATTCCTTGTTGCTTATTCCTATTGTTCCGGTCATCTGATCTTCAGTATCGAGTGAGCGTGGGTGGCAGCTGTTGATGATGAATATCTGTAGTTTGTTGGAAATGCTTTTTGTAACGCATTAAGTCTCTCAACAATCACATAGAAGCACTGAATTGACTGACATTAGTGTTGAAAATCCGCATCTTGTTCTTTATATTGAGTGCAGTAGGTTTTAAACGATGCTGCCTAGGTAGATGAAAGAGGCTACCTCTTTTAGGTTTCTCCCGTTGATGGTGATTGATGCTTGTTGCTGTTGGTTAGGTGTCTTCATAACCTCTGTCTTCTCTACATTCACTTGAAGTCCCGTCCTCGCTGCGTCTTCTGTCTACTTGTTAGTTTTCACCTGTAGATCTTAGAGTTTGTGCCACAAGACATTAGACATAAAGCATCATCGGCGAAACCCAAATCTTCTAGGGTCTTTTCATCGGTCAAACAGCGTATTCCCCTCTTCTCGCTCCTCACGGTTTGTTGCATTATCCAGTCCACTGGACCACAACCAGGGAGACGACCGGTCTTGTCTTACTCCTGTCTTCACTTCAAAGGCATTACTGAGCTTTCCATTGTGAATTACTTGGCATGTGGCGTCGTTATATAGCTGTTGAATAAGGTTGATAAAGGTTTGTAGTACTGAAACCATAGTGTTGAAGCAGTTTCTAAGTTACTTCTGGGTCGACGCTGTAGAATGCCTTTTCAAAATCGTTGAAGTTGAGGTAGAGGTTAACTAGTGCATGGGAGTTAAATATGGTCTACCCTAACTGGTCTCAATCACTGATTATTCAGGTCTTAAAGAAAGACGGGAAGTCCTCCTGTGATAACCACAGACGAATCAACCTGATGAACATAGTGTCTGAGATTCTAGGTTCTGTAATCATTAGACGTCTAAATAGAACTGGGAAACGGCAAAAGCGAGAAAAGCAGGAAGGCTTCAGACCTGGCGGTGGGTGTATTGACCAGAAATCCATACTGTGCCAGATTCTGGGACACGGGCACACTTACCGACGCCCGACAATAGCTGTATTTCTCGACCTGAAGATAGCGTTTGACTCCGTCTTTTAGCAGTGCCACTCACTGAAAGGGGTACCGAAAAAGTACATCGTTCTGTTTAAGTCTCTTTTACTCGAACATGTGAGCGTGTTAGGTCCTATAGTGGGATATCATGTCACGTCGAGTGTATTTTGAGTGGTGTCCGTCAAGGATATCCACTCTCTCCATTCTTATTCAATTTTATCTTATGGAGGTCTCCTCATCATATGACTGCATAGACATTGACCTAATCACAGGAGAATTTTTGGTAGACCTAGAATATGCAGATGACATAGTCCTGTTAGATGGGGACGTTGACAAGATGCAGAGTCTTTTGGACAATTTGAGTGGCAATTTGAGAACGCTTGGGATGCGTTTCTCGCTGCTCAAATGCAAATTGTTGCTCTAGGACTGGTCTTCAGCGGCGAAGCAGCTGAATGCGTTGAACACTTCACTTATCTAGAAAGTCGGATCAACCCTGGTGCTTCAGGACCAATGAAATCTCTGCATGGATACAAAGGGCTCGATTGGCTTTCGTCAAATTACTCCATCTATGGTGCAGCCGTGATACCTAATTGTGCTGCAGTTCGCTCTGTTCTTCTCTGTGGCTGACTTTGCAAAACACATGAGGAAATGACTCGTGAGGAGCAGGTGGGCTTTCGTTCAGGTTGTGGATGCACTAATCACGTGTTTACCCTCCATCAAGATGCTTGAACATTGCCACACGCATTGCAGGCTGAAGATCGTTTATTGACATAAGGGCTCCCTTTGACTTGTTGGACAGAGCTGTAATCTGGAAGTGTCTGTTAAGAGGAGAAGGAGCGTGGTTGGGAAATTTATTAACATCTTGAAAGCCCTATATAACAGCACATCCGCTAAACTGAGGGTATTCAGCCACTTGTCTCCATTGTTCTAAAGTAGCAGTGTTGTTAAACAGGGTTGCCTGACTTCTCGATTCCTCTTTTCCATCGATGACATTCTTGAGAAGACTCTGCAAGAGATGCATGATAGTGGTGTAGATCTACTACCCGAAGAACGGCTATTCTACCTTGAATATGCGGACGATATCGTCTTACTCCGTGATAACACACAGACAACTCAAATCGCAGTTAATCAGTTGACGATTAGTGTTCGTAAGTGTGGTATTTGCCTTGCAACACGGAAGTGCAAAATACTTTTGCAAGATTGGCAGCAGCCTGTGCCTGCGCTCACCCTTGGTAGTGAGCCGTTGGATATCGAAAGCCGGAGTGACGTACGCCAATCTAAGTCACCTTTGGGGCTGTCACGACATTAACTTGGTCATCGTGTGTACAACGCTTCGGTGCGAGCAGTTCTGCTCTACTCTTATGAAACCTGGCCTCTCCGAGCTGAGGATGTGGGACGACTCTATGTGTTCTACCATCGTCGCCTGTATCCGGTGGTAACACCCTGGGACTGGATTGAAGCAGCGGAGGGGTGTTCAATGTATGACGTGGTGCCGTGGAATGAAAGATAGTTGTATCGGGTTAGCATCTGTTGGTGCATCACGACTCTCTGGGTGGGGTCCACAAGATCATGCAACTCAGTGACGTGAGACATTATCAGATATGACTGAGAATGGAAACGAGTGGTGGTCCTGCTGTAGCTTCCTTCTATATTCTGCTACTGAAAAGTAGTGAATGTTTTGTTTTGAATGTATCTTACTGCACTGCCCTTCTAATCGTTCTATTCTTATTTTTTTTTCATTTTATCCACTTCCTTTCTCCTTATGTCTTCAAAATATTGTTACATTATTTGGTATAGCGCATTTCTTGGTGTCCATGCTGTACCATGTTTGTGTTATGATAGTAATAATAATAATAAACTATAGCTATGATACATAGCCATTAATGGTAAAGGACATGGGAAGACTTTTGGTGTTTGACTACCGTTGCCTTCGCAGCATAGTTAGTGTGTCGTTGTGTCACTGAGTGAGTAACGCAGAAGTTAGGTGTGGAGTTTTAAGAATGAAAGTAAAGTCAGTTGATAAGGTCGGGAAAATTCATCGACTGAAATGGCTGGGACAAATGTCACGCATCCCTCGTCGCGCAAAGTTAGCTGAAGTAGGTTCAGAGTGGGAAGAGGCTTGGAGTGGTCAGACTAAAACACTGGATCACTGCATGAAGTCGTTGGTCCATGTAAGGGAATGTAGAATCTCCGACTGAAGTCCATGTGATGACAGAAACCAGCGGTTAGAGATCTTGGTTAATGTGGCTTAGAATCGATGTAAGTGGCGGAGATGTATCCATACACATTATCTTCATCTTAACCGCTTTACTGAATTCAGTATTTTCTCATTTCTCATTCCTCTCTTTCATTACTTTTGATCTGTTCTTTTCTATTTCGTTACCTTTCATCTTATTACTTCGTTGTTTAATGTTCTGATATGAGGCATAGCTACTTAGATCGTTACACAGTGATACCTGGTCCTTATTTCGATGTTGTTGAGTGATGACAACAAACCTGATGTGAATCAGTATTCGCCTAGTTCAAATTATGCGCTTTCTGCGGGTAGTAGTGAAACATCGGATTGCAATTCAGGGATTTATTTATATCGCAATTTTTCAGCTGGCATATATCTAGCGAAAGTATGCTCTTATAGGATTTTAAAGCTATACCATCTTGAATATCTTTTAGGACATTCATTCATTATCTTCCACTTTTGAATTATATTACTAACTACAAGTAAGTAGTATAATTTGACACCGTTAAACTGTGTGACTACCCATGGACGATAAATAGATGTATGAGCTCTCAGCAGCTTTAAACGTATTATACCTCGTTTTTTATATACATTTCCAGCATTTACAGATTAGAAATAACAGTTAAAAAACTGTAGTATGCATTCCTGTATCACTAACGGCATCATATCAATATGTTCTACCAAATGAAAAGATTTTTATGCAAATCAACGAACACAGTTGGATTTAGAGTTGATAATTAGTCTCCAGGATATATTACTTAGTGGTAATGAGTAGTATGGTGGGACTCCTGTATTAACTTCATTAAGACGAGTGTTTTTGTAATACTCGTCCCGGTGACTAGCACCAAGATGCAGGGCGGTTGTTTCGTCCTACCCGGGACTCGGCACACGGACCTACCTGCTTATCAGTGGGTGTTGTCCCAGTTGGGATTCGAACGCAGTATCCACCGCTGCGAACACCGAAATTTTATGCACTAGGTCACTGGGGCACGCAATGTACATCTTGTTTTTGGAATACATTGTATTCAAGTAACATTTATGAGGATATACGATTTAACTATAAATCACCTCGGGTTTCTCCATAAGCTGAAAGTGCTTCTGTCATAATACACCAACACTATACGCCCAGAGTCATAAAAGGCACAACTTTATAGTTTTCGTTAAAAGCCGACTAGTTGTACAGCTAGGGCTGTTGAAGGGTGGTAAAATTACATAAATTAACTTTACATCTTATGAGTACAAACAGTTATGTACAATTTGAACCTGTGATGTATCCCTGCATATTGCTATATGCTCGTTAAGGGAACAACAAAATTGTCATCAAAGGGAACAAACTATTAAAATTAATCAAAGGGGACATATAATAAAACAAGAGATAACTAGGATGAGATATTTAAATGTCAGAAGAAGTTTTCATATATATGAACAGGATTGTGATTGAAGCTGAATAATGTCATTTCACGTCTCTTACCGCTGTTGCTTGAAGTCCAGTCAGAAATCTTACAGTTCTGTACATAGCTCTTTCCCAATGAACATATGCATTGAATATCTCAGTTTGACCACCTAAAACTTCGATCATTGAAGCGTCACTTTAACGCACACCGAATTTAGGGACAGACAGCGGTTTGGTACCAGTATCCTAGTCTATAATACCTCAAATCCTATACATTTCATAGCTTATAGCAGTTCGTTGACAAGGAGTCATGCTGCTTGTTATAAATTAAGTGAGCTATAGTTCAGGGGATCGAATACGCTAGCAGTCTTCATCGATAGCCGTGTACACTTTCAAAAACTGAGATGTTTTGAACATGTACTGCGTATACCGAGCCACTGCCTACCTTGACGTACAATGCCGGTAGGGGAAGTTGGATTAAGTTGGAAAAGGGTTCAGGGTATTCAGACAAAGACATGACACCAGCCAACGCTGTCTCTTACTATTGGTACCAGTTGTGTGGAGATATGTAGACTACTACCTGGTTGCGGTTCCTGAGACGAAAGGAACCAGTGGTTGAGGACCCTTAGTGAAATGGCTGGAAATCGGTCACAATAGCCCAGATGTATTTACTTTTTGACATGTTCCAAAGCTTGAATATTTACACTGAAGGTTTATTCTCTTACAAAACTTTGTCTACTTTGATATCAGTCTTTTTCTATCCACCTGTTCTTTGTATACTATTGTGAAGTGTGGCAGCTTGAACCGATATAGCTGTGTTCGAGATTCTACACTGATTTAGAGTCTGCCTGTCTATCAGGAATTTACTTACCTATATACCAGTAATACATTATTTTTTTAACTGTATTGAAAATAGGAAAAAGTAACTTAAGTTGTTGGTTTGTCCATCTCTTAACTTCTTTTGATCTATTATGATCGTTTCCGACTGTAAGTAACATTGACTTACCTTAAGCTAACACCAATATACATAATACTGTGTTGTCAGAATTTGAGAAAATTCCAAAAATAGCTTAGTACTGATAATAGCAGCGGTTTATAGCGCATCTTATAGATTACTGTTGACTATCAACAATAATCTAGTCAATCCTACTCACACGTTGATCAATACAATATGGTCTTTTTTCCTTAAACAATCTTTTAGTCTAATAGTAGTCGAAGAAAAAATCGTATGAAAGCCCAGTTTGGAGATGAAGACATACCTATTGTATTTACTGTGCCTGGTGGACATGATGTAAGCTAAACGTTTTATTTTCAACTAATCTTTTTATTACCATCTACTCTTCAAAATTACAGTACTTACAAAGAAGATTATCAAATACCAAAGGGTTGGTTTTACTATATCATCTGGTTTCATAGTATTTCTGTTCTAATTTTTGATAGGACTGCTTTTATATATGACGAACGCATGTTACTGCATGAAAACACATGGTTTCCTGATTTTGTTGAGTGCCCTAAACGCCTTTCTGTTACTGTGGAAAAATGTACAGCTTATGGATTGATATCTCGTTGCTTGGTGATAAATGTAAGTTATCTATCTACCTGATATATTTTAGGCGTAATTTACTTATCATTCTCATCGATAGTCAATTACATTAAATGCTGTGTTGTTTATGCTTGTCTGTAATCGTCACTGATAGATATAATCATGTTGGTTATTGCCTAGTGGGGCGTTCATTCAATAAAGTACCGTAACTAGTCCAAACCATCATGAAGATTCGTTGAAAACTGGGAATACATTTACCGCCCTGTTATGATCCTACGCTGTCTTATATATAACGATGCAACGCTCTGAGACGAATACAATTAATGATAGAACAATGACTTCTCAACTCAACATTAAGCTGACACCAGAAGACGATGAGGCTGGAAATATATTCACTCCAACCGAATCCAACAAGCGAAAACTCAGTCGTTTATATATCCTTAGATGGCCTTGGACAGAAAAAATAGCGTATTCAGAGTGTAAAATGGACCAATCAGCGTTTAGCATTCTAAACTGCGGTAAGAATGAAACATAACATGCCTCCAAAAGGGCGCGAAAATAAGGCTTAAACTTTAGAATGATAATACAAATATTATAAGTTAGTTGTCTTAGCGATTGGCATCCCTAACGCGCCCTACAGCGTAATACAATATTACTCTTTGGAATAATTTAGCATCTTTTTATATCTTTGTATGTAGATATATTCTTGAAACTGGAATTTACTCCAACTTCTCTCCGCTTTATCTTAGCTTTCTCTTAGTTTAGGCATGTTTTTACTTTGCTGTCTAGATTTAGCGTAGTCAACTTAATAAATAAACTCATGAGTTCTCTGCAAGTATCTTAAATCTCTGACTCAATTGGTAGACAGTTATATCGTACTAGGGTTGCTATACTATTTCACTCGGTAAGCGTCAGTCTGATTACTCTGTATGTATGTACTAACGTAGCATACCATATAGGGATTTAGAGAGGCTCAGCATTTATCTGAAAGTGACAGCAATTACAGAACTGTCTACTTTGATATCACTCTTTTCCTAACTACTTTTTCTTTGTGGACTACTGTGGCAACTTCAACCGATGCAGTGGTGTGGAAGGTTCTACCTTGATTTTGTCTGTCTTATAGTCGAAACCTGAAGAAGTCCACTGCATTGACTTTGTAATATACTACCAAAATACCATGTTTTTTTTTGGAGAATAATAATTTCTGGTTGATATTACTTATACTGACTAAAAATGCAGTAGTATTCTGGATCTATCATTCGGATTCCCTACAGTAATTGGTAGTGGATCTTCTGCAATCTTTCCATATACTGTCAGAGATCAGTCAGTTAAATCGCGGTCGGACCTAACACCGTCTTTATGATCTTCGTAATACAAATCTATAGGAAAGAATCTCTGAGTGGATTAGTCTTTGAAAAGTCAAGAGGTAGTGAGTGTGAAAGTGAACACTACTAGTGACAGGCATTCGACGTATCTACTTAAGATAATAACTTTTCATGAGCTGCCGGGTAATCATAAATATACCGGGAACTACTGTCATATCATCACTTATATCATCCACTATTTCAGCGCAGTTACGCTACCGCTTTGGGTCACCTGTTGTTCTGGAGCTGGTTACATAGACTGCATAAAACTTGTTCTATCCAAACGTATCTCCAAAAACTGTCCTGAACGATTGTTTAAGGGAGAGTTCAAGGCAACTAGTAGCTCCATTCTACAGCATATGATTAACTCTTGTCGCTCTGCTCCAATAGAATCTTCTTTCAAAGTCATCTTTACAGTGAAATCAAAGATTTCAAAGGGAGTGTATACTCATCACCTCGACATAGTAGGAATTTCAGCGAGTCAAGCTTGATTTTTGCTTTCAAAAGAGATACTTTCAAACTCCAGGGTTACTGTAGTGGGCGTTGCTGATAAGAATGGATATAAGTAGTATGTGTTGAGAGGATGGCAGAAATCATAGGGAATTAACAGCAATGGTTAAGGATTCTACCTAAGGAAACAAACGCAAGAGACAACATGGGCATATGAAGAACAAATCAAGAGAGAGGCAGAAGAGGAAATGAAGCACATTTTGTAAATGACAGTTTTAGTACAAGGTGTACCATATTTAACGACTACTATACCACTTAGTAATAATGAAGATTCATTTCTTCGTTGCTGTCTCGTCGTTTCCTACATTACCTTTATCTCCCTAAGACATTTTATTCACTTCCTTGTCTATTATTTGTATATTTTCTGCAATTTTTGATGACCTTGAGTTGACCTGTAGCCGTAACCACCTTCATATTGACGCGGTTGCTATTAGTGGATGTATATATTGTTTTAACTAATGATTATGGTTGTCCAGTTTTTGAAAATGATTTGCTGGGAAGAAAATTTTCTTCACTGGAATGCCTTTTAAAAGAATAAAATTAGCGTCCCAAGATTTAGACCAAAACCCACTTACCTCTTTCTGGTTTGACATTACCAAGCACCAGTTTAGAAACTGCTTCAGGCATGTTTATTCTTCATACGACAATTTCTGTAGTTTATTATGCATCGAAATGATTAAAACTGGAGACCAATCACAAAGAATCATTCCTAACCTCTACACTCTCACTTCTACCTCATTCCGTTTAGGTAGTGATTCTGAGATAACATACTTCAAAACTGCTTTATTAAAAGTAAGGCTACAAAGTATCCGGTTCATCTCTATTGATTACTTGCAGCCATTCCTAGTTAGTCAGTTCTTGGAAGTCCAATGTTAGTATTCAATCCAGATTCTCCAGGTTGTGGAGAGCAAGCATCTGACTACACGCTCAACTGTCTGTTTGTATGTTTCGCTTCATATATCTTTTTCAGCGATCGTCTCATTGACATATTGTTTCTGGGACCATGTGTTTTCATAGTCTCAGATAACTGTCAGTGTCTTTCCTCTCATTGGTCATTTCCATCTACCACTGCAGATCATCTTTACAGATATTTTTCATTTATTAGTGTTTCGGTTGCTTTCATTGTCTACTACATTCGGCACTAGGTAGAATGAATCATTGAAAATCGCCTGTTTACACTTCAACAAGTAAACATCTGTGCTAGATTTTATGGTAAAATAATAAAAAAATTTCTAAAAAATATGTATCGATTTTTCCTATTTCCATTTAGCCTGAACCAGCAAGCGATGAATTACTCTCACGTTTCCATAAAACAGAATATATTGAACAAGTTAAGGATACTACAACAATGAGTGACAGTGAATTGAGGGAGTTGAGTTCTACCTTGGATTCTGTTTATTTTAATGAGGTAAGTAACTTACAATTATTTCACTTCTATCTAATACACTACTTATAACTTGAAAAAAGTAGGCTTCGATGAACAATGAAAATATCATTTTTCGATAAGTTTTTAACGGAGAGCTGATGCGACACCGTAATGATTCTATTGGTCTACTTTTCTTTCACTGACTCCTTATCAAAGAATCCCTGTGTATTCGTCTCGCTTGGAAATACGTAGTGAGCTGTTGGAGTCTGTTGACCATTCCAGTTACCTGGAGAGTCGAATTATCTCTGATAGGCCGGTGATCAGAAAATGGCCATTGAAATATAGATGGTCCACTTGGTACTTCCCAATTTATACACTTCTAGTGCCAACGCGGTATCCGAATGCCTACTATTGTTCGATTATCGTACGAAATTCTCTATGTATCAGTGTGCCGCTGTGAAAAGTGACCATTAAAGTTTGAGGAATATAAAAAGGTTTGAGTTTCCAACCACATTTACTTGCGTTGCATCGTCCACACTTCGTGGAAGTACCATACTAGAGACGTGAAGGTAAGTTAGTTGACAAGGACTTATTGGGTTTGGACATGTGTTACATATGTTTAGTCATCGCTTACTCATTTTAAACCTAAGTAGTTTTAGCATGGATAAATGTTAAACGTGGCAGACTAAAACTTAGTATCAGTCCATGAAGTCTCGGACAGTTGAACTGAGCCCTATTGGGATATGTTACATTCTATGTTAAGGTTGTGGCCACAACCGATTGTTTGAGACTGTATGATACGTCTGAGAATCAATCACAGGGAAAAACAGATTCATCCACGCTTTATCTTTACTGTAACCATTACATCCAGGTTCTTATTTGCTTTAACCCTCATTCGTTTCTATGGTTTTCTAGTACTTTTAGCTAGTTTATCTCCCTGCATTTCTATCTTGTTACCTTGTATCTTGATGTGAGGTGTGACAGTTCGGACAGTTACTCGGTATCGGATGTGATGATTTGTTTACTCTACATCTGTAATACCCGCGTTCAGGGCATTCACATAACCATTCTGTTCAAAATTCCTACGACAATAATTGAGGCACTAACTCGGCATTCATGCCCAGTGTTTTTGCATGGTATTATACCTCTTACTTCGTTGTTCCACCCGGAAATAATTCCTCTTTTTTCATGTATAGACAATTCAATTTTCAGCTTTCAGTTATCATAAATCAGCAAAACTCATTCTATCTACTTTTCTTCACTCAACTTTCTTTGGATAATCTTCGAGAAAGAAATGAACAGAATGCTGCACTATTGAATGTCTTTATCGGTTACATGGCATTCATATTGATGAATAAAAAAGGCGACTAACCAACCTGTGTATGAACGATTTTTCTTAATTCAGACAACAGGTTTGTTTTCGGTATACACAAGTTCCTCAAAAGTGTATTTGGACACTCACAACTGAATGACTTGACTTATTCAGATCGTTTAGTGGTTGGTCTGAGTAAATTTTTGGGAAAGGTCACATTCAGAGACTAATAACGTCTGGTTTACAATGGAAGAACCTAATTGATTTGACAACTGAGTAATACAGTTTTACGTGTACTCACTCACTTTGACATATGTTTAAACGCTCAAATCGTGCCTAAAATCCTAAACATGATTGATCTGAAATGCAGTGCTGTGTTACAAGTTGATACTCATTATGGCGTGACATCAGTTGGAAGAACATTGGAAACCTGGGAGTACTGGACAGCTGTTTCGTCCTAGTATGGGATTCTTTAGCGCACTACTGAGTCGAGAAATGTCAAAACTTGCCGATCAACAGGGCTAGGTGAAAGGGGGGCAAATACTCAAAGAAAGATACAACACCAGCGAAACAGCAGAGAGGAGCATAGTATAGTCATAAACCTGGAAAATTATCAATATCCTAGAATACTAATATGATGAAAATACGATTTTAACGGAATAGAATTGATGTCCTTGAGATATTATTGAGAGAACAAGAGTCATACTACTCATTGATAGTAAGTAGTATAAATCTAAAAGCATGAAAGGGTTATGTCAAAACTACAAAAAAGCAAAATAGCTGAAAAAACAACAGCCATACTATTGTCTCATATGGTGCATAAGTCTGCGCTACTCGCTACACTGAAATCACAAGTTACTTGCCTTTATAGTCGTCACTTATTGTATCTTGGTAAGATGTTTAATTAGATGAGTTCTTATGAAACATCTGAGTTCGTTATCGTAATCAACTTTGAACTGCATTGCCTAGGGTCTGCGACCATAGATTTTAATTGTTTCATAGACACTACCCAAGAGACTGAAACTTCTATAAGTTATTCAGACCAACAGTGAGATATTTCATGGACTGGCACACTATATCCTAATCGGTTCACGCTTATTATTATCCAACTTTGAGTCTTGAGATCAACTCTCTGATGATATGTGTAGATTAGGCTATGAGACTGGTTAGTTTATGAGATTAATATTCGCATTACTGTACCATCATTACATCCCTTGTGGTGTAATCCTTAAAATTAGGAATGGTTAATCATGAGCCACCAATTTGCTGTTTACTATTAATTATTTGCCACCGATACACTTGATGTTTAAATAATGTAATTTACCGTTTTTTTCTTTGGCATATATAGCATACTGATCTGTCCGCCAGGCTATCTGTTGGATCATGGATACAAGCAGTTGATATGGTTCATCATGGTGATGTGAAGAATGCTTTCTGCTTGGTTAGGTATGTCATTTCATTTATTACATACTTTGATTGACGTAAATGATCGATGATCGTCTCTTACATTTTCGCTCTAACAGCTACTTGATTCTGGACTGCACTAACTTTAAACATAAGAAGAAATCCTATCTCACTTGACATCCACTGACACTGAACTAATGGTAGATACATGTACATATTGCTATATACCGTCGTTGTAGAGAACCGGTGGAGAATTACCGCTATTTATGGAGTACTTTCTTCGACTTCGACCATGCGTTAGTACGGCCACGCTTATGTTTTTGTCTTACTAGTTGCAGGAAGAAACAGACAATGGTGAAGTCTCTGCGTACCTGACTGAAAGATGAGTATGTCAAGTTTGTATTTGGAGAGGAAATAACCAAGCTTTTATCTATACTTAACAACAGTAGGCAGCTACAGCCTCATGTGAACTCATTGATGTGCGAAGAACAATTCCAGCTAACTCTGACCACAATGCGAAATGAAGGAAACTCAAATATAAATTGACCAACACTCTTCTTAACGCTCCTGAGCAGGGGTTGATTGCAATAGTGAGAGAATGTAGAAGACATCAGCATCATGTATTACTTGGCAATTAATTGGGCTTAATAAAAAGACTAACAAGAAGACGATGGTTATTGAGACCATCACATAGAAGGATGGATCCCTGACAACATCATAGAATAGGTGGTTAGGACGTCGAGCGAAACACAGAAGACAGGCACAACTGGCTTGCAGCCATGTTTCCGTTAATAACATTCGCCTAGACCGTAAATTCGACATAGATGTTGATCCTCCAACTCTCCTCGAAGTCAACTGTCAACTCTCACGGACTTTTCAATGAAGGCTGTTTCTACATTTGATCATCCTGATACACAATCTAAATACCTAAGTATTTGCAATTTTCTCGATCTAATTAGATCATGTGAGAACTTCTGTTTCAGCTGAAAGTGAATTCTTCTCTCAACCCTTGATTATTCTGTAACTCATTGTTTTATATCAAGTTAAAATTCATCATAAATGGGCATCAGTTGGAAGGATAACCGAAACCTGGGAGCACTGGACAGCTGTTCCGTCCCAATATGAGACTCCTCAGCAGTGCGCACCCACGACCCTGCCAGGGATCAAACCCGTGACATTCAGGTTCCGTGACCAGCACGTTACCATTGAGCCACCGCCTCGGAATCCTGTTAGTCCTGTCAGTTCACGACATAGCGCGACCGCCACCCAATGTCATCGTTGACTATTTTTCCTCACGCCCACCAGGTTTGTTCTGTATGCCTGATTCTTATGTTTTGCTTTACTTTTTATTCTATTATTTATGCAGACCTCCAGGTCATCATGCATTGGAGAATGAAGCGTGTGGATTTTGTATATTTAACAATGTGGTGATTGCCGCTCAATATGCTATGGAACAATTGAATTATAACCGGTTAGTATTTCTTGTAATTTCATACACATTATTATTATTTTTCACTGGGGTTCCTAGTGGAACATAGGGCTTCAGTAGCATGCCTCCATTGCACTCTATTATGTGCAGTCGTTTGGACCTGGCACCATGACTGCCTACAAGCTTTCATTTCTTCTTCACATGATCTCCTCCATGTCAACCTCACTTCGGACGCGCAACTCCTCGTTTCCCATTTGGATTTCACTCGAGCAACTGTCCTGGCGCATGATGTCCCCGATCGGCCTTCTCAGTGTATGCCCAATCCATCTCCATTTTCTTCTGCGTACAAAGAAAGTATAAAAAATTTCATGCACATCGCATTGAATATCTCGTTATTGACTGCTTATACTATAGAGTTGGTTTTCGTTTCAAGGGAATGAAGCAAACAGAGATAAGTGAGAAAATGTTTTCTCTAAATGCAATGCTGAATAAGTTTACGATTTTTTATCAGGATACGCCATTAGTTGAATAAACGGACTGGTGAAATTCTTTGACTCAGAGACTTGATTTTCAAACACTAACTAGCTCCTTGCTTCAAAGTGTGCTCCATCTGACTTGATTTTAGCACCCGGGTAATATCTTGATTCTATTACGTAGACTTGCATCGAATGGCGACTAGTGTTATTATCGTTATTACTATAATAGTCTCATATTAGTAGTGTGCTTCATATTGTGATGAGATAAAACCTGATAGCAATACTCATTCCTCCTTCAGTCAGGAGAATCGAATCTTTCTGGAGAGAATGATAGGTTTAGTTGAGTTGCTACTGCTTCTGCTGCTGGCCATCGGTGACAGAATGTCTACCTGTTGAAGAAAGAAGAAAGTGACTATTTTGTTGATACTGATAAAACTGATGACTACATTGGAAAATGATTTACCTAATAGGAAAATTGAAGAGGCAGCAAAGACAGGACTTCAAGTGAACGTAGAGAAGATCGAGGTGATGAAGATACCCAATCAACAACAACAAACATGAATCACCGTCAACGGGAGAAACTTAAAGGAAGTAGCCTCTTTCACCTATCTAGAGAACACTGTTTCAGTTACAGGCGGTGGCACAGACGAGGATGTCAAAGTCAGGATCGGAAAGACAGCAAAACAGGCGTCCATTAGCCTGAAACAAGTGTGGAGATTTTCTGCGCTCAGCATTAGGCGTGAACAAGATCCAGATTTTCAACACCAACGTCAAGTCAGTACTCCTGTATGGCTCAGAGACTTGGTGCGTTATGAAAGGGATTTCCAACAAACTTCAGACATTCATCAACAGCTGCCACCTACGCTCACTCGATACTGAAGATCAGATGACCAGAACAATAGGAATAAGCAACAAGGAATTGTGACCTGGCAACGAACCAACCAAGAATCTATCACCCAACAAATATGCAGAAGAATAAAGTGGAGATGGATTGGGCATACACTGAGAAGACCGAATGGGGACACATCACGCGCCAAGCCCTTGAGTGGAATCTGAGTGGGAAGCAACGAGTTGGGCGTTCAAGGGTGACATGGAGGAGATCGTATGAGGAAGAAATGAAACCTTCTGGACAGACGTGGAGCCAGGTTCAAAAGACTTCAGAGAACATAGTGGAATAAAGACGTGCTACTGAAGCCCTATGTTTCACTAGGGACCCAAGGGACAAATAATGATAAAAAATTGTTATACTGAGAAGATTCTTTGCTTTCGCCTTTCAGAGTGTCAACATTAAGGTTTGAGATTATTTTCTGTCATTGTTAATCTGAGAAAAAGACAAATAAATCAAATATCAAGCATAACTTGAGTCCTCTTATGTGTATGTGGGTGGTTCACGCCTACAACCTACCTAAGAAAAGATTAACCTAATTGTCTCTATCGATCCGGCTGTATGACCCCAGAACCAATGAACCAACTACTCAGGAACTGTCGCATATAGCTGCTTTGAAAGTTCTTGATTTAATTTTAATTTTATTGGATCCATAGTTTCTAAAGTCTTTACCACTGATAATGGAGAACTGTTGACCTGAAATGACACAGAAAGTTGTTAATCTTTAAAAGTTAGGGTGAATGAACACAAGTTATGTACATAACATCCAGATAGGAACCTAGATGAGTTGTAGAATTCAGAAAAGCGATCAACGACAGTTATCCATGCAGTCGAAAGTGGACATATGATCAACCTTGAAAATGTAGACATGTCGCGAAAAGGTTTCTATCCGCATAAAGAAAGCGTAACTTCCGGAGCCCTACATATTTTAACAACATTAAATGTTATAGACAGAAAAGAAGGAGTAGAATCGTCACCTATTTGGAAAATATTAATCTATAGTGGGCGATGATTGAAGGTGTAATGAAAACTTGGACCGCGGCCGGATTCAAACCAGCGGCCACTGGGCTACCGATCCGGTGCTGTACCAACTGAGCTACGAGGCTTGACTGTTGACCAGATTTTTATTTCACTTCAACCACAAGCGGGATTTTACCCGACTACCGTGTGAATTCGTGATGCGTTACTACCGCTTGATAGTATTCACACTGGCTGCCTAGTCAGGACTTCTCATCCCAATCAAAATCTAACTGAATCAGAGAGGGGGAGCATCATATTGCTTGCCATTTTGACTATCTGAGTGAGATAGCCGTAGTTTGGCAGACTAGTATTTATACTGTGTGATGATTGAAGTTGAAATGAAAATTTGGACCGCGGCCGGATTCGAACCAGCGACCACCAGGTTTCCGCCCCGAATTCACATGGTAGTCGGGTAAAAAACGTGTTTAATCTTCTTGTCAAATCCTCTTCGTACTGTCATTGTCTTTCTAAATTATGATAACTAGTCATTCAGTGTGAAATTGTATGTCTTTTGTTGTATGGTGTATGTGGGTGTGTGTATTTATATATGTATATATGTACTCCAATTCATATTCGTCTTGATTGTAAATACCAGACAAAAAGGTCACCGGTGACATTATAGTCATTCGGTAATTTTTATAAGTACAACGGAATAGATGAGACGGATATGTATGGAATTTCAATTGGAATGTGGTGACGAATAGTATTAACGAATTTTTCCGTTGATTAACCGGAAAAACAGTGGAGATGAGTAGTGATAATGATGGTGATGATGAAAATGATAATAGCAATAATGAATCAAATCAATCCAGGTTGTTGTAGTTGATGGAGTAATAATGAAGTTGAGACTGGTGTTGACGGTAAATGCTTTGAGTCACTCTTTCTACTTGCTAATTAGTAATTGTCAAGAGACAGCTAACTGTACTCCATCTCGTCTGTTCAAACTATTTGGATTCCCCCTCATATGTAGGGCTTCGGGTGTCAGTCTTTCTTCGTATAACCCAAAACTTTTTGGTAGAACCTTAGTTCCGTTGAAGTCAATTTTGTGTCCCATTTCTATGGAGTGTAGCGCGACTGTGGACTTATTTTCTGGTTTCTTAACCTCTGCTGAGGTTTTGGGGATCTGCTTTAAGCATAGTTTATGCTCATTGACTCTCACATTTATCTGTCGGCTGTTTCCCCTACATATACTATAGTACAGTCTCTGTGTTTGATTTCATAAACGCAGTTCTGATTTTCTTTAGGTACTACATCTTTAGTTTTCATTAAGTTATAACGTAGGGTATTTGTTGCTCGAAAGTAAACTCTTATGTTGTGTTTGTTGAGAATCCTTCTTATTTCTTCTGAAGTCTGCTTTCGGTATGGGATTATGACCGTGCTTGTCCAATTCTTCGGAGGGAGTTGCGGTACATCCTTAATTTCATTTTTTAAGATACGTCTAAAGAAACCTTTGGGATAATTGTTGGCTTCCAGTGTGCGACAAACTAACTTTAACTCTTCTCCCTTATCTTCTTTCGTTGTAACAAGACGGTTAGCCCTGCTGATCAGATTCCGTGCGACAGTTACTTTAGTAGTCGAAGGATGTGGAGACTGATAATCGATATATCTGTCAGAATGTGTTGCTTTTCTGAATATCTTAATCTTTAGTTCGTTGTGATCCTGTCTTTCCATAAAGTTTAATTTCAACAAATCGAATTCAACTTCCTTGGTGAAAGTAATACTTCCGCACACATTATTTATGTGACAAAAGAGTTCATCCAAACTGTTTCGTTTGATGATGACAAATGTATCGTCTACGTACGTTAACCAAATCCTTGGAGGTGTAGAGCAACTTGCTATTACATTTGTCTCTACAATTGGTGATACTGGAGATCCCATTGCTATATCATTTATCTATCGGTACAGATCTCCTCTGAACGTGAATACAATCGATCGTAAGCATAACTCCGGGGACTTTAAAATTTATCCTGGATCTAATAGGCACCGTGAAGTTAGGTCAGTATCTGATAGCAGTAGGTTATGAGTGATATCTAATAGGTTGCATGATCCAGTCCACCACAATCAGGAATATCATGGGTGATAGTAGGCAACCTTGTTTCACTCCTGTCTTCACTTCAAAAGCATCACTGAGCTTCCTTCCCGTTGTGAATTACTTGGCATGTGTCGTCTTCATATAATTGTTGAATGAGGCTGATAAAGGCTTGTGGTATTCCGTAGTGTTGAAGCAGTTGCCTGGCAAATTACTTCTGGTCGACGCTGTCAAAAGTCTTTTCAAAGTCGATGAAGTTAAGGTAGAGAGTTGACTGCCATTCTATACTCTGTTCTATGATGATGCGCAGTGAAGCGTTGCAATTTGGTCCGCACATGATTTGTACTTCCTGAAGCCGGCTTGTTCCGGTTGCAGTTTTGAATCCAGCACATTCTTTAGTCTCTCCAGGTACGTTAATAAATAAGGAGCAAACATCAACACTTGACATTATTTCGTCTTCTTCAATGTAAGATGAAATGAATTTGTTCATGAATTCAGATGATTGCTTTATTACTTATTGTTCAAATCTCGATAATAGTTTATATAAAACACAGGGATTATATTAAAAAAAATATTTTTATAATGATTAAATCAGAGTTCTACTTTTTCCAGGATATTCGTAAAAGCTGTGCTCTATATGTTTATAATCAATAGCACTTCATTTGATTATTCTCCAAATAACCTTCCTAGCCTGTTGACACCTTGAGAATTAAGGCTGGATCTGTTATCCTCCCCTCTAAGGCATCTGAAGTTGATTAATACTCAGCAGATCCTTTCCAGCTTTGGGGAATCAAATCAAGAAACATTAACTAGCAGGATATTTTGTTGGATTCTTCAAGTCTATCGATATTACCAACAGATTTAGACAGAATATTAAGTCTCATATAAAAGTGCATCGATTTCACCTTTTTGTCATATATGATCCTGTAATAGTATCGACAGTGTAAATTTTAAAGAAGTTGGATGATGTTAAACTATACAAAAAATGGAAATGGGAATAACTTTTAGCCTTGCCTTACAGTTCACTAGGTTTAGTAGCAGATTTTCAATTAATACGTAGTCGGTTCGTGTCCTGTTCCAACTGATTCGTCTTAGATGATCAAATCGTATTTCATGGCTTCATCTCAGCTACCAATAGCCTCAAGTGCATACATGTATAGTGTCGATTACAACGAGCAACATAATTTTATGGTACAAAAGAACATTCATGTACTATGATAATTTTAGATGATTAAATAAGGAATGTTAATGAAACAATGTTTATTCATTTATTTGTAATTGGAAGAAAGATTTCCAAATTTTACCAGGAGAAAGTAACATTCATGACTATGATAATGGAAACAAAATTTCCACATGTCAACACTCCGTAAGACATTTGGAGCAAATAAAAAAATAAAGACAGGGAAATATCGAAGGAATGGTTCGCTTACGTCTGTTAGAATTGTACTTATCAGGGTAACGCTAAATTCTATCACTCGCTTCCTGTACATATAGATTATAGGGAAATGAAGAGAAATTGATAACTTTCATCGTTTAGCAACTTTGAAATCAATCAGGTGGCATGTAACTAGATCCAGTAGTTTCTGCCTTCACGTGGTGGTCGGGCTTGCATATCACAATGACCCAACGAGCTATGCTAGTGGAACACTTGTTCCTTCGAGGTCCTACGATACCAGAAAGGTCTGTTGGATAGTGGTTAGACGAAAAGCAGTTACCGTTGTGGTGCAAATTACTGCACTATGATGGGGGGTCCCAGGGTGAAGTTGTACTGCTGTTGGCTGGATAGGGTGTGACAGCAGTAAGGTGTTTCCCTTGGATGACCAGCAGTGCCATGCTGATGCTGCCTTCTCAGTGGGAGGGGGGGGGGTTAGAAAAGATTGGCCACAAAAGTAACACACTCCACCATGCCCCACGGTCTTCTGGGCCGGCGGTGTTGGTTCATTTGTCGTTTCCTTTCGACCATCCAGCCCCAAAAATACAAAAGTTCAAAATAATCATACTCAAAAGGCTACGTGTGACAGGCCTCAAGCAGATGTCCGATGGGCTCTGTGGTCACACAAATCTTTTTCAGGTACCATAAGAAGAAATAGCCTTCCACAGTGTTGGCAGCCGGGAAGTGTCAACCGCCCTCACAACTCTGTCAGCACTCAAGTTCCCCCAGACTGCTATCCACTTCCTCTATCATTACCTTCTAATCTTCCTTCACGTCTCTCAACTAACGATACTACATCATCTTCAATTTCTCTTAGCTCTGTAGCCTTCGACAACGATCTGAGTCCACAGAACAGCATCCCTGGTTTCCTTAAACCACTCTCCAAATTACATATTGGAGCCTTCAATGTCCGCAGCCTCTGTCAAATTGGCCAACAGGCTTCGTTAGCAAAGACTCTAGCAGCTCGGGCCATGGATGTGTATTGTGTTTGTGAGACATGCATACAGGACTCAAGTGCGGTTATTAACCTAACATTTCCCGGATGGATAGATCTGAAAGTGATTAGGACTCGTTTAGACTTAGATTCTTATGGAGCAGAGTGATTAGAGTTAACCATATGCTGAAGAATGGAGCTATTAATCGCTTTGGACTCTCCTTTAAACAGCTATGCACAACAGTGTTTGGAGATACGTTTGGATAGAAGATACTTTGTGCAGTCTATATAACCAGCTCCAGAAAAGCAAGAGAATTCATAAACCCATATAGAGGTGGTTCAAAGCGGTAGTAATTTAATTACTACCGACAGTGTATGCCTTTACAATCGATGTTGTTGTCAATTGTTTATGCTTTCATCATTTGTTAGGGTAGATCAAAACATTCCAATAGGTTTCCATGCTCCCGTTCGGTTGTAAAACTAACATATAAGTTTTTAATTGTTAGTAGTTTGACCATGAAAATATCATCTGGACGCCTTAGGTATAATGTGTTGTTATCAATAGCCGATTTCATTGCCCACATTTCTACATATGACCTGAATATATCATAAAATATTGAAGTAAATGTACATCTCATAACCATCATCCTCCCAATCTATTAATCTATTTCTGACAAATCTGGGAGGAATATAGAACAACTAATCAGTTATCGTTTTCAATTGATAATTATTTCGTGATGAAATCTGCCTCTTAAAAGCAGTATATTTGCAAATGAATGCGTAGATCTTCTCAATACTGTTTATCAATATTCATTTGTTCTCCAAGCGCTCACATTTCTTCATGGATGTTTCATTATCAGGCTAGTTGACTTGATCAACACTCATTATGTTCTCATTCCTAGTTGTTATATATACAATCACTTTTATTCAGTGTTACACCTACTATGCTACATATATTGTAAATTATCTGTTTGACATAAGCAATTTTTCTAAAACCATGACCTTCACTACTTTCACATCTCTTTTCTACAGTATACTCATAGTCGATTGGGATGTTCATCATGGAAATACCACTCAGTATGCATTCTATGATAATCCAAAGTGAGTTTGTTAACTAGGAGTTATTCATTTTACTCACAAGTTTGCGTGTATCTTGTTACCTTTGTAGAGTTTTCGGCAATCCTCTGCAATCCTTTTGAAAGTTTAGTTCAAAATTAACTTGTCCAATAAACACAAATTCCGCTCTTATACAATGTTCCCAATAGTGAGTTTATTCATGTGTTTCTGTTATGGTTTAGAAAACTTCGACGTGCTATGGCCGCTAACAATGCACGTATATCGAGTGTCAGCCATCAACTTTTCCTAGTTGATTCCCAACCCGATTAATTAGTGGAGAAGATACAATGAACATGTAGAAACGTGTATTGGGGTCGAAAGACTGAAGGCAAAAACGAAGAAAAATATATCTAATATATCGATAGTTCACTGTGAATTGGCTGATCCACCCTCTGTCTGTCTAACTATAAACATGATATCATAAAGTACATTTTGATTGGCCGCTCTCTCTATCCCCATATCACCTCCCTCTTCGAGAGAATGTTATTTGGGGTCAGACTGGGCCGCATTATCTTTTCCTTGCGTCTGTCTGACTGACACGGATTTTTTTCCTGTTTACTAGGGGGGGGGGGGTCAGTAGTCTTCTCGACATTCTTTCGGTGGGCAGGTCAATGAGCATGAAAATCAGCTACCACTTAGCCAAGAGATTTACCTACCGATCGAAAATGAGAATTGTGGCGATATCTTTAGGATGACCTTTGTACACGTTGTTGTGTGTGTTGGCGGAAAAAATCATCCTTATGACCCCCCCCCCCCCCCCCCCAGTATTACAGTCGCGACATCGATGTTGTTTAACTTAACACGATTTGACCGAATGCCAGGCACCACAATGCAAACAAGGCGATGATGATGTCTTCTTCGATGGTCAGTTGGTATCGCATAAGTTACTGGACCGATGAACAAGCAACATATAGCCAGAGGATGTCTGACCAGAGGGTAATGTCTGGTGAACTGTATATAATTCAGAACCACCCTGGTGTCTGGATTAAGCTAAACTCATATCATGCTGCAGGTTTCCCTGTCGTTGATAGTCTGCAGACATGTCATTCAGTGTCTGGACTGTGGCGTCGAAATTGCGATCACGTGGGTTCTGCTGCGAAATCATTTTGCAGTATTGGTCTAGCTCATGTGGACCAAGCTTTCAAAGTAGGAACCGTACCTTCCAGGAATCATCTTTACCAGCAAAATCTACTTCGAAGTAGTCTTCCTACCGCCTGAACCAAGTATGGAACGTCTCATGGGCATCAGGATATCAGTGAAATTCAGTGGTGCTGTTAAAGATGCCATCAATTGAAGGAACTATTAAAACTGGTATAGTAAGCGATGATTCGGTACCAGAAATTCTGGATTACGTAAGCATCTCGATAATCCTCATTCGTTGTTCGAGGAAATTGTCCACCTTTGAAGAGTCCATTTCCCAATATCTCATCTCCGTTGCCACTATTTTGGGTTGGAAAACTGCTACGTGCTATGGCCGCTGACGATGCACGGATATCAAGTATCAGCCACCAACGTTCAACAAATTCCTAGTTGATTCCCGACTTGACTAATTAATGGAGAAGACACGATGGACATGTAGAAAAGTGTATTGGAGTTGAGGGACTGAAGGTAAGAACAAAGGAAAATATATTCAATATATAGATAGTTCACTGTTTAAAATAATACTGTGGATTAGCTGGTCCACTATCTATCTGTGTGACTGTGGACGTGATAATATAAAGTACATTTTAATTGGCCGCTCTCTGGACTAGGCTTTTCTCTCTATCCCCATATCAGTTTCTGGAGCGTTTTCATGGTTGAGATTACTTGAGACTAACTGATTTGCTAGCCTGCCTGCTGTCATCTTTCAATACGACACCATTGAAAAGCATAGTCTCTTGTAGATCAATCTCAGTTGTACTCCTAGCCTATCCTTCAGAGAATCTTGATTCCATTAGTCAATAAAAAAATGCTACACCATATTCTTAAATGGTATTTCATTTTTACTTTTATCTAATCTATCATGAAACAAGTTTTCTACTTCGATGAAATTTGTTTGTCGCTCATAGTTTAAATTTTACATTATAGTATCGATAATTATAGAGTTCAGACAAAAGATGCCCCATTCAGCACACTAATTGCTTTCCTCAGTGTCAGATTTAACTCCACGGTTTGTCTACTCAAACAAAAAATAATTTAAATCTAGTAGAAGATTTCTTTTCCATGTTTTGTGAAATTGTTGTTAGTGTTAGTATATCCATTTCCAGTCTCAGCAAAGAGAACACATTGGTTGTTTATCCATGGAGATGACATTTGAACATTTACGGTTTTTCGTAAGGAATTCATCGCTCGAATCGTAATTAAAATAAACTCGGAGTTAATACTGTATACTAAGCAGTTGTTTATTATCTGCTCGTCTAACGTATTACGAGTCCCGTCATCATTCATAACTGGTGCTCATTGGTGACTATTTTCGAGAGGTGACTCCCGAAGTTCCACTGAGAAGTCGTGACCAGTGGGGAAAACCTGGTGGTCGTAACGACAAATACTCAACGATGACATTGGGTGGCGGTTGCGCTATGTCGTGAACTGACAGAAGTTGGAAATACGGACCACTGGATTCCGACCCAGTGGCTCAATGGTAACGTGGTGGCCTTGGAACCTGAATGTCGCAGGTGTGATCCCTGGCAGGGTCGTTGGTGCGCACTGCTGAGGAGTCCGACACTAGGATGAAACAGTTGTTCAGTGCTCCCAGGTTTCCATCGCTCCTCCAACTGATATCAGTCTACGATGAATACCTACTTAAAAAATTCATAATATCCTTGTCATCAAGTCCATTCTCAAAAATGCAACTCGATGTGCCATATGTGTGTGTATACTAGGGTGCAAGCCACATTGTGTGTGTGGGTATGTGTATTATATATGTACTATACGATTACTCAGTCTGAGACAGACAGAGCAGGATTGGAATGCGGGATCCATTGTTTGAAGGCTCTTTTCATTAGCCTAATTATAATTCTTACAAGAAAAGATTTGATTCACTCCTTATGTAGATTCACTTAGTTATTTGTTGGTCGTTACATATGATAGACAGATTCTCTTAATTGCTGCTACTCCTACCAATATTTCTGGTTCCTATCTTGTCGAACGTTTTGTATGTTTAACAGAGTTCTTTACATATCCATTCATCGTTATGATAATGGGAAGTTTTGGCCTAATCTTCGTGAATCAAATTATGACTTCATTGGTACTGGTCGTGGTCGAGGTTTCAATGTAAATATTTCATTGAACGAGGTATGTGAATTTACATATTTTTACAATATGCTATGTGCATCTGAAATCTAGGAAAATATTTTTGTTCAACTGTCATGTGCTTTATTGATAATTGACTGAAGTTGCAGTTCAAGATTCTTATCAGTAATCATTTGATGATCAAGGATTATCTGAACAACATATAACCATTCTAGATAGACAGAATCAACGTAGAACCTCGCATATAAATGCATCGCTTCAAGTAATCACACGTAACAGTAGTATAGAAAGAACAAGTAGACAGAATAGGAGTGATATTAAAGTAGACACTGGATTCAAAATTACGACGGGAACAGGCGGGCTTCAGAAAAAACAAATCACGTGTGGATCAAACTGCAACGCTACGCATCATCATAAAACAGAGCATAGATTAGCAGTCAACTCTCTACCTCAACTTCATCGATTTTGTAAAGGCCTTCGACAGCGTTGACCCAGAAGTAATCTGACAGGCAGCTGCTTCAACACTACGGTTTTAGTGCCACAAACCTTTATCAATCTCATTCAACAGCTATATAACGCCGCCACATGCCAAGTGATTCACAATGGAAAGCTCAGTAACGCCTTTGAAGTAAAGACAGGAGTAAGACAAGGCTGCCTACAATCACCGGTCGTCTCCCTGATTGTGGTCCAGTGGACTGGATAATGCAAGAAACCGTGAGGAGCGAGAAGAGGGGAATACGCTGTTTGACCGATGAAAAGACCCTAGAAGATTTGGATTTCGCCGATGATGCTTTATGCCTAATGTCTTGTGGCACAAACTCTAAGATCTACAGGTGAAAACTAACAAGTAGACAGAAGACGCAGCGAGGACGGGACTTCAAGTGAATGTAGAGAAGACAGAGGTGATGAAGATACCCAACCAGCAACAGCAAAAGTAGCACCAATAACCATGAACAGGAGAAATCCAAAGGATGTTATCTCTTTCACTCACCTAGGCGAGGCAGCATCTTTTCAGCTACTGGCGACGGCACAGGTGAAGATGTCAAAGCCAGGGTCGGAAAAACACCTAGACAGGCCTTCCTGAAATAATGGAGAATATTTGTAACTCAGGTGGATGGTCTTGGTTGTATTGTGTTCTTTGAGCTGGGTTGTTTAATCATGAAGCCTTCATCGTCTTTCTAGACGACATCATCAGCACCGACTTCAGTATGAGTGACCAATTTTCACCTATATCATCAAGAGTTCTCAACGACTCATTCTTACCGTCTCAGGGGCCCAGCTAGCCAGGCAGTCTATATCTCCTCATATGGCTGAGACCAAAAGTGAGAGACTTCATTGACCGGTACTAGATCTTGGTCTGGCCACTGTGAACAATCCTCTTCCAACCTAATCAAACCTTCCCGACATCAGCTTGGTACGTCAAGGAAGGCGGTGGCTTGGCATGCACCGTACATATCTAAGTCACCTTAGCCGACGATGGTTCACAATCTTATCATCATCACCCCTTGCTTAGTACTCTTCGCATGACCTCAACATTCATCACATGGTGATTCCATCAAATATGAGCAATACTACGAAGAGATTTTTCTTTCTTGTCGTTTACTTTTGGCGGTCATCTCCCATCCGTACACCAGCACAAAATGGACCTCAGTGCGGTATACTCGTCCTTTGGTAGATAGTCGGATATCTCGCCAGTTGGTGCCAGAATTGACGCAAGTTGATAAATACCGAACGGGTCTTGTGTATCTAACCAATTGGTTGAAAAGCGAAATCTTTGGCAGTGTACTTCAAAATTGACTTAGCTCAAGTTATCGAGATGTAGGGAGCAACGACTTCGGACCACATACTTTAATGAACTGGAGATGCTCAAAATCACGTAGATATTAAGACGATAGACACCAATCTATGCCTTAAATGTGACAGTTATATTTGTTACTATCCAGTGACTAATTCTTGTGAAACCAAAGTATTCAAGTCAAAAAGTTAAACCTTAATACTAGTGATGATATCATCCAGTCCACTAAAAGTGACTATGCTTGCTTTAAAATTCATAGGTTCTTGATAAAATCTGACAGAATACTGAATCTGATTCACAATTTCAACAAGTCGTATTCAGTTTAGGGTAGCTTAATCATTTATACTATCCGTAGACTAATGGCTATTGTTTTGACGTAGTCAAACTTTTATCAATACTTTTTGTCGCATTCTTTTAAAATAAGTGGTAATAGCTGAAGTGATGAATCATTCTTAATTCAACTAACTTCAGACCAATGTTCTCATAGTTTTTGTCGGTTCTGAATAGCAGAATCCTAAATGACCATTTGATTAACTGATAAATCCTCCTAGTCCCAATGAGTGTGAATGTTCTGACTATTTTTTCGAATACTGCATTCACCACTTCAGTCCTCAATATTTCACTATCCACCGTCGCTGTGACATCCGATTGTCTATTAAGGGTGGCGTGTACTGCACCTGCACAGCAGTCCGCCCTCTTCTACTACATGACTGTGAAACATAGCCATCCAAGGTGGAAGACATGAGAAGGCTTCAGGTGTTTGACCACCGTTGGCTTCGTAGTATAGACTGCATTCCGTGTATTCCGTGACTAGCGCAGAAGTCAGGTGTAGAGTTTTAGGGATAAGAGGTAAGACAGTTCATGCGGTTGTGAACCTTGATTGACTGAAATGGTTGGGACACGTGTTACGTATGCCTAGTCGCCGATTGTCTCCCCACATAATGTTCGCCGAAGTAGGTTCAGGCTGGAAAAAGGCCCGTTGTGGCATGGCATCAGTGTATGAAGTCCTTGACTGTTGGTTTGAGTCGTGTAGGGGAGTGCAGACTAGTTGGTTGGGGTCCGTGGGACAAGATTGACCAGTGGTTCGAGACTTTAGGTGATATTGTTCAGAACCGATGTTAATGCCGCAAATGCATACACATATTATCTTAACGTTATACCTAGTCTCACCATTTTCTCATTCTTCCTTTCTCTCTTTTCATACTTTATATTTCTCTAGACTGAATTTTCTTATCTTCATCTTCCACTTCACGGTCTTTTTACTTGATGTACTGATCTGAGGTGTGGCAACTCGAACCGTAACACAATAATGCCTAGTCCTATATTTATAGATGATGATGATGATGATGATGATTTCAGTAGAACAAAGAGGTTTCTATGTGCTTGATGTACTGACTCATATTTGCGCTAACTGACTAGATTTCTTTGATACCAGTATGGATTAAATTCGTTCTTGTAAACTGCTGATGCATTCAATCTGATAGACAGATAAAATCAAGGTAGAATCTCTCACGGAAGTTATTTGCTTCAATTTCCACAATTCACAGTAGCATGTAAAGAACAAGTCGATCAAAGGAAGACTGATATCGAAGTAGACTAGTGTGTATGGAAGGAGAGGAGGAGGTTAGTGAAAATATTCAAGCATTGGGAGATTTCAAAGAGTGAATACATCTACACGGTTGTGACCGATTTCTAACCATATCATCCAGAGCCCTCAACTACTCATTTCTATCGTCTCGGGGACTCCAGCCGCATAGTTCTCACTCCCTACATGGCTAAGCGCAGCAGTTCAACGGTTGTTTAGTGTTACGCAGCTCTGATGTCTAGCTAGTAGACTGTGCAAATCGATGTGAGTAATAACTAACTACTCATATCGCATCTAGTAGTATGTGGTTTTAGCCTTGTATCTGTTGGCGTTGTATAGATGGTAGAAATTAAATGTTGTAGAGCCATTTAACAATTTGAAAAATTCTCACCAATTATTGTTTACTTTCATTTATATTTTTCAGAAAGATGTTGGAGACTCAGATTATTTGACAATATTTCATCGTATTGTTCTGCCTTTGGGATATGAGGTAGGTTTCTGAATATATTCATTCAACTATAAATGATCGTATCATTCTGTGATCTTATTCATGTATTGTTCAGCTATTAAAAATCAGGCAAATATCTAAAATTACTAATGTGTTCAAGTGTTGTTCGAGCGAGTGGTTTTTGTATGCAATCGACTGATTGATTGATTGATTTCCTGCAGTAGTTTTACATCACAAACTGACATAAGGCAGGAGAGTCATTGATAACTGGGCAATCTTAGGTATTGGTTTCATCCATAGTCTAAGGTAGCTCTGAAGAACGCATCTACAGCCCCACACAAAACTCAGACTAAATCTTAACAACTTGACATATCTGCTTGAATAACCATTATGGTTAGTTATAGTTAAGTGATCTGGTCACCCTGAACCCTCTTCCAAACTAATCCTACCTCCCGCCACACCAGCCTGAGACGTCCAGGTTGGCGACGGCTGTGCATGCACAGTATATCTTCAAGCTACCTCAGTTGGCTAATGTTCACGACCTCATCAATCGATTTGCTTATCTTTCCCAGTACCCTTATCCTGACCTCTTAATTGATCACACGGTGACACCTAATATTAGCTGACTAAAAGTTGGGTTGCCTAAAGATGGGGAATACGTAAAAACTTTACCAATCCATACAGCCTGTGACTACTGATCTAATATGTTTATGAGAATATCATCCTTTAAGTTAGGAGACAGATAAATTATGTCAAAGTAGAACTTCGCATAGAAGTGCATCGGTCCACAGCATTATGCTAAGAACCATTAGGATGAGATAAATTGGTCAAAAACAAAACAATGTTTTCTAAACGGATTAAGACAATTAAGTGAAATAACACCGGAAACTAATCAAAGTGAAGGCAATTATAATAACAATAATAGTGATAAACGAAGCATACAAAGGTTAAAATTAACAAAGTGGGAGGGGAAGCTAATAGGGTGGGGAAATGTGATGGTCATGATAAAAACAGTGACCACTGTACATACACCTTCTGCACCCACAGGTCAGCCTTCAGTTCATGAATAGCTAAAGCCTCTACTGTTTTAAGAAGTTGAAAACGAAGAGAACGTGGGAGGTTTGGGCGAATTCGATTAATAATTTTAGCCTCATTGTCTCGGTTTGTTGAGTGATGGAAATCAATAAAATGTTCTAGAATCGAACTTCTAAAAGACTTTCTTTCACCTTTATAAAACCAAACAAGAACATGTTCTCGTATACGTGTAGGAGGCATTCTCTGGCTAAGGCCGATGTACCTTGCTCCACAAGAGCAGGTGAACTGGTAGATGCACACAAAGGCGGCCAAACGAGGAAGCTTATCTTTAACACAAACGGAGAATAGGTTACGGCTGGTGAAGGTCAACTGAAGTCTTGCTGAGAAGAAAGTTCTATTGATTGATCTGCATAGACGATTCTTTAGTACATCCGATGCTAGGTCACCTTTAAATTCTAGGCTCATGAACAATCTTTTCTTTGGGATCGAGTGAATGACCGGTTTAGTATTTCTTTCTAGCATAGTTTTATCAATAAAACGGCTAGGGTAACCGTTTTCAACAAGTGTGTTTTTAAAAAAGATAGCTCTTCATCAGTCAATACAATTGTCACTACAGATATTTCTTATTCGATAGCAGAGAGAGTGAATAAGATTTCTTTTTCTGTTGATAGACACCCAACTGTAAAAAGTAGTTAGTTGTCCGTTCCACGTTGCTTTTCCGTAGATGGATCTTTTGAGGTATCCATTCTTACGTCGGGTGAGAAGCACATCAAGAAAAGGAACGGTTGATTCTGATTCATTATCCATGGTAAACTTGAGGGCTTGATGGCATTCACTGAATGAACGAAGAACACCGTCTAGATCAACATTTTTGTCACAGATAATAAACGTGTCACCCATATATCTTCTATAAAAGTCAAAGCTATTAATAGTTTGACAAAGTTGTGAATTCTCTAGTTTCGACATGAAAAAGTCTGCTAACAATGGTCCCAATGGTGACCCCATCGCTATTCCATCTTTCTGTCTATAAATTTCATTATTGTAACTAAATTGGATATTTAATGTACACCTCAACAAAAGCTCTTTCAAGCAGCTAGTTGGTAGTCCTACGTCTAAATTATATGCATCAATATAGTCACATATATAACAGACAGTCTCAGTGAGTGGTACACTAGTGAACAATGAAGTAACGTCCAATGAAAACATCATCTTGTCTGAAGCATTAAAATCCTTAATACCCTCAACAAACTGAAATGTATCACGGATAGAAAAACTCGACACATGCCTTCTAACAAGTTCCAGAATTTCAGCTAACCACTGAGCAGTTCGGTGATAAGGTGAACCAGCCATATCCAAAATCGGATGAAGAGGTAATCCCGCTTTATGTATCTTCGATAGTCCATATAGACGTGGGATTATGGAACCAACTGGTCGGATACGTTCATATAAATCGAGGCCAATTATTGACCTATCCCTCATGCTTCTTAAGATACTTGTGAGTTGTGTTCCAATTATATGTGTCTTGTTGGACTCACCTTCAAGTTTAGTAAACAGTGTGATCAGAGAGAATTACCAAAAGTTTATCACTATACTCCTCACGATTCATTAGGACAACGCCTCCTCCTTTATCAGGATGGCTTATGATAATATCACTGTTATGTTTGATTAATTTTAGCTGTTGTATATGGTCCTTAGTCAATAAAGAGCTAGAACTTATTTTGGAGTTGGTAAATTGATGACAACAGTTAAGAATAGTGGACTTGAAATGCTGAAATTTCTGTGGCGATGCTGGCATAAGACCGGGTCATCGTTTACTTCTAATACATTTCACAGCTTATTTCGTTTTCCGCGCAGTTTTTGCGTCACACATTTATTCGATTGCTTCCAGTATTGATCATAGATTTTACCACTAAATGACTTGAAGAACCTTCTATTAAAGTGTACCATCAAGGTGTACAGTTTGTCTTCAGTGGGCAAGTTCATAGACTAATAGATGGAATTGCAGTTATATCTGATTTAGGATCACTATTTTCATAGACAAACGAGAGAATAATAAGCTCCGGCCTAACTACTACTGTCGATACATTCGTTCTGTGCAGCAGCAACATAAAGATACAGAACTTATCAATAGATGACAATGCCTATTGAATGATCACACTTACATCTGAACTTGAAAAGCATAGTCAACGTTTGTCTTAGATTGCTATGGTTAGCTGTCCAGGATGTAGAAAACATTCACTTACGGTAAAGTGTACTCATTTTCATAGTCGTATCTGATTCTGGCAAAAGTGGAATTCGGTCATACGCCAAACCAGCAGATAATGAAGTTGTAACGACCAGCTGTTGATACGTTTTCGCTTAGCCTGTAGGTAGGTAGGTACGTTGTTGGAGGGGGACGCGCGTAGAGCAGTGTGAGTTTGATGGTGACCACAAGAATATGAAGGGGAAAAGAGGAAGAGAAAAAAAAGGTGAAACAACGATTCAGCAAATATAAAGTAAGTAAACGGAGAAAATGTATTAGGAGAAAACGATTATCCGGACAGTTTCATCAAGAGAAAGATGATAGGTTGCATTTCAAAAGTAAAATTATAAACAGTTACAAGAAAGTCATTGTTCATGTATGCGTTCATCCCTCTATCACAGACACTGTTTAAAGCGTGAATCAACCAATAACATAAACAGAGAAATAGCGTGTCGGAATAAACACCATGCTAATGCCCGATATGTGTAGGATTCAAACGAGAGAGAATGTGATATAGCCAGGAAATGACAAAAAAAGCCTAATGCTGAACTCAAATAGACAAAATCGCATCACCATTAACATTCGTGTGCATAAAACATCGAAGTGTATTCTGTACTATAATTTTACTACTTACTATTAATTATTATTATTATTAGTCCCTTGGGTTCCTAATGGAACATAGGGCTTCAGTAGCACGTCTCCAGTGACCTCTGTTCTCTGAGATCTTTTGAACCTGGTTCCACGACAGCCCAGAAGCTCTCATTTCCTCCTCGCACGATCTCCTCCATGTCACCCTCGGACGTCCAACTCGTCGCTTCCCATGGGGATTCCACTCGAGTGACTGGCCTGACGCGTGATGTCCCCAGTCGGCCTTCTCAGTGAATGCACAATCCATCTCCACTTTATTCTTCTGCTATTTGTTGAGCGATATCTTCTTGGTTGGTTCGTTGCCAGCCAGCTAGAGTTCCTTGTTGCTTATTCTTATTATTCTGTCCATCCATCTGATCTTCAGTAACGAGCCAGCGTAGGCAGTTGTTGATGGATGTCTGTAGTTTGTTGGAAATGCCTTTCGTAACGCAACAAGTCTCTGAACCATACAGGAACACTGACTTGACGTTGGTGTTGAAAATCAGCATCTTGTTCACGCTTAATGCTGAGTGCAGAAGATCTCCACACTGGTTTCAGGTTAATGAACGCCTGTCTTGCTTTTCTGATTCTGACTTTGACGTCGTCGTCTCTGCCTGTGTCGCCTGTAATTGAAACAGTGCTTCCTAGATAGGTGAAGGAGGTTAACTCCTTTAAGTTTCTCCCATTCATGGTGACTGGAGTTTGTTGTTGTTGTTGGAGTTGTTGGTGCGGTATCTTCATCACTTCTGTCTTCTCTGTATTCACCTGAAGTCCCGTCTTCTCTGCCCCGCCTCTTCTGCCAACTTGTTAGTTTTCACCTGTAGATCTTCAAGTTTGTGTGATGTCAGGCACAAGTCATCATTGGCGAAATCCAGATCTTCTAGGTTCTTTTCCGCGCACCAGCCAGCGTATCCCCCTCTTCTCGCTCCCCACTGTTTGCTGCATGATCCAGTCGACCACAATCAGGAATATCATGGGGGATAGTTGGCAACCTTGTTTCACTCCTGTCTTCACTTCACTGCAAAAGCATCACTGAGCTTCCTTCCCATTGTGAATTACTTGGCATGTGGCATCTTCATATAGTTGTTGAATGAGGCTGATAAAGGTTTGTGGTACCCCGTAGTAATGAAGCAGTTTCCAAATTACCTCTATGTCGACGCTGTCAAAGGCCTTCTCAAAGTCGATAAAGTTGAGGTAGAGAGTTGACTGCCATTCTATAATCTGTTCCATGATGATGCGTAGTGTAGCGTTGCAATTTGGTCGGCACATGATTTGTACTTCCTGAATCCAGCCAGCCAGCCTGTTCCGGTCGTAGTTTTGAATTCAGTGCATCCTTTAGCCTCTCCAGGATGATGCGGCATAATATTTAGCTTGCTCTGGGTGGACAGGAGAGTGATTCCGCGCCAGTTCTTGCGAACAATAAGGTCTCCCTTCTTCGGGAGTTTGACAAGGCAACCCTTCTTCCAATCGTCAAGTACCTTCTCTTCCTTCCACACCTTCTGCAATAGTGGTGTGGTGTGAGCATGTCCGCTGTTGTCTCTGCATCTGTTCTCAGTGCTTCTGGCGGGATTCCATCTGGTCCTACTGCTTTCCCACATTTCAGTAGCTTTATGGCACTCAGGACTTCCATTTTTGTTGGAGGATTTATGTTCACTTGTAGTTATGTGGCTGGGCTGTAGGTGGTATTTCTGGACGAAGTTCAGGTGGTGGTCGATTCAAGAGCTTCTTGAAGTGGTCGGCCCATCGTTTCCTTTGTTTCTCTTCTTTCGTAATCATATTTCCGTCATCATCTTTCATTGGTTTCATCTGTGTTGATCTCTTCCCAGATAGTAACCTGGTGATTTGACACAATGTTGTCAGACCTTTCCTACCAGCAGCCTGTTCTGCTTCACTTGCCAGTGTTTCGTAGAAGTGTCTTTTGTCTTTGCGTGCACTCTTCTTCACTTCTTTATCCAGTGTTTTATACATTGTGCTCAGTTCCTCTTGTCGTTGAGCATCCTTGCACTGGTTTATCTTCTGCTTCACCAGCCTCCTCTCCTCTATCAGCTTCCAGGTATCCGTCGAGATCCATTCCTTGTCTTCTTTCTTCTTCCTTCCTAATACGACTGTGCAGGTTTCTTTCCACATCTATTTCAAAGACTTCCAGAGTTCTTCCATACAGGCTTCTTCAGGGATGTTCCCCGATATCTCCCATTTTGTTTTGATGGCTGTTTGACGTGAAGATTTCCTTTGTAGTTTCATGCTTCATTTTCCGAGTGTTGTACTTGAACTGAGGTCTATCACCAGCTTCCTTGAAGGCTTTTAACTTGATTTGGAAGGTAGGTTCCTTGCACTAGACAGTGAGTGGTGTGAACCTACATCTACTCCTCTTCTTCATCTGAACTTGTGTCAAGTAGACTGCGTCTCCATTTTCTTGAGATTGAGATAAAGTCGATTTGATTTTTAGTGTGTCCTGGTGTCTAGTGAAATCCATGTCGCTTTGTGGATATCCTTGTGCTTGAACACACTGCCTCACTGCAATTACCAAATCGTTGAATGCACAGAATTCTGCAAACAATTCTCCATTCTCGTTCATCACCTCACCGAGTGCTTCTCGACCCATGGTTAGTTCTCTTCCTGTGTTGTCTGCTCCCAGTTTGGAATTCATGTCACCCCACCCATTAGAATTTTGATATCGTCAACTGGGGTGGGGTCTTGTCCAGTGTTGATTGGAGTTGTCTGTAGAATTCTTCCTTCTTCTCTTGCTCTGCATTATTTGTAGGTGCATAACATTGTATGATTGTGACCTTCCTTCCTTTTGAGTTAAATCTTGCTGCCGTGATCCTGGAGTAGATTGGTTCCCACTGCATGAGAGCCTTCGATGTTGTTGGGGACATCATGATAGCCACTCCATAACTCAGTGTGGTCGTGGTTGTCGTCTGGGTGACAATATCGGAGTAGATTATTGATTCTCCAGTTGGCAGTTTGGAGAGTCCACTCCCATTCCATCTGCTTTCGCAAATTCCAAGCACTTCGATGTGATACCTTCTCATCTCCTTTGCAATCTGGGCTGCCTTGCTGTGTTCAAACATGGTGCGGACATTCCATGTCCCCACGTTTACTTTCGCTTTCATCGAGGGAGAGAAGACACATCGGCCAATTGGCTTCCCGAAGGCTTTCACCAACTGGCGTCATTTCGCCTCTCCGATTCCAGTGAGGAATAATTTTGTTTTTATTTTTTATATTTTGTTTGTGCTCTGAAGTTTCTTTAGCAGTTAGATTTGTTTTGCAGGGTAGGGTTGTTAGCCCTATGCCCAACCTTCCCTCTTTACCTGGGCTTAGGATCGGCTAGTAACTAGTGAACTAGTTAACCAGGCGAGGTCACTTACTATTAATAAGTAGTATAAATTTTGAAGCATAATGGATATGTAAGCAGATTTGAAACTTATGATTTAATACTTACCAGCTAGATTATTGCGTTCATGATTGTTATTCCTTTCAGTTTGACCCAGAATTGGTGCTCGTTTCTGCTGGATATGATTCTTCATTTGGTTGCCCTGTGGTGAGTGGTCGAATTTATTTAATTAATATGCTGAAATTATCCTTTACAATGTTTATAATTGGCTATTCCTAATGATTGGACAATTAAAAGGTCCTTGAAGAGAAATACATTGAATATACACATTTTCATTCATAACGGTCATATGAAAGTAATAATTATCAGTTTGACTATCTGAGGTAGCTGTGGTTCGGCAGACTGTTATTGATACCGGGTTGATGATTGAAGGTGAAATGAAAAAATTTGGGCCTCAGCCCAAAGTTATAATTTCCTAACGTATTCTAAGCTTCTTTTTAAACCATAAAATCGTATCATATTATTCATCATACCTAAGCAATGATAATTGCTTCCACTGACCAGAATATGAAGCTTAAAATTCACTGGTAAGTCTAAGATATAACTATGCTCATAAGTGGCTGCCGTAAGGAAGGCAGGTATACTGCATTCAGTGAAAAAAGGGTAGGAACAGAACTATTTTAACCATCTGAATTTGTGAATAAACACTGTATGGAGGTTAGAAGCTTAAGCCCTTTACCTTAAATCACCTTTGAATCAAGCTAATCCTGTTTAGACAGTGAATAATACTTCTTTGCAAAGTATCCTACACGTGAGCATGACATCGGTGATTACATGTGAGATTTATCGGTTTTCTACAAAAAACAGACAGTAACCAATCTCATTCTGTCTTGTCCTTAGGGTTGACTGAATTATATCTATCATTCTGTAGTGCGGTCGCCTAACTAAGAGACTTATCATCACAGTGCTGTTTGGCGACGATTAGCAGGAAGAATTGTTTGCCTAGGCTTCATGTATGCTACCCTCAATCTGAATAGCTCTGAGGAGGTCGCAGTAACGTCCTACTGCTTCCTTCCGATTGCCTCTCTCCACCTAACATCTACACTATTGTGTGTTAGCGTAAATTATTTCTTTAAGTAATCTTGAAATATGATCTGTTTTTTCATGTCCTTATTCACTACATGAAAATGTTGTTTCTCATCACACCTATCCTTGTACAGTAAGGTAAGGTTTCATTTCATACTCATCTATCTACCTGGGGCTTGGTATGTGTCTGTGTCTGTGGAAGCAACAACAATAACCTTATGCATCATCAGCATGTATTGACCGTCATTTCCAATAAAATAGATCACGCTTTATTATCCTTGGTTAACTACATTATTATTATTATTATTTTGGTGATAAATTTATCATACATGAACTAACGGATATCTTTCCATATATCTCTTATTTAAACTGTCTATTGTTATGCGTCCTAATGCCGTACACCGTGGTATATCATCGCTTCTTCTTATCAGATAACAACAAATTTTTACTTTAGAATTTGTTTTTGCACGTTTCTCTCTAATATTTCTTCTCAAGGGTGAATTAAATGTTAGTCCTTCGCTATATGCTCATCTTACGCACAAACTTATGGCTCTTGCTGAGGGAAAACTGATCATTGGTTTAGAAGTAAGTTATTTACTTGATAAGTGGGTTACATTTAGCCCCATTGTTTTACAAGTTTATGAAGCATGAACACTTTGAACATGTATCGGGCACTTGATTATCAATATTTACTTATGAATTTCTTTGATATAATGAAATCTTATAATTCCATTGATTTTTCTTAGAATGAAATTCTATGCATTCTCTTCTATTCGATTGAGCAGCTGATTAACTTTAAGATAGTGTTCATCTCGAAATATCATCTTGTATACGGAAGGCCCCGATTGGCATTTGTTAACTTACGTCATCTCTTATGCTGACTAAAGATATCCGACTACCTATCAAAGGATCGTGGGAGCAATGTTGTGGTCAGGTGAAGGGTACCAAGCAAGAAAGGCAAGTCGATTGGTCGGGTTGTGAACTTTCATAAGCTAAAAGGGGTGGTTCGAAGATGTACTGCACATGCCGAGCCACTACCTATCTCGACATAATATGCTGGTGTCGGGGAAGTTGGATTAGTTTGGAACAGGGTTCACAGTGACCAGATTAATACCTGGTACCTATCGATAAGGTCTATTATTGTTGGTCTTAGCGTGTTGAGAGATGTAGACTACTTGACTGGAGTCGTCAAAACGACTGGAATGAGTCGTTGAGGACGCTTGATGACATGGCTGAAAATTGGTCACAATGGTGGAGATGTGTTCACTCCTTGACATCTTCTAGAACTTGAATATTCGCATTAACCTTTATCCTCAGATTGTGTATTCTGTCATACGACTTTATTTTCTTTGACATCACTCTCTTTCTATCCACTTGTGTGCGAGTTTTTATGTTGATTTTGTCCGTTTTATCTGTCTGTTTATCATATATTGGAATTGGGATCTGAAACATTTTACGCAAACAGACAGATCAATGTTGAGCACTGACTGCGATAAGGTTCAAACCACAAAAAAACATTAAAATAACAAACAAGTAAATAAAAGTATGAGGATGTTAAAATAAACACTTATGGACACTACAGAAGAAAGAGAATAAACGAATTTGATCGAATGAAAAACTCGAATTAACATCCCCAACACCTTTCTTAATTAGTGCTTTGCATCTAACCTTAACACTATTCACTGTATGATTCCATCACTTGTGAGCAATACTACAGAGATGCTTACTGTCTAAAGCCTACAATCTCTGCATATCTTCCACTTTTAACCGCTATATCTCACAACCGCAAAATACGTCAAAGTGCACTACATCCATCCTTTGTTAAACGATTGAATGTCTCACCAGTGCTCGTAGATGGCAGATGTTCTGTCCTAAGTTCAGGTTTGCAGCATTGGGACTCGACTATATATGGAATAGAACGGTAAGACATTCAAATGTCATGCATAACTCATTTCCCTAATATTCATTCAACCACATTCTCGTATTTTATGTCAATTCATGATTAAGTAGTAGTACAACCATCTTACACTGTCATATTATCGACATGCATCTAACTACTCATATTCCATCATTTCATAATGAGTTTTTTGTCAACTACACCCTTTCATATCTTCACTGAAATGTAAGGTTTCAACTTTCATTATTATTTAGAGGTGGTATTCATCATAGTCTGACATTAGTTGGAGAACCATTGGGAGTAGTGGACAGCCGTTTCGTCCCTGCATCGGACTCCTCAACAGTACACACCGAATGGCTGGATAGTTAACGTGTTCGCTGTGGAACCTGAAGGTCCTCTGTTCCATTATCGATCGGGTCGTGGGTGCGTACTGCTGAGAAGTCCCATACTAGGATGAAAAAGCTGTCCCAGGTTTTCAATGGTTCCCCAACTGATGTCAGTCCATGATGAATACTACCTCCAAATTAAAATCCTCATTTACCTCGAAAATACATTTCTGTTGACAGTAATAGTAGCGATAATAATAATAATATTAACTAACACAGTTTGACTTCTAATACAATATTGTTCCATAAAACTTTCCAGTATACAACCATATACACTTTATATATAGATTGATTTCTTTCATTCATTAGATTCATATGGGTTTGATTTTCAATCTAATTTTAGGGTGGTTATTATTTGGAGAGTTTAAGTGAATCGATAGGTCATACTCTGTCTGCTTTGTTAGGTGATCCAATGCCATCTTTAGAACCGATTAAACCTGTCAATCCAAGGTTAGTTGTTTCATTTTTCACCTCTTCATTATGTTATCAATCGTGTTTTCATGATTTTAACTACTGTTTAGCTGGATATTTGCTTGATTGTTTGTTAGTCAAGCATTCTGACTATCAACCATTGGGTCATGGGTTCAACCTTCGTTCCATCTATTGAGGTTTGAACAACCAGGTACGTGCCTACTACACAGATGTGCACTGGGTAGCTGAATGAGTTTCATCATTCTGTTCCTGGTGTATACTATCAATTGATTGTAAATTGAATACAGGTTGTGAAGACTGAGCGTAAGACATTATCGTCTCTGGGAATCAAGCAACTGCATCATTGAGACATACATCTTTTCATGTTAGTGTATATGTGGATCTCTAAAGAAAGTGATACCGTTCATGACTTCATGAACGTCACAGATGTGCCACTGGAGGTCCTTCACCCCTCGTCTTATGACCTTACCGGGATTGACATTCTTTGAAAAGATTACTTGTTTCAGTTGTTAGATAAATACACTGGAAATATACATAGATTGCTTTGAACATATTGAGAGACAACTGGAGGATGTTTTAGGTGTATTTCTCACTGCTTGAATAAAAACTACTCCTCCAGGACGTATTTTTGTTAATCTTTATTTGACTATTATGATTGTGTAGTGGTTAAGCGCATTGATTACTACTTCACCTTCCTGGAAAATTGAATTAGCCTTGATGTGAACTATGATCAGTAAAATCTCAACTCGAATATCAAAGGCTAGACTGGCCTTTATCAACACACCTTACTTATGGCGTCAATAAGATGTTTAATGGCCTGCAAGGGGTCGGATGTAGTCCGCAACATTTCACTCTGTCCTACCAAGTTACTATAAAAAATTACTATTAAAAGGGGAAAGCCACCAACATAGAGCCGGAACATCGCGAATCTACACCTTCTCATATATCATGCAAACTTGTAATAATATCTAGAAAATAAGAATTTCTGACCTGATGGCACATTGGTATTATACAAATAATCGCATAAAACTCGTATAATTCATCGAAATTCAAAATATTTAAAGTTTCTCCAACTCAGAGTAGTATGATGTCGAAGACAGCTCCTCTCAACTAGTTAAACTCTCTTCTTGACTTATTTCAGCCCAACATTGATGGTGTAACATCTTTGAAGTTGTAATGAAAACTTAAATCAGGATTTATGAGGATTTATTGATTTCTGGGTATTTTTCACCATGGATATGTACATTAAATAAATAACAATTGAAAAATGGAGATCACTAAGCGCCTTTTTTTTTCTCTAGTCTTTGACTCTTCATCAGTTCTCAACCGCAATCTTTCGAAGGATCCATATTATTATTATTATTATTATTATTATCATCAATGAATACTCACCAACCCTAATTAGGATTACATTCCTATACTCATCAAAACTTGGATGAAATGTATTCAGCAACGTTGCTCACATTCGTGCGGTAGACAATGGGTCACACTTATTGTGTGAAGGCTAATGAAACTACCTCGTTGCCCGAACCTCAGTGCATGGAGCAAAGCTCGGTCCTATTGTAGTGGGCGTTGCTGATAACAACGGATATCAGTAGTATATATCGAGAGGGTGGCAGGAATCATAGGGAATTATCGGCAATGGGTGAGGTTTCTGCCAAGAGCAACTCAGGGGACAACACAAGCGTATTACAGGGGATGCTGCTGATAAGTGTATGAAGAGCCGGTCAAGAACAAATCAAGAAAGGAACGGAGAGGAAACGAAGATATTTGCAAATGGCTGCGTGAGTGCAAGGAGTACCATATGTAACCACTACCATTCCAATTGTACGTAACAAAGATTCTCTCGCCGAGTTGTCTTCTGTTCTTCACTATGACTTAGTGGTTGAAAGCCACTTCTTCAAATCAATGAGACAGCTCCACTGCTAGTGACTTACTTCAAGATAGATTTAAGTCTAATTGGCAAGTCCTAATTGTTATTGTCAACCAAGCTGAGTGTAAAGCGTGGATTGCCATTTTTCTCTAAACTTTTTCATATTTCAGTGTTTTAAAATCAATATCAAATTGTGTATCTACACTTAACTTTCGATGGAAATTATTACGTGTATTCCCATTATCGAAAACTTTACCGTTTCCTGATTTGAGTCATTTGAAATTACAGAGCTGGTAAGTTTCAAGTTAGATTACTATAATAATAATAATAATAATAATAATAATAATAATAATAATAATAATAATAATAATAACAATAATAATAATAATAATAATTGTGTAATGATAATTAGTATTGCTTCACATCAGGAGTAAGTGTTATAGAATACATTTGGGCAGTCACTGTTCTCTGTCAGACAGATAAAAGGTAAGATAGATTATCTCGTTTTGCATCTGTCTTGTTTTCTGTATTTCAGTATACAGTAGGGAAAAATATAAGACGTGAGCAAATATACCACTAAAAAAAAAGTTAAAACGAAGCCCTTACCCTGAAAAAAACGGAGGTAAAGACCGTAGTTGACTCCGAAGAAGTGGTTAAAAGGAACCAATGAATCTTAAAAGCTTTGTCCGAATTAATAAATCCACGTCAATGCATTCCTGTAGGCTCCAAGCTATGTGTAGGGGCGGAATCGACTCAAATGTAGACTGACAAAAAGTCTATTCAATGTTCGCGAACAGTGATGAGTAGCGAAAGTTAAAGTGATGGATAGGTTAACAGCGATAGATAACAGTAGATAGTTATGTAGACTTATTAAGGAAAGTGAGGAAAAGAGGTCAGTGAGAAGGATGGGTTTTTTACTCACTCTCAAGAGAGATGGCTGGAACGATGGCCGAAATACTTGGAGAAACAATTCAACAGGCCTTCAGTCACTCTCCCATTGCTCACTATCCAGTCAGATCCTGAATGGAATATTGAGATGGAGCCTCCAACACTTAAAGAAATGAAATGATGAAGTCCAGCAGGGTCAAAGATTCAGAAAATAAGGTGAAAAAAAGATAAATTTATTTACTTCACTGGTATCATTCTTGAGATGTATTGCACAAGACTATCACCTTTCCGTGTCCGAAATCGCTTTTTCGCTATTTATCTGATTAGCCTCACGGATTCTTATCCTTCTTTGGTCTTATCAGCAGTCTTAAATTCCTTCTTTCTCATATTCGTTTCTCGTTGTTCTACACATATCTCAAACATATAATGATAAGATAATAGTAATGATGACAATATAAGACCACAAATGTAAATAGATTCACTTTGTCCAGTTGACAGCTAAATAGTTTTCAGTGATAGAATTTCATCTTGATGTCATTTTATTAACACTGGCTAGCAATAGAGACCAAGCTGGGCGTCTCATTCTTTTTTTAAATTCGCCAGCTTAATATACTTGAGCTTAAATAAATGGTTGTGTTCTCACAATGTTGTCTACTAGGTTAGTGTCTTATAATCGTTCCTTAGTGTGGTTGTACATGTTACTGACGAGCCCGAAATAGGGCGAAACGCACAATTTTTTCTTCACTTCTAGTCGTCACCCTTTAAATGACCTCGGAATTAAACTAAAAGCTATAAAGAAACATTTATTCTAAAATTCTATGTACTGACCAAATACCAATAAACCACAGGAACCCATAGATGATACAACTCCGTTTTGTCTATATCACTTTCCTTTTTCAATTCGTTTTTCTCCGGTTATTTTCTTTTATTTCAGAATTTTTTTTTCTACCATCTCTGTCTAGGTCAGACGTCAAAGTGCCGAATTTTGAACCAACTGATAAAAATCACAATCTCAAAGATAAGTTGAGAATAGATACAAGGCTGGAGTATCTAAAGTCTGCGCATTCAGTAGCTTGTAATACTAAGATAACCGGGTAAGAATGTATATTTGTTCTGCTGTATGATTTACCTTGCTTATATATCTGGGTTCTTGGTTGATTCGTTGCCAGCCAGCCAGAGTTCTGTGATGCTTATTCTTTCTGGCCATCCATCTGATCTTCATCTTCAGTGTCGAGTGAACGTAGGTGGCAGCTGTTGATGAATGTCTGTAGTTTGTTGGAAATGCTTTTCGTAACGTGCCAAGACATAACATAGAAGCACTGAATTGACTGACATTAATGTAGAAAATCCGGATCTTGTTCACACTTTATGCTGGGTGCAGTGCAGTGTAGTAGATCTCCACACTGATTTCAGATTAATGAAGGAAGGCCTGTCTTGCTGTTTTTCCGACGCTGGCTGGCTTTGACATCCTCACCTGTGTCGTCGCCACCTGTAGTTGAAATGATACTGCCTAGATAGGTAGGTAGGTGAAGGCGACCACTTCCTTTAAATTTCTTTCGTTGATGGGATTGGTGCTTGTTGTTGTTGTGGTTGTTAATTGGTTGGGTATCTTCATCATCTCTGTCTTCTCTACGTACACCTGAAGGTAATCCCATCTTACTTCGTTGTTCTGCCTCTTCTGCCAACTTGTTAATTTTCGTCTGTAGATCTTCGAATTTGTGTGACATAAGACACTATACATAAATCATCATCGGCGAACTTCAAATCTTCTTCTGGGCTCTTTTTATTAGTCAAACAGCGTATGCCCCTCTTCTCGCTTCCCACAGTTTGTTGCATGATCCAGTCCAGTCCAGTCGACCACAATCAGGAAGATCATCTGTGATAGTAGGCGGTAGCCTTGTCTTATTCTTGTCTTCCCTTCAAAGGAATCCTTCGCTTAGCGATCTAAAAATAATGTTTGAAGTGAACTCAGTAAAGTAAGGAAATATTTTATTGATACATAAAGGTAGCATTAGTGCTGTTCACTCTAAGTCACCTAACTGACACAACTTTCCGTATTGTTGTCTGTTATCTCGACGACTTTAAATAGTCAATTTTTAGGTGTTTATGTAATCAGCAAGTTAGACACTTGTCACGTCCATTAAATCCTCCAACCTACCCACCTTCCACCAAACAATACACTTATTTATCGTTCCCACTTATGTCACATTCAAACTATTGATTGACTCGTAGCATTTAGTACGAAAAGACAGCTCACCAAAGTATCCTATTAACTAGTTTAGTAACCAGATTGTGAGTTCGAATCTCGAAGGGAAAGTTAATTTTTTCATGATTGTAGACACACCTTACTGATAAGTGGTAAAGAGGTCCAAAGTCAAATGAAATAGAGTCACCTAACATGTTACACACATATTCTAGGAATCATTCATACCACTCTTGTTTTTAGACGATGCAACCGATTCTGTAGAGATCAAAAGATAAACTTGTTCAACTGCTACCACTATCTCAATGATATCACAATAGTTGAATTTCTTAATGAAGATTTCTGCGTTTATAATGAAGCTTCCTCAGCTCTAGACTATCACAAAAAGTGCAGGTATTTCATGTTAGTTGCAGATTAACGCATCACTAAGTAAAGACTAAGTATATGCGCTCAGGGTTTTTCTCATAATAACTTGTTTACTTTCAGCATGCTTTTTTCTCCTGAAGACAGTGTTATCTTCATTGTGAAAGACCGATTAATGGCATTCATGATTTTATAATGAATCGGTAGTGGACTATGTCGCACATACTTGGTGATTAGTCTGTGTCATCTTTCTTCACCTCTGCAAACACACGCACATTGGTGTTGTTGGCAATGATTCACAAACTTATAGGCACATTTTAGTTGCCAAAATCCTCGGTAGATGGATCGTTGTTCCTACCTGTGACCCACTTATTGAGTGTGGAACATTATCTAGATTTAGTACTATTTATGCCTTCATAGAGAAAGTAATTTGATCATTTCATTCAATATATTGTAGTTTTGATTGACTGTGATTAAGTCACCTATCAACTACAGGTGGCGGCACAGACGAGGACGTCAAAGCCAGCCGGGATCAGAAAGACAGCAAGACAGGCGTTCATTAGCCTGAAACCGGTGTGGAGATCTTCTGCACTCCACTCAGCACAAAAGACAAGATCCAGATTTTCAACACTAATGTCAAGTCAGTACTCCTGTATGGCTCAGAGACTTGGTGCGTTACGAAAAGCATTTCCAACAAATTACAGACATTCATTAATAACTGCCTACGCTGGCTCGATACTGAAGATCAGATGGATGGCCAAAATAATAAGAGTAAGCAATAAGGATTTCTGGCTGGCTGGCAACGAACCAACCAAGAAGATATCGCTAAACAAATATGCGGGAGAAGGAAGTGGAGATGGATTGAATTGGCATACACTGAGAAGGCCGACTGGGGACATCACGTGCCAGGCCAGTCCCTTGAGTGGAACCCAGATGGGAAACGACGAGTTGGGCGTCCGAGGTGAGGGTGACATGGATAAGATCGTGTGAGGAAGAAATGAAAGCTTGTGGTCTGTTGTGTAGCCAGGTTCAAAAGATTTCAGAGAACAGAGCTCATTGGAGACGTGCTAGTGAAGCCGTATGTTCCATTAGAAACCCAAGGGACGAATAATAATGTCATATTTAGAGTATTTGTCACTACTTCTGCTCTTTTATATATTGAATCAAACATATCTATCTGTTAATTTCGGTTCTACACATGTTGTATTGTATGACTTAAGCTAGGGTTGCATCCTTCTTTCCCATCTCTAAGTTGATAATAATTTTCTATTATCTATCCAATGTTTACGGCTGAAATTCCGTCATATCTCATCACCATCGTCAATAACAATGACAATTCTACCCTGGCGTATTCATTTCAGAACCTGTTTGGTGTATGACAGTAGAATGGAGAATCATAAGCATGAAACAGATCCGTAAGTTGGTTGACATATCTTCAACTGATATTTCTTATAATGTAATATCTCCTCTTTTTTTCCAGTAGTAATTATTTACATTATTTTTGTGCATCGTAACAGGACCTTAAGTTTTATTGCTAGAAGTTTTTAGACATCGAAGATAGTTGAAATAAATGAGAAATCTGCTTATGTGTGTTAGAATCAGAGTTCGTTCCACCAAATTTGTTTCATTTGTTTACCTAAAGGCAAGTACGGGAATCCTCTTGGGATGACGATGCGGTAATCAACATAGCTAATTATGCTATTGATACTAGGTAATGATTCAAGGGGGAATGAAAATGTGGTCCCTGCCCTGAATCTCCCCGTCGTCGAAATTTTCATTCTACCTGGTATCAATACTAGTCTGTCAAACCCTGGCTACCTCAACTTCATCGACTTTGAAAAGGCCTTCGACAGCGTCGACTGACAAGTAATTTGGAAACTGCTGCAACACTACGGAATACCGCGAGCCTTTATCAGCCTCATTCAATAACTATATGAAGACGCCACATGCCAAGTAATTCACAACGGGAAGGAAGCTCAGTGATGCCTTCGAAGTGAAGACAGGAGTAAAACAAGGCTGTCACCTACTATCACCCATGTACTTCCTGATTGTGGTCAACTAGATCATACAACAACATGTGAGGAGCGAGAAGACGGGGATACACTGAACCAGGGAAAAGATCCTACAAGATTTGGATTTCGCCAGTGATGACTTGTGTCTGATGTCACACAAACTTGAAGATCTACAGGCTAAAACTAACAAGTTGACAAAAGAGGCAGGGCAGCGAAGACGAAACTTCAAGTGAACATGGAGAAGACAGAGGTGATGAAGATACCCAACCAACACCACCACCAGCAACAACAGCAACAACAAGCTCCAATCACCACCAAGGGGAGAAACATAAAGGAAGTAGCCTCTTTCACCTATCTAGGCAGCACTGTTTCAACTGCAGGCGGTTGCGGCACAGACGAGGACGTCAAAGCCAGGACCGGCAAAGCAAAACAGGCGTTCATTAACCTGAAACCAGTGTGGAGATCTGCACTCAGCATTAAGCGTGAACAAGATGCTGATTTTCAACACCAACGTCAAGTCAGTGTTCCTGTATGGTTCAGAGACTTGTTGCGTTACGAAAGGCATTTCCAACAAACTACAGACATCCATCAACAACTGCCTACGCTGTCTCGTTACTGAAGATCAGATGGATGGCCAAAATAATAAGAGTAAGCAATAAGGATTTCTGGCTGGCTGGCAACGAACCAACCAAGAAGATATCGCTGAACAAATATGCAGGAGAAGGAAGTGGAGATGGGTTGGACATACACGCACCAGGCCGTCGAGTGGAACCCATATAGTAGACGATGAGTTGGGCGTCCGAGGTGAGGGTGACATGGATTAGATCGTGTGAGGAAGAAATGAAAGCTTGTGGTCTGTTGTGTAGCCAGGTTCAAAAGATTTCAGAGAACAGAGCTCATTGGAGACGTGCTAGTGAAGCCGTATGTTCCATTAGGAACCCAAGGAACAAATAATAATATAATGATAAACCCTGGCTATCTCACTCAGATAGTCAAAATGATAAGTAATATGGTAATGTAGATGTCATGGTTCCTATTCGTTTGGTATTTAACTGGTAGATTTAAATACCCATAAGGGTTTCAGGCCTAGATGAGGATATACTGATAAAATATTGATTTTTTAACAGGTTCTGGAAGTTAAACATACTTATCAGCGCTTGATACTTTCTATATTGTTCCATATTCCAAGTTGATATTCGATTCATGTAATTGGAAAGTGGTATGGTGCTTTCTGACTGTGAAAAGAAGCATCAAGCAAATATGTTATGCTAGTTGAAGTTATCCACTTGAATTCATAGATATGTAGGAAGTTACGGATGGTTGTTATCTTGATTGCGAACACTTAATGGTGGAATACCTATATTCATCATTACTTCAACCTTGTTAGATATAGAGATTTTGAGGTTACTCTGTTCACTTCCGAATTCTCACGGATTTTGCTATCCCATGATCATCTAGTTAACTTAAAGTAGACAGATGACATAATTTTGTTTCAGACGAAGACGGTGATGAAATTCAAGATCTTCTAAACGCTTTTAGTGAAAATCTTAGTGACTTTGTTATGCGTTTTGACATTATCGAATGTAAAATGATGTTCACCATCGATCTGTACTAACACTCCTAGTTTACGGAAGTGAATTGAATAATGCAATGATTTACTCGCTTGAAGAGAGGTGTTCTACTTCTAAAAATTCGATTACTAGCAAAATCTCAACTCAGATACCTAAGCCTCGTTTAACATTTACCCAACATACACCATCTGTGTAATAAGGAAACACAGATAGGCAAAATTAGCGTAGAACATCGCACACTAGCGCATCAAACTAAGTCGACACACTTTATAGTAACATACAAGGAACAGGTGGATAGAAAAAGTGATATCGAATTAAAAAAGTTGTGTGAGGCAGTAAACACTGAAATATAGGTTGGCCCAAATATTCAAGTTTTATAAGACGTCAAAGAGTAAATACATATGCACCATTGTGATTGGTTTTCAGCTATCTCACTTAGAGTCCTCAACCACTGATTTCTTTCGTCTCGTAGACTCCAATAAGGGAGTTTACGTCTCCCAAAACGACTCGGACTAAACAGTCAGGGACTTTACCGATTAATCTCAAATCTTGGTCTGGGCAGACAGAATCCTCTTTCTACCTAATCCAACTTTCCCTAGCATGGCATGTCAAGGTACGCGGTGGTTGTACAGTACATGTCCAAGCTATCTTAGTCGACTAAGGTTCAAAACCTCATCAGTCGACTTCCCTGTACCCCTCACTTACTTGACTTAAACACTGTTCACACAGTGATTCCGCTATACACGATCAATGCTATGAAGATACCTATGATCAAACACGTGTAACGCATGTCAAACATTCCTGGCAGCCACCACTAGTTGTCGTCAATTCTTAGGACAACTCTCCATGGGCCCTTAAACGGCTGCATGAGTTCGAGTAGAGAGCTTTGATAAGCGTTATATATACTTGCTCGGTATTTCCTTCGCCGTAAGACGCTGCCAGAACATCTTACGGTCGGCCGCCTTCACGTCAAAAAAATATGGCAAGTGTCAGCCATTGGCTGATAGGTATGCCTTTGTTCTACAACCTGTCGGAGGGTGAAAATATGATTCCTGCATTCTCGTCCAGCTCTGTTTGAAACCTACTTAGTTTTCTCGAATTTGATGTTCCCGAGCTCCAGTTAGGCATCGGATAACTATAAAGCTTAGGATCTTCGACTCGATATTAGTCAAACGAATTCAGTTATGATTATCACAGGAAGATTCCTCCCCCTTTTTATAAACTAGGATGATCAGTGAAGTACACCAGTCTGATGGCACTACCTTTGATTCCCATACACCACTTACAACTTCCATCAATCTAATCAACAATTTTCTAATTCTATCCTTGAAAACTTCATGTGGCAAACTGTCACATCTTGCTGCTTTGTATCGTTTCAGGTTCCAAGCAGCCTGTTGTCAGATAAAGACGTGAAGCGATTACAGGTTTTTGACCATCTTTGTTTTTTGGTAGTATTTCTTTCATATAATGCCAAGTATCAACTGCTTCGACTTCAGTTATCTCATAGATCTTAGCATGGAAGTCTACACGACTTCAACTAACGTTTATAAATCTCATGGACTATTCTGACAAGGAACATTGTACAAAGAACCAACAGTAACGTTTTGGTATTAGAAATGAATGCAATATCCTTTTCATAGCTTTTGATTACCAATATATTCATTGATACCTTCAGTGTCAACCTGAAATAATCGAACTTCGAGTATTTCGCTAAACAAGTATAATTGGATTCACTTTCCACTTATTCCTTTTCCTATGCATAGAACTCAAGAATATTGAAATACATGTGACGTATTGTGAAACAAAGTATTGAGCTGAAACATATTTCAGAAGCTGTTGTACTCATATTCTATCAAATTATCCGTATATCTAAATGTAAAGCAGTATGAACGAATTAACACATTCAACAGTTCAATGGTAGTGAATGTACCCTTAGACTTAATGACCTTGGGTAATGTATTCTTGGATTAAATTATCGGTATATATTGCTAAGGAATTCAACCTTGAAAAATGCTCCATGGTGTTCGACATCTTTTGAACTACACTCGATTGTTGACTGTAACTTTCTTTGTGTTTAACTGAATTTTAGGTGATTATTATAATTTACTTGATGGTGGCTAGCTGTAAAATCCAAGATGCACGCCTCATCCTATTCAATACTCGGCAGTTGGATGTTTCTTAAACCCAGTGAATGGTTGTATTCCCACTGAGACTAGAACTTTGTGCCCATCATTTCAATCACCATAGAGGCTATCCATTGAGGCTTGAGAGACCCCTTCTTGTGCTTAGGGTATTGGTTATTATTATATGTGGACAATTTGTAATTCCCTGAGATGAATAATCACTCAGCATCAGCATATAATCTGACATTGTTGTGTAACAGCACTGGGTTCTACACTCCATATAGGCACATCGCAGTAAAGGGAAGAAGGCCATACGAAGCGAAGTAGAGGATATGAAGTAATTTCGTCATTTTAAAGTGTTAAGGAAAAGATTTCTTATTGGTGCGTAGTCTTTTCACGGTTGAGGCCTATTCATAAGAACTCTTTTAGCACTTGGAGACGTTTTTATGGATAATTGTCTAGTCGTTTCAACGTTTCAGAAAATCAGCAGTTCTAGAAGCAATTGAATGTGGAATATATATCCATATAAGTGGTTTCAGATGAATCGTAATGCATTCATCAACCTTGTGGACATTTGTACAGTAGGCAATGAGCTATATCTATTTCGTGAGGCCTAATGATACTACCTGGTCGTCTAAACCCCGGTAGGTGGGGCGGGTCTCGAACTCCTGTCGCATTGTTTGAAAGTTATCTCACTAGACCAATCAGCCACAGATCCACACGGTTTCAGATAGGCAAGAACAACTCAATCCAATACAGATTTATTTAGTAAGCCATAAAATATACTTATCTGGTTTGGGGCATATCAGAGATACCACTCGGTTGATGGGATGAGATATTCCGATGATTCATGTGATCACAGGTAGTAGTAGTTTTACTTAAAAAGGGAAAACTTATCATTTCGTTTGAATATGCCTTGAAAATATGTTTATAATAAGATGGATTCATTTCACAATGCACTAATTTTTCATAGATATACACTTGCCAACTATTAATTTCTTTTACTCTCTATTCCATGGTGTGAATGACGATGAAAACAAGACTGTTGTATGCTCCACCCTATCCTCAATCTTCAAAGATATCGATGGAATATTTCTTCAGATTTTTATTCGTTTTGACTACTATGATGTGATCCTGGAGTCATTATACCTAACCGATAGGTGACATACTATTATCTTGACTTTTCTTACCTTTTTTATACCTCATTGTCATGTAATCCCTCGTCTTTACTGTCCAATTTTCCCTGACTTTCCTTAAGGTTACACCTTTTGATTGAATATCAATATACATGAAGGAGGAATTTAAAGTTTCTTGCTACAAACTGGTCACTGGTAGGTATCCCTCAGGGCTATCTTGCCCTCATTGCTCAGGACTCACCACAGTCTATCGATCGATTTTATGATATGACCTCTGAGTTAAATGATGCAATGTTTGTTGGCCACCGCCAACCTTGGCCTGTCATGCTCCAAGAAGTTGGATTAGGCTGGAAGAAGGTTCATAATAGCCAGGGAAAGACCATGAAGTCCCTAACTGTTGATCTGAGCCGTGTGAGGAAATGTTGACTACCTGGCTAGCTGGGATCCCCGAGATGATAGGACTCAGTGATTGAGTACGCTTGATGAGATGGCTGAAAATCGGTCGCGGTGATACAAATGGTATTTACTCTTTGATATATTATAAAGCTTGAATATTTATACTAACCTTTATCTTCAAATTGTTTATTCTCTCATACAACTCTGTCTTCTTTAATATCACTTTTTCTATCCACTTTTTCTTTGTATACCATTGTGTAGTATGCCATCTTGATCCGATGCACTTGTGTGTGAGGTTCTACGTTGATTTTTTCTGTCTGTCTGTCTATTAACACAGACGTATCACCGAGAGGAATGCCAGTTTCCTCATGGTTACAGATGAAACTTTCTCATGAGCTTCTACAAACAAAACACCTTGGTCAAGTAGAACTTCTTGTTAGTTGAGCACTAACCTTTTACACCAAAGTTCTTTACTCATTGGTTGTATATATCTCCCCTCAGGTCAAAATACAGCTCACTGGGGTATCATCACAAATATCCCTTATGGTGAAATTCCACACTTTATTTCTATTTTGAGGTTTGTGGGGATTTATTGACTCCAGGTTGGCATTCTTCATGGACTGACATCATTTGAAGGACCACTGGAAGCATGGGAGCACTGGACAACTGTTTCTTCCTGGTATATAACTCTTGTGCAGTGCGCACTCAAGACCCCGCCAGCAACCGAGCTAAGGGTCTTCAGGTCTTGTAGCTAGCACGTTACCACTAAGCCACTGGGTGTGAATGGTCCACCCTTCCTACTTTGTCAATTCACGGTATAGCGCGACCTCTATCCAATCTCGTCATTGAATAAATGTCCTCATATTCGACTTGGTCAGCTTTGTTGGCTACGACTTCTCATTGGCACTTCTAGAATCATCTCTCGAAGCTAGTCACCAACGAACAGTAGATTAATTCAATTTTGAGGTTTGTGGGGACTTATTGACTCCAAGTTAGTATTCATCATGAACTGAGATGGTAATAATAAACCGCTAGTCAATATAACTAAAGATATGAATGAGCACAAAATAAATATATTAGAAATATTTTAGGAAAGATGTAAGGGTGAAGAGTCAATAATTACCATGTTATAGTAATAAATTGGTAACTGGCTCCTTCTGAACACTTAGTTCTGGTTGAACTCGTCGGATAGTGGCGGCTTCGGCAATTCAAAGTAGCAGTCTGGCAGTTGTATTGGTCCTGAACAGTACACTTCTTATCCATCAGTTGATTCTCATCGCAGCATCATCTCCCTTGAAAGCTAAAGTAAGAAATACTGATTTCTTTTCAACAGTAATACCACCCCACTCTCTTATTGCTTTTTAGCACTTCTGAACTGATTTCATTGGATACTTATACTTGTGTAGATATTGTTCCATTAGTTGAAATTCTTCTTGGATCTTTTCTTGTCAACATAATCTCTCTTCCTTCTGGTATAATGTCCTCAATAAACCTCTCTTGTAGCTGATTGGGCAGAAGCTGTTGAAGTTTAAATACTGACCGCTTTATATAGGTTAATGGTGAATGCTCTTCTCTATTGTACCGTCTTATGTCGAGAAAATTCAGCTACTGCTGCTGCTGCTTCTCTTCATATTCCATCGTAAACTTAATACTATGATGTGCATTACTGAATCGCTGGAGCAGCCTTCTTGCTTATTGAATATTTTCACAGATAATAAAGGTATAATCAACATATCTTAAATGATGGATAGTTTCATTGACTGTAGGTTTTAGCTGATGAAAAACTTGTGCGATTAACTATAGTCCGTAGACAGTGGTGTTTCCATTATTTTCAAGTATCGTACTCACTATCTTTTTCTTTTGTGATATTTCACCTCTTTTTTTGTTGTTGAAAAGTACTCATCCAGAAACTCCAAATCGTATTAGACGCGCTTATGAAATGTTGGATGAACTTGGTCTTGCACGTCGCTGTAAACGTATCGAAGTAAGTTAAATAATAACCAGTATATAAAACATCTGTGGAGTTGTCCTTTCTCTACTTGAGGGATATTTTATTATATCATAATTGTGATTGCATAATTTTTCATATTTTTTGATATAAATGGAACTATTCTGCTTATGATACCTAAGATGATATCGAAATATTGTCTGTGTAATGAGGTTTACTATGGAAGCAAACTAATCAAAAATAAATGTAGAAAGAGTTCGGAAAAACTTTCATCTTGTAATTAAGTCTCTCTTATTTTTCATCATTTTAATATGTTTTATCTGTATTGGTTTTCAATTTGATCAAGGCTCGCTCTGCCAGTCAATCTGAACTATTACGTGTGCATACAGAAGAATACATAAATACAATAGCTTCAACTGCTGGTATGGATCAATCAACATTGAATGAAATGTGCTCTGACGAAATATCAATATACTTTAATCGGGTAAATGTCTGGGTATCCACTTGACTTGTTGTTCTTTGCTATAATAATAATAATAATAATAATAATAATAATAATAATAATAATAATAATACTAATAATAATAATAATAATAATAATAATGTGTTTCACCGTTTGACACATTTTAGAAATGATTGAGTTAGGATAGTAATAATTAAACATGGTTAGCAGTGGAATCTAGGACCCACGTTTCGTCCTATTTGGGACTCGTCAGAATTGGCTATCGTGACTTTTGGTCACATGGTTAAAATGGGTCACAATGACGCTGATGTATTCACTCCTTGACATCTTCTAAAGCTTGAATATTCACACTAACCTTTATCTTCAAATTGTTTATACTCTCTGATTACTTTATCTGCTTTGATACTACTGCTTTTTTATCCACCTGTTCTTTTGTATATTACTGTAAAGTATGGCTACTTGAGGTGATACACTTGTGTACGAAGTTTTACGTTAATTTTGTCAGTCAGGCTATTGGTTCAAGTCCTTTTGTGATTAGCACCAGTCACTGGGACCCAGGTACATTCAGTTGACAAGTCTGAAATAAGACGAGACATACATCCTAGATTCCATTGTTAGCTATTATCCGCCAATACTATCAAAGTGAAAATACTGGCAGTATCTACGCGTTCACACATGAGGCTATATTCTAATAGAGACCGATCAGTTGGGTTCAATCAACGACGGGATATTGAATTAGGATTTTTAAGCAGCTTGAGCCAGACTTATCTTGATGGTTGAAGTCTTAATTCGTTTGATATCTTTTTTGTATCTGAATACATAGCTATTATTGTGTAACTCCTCAGTCCTAGAACACTATCTTTAGAAACATTATTTACTGAACTGAATTTACACAGTAATACCAACGATAATGTTGATCGTAATGGATTGACTCCTGAGTGACTTATGTGCATATATTATTCTTCATTATCTTATTCAGAACACTCATTCGATACAAAGAGTGCATTAATAAAAGTGGAGTTATGACTCATCGCTCTAGGTACTCGACTTCTAAACAGTTTGCCTTGGTTTTGAAACACGCTCTGACTACTCAGAATGGATTAACCACATAGTATCATTAACCCTCATATAATAGGGGGTGACCCATTATGCATGAGCGTGTCACTTGAATGCTGAGTTGGAGTACATTTCGTCATTTCACCGGGAAATACGAAATGACGTAACAACATTAATAAGACATCAAGTGGTATTGAGAGAAGATAAAAGTAAATGAATCCCCAGAAGAAGCTGAATTAGGCTAGGAGAGGGTTTAGGGTGGTCAGATTAAGACGTAACACCAGTCTATAAACTCTCTGACTGTTGGTTTGGGCCATGTGAAGGGATATAGACTATTTGGTTGGCTATTGTCTCCGAGACGAAAGGAATTAATGCTTATGGTACCCCTAATAAAATGTCTGAAAATTAGTCACGGTGGCGCAAATGTATTCACCCCTTGACGTCTTGTATAATTTGAATATTTACACCAACCTTTATCTTCAAATTGCTTGGTCTCACACAGAACTTTGTCTACTTTGATATCACTATTTTTCTATCCGCCTGTTCTTTGTATACTGCTCTAATATGTGATAACTTCACTCTATGTACTTGTGTGCAAAGTTCTATGGTGTTTTGGTCTGTGTGTCTGAACTTTTTTTTCTGCTTATTATGAGACTGCTTCTTCTGGTGATTCATTTACTTTTATCTTCTCTCAATACCACTTGATGTCTTATTAATGTTGTTACGTCATTTCGTATTTCCCGGTGAAATGACGAAATGTACTCCAACTCAGCATTCAAGTGACACGCTCATGCATAATGGGTCACCCCCTATTATATGAGGGTTAATGATACTATGTGGTTAATCCATTCTGAGTAGTCAGAGCGTGTTTCAAAACCAAGGCAAACTGTTTAGAAGTCGAGTACCTAGAGCGATGAGTCATAACTCCACTTTTATTAATGCACTCTTTGTATCGAATGAGTGTTCTGAATAAGATAATGAAGAATAATATATGCACATAAGTCACTCAGGAGTCAATCCATTACGATCAACATTATCGTTGGTATTACTGTGTAAATTCAGTTCAGTAAATAATGTTTCTAAAGATAGTGTTCTAGGACTGAGGAGTTACACAATAATAGCTAACATCATGAACATCCGGCAATATTAAGACATCCACATAGGAGCTCATCTGCCAACAGTGATCGAGAAATTCGATCTTCTATAGCAACAGGAAATTACGAGTAACAAATAACTAAAACAGAAAAGGTTAGTCCTGATGGGCTTAAAATGAGTTGATTAGTTAAAGTGATATTTGATTATTATTATTTGTCGCTTGGGTTTCTAGTGGAACATAGGGGTTCGGTAACACGTCTCCATTACACTCTGTTCTCTGTAGTCTTTTCAACCTCGCTGCACGACTGCCCACAAGCTTTCATTCCTTCCTCACATGATCTCCTCTATGTCACCCTCACCCGGCTCATCGTTTCACCTTTAGATTACACTCAACGGCCTGCCGCATGTCGGCTTAAGAATTTCTGTAATTCACTTAGTGTGATGACCTTAACATATCCAGGATGCAGAGTCTTCTGAGTAGCAGTTTGGGGGATGCGTTTATCACCACCCAAATGCAAATTGTTGTTCCAGGATTGGTTTTCAGCGGTGCTTTGACTAACAATAGAGTGTAGTGGTTGACTGTGTCGACTACTTCACTTACCTGGGAAGTACGATCAGCCCTAGTGGCTCAGTGGCTGATGAAATGTTTGCACAAATACACAGAAGGCTCCGTTGGCATTTGCCAACTTGCGCCACCTGTAGAGTTTTAGAGAGAAGAGGTAAATCAGTTGACGAGGTTGTGAACCTTCATCGACTGAAATGGTTGGGACATGTGTTACATATGACTAGTCGCCGATTGTCTCCTCACACAATGTTGACCGAAGTAGGTTCAGGTTGGAAAAAGGCCCGTGGTGGCCAAACTAAAACATGGTATCAATATATGAAGTGTTTGACTGTTGGTTTGAGCCATGTTGGGCGATACAGACTAGGTGGTCGGGGTCCGTGGGACAGGATAAACCAGTGGTTGGAGACTCTAGGAGATATGGGTGAGAACCATTATCAGTGGCGTAGATGTATACACATATTACCGTAATCCCAACGCTATACAGAATCTCACCATTTTCTCATTCTTCCTTCCTCCCTTTTCATACTTCATATTTCTTTCGACTGAATTCTCTTGTCTTCATCTTGCGCCTCACTGCCTTTTTACTTGATGTACTGATCTGAGGTGTGGCAAGTGGGACCGTTACGCAATAATTCCTGGTCCTATGTATGATAGATGATGATGATGATGAAGAGGAGGATGTGTTCCAAAAGGTTCCCAGACTTGTGGATTTTCGTCATACCCTATAATTGCAGTATATGTATCCTAGTCGATTTGAGCCGTTTATTGACTTTCATTTATAAATCCTAGTATTGTAACTCTTCACCAATTCGCACCTATGACTACCTCTCCAGTGATTGAATACACGACCAGCATTTTACCATTGGCAAATCAGCTTATTGGTAACATGTCCGCCGTGGAACCCAGAGGTTCTGATTTTGATCCCTGACAAGGTCATGGGTGCCCACTGCTGAAGAGTCCCAATACTAAGACTGGAAAAGTTATCCATTGCTCTCAGGTTTTCAATGGTTCACCAATTGATGTCAGTCCATGATGCAAACCAAATTGGAATATGAATTTACTGAACGTTTATTGTAGATATGTCATCAATTATGAAAACTGATCATGCATATTTTCAGCTTTAGATGCATAAATCAGATGTCTTGTATACAGTCTATCTGTGCCAGTAAAACATTACTGAGCTCAATATCTCATTTCTTATGAATATGTATTCTATACGACTAAAAATTCCCACTTTGTCTTGACATAACGTATTCTACCTACGTTATAACAATACTACTATTATTATGTAATCCCTTGTTGATGAAAACTTCGTTAGTTTACTTACTGCTTTATAAGGTGTATGTCTCACGGAAGGCGGGAGGGTGGTGAAGATTTGTGAATCTGAACCTATTATAGCACAGTTGTATTAGACAGGATATGTTCTGGGAATACCTATGTATGTGACCAGTGCATCTCATAACCCTTAATACCTAAGTTTTACAGACCAGTAGTAAATGCTACCAAATAATGCTGAACGTAGATAATCTGTCAAGGTTGTAGACAATCATCGAATACCATCACTTGTGTATGATTTATTCTTTAAAGGTGTAAATGAGGAGCTGGAATCACTTCGAGAAGTGTTGTTTGAGAACGATCATCATAGGCAAGGATACCGAAGAATCGACTGTCCGAAGCACTGTAGAAGTCTTTCTCTTCCATTCAGCTTCTGAATGTTTTCACTTATCAACAATTGATTCGTGTATATATATATATATATATATATATATATATATATATATATATTCCGAATTGAAGTCCTCATGTTTTCTGTTTTGTTTACTGCCCCTTCCCTGCCCCTCTGTCTCATTTTTCAGCATACTTATGATAACGCTTGTTTGGCTAGTGGTTCTATCTTAGCTGTTGTAGATGAAGTGTGTTCCGGCGGTGTAAGTATACTATTTTTGGTATTATTTGTTGATTAAATACTATAATTGCACGATGATGGTTGAAAGTGAAACGTAAACCTGAATCGTTGCAGGTTTCGAACCAGTGACCCAAGTTCTCATTTCATTTTTAATCAGTCTCAGATAATTTTATCAATGGATATTATGAGTTAGTAACGAAATGAAATAAATTTAGCATGAATAGTAAGTACACTGCTAGCGCTTAGAAATGGACAACCTGACATTGATTACTCTCCAGTAACCAATCAATGTATCTTATACGGTTATAAAAGAGGTTCATCACTACCCGAAGACCTCAATATTACGGTTTTCCACTGAAGGACAGAGCGAATCATGTCCCTCAATATTAAAAATACATCTTTCTGGCAAGTGCCAACATTCATGCTAATAGCATCCAACCACGTGTCAGCAGTCTTATGGCATTACAATGATGGATCCACATGTCATCAATTGAGCTGTTGGAATTAGGTTTCGAACGTAGAACTGTAAAACAGCTTGTTGGTTATGGTTTGGCGATGCTATGATCAGTAGTACAACTAAGCAGCCTATGAGCGATGGGAGGCTAGCAGGATACATACTTAACGCACAACAATTTGACTCTAACCCAAATCAGAACGTCAATCATCCTAACAACAATGCCACGGACGCGCGAAAACAAAAAAAAGAAGAGAGACCGTTGACAAAGAGCTTTTTACCGTCTCAACAATAGTCAATACAGTTAACAGCGATGCTGAATATATACATTTCTAAATGACCTTGACAACACTAAATCCACATATAGGTAAAAATAGTTAACAATCAATGAGCGTTCAGCCTTGAGAGCAGAGAGAAGAAAAACTAGTAAGGGTGTGAAAACAGCCATGATAGGTCATTTTAAGGTCATAAGCAAGACATTAGGCATTAGCGTTGACAATAGGATAAAATGTGAGATTCCATCATGTTTTTCGTTAAGAACCACTTATTATCAATTAAATCGTTGAAATTCCTCAATTGTCGTTTACTTATTTGTAAAATTTCTTGTTTAGACTTAGAGACATTCGGAAAGTATTTTGGAATTGTTAGTATAAGAAAATGAATTGAAGGAGAAATGGAAACTTAAATCAAGTCAGGTTTTAAACCACTTTTCCGTGGGTCCCAGCCGGGCATGTCACTTTTTATTCATTCAATGAGAAGCGATCTTGCTTGAACGTTTCACATATGCATACATACAATGTCTGTTTCCTTTATCTCACTAGTTTGAAATATCTATGATGACTTATACATAAGATTGTCTGAACTCAATCTGACACAAGGTTGTAAGTTACATGATATGTATCCCAAAGCTTATTACATCACCCAGAATCAGCGAGGCTGTGTTTTTGTGTTTGGGTTCTACTCTCAAATCATGACAGAATTAGAAAATAATGGATAACCTTTAAATTTCAACCTTTTTGGTTGGATGCTAAAGTACCCCTTGCAAAATTGGATGGTTATATAGGCTCAACCTCTGACAAGGTCACTAACTACGAGGCAATCAGATTTTTAATGGTTCTTCAACCGATGTCAATCCCTGCAATCAACTTCACTAAAATGAATCAGTTCCTACAAACTATTAATATATATTATAAGGAAACATGGTTATGTAATTACTAAGTAGAACAATGTCGCATATTTTTTTTCCACGAATTCATATGTTTGTAGTTTCACTTTTGACATCAAAAAGAGGATATTCAGCGGAAAGGACTTTTTTTCACACATTTATACACACATATATAGTATTTAAAGACAACAATCTATGAAGAAAATGAAATTTAAATAATTCGAAATTGAGATGATAATGATGATGGTTATAGGTGTAATAATGTTTCTAGTCGATTAAGTAAAGATTGAATGATAGATAACCAAAAAAGTTATGTAAGATTTTTGGATCGTTCATAGGGTATATATCGATTAAAAAGGTGAGTGTGAAAAAAATGATATAGCGAATAAATAACTGGTAATATGGAATATGTAATGAATTTTAACAAAACTGTATGTTCACATCATTATATGATGTAGAATATGAATAGTCTATCTACTTTTGATTGAAGTTTAGCAATTAACATTCTCCATCGATTACCACCTCAGTACAAAGAACAAGATCCGAATTTTCAACACCAATCCCAGTCAAGTTAGTACTTTTACATGGTTCAGAAACTTGGCGCATCATGAAAAGCATTTCCAACAAACTACGGACATTCATCAACACCTACTGCCTATGCTGGCTTGATACTAAAGATCAGATGACCAGAATAATAAGGATAAGCAACAAGGAATTCTGGCTGGCTGGCAGGCAGCGAACCAACCAATAACCTATCACCTAATAAATATGCAGAATAAAGTCGACATGGATTGGGCATACACTGAGAAAACCATTCAGAGACATCATGCGGCAGGCCGTTGAGTGTAATCCAAAGGGGAAACGATGAATTGGGTGAGGGCGACATGGAGGAGATCATATGAGGAAGGAACGAAAGCTTGTGGGCAGTCGTGCAGCGAGGTTGAAAAGACTGCAGAGAACAGAGTGTAGTGGAGACGTGTTACCGAACCCCTATGTTCCACTAGAAACTCGAGCGACAAATAATAATAATAATCAAATACAACTTCAACTAATCAACTCATTTTAAGCCCATCAGGACTAAACTTTTCTGTTTTAGTTATTTGTTACTCGTAATTTCCTGTTGCTATAGAAGATCGAATTGCTCGATCACTGTTGGCAGATGAGCTCCTATGCGGATGCCTTAATACTGCCGGATGTTTATGATGTTATATTCATCTTGGTCACTAGCAACAGAATTCAAGACACGTGTTTCGTCCCACTTGAGACTCATCAGCTGGATGTGCCTCCATCCTAGTGAGTGATGTTTTCCCCATTGAGACTCAAACCCATTACTCATCGCTTCAAATGCCAAAGCGTTATCAACTTGGACACTTGGGCATGAAAGCCACCTCTTTCTATTTTATATCAAATGAATTTTAACACAAGATATCGGTTTATTTACAAGTTTTATCAGTTATTTGTATCTGTATGCTTATAAAAAATGTGAATCAATTTTTACTTATCAGCCTTGATTAAATTGTTTTGTTTTCAATCTATTCCCTTTCCACACACTCATATATAGAGTTTAAATGGAGTGGCTATTATTCGCCCACCTGGTCATCATGCATTCAAAGATCGTTGTATGGGATTTTGTTTTTTCAATAATATTGCAATCGCTGCTAAACATGCACAACAAGTATATGGATTAGAAAGGTAATTTGTTATTGTTTATATATAGGTGTACATGTATGTAAATACTGTCTATCTCTTTCGGTCTAACCATTCATTCGTATAGACGAAGTTCAGTTGGTGAACACACTGAAGTATGGAGGGACATATTGATGTGTGAGCCAATCAAACCATAAGAACAAAATGAGATAATCTTCAGTGAAACTTTACAAGAAGTGAAAAAAAAGCTTTTATTGACATCCACAAATCAAACTGCATTGAATTAATACCAGTATTGCTATTTTTTAGGTGGTATTCATCTATGGACTTGATAACATTCAATGAAACACCTGTCCAGTGCTCTCTATTTTTCAGTGATTCTCCAAATAATGTTAATTAATGGTGGATGCCAACTTTAAAATTGACATTATCCATAAACCCTCAAACTATTTCCCCTTTTGATGTATTTACTGTTCACACTTTCGTTGACACCGACTCATCTGTAATATCTGGATCTAACGTATGATATACATCTTGGTTGTGTTATGCGTAATTCGTAAATTTTATATTGTTACTTGTATTATCCGGTTGTTGACCTGACCAAATCGATCAGTCTCTATTAGCTGCCTCATGGATGCTTCGTTTCAATTTTATAATAATGATGAAAACACTATACTTTGCACAAGAAGTAACTATTGTTACTCGATAGTCTTGTGGTCTAGTGCTCTGACGTTTAAAACAATCATTTCCGGGTTCATTCACTGGGAGGCAGGTACACCCAGCTAACGAATCTTTTGTAGGACAAAATGCGTGTCCTAGGTTTCACTGCTAACCACTATCTATCATTATAATATAATTCATAGTTTCTGCAAATTAGTTGATGACCCAATAATTCATTTCGTCTTAATGACATAATCTTAAGAATAAGTGGTGAATTTAACCCCTTGTCTTTTTTTTAATAACTTTCAGAATCGCAATTGTCGACTGGGACGTTCATCATGGAAACGGTACAGCGAAAATTTTTGAAGATGATCCCAAGTATAGTCACGTCGTTTTTTCATTGCATTATATATATTGGTAACGAAAAGCACCAGTTTCACCTGTTTCGATGCTTTCCTTCATTTTCTTTCTTTCTTTCTCCTGTTAGCATTTTATACCTTTCGGTACATCGGTACGATGATGGTGATTATTTTCCAAACTCTGATATCAGTTCTGCTCAGTTTTGTGGGACTGATGAAGGTCTGGGCGTACCGTTAATGTTGCATGGAATGGGGTTAGTTTTTTTGTAACATTTTCTTTCGAATCGTTATTATTATTATTACTATTATAGTTTCTTTCCAAGAAATCCGGAAGCAAAGGAAACAAGCCATTCTCTACCAATAAACCAAGTGCTTTAGTTACGCGTAAAATCCAAAACAATACAGTATTGCTCTGAAATACACTTTTGAACTAGTTAAAAATGGTGTGGCTTTGACTCTATCAAAGAATCACCTGACATGGAGTACGTCCAATGCAAACCAGGAGGGAAGGTTAAGGACGAGTTTATCTCCCGACACTGATGTAAATACACTAGGTAAAGAACAGAAAGAACAACAGGAAAAACTGAACGGGATCCTAACACTCAGAAACTGCAAAGGGTACTAATATCTAGGGATGTTAAATAATGATGAACAAGATACGATTAAATAGAACCAACAGTCAAGTTGTGAATGAAGTAACATTTTAGGAAAACACGAATTATACTATTTAACAATACTAAGTAGTATAAACTGAAGGTATAAAAATGGATACATGGGTAACACAACAGTTATCATTATTGCCTAGTGTTTCCCAGCTATTGGTTCTGCGGGGATTTTTTTTGACTTGGAAATTAGCTCTTATGACGAAATGGCGTCAGTTGGAGAGCCATAGAAATCCTGAAAGCATTGGGCAGCTATTTCTCCTTAGCTTGAGACTACTCAGCAGTGGGCACCCATGAATTTATGAAGGATCAAGCTTGCAGCCATAGTAACGAGCACGTTGTCACTTGACCACTTTTTTGGGATTGAATGTTCCGCTTATCTTAATCCTCTTAATGTGCAGTATAGTATAGTCATCATCTAATTTCATCGGTATGCATCCATTCTCATACTCAGCCTAATACTGTAGCAATAGTCAGTAGAAATCATTAGATCCAGATTTAGATCATGTTACCTGTTAGTAGACCGAATGAATGTGTGTAAGCTTTTGAAAACTGATATTCTCTAGAATAATCAAAAGTATTGCTAAGTTTGTTTGCCGTGGTAATACCATTGACTGTGTCATTCATTGTCACTAGTTTCAATCTCCGATAGTTTGCATGAATTATCTTGAAACTGTTGGTACACCAACCTTAATAAATGCTATGAAGTACACCCCACTTAACTTTTTTTAAGTGTCCTTCATTTAGTAGATCTGTCCATCGAGATACAAATTGTGTATGCAGCCTGAACAACTACAGGATACATACTTTCCTACTTTTTTTATTATTTTTTATCTGATCATAATGGACTGTTATCAATAAGTACTAGACAGTAACTAACTTTTTTGTCGTCTAGTCCTAAATGCTGACCGAAGTTTATCAGTCAGGTTTTCAGTGTGATCACTAAGCTAGACGATTCATCATCGGTGTTAGATAAATAGGGCATCCCGGACCTACGTTTTGTTTGTTGGCACCTGTCAGGAAAGTTTATCTTCTACCTAATGTCCTCTCAGTGGTTCTGACTGCAAAACTGTCAATGTGCATAGTTATTACAGACTGAAGAAATCAACAGTTTGTGACTTACGGCTCTAATCTGAGGCAACTTATATTAAAAGAGCAAGGGAAAAATAATCAACAACAATATGACAGAATGACATCAGTAGTTATGAAATCTGCTTAGTACGAGAGGAACATTAAAACATTCTGGTTTGAGGAGAAAATAAAACGTAGATGTAAGTCGAAATGCTCTCATCCACAATGTTCACACTTGTGCGTTTGTCAGTGAGCCACGACTATTGTGTGACGGCTAATGATACTACTTGGTTGTCGAAAGAAACCTCGGTAGATGGAAATGGGCTCGAACTTGTGGGCTATTTAAATCACCACTTGAACTTTGCAGCATCTCACCTTGTTGATGTCATTTGAAATGCGCTTGGTTAAGTGTCTCAGTAACAGAAATAAAAACCTCTTTGCAAGACGGGAAAGAGGAAACAAGTAATTAAGAAAATCTTGCACCTCAGTAATCACTCGCCTACATGTATCATGTATCAAGAAATCCACTGAAAAATGTAAGGAAAATATGAACAGTAGTTGTAACACAAATGTGAATAACAGCAATGAAAAAACAAAATAATAATGCTAATGGTATGAAAGTAGAACTGACAACCACTTGCTTGTCTCCACTTAGGAGGCTGACTCAGAAACTTTTCAGATGGTTCTCAGTATGGTTAAAATTACATTGATACATGGCCTTGTGAATAATCCGCAGAGATCCCATTCATCTAATCAGGAGAAATATTTACGATTTGCGGATTATATTACAGCGATTGGGAGCCTCAATAAATGGGCGACTGATAAACTCACGAAATCAACTTAGAACTTCGCACACAAGTGCATTGTTTCAAGTTGCCACTCTTCACAGTAGTATATAAAGAAGAGATAAATAGAAAAAGAGTGATGTCAAAGCAGACGAAGTTGTGTGAGAGAGTAAACAATTTGAAGTTGAAGATTAGTGCAATGATTTTGGCTTTAGAAGACGTCAAGGAGTGAAAACATATGCACCATTGTGACCGATTTGCAGCCATGTCATCAGTTCTCGACCACTGATTCCTTTCGTGTCAAGAATCCCAGCGAAGCATTCTACATCTCCTAAAACGACTCAGACCAACAGTCACGGACTTCATCGACTAGTGCAAAGTCTTCTAGCTACATTGAACCCTCTTCCAACCTAATCCAACTTTACCTGGCATGGCACATCAAGGTGCGTGGTGGCTTGACATGTGCAGTACATGTCCAAGCCATCCCAGTTGACTGAGGTTCACAACCTTATCAATCGACTCGCCTATCGTCCCTAGTACCCTTCGCCTGAAGTCAACATTGTTGCCTTTTTCTCGCTACATAGCTCAAATCAACAGATGGAGACTTCATGCAGTGATGCCATATTTTGTCAGGCCATCATAGGGCCTTTTTCCAGCCTGAACCTGCTTCAGTTAACATTGTGCAATGAGGTAGATGGTAACCAAGTATGCGTAGCACGTTTTCCAGTCATCTCAGCCAATGACGATTCACGTCCTTACTAACTGACTCTCCTCTCCTACCCGAAACTAGACCTAAATCCTAAATTTCTGATGCAGTGGCACCATGACACACTACCGATGCTACAAAGATAACGGTAATTGAAAGCGTTAAGCCTTTTCATGTCGTTTACCCTGTTCCCATGTTTCGCAGCCAAAGAGTATAACAGAGTGAAGTGAAGCACATTACCCTCGACCCTAATAGGGAAAGGAATATCGTGGCAGTTCCAGAGATGCCATAAGCAAGTGAAAGCTAATCGAGCCTCGTTTTTCATTCGTGCAGAGATTTCATCTCCAACTGTCAATTTCAGTTGTGACTTCGAAACGTGCATTTTCAGCGAGCAAAGACTTGATAAATCCTTGTTATTTATTGTTTCAACCCCATCCTTGAGGTTTTCGTGACCAGTTAGCACACTTCAAGTAACACTCGGCATGCTAGAGTTATAGAGTGTTTAATGCTGTCATCACAAATATTTTAACGAAATAATTTAATTGTAATCAGTCTCCAGTGTTTTGGCTTTGATTAGTCAGACAACACTGACCTATGACCTTGCATTTTCGCGAACCAGTTCGAGTTAACACGCTTCACATCACTACATCTAGATACAATATAGTAGATAGGCAGACAAAGTGAAAAGTTATGCAATCCAAAAGTCGTACAAAGTCATCTGGAGATAGGGAGAGCGAATGAATGATGATGATGAGAGTTAGTAAGCAAAATATTGAAGTGTAATTTGACAATTAAGGTGAAGATAATATCTGAATCCATCTTTGCCACTTGAATCGATTCTGAGTCACTTCACTTCCAATCTCAAACATATTGATCACTTAGCATATGCCTTATCACTGTTTTCTTTTTTGCTGGCACTGTTTTGAACTTCGCTTGGAGCAGCTGAGTTCTTCAATTTAGTTCCAAATTGTATCAGAATTTTTTAGAATAAAGTGGTTACTGTTATTATTGAATCTTGAGGGAGTTGCGGAGATTTTGAAGTACTTCAAGTTGTTATTCATCGTACACTGACATCAGTTGGAGGAATAAAGGAAACCCGGGAGCAATGGACAGCTGTTTCGCCCTAGTATGGGACTCCTCAGCAGTGCGCACCCACGACCCCGCCGGGGATCGAACCCGCGACCTTTGGGTTCCGCGACCAGCGCGTTACCATTGAGCCACTAGGACAAAGCAGCTGTTCAGTGCTCCCAGGTTTCCTTTGTTCCTCTAACTGATGTCAGTCTATGATGAATAACAACTTGAAATATTATTATTATAATTTATGAAATCACACTCCACGCGTTTCCTTTTCTCCTATTATTTAGAGACGTGTTAAAGACGGGGAATATATAGCTGTATTCAGTAATATATTCATCCCAATACTATATGAATTTCGACCTCAATTGATTCTAGTTTCTGCTGGTTTCGATGCTGTTCGTGGAGACTGGCTGGTGAGTTAGTCCCTTTCTAGTTGGGATTCTTTATTACATGATATTGCTAGGGATGCCCACTATCACTGTTCCTATTTGACTTCGTTATAGATTTACTAATGAACAGAACCGTAGGTACGTCTGACTTCATGGCAATTTATCTACTTCCTGGAGGACATGTGACTGACTTGGAGCATCCAGATGATATTGTCCTACTAGATGCAGACGCTTACGAGACTCACTATCTTATGAACGCGTTGAGCAGAAATCTGAGTGTTTGGCAGGCATTTAGCTCTCACCTGTCAAACATAAGATGATGATCCATAACTGACTGGTCTGCAACCACTCCCAGTGAAGGTGTGGAATATGCTGACCACCTATTCTTTGTAGATTACTGTCATGTATGGCAACTTGAGCCAATACACTTGTGTGCGAGTTTTTATGTTGATTTCGCCTGCCTGTCTGTCTGTCAGTCAGTCAGTCATAAAGTTGTCTGACACATCTGATGAAAAGCACAAGATAATTATACGAAATATGTTTTCTGTCATGATGTTGCAAAAGAGAGATAGTTTGTGAAAACTGAATTTTTGTTGCATTATTACGTAGCACAACGTTGTGTGATGAATGACATCAGCGCTTGCAACCCTCACACCCCCATTGTTGAAATCAAAGCCGATGATCTTCTACATTTGATGTGGTCACTTAATTGTCCAACCAGATGACTAGAATGCACAACTTCATGTGTTCGCATTTTTTTTAGGGAAACAGGATAAGTTAAATGTGTTGTTTATTTCCTGATTTTTAAGTTTTCCTTTTAAGGCTTTGAGTTGGCAATTCATCAACTGATCATGGACCACTACAAGCTGTGCTGAGAATCATTTACTACTTAACAGTTAGGCGTCAACGTATCCATCTCTCTACTATTGATACGTCGAATTAGTATTCACTGTTAAGGTTAAATGTAATGCTTTGAAATAAAATTCAAAATTAAGTGTTATTTATCTCAACTATACTGTTGAGGTATGCATATTCATCCAAGTACTATTTTATAGTTTTCGCTGGTTGCTACTTATGAGTAGTTTGACTGTAACCTTTAAAATTTAACAATACAGGAGCCTATGGTCCTACACTATTACTTATGACCTGAAGTAAGTGGCGAAGGACTCAAATTCTTTAACCCATTAGCTACATGTCTAGCATATTCTTTAGACGAAACTATCTCCATATTGAGTAGCCAGAGGTATTCCGACTAGAACGAATTGCTGTCTTCTCTCTAAAAAGTTTGCTGAAACTTGTCGTCACATCAGATGCTGATAACAACTAATTTATAGCCATTGATGTGATAAACTTTCCTCGAGAAACTGATCGTTTTTGGCGTCTAGTTCCGTGTTTTTCTGTTATTTGTTTTATAGGGTGGACTAGGTGTATCACCTGAATGCTTTGGTCATCTTACCCACTTACTAATGACAGTGTGCCATTTAAATCCATCTTCATACACGTTAAATCAAAATCAGAATGAACACCAACAAGTCTCCTCTTCAAGTGGAACCAGACAGACACGTCAACGACTGAATCAAGAGAAGTCAGCATCATATTCCGGTGGATTGATTATTGCCTTAGAAGGTGGATATCAGTTGGCGGGTACAGCTGAATCAGTTTGTCATTGTGTTTCTACTCTACTGGGAGGGAGTTTACCACGATTAACGACTAATCTTGTAGTATCTGAGAAGTATGTTTCTGGTCTTTGTTATTTTCGATACGATGTTTGTGTATGCAGTCTGTCTACTTTATTTAGCAAATACCATCGGTAACTCTTCATGAAGTAACTGAGTGGAAGTGACTGACGGGATAACACAAGAACGCTACCAAGACAATTAGATAGTTGAACTGGATACTAAAAGCTACTTTTCTCCCTTCGATTTGTTACTTAACTGAGACGCGGAAATCAGAAGACAAAGACTGGCCTGCGACTGTGAGAGAGACAACTTTACCTAATGAAATACATCATTTATATACAGTTTTCCTTTAGAAAATGAAGCCTCTAGGTCACAAGTTGGATGCTTACTTTTATTGTATCAGTTGAAGCATAAAATTACTCAGTAAGATTTTTCCTGCCCACATCGTAACATGAAACCAAGGTTGAAATCCAAAACTCCTTTCTGTGACTGATGACCCTAAATACTGATTTCGATTTAGCCTACCTCTCATCTCTCTGGCATCATCCTACTCCCCCTCAATGGTTATTTGGTATTCCTTCTTTAGCAGAGCTCAACTGTTAATGAAAGCTAGAGAACAGTCTTGTTTATCGATTGGTGAAAAACCGCCTTGTAGCCTCTTTTGTAGTATCAGTTGTATCGCGAACATTTCAGTAGTAGTAGTAGTAATTTTGATCATATTTAGTTCGTTAGTTATTCCTTGTAATCCTGTGGAGCCTACAATACATCATTTAGTGATTACTGAGAAGCATGAAGTCCTCAGTACTAATTTATTCTCCTTGATAGAAGAAGTTCAATCAGAAGTAAGATTTATTGAATTACTTTCAGTATTAAAAGATTTGAGATTCTCCGTGTGTAGGAAGCTTCTTTGATATAAGCGGTCATCTTCACTACTGTGAATTGAAAATTTGGGATTATAGCCTTTATGACATTTCAGGTACGTGATAACACAGCCTCTGTGTAGAGTTATGAGCAAACATTTTGTCTGACCAACTTGATCTAATGCACTTTTGTGAGAGAGGGGTTCTGCGTTGATTTTATCTGTCTCTAGGAACCAGCATAGAGACGATTTCCGTTGTCTACACAACAGTGAAGGTGCAACAATGAATAGTGCAAATAAATTAGAAATCTGTTGTTTAAATATGTAACATTCATGAATTTCATTTCAACTTAAGATGAACAACACTAACACTAGAATATTTTATCTTAGAACGCTGATAACGAAATGGCTGTTTTGTAGTTCAACCTTACTCAGATCTACAAATATTCGTCATATATTTACTTTTTCTGTACGATTTACCAAGATAATAACTGCATCCCATTAACGATGATATGATCGATTACCAGCTCTCCATCTGTTTACTGTGCATAATAGATATTAAGGCCTGGATATACTAAAGTTAATTGGCAGTGTTCTCACACTGACCATTTTCTATGGTATATACTTGAAACGAGTAACTGAGATTGTTTCAGACTTGTAATTTTCTGTTACTATACAGGCCTAGTTACTTGAACTCTGTGAGCAGATGGCCTACTATGCGGGTGTCTTGATACAACTGGATATTCATGATGTTACATTCATCGTAGTGAGAAGTAGTGGCCTACACCAGGTTGTCTAAAGCAAATCAAATACGCATTGATTCATATAGGCTTTGGATCATTTTAACCGAATGTGAGGTATGCTACTCATTAATAGTAAGTAGTATAAAACCAAACGCGTGAAAAGAATATGTTGGTGACATCATAACGGACAAAAATTAAAACCAATTAGGGAAATAATTTACAACTGTTTTCGATCAAGCAGAAAAATTTGCGATCAAACAAAAAACTGGAATAAGTTGGACTTCTTAATGAAGAAGTTCTTAAAGACTTACTCAAGAATAAAAAAGAGCATGTGAGAAAAAGGAAAGTATCCATGAGTAACATTTGATCCGCGTTACACAAGAGGTGGGTGTCTTGCCTCAGTGGGTAACGCTTTGGCGTTTAAAGTGATAGCTACTAGATTCGAGTCTTGGTGCTAACAACATTATTCACTGGGACTCAGACACATCCAGCTGTCGAGTCTCATAGGATGGAACGCAGGTCCTGGATTTGAGTAGTAGTTACCTATAACACATAGACTTAGTAGTGCTCACTAGCCAAATCCCAACGATTTCATAACTTTTGTTTTCGCATGAAAGTAACCCAGAGGGTTTAACTTTCAAACCATTCGCAATTTCGCCTAGCTGCCTGAAACTGTTGAAACCCACCATTTGAAACGATCACCTTGATATATCTGACCGAATTTTTGAAATTCATTTATCAACCTTGTGCACATTCATACAGTAGGCACTGAGCCACACTTACTGTGTGAGGGTCAATACTGATACTGCCTGGCTGCCCAAACCTCGGTAGGTGGGGCTGGGTCCGAACCCTTGACTCCTTGCTTGAAAATCATTTGTCTAGACTAACGAGGCAAATATCCACCTTATCTACCTAGGAAATGTTGCCCCATTAGTTGCTATGAGTGATCCATAGCTACCCATTTCAACTGGCAGTACATGTTGTACGGCTTGTAATCTTGAAACCATTTATAATATCAAGAGAATAATATACTGCCGTCCAAATATTTTTTAAAATCTCTTATTAGTTTTTTTCTGTTTCCTTCTTACATCTCTTCTATGCTGAATGGAACAGATTAGTAGTATTCATTATAGTTATTATTATTCCGCTTTTTTCTAATTTTTTACAGAGCATCCAAGTCTATACAACAGACAATTCAAATACACAAAAGTTATTGGAAAATGCTGGAAGGTTTCGGTAGGTTTCCCTCATCTTTTCTTCCAACCAATTACGGTGTATGCATTTTGTTAACCATGACAATGCAGAGTCCAAAAGCCTAGTTGAACGGGTAGTCTGTTGTTCCGCGAAGTGCACACATCAGGACGTGTATTGAAAACAACTCGTTAGGTGACACTTCTACGACACACTGGTAAGTGAAGCGGAACAGGCTGCTGGTAGGAGAGACCTGACAACATTAAATCAAATAACCAGGTTACTATCTGGTGAGAGATCAACGCAGATGAGACCAATGAAAGATAGTGAAGGAAACTTTGTTACCAGAGAGGAGAAACAATGGAAACGATGAGCTGACCACTTCAAAAAACTCTTCAATGAACCGCCACCACCACCTGCAACCCGTCCAGAAATACTATCAGCAACCCAGCCACAGAACTATGAATGAACACAAGCCCTCCGACAAATGCAGAAGTCCTGAATGCCATGAAACTGCTGAAATTTGTTAAAGCAGCAAGACCAGAAAGAATTTCACCAGAAGCACTCAAAACGGAGACAGAGATAGACGCGGACGTGTTCACATTACAACTGCAGAAGTTTTGGAAGGAAGGAGCGGTACCTGCCTGTTGACTAGAAGAAGGGCTACCTTGTCAAACTCCTGAAGAAGGAAGACCTTAGTCTTTGCAAGCACTGTCATGGAATCATGCTCCTGTCCACACCAAGCAAAATATTAAGCCACATTATCCTGGAGAGACTGAAAAATGCGCTGGATTCAAAATTACGACTGGAAGAGGCTCGCTGGCTTCAGAAAAAACCACTCATGTGCGGATCAAACTGCAACACTACGCATCATCATAGAACAGAGTATAGAATGGTAGTCAACTCTCCACCTCCATTTCATCGCTTTTGAAAAGGTTTTCGACAGCGTCGACTGAGAAGTAATTTGACGAGCAGCTGCTTCAACACTAGTTTTAGTGCCACAAATCTTTATCAACCTCATTCAACAACCCTATGGAGACGCCACATGCCAAGTAATTCACAATGGGAGGCTCAGTGATGCCTTTGGAGTGAAGACAGGAGTAAGACAATACTGCCTACTATCACCGATGATCTTCCTGGTTGTGGTGGACTGGATCATGATACAAACAGTGAGGAGCGAGAAGAGGGGGATACGCTAGACCGCAGAAAAGAACCTAGAAGATTTAGATTTCGCAGATGACCTGTGCCTGATGTCACACAAACTTGAAGATCTACAGACGAAAACTAACAAGTTGACAGAAGAGACGAGGCAGCGAAGACGGGACTTCAAGGAAACGATGAGAAGACAGAGGTGATGAAGATACCAAACCAACGCCACGACAAACAACAACAACAAGCTCCAGTAACCATCAACGGGGGAAACTAAAAGGAAGTAGCCTCTTTCACCTACCTACATGCATAGGCAGCATCGTTCTAACTACAGGCGGCACAGGCACAGATGAGGACGTCAAAGCCAGCCGGGATCGGAAAGATAGCAAGACAGGCGTTCATTAGCCTGAAACCGGTGTGGAGATCTTCTACACTCCACTCAGCACAAAGGACAAGATCCAGATTCTCAGCACTAATGTCAAGTCAGTGCTTCCGTATGGCTCAGAGACTTGTCGCGTTACGAAAAGCATTTCCAAAAAAATTGCAGACATTCATCACCAACTGCCTACGCTGGCTCGATACTGAAGATCAGATGGATGGCCAGAATAATAAGAATAAGCAATAAGGAACTCTGGGTGGCTGGCAACGAACCAACCAAGAAGATATCTCTGAACAAATATGCGGGAGAAGGAAGTGGAGATGGATTGAATTGGCATACACTGAGAAGGCCGACTGGGGACATCACGTGCCAGGCCAGTCCCTTGAGTGGAACCCAGATGGGAAGCGACGAGTTGGGCGTCCGAGGTGAGGGTGACATGGATAAGATCGTGTGAGGAAGAAATGAGAGCTTATGAGCAGTCGTGGAGTGAGGTTGAAAAGATTGTAGAGAAGAGAGTGCAATGGAGAAGTGTTACTGAAGCCTTATGTTCCATTAGGAACCCAAGGGATAAATAATAATAATAGAAGAGCATGAAGGGAGAACTTATTCCTCGAAAGTTAAGTACTGACAGATTGACGTGGCATCTTTAAAATTGAAATATTATTCCTGTTTTAAGTAGTATTTCTCCAAATTACCAATGCTTTTTTTCTGCAGTTTAAATTAAACTGATCTATTTTAATACTGAGTAGGTGTTTTCATTCCTTTTTTTTTCATCGTTGAATACGCTTTCATGATCACTATATTTTTCTTCCTCTGTTAAATTTAGATCCAGTTGACTGTTTTTCGGATCCAGTTTCAACTCATCGCCTGATGAATCGTAGAAATACACGAAAAAACCCTACGAATACTACCTCTACTCCACAAAATAATTTGATTCACTCGCAACTGGAAACTTTAACAGTAGATGATGAAGTTCCAGCACAGTTCGCATCATCTCCACGTGATGATATCTCACATCTTGTCAATACCTCATTATCTATAGGTATCAGTGAACAAGCCACTGTAATCACAGGTTTAACGTCTATGACTCCAACAAGTATGGGTACACCAGTTCAGCATCAGCCAAATTCCCTTCAAAGTGAAGTGTCAACATCACATCAAGCTTCAATTGTTGACCAAATATTGTCTACTGGTGTAGTATCCCCGTCATCTGGCACACTTCAAGAAACTGCTACTATTCCACAACTAATTGAAGAATTATCAAATTTAAGAGGTTTGTTTCACAGCTTCTCTCATTCGTTGTTTGATACTTGTAATTCCTCCTAGCTCAACAGAGTCAAATTTCTCAATGATTGTTGGCAGATGGGATTCTATGCGGATACCTCAATACTGCTGGATATCCGCTGTACAAAAAAATGACCCCTGTGCTCTTAGTTGCCCAGCGGATGACTTTTTGGTGCTTGGAGCCATGAGTATTTGGTTCGAGTCTCAATGGGAACAACCTCACCCACTGAGGTGAAGGTACATTCGGCTGAGTCGAGGAATAAGACGGAATGCACATCTTGAATTCCACTGCTAGTCATCAACATATCTCATTCGTCTGACAACATTGTTGTCCAGTTAAAATGATGAACACTGACTTTACGCCTTAGTAAACACACTAATGTTAGATAGTTATGTCTCCTGAATATTACTCACATATCATCCATTGAACTTAGGATTAGCAATTTCCACATTGTTCGAACCACTAGGTTTGGTATTATCTTTTACACCAAATTGAGAACTTTGCTGTAGCAATGATAGGCGTAATGCAGGTGAATTTCGCCTTTTATTCCTCCCCCTCTCCCCCCCTCCCCCCTCCACTTGACTGAAGGATAAAAAGATAATTTAAACAAAATTCGTTAGTTTGAGAGTTGATGTACTCACAATACCTGATGATATGTTGATTTTGAACCTTATTGTGTGATAGTTCATGCGTTTGTTTACTCCCTAGTCCGAGAGTAATCTGTAACAGTTCTTTAGTGATTGACAACTACTACCTGTTCATTTGTGAAATTTATATAGGATGGAATACGTTTAGGGTAGTATATGGACCAGTGGATTGATGAATTGAAAAATAAGTTGTGGTTTCTGAGCTCCGGTGCCTGTGAGATCGATGGCGCCTTGTACTGACGAAACTACTGCCTATTTATCTGTGACTTCCATTTATCTATTTATCTATCTATCAATCAGTTTTTCACCTATCACAAGCTTCATTTCTAACCGAAAAATAATTAGAAAATTAAGCAGTTCCTACTTTCGTTTCTTTTTACACCACGTTACATTTAACTAATTGGATGTACTAATTCGCTGTTCTGTAGGATAGGATTCGGTCAACAGTACTGTAGGATTTTCTGTCGTGGTAATAGATTTTGTTACCAAGTTTAATTTTCAAATCATGGAAACCACTATATGACTGATTCACTTTAATTGCCAACTCTTCTGTATCGTTTATCTACTTCACATGAGGATTGTGGCCAGTTTAAGTATCTAAGGCTAAACATATCGACAGAAGTAATCAGCGTAAAACTTCACACACAAGTGGCTTGATTCAGATTGACACACTTCATCCTAGTAGTCTACAAAAAACAAGTGGATCCAAAAAGAGTGAAATCAAAGAAGACAAAGGTGTATAGGTGGAGAGGAAGTTTTTAAACGCAAAGATTCAAAATTCAGAAGACATTAAAGAGTGAATACATATCCACCGCTGTGACCGATTTTCACTCACGTCACCAAGAGTTCTCAACCACTCGTCCCTATCGTCTCGGGGACTCCAACACGGCTCAGACCGAAAGTTAGGGGATGCATGCACTGGTGTCATGTCTTGGTTAGGCCACTACAGGCTTTCTTTTGACTAAATCCAGTTTCTTCTAGCATGGTACGTTGAGGTAGCTGGTGACTCGGCATACGCAGTACATATTCAAGCCAACTCAGTCACTGAGGTTTTGCAACCTCATGAATCGACTTACCTGTCTAGTCCAGTAACCTTCACTTGACCTCCACATTGCTCATACGGTGATCCCATCAAACACAAGCAATGGTGCGAAGACATTTTTGATTAATATCCTGTAACCGCTACGTAACTACTTTTAACGGGCATGTCTCATAGGCTTACAACAGGGCAGAACGGTTTGGAGCGCGGTTTACTCGTCCTGTGATTGGTAGTCGAACATCTCGCCAGTCAGCGTCAGGTGACACAAATTGGTAAATGTCAATCAGGCCTTCTGTATCCGAGCTGAGATTTCCTTAGTAACCAGTCCTTTCAAGCTGATGCATCTCCCAAGTAAGTGAAGTGATCTACACATTCCACCACTTCACCCACTTTCATTGAACGTAAAGTGAATACAGACCAGTCAGTCATGGATCATCACCCTACATTTGACAGGTGATAGTGAAACGCATGCTAAATATGCTCAAATTTCTGCTCAACGCGTTCATAAGACCGTGAATTTTGTCAGCGTCTTCATCTAACAGGTTAATATCGTCTCCATACTCCAAGTGAATCAGATGACCTCTATGAAGTAGATCAGTTTCTGTGACATCAGACATACCTAAGGTTATGACCATTAGTACGTCTATGAGGATGTTAAATAGGAACTGTTACAGTGGACAACCCTGGTGGACACCACTAGCTTTCGTTAGTTCTGAAGAATAGAATGCAATATAGCGCATTATATACTTGTTCGATACTCCTTTCACAGTTAGACAATACCGCAACACTTCAATGTCGAGATAATCAAATACCGCCTTCAGGTTAACATATATGGCAAATGTCGGTCATTAGTCGGTAAGTATGCCTATGTTCCAGAACCTGTTAGAGGGTTAAAATCTGATCGATACACCCTTGTTGATGTTTGAAACCTGCTTGGCTTTCCTGAGTTTACTGTTCTCGTGTTCCAGTTAGGAGTCGGACAACTGTGGATCTTAGGATCTTGAACAAAATATTACTCAAAGAATTCCCTTATGGTTGTCACAGTTAGACTTCTCTCTTTTAATTGAAGACTGGGATAATTAGTGAAGTAGATCAAAGTGACATGTAGTGATGAATAGGTTATAGTAATGCTTTGAATCGATAAGTTTTAGATACCCTTTAGTGGTACGAACGTGTATTTCTCTTTTAAGATAAGAAAAAAGCAAGAAGCAACATATTTTAGGCAAATCTCGATGAATTTTCTATCAAGCATATATTTTCTTTCTCCTATCTTCAGATGAATATTTTCACCAGTAAATATATGTATTTGAAGCTTAACTCTAAAAGGCACTTTTTTTAACGTATTCAGTATAGTGCTACGTAAGGTTTTCGGATAATGTTATATCCAGCAACCTAACTTTAATTTCTTTCAAGATATATCTTTCCAAGGTGTTTTACGAACTAAAATTTTTGCCTTTTCGATAACTTCCATTGGTTATTCAGATTGTTTGATTGATCGGAGATCATACTGAAAAGTTTGATGTAAGTAATCCTCAGATTCACGTAGTTTTCATGCTTGTTGTTAGTTCTTGTCAACAAGATGCGACTGCAGCCTGTAAGGAGTTTATGACGTAGCTCATATATTGAAACCTGCATCACTATGTAACCACTACTGCTTCAATTTCTCCTAGTTCGAAATCGCTCTAGAGTGTTATAGTTAAAGAACCATCTTGCTGTATATAATTATGCTCAGCTTTACAGTTAAATGGTCTATATGTGAAGTGATGTTGTTTTAGAAAGAGACTACAAGTTTTGCTTTGTAGCATTGTTCTCGTGTTCATGGAATCACTGTGTGAGCGATTTTTAGGACTGGTTGTAAGGTGCTTGTCCATTTAAAAGTAAGCCAGTCTGTAAGGCTGTAAACTCTCATCTACTGACTGAGAAGGTGGTCTGGTCATATATTGTACATGCTGATCCACCGCCTACCTTTATACATGTTAACCGTATCAGGATTTGATGGGTCGGAAGAATTCTAAAGGAGACCAAAACAAGATATAGAGCCAGTTTGTAAAGTTTCTGATTTTTTGTGGCATAGGTTATTCGACTCAAGTTTTTAAGATGTTAGGGGTTTATGGTAGGTTATTGTTTAAAGTCGATCACAATAGCGCAGAATTAGTACATCGTCTTCAGGATTCTAAGCATTTAACTACCTTTCACTACCTTGCGTTCCTCTCATACACTTCTTTCATTCTACAGTGAATTGTGTCAATATGAAGTAATGCCTTTCTGTGTTAGGTTCTATGCTGGTTTATCCTTTCTTTTGTTATGCATAAAATTTAAGCAGAGGTAAGTATACAGATCTCATCTGATTGTAGTCTGTGTGCATATCTAAATGACGCATAACCACAGTATATGATGACAATTTGACCTTAAACTTTTATTCTCCCCTCTTTCACTTTCTTCTCCTACCTTTCTCCATTTAAATTTATTATAGTTAGCTTTCCAGCTACAGATACAAGTGATCGACCAAGTCTAGCGTCAGAGTTTGTACACACACTGCACGTACAGCATAATCAACCAAATATGTATGTAGTATCCGGTGCCAGTGAATCCACTCTAGTAAAAACTACAGATAGAGATCATGATGTAGCTCAACCTCAACCATCTACTTCAAATGAACTTGTCACAGTGGCAACTGTACAAGATTTAATGAATTTGACTAATGTTGCTTCAGAAGATATTTATGATTTCTTTGGATTGGTAAGTTGTCCGATCGTTGATTTATTTGTTTTGTGGTGTTATAGTTGACATCATTCAATGTTTGTATGACTGAATAGCAGTATATTTCATTATGTTTACTTATAGGGATTCGCATCATGACATAGATCTCCGTAAAGTATATTCGACTTCCTATCGGTCAAGCAAAGAGTACTAGACAAGAAAAACAAGTTGATTGATGAGGTTGTGAACCTTAGTCGACTGAGATACCTTGAAGATGTACTACGCATGCCGAGTCACCGACTAACTCGATGTACCATGATAGTGAGGGAAGTTGGATCAAGTTGCAAGAGGGCTATCACAACTACCTATTGGTATTTTTTTGTTCAGCCTATGTAGCTAATTTGTTGCAGGTGGATTAGTAGAAGATTTTGTGTAAATCTGACTTTGATAGCTCGACTAATTTAGCATAAGAATTTGGAAGATAAAAGAATGGGGGAAATATGTTGGCTGACAAGTCGATGAGCAGCAAGAATGTACTTAGGTATAACCTGGAAATCGAAACTGGAAAGTGAGTAGGTATGGTTTTGAATGCCTTGCAGATCGACGAAACAGCAGGAGCTTCATTTTACTGGGCTATCCTCTTCTCCTTAATCTGCCCGATCTACCAAACAGCCAACTGACTTCTAACCAATGGATAATGGATTTGAACACCGCTCTGCCCGACGAGATTCTGGCAATCAGGTAGTATAACCAGCCCTCACGAAATAGGTTTGGCTCGTTGCCTACCGCACAAACATGCTGTTCTCTGTCACAGGGTATTACAAAAGTACAGAATTTCGAGACGTTATACAATGATGGTAGTTTCGTTTTTTGATGAACTTCGATGTTTTATCGTCAACGTTTCATCAATCCATGTCTCATGACCTATTTACAATTCAATGGAAAAATTACAAGCCCAAAAACAAATGGGATACCTATAAGATGGCTAATATCAGGATTGATTGATAAAACTGTGGTGCCATCCGCTGGAATCACTAGTCGACCTTCTCATCAAACCAAAAATTCGGATCCAGTATAATGACAACAAATTCGTATTTCTCAAAGAAGGTGAAAGAGAAAACTAGTCCAAACTAATCAACCAAACGTTTGAAGGAATTCATTTGACGAAGGAGGAGGAAGCCAATAACGAATTTCTATTCTTAGATATTCTTATCAGCTGAATACATGAAGGAACTTTAGAAAGCGAAGTGTACAAGAAAACCGCACATACTGATTGAATTTTGAACTACAACAGTAATCAACCTACAGTCCATAAGAAATGTTATGTACAAACACTAATCTCAAGAGACAAAACACATTACAGCCACTGGAACACTACACAAAGCTCAAAGGAAATACATGTACAACGTGTTCAAAGTCAATGACTATCCACTCAACTTTATTGAAAGGTGTTTATCAGCAAAACAGAAGACTAGTCAATCAATCCAAATCAACAGATGCTTTGCGTTGACCTACATCAAAGATGTCTCACACACTGCCAACCAATTGTTTCCCTCTTCCAGAATTACAACAGCACACAAAGTAACGAAGGCAAAGGAGGATCCATTGACAGAGAAGGATACAGGACAAATATAGTCGCCAGGTAGATCAGAGAATTCATGCACAACAACTAGCAGTGAAGTGACATGACACAACCTCCTTGATGTCGAAACATGGAGAGATAACCAGGATCACAAATTCCATTTGCAGAATGTGGAAACCCTCTAAGGAGTAGGGTTTAAAAGCTGAAAGAGAATCTCTCAATACATGACATTCAAATGAAAAGTTAATCAACACACATGTTGATGTAGGTAGTTCCAATCTCGAATCGACATGGGAAGAAAGCAGTCAGGCATCAACCAAATGTGAACTGCCACACGAGGTCAATAATCATGCACAGTGTGACAGCAACAATTAAATCGATTTCACTCTAAAACAAATTCGTTACAAACTTGACCGAGTGAAATTTAAGTTCAACAAGTCTAGGTGTTGTGATAACAATCCCTTCTCCAACTCACAACTGGACAACACCCAATGTCAATAAAAACATTTTATAAACATTCATGTAAGAATCGAATATGCATCATTTCTTTATGAAGTTAGTGCTGAAGATATCAGCAAGCCTGGTTATGAAACGTACACTTGGAAATATCAAAGCTCAGAGAACATCGAATCACCATCATCCTTATGTTGAACTACAAATCGTTTCCATCATTTCAGTTTGTTATGTCATGTAACTGGAATAGACAGAATTATCTTCGAAAAACATACAATTTTATCACATGAGTTACTGACAAAACTGTAAATATACAGGAGATCTGTATACTACCAAAACATAATGATGTCGACACTAGAATTTTCAAATATTTTTCAGAGATTAGTTATATGAATCGCAGAAATAAAGAATGTTCTGACGATGAAAAGTATCAAACATACGCTTGTCAGTTCCAGCAGAACTACCAATAATAGAAGTGTTACACAAACTACTATTTAACAGAAGTACTTCGAGTAAAATATTACAGATCATAATATATCGCACCCAGTAAACCCTTTTGTTGAGCCAAATGAAAGACTGATATTACACAATTTGCTGTAATTGCGATCAACTGTATGTCAGTAGGATAGAAATATGTACATGATATTAATCCCGAAAAACTATGGACTGGTTTTTATGAGTACGCCTGTTAAGAGCTCTATCACTGAAGTATGAAATTCTACTGTCAGTCAGTCAATCGCTATCGATGTAAGACCTGGCATTACTGTGTAATGGTCTAACTTACCCCCTTGATATCAGTCCATCTAGGTAGGCGGCATGAAGATTAAAGAGAAATCGAAAGGAATGTGATAAAAAGCTGCGAAAAGGAGAGAAAGGAGGGAAAAGACAGTAACGAAGTTAGATATAAAGACTGAGATGAAGATAATGTTGGGATACATCTGCACCATATCTACTCTACTCTCCAACCATTGTACTCGGTTGTTCATATTTCTCTTCACAGCCTGGATCACTAGTCAGAGACTTTATGAACTGAGAACATTTTTCATTCTGGCCACCTCTGACTTTTTTGTTGTCTTATTTAGTTTCAAGTATTTCAAAGAAGTGATAATTTATCAGCTGTTGTTGAAGTCTTTAATCAAGCAGCTTTTCATTTCAGGAAATGGTTTCGTCTGTCACATTTTTGTTGTTATGCAACCTAACCAATGACTTCAAGTAAACTTGTTGGGCTTTTTTATTTTATGGCGCGAGCACTTTTGAGTGTAGACGCCAAAAAATGGTTTCACACAGATATATCATTTACAATTTAAAGTAATTATCCATTTTTAGCCTGTAGAATACTCTCATTTTCCTTCATATTATCTCATCATCTAATCTCATGATTATTTTCTTACGTGTTATTTTAATTTTTTGGAAAAGCCGGATTCACATGAATTACCATCTCGTATATTCACTGTAACACCATTATCTTGGTGTCCTCATTTAACATATGTACGGAGTAATCCAACCTGGCAGCCGGATGTAAATGCTTTATGCAGTCGGTGTGATAATCAGAATGAGAATTGGGTTTGTCTATCATGCTATGCGGTAAGAGTTATCATTAACATTATCGTTGAATATTATTATGATTATTACTGCTTACACTATGAACTAGGGTGTCAGTAGAGGAGATCCTGTTAGCAGTACAGCTGTACTTAACTTCTACAATCTTTAAACTTGTGAATAAAATATGCAAACAAACAGAAGGAATTGCCACAGGATCACCAATATCCACAATCGTGGCTAACGTGTTTATGGACAGTTTGGAACGGATGTCTGTAGAAACACTTAGTTCATCTCCAAAAGTATGATTTCGATATGTAGATGACACGTTTACGGTGTTGAAATTGGAGCACATACATAGTTTCTTTACACATAACTTCAGTAGTTAACGCAATCCAATTCGCCTATGAATAAAGAAAATAGTGAAGGGGAATTAGCGATATTCGGTTGCAGAATAAAACAAAAGCAAGAAGGACGTTTGGATACTAGTATCTATAGACTACTTAGACTTCAAATCTTCTCACCCCATGTCAGTTAAAGTTGGCTTAGCAAAGTGTCTAAGTAACATAACCAGAAAGCTTACTACCAGGACAAAAGATCTGAGACAAGAAACCAGATGGATTAAGGACACCTTACTCATCGACAGTTACCCTCCGAGATTACTTGACAAGTTCCTGAAGAATTACATGAAAAATATAACTTATATTAATTAGTAACACAAGTGCTGACTGTATTCATTATAATGTTTATAATAATGATGATAATACTCTGAAGAGGAAATTCGAAACCTGTACAACATTACTATATAAAGAAGGCAATTCAGAGACGTTACTTAGGATTCTCTGAAATTAAAGTCGCATTTAAACCTACAAACTCATTTACAATTAAGTTTAGTAGGTAAGTAGATCCTATTGATTTAATTAAGCAGGATAATTTAGTTTACCAAATGCCTTGTAACGATTGCGAGGTCAAGTACATAGGGAAAGTAGTCGACCAGGGTTAATTGGGGTTATTCGAGGACAAAAATCTAGCTACATCAAAATTGGTAGATCCTAATACGATTAGGAATCGAGAGAAAAGCTTGACCATAACTATACATGCAATTACATACAAATACACAATAGGATGCTACAGGATGAAAATCCTTAAAGCTAACATAACAGAGTGGAGGGAGAGATTGATAACTGAATCTTTGTTTATTCTATCAACCAACACCTTATATATGCAGCAAGATGAATGTTCTGGGTATGTAGAAAATTCTACTACCCATATTACAAATAGAGACAAGAAAATTAGAACTGTATAAATAATTTGTCAAAGTTGTGAAGTTATCTTGATATGACAAAATGGACAATAAATTGTATCCGAAACGTAATCCAGTTATAAGTAATACTTTTCCCTCATTGTGATAAGTCTAATAAATCAACTAAAATGGAATTACATTTCGATATCTGGCTAGATATGATCTGGATAAATTCATCTCTTTATCATTTGGCTAGTATTTATACTGAGCTACAAGGTCCAGTTGGTAGAACATCGGACCGGAAACTTGGTGGCCACTGGTTCGAATCCGGCCGTGATCCAAACTTTCATTTCACCTTGAATCATCACCCAGTATAAATTCATCTCTAATTTTTTTTTTTTTTTCACTGAATACCTATTGCAAAATCGTTAAATTTATACAGACACACAATATTCATGTCGTACTACCTACAGTAACAGTGATGTTTTGCTTAGCATACTTATTTGATAGGCTAACTCATGCTGTATCAGTTTTGGATACTGCAACAAATAACCAAGACCACTTTATGTTATCATTTAACTGACCTAGAGTGACCATCCAACTTCATTCTTGTTAATGGGTGAAGTAAAAAAAACCATTTTGGTGACAGTTAAAAGATATTACACTGAAAATCAGGGGAATCTGATCGACTACTCCTTTAAGCTATTGTTCAAGTCATGGATGGTTGTTTTACTACTATTGGAGCCTATACTATTCTATTCTATGCTATACTAAGCTTCGCATCAATTCCTCACTGTGTTTTACTTATTGTACACCGACCAATTTCTAATCACTGGATCAAAGGTTGAGACCATATCCATCTACATTGCCTGGAGGAGTAGTACATGATTATCTACAATTTTTCTTTGTGTATTCACCACCTCAGTCACAGACGTTTTCAGTGATCTGTTCAGATTATACCACTTTTTTTATTTGCATTTCTAAATGTTGTGTAGAAGTTAATTACGCCAACAAAGAGACGAAATCAGTTTGTATAATCTATTAACATAGATTATTGTGTACAATAGCATGATGTACCGCTTGTTTCACTGTTCCTTACCACAATTTTTAATCATTAACGTTCGTTCAGCACTCAGATGACAGATGATCTTAGCTGTTGTAGGTCTTGTCCCTCAGTAGCCTGTTGGATAACGTTTTGGTATTTGAAGCGACTGGTACTACTGAGTTTCAGTCTCAATGGGGACAACATCACTCGCTGGGGTACACAGGTACATCCAGATAACGAGTCACAAATAGGATGAAACGTGCGTTCTGTATTCCACTGCTTGTCATCAAGACGAATACAAGATCTTAGTTGTCGTTTGTTAGCTTATTCTTTTTTGTTTTATTTACTTACAATTAATGTCTATTTTTATCCCATTATCTCTTACTTTATATCTGTATTCTAACAGGTTTATTGTGGTCGTTATGCTAATTCGCATATGATTGAACACTTTTCATCTTTACAACATCCTATTGTTCTCAGTTATGCAGATTTATCATCATGGTGTTATGAGTGTGAATCTTATGTGCATAATGAGGTAAGTTATGAAAAGAAAAAAGATTTCATCACTTTTTATCTTCTTTCTCTGAAATACATAATTTCCATTAAAATATAGTCTAAAAATCATTCGTGAAAAAAAGCTTTTCAACTATGTTCACATCATTATCCACTTGTGTTCAGATTGAAAGTGGACTGCTCCTAACAAACTTGTACATATTACTGTAGTAGACATGGTAATATCACACTATACTGATTTAGAATATAACCGTTAACATTTGTTTTCAATCGTCATTTTGTGATAGAGTATATCCAGCCTTCAATGATTGACATCATAAGTTATATAATGCCTCATCAACTCACCCCTCATATATGAACGGAATCGTCAATCTACTATAACTTATCTGATTGTAATTGACTTAAGATCATGATTTCACTAAATTAGCATCAACATTGACCTCGTCTGTAAAAACAATTAAATCTACCACAACGCATTATTATTACTAGTTACTAGTGTTAACCTTTAAACTTTTCAAGGTTGGAATAAAATACCAGCTAAACGGGACCCCCTATGAGTTATTCACGCTATTATCAATTTCAGTGATGATGAGTTTGATCTTTATCCAAAAGGCTTGAATTATCACAAAGTAAGTTTTTAACACAGCAGATATGTGAAACTGACATACCTACTAGATATAACTTAACTGTTTTGATCTCATCATACTTTTCGCCAATCAGATTGAGTTGATCCCAGTAGCAGACGATTGTCTTATTCGTTCAGCATTGAGCTTATCTTTTGTGTGCCTAGATTAATCCACATAATCGATATATATTGGTGCTAAAAGAATATCAAATGAATATAATTGACGAAATCAACTGTAAAGACGATCTACAACACCAATAATCACCAACTGTCTAACTATCGGATTGCTCAAATTATTTACCAACTTGAACTAGTGATAAAGCAAAAAGTACACATAATCTTTAATTTCGATACAAATGAACAGTCGAAGAAAATTTTTTGAGAAGAATTTAGAAATTCTAAAATGAATTGATTCAAAATTTGTTTTAATGGATACTACTGGTAAGAACGGATATAAGTAGTATATGTTGAGAGGTTGGCAGAAGTTGTAGGCAATCACGAACAATGCGTAAATATTCTGCCCAGAGAAATGCAAGAGATAATGTGGGCGTATGAAGAGTAAATTGAGATAGAAATAGGAGAGGAAATGAAACATTGTATAAATGACGTTTTTAATGGAAAGTGTACAATACTTTATCACTACTGTACAAAATGTCATAATACACATTCTGTTCTACTTCTTAGTCTTTATCATTTTCTTACACTGTAAGCGAATTTCCCAGATGCTTGACATTTAGACCAAACATCGACCAACTAACACATGATTATAAATCCAATTCATATCCTGCTTAAGAAGAAAACAAAAACAACTTCCGATCGTTCAAACGAAAATTGATTAAACATTTCATGTATCAAGCAAATTGTTAATTGGACAACCATACAAAAACTGGGAGCACTTGAGAACTGTTAGTCACACTATATCACAAATTGACAAAAGTAGGAAAGTATGAATCATTGAACTCTAATCCAGTGACTGAATTTTATCATTCTCGAAGCAAATATCGGAATTACTGGATTCAATCTATCATGAGGTCGTGGGTGCGCGTTGCTGAGGAGTCCCTGACTAGAGTGAAATAGCTGTTGAGTACTCTCAGGTTTCAATGGCTCTCTAATTGATATCAATCCGTGTTAAATATCACTTTGAAATTAATAAATCCCCATAAACCTCCTGACAAAAATAATGACATAAAGTTGAGGCAAGCAAACAAATGATATAAAGGTAATACAACTATGTTGATCACAGCTATTAGCTCCCAGCTGCATCATTTAACCAGCATCTATCGTCTATCATATCTTAAATTTCAGTCGATACGTTTATGAAGTTTCATTAATTTTAACTTAGTCGTGTGTTTTACATATGGAGCTTCCACCTGCGTTAACACAAGACTTTCAGTAAAGTACATATCGGTCAAAAGGAAGTTAAAGGTGGCTGGATCAAGAAACAGCATCAATCCATAGAGTTTTCCGACTGTTGGTCTGACTTTTTTTTGAATAGATACAGGCTGGTTAACTTGGAGTTATCGAGGTTACAGAAATCAGTCGGTTGATCTTTGTTGATTTGTCTCTCCGTCCTGATTACTACCTTCAGATAGGATGGGAAGCATATTCTGCTTGGATTGACAGTGGAAGATTGTATGCTTCGTCGCTTTGTTTTAATGTGAACAATATTGAGGTCTGGCGGAGTGTTTCAGGGAAGGAATGCAAGGCAGTGAATGTGACTGTGAACCTTCATCATCTGAGGTGGCTTGGACATGTACTGTCTATGCCGAGCCACCACCTACCTCGATGTACAATGCTAGGGAAGTTTGAATAGGGTGAGAGAAGGCTCAGAGTGGTCAGATCAAGAGCTGGTACCAGTCTATGAAGTCCCTGACTGTTGGCCTGAGCCATGTGGGGAGATGTAGGCTTCCTGGCTGTAGTCTGCGAGACGGTAGGAATCAGCGGTTCAGAAGTCTTGGTGACATAGCTGAAAATCGGTCACAATAGTGCAGATGTATTCACTCCTTGACGTCTTTTAAAGCTTGGACATTTTCACTAACTGTTATTTTCAGATTAATTATTCTTTCACAATTTTGTCTACTCTGACATCACTCTTTTTCTATCCACTTCTTCGTATACTACAGTGAAGTGTGGCAACTTAAGCAGATGCACTTGTGTGGGAGGTTGTTCATTGATTCTGTCTGTTCGTCTCTGTTATGATGTCATCCATCCGACGTATTCTGAACCCATCAACTAAGTCAAGGTCTTATTGTTGACGGCTGATGATCTTGTAGAGAAAGTGTCCTGTTAATTCCTATTGGCTTAGTCTTAGCTCACCTTATTAAAAAGTGTGTCTTTTTCTCTTAGTAGTCTGATATTCATGCAAGTAGATAGAAATTTTCACTAGTCATATGTTGCTTCTCAACATTATTCACTCGTGTAGAAAGAAAGTAAAGCTCTTTTATACCATTTTAGTCTGTTGATAAGAAATATCACACAGTGAAACAGTAGCATTTACTGAATAATGTTTCGGACACAATTCATTGTCCATATTCATATCAGATAACTAACTCCACAACTTCCTAATTTTCTCCCCTTCTCTGTGATGACATGGCCAGTAGAATTTTCCATATATCTGGGACAGGTGCAGAATCATTTCGATTGCTGCATGTATTTGGTATTGATTTCACAAACAAAGATTCACTAATCAATCTATCCCTCCAATTAACTGTTAGTTTTCAACACTGTCGCTCTATCCCCCACCCTACTATGTGATTCATTGTGTGTCATTACGTGCACATCTATATTCGAGCTTTTCTCTACATTTCTCATCTTATTACAATCTACTAATCTTGATTTAGCTGAGTTTTAGTGCTACGTTATTCTAATCGACCCTACTCAACTACTTTGACCTATGTATTTGACCTCGTACTCATTGCAAGGGATTCAGTAAACCAGAATATTTTGCTTAATTGCATCGATAGGATCTTTCAACCTACAGAGCTTGTTTATAAGCGAGTTAGTTCGCTTAAATGCCATTTTAATCTCAGTCAACTATATTGAGAATTTTTCGTAATGCTTCTGAGGTGCCTTCCCTGTGTGGTAACACAGCAGAGGTTTTGAATTCTCTCTTAACCCTGTCACCATTATCACTATTAGTAGTGGAATCATTATTAATAACACTTGTATTACTACTACTACTGCTACCATTGCTAATACTTTTCTTTCGATTTGTTATGGATTTATTTATAAATTTAGGTGGGTAATTATTGAGACGCAAGGTATTCTGCACTTGTGTAATTTCTTGTCGTAGATTTTCTGGCCTACTAGTAAACTTTTTCGCCCTATCACTTAGGCATTTAACTAAGCCTACTTTAACTGAGATGGAGTAGAAGGATTCAAAGTCTAAGTAGCGATTCGAATAGGAAGGTTTCTCATAGACACTGGTCTCTGAACTTCCATCTTATCTTCGTTTTAACTAGTAGTCTAACATTGATAGCTCACCTTCTTCACTTTCTAATTCACAGGTGAATTGGATTGCATTTACTACTGAATTCATATGTGCCAAGAACCTATTGATGTGTTCATATTTCAAAATAACGGAGCACAAATCAAGATTAGTAGATCCTAATAAGATAAGAAATGCAGAGAAAAGCTCGAATATAACTCTGCATGCAATGACACACAATGAATCACATAGTAGGGTGGGGATAGAGCGACAGTGTTGTGAAAACTAACTCAGTTGGTTGGAGAGATAGATTGATTAGTGAATCTATGTTCTGTGGAATCAGTACCAAATACATGCAGCAATCGAAATGTTTCTGCACCTGATTTTATCATCCTTATCATCACAGAGAAGGAGAGAAAATTGGAAATATATAAACTCTGCCTCGAAGTTGTGGAGTTAGTTACCTAATATGAATATAGACAATGAATTGTGTCCGAAACCTTATTCAGTCAATGCTACTGTTTCACTGTCTGATATTTCTAATCAATAGACTAAAATGGAGTTACAATCGACCACAAGTGTCCGAGTTGTAGTTCTCTTTTATACCAGTTAACGATTCCTTAATACAGGAACGAATATTTATTGAATTCTATATGTTACAATTTACAAAACTCCAATAAAGCTATGTTATTCAAAGCTGTGACGTCTGCCGAAGTTTCGATTCACGTGACTGCCTTTATTTTAATGTACTTGTTCTCCATCTTTACTTTGTAGACCTATCAACTGGAATAGTAAACAATGGAGATTAAAATATTGTGCTATCTTTTACCTTAACAAACATCATCCCATGATGATATGATTTTCAATAGTTTTTCATTAGAATTACTTAAATGGCTTGAAACATATCCTGATTAATGCAGACTTGAATCACCAAAAGAGCACCAATCTTCTCAAGATTGCAAATACGTCTTGTTGCTGAATGCTATACAAGCATGAAAACTAGTTCAAGCCAAGGCTTCCTATCACTTGACTCGGAAACATCCAAGAGTATAAAGCGATAGCTTAGTATTCAATTGATCATCTCCACGAAGGAACTGTATATAATGCTAATTTTCTTACTAGATAAATGTTTTCTAACAAACTTATGAACCTCTCAATCGTTTATTTATAGACGAATGAATATACTTAGTACAGCTGAGCAGTCATTCTGAAAACACTTCAAATATTAAAATGATAGAGACGATTTGTAGTTCAACATAAGGATGATGGTGATTCGATGTTCTCTGAGCTTTGATATTTCCAAGTGTACGTTTCATAACCAGGCTTGCTGATATCTTCAGCACTAACTTCATAAAGAAATGATGCATATTCGATTCTTACACGAATGTTTATAAAATGTTTTTATTGACCTTGGGTGTTGTCCATTTGTGAGTTGGAGAAGGGATTGTTATCACAACACCTAGACTTGTTGACCTTAAATTTCACTCGGTCAAGTTGGTAAGGAATTTGTTTTATAGTGAGATCGATTTAATTGTTACTGTCACACTGTGCATGATTATTGACCTCGTGTGGCAGTTCACATTTGGTTGATGCCTGACTGCTTTCTTCCCATGTCGATTCGAGATTGGAACTACCTACATCAACATGTGTGTTGATTAACTTTTCATTTGAATGTCATGTATTGAGAAATTGTCTTTCAGCTTTTAAACCCTACTCCTTGGAGGATTTCCACATTCTCCAAATGGAATTTGTGATCCTGGTTATCTCTTCATGTTTCGACATCAAGGAGGTTGTGTCATGTCACTTCACTGCTAGTTGTTGTGCATGAATTCTCTGATCTACCTGGCGACTGTATTTGTCCTGTATCCTTCTCTGTCAATGGATCCTCCTTTGCCTTCGTTACTTTGTGTGCTATTGTAATTCTGGAAGGGGGAAACAATTGGTTGGCAGTGTGTGAGACATCTTTGATGTAGGTCAACGCAATGCGTCTATTGATTTGGATTGATTGACTAGTCTTCTGTTTTGCTGATAAACACCTTTCAATAAAGTTGAGTGGGTAGTCATTGGCTTTGAACACGTTGTACATGTATTTCCTTTGAGCTTTGTGTAGTGTTTCAGTGGCTGTAATGTGTTTTGTCTCTTGAGATTAGTGTTTGTACATAACATTTCTTATAGACTGTAGGCTGATTACTGTTGTAGTTCAAAATTCAATCAGTATGTGCGGTTTTCTTGTACACTTCGCTTTCTGAAGTCCCATCATGTCTTCTACTGCCAAGTTCACGCATAAAGTTATGATATTAAAAATAGTACTATTTCACCATAATATAAAGGTTCTCTGCCAGCTAGCCCGAATGAATAAAATGTTATGTCAAATGAAGTCAATATGTGATGAAAATCTCTTCCCTGACTTGAGCAATTGGGTAACACACGAGTTCAATAAAAATATTATGTTAACATTTATATAAAGATCGAATTTGCTTGACTTCTTTGTGAATTTAGGGCTGAAGATGTCATTAAGTCTGTTAGTTGATTAGAGGCAATCGGCAGGAAGCCCTGGACGTAGGTTTCGTGCTTTTTGGCACTCGTCAGCTAGGCGTATCTGCAACGCCGACGGAACTGATGTCCTGCTTGAGATTGGAATCCGCGTGACCCAGTGTTGTGGGCGACAGTCGTACTAAGTAGCTCAGTGATAAAGTCGCTGACTACAACACTAGGTGACACGGGTTCGAATCTCAGGTGGAACATCAGTTCCGTCGAGGTTGCAGATACGCCTTGCTGGCGAGTGCCAAAAAGCCTGGAACCCAATTCCAGGGCCTTCTGCCGATTACTTCCAACCAACATTTACTAATGTGCATCGCGATGCTGAGCTTTCTAGATTGGTTGCCACATTGCAAATATGATCGATAGGATTCAATCTGCACTCAGGACTAGACAACATCAAATTGGTTGCACTCCCGTGACCAATTAATACATGCCATTAAGTCTGATGATGAAAAATCCACGTCAAAATATCGAAGAACACCAAATCACCAACATTTCAAATGTATCTCTATCTAATCATATGTGTTCTAATAAGTTACCTTTCACACGATGTATGGAATTGGTAAAGGTCGATACTTCACAATGTCCAGTTTAGCATAGCTGCATTTGAGAATATTTATGCATAATAATAATATAATATAATGTAACTGTATTTTGTATCAGTCATTTTACAAATACATTCGTCGTGTATTGTAGGTGCTATTGGAAATGAAGCGTGCTGCTCACCGAGCAAAATTCGGAATAGAAATGCCAGGTTCTTGAGTTCATCTTTCGTAACAGGAATTCTTTTATGTGGTCATTCGTGTCGTTATGTGTGTGTGTGTGTGTGTTTGTGCCTATCAATTATACCAAATAAATTATCTATTCATGGTCTCAATTTTTTTGCGACCAGTGTTTCGGTGACTACTTTTTATCCCTTTTTAAGTTGACTTTTGAATCTCAGATCTCGTTATCCCTTGTGTTCGCATATTTTTATTCTCTAACATCTTTTCGTAATCATTACATTAACCAATTTTGGTCTCATTTTCTGCATCCATCTCCACAACCAACTACGAACACACAAAGGGACTTTGTTCCAAAATACTTCTTATCTACTTCAAATTAATTTCTCCACTTGTTTTTTTTTTGTAATTTCAGTGTGCTTCCACGCTAAACTTGTTTTTATCAATTCGCGTTTTTCTAAAATTATAAACGGGTTAAACATAAACACTATTTTTTCCCCTAGTATAAACATGATTTTGATAAATAAACAACGCTTATTAAATCGAATATTCAGTTTTTATTCTGTTCGTTCCGGTTAGTTGTAATGCATGCGTATTCTGTCTATTTCGTGTGATGGTTTGATTGGGTACAAGTAAAACTACGAACGTTCGCAAACCTGAACGATAATCTATAGGGACTGAGTTATTTACGTGGTGATACTACAAGGCACATGCTGTGCTACAAAGGCGACTGTAGTCGAAAACCTGAAGTCTTCTCATGTCCTCTACCTTTAATGGCCGTGTTTTGTAGCTGTTCAGTGGAATAGAACTGATAACTGCAGCACAGTACATTCGACCCCTAATAAATAATCGTATACCTTGGTGGTGCCACAGATAACGTAGACTGCTGAAAGGCAATTGAGTCCATTGTAGGCGTGCAGAGGTTTCGTTGGCCACTAACCAACGCACCAGGGCTTATCCGACTTCCTAGGTAAGTGAAGCGTTCAACGCACTCAAACACTTCACTCTCTGTTGTTAGCTGGGGCATCGCTTGAAACCAGTCCTGGGGAAAATTTTTCTTTTGAGTGGTGAGAAATGCATCCCAAACGTTCTCAGATTTACACACTCTGCACCTCTATCGTCTACTAACATGGATCTGTTTACTTTCTACTTAATCAATACTTAGATTATCATTTTGACTATCTGGTTTGATAGACTAGTATTTATACTGGGTGACCGCGGTCCAAATTTTCATTATACCTCCAATCATCACCCAGTATATAAGCGCTAGCATTACCAAAAATGAAAGCAGAAACGAAAACGTTCTAGAGATTCTGGATTTCATCTCCTTCAGCTATCAAAATTAAAATGTTTTCACAAGCCCTTCACTTATTGTCTTATAGAAATGACTAGACGTTTGTGATTAGTCCTTGAGCTATAAATAAGATCTATTGCTTACAAGAGCTGTTTTTTTTAAATATTCTTGACTGATTTCATTTATTCCTTTTAATTTATTTCTGGTCAGTTGACTTCTGACTCATTGAAGATCGTCTAACCTGAATTTTTCATTGATTCCTTGGTAATGAACGCAGTTTATAACAATCAAAACTAACGTACTTTGTAAATCAGTGTGGAAGAAGTTGATTATCCAACGCATCGAGAAGAAAGACAGTTATAACTGTCTTTGTTGATCTCCTTCAACACTTGATTCTCCGTCTTTTCGACTGTGTGTTTCATATAACCTTAGTTCACATTGATTGTGTAAACAAGAGAGGAATGACTTCCTTAGTTTTATGAATGCCAAACAGAAGCTTAATTAGGCCCATTTTTTATTCAGTTTAACACCCAGAAAAAGTTACACGTGCTATAACTACTGTATAACACAAGTGTTGCTTTTTAATTGGTAGTTTATGGAGATGGATCGCTTCCAGAGTAGTTTTCATGATGGAATGACATCAGTTGGTGAATCAGATGAGTCAAGTATATAATACTTTAATTTTTTAGAAGAATGGTTGGTACTGTGTTTGAAGCTTCAAAACAATCACTAGAAAATGAGTAATCTCAAAAAGAGCTACGAGAGATTTCTTCAAATCTACCACTTGAACATGTTATATGTCTTACAACCAGTCGCATTGTGCTAACATCTCATTTTAATGTTGGATGGTTGAAGATGATTAGTAGAATGTCTTGGACCTAGGTTTCACGCTCTTTGGTACTCTTCAATAAGGTGTTTCTGCAACCTCGGGGTAACTGATTTCCTTCGAAAGACTCGAATCGGCATCACTCAGCAGTGTAGTCGGAAACTTTGCCACTGAGGTTATAGGCATATAAGTACGAACCCTGATTCCATGTCTTCCTACTGATTGCTTCCAACCAAAACTAAGACCAATTCAAGTGCTTCGTGATAGTGAAGCTCCCAGCTTAGTGACCATATTGCAAACTTACTCACTCCAGTGCCTAACAAATGTATCTCCGTTTTACTCACATTTCATTATTTTATCACATTTTTACATGAACACCCACGAGTCATGCTACGAAGACACCTTTGTTCAGAAAACCTGTAATCTCTTCATATATTCTACCTACAATGGCTATATTTCACAGCTGTATAACAGGATAAGGTGGACTGCATTGCTGAAAACTCATTCTTTGTTAGGTAATTGAGTATCTCATCCATTGGATAGCTGATGCTAAACGGGTTTTCTGTATCCGAGCTTTGTGGATGATACTCCTCTCTATGTAAGTGAAGTGGTCAACCCACTCTGCAACTTTACGCTATATCCTTAAACTAGGGTTTGGTTCAAAACACTCATGAGGCATCGTCTTGCATCTTATAGTGCACTACAGTGTTGCATCAGTTACCTTTCTGAACACATTATAAACGTGGTTGGTATATACATATAGTGTTGTTAAAAGTAACTATCTACTGAATATACATTTGAATTTTCGCTTGTTTATATCAATAAAATAGATTAATCTTTTCTCATGTTTATAAACATTGATAAGAAGATTAGGATCAAGTTACCTTCATAGGACAAAAATTTTTCATTATGAGTATCCTTGACAATATTTTTAGTAGTTTCGGCAACGGTATTAACATTAACATTAGTGGAACGTAAATATCATATTGTACTAGCGACTGTGTAAACAAATGCATAAAAATTTAAAACAAGTAACAAGTGTGAAAGAAGCAGGATTTAATGAATTCATAAACTTCAGTAGTACTCGTCAGCTGGATACTACTCTACATACTTGATTATATATACCGTTAAGCAATGGAAAACAGCATACATACATACATATATAACGTAGACTGAGACAGATTTAGGTGTAACAACATAGAAGTGAAGAGATTTTACGGGCCAAATGGTAATCCGGAGGATAGAAATGGATATTCAATGATGTAATCGACGCTCAATCGACCTAATTCTTACCCCTATGCCAACATTATTATTGTTATTATAATTATTTTCATGATGGATCGTGGCTAGCAGTGGAATCCAGGATGCGCATCTCGTCCCATTTGGGACTCGTCAGCTGGATGTACCTGCCTCCCAGTGAGCGTTGTTCCCCTGGGACTTGGACTCGGGAGCGATCGCTGACGGGTCCCAAATACAACGAAATGCGCATTCTGGGTTCCACTGCTAGCCACTATCCATCATTAACATAATTAGAATACAAGCAATATCGAGGCATCCGCACAGGAGCCCATATGCCAACAGAGACCGATCAGTTCGGTCCAATGAACGACGGTATCATATACAAGTAATTATACTAAAACTATAGCCGTCGCCCAAGAAGTGGCTGTCGTGGTTCGGTGGTGTAGTGGATAACGCTCCGGCGTTTGAAGCGATCGCTCCTGAGTCCAAGTCCCGGTGGGGACAACACTCACTGGGAAGCAGGTACATCCAGCTGACGAGTCCCAAATGGGACGAGATGCGCATCCTGGATTCCACTGCTAGCCACGATCCATCATGAAAATAATTATAATAACAATAATAATGTTGGCATAGGGGTAAGAATTAGGTCGATTGAGCGTCGATTACGTCATTGAATATCCATTTCTATCCTCCGGATTACCATTTGGCCCGTAAAATCTCTTCACTTCTATGTTGTTACACCTAAATCTGTCTCAGTCTACGTTATATATGTATGTATGTATGCTGTTTTCCATTGCTTAACGGTATATATAATCAAGTATGTAGAGTAGTATCCAGCTGACGAGTACTACTGAAGTTTATGAATTCATTAAATCCTGCTTCTTTCACACTTGTTCCTTGTTGTAAAAGTATAAAAAATGTTGCCTGAAAAACATACATCAATTCACTATGACACGAAATCAATGTTAGTACAATAGTGCTTATTCATACTGTTGTGGTATATGTATCTGATACTTGTTTTTAATGCTGAAGTTATTATCGAAACAAATGCAACTGTAAGAATAAGTCACCCGGAAGATATCAAAAAATTCCATCAGTCAATGTTAACCCTTCTCTCCGTGTTATGACTCTGATCTATATAGTCAAATCATCTACAAATCAGTTTCAGTAGCTTCTAACTACTTCATTAGTGATAGTATATGTCAGTATTCCATGATAATTTACTCACAAGATCTATCGCTAACGAAAATCCTCTCAATGCTACAGTTGGATAGCTTAAAAACTGTTCAGCTGTAAGAAATATCCACATGGACTATGTACAGTGTTTTTTGAGTTTAAAGGTGAATTCTTTTGTCATTTTTCTGTTGAAAAAGGTGATCAGGTGAATAAAATAAAGACGTTTATTCTTTATCACTAAAGTATTAAACTATTTCTTTGAAAAATGCAAGAATTACAATGAAGCAGCAGGAGAAAAAGGAATCCATTTTATTTCCATAATATCTTTTCAACTACTTACAACCTAGAGTAAAGGTCTAGTATAACAGCAACTTTAAGGAGAGTTAACAAATGGTTATAGTTACATATATAATCCAATGGAAGTTTCTCGAATGAACCCTTAGATGTTTATTCCTTCATTCTTGTCGTGAGTTTCTTTGAGGAACTACCATTAGATTATGTATGTTATGAGTATTTGTTAATTCTGTATGAATTTCCCGTTATAACTGATCTTTACTCGACTACTCTTTCCGCCTTAACCACTGACCGATATTTTGTTCTCTTTTAATGAATTAAAGTATCTTAGTTGGATGGAGGCAAACAGCAGGAAGTCCTGAACCTACGTTTCATGCTTTTTGACGCTCGTCTGGGAGGCTTATCTGCAACCTTGACGGAGCTGATATCCCCTGTGAGATTCGAACCCACATCGTTAAGTGCTGCAGTGTCGCTGAGCCAAAAAGCCTAGGGGTTTCTACTGATTGCTTCCATGCAACTAACATCAATCACTACTCATGTGAAGGCTTTCTAAATGCATACTATATATTATCTCAAGATTCATTATACTACATTTTGCTTGGTGACGAAATCCAGGATTGGTGTTTCAACTGAACTGATATTCTTCAACTAGATTTACTTGCTTCCCAGTGGGATTCAAACCCAGGACTCATCGATTCAAACACCGAAGCAGTAATTACTAGGTTGCTACCTCTTGAGAATCCCTCTTGTACAACAGGTACCAGCTGGTGCTCATTGGTGAAACACGCCTCGTGGATCCCACTTCTAGCTGCCTTCTGGCAAATAACACCGCTGAGATCACTATAAAACTTATCAGTCTTCCTTATCTCTGAATGTACGTTCTGATACATTCGCTTTCCCAGCCCTTAATGTGCATACCACTTTCCTATAAATTAAAGTCTTCTTAAATCTCGGACAAGTTGACATCTTTGTTTGATGACTGATTACGCCCTGGGATCAGTATTTGTCTTTAAACATTGATGTTCTATTTTATTTTGCAAAAAAAAACATAAAACTCGGGTTGACAAGCCTAGTGAAATCAGAAAAACTGTGCACTACTGAACAACTTTAGTAGCCAGAATTCACCGACCCTGATGTTTTAGATTACTCTACCCACATGAAAGCGATCTGAACACCGAATGGACATTCAGTGCATTTGAGGCATGGACCATCTGCAGTGTTGCCATGACAATTAAGCTTATGAAGCTACATTGTTCAGATAAGCTGAACATGACTAGCTTAGATGCACCAGTATACCGTAGATCAGATAATGAGTGCTTGCAAACTATTTATAAGTTGCACGGTCTATGTCATTGCCTGTATGTGCGTCGAACAATGAGTGTCTACCGTGACTCAATGGCTTAGTGGATAACCCCTGGCTCTTGGAATGGTCGTTCTTGGGCTCTATTCTCAGTGGGAATAACATCATGCACTGGGATCAGGCTTGAGCTTATGAATCGCTAATGTCTCCGTTGGTCACTATTTATGAAATTCCTGGAAAAAGATTACAAGCAGCAAGACTTAAAAACGGAATCAGTGTATCAAGTCTCTTACTGATGATGTGACCTCCCACGTATAAAAATGTAGACTTTCAGGTCGGAATATGCGTGATTGAAGATTCTAGATGATGTGGCGCAGATGTATCCACCCTAGTTATCACACAGAATTTTGTTATTCCTTTTACTATACCCACCCTTATACTTTCTTCTTACGACTTTCTGTTACCTTTCTATCATTTTCATCCGTATTCCTGTACATTCCATCTTGGTGTTCTGTACTATGGTTTGTTGATATGAGATACAACAACTTGGAACGTAACACAGTGATATCAGGTCACATGTTGATGCTGACTGACTGACTGTGAAATTGCATACCTTTGGAACTATTTGTTTTTACTTTGTAAACAGTTTTAAATAATGGCTTGTGTTGAGTTTTATCACCTGAACTGATCAGTCGTTCAAAGTATCGAACTATTAACTGATTTCCATTTTCTTCTTGACAATCAAATATGATAATGGTATAGAAAAGTTTATATAAGGAATATTCTTTGTACGGTCAATGTAACTAGATAAAAGCAGGAGCAAGTAAACTTGTGGATACACATTTAGATGACTGAAACCTGTAGCCTAGTTTTCGTCTGGAGAAGACAATCCTTAACTTGGTATTATTAAAGTTCTCTTGGGAATTGATGAAATCAATCGTGTTTTACATAGAGACCTTTCTGATACTCAAAGACAATAAGTGGATTAGATTTTTCCTCCTGTTCAAAGCTATTTAGCTACCATATTATCTGTATTGTCTATTCCATGTAGGATTCTCTATGAACTATTCTGTGATAGGAAACACCTTGTTGTCTCCCTCATTTAAAACATTCAGAAAGTGTAACTCAAACGTTGTCTAATACTATAATGTGAACGGTTTTAGCTGATACTAACTGTTAAATTATTTGAAGTTTGGTCTTCAGATAGCTTCTTTCAGTTCGAACGATGAATGTAAATATATACGAATAATGTAACCGCTCACAATCAGAAAGAGCTAAGGAGACATTATAATACCGCTGTAAGAAATCTTTAACACTGTATACCCAGCGTTCTCTAGGCCAAGTACAACATACTACGGCTTTGTGATAATCATTTTTCAGACATTTAAACCTCTGGTGTCAGCTTAAGCGGTCCAGGCTAATGAACAAAGGCCTGTCGTACTGACTTTCTAATCCTGTCTTCGACATCTGCATCTGTGCCGCTACTTGTAGTTGAAACGATGCTGGCTACATAGGTAGGTGGTTGAAAGACACTACTTCCTTTAGATTTCTCCCTGTCATTCTTGTTGATGATGACCGGGTATCTTTGTCGTCTCTGTCTTCTCTACGTTCACCTGAAAGAAGTCCCATCTTCACTACCTCTTCTGGTCACTTGTTAGTTTTCGCCTGCAGAACATCGAGTTTGTGCGACAAGACATTAGACATAAATCATCATGGTTGACGAAATCCAAATCACCTTCTAAAGTTGTCTTTTCATCGGTTCAGCCAGCGTATGCCCTCCTTCTCGCTCCTCACACTTCCTTGCATGATCCAATCCAGTCCAGTCCAGTTCAGTCGACCACAATCAGAAAGATCATCGGTGATAGTAGGCAGCCTTGTCTTGTCTTACTCCTGTCTTCACTTCACTTCACTCCAAAGGCATCACTGAGCTTCCCATTGTGAATCACTCGGCATGTGGCATCCTCACTCAGCATAGCATATAGCTGTGGAATGAGGTTGATTAAGGTTTGTGGCACTGAGACCGTACGTAGTATTGAAGCAGCCACCTGCCAAATTACTTCTCGGTCGACGCTGTAGAAGGCCTTTACAAAATCGATGAATTTGAGGTAGAGTTGAGTTGATTACCATTCTATACTCTGTTCACTGATGATGTGTAGCGTAGGGTTGCAATTTGATCCGCATATGATTTGTTCTTCCTGAAGGTAGCCAACCAGCCAGCCTGTTCCGGTCGTAATCCAGTTGAATGCAGAGCATTGTTTAGTCTCTTCAGGATGATGCGGCTTAATATTTTGCTTGTGGTGGAGAGAAGTGGAGTATGATTCCACACCAGTTTTTGCAAACACTTAAGTCTCCCTTCTTTCTGAGTTTGACAAGGTAGCCCTCCTTCCAATCAATAGGCAGGTACGTTTCCTTGCTTCCAAACTTTCTGCACTAGTGGTGTCAGTATGTCTGCTGATGTCTCTGCGTGTGTTTTGAGTGCTTCTGGAGGAATTCCATGTAGTCCTTCTGCTTTCCCGGATTCCAGCAACTTTATTGCATTCAGGACTTCTGCTGTTGTCGGTTGGCTTGTGTTTACTGGTAGTGTTTGTGGACGAGCTGCAGGTGTTGGCAGTGGTGGTCGATTGAAGAGTTTTTGAAATGGTCATCTCATCGTTTCGATGAATGAATTTGATGCTGCCAACTGGAGTGGGGTGTTGTGCATTACTGATTGCAGTTGTCTGTTGGATTCCTCCTTCTTGTCTTGTTTACCGTCCGCATTATCTATAGGTGCGTAGCGTAGAGTAGCGTGGTATTGTATGATTGTGACTTTCCTTCGTTTTGAGTTGAATGTTGCTGTGATGATGTGATTGTGCAGGAGTAGATTGGTGTCCACTGCATGAGAGGCTTCGATGCTGTTGGGGTCATCATGATATCCACTGGAGAACTCAGTGTGCTCGTGGTTGTCGTGTGAGTGACAATATTGGAGTAGATTATTGACTCCTCTTCAGTTGAGAGTTTGGAGAGTCCACTTCCATTCCATGTGCTTTCTCAGATTCCTAGCAGTTGTATGCCATACCTTCTCACTTGTTTTGGAATGTGGACATGCTTGGTGTGTTCATACATGGTGTTGACCTTCCATGTCATCATGTTTACTTTCGCTTTCATCAATAGGAGGCACATCGGCCAATTTGCTTCCTGAAGGCCTTCACCAACGGGTGTCATTTAGTCTTTTCGATTTCAGCGTGGAATAAGTTTAATTTTATGTTTCATATTTCCTTTGTGGTTTGAAGTTTGTTTAGCGATTGGATTAGTTTTCCGCGTTAGAGTTGTTAGCTTCATTGCTAACCTTCATTCTTTATGCGTGGTTAGGACGGGCTAGTAACTAGTGAACTATTTAACCAGTCGAGGTTATGTTCGAAGGATAGCCATTTGATTATCAATGATTTCTAATGAATCTTTTGGGTTTCATGATTCCAGTGAGAGGGGCAGCACAGTGATATCAGTTAGGTATAGAGTTTCAGCTATGTGAATATGTGAAGTAACAGCATTAGATTAGACTCCTCAGAAATATTGTGGTTGCCAAATTAACTTACCTCTGTATCTCTCTGATTCTATTGTTTCTCTCGTTTGCTGTAACTGGGAAATGTGACATACTCATCTCATACTAAAACAAAAGGAATTTAACAAAACGTTTCTCTTTTCATTGACTTATTCTCGCGCTTTACAGTCGCATACATACATATTACATCGTTTTGACAACATAAAATTAATATATCCGAAAGCGTGTTAACAAAATTCAGGTTTTCATTGAAGATCTGGAAATTCAAAGGGGAATTACGTAATCTGATAAATAATTTATGGAGTGCTGAAGCAAGATTAAGTAATTAACTAGGTTTTATGGTGTAACACAGTGTTAAAATAACTGATTGCAGTTCGACAATGACAAATTGGAATGGTTTGGTATAAAGATATGTATTTTTGATATGAACGGGGATTTTATTTTATAGGTAGTATTCATCACGGACTGACATCAGTTGGGAAACCAGGGAGCACTGAACAACTGTTTTATCCTAGTACAGGATGCACCGACGACTAGGTTGGGGGTCGAACCCGAGACCACCGGATCCCATGGTGATCGCGCTAGCCACTTAGCTACTAGGTCGGAGTTTAATAGGTCATAGTTTCTAACTACTGTCAATTCACAATACAGTGTGACTGTCACCCAAGGTCTTCAGTTGATATCGACTTTCCCCCCGGACTAGTTGACCCCACATGTCATGGCTTCTCATTAGGACTTGGTGATATCCATCTGGAAGCATGTTGCTTCTGGGGAATCCCATACTAGGGTGAAAAAGCTGTCCAGTGCTCCCAGTTTTTCATTGATTCCCCAATAATGTCAGTTCGTGGAGAAAGATACATCATAAAGAGAGATGTCGTAACAAATTAGTAAGGCCACGAAAAGTAACCATTTTCTAAAGGTAAAATCTTTACACAGATTAAGTCCATTGTAAGTCTAGTGACTGAACCTACTTCTTTTGCAATCAATGTTGAAGCTTTCAAATCTGATTGGCCATGGGTTACTTTGTTTGGAGAAGTCTTATTCGTACATCTTTTATGAAATCCTCGTTGAAGTTCGATTGTCGTTTTACCTGGTGTCCAGAATCAATCAAATATTCTTAAGTATGAATAGTGAGACGATCTTTTTCCTTCCTTCTAAAAAACAAGATAGCATACTTTTAATAGTCTAGTTTTTCTTTGACGAGCTGCACTTAATCCTTCCAGTTGGATTACATCTAACATTACGGAAGTTCTTTTTGAATATCCAGCTGTTTAATCAAAAAACTGACTACTGTTAGTTGATGGGCTTCCATGAGGACCCCATGATACTGACGGGATATCCATTATATTTTAGTGTATTTGGACTCTTGAGTTGGATTTACTTGCTGCCCCCCCCCTCCCCCCAGTGAGTGATGTTATTATTTGTAGCCATTGCTTCAAATGCCAAAGCCTTATCCACTAGGGCATGACAGCCGTAACAACTAAGGTCATTTGTCGTCTGAGTGTTGAATGAACGTTAATGATAGCGGAAATTATTAAACTGCATAAAAAGTCATACTTTTCCAATTGATCAGTAGATAGGCAGATAAATTAAGAGAATATATAATGCCAAAGATATGAAGTATCATACCGCAAATTTGTGAAGGATAAATCCATTGACATTGATATTCATTTATATCACCCGCCATCAATTCACATCATCATGAGATTGTTATCAAAATAACCAATAGAAATGATGGATGTATTAACCAATCATAAGTCATGACACACTATCACTACCAGTTAATTATACATATGATTCAATTAAGATGAATTCCAATCTGAAATCAATATACATATGATTAACACAACACAATGCTAGAAATCGATCATATGACTTGTGATAAAGAATTTCACTTAAAAGATGAAACACACTGAATTTCATGTGGTTCACAATTAACCAACTTTTTTTTTACAGTTTAACATGACATATGTAAGCTCATTATTATCCTTATTTTCACTAATTATTAAGTAGTATATGAATTTTGGAAATATATCGCCTACATGGGTAAAACTGACTCCTTAGATTTCCTATCAATGAAGCTAATGACTACTTGATATCATTAGTAATGTTATTATTGCCATTATGATTATTGATTTTTTTTCAGTTACTATCGTTTTTGCACCTAATAGCGTCCGTAATAATGACAAACGAAAGACTACTCAATTATTTGAGTTAATTGATCATATAGTCGTTTTTTTTGTTCATATTGAGTTAAATACGTAAATCCAATTGAAATTAATATAGATAGAGTTGATCATTTAGTTTAGCGGGAGGATTCAAACAGGCAACATGTAGGTTATTGTCTATGAATATACGCTAATCAAGTTTTGATTTTATTGTCAACTTCCTGTTCATGATCATGATACTAGTTTCTCAATCATGCCTTTTCACCTCAATCAACATCCAAATAAATTAAAAGAGAAAGGCTATTGAAAATTCGACTCAAAATACACTCAACAACCTTACAAACATTTATGCTGAAGACAGTAAGCTATACATAAAGTGTGAGGATTAATGATACTCCCACATGGCCGCCTAAATCTCGGTAGATGAGGCGGTGTTCGAATCCGCCACCCATTAGTTGGAAATCACCTCAATTAATCAATAAACTACAACCCCGCTGGTAGACTTGTTAAGCTGTCTGAGATGTGATTCAGCAGACTGATGTTTATCTAAACACGATTGTTAAGAGAGAATCTGAATTAAGACAGGAATCAGGTTAGTAGGTTATTTAGTCAACTTACAACAGAATTTATTCTAAAAGTAAATTATATTAGCTGATGGAAACACTAGACGCACTGATTGTCACCTCCAAGAAGATGAACTGCACTGCATATCCCTTTTTTGATCTTTATCTCCGACTAAAGTGCTGAATAATGCCGATTTAAGGTCCAGTAGATGTGCTAAAACTTAAAAAAGTAACCACCTTATTAGCGTCAAAAAATAATGATGAACAAACGCGTGATCTACTACAAACTCTATCTATCTATTCAGTTAGGGAGTTTTTGTGGGGCACTGACTCCTTTCAAAACAGTTTCTATCACTGACTGACATCAGCTGAAAGAACACTCTGGGATAGAAGGTGCTGCATCACTGTTTCATTCTGTAATAACTGTCTGGTCCTAAGTGTCTAGTGTACGTGATCCTACTGATTCAGTCTTAACACTGACCTTGTGCGTGATTAATCTGATGTGTTCAATTCAGCCATACAATGAGGTACGCTTCTTGATCTTCTCAGCCGTGTACAACAGAACACTAGTCTTTTGCTTATTATCCGTACATATCAAGGACTTTGAATCATCTGCGTATGTACAACTAAATTACGTGACCACAACACACAATAATTTATAAAAATAAAACAACTAATTTCATACACAAAAGATGACATAACGTACAGTAATGGACTTCACTCAATATGCAGTGATTATTTCCGAACTGTAAGTGATACATGAATGAATGAGGAATTAATCGAAAGCTCGTGAACTGAACTATAAAACAGTGTTAACACATAGGTCATAATTGAAATATCTTCTGTAATAAATAAAATAATAGGATCGACAACACTTAACTGAGATTTTATATTTTCATTTATAAATTTATGGTCACCCACAGGGTTACCAGGTCACATAATTAGCTCTTTGTCACTTAGACAGTGTTTTAGACTCCGATTCCTTACCAATCAGTAACATCTTTACCTTAGAGTTTAGTCGTTTCACTTTTAACTCAATTTTACAATATGTTTTCACCACGAATAACTGTAATGCTATACTGAGATACTACCGTCATCGTTTGATTGCTAAAAGGATAGTTGACATTTATATAATTTACATCATAGGGACTACGAATGGTGTTCAGATCACAATATGTTTCAATTAGACAAAAATGAATTTATCTGATATAACTGTGAATCATCTATGTTGATTCCTGTTTAGTGAAAAGATTTGTCATGTTTAATTTTCGATGGAAAGTGGACATATGATAGATCGTTGGCAAATACATTAAGGCTGTTTATATCAAAAGGCTGAACTAGCCAATATTCAATAATGACAAAACTTCATTTGAATACTTTTCATTTTCCACCTACGAAATCTTTGCATGGATACAATAAGCTGGATTGGGTTTCGCCAACTTACGCCATCTTTCACACATCAGTGATATCCGATAACCTATTAATGATCGACTATACTGTCCTGCATTTCGCTCTGTTCTACTCTATAGGCGTGAAACATGACCATTAAAGGTAGAAGACATGTGAAGACTCCAGGTTTTCGACCACCGATGCCTCCATAGCATAGGCTGTGTCGTGATGTTACCACGTCAGTAACTCAGAAGTCAGGTGTGAAGTTTCAGAGGGTAGAGGAAAGTATGTTGAGGAGATTGTGAACTTTCATCGTCTGAGATGGCTAGCATATATGTTACTCACGCCTAGTCATGCAATGTTGGCTGAAGTATGTTCAGGCTGTAAAAAGGCTCGTGGTAGCCAGAATAAAACATGGCATTACTTCATGAAAACTTTGACGGTTGGTTTGAGCCATTTGGTGAGATGTAAACTGGGTGGTTGGGGTCCACGTGACAACCAAAGCCAGTGGTTGAAGACTGTAGGTGATATGGCTCATAATCATTATCAGTCCATGATGAATACAAACTTGCTGGAACTGTGTCTCCTGCTTATTGACACACATGAGCAAGATACCTACATGAGTAACTATAAGAAACCAGCTTTACCCTCACCAACCAAGAACCCATCACCCAACAACTATGCAAAATAAAGTGAAGATGGACTGAGCATACACTGAGAAGATCATTCTGGGATGTCACGCAACAGGCCCTCGAGTCGAATCCAAATGGGGAACGACGAGTTGGGCGTCCAAGGCGAGGGTTACATGGAGGAGATCGTGTGAGGAAGAAATAAAAGCTTGTGGGGAGTCGTGGAACCAGGTTGGGAGGACTACAGAGAACAGAGTGGAATGGAGACGTGCTACTGAAGCCCTATGTTCCACTAGGAACCTAAGAGAAAGATAATAACACATCTTCCCCGCCTTTTCCCATACACCGACGAGTCACCAGCTAGTAACTGGGGTCAGTGTCTAGTCCCCAGTGCATACCACTGTCTATCGATATGAGACTGAAGAACCCGTTACAACTCCTCACATGTACAGTTTTCTTCTAAACCTGAAAATTGTAGAATTTAAAAAAGGTTTGAGTGATTTCATGATGAAGCCGAGTTTCAACGGAGATCTGTTGGACAATATGTGATCACAATCTAGCAATTCAATGTGAATACTAGTATACAGTGAAACAGCATCATAACTTACCATTGTTTCATTCTCTGCAGTAAATAGCTGGTTCCAATGTCTTTTACTTAAATTCATTAGAATCTTTAATCTGGCTGATAACAGAGCGTTAGACAGGCTTTAGTAATGATGCAAAATATTTCGATAATGCATATGTTGGGAAGTTAATAAAGTCCACTATTGGTATTAGGTTTATGAATTTTCGGTGAACCATAGAAACGTTATGTGCATGATTTTAGATGTAGAGAAAATCATAATGAGCCCCCGATGAACATCCAAAATTCGTTTAAAAGCTAGCCAGTCTCTGTTTTCATCTTGTTCTTGATTGCTTGACACTTTAACTATCCATTCTCTTCATAGGGACCGTTGGAAAGATGCTCAAGCTTTCCTTTTATTAATGTTATGGGAATCTTTAGATGTTTGAAGCATCATGACCTTGTTTTCTTGGAGATTAATTACAATGGAATTCAGCAGTCCATCTTGTCTTATTAAGGATGCATTAGTTCGATCTTTATGTGTCCCGATAAGTGTTGGCTTTCCCACTCAGACTCGAACGTGACATCCTTCGCTCCAAATATCATCATAACCACTTCTTGTGCAACGATTAACAGTTGTTATTTGTTAGTATTTATAGTCTCTTAAATTCCACTGCTAGCTACCACAAAGAAAACAACATTATGATAAAATTTGAGAAAAAATAGAGTTTTACGTTCAAAAAGCTCATTAGCCGACAGAGAGTGATCCATTTAATCCAGTATAATAGCGAGTGTTATAACCTCATCTGCTTTTAATAGACCTAAGCATATAATTCTGATGATTCAGTTTTGAACTTGATTGATCTGGCGTACCCTCAATTCATTCAAAAGATGAGTCACACAATTTGGTCCACCCAACTCCTTACCTGGTACTTGTTGTCCTTATACTACAGATAGTCTGATTTGTCTGTATATGAAAGCAATGTCAAGCAGAAAAAATGAAATAATAAATCATACAGAAATGGATGAAGGGTTAATCGAAAGCTCTTGAACCGAGCTACCCAACGGTGTTACCAATTAGGTAGTCATAAGTAAAATGACTTTTAAAATAAGTAAATTAATATGACTAATGGGACTTAGCTGAAGTTAGAGTTGTTTACTTACTAGCTGATATAGCAGTAAGTGTGGAATTGCAAGTATTAGCAATCCTTATCACGATGTTAATACTAACTTTTATCTATGACTTACGATAATTCATTCCTTCCTAATATCATATATATACGGGTGATAACCAAATGCAGTTGTCAGATGTTGACTGAGTTTACAATATCGTCAAGGGCGAAATGATGCAGTACTGCGATACGCCTTTCCGGTAGGAAGCGTACCTCGGTCAAAAAGAAAGATTCTTTCTACCTACGTTGTAGGTTACAGCTACTCATCATCAATGTATGTTTGAAATTTATGCTAGACAGAGATTATCTTGGAGGATGGAAGCGTCATCAGTCGCTGCTGAAGTCAGGGATTTTACCACATTGACTTATTCCGATGAAATGTGACACCTCCATAGGACTGCAATACATATGCAGCTTGATTAATGCGCAACAACCGATATACTGCCTAGTCCCAGTTGTGTGTTAAAGTTTGCGTTAGATATTTTCGCTCTTCACCAAGTGGGTTGGATGGGTCTTTATATTTTACAGCATTGATGAAATAAGCACCTTTCACAGAATTATACGGCTAAAAGGATCCGAAGTTTAACTAACAAAAGTCATCTTCATATTAAAACCGATGGTCTTGTATACACCTCATTCCCAGGTATACTGATTGCGTCCAAACTTACCAGTCTAGTAGATCTATGAAGTGAATGGACTACTATCAACATAAAACCTTCCACACAAGTCTATCGGTTCAAGTTGCGACTCTCCACAGTGGTATACATGGAACAAGTGGATGGGAAAGACTGATATTAAAGTAGACAAAGGTGTTTGAGAAGAGAGGGAATTCAAAAATGAAGGAAACACTAAAGCTTCAGAAGATATCAAAGAGTGAATACATATGTACCATTATGACCGGTTTTCAATCATGTCACAAAGAATTCTCAACCGCTGACTCCTACTGTCTCGGTGACCTCAGCCAGGCAGTCTGCACCTCCTTATATGGCTCAAACCAACGGTCAGAAACTTCATAGACTGATGCTACGTCTTTGCCTGGTCACCCTGAACCCTCTGTCAACCCAATACAGTTTCTTCTAGCATGGTATGTCGAGGTATACAGTGGCTCAACATGTTCAGTACATGTCTGAGCCATCTCAATTGAATAAGTTTTACAACCTTATCAGTCGACTTGTCTATCTTGCCCTCCGCCTAACCTCGATACTGCTCACATAGCGATTCCACCACATGCAAGCAACGCCAAGAAGATATCTATGGTCAGAGATCCGTATTATTATTCTTTATTTTATTATTAGTCCCTTGGGTTCCTAGTGGAACTTAGGGCTTCAGTAGCACGCCTCCAGTGACCTCTGTTCTCTGAGATCTTTTGAACCTGGTTCCACGACAGCCCACAAGCTCTCATTTCCTCCTCGCATGACCTCCTCCATGTCACCCTCGGACGTCCAACTCGTCGCTTCCCATGGGGATTCCACTCGAGGGCCTGACGCGTGATGTCCTCAGTCGGCCTTCTCAGTGCATGGCCAATCCATCTCCACTTCTTCCTGCATATTTGTTGCGTGATAGGTTCTTGGTTGGTTCGTTCCCAGAGTTCCTTGTTGCTTATTTTTTCTGGCCATCTGATCTTCAGCAGCGAGCGTAAGCAGTTGTTGATGAATGTCTGTAGTTTATTGGAAATCCCTTTCGTGACGCGCCAAGTCTCTGAGCCATACAAGAGCACTGACTTGACGTTGGTGTTGAAAATCCGTATCTTGTTCCGCATGCTGAGTGCAGAAGATCTCCACACTGGTTTCAGGCTAATGAACACCTGTCTTGCTTTTCCGATTCTGACTTTGACGTCCTCGTCCGTCCCGCCTGTAGTTGAAACAGTGCTTCCTAGATAAGTGAAGGAGGTTACTTCCTTCAAGTTTCTCCCGTTGACGGTGATTGGAGTTTGTTGTTGTTGTTGATGGTGGTGGTGCGGTATCTTCATCACTTCTGTCTTCTCTATATTCACCTGAAGTCCCGTCTTAGCTGCCTCTTCTGTCAACTTGTTAGTTTTTGCCTGCAGATCTTCAAGTTTATGTGACATTAGGCATAAGTCATCGGCGAAATCCAAGTCTTCTAGGTTCTTTTCCGTCGTCCAGTGTATCCCCCTCTTCTCGCTGCCTACTGTTTGCTGCATGATCCAGTCCACCACAATAAGGAATATCATGGGGGATAGTAGGCAACCTTGTTTCACTCCTGTCTTCACTTCAAAGGCATCACTGAGCTTCCCATTGTGGATTACTTGGCATGTGGCATCTTCATATAGTTGTTGAATGAGGCGGATAAAGGTTTGCGGTACTCCGTAGTATTGAAGCAGTTTCCAAATTACTTCTCGGTCGACGCTGTCAAAGGCCTTCTCAAAGTCGATGAAGTTGAGGTATAGAGCTGATTGCCATTCTACGCTCTGTTCTATGATGATACGAAGCGTTGCAATTTGGTCAGCACATGATTTGTACTTCCTGAAGCCTGCCTGTTCCGGTCGCAGTTTTGAATCCAGTGCGTCTTTAAGCCTCTCCAGGATGATGCGGCTTAATATTTTACTTGGGGTGGACAGGAGAGTGATTCCGCGCCAGTTCTTGCAAGCACTGAGGTCTCCCTTCTTCGGCAGTTTGACAAGGTAACCCTTCTTCCAATCGTCAGGTACCTTCTCTTCCTTCCACACCTTCTGCAATAGTGGTGTGAGCATGTCCGCTGTTGTCTCTGCATCTGTTCTCAGTGCTTCTGGCGGTATTCCATCTGGTCCTGCTGCTTTCCCGCATTTCAGTAGCTTTATGGCGTTCAGGACTTCCATTTTCGTTGGGGGATTTATGTTCACTTGTAATTCAGCGGCTGCAGGTGGTATTTCTGGACGAAGTGCAGGTGGTGGTCGATTCAAGAGCTTCTTGAAGTGGTCGGCCCATCGTTTCCTCTGTTTCTCTTCTTTTGTAATTAAATTTCCTTCTTCATCTTTTATTGGTTTCATCTGTGTTGGTCTCTTCCCTGATAGCAACCTGGTTATTTGATACAATGTCGTCAGGTCTCTCTTACCTGCAGCCTGTTCTGCTTCACTTGCCAGTGTGTCGTAGAAGTGTCTTTTGTCTTTGCGTGCACTCTTCTTCACTTCTTTGTCCAGTGTTTTATACATTGTGCTCAGTTCCTCTTGTCGTTGAGCATCCTTGCACTGGTTTATCTTCTGCTTCACCATCCTCCTCTCCTCTATCAGCTTCCAGGTATCCGTCGAGATCCATTCCTTGTCTTCTTTCTTCTTCCTTCCTAATACTGTTGTGCAGGTTTCTTTCCACATAGCTTTCAAAGACTTCCAGTGTTCTTCCACACAGGTTTCTTCAGGGATGTCCCTCGATGTCTCCCATTTTGTCTTGATGGCTGCCGTGAAGATCTCCTTTGTAGTTTCATCCTTCAGTTTCCGAGTGTTGTACTTGAATTGAGGTCTATCACCAGCTTCCTTGAAGGCTTTTAACTTGATTTGGAAGGTTCCTTGCACTAGATAGTGGTCTGAACCTACATCTGCTCCTCTTCTTGACCTTGTGTTAAGTAGACTGCGTCTCCATTTTCTTGAGATTGAGATAAAGTCGATTTGATTTTTAGTGTGTCCATCTGGTGAAGTCCATGTCGCTTTGTGGATATCCTTGTGCCTGAACACACTGCCTCCAATCACCAAATCGTTGAATGCACAGAATTCTGCAAACAATTCTCCATTCTCATTCATTTCACCTAGCGCCTCTCGACCCATGGTTAGTTCTCTTCCTGTGTTGTCCCCTCCCAGTTTGGCATTCATGTCGCCCATTAGAATTTTGATATCGCCAACTGACGTCTTGTCCAGTGTTGATTGAAGTTGTCTGTAGAATTCCTCCTTTTTCTCTTGCTCTGCATTATTTGTAGGTGCATAACATTGTATGATTGTGACCTTTCTTCCTTTTGAGTTGAATCTTGCTGTCATGATCCTGGAGGAGATTGGTTCCCACTGCATGAGAGCCTTCGATGCTCTTGAGGACATCATGATAGCCACTCCCTCAGTGTGCTCGTGGTTGGCGTCTGGGTGACCGGAGTAGATTATTGATTCTCCAGTTGACAGTTTGGAGAGTCCACTCCCATTCCATCTGCTTTCGCAAATCCCAAGCACTTCGATGTTATACCTTCTCATCTCCTTTGCAATCTGGGCTGCCTTACTGGGTTCAAACATCGTGCGGACATTCCATGTCCCCACGTTTACTTTCGCTTTCATCGAGAGAGAAGACACATCGGCCAATTGGCTTCCCGAAGGCTTTCACCAACTGGCGTCATTTCGCCTCTCCGATTCCAGCGGGGAATAAGTTTGTTTTCATTTTTTATATTTTGTTTGTGCTTTGAAGTTTCTTTAGCGGTTAGATTTGTTTTACGGGGTAGGGTTGCTAGCCCTATGCCCAACCTTCCCTCTTTACCCGGGCTTAGGACCGGCTAGTAACTAGTAAACTAGTTAACCAGGCGAGGTTCAGAGATCCGTAACGGCCCATCTATCTATCCTATCTAAGCTGTCACTAATACACACGTATAAACCCTCCCATTCATATTTACCGATGAAATTTCCTACTTTTTGAAACCCAAACTACATAGGTTTATGCGGAATAGGAGAACTAGATTGTTACTATTATCATTGTTGTTATCATGAGTATTAACAACCGATATCATACTGTGAATCATTTACCTTTTAGTCACAAAGACAAAAGACACCAGTAATCCTTAAAAGGTCGCATAATCAGAATAAGAATAATGAACGCAGCAGTAGGATGAGAAAGGCCATGTCAAAAAAACTGACTCTTACACAACCTAAACATCCATTAAAAAATCCAGTAATCATGAAAAAAGCAACTAAACCACAAACATCTTCATTATCATCCATCAGCCGATCAGACTCTTTGTTATACAGCCCACAGTGAGTTTTGTCGTTTGTTCTACGAAAAATTTTGTATTTTGCTTTGTATTTATTAATACCAGTGTGCAGTAATTTGATTTTCTACCATATGTGTGTGTGCACTGATTCTATTTCACAAAATAAAATCTACCGCATACCTGTCTCCTTTGAAACTTTGTAGATTGGCTGTAAAAACCACCCTAGCAACAAGTAAAATAACCAGTCAGATTTCTTTGTTTCTATTGTAAAAGTAGTTTTTCATAAAATACTGATATCCCATTGACTATTTCAGTCTTCGCTGAGGTGGTTGTTAAAGTCACTCGCTTTTTCGCTCCACTACACCACGCCATAGGAGTGACTTCAAAGGGCACTCTAAAAACTGCTGAAACAACCAATTGAATCTTTATTTTTGATGAAAATTCCATCTCAGCTTAAATACCGAAACGGGATTGGAACTTCAGAAGTTGCTAGGGTAGCCTGTTCGGTTATTTTATCAGCTGTTAGGGTGGCCTTTAAAGTCTCCCAAAAACAAGTGACTTTAAAGGCCCACCTAGCAACTTCCGAGATAAACAGTCATATTTCTACATTTTAAGAATAACGACCTTTCCAATCGAAATATGGAAAAGTGATTACCTACTTCAGCAGTTCCTAGCGTGGCATTTGAAATCGCTCGAAAAATGGGTGAATTTAAGGGCGGCTTTGAAGGCCATCCTAGCAACGATCGAAGTGACCAAATAGGTTTCTCCATTTTGGCTGGAAAGGGAGTTTTTCACAAAATTTATTATTGTTATTATTATTTGTCCTTTGCGTTTCTCGTGGAACATAGGGCTTCAGTAGCGCGTCTCCATTCCACTCTGCTCTCTGCAGTCCTCCCTACCTAGCTGCACGACTCCCCATAACCTTTCACTAGCTTCTTGGTTGGTTCGTTGCAGCCAGCCAGAGTTCCTCCTTGCTTATACTTATCATTCTGGCCATCCATCTAATCTTGAATATCGAGCCAGCATAGGCGGCAGCTGTTGATGAATATCTGCAGTTTGCTGGAAATGCTTTTCGTAATGCACCAAGTCTCTCAACCATCACATAGAAGCACTGACTTACTTAACTGACATTGGTGTCGAAAATCGGGATCTCGTACACTCTCTATGCTGAGTGCAGTGTAGTAGATCTTCACACTGGTTCCAGGCTAATTAAGAAAGGCCTGTCCTACTGACTGTCTAATCCTGTCTTTGACATCTGCATCTGCGCCGCTACCTGTATTTGAAACGATGCTGGCTACATAGGTAGGTGGCTGAAAGACACTACTTCCTCTAGATTTCTCCCTGTCATCCTTGTTGATGATGACTGGGTATCTTTGTCATCTCTGTCTTCTCTACGTTCACCTGAAAGAAGTCCCATCTTCACTACCTCTTCTGGTCACTTGTTAGTTTTCGCCTGCAGAACATCGAGTTTGTGCGACAAGACATTAGACATAAATCCAAATCTTCTTCTAAAGTCGTCTCTTCATCGGTTCAGCCAGCGTATGCCCTCCTTCTCGCTCCTCACACTTCCTTGCATGATCCAATCCAGTCCACTCCAGTCCAGTCCAGTTCAGTCGACCACAATCAGAAAGATCATCGGTGATGTTAGGCTGCCTTGTCTTGTCTTACTCCTGTCTTCACTTCACTTCACTTCACCTCAATTCACTTCACTTCACTCCAAAGGCATCACTGAGCTTCCCATTGTGAATCACTCGGCATGTGGCATCCTCACTTAGCATAACATATAGCTGTGGAATGAGGTTGATTAAGGTTTGTGGCACTGAAACCGCACGTAGTATTGAAGCAGCCACCTGCCAAATTACTTCTCGGTCGACGCTGTAGAAGGCCTTTACAAAATCGATGAATTTGAGGTAGAGTTGAGTTGATTACCATTCTACACTCTGTTCACTGATGATGTGTAGCGTAGGGTTGCAATTTGATCCGCATATGATTTGTTCTTCCTGAAGGTAGCCAACCAGCCAGCCTGTTCCGGTCGTAATCCAGTTGAATGCAGAGCATTGTTTAGTCTCTTCAGGATGATGCGGCTTAATATTTTGCTTGTGGTGGAGAGAAGTGGAGTATGATTCCACACCAGTTCTTGCAAACACTTAAGTCTCCCTTCTTTCTGAGTTTGACAAGGTAGCCCTTCTTCCAATCAATAGGCAGCTACGTTTCCTTGCTTCCAAACTTTCTGCACTAGTGGTGTCAGTATGTCTGCTGATGTCTCTGTGTGTGTTTTGAGTGCTTCTGGAGGAATTCCATGTAGTCCTTCTGCTTTCCGAGATTCCAGCAACTTTATGGTATTCAGGACTTCTGCTGTTGTCGGTGGGCTTGTGTTTACTGGTAGTGTTTGTGGACGAGTTGCAGGTGTTGTCGGTGGTGCTCGATTGAAGAGTTTTTTTAAAGTGGTCAGCTCATCATTTCCATTGTTTCTCCTCTTTGGTAACTAGGTTTCTACACTATCTTTCATTGGTTTCATCTGTGCTGTGTTGATCTGTTTCCAGATAATAATCTGGTCATTTGATATGGTGTTGTCAGGTCTCTCCTATATGCAGCCTGTTCTGCTTCACTTGCCAGTGTGTCGTAGAAGTGTCTTTTGTCTTTGTTTGTACTCTTCTTCGCTTCTTTGTCCAGTGTTTTATATGTTCTATTCACTTCTTCTTTTCCTTGTTCATGCATGCACTGGTTTGTCTTCTGCTTCACCATCTTCCTCTCCCTGATATATCAACTTCCATGTGTCTGTCGAGATCCATTCCTCGTCTTGCTTCTCCTTCCTTCCTAACAGGGTTATGCAGGTCTCCTTCCACATCTCTTTCAAAGAGACGCAGTGTTCTTACACTAAGTTCCCCTCAGGGATGTTGGTCAATGTCTCCTATTTTGTCCTGATGACATACTGACGCGTAAATGTCCTTTGCTTGGCAGTCATGTCACTCCACACATTAGAATGAATTTGATGCTGCCAACTGGAGTGGGGTGTTGTGCATTACTGATTGCAGTTGTCTGTTGGATTCCTCCTTCTTGTCTTGTTTACCGTCCGCATTATCTATAGGTGCGTAGCGTAGAGTAGCGTGGTATTGTATGATTGTGACTTTCCTTCGTTTTGAGTTGAATGTTGCTGTGATGATGTGATTGTGCAGGAGTAGATTGGTGTCCACTGCATGAGAGGCTTCGATGCTGTTGGGGTCATCATGATATCCACTGGAGAACTCAGTGTGCTCGTGGTTGTCGTGTGAGTGACAATATTGGAGTAGATTATTGACTCCTCTTCAGTTGAGAGTTTGGAGAGTCCACTTCCATTCCATGTGCTTTCTCAGATTCCTAGCAGTTGTATGCCATACCTTCTCACTTGTTTTGGAATGTGGACAGGCCTGGTGTGTTCATACATGGTGCTGACCTTCCATGTCATCATGTTTACTTTCGCTTTGATGAAGAGAGGAGGAGACACATTGTTCAATTGACTTTGTGAAGGCCTTTACCAACTGGAGTCATTTCACCTCTCCGATTCTGGTGAGGAATAAGTTTAATTTTATGTTTCATATTTCCTTTGTGGTTTGAAGTTTGTTTAGCTATTGGATTGGTTTTTTGGGTTAGGGTTGTTAGCCTCATTGCTAAGGTTCATTCTTTATGCGTGGTTAGGACGGGCTAGTAACTAGTGTACTAGTAAATCAGCTGAGGTTAGATTTTCATGGTATAGAAAGGTTTTATTGGTTATTTCAGTTGTTGCTAGGGTGGCCTTTAAAGTTAGTCAAGAAAACGAGTGATTTTAAAGACTACTCTAGCAACAAGTGAAATAACCAATCAATTTTCTGTAGTTGATTAAAATCTGCCGTTCTAGTCAAAATACAGTAACCTCATTATGTATCTGAATTATTGCTAGGGTGGTCTTTAATCCAGGCCATTTATACAGGCCATTCTAGAAACTGTCCATCTAACCAATTACTTTTCTTTATTTGGTGAAAATCTACTCCATCAGGCGGAATATTTGAATCTGATTGGTCATTTTGGCAGCTCATAGGATGGCCTTTAGAGTCATTCATATAGGCGTTCTTAAGATTGCTCAGTAGATGTGCCCGATAACTGTGTCAACGATTGTGAAAACTTTAACTGCTTTGTTGAATCGAACAAAAAATAGAAGTCCATTATTTACTGAATATATGCTAACTGAAGTTGTATTCGTCTAATGGATTAGATTGCAAACTAGACAAAGCAATTAGATATCTCACATCGGTACTCTTAGTTTACTAGCTATCTCATTTTGGTCAGGATGAGTGTACATGCCAATTGTATGTGCGTGCAACAAACAGCAACAGTAAGAACTATTAAGTGAATTATGAGTATGAAGTAATGCGGTTAAGTATTCCTCAATAACTTTCATCAACTTTGAATGATTTTAAAAAAAGAACAACAAATACGAAATATTGTATAATCTTAATGAAGAAATACTTGTTATTGAAGGTTTCTGGGGATTAACTTATTTCAAGGCGGTATTCATCACATAATGTCATCATTTAGGGAACCAAACAAAAACTCTTGGATCACTGGACAGCTGTTTTCTCTTAGAATTGAACTCTTTAGTATTGGGCAGTCATAATTTCATCCGAGATCGAACCCATGACTGCATAGCAAGCACGTTACCATTCAGTTACTCAGTCAGAATTCTGTGGTCCACATTTTCCTGATTCTGTCGGTTCATAATATAGCACTGCTCTGTTCTAATGCCATCATTGAGTATTTGTCCTCAGTCCCAATTTCGTTTGCCCCATTGGCCTCTGAGTAGAATTTTGGGAAACTCATCTTGAAGAGTATTGCTAATAAGCATTATAGAGTAATTCAGTTTAGAGTTTTTGAGAACTTAATGATTTCAAATTGGCATTCATCATGGCATTAGATATTTGAGATGATGATGAAAAGACTAACTAGCTAGCTAACACTGATCATCAAGTCAGTGCATTGGAATTATTGTTGAACTTTGTTAATCTAAGTAAAAACCAAAGAAAATTAACGAAATACCAACTACAGTCTTGTCTACTAGACGTTTAGTCAGCCATATTATCCAGCTATTAAAACTGAAGTCAGTGAAATAATTTTCATATCAGCTAGGTAGAATATAATGTGGAGTAAGTTACAAGTCCAAAAAGGAGATAGCAGTCAGTTGGCAATATTACACATCAGTATATATGCATTCTAAGCCTAAGGTTTTCACTCCAGTAAAAGTGACCAATCTACTCCTTTGTAATTAATATTCTTTGTTTCGTAGGCACTAGAGACGCTACCTAAGCCAATGGCCAACACATTCATGAATAAATATCAAAGCCTGAAAGCATCAAGTAACTATCCTTTTCACTCCAAGCTATAAACCTCCCCTACCAATTTATCAGGATACTTATGTTGCAAGATAACCGGCCACATTAACACTAAATCATCAGTAAGGAATTTTCAACACACTAGTAGAGAAACTATCAAGTTTTTTTCTGAAAATCTCTGATGGTCGCTTATGATTATAGGACAAATCCATTTCAGCTGAGAAACACGTACACTAGCCGCTTGACAGTTGCTTCTTACCCAGATGTTATCAGTTCACAACCCTCAGTCAATTCACTGTTGAGTGTAGTTTATCCTTTTGTGTCAAAAACTTAACTACAGTCATGAAAAACCTTGTACATAGAGGAAGCTAAATTTCCTTTCTGCAGCTTGATTTAGCTTTCTATGGATCAATTTTGATAATTAGTTTACTTAACCAGGAATCAAAAAATATATGCTCATTTCTCTGCACTAGCAAAGAGAACAACTTGGGGAAATTCGGTGACTACCAAACTTTCTTTCTATCCTATTTCCTCATATTATTATTACTATTATTATTTGTCCCTTAGGTTCCTAGTGGAACATAGGACTTCAGTAGCACGTCTCCATTCCGCTCTGTTCTGTGCAGTCTTTAGAATCTGGCTCCACGATTGCCTATAACTTTTCATTTCTTCTTCACATGATCTTCTCCATGTCACTCTCGACTTGGACTCCAAACTCGTCGTTCCTCCTTTGGATTCCACTCAAGAACCTGTCGCGTTATCTCTCCGAATGGCTTTCTCAGTGTATGCCTGATTCATCTCCACTTCCTTCTGCATATTTGTTGAGCGATAGGTTTTGGTTGGTTCGTTCCCAGAGTTCCTTGTTGCTTATTCTTTCTGGCCATGCATCTGATCTTCAGTATTGAGTGAGCGTAGGCAGTTGTTGATGAATGTCTGTAGTTTGTTGGAAATGCTTTTCGTGACGCGCCAAGTCTCTGAACCATATAGCAGCACTGACTTGACATTGGTACTGAAAATCCGTATCTTGTTCCACATGCTGAGTGCAGAAGATCTCCACACTGGTTTCAGGTTAATGAAAGCCTGTCTTGCTTCTCCGATCCTGGTTTTGACGTCCTCGTCTGTGCCTATGCTGCCTGTAGTTGAAACGATGCTGCCTAGATAGATGGAAGAGGTTACTTGCCTTAAGTTTCTCCCGTTGATGGTGATTGGAGCTTGTTGTTGTTGTTGGTGATGTTGGTTGGGTATCTTCATCACCTCTATCTTCTCTACATTCACTTGAAGTCCCGTCTTCGCTGTCTCGTCTCTTCTGTCAACTTGTTGGATTTTGCCTGTAGGTCTTCACGTTTGTGTGACATTAGACATAATTCATCGGCGAAATCCGAATCTCTTAGGTTCTTTTCCCTGTCCAGCGTATCCTCCTCTTCTCGCTCCCCACAGTTTTGCTGCATGATCCAGTCGACCGCAATCAAGAAGATCATGGGTGATAGTAGGTAACAGCCTTGTCTTACTCCTGTCATCACTTCAAGGGCACATTTCCCCATCCACAAGTGTAACTGAAATCGAGACTGAGGTTTAAAATATTTAGTATTTAAATGTAGCTCACTTTCCGTCAAATATCAATACATTTGCTGCGTGTTCCGACAATCTTTGATGCAACTTCAACATAACTGATGGTTATGGACCCGTGAAAATTGTTGCGACAGAAAGAAATAATTCTTTATGGCTAAATGCTAAATGATGGCGAGCTCTGAAAGTGAAAATAATTTCTGCTTTCATTTATAGATTATTTTTTTTGATTTAGATCAACTGGGCTAGTTTATGATGAACGTATGCTGAAACACAAACATGAATGGTTCATTGAAGAACAAGAAAGTCCACATCGTATACAACAAGCATTTCAACGTTGTGTCGAAGAGAATTTAGTATCTCGATGTATACGAGTACCGGTAAGCGAAATTCCTAAAGTTTTCTCATTAAACTATATTCCTTCTCTATTTACCAACTGGACCTTTCAACAAAATAAAGCAGACGAAATTTAATCCTTACGTGTTTGACAGACTGATGATATTAACTTCTATTATTCATCTCCTAGATAGTTAACCATCCTCTGACCAACACTCGAATCTAATACTTGAAGCATGTAAAACAGTAACCTCGTTTACAGTTAGGTTAAAGATCTGAATAATATCATAAGCAAATAAACAACATACATGCTTACAGGTACAGTGTTTTATTCTTGTGATGAATAACCCTGTCGCCACTTGTTATAACCTTGCAGCGACTACTTAATATAGCCTGAATTATGTATAATGTGGGCACTTCAACAATAACCTTCAGATTCCACCCTTGATGTTCACTCAGTTTCCCTGTAAATGAAAAAAGACATTACGAAAATAAAAGGCGCATCGCAATGTCAAAAAATATATAGGAAATACAAGGGTTTTTAAATAACTTACAATGACTTTGGCTATGTCAAGGCCTTTTCAGATTTGAATCCTATCGGTGTTTCTTCACTTCAATCAATCTGTTATTCATATGTTGGTTAATATGCTTCCTCTCGAAACTTCAATATAGCATGATTGGTTGTCGAAAGCTTCAGGGGTTTACGGCTTCTTGTGCAGATTTTGGTAATCTTATTTCTACACTATAACATGCAACCAGTCGCTATCTAACGTATTATCCATCGCCTGTCTAGTATGCATAGGACACCAGGCCATCAGCAAAACAGTGACACTAAAGACCACCTTAACAATCTGTGAAGTAACCAAATAGGTCTCTCTTTTGCGGCTGAGATGGTATTTTTTTCCCCAGAAAATAGATGAACCTAATTTGTACTTTCAGGAACTCAATAAATCGCTTTCAGAATCACTACAGTTAAACTCCACCTTATTCAATTGATTATTAGATAGTGAATAAGTGATGGGTCTTTGTTGCCACTTGTTCAATAACTCAGACGTTCGGTCTGAAATGTAAACCAGTAACAAACAAAAAAATATGCAATGCCTTGGGGGTGGACACTAAATCAATAATTGTTTCAAATGTCTTTAATTGTCATCATAGTAACCACTGAAATAGCCAATTAAATATTAATACTTTATGAAAATTTGCCTCGACAAAATAAATAAATGAACCCAACTGACTATTTGGGCGACTTTAAAGGTCACCTTAGCAACAGTCAAAATGACCGATTAGGTTTCTGTATTTCAGCTGGAAAAGCAGATTTTCATAAAATAAAGAAGTCAAATTGGTTATTTCACTTGTTGCTAGGATGGCTTACTTTAAAGTCAATCCAATATTAACACTCAAATGTGAGGTAAGATGTAATAAATCGAACCGTAGTTGACAGTATAGCCTTCAGTTAGTTTCACTTTATTTTGTGTCTAAATATAGAATGACGAGGGACTCTAAAGGTCACCGTATCAACTGGTGAAGTAGCCAATCAGACTTTGGAATTTTGGCTAGAGAGGCAGTTTTTCATAGAATAACGGAAAATTGATTGGTTATCTTAGCATTTGCTAGGATGGGACTTAAAGTGAGTCACTTAGAAGGACATAAACTGCCAGTTCTATCATGATTCAATCATAAATTGTTATGAATGGTGAGCATTTTTATCAAAATATGACCGAAATTATACGAGTATATCTCTAAATACAATCCTAGAGTGTTCATAAAATGAAAGCCAGATATTCCTGGCCGTTTCGTTATGTAAGGCATAGCTTCTTTAGGAGAATCTGAGACGGGATATCAGTTCCCAAGAGGTTGCAGATGCGCTTTATTGATGATTACCAACCAGCATGAAACTTAAGTTGTTCATGGCATCCTGTCAAATACCTCCAACCAAGTAACACTGATCCAAGTACATCGTGATGGTGGGCTTCCTAGCTTAGTGGCCATATTGCAAAGCGACCGATAGAATTCGGTCAACACTGAGGACTAGACAACATGAAATCAATTGTTTTCCTGTGACTAATCAGTGTATGAATGGCATACAGCCTTTGTAAAGTTTCTTTTCACTATGCAAACGACCTTATAGGAGAAGCTTATTGAGACAGAATGACCCGTATTAACGACGCGTTTAACCATACCACTTATCAATTTGTAATTCCCTCTGTAATCGTTCGGGGTAGTACACATGAATCCTTTTGTATAACACTCTCATCAGATGGCCTACATACCCGGCTTAACAAAACTATATGAGTTAATATACTCAGATGGAAGTGTCCAGCTGCTAAATCTTTATCTTCAGGTTGCTAGAAAAACGTTGGGTAGCAGACATATAATAATCTCAGTGATGATTCAAAGACTAGCTTCCTAGGTCAAATTGGTATTCTTCTCCTTATAGTATCGGCGGCAGAATCACCTTTAACACTGGAATGCATGTAAGAGATATACTAACTACACGTTCGGATAAGTGAGCAATTATGGTTCTCTTTGATCAAGGTGTCCACGTAGATAAAATGTTAACTTTACTCTCAGGCTACGATAAATTCTCTAAATCTATGGACAAAAGGAACAAAACGAACCTAATTTAAACACAACCTACTGACGTTGTAAAACTGTGGAATAATCAGCTAATAACCAACGATCTCTATGAAAGCATAAAACCAACGGGCTTGGCAGTGCCATGTCTGTAATCCTAGTGGTCCCTGTGAATAAGTGAACATATTTTTCAACCATTTGGTTACCAGATAGTACTCCCTATATATATCTAGCCTTGAGAGCTTACCGATAAATGTGAACCTAGGCTTTGATTTGACCACGAGGTTAGATATTAAGCAGCACTGCAATGCGCTTCTTCAGTGTTGGATGCTGTGGAACGTGGTTCTTAGAGAGAAAAATTCTAATTTCAGAAGAAATTGATCCCCCGTTTCATTCTTCAAGAAGATTTGCGATTACTCATGATTTTAGATTCACCCTATTGCAAAAAACTTAGAAGCAGAACGAATTCCTCGGTGTTGCTAAGTTATAGTTATATTCGAAACAAAAGTAACTTGATATCGTGAGATAATTGGAGATGCGGATGCTCTACTGAATAGAGGTATTCCTTTTTTGACTTGTGTGTGCGTGAGTGTTTGTTGATTGTATTTGTGTGATTATTAGTCAGGTTACGCTTAATATGCTATGACTGATAGTATGACCTGCGAGCGATACGAACTTAACGTACAAACGAATCGACTGTAACGCAGATCATAAAGCCAACTACCCCACCATCACAATACCACCGACGCGCAAAGACAAGGAGAGAAGACAGAGCGCTGACAAATAGCTTTTTGCTGCCTCAAAAATGGTTAATACACTTGACTGGGATGCTGAATATATACATTTCTAAATGACCTTGACATTACTAAATCCACATGTAGGTGAAAACAGTTTACAACCAATGAGAGTTCAGCCATGAGAGCATAGGGAAGAATAGCTGGTAACGATGTGAAAACAGTCATGTAGGTTATTTTAAGGTCATAGGAAAGACAGCAGGCAAAAGCTATGCAAAATTAGGGGTATAATACAAAATATAAGTTTAAGTACATAAGCTGTCATTTTACTCAGCGCATGTACGTGTTTCGAATGCGTTGACTTAGCATTTTGTACGTCCACAACAATTCAGTAATGCAAGCAGCTGGGAAGTGTGGATTTTGCATGTACCTCCAACAGTACCCGAAGCTCGATCTCTTCTATCTCTGTGTTTGCAAATACAGAATATGAATATCCACTCTACTGATATATTGTGAAAGACACTTAATCTATTTCATCGAGGTCTCGCAAATTGACTTTTTACTGACTAGTTATTATCAAAGTAAAACGGTTGAACTGTTCATTAATATCTTCCTAATTAATTGTCGGTATCGTGCTTAAGATCTGATCCGAAAGATTTATGTATAATCGAATACCAGGCAGTTGGTTGTTTCAACTCTGAATGACTACTTGATTTGTGACGGACTTCAAGAAGTTTCAGTGAGAAACTACGAATTACAGAATCAACTGTATCGGATATAACGACAAACGAATGTAGATCTCATTGAATGATGATGGTTGATTGATAAAGGTTAGGAAACATGATACACTGGATTCCAATCCATAGGCTAAGGACCCTAGATATAATCCTACATGGAAGAGTATTAATGGGTGCACACTTGTGGGCAGCCTTAAACTAGTAGAAAGCAACTTTTCATTACACATCTGTTTGCAATAGTTTTTTTCTGGTTGATTTTGATGCATAATGCACGTTTCATAAGTATAGAAGTTCTCATAACAAAAGTTTCATCAGCTAAAAGATGCCTGAAAACCTAGAAGTCATGATCAGTTGCTTCCCCCCATTAGTTTGGCAGTCTTGAACAGTGCATACTCACCAATCCATAAGGGCTCCGGCTTAAAATATGAAAGGACCCTCATGTTATGTAGCTGATGTCAATGTTTAGATTCCAAATTAGTACCTAAATGTTCAAATGTTTGTAACAAGATCTCATGGTCACCCATAAGTGGTTCAATAGTTCTCCATATGGTATCACCCCATCATGAAAACGAATTCTCTAAAATTGGCTTACTAACGAAATCGTAAGTCCATAAATAGAACTATATTAGCATATTAGTGCAGAACTGAATAGCATCTTATCTTCAGTTCCGCGGTACAATTCCATAAGTAGAATGTTTTGGTAAGAAATTGAGAAGAGAAGGATTTTTGACCTTTTCTCTCTACTCTCGCCTATTACAGACCTTCTTTGTGACTTTTCAAAAGTTCAGCATCGGGTCAGTCACGTAACTGAACAACCAACACTGAAGATTATTGTCAATATATACTACTGAACGATTTGAGTGGTAACTCACCACCAAAATTATGCTATCAGTTTTATTAAACAAATCACAGTGATGTTTCATTGTATTTTCTCAATCACAATAGGTTATTGTTATTTGTGTAATGGTTTGAGTGTGTTTGCTCACGCTAATTTCCTGACCTTGTCGTGAAATTATGAACTTCAAGGTCACAGCAGTTATTGATTTCGGTATCTCAGCTAAAAATAGTATACAGCCAGACGGGCAGCATACATTACAATTGGATTTGACTGACCCCACCAAAATCCCATACATTTTTGCCCTATAAAATCTAACTATGAAAGTGAGCCATCTACATTTATCTAAAGCATATATCTAAGGCAAAAAGTAGTACAGTATAGTACTTAGATACATAAATCCGTCCAGTTTTTCCAGCTACATGTTATTACTCCAACGATAATGTTCACTACAATGGAATATCATTCAACCATATCTGTAAAGGAAACAGCATGGCTATAACTGACATAATTCTAAGATTTTCGTTATCTCCATGTTTGAAACCACAGATCTGTAGTGCTTGAAGAATAGGAATCACGTTTCCTGTCAATAATATCGAAGCTTTTTATCAATTCTCCACATATCACCATGTGTTTAGATTGAATTGTTCCCTGAGCTGGGTTTTTTTGTTGGTAAACGTTTCACAGTAATGCTAGACATTGTCGTCAGAGAGTGCTTTTGAAATGATCAACCAGAACGTCCACATCTTGAGCTATAAATATCCCACAAAGTCTTTACACTTCACTATCCTTTCTTGCATGATTTCAACTCCGTGAATAAATTGATTGATACATCTATAGTCAAAACAAACTGTTTTGTAGGTCAGATATGAAACAAAATGATTACAGTGGTTGATCATGGGATAGTAACCAACTTCATGTTCTTGAGTCCTAAATACTAACCGAATTCTATCAATCATTTGTAACATGGCCATCAAGTTAGGAAACTCAACACCGCGGAGACAACTGACAGGAAACCATAGACTTAGATTTCGTACTTGTCGGGACTTGTCAGAAAGGTATTTCTACAGCCATGAAAGGACTGATTTTCCCTGAGGGATTCGAACCCTTGTTACCCAGTAGTGCCATCAGAAACGCTACCACTGATCTATTTAGACCACTGAATGACCAACTAATGTAGTTATATTTTTCGTGTGCAGACTACAAAATTGTTTTGATTAGCTGAAAAGAAATGAGATGGTTCTAGACGAGTGACTTTAAAGGCCACCCTAGTAACTGCTGAGAAAACCAAATAGGTTACTATACTTAATGAAAAACTACCTTTCTAACCGAAATACTGAAACCTGATTGGTTGTTGAAGTAGCTACTAGGGTGGCCTTTAAAGTCATCCCCCTGAGCGCGTGTACAGTATTTTCATGTTCGATGTTGATAATAATCGACTTTATGACTTGGTGTTATAATCTTCAGCCAATGCACATAAGCCATTTTTTAAATCACCCATTCCCTACCTAGCGTCTCATTTAGGAGGATGTTAAGTAGTAAACTGGGGAGCTATGTTACTACCTCAAGATGATGTTTAGCATTTGCACAGAATATCGAAGAAAACTTATTTGATCATAGGAAAATACAGAAAACGATTGGAGTGCAGGAAGATGTTTTTTTCGACGAAGTCATTCTCTTAGCTGTTGATTCGTGAATGCATAGTAGAAAAAATAGAAGAGCATTCCAGAGACGTTCTTGGTAGAGGGTCAATATAAATTACATGACGAAGAAAAGTTACGCAATGTCTATATAGATGTTTAAAATGGGGGAATAAACAAAATGATTACAAAATAAACATATGAGAACTACATAGATTGATCGATCCTCTACTATATCCATGACAAAAAAAGTGGTTATACGTACTTATTTTGAACTTTTGAGTTACTAATGCTTCAGCTATGTCCAAATGTCTTAACCTGATTTTTCTCTAGTGGCTTGGTAGCTTCTTGCACAAAATTTTGAAGGACTTATCAAAAGGAGCCAAATATACTAAGTTTAGTAAGTGTTCTGTTACAGAGCTGCAGATGTTTTTCCATTACCCAACTGTCATCCAGGTTGGGTAGTATTCAGGAGCATATTCCATTAGCTGGCACATGATATGGCTCCACAGAAGCAAGTAAACTGATATACATATACTGATGTGACTCGATCCTCTAACTTATCCTTTGTGTACTGACGATGCCCTACTAACAGCAATGGGTCGGAAACCCGATGGTTGCTGGTTTCAATTCGGCCATGGTCCAAATTTTTATTTCACCTTCAATTATCACCCAGTATAAATTATTTTATGCACAATTTAAGCCGACAGTAAAGAATAATTTTGTTGACTACCGTTAGATTTCCATTTCAAAAAAGTTATCACTCATGGAAATGATGTTTGATCACCTGTTTTGTTGTTTATCTGAGGTCACTCATTTATTATTTTGTTTGACTAGTAATAGTGAACAGTGTAACAGTGTTCCTATCACCGGCCGTGGTTCAGTGAAAACTTTTCTATACAGACAGTAAAGTTTACAAATAATTTCAATCCCTCAAATAATAATGCTAGGATTATTTCATCCATTTTCCTCCTATATATATCTTATGATCACAGTTAATTAATTTCTTTTTCTTTTCTTTGTGTTCTTATAACTTGACTAGGCTTATTCCATAAGTGAAGATGACTTGGCGCTTGTACACGATAAATCGTATATAACGAAAATTAAAAAATCCGCTAATATGTCACATCGTGAACTGTATGCATTATCTGGACAATATGATGGGGTATTCTTTAATCAAGTAAGTTATTTCCCTTGATTTCCTTTATCTTATCCTCCGGGCCACTCTACTCTACCCCACTCCACCCATGGATATCGATAAACCGATGGTATCTTCCACATTTCGCTATCCGTAAATAGTATTTACTGCCAAATATACGATCCGCTTAGATATCCTTCTATTAAACAGCTACAGATACACCTTTCATCGGCTTTTTCCTCTAGAATATTCATTCTGTCTTACTAAATACGGTTAACCTGTCAACAGTCTTAACAACTTCAAATTTAATTCCATCGATTTTAACCAGCCTACATATGTGTTATCCTACGTGACGACTAACATATTTTTGGGAGTAATTTGTAAATTTTATTCTTTTTTTTGATTATATATTCATCAAAAAACGTGACATTTATAGATTCGAAAACAGCTTAAGAAAATCCATCAAATAAATGTGTGAATTCTACTTTGTGGATGGTAAGAATTGAATTATGCTGCCAATAAATATGGATGGATACGAAATATAGTATCGCGAATTCTTGTCAACTGTCTATGAACATAGTGTCTACACTTTCTACACAGAAGGACTAGATGAAATTCCTCCAGAAGCACTCAAAACACACGCAGAGACATCAGCAGACATACTGACACCACGAGTGCAGAAAGTTTGGAAGGAAGGAAACGTACCTACCTATTGATTGGAAGAAGGGCTACCTTGTCAAACTCAGAAAGAAGGGAGACTTAAGTGTTTGCAAGAACTGGTGTCGAATCATGCTCCACTTCTCTCCACCACAAGCAAAATATTAAGCCGCATCATCCTGAAGAGACTAAACAATGCTCTGCATTCAACTGGATTACGACCGCAACAGGCTGGCTGGTTGGCTACCTTCAGGAAGAACAAATCATATGCGGATCAAATTGCAACCCTACGCTACACATCATCATTGAACAGAGTATGGAATGGCAGTCAACTCAACTTTACCTCAAATTCATCGATTTTGTAAAGGCCTTCGACAGCGTCGACCGAGAATTAATTTGGCAGGCAGCTGCTTGAATACTACGTGCGGTTTCAGTGCCACAAACCTTAATCAACCTCATTCCACAGCTATATGCTATGCTAAGTGAGGATGTCACATGCCGAGTGATTCACAATGGGAAGCTCAGTGATGCCTTTGGAGTGAAGTGAAGTGAAGACAGGAGTAAGACAAGACAAGGCAGCCTAACATCACCGATGATCTTTTTGATTGTGGTCGACTGAACTGGACTGGACTGGAGTGGACTGGATTGGATCATGCAAGGAGGTGTGAGGAGCGAGAAGGAGGGCATACGCTGGCTGAACCGATGAAAAGACTCTAGAAGGTGATTTGGATTTCGTCAACCATGATGATTTATGTCTAATGTGTTGTTGCACAAACTCGATGTTCTGCAGGCGAAAACTAACAAGTGACCAGAAGAGGTAGTGAAGATGGGACTTCTTTCAGGTGAACGTAGAGAAGACAGAGATGACAAAGATACCCAATCATCAGCAACAACAATGACAGTGACAAGCACCAATCACCATCAGTGGTAGAAATCTGAAGCAAGTTGTCGCTTTCACCTACCTAGGCAATGCTGCATCATTTCAACTACAGGTGGCGACACAGATGAAGATTTCAAAGCCAGTCAGAATTAGAAAGTCAGTACGGTAGGCCCTCCTTCATTAATCTGAAATCAGTATGGAGATCTACTGCACTGCACTGCACTTCGTTCGGCATAAAGCGTAAACGAGATCCAGATTTTCGACATTAATGTCAGTAAAGTAAGTCAGTGCTTCTATGTGATGGTTGAGAGACTTGGTGCATTACGAAAATCATTTCTGACAAACTGTGGACATTCGTCAACAGCTGCTGCCTACGCTTGCTCTATACTTAAGATCAGATGGCCAGGAAGAATAAACGTCAAGGAACTCTATCTGGCAACGAACCAACCAAGAAGCTATCGCCCGACAAATATACAGGAGAAGAAAGTGGAGATGGATCGGATTGGACATAGACAGAAAAGATCATTTTGGGACATCATGCGTCGGACCAGGCGGTCGAGTGTAACCCGCGTGGGAAATTACGAGTTTGGCATCCGAGACTAGGGTGACATGGAGGAGATGGCATGAAGAAGAAATGAAAGCTTGTGGGGAGTTGTGCAGCCAGGTTGGGAGGACTGCAGAGAACAGAGTGAAATGGAGACATGCTACTGAAACCCTATGTTCCATTAAAAACCCAAGGGAAAAATAATGATAAAATAAGTAAAAACACTTCTTACAGCTTCACTTAATCAACACTATGATAAATTTTGAGGACTAGAGAATAACCAATTGGCATTTGTTAATGCTGTATCCCATGTAGTGATAGAAAGTATATATTTTAGTGGAATCAACGTAGTCATTAAAATTGTCATTTCATACTTCTGTGAGGAAACGGAAAGAGGTAAGAATTTCTCTTCTATTTACTGGTAGATCGTATACAGGATCCATTGCCTTGGTCACCAGGAACAATAGTATTAGATTCATTCAGATTTAAATTTGGATTCGAATGCATTCTTGAATTAGTCTCTCTTGACTCTTTGTGTGTACTTAACTCGTGGGTAGAGGTTACACTTCTAGCACCAATGTGATTCTCAAGGTCCTTAGTCGAACTTTTCCCACTGACTTCAGCCTTAAAGTCAAAAAATGTAGTTGTTGACGTCAAAACTATGTATTCATGATATTCAAAGTTGTTTTCTTCACAGATCGTATTTTGAATAGCATTAAAGAGACTTAACTGGAACTGAATAACTGATTTTAGTATTGTCAATGATTTTAAATTATTTCAACGTACTTCCACATTCGCATATAATTCTCAAGGTTTTATTATTGATGTCCTGTGCTCCACATGGGAAGCATGATTGACTGAGTGAATAAATTATTTTACAATGGCAGTACAAATATGCGTAACATACGGTAAAAATCATATCTAGTTAGATGAGTTAGAAAAGATTCATCAGTATAACATGATATACATGTTCAAAGTAGATACCATTAATTGGAAATATTAGGTACAATACACAAGGTTAGTGGCAGAAAAAATCCTAGAAGTGTATAACGCATCTGTCAGACACCCATGATTGTTTTTTTCAGTGGTTATACTACTGAAATCAACCTTCATCGAACAATCAACCACCTTCGCCTCCCCAGAAATGTTTTATTCCTTTCTTACTATACAGTTGTAAGACATGATGCCTAAAAGTAGAAGATACGAAAAGAATGTAGATTTGTAATCACCGATTTCTTTAGAGTATTGCTAGTGTATTGTCGAATAACGGCAAAAACAATGTCAGGATTAGGCGCATTACACTGGGCAAGAAAAGTAAGTCAGTTGATGATGTTGTGAACTTACAACGACTGAGATGGTATGAGAGAGTACCAAGACACCGCTTACCTCAACATGCAGTGCTACCCAAAATAGGGTTTGGTGGGAATAAGACCAAAGGAGGCCAGATAAAGAAGTGTCACCAGTCCATGAAGTCTCTGACGATTTGTCTCAGTCATGTTGGTTGGTGTAGACTGCCTGCCTGGGGTGCTAAAGACTATGTAAATCAGTGATTAAAGAGTCTTGGTGATATTGCTTAGGATATATCACAATGATGAGGATGTACACAGTGTTTGTCATCCTCGCACTTGTAAGCATTCTCGATACGCTTGATTTACTCATCAAGTGTTTGAGGATTTAACAGTTAGTGTCTGTGATTTTAATTACAGCGTAAAGTTCACTCTTCAACTGAATCCCAGCTGACAGTCATCTCTACGGTATTTGAATAATTATCACAAGGAGAATCTGAAAAGACTAAGATGCTTGCTGAAACATCTCATTGTAATCTCTACCTATGCGTGTCTACTGATTTCAGTTGACAGACAACGTGAAACTCTCATACTCATGAAGGCTGACACAAGAAAGTTGTTAGAGGTTGGAAGGTAACCGACAGGAAGCGCAGTACCTAGGTTTTGTGCTTGTGGTTGTCACTTACCAGCAGGATATATCTGTGACTATGATTAAACAGGTGTTCCTTTGTCAGGTCAGTGTCACTCAGTATTAAAGTCGAAGACTTTACCGCTCAAGTATTCAGATCACAGCTGATTTCTCTTGGGCTGGATTTTACACACCAGTTAGTCAGTTGTGGGTTAAGTATGTAGCTGTATAGGCCATGGTGCTAAACGAAATCTGTCGATGTAGCTTGTTATAGGGCTCAGTGATATGAAACTGCGATGTGTTGTGTCAGAAATCTGTATATCGTCGAGTAGTTGTGCACTTGTGTATCGTGTTTCTTGACGCCAATTCGTGTACATAATCCAGTCTTACAAGTGGGGAGTCGTGACCTGAATTATGAATACTGATTAAGCAATCCACTTCTGGAGACTCATGCAGACGAAATACTTTTGCATTGGTATTCACTGATTGAAGACCAAGCTTAGTGCCTATATCCTAAGGCTGCAATATCAGTTTTGTAAAATAATACTTGCTTTAACAAGATTATCGATGACAAGTTGTCTTGTGTGATTATTCTCGTCTTAATTATACTTAGTAGATGAATATAAAGAGACCAGATGCTCTCATGAATGTTAGCATTGAATGGTGCAGAGTTCACTGACCTAATGTCTGTAAATAGTTATGCCTAATTCGGTAGGTGTCCTTGCTTCCCTCCGATTTTCTGCTTGCTGGTCAAAGATTCACACATGCGTCACACAATCAGACTAAATATTGTTTTAGAAGTATTCATCATGGACTGACATCAGTTAGGGAATCACCGGAAATCTGGGAGCACTGAATAGCTGTTTCGTCCTAGTATGGGACTCCCCAGCAGTACGCAACCACCACCCGACTAGGGATCGAATTCAGGACATTCATGATCCACGACAGACGCGTTAAGCATTTAGCCTCTTGGTAGATTTCAGGTGGTTCACAATTTCCAACTTCTGTTAATTCACGACATAGCGCGACTATAATCCAAGGTCTTCAGTTGGCACCCGCTTCACTTACGACTGGTTGACCCCATAGGTCACGGCTTCTCATTAGAGCTTTGTGATATCCATGTGGAACTAAGTCACTAATGAGCACTATAGAGTAATTTATTTTTGAGATGAATGGGGATTTTTTAAATTTAAAAGTAGTATTCATCATGGACTGACATCAGTTGGGGAACCACTGGAAATCTGGGAGCACTAGATAACGGTTTCGTCCTAGTATTGGACTCCTCAGTAGTACGCACCCACGACCCGGCTAGGGATCTGTTCAGTGCTCCCAGATTTTCAATGGTTCCCCCAACTGATGTCACTCCATGATGAATACTACTTCTAAATTAAAAATCCTCATTCATCTCAAAAATAAATATTGTTTTGTTTTTCAATAGTTCCAGTGTACAACTATCTGTGTATATTTTCATGCAGTGGACAATAAGATAGCCAATGTAGGTCACACTTCTTCTATAGCCTTTTCAGTGAATATAAAAGATATAACAGATTTTGGGAAAGAAGCAAAATGAAGAATAGGTCACTAGATCACTACTTAGCTCAAGGTTAGGTAGCATGGCATGAGAGTTTAGACATTGAATTTTCAGTCAGTGGGCTGTATCAGTCGCTTTTACAACTCCGTCTATACTCAAGTTCTCTTGGATAATTCATTGTTCGACTTTCACTTTCTAACCCTATAATCTACCTTCATACCTCTCGACCAATAAAATTACATGATATTCAGGTTGTTTCAGCTGTCGACAATGAGCTGAGTTCACAAAATAGTGTTCCTGGTCTTCTGAAACCATACTCCGAACTACACATAGTTTTAATGAAAATTCGATGTAGTTCAATTTAGTGGATCTGATACACCAGATGAAACCGTTTTTAGATGAGTCAAAATGGTTTTATTTGATGTCGAAAACTAATAATCTCAGTAGAATGTATGTTACTATTACTAAGATTCATAAGTCATGTTATCCCATCTGGCCTATGGTAGGTTTTAGAAACACTCCAACTTACGGGTTGGCTAAATATTTAGCAGTTATGTTGTACCCAATAAAAAATCAGTCAGAATCTCGACTTACCAACTCTTATGACTTAAAGCGCAGATCAGATGACCTACGTGCAAATGGCGATGAAAAAAGTGGTTAGTTTTGATATAACTAGCCTTTATACAAATATACCAATCGACATGGCTCTAGAGGCAGTTAGAAATGGGCTCAAGGATGACAATGAGCTTACGCATCGAACTAAGGTGACGATTGAGTGAATCATGCTAGGAGTACGATTATGCCTAACATCTACAGTTTTTAAGTTTCAAAATAAAATGTATAAACAAACTGAAGGTGTTAGCATGGGATCACCAATATCCCTTATCGTCGCAGACATATTTATGGATAGTTGGGAACAGATGGTCCTTCAAACACTTAGTCCTACTCCAAAGATATGGTTCCGATATGTAGATGATACGTTTACAGTACTGAAATAGGCACACATCAATAGGTTCTTGACACATATGAATTCAGTAGTAAATGCAATCCAATTCACCTGTGAATTAGAAAGTGAAGAAGGTGAGCTATCAATGTTAGATTACTAGTTAAAACGAAGATAAGATGGAAGTTCAGAGACCAGTGTCTGTGGGAAACCTTCCTATTCGAATCACTACTTAGACTTTGAATCCTTCTACCCCATCTCAGTTAAAGTAGGCTTAGTTAAATGCCTAAGTGATAGGGCGAAAAAGTTTACTAGTAGGCCAGAAAATCTGCGACAAGAAATTGCACAAGTGCAGAATACCTTGCACCTCAATAATTACCCACCTAAATTTATAAATAAATCCATAACAAATCGAAAGAAAAGTATTAGCAATGGTAGCAGTAGTAGTAGTAATACAAGTGTTATTAATAATGATTCCACTACTAATAGTGATAATGGTGACAGGGTTAAGAGAGAATTCAAAACCTCTTCTGTGTTACCACACAGGGAAGGCACCTCAGAAGCATTACGAAAAATTCTCAATATAGTTGGCTGAGATTAAAGTGGCATTTAAGCGAACAAACTCACTTATAAACAAGCTTTGTAGGTCGAAAGATCCTATCGATGCAATTAAGAGAAATAATCTGGTTTACCAGATCCCTTGCAATGAGTATGAGGTCAAATACATAGGTCAAAGTAGTTGACCAGGGTCGATTAGAATAATGGAGCACTAAAACTCAGCTAAATCAAGATTAGTAGATTGTAATAAGATAAGAAATGTAGAGAAAAGCTCGAATATAGATGTGCATGCAATGACACACAATGAATCACATAGTAGGGTGGGGGATAGAGCGACAGTGTTGAAAACTAACAGTTGGTTGGAGGGATAGATTGATTAGTGAATCTTTGTTTGTGAAATCAATACCAAATACATGCAGCAATCGAAATGATTCTGCACCTGTCCCAGATATATGGAAAATTCTACTGGCCATGTCATCACAGAGAAGGGGAGAAAATTAGGAAGTTGATGAGTTAGTTACCTGATATGAATATGGACAATGAATTGTGTCCGAAACATTATTCAGTAAATGCTACTGTTTCACTGTGTGATATTTCTAATCAACAGACTAAAATGGAATTACAATCGACCACAGTGTCCAAGTTTTACTCCTATTTTAATTCATTGGAATAGAACATTATATTGGTCAGTGGTTAAGACGGACAGAAACGATCATAGAGTAAAGATCGGTCACAAAAGTGAAATTAAGAAGATTTAAAAAATTGTCATTATTACATACTTATTCTGACGGAAGTTTCTCAAATAAAATAACGACAAGAATAGTGAGGAAAATATTAAGAGACTTAACACAATGCACACCTTTCTTAGCAGCTGTATATTGATTTGGCTTTGTTGCTGCCTGACATCTACAACGGTTTATAAGTTTCTTCTGATATCACTTTTCTATACGGTGGAGATGCAGCTGCAGAAACACTGACACTGAAACTCAGAAATCTGATGCAAAAAACCTTCTTTGCCACGACACCATTTTTGAAATTTACTACTCGCTGTATGATGTCAATTCAGTTGAAGGATAGGCTTCCGAATCTGTTCACATCTGTGTGCATTTATAAAGTAACTGCTCCTGTGGAGATAGTTACATAGGTAGTATGACTCGACAAGCCCACCATCGCTTCATTGATGACCGTCCAGTGTGGTTAGGCAGAGGAACAGCGAAATTCATTAAAAGCTCAATACTTACCCATCCATCTAGTAGACACTGAGCATAAGATTGACAAAATCTCGGAATTTAATAATATTTACAAGGTCTTATTGCAATACTCCAGGTTTGTGCACCTCTGATTGCCAAGCATAGCAGAAGCCATAGCAATTAAAATTTTCAAATTCAATCTACCGAATTTACTGAAAACACGTATTCGCTTCAAACTCTGTCTTCTAATACAGTGGAGACTTGAATATGTTAATAATTTTAAGCTGCAGGCTAACATTAGCCATTAAGAAAACATATTATACAGCTAAGCTTATTATTGTGGGAAAAACAAACCATATACTTCACCATAAATCTAAACACTGCATTAATGATAACGTCACATCCGACTATATTTACCAGTCTACTCACTTGTGTGTGTGTGTGTGGTCGCATCTACACTGTTCGAATCATGCAGTTATGGGTGGGAGAATATGTACTTAAATGGTTTGAGAAACAGATAGAGTACGAAAGCGCAAGTGGGAGACGACCGTCTTTATCTATCGTCAAATATATTGTAAAAACGGGTGACAAAATTTATGCGCAAACGGTTTTCAAAGTTCGAAATATAAATATTCTTGCCAAATGTTCCATTCTTTTCATCAGTTTTGAAGTGTTGAAATGTCTTCATTGCTGGGTGCCGTATGAAAATAATAGAACCTCTCAATAGTGTATATGGTCTACGTTACACTTAACCTCTTCATCATTTGACAAACTCGTTCACGTCGAACAAGTGACTTGGAAACCAATGGTCAGAACTTCCACAATACAATCTACTTTCAATTTCAAATTGTCATCATTGTATGTCATCGGTGAATATGCTTCCCTCTTTCCGAATTTATTGACCTCAAATATGAGGGATTTGGATTAGAAATTAAGGATATTCTATTCACAGTAGGAAACGTAGGATTCCGTATAGAATCGAGTGTACGAACTCTTCGATAATTGCAAATTCCACTTTTGAGGTTTGTGGAAATTTATTGATTTCAGGTTGATTTTCATCATGGACTGAAATCATTTGGAGGAGCATTGGAAACCTTAAAGCACTGGACAGCTGTTTCGTCCTAGTATGGGACTTTACAGCCGTGAGCATCGATAACCACCCCAGAGATCTAACCCAAGACATTCAGGGTTCCGTGGCCAGTACGTTACCAATGGTTTATATTCCCTACTTCTATAAGTTCACGATATATAGCGTGACCTCCATTTAAATTTGTCCTCAACACCAAATTAATTCTTATCAATGAATGATTTCATAACGTCAGTTAATAATGAACATACTATTTGAAATCTAGAATCACTGAGGAAAAAAAACCGCAGACAACGTGAATAAATTTGTTTTCTGCAATATTATCCGCTGCAACTGTACAATCTGTATTTCAGCATAATTAGCATACATATTCATTGGTCAGAAAAGTGTCAGTATTCCTTAATCAGTAGTTCGTGGCCATCAGTGGGAGTAAATACGAGTTGAAGAAACAAATAGTTCGTAACAAAGTGATTACGGGAATGAGAAATATGTAACTGAGCTAAATGGAAGTCGTTTACATAATACGAAGATTACTAAAGCCTAAGAATTGGAAGGTTTCACAATTTAGAAGTGAATAAAGGATAGGGAGTGGCTAAGTTGTTGTATTGCTGGAGTTTCAGCGATGTTAAGTAAACATTTCTTCACACCATTCAGGATATTAAGTTATATTTTTTCGATGATAGTAAACGAATCTTCTGGAACGATGTGATGACTGTATTAAGGAAAATTCCTCTGAGAAAACAGTTTTTTTATGAGTGAAGTTTAAATGCTTTCTTCTTTTACAATAAACATCTCTTCTTTTTCTTAAAATTTTCCCTTATAAAGTCTACTTGGCTGTGTGCAAAATTAGCCGCTGGTAGTGTGAAACATCTAGCCCAACTGGTTTTTACTGGAAAATTGACTAATGGCTTAGCCCTTGTTCGTCCACCCGGCCATCATGCTATGCAATCTGAAGCTTGTGGTTATTGTATATTTAATAATATAGCTGTAGCAGCGGCCAGTTTTCTCCAGCCTAGAAAGCTTAACTCGTCTAGTACTATTTCAAAACCCAAAGATTCACTGGATGGAGAGGTAGTCTCAGCACAACGTATACTCATTGTCGACTGGGATGTACACCATGGACAAGGGACACAGTATACTTTCTACGATGATAACCGGTTAGTTTTCGATTTTCTATTTTAACTACTTATTAGTAGTTAGATGTGACACTAAATTATTGAACCCGTTTTTATTTAATATGTAAAACTTCGCTGTGACTGAATGTAACACCATTTTAGACTAAATACAGTATTATTCACTTGATAACGTCTCGAGCATAAATTATTGCTCATAATCATGTCAATGTAATCTCACTACTTTTGACATCACTTCATATTCTTTGTTTCTAGTGGTAGTGAAATTTTCCACATCTCCGATATAGACGTTGTGTCATTCCTTTTACATGTGTTGGGTGTTGATTCACTGAACAAAGATTCAGCAGTCAATCTCTTTGTTCACCTAATTATATTGAACTTCAGTACAGTAGTTTTATTCTAGGCTATTGTGTGGTTGTGTGTTGCTACATACATTGTAATAGCTGAATTTGTTTCTAGATTACTGATCCTATTGGGGTTCATCATCCCCAATTTCGATATTTTCCAATATTCTGATGATCTAACTGACTCCAATAGGCAAGTTTGACCTGTGTACTTGACCCCTCAATCATTGGATCGAATTTGGTAGATCAAATTATTTTGTTTAACTAGCTTAATCGAATACTTAGGCTGAAAAATGTTTATCCCTGAGAGAGTTTGAATGTTTAAATGTCACCTTATTTTCAGCCTTTGAACTCCTTTCTACTTGTATTGTCATTATTATTCCTATTCATATTATTGTTGTTACTTATTTTCTTATGAGTGACGATGGTTATTAGTGTCATATAGTTATTTGAAAAAAGATTTTCAAAAATAATAGTTGATGAAGAGTTATCTTATTATAGAAGTAGTATTCATCATGGACTGACATCAGTTGGGGAACCACTGGGAATCTGAGGCACTGAATAGCTGTTTCGTTCTAGTATGGGTCTCCCCAGCAGTACGCCAGCACCACCCGGCTAGGGATCGAATTCAGGACATTCATGTTCCACGACAGACGCGTTAAGCATTCAGCCTCTTGGTAGATTTCAAGTGATGCTTTCAGCATGATGACAGTTCCTGTGTTTACAGAACCCTTAATGAACTATTGTATTTAAAACACACTTCTATTCTATCAAATGATCTTCTGTATCATATTGTTTTGTTTGAGAATGTTATTTTATAGAAAGTCAGCAAATATAGGTAAGTATACATAGTGTACTTTTTAGTATTTCTCCCTTCAAAACTGAAGTTTTTTTGTTCATTATGGATTATTTCTTGAACCCTATTCTTATTCCAACCGTGTGACATTGATTACATTGAATATTCACTTCATTGTTTATTGAATAAAAAGAGAATGTCATCAAACCCAATAAGTCATAAGATGTGTGTTTTGATACTCCGTGTTTATTTCACATTAATTCCAAATAATGACAAGAAACCTGTAAATCTGATTCATATATTCATTTAAGATTGATAAAAAATATAGTCTGTTAGACTCTTGAGGAATAATTATACTCAACGAAGAGTTTTAAAAAACTTTGATCTTGATTATTTATTGAATGATAAGGTTTCGTTTCCTATTAGTGTTTGTTTATGTGAGTGTGTGGCACCCACAAATGTTTTTTTTGAAAATCGCTTACTAATTATGAGTTCAATAAGGTGCAATAAAATCGAGTTCATTTGTTTATTGATTATTTTAAAGCATTTTACAGATATCTATCTGATGTCCATTATTAATCAGATGATAAGTGATTGCACCTCTCTGCTGAAAATTCCTTGAATCATGTGGTTGCAAACACTCCTCTTTATTCCTTCACATTTGGCTTATTTTCTTATGTGACAAATGATAAGCATAGTTGAAGGTAATATGAAAAAGCACTTATCAACACCAGCTTGTATTACGGAGTGATTCGTTAGGTAAAGAACAACTAACTTGGCAGATGAAAATGTTTTCTTTCGAATAGATAATTGAAATGCACTCAGCAACCTTGTTCATATCCATGCGATAGGTAATGAGTCTAACCTACTGTGTGAGGGCTAATATTCTTCAAGGGAAACGAGAATACAGAGATGAAGGAAGGAAAGAATGTTTATTGTTAACAAGTGGTACAGTAGTTGTTAAACATGGTACACCTTGTACTAAAACCGTCATTTGCAAAATGTGCTTCATTTCCTTTCTTGCTTCTCTCTTGATTTGCTCTTCATGTGCCCGTATTGTCTTTTGTATTTGTTTCTCTGGGCAGAATCCTTACCCATTGCTGTTAATTCCCTATGATTTCTGCCGCCCTTTCAACATGTACTACTTATATCCATTCTTATCAGCAACGCCCACTACACTCGACCCCTCGTCAAAATTTCGGGCTTGCAGCCTTGTTGATTGTCTTGATCCTGACTTTTCTTGGTGTCCATGCGATGTTTCATCTTTTTCCCACCGCTTCCATTTTTGAAGTAGGCTGGCATTTACTCTTTTCTCTTTGTCCCTTCCACTGATGGTATAAACTGAACAGCATCTCTCGGTAATGATGTATGGTCCTTCCCACTTCGGGAGTAGTTTTCTTCTACCATATTCACCTCCTGATGTATATCCTCATTCTTTACATTTCACCTGGTTTCCGGCCTCAAACGGTTTCCATTTGCTTCTTTCTCTCTGCTCAAATTTTTCAGCATCAGCTTTCTGTTTTTGTTCCACACTTCTGATTGCCTGTTTCCGCTTCTCTCTCAATCTTGTCATGTTCCGTGACTGTTATTGGGGTCAGGTCTTGCTATGTATTGGGAGCCATACACTAACTGGAACGACGACTTCTTGGTTGTTCCTTGTACAGAGGCACGATGCGCTAATTAGATCAATGGCAGTTCCACCTCCCAATTTCCCCCTTTCGAAACCAGCCACTCCTTAGGTGTATGGTTATTCCGTTCTGTCAAACCATTAGTCTGGAGGTGGTACGGTGTCGTTCTTATCCTCTTGATATCAAGTTGCTCTAAGCAGGATTTAAATTCTTTACTCTCAAAACAAGGACCTTGGTCGGTCAATATGATTTTCGGCACACTGTGGTCCGCGACAATATGCTGCATCACCGCTGTGGTCACTGTCTTCGCGCGTTGATCAGGAATCACGATAGCATCTACCCATCGTGTAGCATGTTCCATCGTCACCAACAAGTATTGTTTGCCACTGGATGTCTACAGAAATGGTCCCGTTACGTCCACAGACCACAAGTTACCAACTGCCTCCACTGGAATCGACTGAAGCGGCAGTCATACATACTGAAAACCTTTCATCAGTTGACAATGAGGACAGCCCAGCACGTGTTTGGCAACATCTTCTCTTATACCTGGCCAGTATGCACTTTGTCTGAGAAGGTCAGCTGTCCATGAGACATCTGTATGGGTTAACTGGTGGCATTCTTGTATCATTTTGTCGCGTACACATTTCAAAATCACCGCCAACCAGCTCCCGTTGTTTTCTCGCCACGTCACCATTCCATAAGTATTTTTCCGTAGGCGTTCTTTCTCCGTTAACAAAGTGTTCAACTCTTTATTTCCTACAGACTTGTTTGTCTCCGTTCCTTTAGTTATGGCTTTTATCATTTGTTTAAGTGCAGGGTCCGACTTCTGAAGACGAATAAGCCTTAATGGGTCCCGTTCCACTGCATGTACACTGTATGGGATCTCATGTAGTTCATTTTCTTTATCTGATCTTGATAAGAAACCTGCCAACCAGTTTTCTTTCCCTGACATATGTTCGATGGTGAACTCGTACTCTTGCAGTCGTAACGTCCAACGTGATAAGAGGTTTATGATCAGTTTCAATATGGAATCGTTGACCGAGGAGGTACGATCTCCATTTATCCAGAGCCCAAACTATCTCTAGACATTCCTTTCCACATGTGGAATATTTCTGTTCTGCAGGTGTTAGAACGCGGCTGGCATACTCCACTACTCCTTTAGTCTGTCTCAGAACTGCTCCTATTCCATAATCATTTGCATCGGTGAACACGATTAATGGCCTCCCGGGTATTGGTAATTTTAAAGTCATCTCCTGGTCACTGAGGAGTTCCTTGAAATGATGAAACGTTTTCTGTGCCTCCTCCGTCTACATAAATTTGGAGTTGCTGAGTAGCTTATGCAGAACTGCTGCTATCTCATTGAAACTTTTGAAAAACCGACTATAGAATGCTGCTCTACCCAAGAACTGTTGCAGTTTCTTCTTGGAATTCGGCACTGGACTAGTTCTGACTGTCAGAATTTTCCCAGGTAGTGGCTTTATTTCACCGTTTCCAACTTTATTTTTAGTAGTGTGACATTTTTCCTGGCTACCTGAGATTTTGTCTTATTGATGCAAAGTCCAAACTCATCAATGCGTCTTAAAACAGCTTCCAGGTGTTCTAGATGTTCTGCGTCTGTCTGACTGAAACCACCAGGTCGTCACCATACACCTCTACGTTCTCTAAATTCTCCAGCTACAGCATCATCAACCGTCGAAATGTAAATGGCACGCCTGGAAGACCAAATGGCATTTACTTGAACTGGTATTGTTTTTTGCCCACAATAAGTGCTGTTTTCTCTTTATCTCTGTCTTCTATCGGTAGCTGCCAGTAGCATGATCGGAGGTCCAGAACTGCAAATACTTTTGCATTCTGAAAACGATCCAGTGTTTCAGCTACCATCGGCATGGCACACGGCCTCAGTTGCGTCATGTTATTTAACTCTCGAAAATCAACGCAGAATCTATATTTTCCATTGGATTTTCTTACTAAAACTACTGGCGCACTGTATGGACTATCAGCCTCTCCAATAATGCCTTCATTTAGCATTCCCTGAACCTGAAGCCCAACTTCTTGTTCCAAGTGACATGGTATTCGTCGTGTTACACATGTTGTCATTGCTTGGCCTGTCGCGGGGATTTCATGCCGAACCTTGTCACAGTATCCTTAGGGATCTCCACCTCCTGTGAAAAATCTGTCGGATTTCTTAACCAACTTTATAATGTTTGGCGCTTCTGGGTGTGGTGCTTTTGATACCTTAGTCTCTGCTACCTCGCTATTTTCCTGTATGATAAACGACCCGTACTTCGTCACCACTATTCCTGTTCTCGTGTTAATAACTGCTCCCACTTCTCGCAAATAATCAGTACCTAGGATTGGCTGTTGTGGACGCGTGGTCACATTGAATGGAAATCTAATTTTCCTACTTCCGATCTCGACGACCCAATCTGATAAGCCCAAGACTTCTAATGCATGTCCCCTAACTGTGTGAAGCGTTAGCACGCATGGTCTTATGTTCCGAGACTGACTCTTATCTGTCAGCGAGACTGCCGCCCCCGTATGTACCAGACGCATTATCTCGCGATCATTTGTTCGCATTCTAGCATACACAGCACTTCTATCTATAGCTCCTACAACATCTAGTCTAGTCGGAAAAACAGAACTCATATTATACCGTTCAGAACGTTTTCTTTTTCGCTTCTCCGAATGATTTCTTCTCCATTGTCCCCGTCTTCCGCATGCAAAGCATTTACTCTGTATAATGATATTCACTCAAAGCGCGGCCACCTCCTCCTGAAGATCGTAGATTTGTTTTTTCCAGTTATTTACCTCTGGTGACTCCACTGCAGCTATTGCTGTACCCATCAGCTGTCTGGTCACCTTGGCCATCTCAGTAATGTCCATGAGTTGGGCTACGTCGACTAGTCGTAGATGCTGGGCGATGGAGTTCGGCACACTTTCGGTAGACTGCGCAGCTAGCAACTGTGCCTGGGAGTCCTCATCCAAAGTGGGAAGTGCTCATCGAAGTAGTTTAGTCAGCTTCACAGTCAATATAAGCGAATCTTCGTCTATTCCAAGTTTCGTGCTCCGGCACTGCTGCACCGCCGTCTCCCTGTCCACTGGGCTGTCAAGCTCCGTCTCCAGTCGTTCAACCATTCCCTGCCAAGTCTCCTTCCCATCCCCACGTTCCACGCTGTCATATGCTGCTTTCGCTCTATCCCTCAGCAATGTGCCAACCACCACAGCTTTCGCTCCTGGATCCCGGACACCCACCAGCTCCGTGACCGACTCGAAGTCTCTGAGGAAGACCTTGATGTCTCCGTCATCGAACACTGCAGGCCACAGAATCTTCATCACGTCCAGAAGCAGCGATACCAATTGAAAGGTAATGAGAAGACACAGACGAAGGAAGGAATGCTTATTGTTAACATGTGGTGTAGTAGTCGTCGTCCCAAATCAATGAGTTACAGCTCCACATGCTCTTCTTCATTGACCACTAATTCTTTAGTTAATTCGCCTACAGACTTCATCACCTTTGAAGTTTTTTCTTAACTGTAACGCACTTCTCATTTTTAACGGTCGTGTTTTTTTGTTACTTACCAATGAAATTTCGCTTTTTTCTATCGTCACAGAGACAATTTTTTGACTCTGTTTATCTTCTCTTGGAGCTGTTGTTCCAACGAAATCTGGAGTTTTCGGTTGAAAAGTGTCTTCCCCAACCCTTCTTTCTTGATACATTACCGGGCAAAAATTGTAGAAATTAGGATGTAGTTCATTTCAAGAATCTTTGCAGGGGAGGAACTTTTTTTACGCATCACATATAGTCCATTAAATTCTGAGGTAGAGCTAGTGAAACTTTCGATTCTGTTACTTTTTCATCGTTTATTCTGTCTTGATCTATTTTATTGAGTAAACGTGAGAAGTAAGATATACATTCGCGGTTGTCGCAAACTATGGATATTTCCTCAACATACGTGTATTGCAAGTTGAGGGTATTCATTGTAAAACTAAACATTGTTTACATTGGAACTTTGGAGGAGGTATCAATGAATTCCTTCCTTTTCTTCTTGGTTGGTTGTCATTATTTTAGGCGGATGGAGTTGTATTGGTTAAGTTGTCATCAATTATACATACAGAATAAATAATAGCTGACAGTCTGACCACTATCACCCTATTGAAAGAAAATCACTTAGTCAATATGGAAGAAGGTGAGATTCACTAGGAGACCAACTTAGGACTAAGTAGAAGGATGCACTATCAGTTCTAAAGAGCGCTCAAATAATCTCTGTAGCTCTTAAGTTACAACAAATATGATGCCTAGTATACCACTGAAAGCTCACTAAATATCTATTTCCTGAAATTAAAATATTTAAAGCCCTTTCAAAATGTTAACCTTAGAAAATAGAATTAGGACTTTTGTCTACCTGGATTTTATTCATCACTACGGTTTTACCTAAACTTAGTAAACATTTACTTAAATTCATACTACTTATAAGTAGGTTAAATATATTAATGAAACAGTTACTCACAACTTAGAGATCATAAATGAACTCATATATTCTCCTTACAGCGAAGAATTACAGCTTCATTATAAACATTCCACTTTTCTCGAGACAAAAATAAAATATTCTAAGAGGTATCGTGAGGAGATTTCAGTTCTGATTGAACTCTAAGTTCCTGATTAAGCTTATAAGATAGTCTTAGCAAGTAGAGTAGTTGAAATTTATGGCAATGATGAAATGAAAGTTAAAACAAATGTTAGGGTTAGAGTAGAATTCTTACAGACAGCTTATAGAATAACTGATTTGTTACTAGTTATTTGAAATTGAAGAGTCTTGAACAAGAAAAAAACTCGCTTCCTAGATCCCTTCATCAGCCATTATCAGTCAATATTTTTAGAATAATACCAATTTCCTGTTTTAACAGTAAAATGGAAATATTTTTGGATTTTTTTTCTTTCTAAGAAGAAATTATTGATTTTTTTTACCTTTAATAATTTAGTGTTCTGTTCATTTCAATTCATCGTTATGAGAATGGGGTTTTTGGCCGAATTTACGTGAAGCAAATTATGATTTTATTGGTAAAGGTTCAGGCAAAGGCTATAATATTAATATCCCATTGGAAGAGGTAATTGTGATATAGTCTACCTTGAAGCTTTAAATGAAAAAATAACAACAACTAAACAGTCCCTGCTTTGGATACTAATGGTGGATGTTGCCTAGAAGTGGGTCCCAAAAAGGAAGAAACGTGTGTCAAGCTGGATGTACCTGTCTCTTAGTTAACGATGTGGTTCTTACTAAAGATCGAACCTTGGAGTGATAGCCCTCAAACACCAGGGCGTTAGCTCCTAGGTTTACCGAGTTATCTTATTTAATTCTTGTGCAACGGGCATAGTTCATATGATGTTGCTTGTATTCTTTCGTCGTTGATTGGACTGAATTGATCGGTCGTTGTTGGTATGTGAGCCGTTGGATTCAACTGCTAGCCACTATCCATCATTGATATCAAAGATAAAACGATAGGAACTATTGAAGCACTCACACAGCAGACTATATGCCAATAGAGATCAAGCAATTCGATCCAGTCATCGACGGGATTATACAAGCAACATCACATAGTCTTTGCTTTTGTTTACTGATACTTGGGATTCCCTGTTCCTACACTTGGTTAAAATGATCGACCTCTTTCAGTAGATGTGCCGAAAAACAAACAAACGCTCAAGCACTATCAAGGCCTCCATACAGGAGCCCGTCTGCGAACAAAGGTCTTTCGTTTCGATCCAGTATAACAATGGATAGTTACAAGTACGGATGAATAACAGCTGATACCCACTGCACACGAGGGGATTCACGTACCTCTATGAGCTAGTGCATGATGCTTTGGTTTTTGGAGTGGAGGACGCTGGGTCCCAGCTACAGTAGGAGCACTCTAAGTCACTAGGATGTGGATACATCTCACTGAAGGGTCCCGAATGAAACGAAATGCACTTCCTGGATTCCACTACTAGCCGTCAAGTAAACTCCAATCTTTAGTTCCGTAATTTTTTCAAATAATTTGAATCAGTTTTAACAATTGATGAAAACATCAAGCATGATATATCCATTTGGTTTTACAAAAAAATTTTTAATAGCGTCTAATTCGAGTCCAGTTTACAAATCATATTTGGAATCTGTGAACTTTTTACCGGAGATTAGTACCCATTAACCATTCCAGTCCTGTCGGTGTATAAAAACCTTAAGTTATTGTTTAATTATCAGTTTGATTGTCTAAGATAACCGTGGTTTGACAGACTAATGTTTATACTGGGTGATTATTGAAGGTCAAATGAAAATCTAGGCCAATGGTAGCTATTATGATTTTCATTTCACCTTCACTTATTGCCTAATTTTTCCTAATTATTTAATTTGATTAGATACTTAGAGAATATCACTTAAATGGGATTCCACAGTTCATTGGTGATTCATTTTAGGAAATGAAGTTTTCATAGATGTTACAAGAAACTGAGATCTCAGTGACATCAAATGTTACATTGAAATATCCTGTTATTTATATGTAATTAGAGACAATTAACCATTGGCTCCTCATAACTTTGACAGTGATAAAAATTGCTACATTAGGTCTTACAAAAGGTTGAATCAAGAGTTAGCTCTTTACGTTCTTGTGTTTCAATGTGTTAGGTTACCAATACGAGCCGAGATTTCTACTGCATATTAGAAACAGACTTAGGAGAAGAAAAGAAAAGCCGATAAGTTAGATAACTAAAGGCTAACTAGTCATTACTTATCTCTCGAAAAAGTTTTATCAAATCAATTGTATTTATATGTTAGATGTTGGAAGTCAATAGACAAGAAACCTTACTTGACCTACATTTCGTACTTATTGGTATTCATCAGCAGTGCATACCTACAACCAAAATGAAAATGTTATCTCCTAGCCGATTTTAATCAATGTCTCTCAGTACTGAAGTTAGAGGATTCATCACTAAGCAATTTATGCCATGACTAACCTTTCCTAGGACTCAATGAAGCACATAAATCGGTCTTCAGTGAGCCACCCCGTGTACTCAGTACTGTTTTTTACAGCTCATTGATCAATGATAGCATCGTTCAGTATAAATTTAGTAATTACTTCTTTCATTCATGCTATTTTATTGCCTATTTTATCGCTCAGAAGCAGCAGTTGTTTAGTTATATATATATATATATATATATATATATATATATATATATATATATATATATATATATATATAAAGTACTATATAACACGGAGAAAGCAGTCTGAATTGACGTCCAATCGGTACATACTCTATTGAACTTCTTGAAAGACTAGGAAATAAATTGATTGACAGAAATTACTGTTGCACTTACTACTGACTCCACTGATTAATAGTAGTAATATCTTGATTTCACTTTTCAGATTGGGATGACAGATTCGGATTATTTGGCTATATTTCATCAAATTATTATGCCTATAGCAACTGAGGTAAATCATCAAAACTGTGAATAAATAATATTCCTTTTTAATCACCTGTCGTCAACCGTTTGATCTCAGTGTGAGAGAATCATTCCCTGAACTGGAGATGGAGGTGGTGGAAGTAGGGAGGTATTTCCTTTTACAACGAGAATTTGGTGGGCTAGTGGATAACACTCTGACATTTTAAGTTATAGACTTTGAGTTCCAGTCTCAAAGAAGAGATAACATCATTCCTTACGAGGCAGGAACATGAAATGGTGGAGAGTATTTGTAGCTAAGATGGATGGTCTTGGTTGTATTGTGTTCTCTGAGTTGGGTTGTCTTTCTAGAAAGCATCTTCAGCACTAACTTCAGTATGAAGTGAGCTGTCAATATCCGTGACTGATTTAGTCGCTTACCTTGACGAAGTGGTCTGTGATTGGTTGTTTCCTTTAAATTATTGTGTGATTGACTGCGTAGATTTTCCTGTGCTTGACCTCTGACCTCTCTGTCGTTTATCATTTTTCTTATTGGTTGATAGATTGGGTCTATGTCTATACATCTACTACTGATTGCTGACTGATGTGAATGCCAAGCTTCTAGGAATTTTCTGATATGTTTTGTGTTTCCACCCTCAGTCCAAAGTTTCTACATTGTCGAAATTGAATTCATGTCCATAGTTGTTATCCACATGCATTGAAATGAGTGATGAAATGTCGTCACGTTTAACAGCCAATTGGCGCTCATGTAGACGAAGGTGAAGACGGCTGTCACTTTGTCCATTATAGTGTTGACTACAGTTATTGGAGTTGATTTTGTGCATGATATTCGGTTTGTCTTCTTTGGTTGTTGCATCCTTTGGTCTGAATGATGTGGTTTGGAGGGAATTTGTTGGTTTATGAGCGGCCACATCAATACCAATTGGTCTCTGTAATCTTGTTGTAATTTCTAATATATTCTTTATGTACGGTAGGATGGTGCGTTTATTGATTTCTGTCGATGACTTTTTAGTTGAGAACACAACACAATTATGCAGGTACATGAACCTGACGAGTCTTGGACAGAATAAAACATGCATTTTGAATGCCACCACTAACTGCTATCCATCAAAGCTACTGAGAATACTCCTTACTATAAATATACTTATAATCGTTACTAAGGTTACTTCTCTTGCCAGATATTCGATTACTTCTTATACACTATCACTAATGGTTGAAGATAAGCTATGAAATCATAATTATGTATTCCACTTCATTTTGTTGCCGTCAACATTCCCCCATAGACTCGAATCCTACATTAGTTGTAAGTTAGGGACAGACAACAGCTTAAGTTTGATATGTGGAGGTATAGTCCATTAGAGTGGCGAGTTGACCGTCAAACAGTACTCCACCTGAAGTGATTTCGTCAGTCAGGTAGCACCATTAATCCTCACACAGTTAGTGGGATTCGTTGCCTACTGAACGAATGTGAACAAGGCTTCTGAATGCATATCGAACTCTCATGACCAATAGGCATATTTTCATGATATTACCCTATAGACTTCAACTGATGATAATTTTTAGGTTGGAATTGATCAGCGACATTTTGTAAACATACCATAGTAGTGCCATTTTTTCAATAACATTTCGATAATATGTTATGGTGGTCATCAAAGGAATACGTTGGTCTGGAGTTAGAGATATATCAGCATTAGTAATATATGATGGTGATCACAATAAGAACACTGCATCTTGTGTTGTTATTTTGGACTGATACACACGAAACTGTAGTTATGCTGGTCATTGTACAAAAAATGTGCAGGTAGAAAAAACTTTCCTCTTGAGGCTAATATTCGTCTATTCATGGCCTTGGGTTTTCTGTTTTATCGCTGTTGAAAATTTTGGTTGGAATATGCTATCATCAAAGATAAGACATCAACGATCTGCGGAACATTTTAATGACAGTATATTAGTTTACATACATTGGAACTTGAGTAGTCCTACAAGAGACTTTTTAACTAGGAAGTTATATTTCAGGGTTGTAAATAGTTTCTAAACTCAGTAGACTCAACGCAGTACACCCGGCGATTAAGTTTACCTGTGAAGAAGGGTCAGAAGACAACAAAGCTTTCTTATTTCAAGACGAACCGGTGAGTCGATAATGAGGAATTTCTCTAGAAAAAGTTAGTAGACGGGGCAATACATACATTTTCTCCTCCCTTCAATAAAAACAACATTCGATAAAAACTTTAAGTTATACAATAAAAGCTGTATGTTCGAAAGATACACATGAGGAGAAACCGATGACTTTGTGCAACACTGATTGAAAATGGATATCCTGATATATTCGTATAGTAACAATAATTACAAAAAATGACTAGAGGGGATGTTCCAGCAGCTAGCAGAAACCCCCTATACATTCCGGTACAATTTAGAGGTAGAGTGCTTAGCGAGATATTAATTCCCAAACTACGCAGATCGATTCCGAGAACTTTTAATGCTGATAAATTACAAATTACGTTTTCCATACGCCCAGTGGTGACACTGAAACCAAAAGATAAATTGCCTAGACTAGCCACTTCTTGTTATGTTTATCAGTTCGACTGTTCCTGTGGAGGCGGTTATGTCGGCCACCAATCTAAGAATTCAACTTTCCGTTCTTGTGAACACCTCCAAGATGGGCTCATTAAAGGTGAGGGGAAGGCAATTACCAGCTCCATATTAAAACACTTAGTTGAAACGTCCAGTAAGATGGGTATGCATAAATCGTTTTCCATTTTGTACCGGGTTAACATCAACTTGCCAAAAGGTACTCGGATTCGAGTCTTTCAAACAGCAGAAGCAGTAGAAATCAGGATCAAACAATCTGAGTTACGTGCACAAAACATAACAGTTGTTACCGCTACAACTCCCTTGGCCGGATTTGGGATTCACAAATTCCTTAGAACCATACCCTGGGTAATCTAATTTTATCATTCCATACTGTAGATATCCCTTTACACATATCTGTAATAGTTTTCACACATTCTCTCAACTAATTTTGTCCTGTAACATGAATACCGTTCTGTCAAGCTATTGTTCCTCGAATTACCTTTCTTAGTTTATTTCGTCCAACTCTCATAAACACCTTCTTATTGTTTTAGCAAACCATAAGTTTATAGACATTAGATATAGTGTGTATTTGTGTAAATCACAGAGAGTTTCAATTGAAATAATTCCAACGTTTCATACGGAATTCTAACCCGAGCTTCCTCAGAGAAAGAAATTTATAGTGTTGTATAAGCCGCATAATCGTTTGGATAATCAGTTAGTCTGAGTTTAATCCCAACCTCGCCTAGTTAACTAGTGCAATAGTTACTAGCCTGTCTTAAGCACGGATAAAGAGGGATGCTTGGGCATAAGACTACCAACCCTAACCCGGAAAACCAATCCAATAGCTAAACAAACTTCAAACCACAAAGGAAATATGAATCATAAAACTAAACTTATTCCACGCTGAAATCGAAAAGACTAAATGATGCCTGTTGGTGAAGGCCTTCAGGAAGCCAATTGGCCGATGTGCCTCCTATTGATGAAAGCGAAAGTAAACATGATGACATGGAAGGACAGCACCATGTATGAACACACCAAGCATGTCCACATTCCAAAACAAATGAGAAGGTATGGCATACAACTGCTAGGAATCTGAGAAAGCACATGGAATGGAAGTGGACTCTCCAAACTCTCAACTGAAGAGGAGTCAATAATCCACTCCGATATTGTCACTCACATGACAACCACGAGCACACTGAGTTCTCCAGTGGATATCATGATGACCCCAACAGCATCGAAGCCTCTCATGCAGTGGACATCAACCTACTCTTGCACAATCACATCATCACAACAACATTCAACTCAAAACGAAGGAAAGTCACAATCATACAATACCACGCTACGCTAGGCTACGCACCTACAAATAATGTGGACGCAGAACAAGACAAGAAGGAGGAATCCAACAGACAACTGCAATCACTAATTGACAACACCCCACTCCAGTTGGCAACATCAAATTCATTCTAATGGGTGGAGTGACATGATTGCCAAACTGTGAGGAGTGGACAACACAGGAGGAGAACCGACCACGGGTCGAGAAGCACTCGGTGAAATGATGAACGAGAATGGAGAACTGTTGGCAGACTTCTGCACATTCAACGATTTGGTGATTGGAGGTGAGGTGGTGTGTACAAACACAAGGATATTCACAAAGTGAGTGACATGGATTTCATCACCAGACACCAGTACACACAAAAATCAGATCGACTTCATCTCAATTTGAGAAAAGTGGAGACGCAGCCTACTGGACACAAGATCAGATCAAGAAGGGGAGTAGATGTAGGTTCACACCACTCACACCACTATCATCTAGTGCAAGGAACATACCTTCCAAATCAAGTTGAAAGCCTTCACTCACAGAAGTTGGTGATGATAGACCACAGTTGAAGTTGAACACCCAGAACAGAAACTGAAATGAAGAACGAAACTACTAAGGACATCTTCACGTCAGTCAGTCAGTCAGTCATCAGGACAAAATGGGGGACATTGAGCAATATCCCTGAAGGGAACTTAGTTTAAGAACACTGGGACTCTTTGAAAGAGATGTCGAAGGAGACCTGCATTACCCTGTTAGGAAGGAAGGAGAAGCAAGACGAGGAATGGATCTTGACAGACACATGGAAGTTGATAGATCAGGGAGAGGAAGATGGTGAAGCAGAAGATAAACCAGTGCATGGATGAACAAAGAAAAGAAGAAGTGAATAGAACATATCAAACACTGGACAAAGAAGTGAAGAAGAGTGCAAACAAAGACAAAAGACACTTCTACGACACACTGGCAAGAGAAGCAGAACATGCTGGGGGCTGGTAGGAGAGACAGAGACCTGACAACACCATATCAAATGACCAGATTATTATCTGGAAAGAGATCAACACAGCACAGATGAAACCAATGAAAGACAGTGTAGAAACTTAGTTACCAAAGAGGAGAAACAAAGGAAACGATGGGCTAACCACTTCAGAAAACACTTGAATCGACCACTACCTGCAACTCGCTCAGTAATACCACCAGCAATCCAGACGCAGAACTATGAATTATCATAAACCCTCCAACAAAAGAAGAAGTGAAGTCTTGGACGCCATAAAGTTGCTGAAGTCTGGGAAAGCAGCAGCACCAGATGGAATTCCACCAAAAGCACTCAAAACAGACGTAGAGAGAAAAATGGACATTCTCATACCACTATTGCAGAAGATTTGGAGGGAAGTAAAGGTACCTGCCTATTGATTAGAAGAGGGGCTACCTTGTCAAACTCCCAAAGAAGGGAGACCTAAGTCTGCATGAACTGGTGAGGAATCGTGGTCCACTCCCATCCACCACAAGCAAAATATTAAGCCGTATCATCCTGGAGAGAATGAAAAATGCTCTGCATTCAAAATTACGACCGGAACAGACTGGCTGGCTGGCTTGAGGAAGAATAAATCATGTGCGGATCAAATTGCAGTTCTACGCTACCATCTTCATAGGACACAGTATTGAATGGTAGGCAACTGGATCTTTACCTCAACTCCATCGGCTTTGAAAAGGCTTTCGATAGCGTCGACCGAAAAGTATTATGGAAGCTGCTTGCTTCAACGCTACTCTTTTAGTGCCACAAACATTTATCAACCTCATTCAACAGCTATATGAAGACAACACATGCCGAGTGATTCACAATGGAAAGCTCAGTGAGTTTTTTGAAGTGAAGACAGGAGTAAGACAAGGCTGCCTACTATCACCGATGATCTTCCTGATTGTGGTCAACTGGACTGAACTGGATCATGCAGCAAACCGTGAGGAGCGAGAAGATGGGCATACGCTTTTTGACCGATGGAAAGACCCAGAAGATTTGGATTTCACCGGTTGTTTGTGTCTGATATCGCCCAAACTCGAAGATCTACAGGCAAAAACAAGTTGACAGAAGAGGCAGCGAAGGCGGGACTTCAAGTGAACGTAGCGGAGACAGAGATGATGAAGATACCCTACCAACAACAACATGCATGGATAAGTATTAACAATAGAAACCTAAAGGAAGCTATCTCTTTTACCTACCTACCTACCTAGGCAACTTCGTTTCAACTACAGGCGGCAGCACAGACGAGGATGTCAAAACCAGGATCGGAAATGCGAGATAGGGTTTCATTAATCTGAAATTAGTGTGGAGATCAAATGCACTCAGCACAAAGAACAAGATGCGGATTTTCGGTATTAACGTCAAGTCAGTGCTTCTATATGGTTCAGAAACTTATCGCGTCACGAAAAGCATTTCTAACAGACTACAAACATTCATCAGCAGCTGTCTACACTGGATGCTGAGGATCAGATGGTCAGAAAGAATAACCAACAAGGAACTCTGGGAACGAACCAACCAAGAACCCATCACCCAACAAATATGGAGAAGAAAATGAAGATGGACCGGATTAGGCATACACTGAGAAGACCATTCGGAGACATCATACGCCAGGTCAGGCCATCTAGTTAAATTGAAATGGGAAACAACGAGTTGGGCATCTGAGACGAGGATGACATGGAGGAGATGGCATGAGGAAGAAGTGAAAGCTTGTGGGCAGTTGTTGGGCCAGGTTAGGAGGACTGAAGAGAACAGAGTGCAATGGATGCGTGCTACTGAAGCCCTATATTCCACTAGGAACCCAAGGGATAAATAACAATAATAATAATAATAATAATAATAATGAATTGAATGCCAGTAACGATAGATTCTATTACTAACGTTCACATAAGACTTTTCTGAATTGATTTCCTCAGCTGTGTAATATTATTTAAAAAAACTTATGAGCGAAAACTCAAAATTGTTGACGCATAATGGCTCCCTATATACATATAACTGTAGGAACCGAAAAAGGAGTTATCGAAAAGACTATTCTTCGTTCACTCAAATGGGATTTGAATTATAATGGGGATTTGTAATGATTCCCCAGCTACTAAAGACTTTCATCTTACTTCAAGAACTCTATGTGAATCGTCTAAGGCTGACTTCTAGAATTTCGCGAATTTCCTTAATATTACCCTAATTCTGGTTCGAAATACCTATAGTATCATCTTCAAGCTACAAGACCTCATTTCTCACTCACATTTTTAATACAGGGCTTATTGCCCCTGACTTTTTAAACCCAGTCACTGGTATGTCATATTGTACCCATTGGAAGATTCTGTTCCAGAAATAAAGAATAGTATACGAGGAGTATCCAGACGGTTCTTAAGCTGAAACTGTTGACAACCTCCTCGACGAAAAAGTGCGCAGGAAATGGTTAACTTTTCAGTTGGAATCTAATAATGAAATGAGAAAGTCTCTTACATTTCATACAACAGATTTACTGCGTCTAACGATTCCTTCCCTACCTTTTCACTGTTTTTACATATGTAACCACCAGCTGTTGGTAGGTTTTCGTCTAGTCAGTATGTACGCTGTTGCAAAGGGGCACATAACAGAGCGTCCGTTTTGAGATGACCATAAGAATCTGGAAGAGAAAGTCTTGAGTCAAAGATTTGGAAATTACACAGCTATAATTCACCAGAAGAAGAGACAGTCTAAGGACCCAAGGTAGAAAGTGGATAAATCAGGTTTCAAATGCGTTACACCGTTAAAATACGTTCTCAGAGTTGCACGATTCTGATTGGGCGTTTCAGGGTCATTTAGTTGCCTGTCTTTTGCGCCAACCATCTTTGCCAATATTACCATTATTACCTATAAATTAGAAATTAGGTCTGAAATTTTGACTTCATTTACTTTGAAAATCACCGTAGTGATGTAGAAATTTTAAAGAAAGCATTCTGATCTCATCTTAGGGATAGGGCAGAAGTAATGGGAACCTTTCACACTCTACCTAGATTTAATAACCTGTTATGGTATACTATAGGAGTATGCGGATCCTTCAAGTCGCTGTAGTCGTTTATAAACAATACTTACACTCCGAATTTCCGTACATAGTCGGACGTTGTAATAAACCTTGTGTTGTTTTATCCCCGTTTCTATTATCGGAGGAATTCAGCGACTTTTCTATGATAGAATTAGAAAGTTATTGTTATTGTCCAGTATACATTATAAGCATCTGGAAAAAGTTATTCTCCTATCAGCACTTAAGCACCCAACCTTATTGGTATTAGTTTGCATGAAACCAAAGTATTTTGCTGATCTTCTCAGCCACGCTTTAACTGTAGTAATGTAAAACCTTTCCTAGACAATTACTAAAGGGCATTTATACTCTCAGCTTATTAATCCATTTTACCCTGGTAATTAATAAGTCCCATATTAACACCTAACGTAGAAGAGTGTTCTCTGTGGAATAAAACACACCTCTGCTTAATAAGAGATCTGTGAACTTAATAAATGATGAAATACAAACTTTTAGGAGTTTCAGAACGATACCTTCATGAAAACTGGTACTTAAATAGTTCGTACTCACTAAATTAGGATGAAATTTGTGCTGAAAAACGAAAGAGTAGCTATAAAGCTAAAAAGATGCCATAATCAATCTTGTCTGATCGTGAATACGTGCCCTCCTTTTTGACATTTGAATGAAAACAAAATTGTGATAGGAACTTTTTATTTAATAAAACCATACTACTACAAATGTAAATAAGTACCTCGAATTCACCTTGAAAAAAGAGTGAATTGTCTGAAAATTGTGGCGAGACTGATTTCTATAAACATTTTGTCATTACATGGGATAAACAAGATGTTGGCATTAATGGTTTTTCATAAATGCTGTAATCTCTTTTTGTTTTATTTTTTAACTTTAAATGTTACAGTTTAACCCTCAACTAGTATTAATCTCGTGTGGATTTGATGCTGCGATTGGATGTCCAGAAGTAAGTGGTAAATTTGTCAAAATTTAAAACTGTGTTGTGCTGTACCGAATTATTGTTCAGATGCTTCAGAAGAGCTTGAAGGCACTCAGAGGTAATTGAAATACTCTGAATTTTCAAGGAAAGGTATGTGACTGATTATAAGATTGATTGAAGAAACAAAATCCGTGAAGAGAATGAGTGTATCCAAAAGCCTGGGAATAATCAAGGTTACTTTGACTATATTTATAGAGTTGAAATTACATGCATACTTTAATGCTTTGTTACATTTTCTGTTATCCTTTCCGAGAGGGTAACAAAGGTGGAATCATGAAGGTGGATTGTTCAAGCGTTCACTGCCGTTAATAAGGATATATCATACCATATAAACTTAATGGTTATTCTGTTGTTCAATTTATATTTAGCGGGGGCGAGTAAAACAAATATTCATCATGATATGACTATCTAAGATAGCCGTAGTTTCGCAGACTAATATTTGTACTGGGTGATGATTGAAGGTGGGACGAAAATCTGGACTACGGGTGGAGACGAACCAGTGACCACTGGGTTACCGGCCCGGTGCTCTACCAACTGAGCTACGAGGTACAAATGTTTATTAATTCATGCACACACACAAGTTTGTGAGAAGAGAGAAAATGAATCGATGAAGATTAACGAAAATATTCAATACTTCGAAGGTGGCAAACGTCGTATATATCTACAGGATTGTGACCGATTTCGAGACATATTGTCAGAATTGTGGAATTCGTTTTGTCAGCGACTAAAACTTGTATAAGAGTTATCGGATTTTTAAATCGTAAATGGAGTAAACTCAGGTTACGTGCATGTAAAAGCAACAAGATGTGATTCAATGTTAACAGTTGTATTGTCACAAATTCCATCTATGATTTGAAAAGTCAAGTACATAGTAAGCTACTTTGAGCATCGGCTTTCAATATGAAACCAGCTGACCATAGTATACACCGTTATGTTGAAATGAAGTTACATCTGGTTGAACTACAAGAAAATAAGAAGATAGTGGTTCTCAGTAATGAAATAAGAGAAAAACTTGTGAAAAAGTATGAGTTCACACTAGATTGATTATTTCATTGATATAGCACACAGTGATACAGTATTATTATTATTATTGTTATCATTATTATTAATATTATTATTATTATTTGTCCCTTGGGTTCCTAGTGGAACATAAGGCTTCAGTAGCACGTCTTCAGTGCATTCTGTTCTCTGCAAACTTTTGAACCTGGCTCCACGACAGCCCACAAGCTCTCATTTCTTCCTCACACGATCTCTTTCATGTCACCCTCACCTCGGACGCCCAACTCGTCACTTTCCATCTGGGTTCCACTCGAGTGCCTGGCATGTGATGTCCCCCAATGGTCTTCTCAGTGTATGCCTGATCCATCTCCACTTTATTCTTTTGCATATTTGTTGAGTGATAGGTTCTTCGTTGGTTCGTTGCCAGAGTTCCTTGTTGCTTATTCTTTCTGGCCATCTGATCTTGAGTAATGAGCTTAAGCAGTTGTTGATGAATGTGTGTAGTTTGTTGGAAATGACTTTTGTAACGCGCCAAGTCTCTGAGCCATACAGAAGCATTTACTTGACTGGGTTGGTGTTGAAAATCCCGATGTTGTTCACGCTTTATGCTGAGTGCAGTAGATCTCCACACTGGTTTCAGGCTAATGAACTCCTGCCTTGCTCTCTTTCCGATCCTGGCTGGCTTTCACGTCCTCGTCCGTTCCTGTGTTGCCTGTTGTTGAAACGATGCTGCCTAGATAGGTGAGAGAGGCTACTTCCTTTAAGTTTCTCCCATTGATGGTGATTTGAGCTTGTTGGTGGCGGTGGTGGTGGCGCTGGTTGCGTATCAAATCACTTCTACCTCTGTCTTCTGTACGTTAACTTTAAGTCCCGCCTTCGGTGCCTCTTCTGTCAGCCTGTTAGTTTTTGCCTGTAGATCTTCAGGTTTGTGTGATATTAGACACAAGTCATCGACGAAATGCAAATCTTCTAGGAATGTTTCCTCAAGCCAGGAGAGGTTGTGATACAGTATAGTTTATTGAATAATGTTTGCACTGGAATTTATTGTTCATATTCATATCAGCGTAACCATACGACTTTCAAATACCGTTTATATAGTCTAAAAGTACTTCATTCTTTCATGTGAATGCAGTAAACTTTCCTAAATATCTGCTATATGTGATGAATCATTCCTGTTACATGTGTGTTAGGTGTTGATTCAATTGACAAAGATTCTATGATCAATCTCTCCCTGGGTTGGATTTTGGGGTTGTCACCCTATTCCACCTACTCTATTGTATGATTATGGGTTAGTGTATGCAGAGGGATGGCCGAGATTTTCTCTAAATTACTCATCTTACTACAGTCTACCATTGTATATTTCGCTACATTTTTGTGTTCTGCTATTATGATTGACACAAATCGACTGCTTCGACCTATATACTTGACTTCACAATCACTACACGGTATTTGATAGGTTAGATTTTTTTCTCAGTTAGCTCAACTGGATCTTTTAGCCTACAAAATTTCTCTCCGGGCGTGTTTCTAGATTTAAGTGCCACCCTAGTTTCATTACTGTACAGAATTTCACGTAAAACTTCCGATATACCTTCTTATACGGCAACACTACATAGGATTTTAATTTCCTCTTAGTCATGTGCTAATCATCATTAACATCATCACTCCTTCTCTTATCAATCCTTATAAACTTTTCAATAAATGAAAATTAAATTAATAATGAAGAGTGGTAATATTTTAACAAGAAAGTTGAACATAGACATTTATCAACGAACTATTCATGAAGTAAGTTTAACTGATTCATCTTTTTCAGTTAGAATGGGACCAAAAGTGATAACAAATTGAACTGTAGTCTCACTTGTCAATAATTTGAATTGCACATCTATTACTCATGGTATTTTAATACACATGATCCTCTTTATGAAGTAGAATAGAGGAGGAACGACAATTGAAGCAGAATAACAAAGTACCATTTTATTTCATTAGTTCCTCGTCAGCAGCTTACTACCTAAATACACTTAAATGTTATATTATAGAAGAATTAAGACATATTTCTTTGCAGTTAGATGATGTAAGTTGATAGGTTTACCCTTTGGGTCGTTTCCTTCGTATCCCATTTTTAAATCTTTATCTTATACTACTTAGTACTTTTGAGTAGTATATTATATTTTCTTACAATACTACTTCATCCACAGCCTTGACTGTTCATTCTGTTCAATCGTATCTTGTTCACCATAGATATCAGTATCTTTCACAGTTCATGATTTTGTTGTAATTTCTTTCTTTATTCGCTGATGTTATATTTTGCCTTGAACATTTGTTTATCCTGCGTTTTTACCTTATCAAGAGAACTTACGCGCGTCTTTTATATTCCCTTCTGGTTGCTTGGACATAGCCTTGCTGGTTTTCCTTTTGACTCAATCTCTATAAAGTTCTTTGATGGTTATAAATCAGCAGATATCTCACGATTGTAGGTTCGTGTTTTATTACTCAATATTGCTCATTAATATAGGACCGTATTTCACACAAATCCTGTGTTTTGGATTTTACGTGTAACTTGCTCGTTTGGTTTATTGTTGAGAAGTCGCTTGTTCGCTTTGGTTCCAAATTTCTTGGAAAGAAATTCACAAGGGATTACGTAGGCTAGTTGGTGATAAGTAACAGACAAATCATGGGGTAATAAAATGAGTCGAACTCAGATGGTAAACTGAATGTCAAAACTATGTGGGAACACAAAAAAGCTTCCATCAAAAGATGATGTCATCATCAAATAAGTGGAAAAGTAAAGTAGTAAGTTACCGGGGCAAAGAAAGACTGATTACTGCTTTTTTTGAACGTACACTTCCTAATTCAGTCTTTTCAGGGAAACAAGCACCTTCAGTAGGGCAGTCACTGAGCGTCCCATAGACTCAGGGCATGAAATAGACACTTTGGAACCCTTCCAGATAATCAACAAACAACATATTTCAAACCTCAAGTTCGCTGAGGTCGTAGAGGTCGAAAGACTGAAATTGGAGTTGTGTGTTCCACGAGAAGCAGTGACCAGTCTTTTTTTGTAATGTGGTGTTTAAATGTTTCTAAGTTGTAAGCAGCTAACCAGGAATCAACGAAATCAAATGGTACCATGTTATTCTGCTCCAATTGTTATTCTTTCTATGTTCAAACTGTCTTGATTAGATTTATATTGGTGTTCCAGCATTTGTTTAGTAAGTAATCTTTTACAGTAACATTTCCTGGCAGAATAAATTTATAGTTAGGCAGTTTGAACTGTGTAGCTGGAAACCTACAGGAATGATGAAGTTTCTTTTTATCTGTTACCTGTTAAAATCTTCCTCTTAGCACTATCCTGCAGGTTAACTTGTAGCAGTCATTCCGAGTATATGTTTACTTCCTGTCTGACTACTTCACCGTAGACATACGTTGAAATTGCTCACGAAGCAAGAACGAATTGCTTAGTGGGTAAGAGGATTTGTCGTGTATACGCAGCAGAAGCATGAATAGTCCAGTTTTCCAACCCTTAGTGTTAGTCGGATGAAGGCAATCTGCAAGAAACCCTGGATCTAAGTTTCGTGTCTGTTAACACTCGTCAGCAAGGCATATATGCAACCTCAACAGAACTAATATCCCGCCTGGGACTCGGATCCATGTTACCAAATGTTTTAGTTGTAACCGTTTCCACTGAGCTATTTAGGACGTGAGTGGCTTCCTGTAGGACTGGATTAGATACATTGATCGGTCAATGAATTTTTCATATATTTATTGAAGTGATACATCTGGTTGATTATAGTGCCATGAGTGTGGTCTTTCCTACCATCTCTCTTATGGTCATAGAGTTGTTTACCCTACAGTTAGAAATACTCGATTTTCAGTTGAATTTCAGATCCCGTCCGTATCGATCGTCTTTCAAAACCTTCAATCTCCTCACTGCAGCCACTACTACTGCTACTGCTACACGAACAGTCACCACAACCACAAAAATTGCTATTACTGCTACCACTAATTTCGGTTTGTAGTGGCGACGAGTACTACAGTAAAGCTTCCATACACCTCTTCAGCTAAATTCCTTTTATATTGTTATCTATAAATAAGTTACTTATCCTTGATCATATCATATGCTTAGAATTAGTATTATAAGGAATAACACTTTCTTTCTGTTTAAATATAGGGTAGAATGTGGTTAAGTCCTATGGTCTTTGGTCATTTTGTACATGAATTAAAATCTCTTGCTGGAGGCAAAGTTGTTGTTGTCCTTGAAGTAAGTCATCCTTGATATAATTACCAAAATTTGTATCCAAGTAAGTATCTTGAGTTCACTGGGATGCACATTTTAGCAGTTTAAGTGCTATATAAGTTTATTGTTCGACAGTTAAGTGTTTACAGGATTATCCTAGGCATATTTTTCAATGTAGATTCAAAAAGGTGTAAATATGGAATTTTTCCGTAATATTACTTCACTCTATCATTGAAGATCAGTATGCTAACCTAAAGTCAAATCAAGTGCCCTTCACTTGTCAAATAACACAATCTAAGGATAACTCAGATATATTAAACTGATCAGTAGAAGGTAACTAACTTCTTAATGTTTAGTTCTATGTGTTGGTCGTATACTATCAATCATTTTTCAATGTGACTGCCAGCCTAGAAAACTCATCAACGCGATGCACTGAGGCAGATGTTAATAACATGCAGGCGAATGGTAGTAAGCCCTGAACCCATATTTTGTGCTTTCTCACCTCCATCCAACCAACATCTATCTCAGTGCATTGCGATGGGGAGTATCTTAGCTTGGTGACCACATTAAATAAAATGGTTGATAGAATTTGATCAGCACAGAAGACTAGATGGTATGAAGTTACTTCACTCCCACGGACTAATCAATGAATACAATCCAGTTATACAGGAGTTTAATTGTGAAGCAAGTAACTCAGCTGTAACGTCATCAATTGTGGCACTTGTTGACACGGATTCGAACTTTTGGTGGATATCCCTTCCTGACGATTGCCAAGAAGCGTGGAACTTGAGTCCATGGCCTTCTACCCTTCGCCTCTATCTGGCTAACATCTCAGATATCCTCCTCAACAATAACTACAGTAGGTGTTGGACCATGTGAACTGCTAAATCTATAAGGAACTGGTTTTTTCAACTAAGTTAATAATTGACCGAACTATTAACTCTTGTCATCCAATTACTTGTATATCGCGACACCGAAATAGATATCAATGATAATGATATAAAATATGTTGGATTATTATATTCGAAGTTAGATTTACCAAACAAAAGGTAAAAGTATCTAGAAATTTCTATATGGATAACTTTTAGGGACACTGGAAGCCAACAAACTTAATCGCTTACAACTTCCTAGAAAAATGACAGGAAAATTAGTTAATTATCAATGTACGAAATACTTTAGAAGCTAAAACCTGGTAGAGTTGAAAAATCGTGCTGGAATTAGGCTTCAAATCACAGTGTAGAAGTTGCCTCGTGTAACTTAAACATGAAACTTAGTGGGAATATTCTCTGAAAACATGCAGCTCACTATGGATAGGGTTCAGTTGAGTTGTCAAGAGGCAAACCCTGAAATATCTTGCAAATGTTAGTAGTATATGACGGTTAATGATTAACAGTGAGATAGTTTCAAAGTCACTTAAGTTTAGTGTCATTCTGGGAGGATTTTTCTTGTGATTTATCCTTGTTATACTGAACTAAATTGATTGGCCTGTGTTGGCATATGGGCTACTATGCAAATGTTTCGATTTTGTCTGAAGATTGTGTTATAATTTACAGGATTCTGCTTCCAGCCACTACTAACTAGATATATTTCAGAAATTGATCCATAAAACTTGAACTACTTGAAATTAGTGAGTAGTATAACTTTTTATTAGTGTTTATACATGACATATTGGCGTGGTAATATAAAGTCTAGTTATTGGCTATTAAGCCGAGTGAATGTGCATCATCTTATACATATTGTGATGTAAATATTGATAGAAATAGTGACCAATGGTCACTTTGTATGCAGTAAAAGTGTGGGCTTCCACATTCATTGATGACATTTATTACATATAGGGTGTCATTAGTTCTCATGGGCTAAAACATAGTAATCATGGCGTTCTGAAGTACTTGTAAAGTCAGATGCAGCCACTTTTCACAAGAAGAATAAGAACTTCTGTTTTATACTTCTAGTGAGGTCAAGTAACAAATATTACAAGTCATGAGTATCTAACTAAATAGCTACTTACCGAATGATGAAGTCTACTTTTTCTGTAATTCATGACAATGTTTCAAATTCATTACATACCTAATCAACTATTGTAGGTGATAGAAGATTATCTGTTGAAATTTCTTGAAAGGTTGAACTTACATAATTCAGTCTAGTAGTTAGTTAGCTATTTTGTACATAAAATTTCAACATACATCTGTGCTTATTTTTTTTCTAGTTTCTTAAATTCTTATGTTACTGCTTTTACCTAACTGAGTGATTTTTGAAAGGTTAATCTATTTCAGATTGGTTTACATCGAGGATGTATATAATCTGGAGGATCTAAGGGTGAAGAACAACTGTTAAATTCCAGTTTTAGACTTACCAGCTATAGTTACTCCAGAGCTAATGGAGGGTTGAGCTTAGGATGGTCTGGTCTCATTGAGTTACACTCCCGTGATTCATATTTCCAAGCATCGGTTGATTCTCATTGAAGCCAAACTATCATCCAGTATCATTGATGGTTATCCATAATCTTACACGAAATTCTTGTGAGAGGTGGTGATCTATGCAGTCGACCAGGTTGGATGTCAAGAAAGTTATTCGCTAGTGACAATTGGGGGACTACAAATTGACACCAGTAGGGAGAATCTGAATCTATAAATTCTTATTCACTAGCCAAAATGTAACAGTCTTCCACTTTTATTATACTAATATCCCCCCATATTTACTCACTCATGAATGCTATTTCATCAACTGTAATAGATATCTCCACATAAGTGATTATTTTCTTTATTTATTAGTTACCTAAAACCATTTAAAATGAAATGCTTTGCCATTTCAAAAAAATTTCATAATGGCTTAAATGTCCAGATAATGTTTTTTTGTCCCAGAAAGTTCACTTAAAATACTATATTTACAAACATACTCTGATAATATAACTTCAACTACCTTAGCATACTGATACTTTTTTTTTACCAGACCAATTCTTTTTATCTCCTTTCCGGATAGGGTGGATATTTTGTGGATAGCCTAGCTGAAGGAATAGTTCATGTTTTGAAGGGATTACTCGGCGATCCATTATCCCCAATACAGTTGATTCGACCACCTTGTAAAAGGTTAGCATATGTTTATCATTAAATCTATTATTATGATCTTTTGGGAATAGTTTTTTTATTGTCTAAATCACTAAGTTAGTTAATTGGTCTGTTGATTGAGTGACAAACAGATTGACTGACTGACCGATTAGGACAGATAAAACTAAACAAAACAAGTAGAACAGTCTAATTTGTTATACCTCACAATGATGGATAGAGTAAAATAACAGAAGAAGAGTAAGAGGATAGAAGAACTTTGGAAATATGTGAATAGGTGTTGAAGGTCTTATTTATTATTATTATTAGTCCCTTGGGTTCCTAGTGGAGCATAGGGCTTCAGTAGCACCTCTCCAGTGACCTCTGTTCTCTGAGATCTTTTGAACCTGGTCCCACGACAGCCCAGAAGCTCTCATTTCCTCCTCGCATGACCTCCTCCATGTCACCCTCACCTCGGACGTCCAACTCGTCGCTTCCCATGGGGATTCCACTCGAGCAACTGGCCTGACGCGTGATGTCCTCAGTCGGCCTTCTCAGTGCATGGCCAATCCATCTCCACTTCTTCCTGCATATTTGTTGGGTGATAGGTTCTTGGTTGGTTCGTTCCCAGAGCTCCTTGTTGCTTATTCTTTCTGGCCATCCATCTGATCTTCAGTAGCGAGCCAGCGTAAGCAGTTGTTGATGAATGTCTGTAGTTTATTGGAAATGCCTTTCGTGACGCGCCAAGTCTCTGAGCCATACAAGAGCACTGACTTGACTTGATTGGTGTTGAAAATCCGTACGTTGTTCACGCTTTATGCTGAGTGGAGTGCAGAAGATCTCCACACTGGTTTCAGGTTAATGAACGCCTGTCTTGCTTTTCCGATTCTGACTTTGACGTCCTCGTCCGTCCCGCCTGTAGTTGAAACAGTGCTTCCTAGATAAGTGAAGGAGGTTACTTCGTTTAAGTTTCTCCGTTGACGGTGATTGGAGTTTGTTGTTGTTGTTGATGGTGGTGGTGCGGTATCTTCATCAGTTCTGTCTTCTCTATATTCAGCTGAAGTCCCGTCTTAGCTGCCTCTTCTATGTTGAAGGTCTTAGAGTAGGGTAAATAATGGTTATACCTTTACGATTTGAATAAGTTTGAAGTCAATTATTTAAAGGTATTCAACTACCCTTTCTCATAGTTCCCATCCAACAGCCTGAAATATCCTATTAGCTTAAATCCAGGAGATAACGACTTCATGAGAAATGATATCACATCTCATTTATTTAATCATAAACTGTACATTCCATGCAGCTAGTCTTCACTAATCAATATGAACAGGAAGTAAAAAATCATCATCTCAGCATTATTCCTGTTTCAAAACGTTTTTTTTCCATTAGAAAGTGATGTATCCTTGATTCTTTACTGTCGAGTTAATGAATATTATGCAACTGAGTTGATCTATTACTGGCTGTTTATGAAATAATCAGAAAGTATTTAGCTAATTGCAATCAAGCCTCAAATAGTGAAGAGGATTCTATGAATTTTCCATGCATATTTATAATTTATCTACTTGTTTATCTAAAACTCCAAAAAATTTTGCGCTTTTTGAAAGGTATTCTGCTTATAAGCAATTTTATTGAATGGAAAAAAGTAACCAACAATGATACGGATAGTGATATTTGCACTATATACCCTTGAGATCTATTTTGTGGTACTGGCCTGTGAAATGAAATATCAAACTGATTATATCTGAAGAACCACTAAGCCGTTTATTCCACAATATAGTTTATTTTTCAATTTTACAAGTCAATGAGAAGGAAGTCTTATTTGGTCTAATCGTTGGGTTCGTTGACACAGACTGCTTAGGGGTATCTTCAATTTTCAGAGGACTTGTGTTCTGTCAGAGGTGTAGAACACACAGCACACAGTTCACAAATCATATACTTTACTATTAAACTACTCAGGACTGAGATATCGAATGCTAACCACAACCAACCAAATGACCTAGAAATAACCAATAGGAATTGCGCAACCTTGAAAACGCTTTTTAGCGGTTATAAGTGTATTTACAAAAGTACGGAAGGAGTCATTAGATGTAGTAAATCTATTGTATGCATTGTAATAGACCTCCCAATTGGAAAGTTAACCACTTCCTGTGCACTATTTCGTCAAGGTGATTGTCAGCAGTTTCACTTTAATAACCATTTGGCTACTACTTGTGTACTATTCTTTAAGCTTCGATGAGAAACCTTCCATCGAATCAATATACAATACCAGTTTTTATGTCGACGATATCAGAAGGAATACCTACAGTTTGATCAGTGTGACTACGAAATAAAATCTCAACGCTTTAAGATGTCAGTATTGATATTTCAAACGTGAATTAAAGAAATTGTTAGTTTATCAAGGCTTAAAATAGCTTTCTGAAGACTGACTCCTTACAAATTATCTAATGATACGATAAAGTGTGATGTTGCGTCATTGAGTACAGTAGCCTTATTGGGAAATTGATTGATAGGTTCAGAATTTGACAGTTCTATCAGTTACAATTTGTTTAACAAATCCTTTATACTTTCACCTATAAAATTCTACAATCATTGTACCCTTACATTATGTTTAGCGTTAAACATACTATTGAATTATGCACAGTTGCATTACGTAACCATTGGAAAAGTATCGGATATCAAGATGTTTCTAAAACTATACCACGTCCAAGTTTAAAACATCTACCCATTATGTCATGGTAAGCGTAATGAATTTGCCGCCTGATATTCATTTGAAAACTTTTCATTGAATGTATTTTCTACTAATTACATAAATTACATAAATAGATGAGCAGATTAACGCGTGGAAATAATATAGAACCGGATGCTTGAATGGTTGTGCAATCATAATCATCGTTACAGTAAGATATATATCCATCAATGACCAGTGGGTCAATGCAGAGTTATCAAAAACACGATCCATAAAGTCACAAGGTGATTACGGCTTTAAGGTTACCAAGCGACTGTTCACTGGATTACAATGAATAAAGAAATCATCAATATTTTTTCAGGTGAATAGGGATTTTGATTTTGGACTGACATCATTTGGAGAACTATTTAAAACCTGGGAGCACTAGACAGCTATTTCATCCTATTATAAGACTCCTCAGCATTACGCATCCACGCATTCTACTTGGTTGGCCTCACTGGTTACGACTTCATTTCAGAACTTCGTTAAATCTCATCTCTGAGTAAGTCACTAACGAGGAATGGAGAGTAATTCAATTTGAAGGTTTGTGGTGATTTATTGATTGACTTGAGGTTGATATTAATCACATCCGACTTGGACTGGCTGTAGGTCGGTTCCACGGCAGAAACACCTGTCCAGTGCCCCCAAGTCTCCAATGGTCCTCTATATCCCTAGTTTACACTATAATTCCAATAAAGTTTTATTCACTTGATGATTTTTAGAGTTTTATTGATTTCAAAGCAGTTTTATCATTGACTGATATCAGTTCCCGAAACTTTGAATATCTGGAAGTACTAAGCAGCTGTCTGCTGCTAGTTTGAGAATCCTTGGCAATTCACACCCACGAAGGATTGGGCATAAGACCAACATGTTTTCCAGTGAGGACCTACCCATTTAGCTACTCGATTAGAATACAACACTTCAGTTCTTCTAAATTCTGTCACTTCCCGAAATAGCACGATCACGATCCAGTCTCATCAGCGCTCATTCATTCTAACTCCTAACTTGGGTGAACTTCTTGAAGTTCCGATGAGAAGTCGTAAGCTGTTTGAGGTTGAACAAATTGGGTGGGAAGACAAATACTTGTCGGTGGTATTTGATAATGGTCACACCCTACCGTTAATCAACCGAAGTAGGAAAATGTAAACTAAATCAGGGACCCCTTTAAGTTCTTAATGATTCTCCAACCAATGTCAATCTCTGATGAAAACTACTTTGTTAAAAAATATTAATAGAATACAATGAGGCGTAGCATGTCATTTACACCTTTAGGTATTCAATGTTTAGTCATTTTATCCACCCATCTACTCAGGGAGGTCATACAACTAAGTAAATAGTCTAAAGTGAAGTCATGAGTAACAGTGATAAAGATGGAGGAAGAGGATAAAGTATCTTGGGAATTGTTTATTTAATACACCTAGTTGGAATGGTAAAACAAACTGTAGATGAGTAGAAATTAAGACATTGACTATTGATGTTAGCATGCCGAAATTCATTACTTCCAGTTTAACTTCTTTCGCTGACTATTAATAATAATGATAATAATGCCGGCAATTATGTATCAATGACAAATCTTGATGGTGGCCTCAATAATGACAAAAATAGTTTTACTTTATGAGCATATTTGATAACAATTCTTTATACTCCTATTCCGCCTATCTTTCGCTCCATTTAGGGAGTTAATTACAGACAACAATGAGAATAATGAGAATAAAGCTAAAAAGTGATAATCACTTGTTATTCTAAGACAGAATTTACCATTCCTATTATTTTCTCCTATAAGACTTATAGGATTGTTCTTAAAATGTCTGATTATATATTCTCTTTAATAATATAAGCGAGCTATGCTGAAAAATTAAAACACAGAAATCCCATTGTATTTCGTAAACGTACAACTGAAGTTACTACACCAAAATTCACTTGCTTGAAATGAATCAGTTTGAATATACTACCAGTGGATTCAACCATAAATGAGCGAAAAGGTTAACCAACATGGTAAATCTAGTCTTTGTCTGACAAGCTAATATTTCTAGTTGGTATGAGTAGTATATCTTGTACCAGTGGGAATATTTATGGTATCCAGTGAACAATATATTGTGATTCGGATATTTTGGTTATCGAAGTAAAGTGGCTAGCAGTGGAATTCAGGATGCGCATTTCGTCCTATTTGGGACTCGTCAGCTGGACTTACTTGGTTCCCGGTGAGCAATGTTGTTCCCGCCGGGATCCGGACCCGATGGCGACCGCTCCAAACCCCAGGGCGTTATCCATTACATCACCGAGCCACGGTAGCCACTTCTTGTGCGATGAGGATAATTTTAGTGCTATCGCTTCAAATGCAATCGCTCCCGAGTCCGAATCCTGGTGGGAACAACATCACTCACCGGGAAGCAGGTACATCCAGCTGACGAGTCCCAAATAGGACGAAATACTCATCCTGGATTCCACTGCTAACCACTATCCATCATCACCAGAATAAATTAATTCCAACTGATTTTTCGCTGTTTAGTGCTAATGGCTTAATCAAGGTTATAGTGTACCGGAATTTATAATATCGAAGCCTATATATGATAACTTTACAAGTGTTTTTCTGCATGAATGATTCTGCTTCGTCAGAAGTGTAGAATAAAGATGATATCATTATGTAGTGCGTTGTGTATATGAATTACAGATTGAGACTTGTATGTACACTAGTGTTGACAGTTCTCATCGCATGTACTTTGGTTATATGCGGGTGGGTTAAGATCAGATCAGACTAAGTTTTACTCACTCATTCCTATTTAGACAATTTTGATTCCAATCGATGTGAAGAGATTCCGCTATGAGATGTTCTCTAAAGCCTTTTTGAATAATTTTGATATCGTCAAAATCGACCTTGTGACCTGAAATTATAGCATGTAGAGCTATGGGTGGACTGTTTTCAAGTTGTTTTTTTCAGCTCCATTAGATTCCTACAGGTTCGGGTGAAAGCTCTTCGGTGTTCATTTTTTCTAAGTTTGATTTCACAGCAAGTCTGTTTATGTATACTGTATGAGCGTCTTATTTCATAAACCCAACTTTATTATGAATCTAGAGGGATCTCCTCCTTCGAATGAACTAAGATGCTCTACAATGTGTTTGACGTTTTGTAAAACACTCTGATAACATGAAAAACTGTGACATTATCGTTCACAGGGGGTAGGGGTTTGGGAGAATATACAGGCTTCGTGGTTTCTAATAATCGGACCCTGGTTGCATAGTAAGTCCTTCTAACAACAGCATTAAGTCTCTGTTTAAGGATTCCCCTATGAGAAGTCTTTTAGGGCTCCTCCTAGCTGATATACTTATGTCACACGTGGATAACTTGGCTGAGAACGTAACAGACCAAATCCATCTGTATCGAAGATATGTTAACGACATCCTGATTATTTGTGATGAATCAGGTCAGTCTACTTCAGTTCTAAACCGAATGAACGAAGCACAAAACAGCATATCTTTGACATGCGTAGAAGAGGAAGATGACTGCTTGCCATTATTGTACATATTAGTTAATCGAAGACAGGATAGATCCATAAAACGATCTATCTATAGAAAACCTACATGGACAGGACAATATTTGAACTATCATAGCTTTGTTCAGCTCAGTACAAGCGATCGTTAGTTAGGTGTTCATTCGGTAGAATTCAACGAATATGCACACAGGATACTTTAGAAGACGAAAGAGGAACACTCACTGAGATACTTTTGGGAAATGACTATGCATCAAAATATTTTAGGCAGCACAAAGTAATCAGAGCACCAAAACTAGATCTTCAGTCTGTCCCAAAAAAAATGTCTTTATCAGTCTTCCGTACAAAGGTGACTCTAATATTGGAATCCTTAAACACAGACTTAACGCTGTTGTTAGAAGGACTTACTATGCAACCAGGGTTCGATTATTAGAAACCACGAAGCCTGTATATTCTCCCAAACCCCTACCCCCTGTGAACGACAATGTCACATCCCATTGCATCTACCAATTCAAATGTACGTGTGGTAACACATACATAGGTAGGAGTCATAGATCAATGCAAGTAAGGGCCTCAAAAGATATTCCAAAGTGCCTCCAGACGCAAATTAAATCACGTGAACCCACAAAGGTTGGTAGCAGACGTCCTAGTTCTTCGATCGCGAAATATATCGTCGAGATAGGTCATAGGATTGACATGGCTACTTCCTTTACACCTATTTACAAAACATGTTGGAGACGGATCCTTAAATTTATTAAGGCTTTCGCTATTCGAAAGTTCAAACCACCTTTATGTGTTCACAAACAACTTGTTATCACATTAAATCTTCCTTGATAAATTCAACTATGAAAACTAAGTTTGATGTACTTTCAACCTATTGATTTTCATTGTTATTCGGTGTTTAGTTCAGCCTTCCTCCTACTTGACCTCTTCATTTTCTCACTCCATATCTTCATGAGTTTTTATATAAATACCTACGACAAGTAAGTGTATGGTCAATTAGTTCAAAATGTGTTGTATGAATACATTACACGGTTCAAAAAATTTATATCTTATTGTTTTGTCGAAATTTATAGAGGAACCAATTGTTTTCAAAGATTTCCTAAATAAGTGAACACAGGGTAACACGAAGGATTCCAGACAGAAAAATAAATAATACAATGAAATTTGACGCATTCATTACTGACCAATTATATCTGGAGGTTGGGGTGAATTTTGAATTTTCTGTCGGGGAATACTAAGTTATCAAGACAAACCGTAACGATGAGAACGACGATAGTTGCTCATAAGTGTTGAACAGTGGTTGAACAAAATCATCAGTTTACAAAATTTGAGAAAAGTATAACCCGGTGGACTGCATTCCTGTGTACTGATGATAGTATTCTTTACCTATGATGCATGCGTATCATAAATATATTTCCATAGAAGGCTGATGGTACACATTGGCTTAAGACTTACAAACTGAAGTGATTCACAGACCCTAGCCTAGTTGGTTCCTAGTGAATGTCAGTCTATGGTAATCCCTGCGTTAATTTGATACAGTTAAATTCATTTTGACCCTTTTTATTTCAGTGTTATTATTCAATGTTTATGTATAATATTTATGGAAATGATGTTTTTCCATCAAAGAAAAAATATCTTATTTTTTTAATTTAAAGGTCACTCATGAAAGTGATTGCCTGGCCTGAAACAAATCCTCAATTACCCAGAGTATTAACCAAACAAATTCAAAAGTTATTGGTGAAACACTTTCCAGCACCATTAGCAATACCAATTGACAGTCATGGAGGTAATCTTAAGTTGACCTTAGTTTTGATACCATCGTCATCTTCATCACTATCGTCATCATCGTCTTCATTGGTATCGTCATTATCAGTATCATCTTCTTCTGCTGCTGCATCAACGCCATCTACTATAATTGTTAAGCAGAAAGGTGTTAGTCGAAAAAGACAACGACAGCAAGAACAACGAAATTCTGCTACTCATAGGTTAATTTACACTATGTTATTGCTTGCATATTTCTCTTGTTGATTGAACCTAATTGATTGATCTCTAATAGCATATGATGGTTAGTGGCTAGCAGTGAAATCCAGGAAATACGTCGCAACAGGAGTCACTATAGGGGCTCAATGGTCTTCTGGATAATGCTTTGACATTTGAGGCAATTTGTTCTGGATTTGAGTCTTCGGGGTGGGGACAACTTCGCTCACCGAAGAACAGATACATTCAGCTGACGAGTGATTTTCAAATAGGATGAAATGTAGGATCCTGGATTCCGCTGCTAGGCTCTATCCGTCGCTCACTTATACTACTTACAACTTTCGATGTTATATGTTTAGTGTAAATCAGGGAATGTCTTTGACTGAGGTTTCTAGCTTATTCACACCTATTAAAAGAATAGCGTCCCCTTCTAGATTCCAACCTTCATTATTCTGCGTTGAGGTCAGAAGTCTTACCATTAACCTATTCAAGTTATGGCAGCACTCCTGTAGGACTAAATTATCAATTGGTAACACAAGTTTCCTTAAGGTAGTAAATGCAACCAACGACTGTTTACAGTCAACAAACGGGAAAATCCGGCTTAAAGCAACCTACCTATTCATCACTTGCAAAGTTAGATATCAGGTTGCACGGTCTAGTTGCCAAATCGTCAAACTGTTTAGTGATACATCAATCAGCGCCTAGGACTTCATAAACAGCTACGTCTATGACTAATCAGTGACTAATTCACTGTGGTACAATACGTTTAGTTGTATTTTTTCCTTGACTTTCTTCAAATCAGTCAATAAAGTGTTGAAATCCATCCAGACAGCGTCGAATATTATTGTTACTTTGTATACAGAATATACAACTCCTGAGTACTACATTGAGAACTAACGGGTTAAAAGTAATTTATGTTTTTAAAACTCTTGCCTCAATCTAGTGAAGAACTATGATTCGATATTGTGTTGAGATATTTAAAACTCAGTTGGATGTGCTTGATCAACACTTCTTGGTTTGTTAGTTGGTTGTAGGTAATAGGCAAGAATCCCTTCACCCAGGTCTCATGGTTGTTGGCACTCGCCAGCAAGGAGTATCTATAACCTTGAGGCAACTGACTTCCCCTCTGAGATCTGAACCCACGTCACTCATTGTTGTGGTCGATGATATCACCATTGAGCTATTTGGGTTACGATTGATCTGGTACAGGACTGGATTAGACAACATGAAATTGGTTACTCTTCAGTGGCCAATCTACTTGTATAATTCAGTCCTACAATATGTTAGTTGCATCCGGGGTGACTCAGTAGTAGCGTCTCTGACTGCAGAACCGACTGATGCCGGTTCAAGTCTCACAGAGGACATCATATCTCTCGAGGGTGCAGATACTTCTTACTGATGACTGACGACAAACACGGAACTCTTGTGAACAGCTTTTTACCGAACACTTCCAACCAACTAACAATCATCATCTTTTGTTTCTTAAGTTATTTTACATCATATAATAAGGAACGATATCGTTACTGTGAGTGATTTCACTTAGTAATATGTAGAGAAAGATAGACCAACGCACATGTACATGTACATGTACAGTATTCCTCCAACAAAAAGTTATGGAGGGTCATAAAGAACTACTAATTAAAGTCACTTACTAATGTTATTTAAAGCACAATTCTTCTGTGTATTCCAAACGAGACGTAATTATGAATTGCAGATCACATGAAACTTACTATCAGTAGTTGTGCGAAATGTTTTAGACTGAATATTTACACTAATTAGTCAGTAGAGAGGAACCGGTCTCATGTTGTCTAGTCCTGAGTGCTAATGAAATTCTATCCGTCTTTTTGCAGTGTAACCGCCAAGCTACTAGGCTTACCATCATGGTGCAGTTTGTTGGATATTAGTTGATTGAATGCAACCTCAAAAAAACTGAAGACCCATGTGGGATTCAAGCCTGCGTTAAGCAATGTTACAGTCGGAGACGTTATCACTGAGGTATTCAGAAATTGAGCAGTCTAACCAACTTACAAAATGTTCAATAAATGTAATTGGGTATTCCTTATTGGTGTTCAGCAAAATGGAAGATTATTAACTTAATTGTTCACCTTTCAGCCAATGAGCTATGAGTTTGAACTCTACTCGAACTATTGACATTTAGGTAGATAGGTGGTCACTCAATATGCATAGTTTATAACTTGTGTATGGCTTTGCATATATTATTGCTGTATTTATGAGTAACTCAAATACAATTAAGTGACTTGCTAATAAGAACTTGTGGTTCTTGTGACCAACCAACACTCCTATAATAGCAGTAATATGTGTGTTTACACAGAAGAATGCACAATGTGCGATGATTTTCTTTTGTTTAAAGATGCCCGCTACAGAAGCTTTTCTTGATAGTTCAGTGTGAAATGGGATTAAGAGTATTTAATTCAGAGAGTTCTTGATTGATATTTACGAAAATTTATGAACAAACGAGATATACTACTGAAAAACCTTTATTAAATTTCGAGGGGGTTGTGGAGATTTGGAAATATTTCAAGTTGTTATTCATCGAAGACTGACATTAGTTGGAGGAACAAAGGAAACCGGGGAGCACTGGACAGCTGTTTCGTCCTAGTATGGGACTCCTCAGCAGTGCGCACCCACGACCCCACCAGCAGGGATCGAACCCGCGACCTTCAGGTCCCGAGACCAGCGCGGTACCATTGAGCCACTGATGGCCGTGAGGACAAATACTCAACGATGACATTGGGTGGCGGTTTGCGCTATATCGTGAGCTAACAGAAGTTGGAAATATGGAGCATTGGATTGTGACCCAGTGGCTCAATGGTAACGCGCTGGTCGCGGAACCTGAAGGTCGCGGGTTCGATCTCTGCTGGTGGGGTCGTGGGTGCGCGCTGCTGAGGAGTCCCATACTAGGACGAAACAGCTGTCCAGTGCTCCCAGGTTTCCTTTGTTCCTCCAACTGATGTCAGTCTTCGATGAATAACAACTTGAAACCTTTATTAGTCAGAAACCAACAATACTTATCTGCCTATTTTATCAGCAACATTAGGATGATCTATACTCAACTTGATGGTTCATTTTTCATTTTGGATCAAGTTCATAATCAGTGTACTTAAAAACAGTTATATCACCGATAAAACAAACTGCTCAGAAAAATTGGATGTGATCACTGATAGTGAGTGATGATTGAACTTAGAGTGAATGTTTGCAGTATGAGAACCAGCGGCCTTAGGGTTACCATTCTAATACCCTATCAGCTGGGCTATGAAGCTCAGCTGGCTTCAAACAAATAGGTAGACAGTAAAATAAATATACAAATCTGGTTGACTTGAACACTTTGATTTGTTTATGAGACAAATTCATCTGAGTATATTGCTGAATATGATGGATTTCTAACGAATCACACCTGCTCACTAGTATAGAAATTTGTCTATTTAAGAATATATAATCGCTACAAATCGTTAAATTCAGAGAACAACGATTCATTGCAGTAGACCAGCAACTTTTTGAGATCAGTAGAGTTATATAACATCAATGTAGGTGCTTTTCTGATTTTGGCTTTCGCATACTATGCTAGTGGGGATGAGTATGTCGTAACTGACTATCCAACACCAACCTGAAATCAATCAATAAATCTCCATAAACCTCCAAATTAAATTACCTTCTAGTACTCATTAATGACTTACTTCAAAATAAGATTCCTGAAGTTGTGACCGGTTGGATGAATCAAGTAGGACGTGGATTCCAACCTGCTGGTCTCAGACTCTGAACTTCATGAATTCGAACTGGTGAGGAGTCCCATACTAGGATGTAACAGCTGTCCAATACTCTCAGACTTACAATGGCCCTTTAACTGATATCATTCCTTGATGAATACAAAAATAAAATCAATAAATATTTTCCCCATAAACCCCTACTTGGGACAAGTAAAGCAATCTACGAAGCCTTTTAACGTTTCTAGGCTTTGATATTATTCTTTATGAACACCGATTATTGTTATCAACGCATAATTTATACCTATCAGCTATTTGTCAAGCAAGGTTGTCACCCTCTTCTACTGGGTAGCTGTGTATTGACTATCATCTATCCAATGTGTCACTGATTTATGTATTTTTGTATAAGTTTGTCCTGTCTTATTTTTTTGCCTGGATTTTTATTGTAGCTTATTACAGAAACTGAGTGAACAGGTTCATATACATCTCTATGATGAACATGATTTACTCACAACAGATTATCACTCTCGGGTAAGTGAATATATAAAAATATATGTGTGTATAGTTTTAATCATCTCAAGTTTGTAAGTGGTATTTGTTATTTAGTAGTCAGATAAGGTGAGTAAGTGATGTACAACTCATCGTCAATGACGTCCATTGATGAGGATATCGGTTTTTATTAAATATAAAGCAAATAAAGTGTATTCCAAGTTGATATTCGCCACAGACTGACACTAACTGGACAACTAAAGAAAACTTGGGAACACTAGTATGGGAATCCTCAACACTGCACACCCGAAACTTCGCCAGAGATCGAACCCAGGACCTTCAAGTTTTGCCACCATATCGTTAACACTAAGCCACTGGGTTAAAGTATGTGTTGCAAGTAGTCCTTACATAAATAACCTGACTGAACAGACTGAAATCTAAACAAATCTGCAGAATACCCTGATAAATGTAACCAACTGATCAAAGATGACTATATTCCTCTACCCCTTTCATTCAGTAGCTTATGTTTTAGTAAGAAGTGACTTGTAGCTGGTACAATTATCTTTCACAAGAAAGAAAAAAAGTGAACTGATTATTTCTTTCTGATTGGTTCCGACAAAAAAGATTGACTACTCAGTTGGAGGATTTTATCTTGACCACGCAGTAGCATAAATTGACTTATGAACTGTGTGAAAATTTGTGCAATAGCAGTTGACAACTTAAACTATTGGCTCATATTTCATCTACTTTCCGTCAATTAGATATAAAAAGCGTCAGATCTGACATTACTGTGTTCCAACAAAAGGTGACTCAGTTTACACAAAGGACATGGAGAAGGGAATTAGAACTAGGGGAAACAAAGATTGGAAAATCATAATATCTGCACACTACAGATGCTTTGCAGTTAAGAAACAAGCAAATAATTGATATGAATAAATATGATTTCATGAGAGAGGTATAAGGAGTTAAACAGGAAGCACATGGAAATGACTATAAAGTTTGAGCTTTGATAGACCAGAGAACAAACAAAACAGTCCAAAAACACAATGGAGGAAGGAAACACAAATAAATGACAAAACTAGCCATCTTAATTCACCATAAAGTGAATTGAACAAGTGAGGAAATAGATTATATCAAACACAAATGAAAATCATAATGCAGTGGAACTATGAGATTTTGCTGTCCTTGAAAGACTATCAAGTGACCTTGAAGGCGCCAATAACGAATCGATCAGAAATGAAGTGAAAGGAAATTACAGCAGATTTGATCATTTTAATGGTGCTTGAAAGATTATCTAAGCTTTCGACATGTTATTTTTCAGCTTACAATAGAAGAACGCGCGTTGAAAATACTCATAAATGTGACTACATGAAATTAAATTACTCGAATTATGATATGGACGTAAATTAATCTTTCAAATGGTCCTTTTTCACCTCTAAATTATTCATGTGAACATCAGCACCAGAGGTGAAATGTTCTTTGACTAGGTTAAATCGGTTTGTCACTGAATCAAGCATGGGAGCAATTCTATATCGAACTGTATTTGAACTCAGATCTTCTATAAGTGTGAAGATGGTCCTCATGTAACCTTGTATCACGTAAAAACTTTATTCTCCAGTAAAACATGAACAAAAGCTCCCACCCAGATACCTCAATAGTGATGCCTTTGGCTGTAGCCTTTAGTTTGAATATCTTGACAGACGTCAGTTTCCTTGGGCTTTTGGTTACACCTTTCTAACGACTGCTAATAAGCAAGGAACCTATGCTCGTATCTGACTTCCCATAGCATTCAACCGCTTAACAAAAGTTTCCACCCTGTAAAGGAATACCAAGACCGTAATTTCCGATTATATTTATCTTGATGTTGAAATATTGATACTGAACTGAGGCACGAAAAACTCCCATTCAATATTAACATTATATCAGTCGTCATATCGTAGTCTACTTGGCGGCTAGCAGTGGAGTCCAGGAAGCGCATTTCGTCCAGTTTGAAACTCTTTAGCTAGATGTTACTGAACCACAGTGACCCAAGTGGTCTGCCTCGTGCCGCAGTGGTCTAGTGGGTGAGGCTTTGACGTTCGAAGCGATGGGGACCGGGTTCGAGTCTGCGGGAACAACTCACTGGGGTGCAGGCACAACCAGCTGAAGAGACCCAAACAACACAAAGCATGCAACCTAGACTCCACTGCTAGCTACCAAGTACGGTACGGTTTAGTGAGCGATCGGGAGGCATCTGCATGGTAGCGCATATGCCAAGACAGATCGAGCATTTCGACTCGGTATTTAGTGGGGCCTGCTGATCGGAGTGGATATAAGTAGTATATGTTGAGAGGGAAGTAGGAATCATAGACAGTTGCGAGTTATTTACCTCCAGGAACTCCATCGCAGCTATTGCTGTACCCGTTAGCTGTCTAGTTACCTTAGCCAGCTCACTAATATCTATGGGTTAAGCTGCGTTCACTAGTCGTAGATGCTGGACGATGGAGTTCCGCACACTTTCGGTAGACTGCGCAGCTAGCAACTGTGCCTGGGAGTCCTCATCCAAAGTGGGAAGTGCTCATCGAAGTAGTTTAGTCAGCTTCACAGTCAATATAAGCGAATCTTCGTCTATTCCAAGTTTCGTGCTCCGGCACTGCTGCACCGCCGTCTCCCTGTCCACTGGGCTGTCAAGCTCCGTCTCCAGTCGTTCAACCATTCCCTGCCAAGTCTCCTTCCCATCCCCACGTTCCACGCTGTCATATGCTGCTTTCGCTCTATCCCTCAGCAATGTGCCAACCACCACAGCTTTCGCTCCTGGATCCCGGACACCCACCAGCTCCGTGACCGACTCGAAGTCTCTGAGGAAAATCTTGATGTCTCCATCCTCGAACACTGCAGGCCACAGAATCTTCATCACGTCCAGAAGCAGTGACACCAAATGTAGGAAACGACAAGATGGGACTCAGGAACGAATGTTTATTATTGACATCTTGTACAGTAGTCATCAAATATTGTACACCTTGCACTAAGACAGTCACTTGGAAAATGTGCTTCATTTCCTCTTCTACTTCTATCTTGACTTGCTCTTAATACGCCCATATTGTCTCTTGCGCTTCTCTGTGCGGAATCTTTACCCATTACTGGTAATTCCCTATGATTTCTGCCACCCTCTCAACATGTGCTACTTACATCCATTCTGATCAGCAGCGCCCACTACAAGTATAACACCTGAAAGTTACAGGTATCAGTGAAACACCTCAATTAATTCAATAAAAAACTCTTAGCATGCAAACGGTCTTCATATAACTTTTCTTGTCGAAGTGATATGTTATTTTTACGTGTTTACACTTCGCTCTTTTGATTATAAGGTTTTATTTCTATCGTAGGGACCAACTAAGAAGTCACGAGTCATGGAATTTTCTCGATCAACCTACACTCAACAGTTGGCAGTTACTAGACATATTAATCAAACTAATGACGATCATATCGATGATATCCAGTCAATGAAACAGTTTCCATCAGTTGATAAAAATGGAAAGCCATTGAAAGTTTTACAAAATGATCAATCCAGTCGGAGTGTAATTGTCCCTTTTATGTAATTAGTCCAAAGGGACAAATTATTAAGCATACTGATTACCGTAAAGGATGTAAAAAAGAAGTTTTACCAAATCTAAAAACTGCTCTTAGTCAAGCTTTAATTTCAGCATTAATGCAAGAGGTATACACTCCGTGTAAATTCATATTCTTCTCGTTATTAATTTATTTTTGTATACAGTCGATTAATTTCTGTTTAACTCCATACTAATAAATTGGGAACTTCTAGGGTACTTGAGATCAGTATGGCGTATAGATCGGTCATTGGAGGGCAACCAACTTCATGATATCTAGTCCTATGTGTTGAGTTAATTCTATCGATCATTTTACAATGTGATCACCAGCCTAAAAGACTCACTATCACGATACACTTTGTTAGATTTTACTTGGATAGAGGCAATCGACCTAGTGAACACATCTCAAAATGATTGATAACATTCAATCAGTACGCGGGAATAGACAATATGAAGTGGTTGGCCTTCATTGACTAATCAGTGTATCTAATCCAGCCCTACAGAGGATCAGTATTAACGTCTCTGATTGCAGCACTGGGCGACGCAGAATATCAGTTCTGTTAAGGTTACAGATGCGCCTTATTGAGGAGTATCAACAAGCACGAAATCTAGGCTCAGTGCATCCTGTCGATCACCCCAAACTAACCAACATATTCGTATTCCATAATCAGAATATTGATAAGATGTAGACCATTTTATGCGTTTACAAGTCGAAAACCTTTGTCAAGTCTATATGATCTGTAAGCTAAATCATATCACCAGACTAGAATTCATGTTTTTCCTGTTTGTTAAGCGTGTTGGCAATTTCATCGACTCGGAAATTTTACTGCAAGTTCATGAGTTGGTCAGTGATGAAATCTTGTCATAGATAAAAAATAATTTAATTAACTTTTACCAAATTATAGCACTTGTGGGGCCGCCAGAATATTCAAAACCTATTGAGCGTAGAATTCATTACATAATGAAACACTGTTCAATTATAAGTTTGCGAAGAATGATCTCTATAGTGGCTAGCAGTAGAGTTCAGGACACGCGTTTCTCCCCATCTGGGGCTCGTCAGCTGGATGTACTTGCACCCCAGTGACTGTTGTTGCTCACATAGACTTGAACACAGAACCCATCTCTTGAAACGCTAAACAGTAGTCCCCTAAACCCCTGGGTCACTAGAGCAACCTCTTGTGCAACCAGTATCAAGTGTTTTTTGATACTTCCAGTTTCCGGTTACTATACTAAGTCGAAATGCTCGACCACTCTTTGCGGGAAATAGTTTGTTTTGAATTGTGACTAACTTGTGAAAGATACTTTTCAACTAATGAGCTAAAGAGTGTAATGTTTAGCATGCTACTTTTAATTTTATACAGGGAGTGAATATGTTTGTTTATTAATCTATAACTAAACTTTCTGACTATTGAAAAATCATGAGTAGCACAATCTCGGAGGTTGCAACCTGTCGATGACGTAAATTCAGCTTCAGGTTCACCAATCTTCAGAACTAACTTTTATACATTGATTACAAGTTGGTATTCCCCAAGGACTAGTTTCAGTTTTAGAATCATCCATGACCCTACCACAGGGCTAACCCTAAGCATCTGAGTTTCGTGGCGAGCTCGTTAGCTTTGAGTCGCTGGGTTGGAGTTCACTGGTTCACATTTCTTACTTCTTTCAGTTTGCAATAAAATATGACCTTCATTCAATGACAGTTTTTCCTTACTTTAGAATGAACTATGAATGCTGGTTTCATTTGCAAACAGCTTGAAGTAACAGGACTTAGCCTACACCCATCTTGACGCGTTTCGCCCCACTTAGGAGTCGTCAGCTAGATGCATATCCGCCTAGATGAGTGGTGTCGTTACTGAAACGCGAACCAAGTACCCCTCGCTTCAGACGCCAGAGTATTGTCCTCTAGGCCACTGAGGCGTGGCAGTCCCCCTAAATCTACTACATTTTTTAAAGTAATACATTTTTGAAGGAAAAAATACTACTCATTAAGAAAAAGTAGTGTGACAGTTCTAACCCAAGTTTTTAATTCCTTTTCAGTTTCATACGCTTTATATTGCTGGCAGCTCGTGACTTTCTTACATTTGATTGAAGCTGTAACACAAATACCTCTCAATTTCTTATCAAATTATCGTGAAGGAATATTTCGACCACGTTATTTCCAACCAAATCGGAGCAATAGTAATGGCAATAGTGGTAATAATGTTAATAATGAATTGACAAATACATTTCGACAATTGAAGGGTAAATCACTAACTAACAGTCCGTCGATTAAAAATGAAACACTGAGGCAGTTGGTAAATGTTTACTCATATCCCCATGAATCAATTGCTCCATCTGCTAAAATAACATCTTCATCTTGTCTACCACCTTCAGCATTATCATCAGTATCACCATCTTGCTTGCCATCATCAAAAACTACATCGTCATCTTCTCCATCAGCGACATCGTCTTTCTCATCACCATTAAAAGTAAGAGAGAAAACAAAACATGTGATTCATTTTGTACGAAGCTTTTACGTGTGCGTGGATGTCTGTACATGTTTATGCTTCGGTGGTGTCTCGACTCACATGAAAGAAACCCTAGGTTCAGAGATCTTGTACAGATTACTATCGGATATTCTATTGGGGCGCTTAACCTAGTTTTCACTAGGAATTAGATGTTAGGATGCTGTTCAACACTATGTGACGATAAAAGTTTGCATCTTATCCTAGTGTACAGAATGTTCTTCCTTGACTAAAGTCTCCTTTTGCGTTATTAAACAGTACAACGTATGACACTCGGTGGGTTGTAGACTTTGCTGTGGTCACAGTTACGTCCAACTGTTGAACACCACAGGAAATTAAATCTGGACCCCCAGAGGTTACCAGCGAATCATAGAAGAACTATTACACTAAGTATCATCTACATTATACGGGCATTCAGAAAGTATTTAATCTGTGAGACGTGAGTTTCTCTAATAATAAGCATAAATGTGGGTAAAAATGGTCGATAAAAATCACAAATCAAGAGAAAAGCAACATGAAGACATGGGAACACTAAACTTTAATTATTCAGTATTCTAGAAGTCTTATAGCTGAGTGAACAAGTTAGAAAGCATCTAGTAGCCAGGTTTTTATGTGGAAATCAAACCAATGAGTATTCTGAAAATTGTAAGATATCATTTGAAAGTAGTTCTTGCTTATGGATTGACGTCAGCTAATTAGTCGCTGAAAACTTGGAAGGATTAGATATTTTGGACATTTTGTCCCAGCTGGGGAATCTCCAACAGTGTAAGCTCATGACCCCATGTAGGCTTGAGCAAATGACCCTGAGGTCTCTCAGTGACCTAGTTACGATACAGCCATTGGGTTGGAACCTATAAGACATGTTTTTCATTCTATTTTAGAACTTCTCGGTTGTTCGATTAGATTTTATTTACACTCTGTTACACAGTGAATAAATAAGAAAATGTTCCTTTCAGACAAACTACAATGAATATTATGCATCGGTTGACACGAAAATCTTTGCTTTGTATAACTTAAATTTGAAAACCAGTGAAACAATGAGAATCAATAAACCCAAAGCTGAAAATACTTATCACCATGATATCAAAACACTGAATTGTTTTGTTATATTGGTCTTCATTGGAGTTCTCACGAAGAAGGACGGAAATTACAACAGTACATTTGTTGGTTTCCACAGTACACAGTTAAAGACTATCATATATTTCATGTACAGTTATTGTGGTCTGATTTGGTACTAGCATTATTGACACTGCACGTTTAAGGCTGTCTAAGTAAAGGATACTTATTTACTTGATAGTGACTAGGTTTGGAAAACAGGATACATGCTTCGTCTTGCATCCCACTAAATGCTGGCCTCCTCAGTAATATGTCTAGTGGATAACACTCTTGTGTTTGAGCTGACGGGCTCTAGTGCTGAGTTTTAGTGTGTACATCACTCAGTAAGATGCAAGTACATGTAGCTGATGAGTCCGAAATAGGACGAGACACGTGCACTGAATTTCACTAATAACCATAACCCAGCAAATATATCATAATTAAAATCTAGGCAATGCCGAAGTATCTGTCTATACATAGACTCACATGTTAAGCCGGATTGATCAGTTTGGTCCAGTATTGTAATCTACCGGAAATTACAAGTAACCAGCCAAAAAATAAAGTATGCTTACACAGAGTTTAGATGCATTGAAGCAATTCATGAGGCTTGATCGGCTTGGCAACTTAACCAGTCACTATATTTATCACAACACCTTAAAGTGAGTCAGAATCTTAAGCATAGGAGACAAAGAGAACAACTCCTTGCCTAAACAAGCTTTAGATCCTAGTAACTAACGTCTAGACTGGAGTGCTTAACAGTCGATGTGGTAGGCATTTTTAACCTTGTTAGCTTATCTACTCATGTATGTTAGAATCGTGGTGTCTATTGCTAAGGTTAAGGATAAAGTAGTAACAAAGATCGTTAGTCGGTTGATGAATTTGTGAGCCTTCTCCAACTAAGATGGTTTGGACATATGTGGCTTATACCGCATATCTACTTTGACTAACAATGTTAGATGAAGAAGGATTCTGTCGGAAAAATAGGGGCAAGGAAAACCGGATTAAAATGTCGCCTAAGTCCATGGAGTCTCTAATAATTTTAGCCATATGATGAGGTGTAGACTGACGCCCTCTTTACAACACCACTTCCTGGTTTGAAACTCTTGATAATGTAGTAAAAGTATACACTCTTTGTTAAGTTCGAAGTCTTATGTGATTTCATTAATCTGAATTTATTTATCCTCTCTCCTTTCGTACACTTCTACTTACCTCTCTTATCATCCACTTCTTCTTTGTATGCAGGTGTGTAGCTTTGTAACTTGAATTAATTCACTCCTGTGTATTCATCCTCTTATTTCAGTCACAATCAAATTATTATTCAACTGAAGAACAAACGTACACTTAATATTTGTTTTCTCGTTTATACTACCCGGTTTGGTTGAAATGTATCATCCTTTGATAGCTTTTGTAACCAAGTCCCAGTATTTAACTATATATTATTATCTTTGCTTGTCTTTACCTAAAGAATGATAACAACTCCTACGAAAAATCAACTGTTTACCATTTCATCAAATCTGAAGATTTCTACACTAAACCATGTCGTCTACTGGTTCTTGATATAAGTGGAGTTAACGATTTGGAAAATATTAATCTACAACAAGAAATTAATTCATTACCAGGACCATTATCACAAAATATTCAATGCGAGTAAGTATAGAGTATAATTTAAAGTTTATTTTCCATAAAACCTGACCAAGAAATGTTGTTGAACTGGAATTTCTCACTGGTGTATGAACAGCTAAGTAATACTATTGGTAATAGACTTGATTGATTCCAGTTCTGCGGTGAATAGATCAAATTTAATGAAGTAACAGACAAAATTACAAACATTATAACATCAAACGACATACGATACTCATATAAATTATAACTCGGCGTTACATGAGTTAGTCATATTTTCCAACCTTCCGGATAAATCAAAAGTCAAAAAATTGATTAGGGTACAAAACAATTAATAAAACTCAGACACGGTACAGATATACACAAAATAATATTTTGTCAGTAAAAGGCACGAGAGTTCAATGCAAACACAACACTATAATAAATAACTAAACATCAAAAGCAAGTGCAAAAATCCAACGACGAAAGCAAGAAAAAAGCATGTGTATGTGCGCCCACGCATCGGTAAGAGAGCGTGAGATAAGGTGGGTGGGAGAGAGGTAGAGGGAACGAATGACTGAGTGACTGTGTGTTTACGCGCACTCTCTATGGCGCGTAATCCTTGATCAGATGCGACTTGTAGCTGACTTGAATCGAGCGAGTCTCGACGGTGTCGGTTCGTGGATGATGCTGATGGGTAAACGTGTTGCCCGAATATATATCTGTGCGAAAATTCAGGTGACCATCCACCGACAGGCTTGTACGAGTGTGTGTGTGTGTTTAATCGTAGATTTAGTGTGTGAGTGTGAGTGGATTCGTGGAGGAGAGTATCGAAGTTGGGATTGTGGTGTTCAGGGGATTCAGGGATTAGGGTGGGTTGAAGTGAGTTGGTTGAGTCGCCTTGTAGTGCTGAGACCGTGAGTTTTTCTGTGTTTTGCGTGTGGTGTGTTTTGTGCAAGTGTGAGTGTGGTGGAAGTGTTTTCGATTGCAATGGTGTTTTGTGTGTTGCAGAGTGAGCGATGATCGATGTGATCCGAGTGACTGAACGACAGAGTGTTGCAGTGATGCTAGTGTTATGGATGGTGTGTAGCGTGAGAATCGAAATGTGAGTTGTGTGAGTGGCTTTATAGGCCATCCTGACAACTGCTCGAATGACTGAGCAATTGGGTTTCTATGTATTTTGTGAAAAACTGCCTTCCCAGCCAAAATAGGGAAAGGCGGATGGTTACTTCTGTGGTTTCTAGGGTGGCCTTTAGAATCACCCTAGTTGTGTGGTGTGTAGTGTGTAGTGTTGTTGGTGATTGGTTTATTAAGTGTATGCGTTAGATTGTTGACGATTGTGCGTGCAAGGTGTTGATCTGAGTGTTTGTGTTGTTGAAAGTGGTGGATGGGATGTGACAGTTGTGTATATAGAGAATTGTGAGTTGGGGGGCGCCCGGCGATAGCTCAGTTGGTAGAGCGGAGGACTGTAGATTGGTGCAGTGATCCTTAGGTCGGTGGTTCGAATCCGCCTCGCCGGAGCTGGAGGGCTTTTAGTCAATCGGAGGGGCACAAGTCACATGTGGATGTGTCATCCATCAGACCGGAGTGGGGTCGATCGTCAGCCTGCGCACGGCCGTGCTGCCTGTGTTGTGTGTGCTCACGTGCATGTGCTGTGGCGTGGGTGGGCAGAGCGGACTCCTAACCGCGTGCCGAATTCCCTCCTCCACACGAAGTCACTGGGCATAATTGGTGTGGTGTGGAAGCAGTCGAGTGGACGAACAGAGGGACAGACGGGCATGTGAGTCTGCCTCTTCTCGACAGTCGTATAGTCGTGACGCCACACACTGCATAACTGACCGTCCGTCATTCCATGAGATGCTGATCGTCTGGATTTCGTTGCGTCTGTCTACTCGACTGCAGGCAGGTCGAAGGTGATTCAGATGGTCAGGAGGAATCCAGGCTACAGACTGGACTTGACGTTGTGTATACATTTGTGTAGTTCGGTATCACCTGACCGTGCTGATGGCTATTGGTATGTCGAGGATTCTGTGTCCAGTCAGAACGGAGATATTGTTATACTTTACCTCCCATGATGTGGAGTGGAGTGGGGTTGTGGCTCTATTCCACGAAGCGCACCTGTCATAAGACTGAATCTCTGTGTGTTTGCCTGTGCGTGATGGTGCAGTTGGCCTGGCCACCTGGCTGGTTGTTTGGTGGTGGTCCTCCATGTGTGTGTGTGCGTGTGTGTGTGTGTTTAATCGTAGATTTAGTGTGTGAGTGTGAGTGGATTCGTGGAGGAGAGTATCGAAGTTGGGATTGTGGTGTTCAGGGGATTCAGGGATTAGGGTGGGTTGAAGTGAGTTGGTTGAGTCGCCTTGTAGTGCTGAGACCGTGAGTTTTTCTGTGTTTTGCGTGTGGTGGGTTTTGTGCAAGTGTGAGTGTGGTGGAAGTGTTTTCGATTGCAATGGTGTTTTGTGTGTTGCAGAGTGAGCGATGATCGATGTGATCCGAGTGACTGAACGACAGAGTGTTGCAGTGATGCTAGTGTTATGGATGGTGTGTAGCGTGAGAATCGAAATGTGAGTTGTGTGAGTGGCTTTATAGGCCATCCTGACAACTGCTCGAATGACTGAGCAATTGGGTTTCTATGTATTTTGTGAAAAACTGCCTTCCCAGCCAAAATAGGGAAAGGCGGATGGTTACTTCTGTGGTTTCTAGGGTGGCCTTTAGAATCACCCTAGTTGTGTGGTGTGTAGTGTGTAGTGTTGTTGGTGATTGGTTTATTAAGTGTATGCGTTAGATTGTTGACGATTGTGCGTGCAAGGTGTTGATCTGAGTGTTTGTGTTGTTGAAAGTGGTGGATGGGATGTGACAGTTGTGTATATAGAGAATTGTGAGTTGGGGGGCGCCCGGCGATAGCTCAGTTGGTAGAGCGGAGGACTGTAGATTGGTGCAGTGATCCTTAGGTCGGTGGTTCGAATCCGCCTCGCCGGAGCTGGAGGGCTTTTAGTCAATCGGAGGGGCACAAGTCACATGTGGATGTGTCATCCATCAGACCGGAGTGGGGTCGATCGTCAGCCTGCGCACGGCCGTGCTGCCTGTGTTGTGTGTGCTCACGTGCATGTGCTTGTGGCGTGGGTGGGCAGAGCGGACTCCTAACCGCGTGCCGAATTCCCTCCTCCACACGGAGTCACTGGGCATAATTGGTGTGGTGTGGAAGCAGTCGAGTGGACGAACAGAGGGACAGACGGGCATGTGAGTCTGCCTCTTCTCGACAGTCGTATAGTCGTGACGCCACACACTGCATAACTGACCGTTCCGTCATTCCATGAGATGCTGATCGTCTGGATTTCGTTGCGTCTGTCTACTCGACTGCAGGCAGGTCGAAGGTGATTCAGATGGTCAGGAGGAATCCAGGCTACAGACTGGACTTGACGTTGTGTATACATTTGTGTAGTTCGGTATCACCTGACCGTGCTGATGGCTATTGGTATGTCGAGGATTCTGTGTCCAGTCAGAACGGAGATATTGTTATACTTTACCTCCCATGATGTGGAGTGGAGTGGGGTTGTGGCTCTATTCCACGAAGCGCACCTGTCATAAGACTGAATCTCTGTGTGTTTGCCTGTGCGTGATGGTGCAGTTGGCCTGGCCACCTGGCTGGTTGTTTGGTGGTGGTCCTCCATGTGTGTGTGTGTGTGTGTGTGTGTGTGTGTTTAATCGTAGATTTAGTGTGTGAGTGTGAGTGGATTCGTGGAGGAGAGTATCGAAGTTGGGATTGTGGTGTTCAGGGGGTTCAGGGATTAGGGTGGGTTGAAGTGAGTTGGTTGAGTCGCCTTGTAGTGCTGAGACCGTGAGTTTTTCTGTGTTTTGCGTGTGGTGGGTTTTGTGCAAGTGTGAGTGTGGTGGAAGTGTTTTCGATTGCGATGGTGTTTTGTGTGTTGCAGAGTGAGCGATGATCGATGTGATCCGAGTGACTGAACGACAGAGTGTTGCAGTGATGCTAGTGTTATGGATGGTGTGTAGCGTGAGAATCGAAATGTGAGTTGTGTGAGTGGCTTTATAGGCCATCCTGACAACTGCTCGAATGACTGAGCAATTGGGTTTCTATGTATTTTGTGAAAAACTGCCTTCCCAGCCAAAATAGGGAAAGGCGGATGGTTACTTCTGTGGTTTCTAGGGTGGCCTTTAGAATCACCCTAGTTGTGTGGTGTGTAGTGTGTAGTGTTGTTGGTGATTGGTTTATTAAGTGTATGCGTTAGATTGTTGACGATTGTGCGTGCAAGGTGTTGATCTGAGTGTTTGTGTTGTTGAAAGTGGTGGATGGGATGTGACAGTTGTGTATATAGAGAATTGTGAGTTGGGGGGCGCCCGGCGATAGCTCAGTTGGTAGAGCGGAGGACTGTAGATTGGTGCAGTGATCCTTAGGTCGGTGGTTCGAATCCGCCTCGCCGGAGCTGGAGGGCTTTTAGTCAATCGGAGGGGCACAAGTCACATGTGGATGTGTCATCCATCAGACCGGAGTGGGGTCGATCGTCAGCCTGCGCACGGCCGTGCTGCCTGTGTTGTGTGTGCTCACGTGCATGTGCCTGTGGCGTGGGTGGGCAGAGCGGACTCCTAACCGCGTGCCGAATTCCCTCCTCCACACGGAGTCACTGGGCATAATTGGTGTGGTGTGGAAGCAGTCGAGTGGACGAACAGAGGGACAGACGGGCATGTGAGTCTGCCTCTTCTCGACAGTCGTATAGTCGTGACGCCACACACTGCATAACTGACCGTTCGTCATTCCATGAGATGCTGATCGTCTGGATTTCGTTGCGTCTGTCTACTCGACTGCAGGCAGGTCGAAGGTGATTCAGATGGTCAGGAGGAATCCAGGCTACAGACTGGACTTGACGTTGTGTATACATTTGTGTAGTTCGGTATCACCTGACCGTGCTGATGGCTATTGGTATGTCGAGGATTCTGTGTCCAGTCAGAACGGAGATATTGTTATACTTTACCTCCCATGATGTGGAGTGGAGTGGGGTTGTGGCTCTATTCCACGAAGCGCACCTGTCATAAGACTGAATCTCTGTGTGTTTGCCTGTGCGTGATGGTGCAGTTGGCCTGGCCACCTGGCTGGTTGTTTGGTGGTGGTCCTCCATGTGTGTGTGTGTGTGTGTGTGTGTTTAATCGTAGATTTAGTGTGTGAGTGTGAGTGGATTCGTGGAGGAGAGTATCGAAGTTGGGATTGTGGTGTTCAGGGGATTCAGGGATTAGGGTGGGTTGAAGTGAGTTGGTTGAGTCGCCTTGTAGTGCTGAGACCGTGAGTTTTTCTGTGTTTTGCGTGTGGTGGGTTTTGTGCAAGTGTGAGTGTGGTGGAAGTGTTTTCGATTGCGATGGTGTTTTGTGTGTTGCAGAGTGAGCGATGATCGATGTGATCCGAGTGACTGAACGACAGAGTGTTGCAGTGATGCTAGTGTTATGGATGGTGTGTAGCGTGAGAATCGAAATGTGAGTTGTGTGAGTGGCTTTATAGGCCATCCTGACAACTGCTCGAATGACTGAGCAATTGGGTTTCTATGTATTTTGTGAAAAACTGCCTTCCCAGCCAAAATAGGGAAAGGCGGATGGTTACTTCTGTGGTTTCTAGGGTGGCCTTTAGAATCACCCTAGTTGTGTGGTGTGTAGTGTGTAGTGTTGTTGGTGATTGGTTTATTAAGTGTATGCGTTAGATTGTTGACGATTGTGCGTGCAAGGTGTTGATCTGAGTGTTTGTGTTGTTGAAAGTGGTGGATGGGATGTGACAGTTGTGTATATAGAGAATTGTGAGTTGGGGGGCGCCCGGCGATAGCTCAGTTGGTAGAGCGGAGGACTGTAGATTGGTGCAGTGATCCTTAGGTCGGTGGTTCGAATCCGCCTCGCCGGAGCTGGAGGGCTTTTAGTCAATCGGAGGGGCACAAGTCACATGTGGATGTGTCATCCATCAGACCGGAGTGGGGTCGATCGTCAGCCTGCGCACGGCCGTGCTGCCTGTGTTGTGTGTGCTCACGTGCATGTGCCTGTGGCGTGGGTGGGCAGAGCGGACTCCTAACCGCGTGCCGAATTCCCTCCTCCACACGGAGTCACTGGGCATAATTGGTGTGGTGTGGAAGCAGTCGAGTGGACGAACAGAGGGACAGACGGGCATGTGAGTCTGCCTCTTCTCGACAGTCGTATAGTCGTGACGCCACACACTGCATAACTGACCGTTCGTCATTCCATGAGATGCTGATCGTCTGGATTTCGTTGCGTCTGTCTACTCGACTGCAGGCAGGTCGAAGGTGATTCAGATGGTCAGGAGGAATCCAGGCTACAGACTGGACTTGACGTTGTGTATACATTTGTGTAGTTCGGTATCACCTGACCGTGCTGATGGCTATTGGTATGTCGAGGATTCTGTGTCCAGTCAGAACGGAGATATTGTTATACTTTACCTCCCATGATGTGGAGTGGAGTGGGGTTGTGGCTCTATTCCACGAAGCGCACCTGTCATAAGACTGAATCTCTGTGTGTTTGCCTGTGCGTGATGGTGCAGTTGGCCTGGCCACCTGGCTGGTTGTTTGGTGGTGGTCCTCCATGTGTGTGTGTGTGTGTGTGTGTGTTTAATCGTAGATTTAGTGTGTGAGTGTGAGTGGATTCGTGGAGGAGAGTATCGAAGTTGGGATTGTGGTGTTCAGGGGATTCAGGGATTAGGGTGGGTTGAAGTGAGTTGGTTGAGTCGCCTTGTAGTGCTGAGACCGTGAGTTTTTCTGTGTTTTGCGTGTGGTGGGTTTTGTGCAAGTGTGAGTGTGGTGGAAGTGTTTTCGATTGCGATGGTGTTTTGTGTGTTGCAGAGTGAGCGATGATCGATGTGATCCGAGTGACTGAACGACAGAGTGTTGCAGTGATGCTAGTGTTATGGATGGTGTGTAGCGTGAGAATCGAAATGTGAGTTGTGTGAGTGGCTTTATAGGCCATCCTGACAACTGCTCGAATGACTGAGCAATTGGGTTTCTATGTATTTTGTGAAAAACTGCCTTCCCAGCCAAAATAGGGAAAGGCGGATGGTTACTTCTGTGGTTTCTAGGGTGGCCTTTAGAATCACCCTAGTTGTGTGGTGTGTAGTGTGTAGTGTTGTTGGTGATTGGTTTATTAAGTGTATGCGTTAGATTGTTGACGATTGTGCGTGCAAGGTGTTGATCTGAGTGTTTGTGTTGTTGAAAGTGGTGGATGGGATGTGACAGTTGTGTATATAGAGAATTGTGAGTTGGGGGGCGCCCGGCGATAGCTCAGTTGGTAGAGCGGAGGACTGTAGATTGGTGCAGTGATCCTTAGGTCGGTGGTTTGAATCCGCCTCGCCGGAGCTGGAGGGCTTTTAGTCAATCGGAGGGGCACAAGTCACATGTGGATGTGTCATCCATCAGACCGGAGTGGGGTCGATCGTCAGCCTGCGCACGGCCGTGCTGCCTGTGTTGTGTGTGCTCACGTGCATGTGCCTGTGGCGTGGGTGGGCAGAGCGGACTCCTAACCGCGTGCCGAATTCCCTCCTCCACACGGAGTCACTGGGCATAATTGGTGTGGTGTGGAAGCAGTCGAGTGGACGAACAGAGGGACAGACGGGCATGTGAGTCTGCCTCTTCTCGACAGTCGTATAGTCGTGACGCCACACACTGCATAACTGACCGTTCGTCATTCCATGAGATGCTGATCGTCTGGATTTCGTTGCGTCTGTCTACTCGACTGCAGGCAGGTCGATGGTGATGTAGATGATCTGGATTAATCCCGGTTGGATGCTTGACGTAGCGTGGTGTGTGTTTTGCTTTTTTTTTTGTGAGGAATTTGTGTGTTTTATTTTTTGTTGTTTGTGTTTGGTATTGAAGGCTTTTTACTTTGTTGATAGTTGTTGGTTTTTCTCTTCTGTGAGGGATGGTTTTTGGTTTGTATCTGGTGGTGCTTGTGTTTTGGTCGGCGTGAGGTTTGTGAATATGATGTTATATTAGGTGGCATGTATCATGCCAGTCTTTGAGTAATGGACATAACGTTTATGGAAGTTTTTAGCGGTAACCCTGCAGTTTCTGTTAAGCTTAGTGGCTTGGAATAGTCCCTTCCGTCTTGTCTTATATCTCATGTTGACGTGAGAACTGGTCATTTGAGAAGATAGAATTTCTGAAAACAGATTTCCTTTCTCACGAACGTTGTTGTGTTATATATGTTTTTCATGTCTCTTCATATTCTTTTTTTCTTAGAATACAGAAACCCTGTTGTGTATTTGTGTAATTGTTAGAGTGGCTTTATATCACTCCAAAATTCAACGTCACTGCACTGGCTTGGCACTAACGTATTTACACTACTCTTTGAGGTTTCTTCCTGTTTCTCCTAAATAGTCATTTTCTCTCTCTTGACCTTATTTTCTCATCGCCTTACTTGCACAACTTAAATAAGGTTCTTTGATCAGTTTTTTAAAATAACGCACCCAAACTGTATTGATTTTTGGTTTATATATTATGATCTAATTGGATGATCACAAAGGTCACTTTCTGTAACAAACTTGAATATTAACCTGAAAGTTTAGGCGTTACTTTAAATACCACGTTAGCAACTGCTGAAATAAACAATCAAGTTTCAGTATTTCGATTAGGAGGCTGGTTTTCATAAAATGTAGAACAATAATTGGTTATATCAACAGTTATCAGAGTGATGTTTAAAGTCAATGAAGCTAAGTATCAGAATAATACTCTTGAAAAGGGTCTTCCTAGGAAGGTCGAAACGTTGAGCACTGAATGATACAAAGCCTTTGTTTATTCTCATTTACTATGCCAGGATTACATAAATAAACTACAGTTTATCCAATGGGTAGTATTGACTCGGTGCTCAATAATTTCCAAACAATCCAATCCTTCATTATTCTGTTTATGTTCAAATCTACCTTAATTTCTTTCCTCATACTATTCCGTTTTCTTATGAGAATCTTATCATCAATAAAGTTTTCATTATGCTTTCAGTTGTTCAACCAGTTATTAAGACTATTCTGTCAAACCAAGCCTATCTCAGATGGCTTCATCGACGGTATGTCTTTTTCTGTTAGCCTTCTCATTCAACAACTAATTGGGACGAACAAGTTTTTTCTAATGCATATTTAAGTTACTAACAAGTAGTATAAATGTTTTGTGAACATTTCGAACTTTATCCTCTAATTAACTTGATCGTTAGAAATGAACTATTAAGTGTCATACTTAGTAAAATGAAAACCAATACGTTTTGTATGAGAAATTTAAGAATGAAAACTGTTTCAACTTTTTTGTTTGTTTTAATTCACACATGAGACTTAAACTGTTTAATTCAGTGACTTGATTTCTCGATTACCAACATCAACATCAAGTGGACACTTCTTCTAAATGCATTAATTATGTATGCATAATAATGAGTCATTTTCTTATAGAAATCCGTTGAAAATTGGACCTCAGCTACACTCAAAATTGTTGTTTGAATCAGAGTTTTACTGAAAAAAACGACACCAATCATGAAACAATTGTGTGTAAATATATTTTAAGGTTTTTTAATTTTAACAAATTGGAGGCTTTCTGGGTAAAATATCAAGTATCTGACTGTCAGAGAAGTAATGAGACGTTTACTGAAAGCAGATTACCTTCTGCAAATAGGCAGTAGTTTCAGATAACCTTCTTTTCACCTCAAAATATAAGCTGTTAGTCAGAGACTTCAGGTGGTAGGGTGAAAAGTCGGTCTAAATGGAGTAGACCTTGATATGGCGGAGAATATTTGCAATCTGGGAGCATGGTCTCGGTTGCATTGTATTCTCTGAGCTGGGTTAACTAATCGTGGAGCTTTCATCCTCTTTCTCCTTGACGACATCATCAGCAGTAACCTCACTATGAAGTGAACTATCAATATCTCTCTGTGAGTGATTCAATAGCTTGCTCTGACCAACCGGTTTGTGATTGGTTGATTCCTCTGATTGTTGTGTCATTGAGTGCATAGATTTTTCTATTGGCTGTTCCTCTGCTTCACCCTTACTATCGTTGTCATTTTTCTCATCGATTAATAGACTGGGTCTATGTCGATACATTTATTGATCGCCGACTGACTGATCTGAATGCCAAGCTTCTAGGAATTTTCTGATATGCTTTGTGTTTCCTCTCTACTCCCGAGATTTCCACATCGTCGAAATTGAATTCATGTCCATAGTTGTTATCCACATGCATTGAAATGAGTGACGAAATGTCATGACGTCTAATAGCCAATCGGTGTTCATGTAGAGACGAAGGCGAACAGGGCGACTACTTTGTCCAATGTAGTGTTGACTACAGTTATTGCAGCTGATTTTGTAAATGATATTCGGTTTGTCTTCTTTAGTTGTTACATTCTTTGGTCTGCATAATGTGGTTTGGAGGGAATTTGTTGGTTTATGAGCCACACCAATTTCAAGTGGTCTCAGTAATCTTGTTGTGATTTCTGATATATTCTTTATATATGATAGGATGATGCGTTTGTTAATTTCTATCGATGATTTTGTAGTTGATGATAGGCATCTTGTGACAAAGTTTCGTGGGTAGCTGTTCTTCTTTAGGATGGACATCAAGTAATTTTCTTCGTTTATCCGTGAAGTTGTTGTAATGCAGCAATTACTAAAAGCAATTAATTTTGTGCTTTGTTGCCACTGTAGTTGAGGATTGGATCAGTGTGTGTTGGCTTTGTGTACACTTAGGTTTCCACTTGTCCGTCATTTTCCCTACTGACTAAAACATCCAAGAATGGTAGTTCGTTGTTCGACTCTTTCTCCATTGTGAATTTGATGTCATCGAAGACGTTGTTGATCAAACTGTGAGTGTTTTCTATATCATCTTTTTTAATGATGACAAAAGTATCATCCGCATAGCAAGTCCTTCGTTTACACCAACATCAATTGGCTATTAAATGTCACGATATTTCATCACTCATTTCAATGCATGTGGATAACAACTATGGACATGAATTCAATTTCGACGATGTGGAAATCTCGGGAGTAGAGAGGAAACACAAAGCATATCAGAAAATTCCTAGAAGCTTGGCATTCAGATCAGTCAGTCGGCGATCAATAAATGTATCGACATAGACCCAGTCTATTAATCGATGAGAAAAATGACAAACGATAGTAAGGGTGAAGCAGAGGAACAGCCAATAGAAAAATCTATGCACTCAATGACACAACAATCAGAGGAATCAACCAATCACAAACCGGTTGGTCAGAGCAAGCTATTGAATCACTCACAGAGAGATATTGATAGTTCACTTCATAGTGAGGTTACTGCTGATGATGTCGTCAAGGAGAAAGAGGATGAAAGCTCCACGATTAGTTAACCCAGCTCAGAGAATACAATGCAACCAAGACAATCCATCCAAACTGCAAACAGCTAGAAATAGAGTAGACTTATCAACTTCATTTCTTCACCGAAGTGGTAATATCAATTATCTTTCATATAGGAGTAAAACTTGCGCATCATAACAGGTTACAATTCCATTTTGAGTTTGTTTACTAGATGCAAGAAACAGTGGAACAGTATTTGTTTACTGGATAATATTTTGGACATAATTTATTGTGCATATTCAGGTATTCTTTCTTCTTTGTCTTACGCTGGTTTGAGACTGCTGATTTATCCTTCATTTTATTGGCTTCCCTTTCCCAGTATACTAATGTAAATTGTGGCGACTTGTACTATTTCAAGGTTATTATTGATACCTTGACTTTATTCTTTTCCTTTAAGTTATCATGGTTAATCATTATGCTTCATGTTTAGATAAGTAAATTTTTTTCTCATTTGGATAGCTTGTCAATACTGTTTGTCACATCATGTTAGTACATAATATTAATTTGTACCTGAATGTAGGACGTACAAGTTGTTCATTTCAAATGTAAACAATAGGAGATATTGAAGCATTTAAGCAAAAAATTCCTATTGATTGCCTTAATGTCAATTAGTGGTTTTTGAAGATCGGTTGATTTCAGGTTGGTATTCATCAAGCACTGATATTATTTAATGAACCAAAAGGGAACCTGGGAGTAGTGGATAGCTGTTCCATCCTGTTGTGGGACTCCTGAACAGTGCGTACCCCATAGGTCATCAGGTTTTGCAGTGAGGTTGTAGGTTGTAGTCCCTACTTCTGTCAATCTATGACATAACATAACCATCATTCGATTCCGTTATCGAGTATTGATTGTCATACCCAACTCAGCTGATCCTATCTTATCAGAACTTTAGGAAACTGATCTCAGTGCAAACTAGTTGGAGACTCAGAATGTTATTCATCTGAAAGATTTTTGGAGAATTGATTGATTTCAAATTGCTAGGCTTCTGTGAATCAAAATTGGTTCACTCACTATACCATATGATCATAGTTGGAGGATGCGTTGTAATCATGAAATATGATGAAAGCCCTTTTTTCAATTTATTGATTCTTTAAAAATTACCGAAAATTAATGAATTTATGGCTATCTATTGTTTTCAAGATGAATAAGGAAACCTGATTGTTAATAATGAATTATAACAAGACATAAAAGCGAACAATATTGTCTTCGATTAGATCCTCTTCAGGCTTTATTCTAGTACATATATATATATATATATATATATATATATATATATAGTGTGTGTGTGTGTGATAAATGATAACGTTGACTAAAGCGCATGCACATGCACACGAGTCACTTAGACACACAGAGAATAACACACCATGGTTGTATGGTTTGTCTAAAGTACACAAACCTCGACTGCCTCTTCTTGCAGTTTTAGACATGTCTAACTCCCAGTACCACGAAGTTTTTAAATGGCTAGTAAAGATTTTAGATCTTTCACACAAAGAATTAGTTAACCATAGTGTAAAAGATGTCTTTGAATTTATTTCTAAGCTACATAATGTGAATGTAAACGGAAAGCATACGATGTTGCTTAATATCTTATCATTATTTTCTAATGTGCCATTAATGGAGACGGTAGAGTTTGTGTCAACAAATATTGGAAAGGCAAATCAGTATCAGGATTCCAATACACATCCTCGAAGAATTACTTCTTAGATGTACTATGAATGTACATTCTGTCTTCAATAGCTCTCATTATAGATAGATTGATGGGATAGCTATGGCCTCACCACTTGACCCTATTTTAGCTGTTATATTTCTTGCCAAACTGGAGAACGGTGCATCGAAAGATGTCATTAATGAGATAAATATGTATCACCATCATACTGACGACATATTCATTATCCTGGATCAAGATGTGGATACAAAAGAGGGGTTAAAAAAATTTAGTGAGGTTCACCCTTCACTCACTTTCACTTGTGAGGAAGAAAATGCAAGTAAACTACACTTCTGGGATGCTTTGCTAAGCAGAAGAGAAGATGGTTCACTCAGCAAATATGTTTACAGGACGATTACATCTATAAGTCAGTACACACATTTTCTTAGTCACACACCTATTCGGTACAAAGCAAACATGGTTAAATGCTTGACTAACAAAGCGAGAAGAATATGTTCGGATGATGTAATACAAAAGGAGATGAAATATATTCTTAATTTATTGGTCGAAATGGGCTACCCTAACAGTTTCATAAAAAGATACATGGATAAAGCCAGGGGAAACAAACCTAGAATTATTGCCGTACAAAAATAACCGTTGTTCATGAAATTGCAATTTAGGTGAGGATGTAGCCGAAGTTTTATATCACAGACTCTCTACAGCCATTAAAAGAATCTTCTACGCCGCACAACTCTGTCTGTCATTTTCCAGTCGACCAATTGTTCTTGCTTACACAAAAGATAAAGTATCTAGTTTTGCCATTTCTACGTATATTTACAAGTTTAGCTGCTCCTGTGGAGAAAGTTGTACAGGGCGTACTACTAGACAACTTGAAGGACGTGTTCCTGGCCATTTACCTTCATGGTTGTGAAAGGACAGATAAAATCCACCGGAAGTTCGGTTTTATCCTTCCTGGTGAGTGGTGGTCACTTGGTAGACAACAACAATGCTTTATCTTTCGAAAGGTATTTGAACTCATCTTTTGCACAAGCAGAAGTTGTGAGGATTCGAGCTAATAACCCTAGTCATTGTATCCAGAAGAAATTTGTACACCCAATATACCTCCCTTGGCCAGGGAATACTTAACTGATAACTTTATCTATAATCGGTGGTAATTAAAGGTGAAATGAAAATTTGGACCGCAACCGGGTTCGAACCATCGGCCAACTCAGTTGGTAGAGCATCGGGCCATATATATATATATATATATATATATATATATATATATATATATATATATAGAGTGAAGCCAGCTTATTATTATTATTTGTCTCTTGGGTTCCCAGTGAAACATACCGCTTCAGTAGCATATCTACATTGCACTCTGTTCTCTGCAATCTTTTCAACCTGGCTCCACGGCAGCCCAGAAACTCTCATTTCTTCCTCACACAATCTCCTCCATGTCACAATCTGACGCCCAACTCGTCGCTTCCCATCTGGGTTCCACTCGCGCAACTGACCTGGTGCGTGATGTCTCCGAATGGTCTTCTCAGTGCACGCCTAATCCATCTCCACTTCCTTCCGCATATTTGATGAGCGACAGGTTCTTGGTTGGTTCGTTGCCAGAGTTCCTTGTTGCTTATTCTTTCTGGCCATCTGATCTTCAGTAACGAGCCAGCGTGGGCAGTTGTTGATGAATGTCTGAAGTTTGTTGGAAATCCCTTTCATAACGCGCCAAGTCTCTGAGCCATACACAAGCACTGACTTGACTGGGTTGGTGTTGAAAATCCGTATGTTGTTCACGCTTTATGCTGAGTGGAGTGCAGAAGATGTCCACACTGGTTTCAGGCTAATGAACGCCTGTCTTGCTGTCTTTCCGATCCTGGCTGGCTTTGACGTCCTCGTCTGTGCCCGTGCCGCCTGTAGTTGGAACCATGCTGCCTAGATAGGCGAAAGAGGCTACTTCCTTTAAGTTTCTCCCATTGATGGTGATTGGAGCTTGTTGTTGTTGATGTTATTGTTGGTGGTGGTTGGGTATCTTCATCACTTTTGTCTTCTCTGCGTTCATTGGCTCTTCTGTCAACTTGATGGTTTTCGCCTGTACATCTTCAAGTCTCTGTGGCGTTAGACACAAATTATCACTGGCGAAATCCAAATCTTCTAGGTTCTTTTCTGCCGTCAAGCGTATCCCCGTCTTCTCGCTCCTCACGGTTTGCTGCATGATGCAGTCCACCACAATCAGAAAGATGATCGGTGATAGTAAGCGGCAGCCTTGTCTTACTCTTATCTTCACTTCACTTCAAAGACGTCACTGATCCCTCCATTGTAAATCACTTGGCCTGTCGCGTCGTCATACAGCTGTTGAATGAGGTTGATAAAGGTGTGTGGTATTCCCTAGTGTTGAAGCAAATTCCAAAATACTTGTCGGTCGACGCCGTCGAAGGCCTTCTCAAAATCCATGAAGTTGAGGTAAGGTAAAGAGTTGACTCTCATTCTATGCTCTGTTCTAGGATGATGCGAAGCGTTTCAATGTGGTCCGCACATGATTTGTTCTTCCTGAAGTCAGCCAGCCGGCCTGATTTGGTTGTAGTTTTGAATCCAGCACATACTTTAGTCTCTCCAGGATGATGGAGCATAATATTTCGCTTGGTGTGGACAGGCGTGGAGCATTATTCCTCACCAAATCTTGCAAAGACTTAGGTCACTCTTGTTTGGGAGTTTCACAGGGTAGCCTTTCTTCCAATCTGCAGGTACCTTCCCTTCCTTCCAGACCTTCTGCAATAGTGGTGTGAGAATGTCCGCTGTTGTCACTGTGTCTGTTTTCAGTGCTTCTGGCGGGACTCCATACAGTCCTGCCGCTTTCCGGATTTCAGTAGCCTTATGGCGTTCAGGACTTCACTTTGCTCTTGTCAAATTTCGATAGCGTGATTAGAAGACGAAGTTTATCTGAGCACTGTGATGTATTTGCCCAATACATTTCGAACAATCTGATCACACGTTTACTTGTCAAGTCAATATATATTAAACCGAGAACTGGGAGGGGAGATAAATACAACAATTAACACAACAGGGGATTAAGATTAAGAAAGATGATGACAAACAGGAAGTGACATATTTGGTCCTAATCTTGGTAAGAAAACAAAGTTTACCAAGGTAGGTGTAGTGTAATAACAAACTGTTGTTGTACACATAAAAAGTGGTTTAAATTTGTGTATGCCTATGGCTTCCACAAATCTCGGAATACATCCCTGACTGTTTCTATTTAAAACTTTGAGAGCTGTTTGAACATTAACTTTGTGACCTGTTTCTATGATATGTTTAGCTATAGATGAAGAGGGTCGTCTCCCACCAGCGTTTATCACTGTTTCACACTCCATTTGTTTTTGAAGCCATTTAGGCACATGTTCTCCCACCCTCAACTGCATAACTCGACTACTCCTCCATATGTATGTGTGACCACACACATATGTAAATTGGTAAACACAGTGGGATGTGATATAATCACTGATACAGTGTTTAGGTTTTTAGTTAAGCATGTGTTTTGTTTTCTCCACAATGGTAAGATTCGCCACGTAATACATTTTCTTAATGGCTGATGTCAGCCTTCGTCTCAAAATGATACTATTTAGCTCCCTCTGTATGGCAGAGCGATATGGACGCTTTTCTTAGGAACCGCGTATACAGTTGGCTTTGGTGCTACTTGACCTCTACAACGGTTTATAAACTTCATCGAATATCCACCTTCCATAAGTGCTTTGCTCAGTAATTTGATGTCTTCATCCATCGCATGTGGTGTACCGATACGATAGATCCTGTTAAACAGGCATTTCACTAAACCTCGCTTGTATTGGATTGGATGGACAAAAACTGTGGAAATTCAGGTATTGTCTTGTCCATGTAGGCTTTCTGTGAACTGACCGTCTTATTGAACCATCTTCTCGTCGACTGAGGAGTATATCTAGGAATGGTAGTTGATTACTATTCTCTTTCTCACAAGTCAGGCTGATGTGTGTTTGTACGGCGTTAAGTCTATTTAGTAGACAAGCCGTATTCTCATGCGTCTCACAAATCACTATGATGTCATCAACATATTTCTTGTGAAGAGGAACTTTAGGGATGAGATCACTAGCCAGATTTTCAATATATGACATATAAATATCAGCCAGTAATGGTCCTAATGGACTACCCATAGCTACACCGTCAACTTGTCGAATTAAATACCTCTTTGCTAATGACATTCATATTCAAAAGTTTCACTAAGTGAGTGGTTACTTTTTCTTCCACTCACTAAAGTCAGGCAGTTAGTTTCCATTGGTCTGTATACTTCAGCTCTGGGAACTGATGACTTAAGTCTCAAAAAAACAAAATATCTATCAGATACCAATGATATGGTAATCGAAATCTCGAGGTCAACATGAGTGATTTTTAACTTAACTCATGTTGTATAGTGTAATATAAATTTTGCTCTAGTTTTGGTTAAACTATGCTGAAAGAGAGTAATTTCGATTATATAAGTGAAACTTTTAACTTGAATATTTATGTCAGAATACCATAGCAATAAAATATTTTAAGGTAATTGTATCATTTTACTGTTGAATAGTAATTTGAACCTTTTTTATGATCTATGACAGACATCAGAAATATGTTTATGCTTTAGTAAGTAGCCGTATGTAAATGTTTAACTCTGAAAAAAAATAATCATACACATACATCTATAATGTATCTGTTTAACGTATCATATACAACGATTTTTGTATATTCTCCAAAGGATTCATTCTTACGCAATAATTGCGGTGGTTTGTAATAACAGAATAAGTTGAACAATAGTGAAAAAAGGATTCATGCAATATGATTACCTAGATCGTTAAGGTAGACCGATGAAGTTGTTTTCAGCTTTATCAGTGAGTAATGTACTTCGGAGAAGTTTAAATGGTAGTATATGTTTATGTGAAAAATTCCAGCTGCATACACTTGCGTGCTAGTGACAGATAGTATTCATATCAGGATTCGAATCTGGTACTCATTACTTAAAGCGCTAGACTATTGAGTTATGGGAACCACCTTTTGTACAACGGGTAATAGTTATTATTTATCAGTACTTATATTTTTGCATTGTTTATTTTATTGGATCGAAGTGAACACTTGGTTTTCACTGTTAACCATCACCGAGTGAATAACATAAAAATTCAATCTTATTATCTTTTACAAAGTTGCTGATAACTATGTTTAGTAATGATGGGCAGTGGCTAGCAGTGGAATCCAGGACGCGCATTTTGTCCTATTTGGGACTCGTCAGCTGGATGTACCTGTTTCCCAGTGAGTGTTGTTTCCACCGGGACTCGGGTTCGGGAGCGATCGCTTCAAACGCCAGCGCGTTATCCACTACACATGCGCATCCTAGATTCCACTGCTAGCCACTGTCTATCATTACTAAACATAGTTACTGAAAACTGTTTAGAAAAAGACTGATTGGGCGAAGAAATATATTCCTTTTAAGCTTCGCACCGCAGAGCTTTACGCTGTACTTCAAATTATCAACCAGTCTTTTTCTAAATGTTTAAATGGGAATATTCAATGTACTGAAATCTTTTGAGGATCGAATTGCGTTAAAGATTCCCAATGAGTATCCGAAGTACAGCGCAATGCTTTGAGATGCAAAGGTTAAAAGGAATATATTTCTTAGCTCAATCAGTCTCTTTCGAAATGTTTAAATAAGAATATTCAATGTACTGATAATTGTCCCATTTCTGACCATGTTAATAGCATATAAATGTATTCACAATTTCACTCAGCCACCTAACCTTTTAAATAATTTATACTGTATGATTCTATTGATAATGTCGAGTTTTATCAGTGCAGATCTGATCATAATTTTGAGTGAATCTTACTTTGGTTGGCATCTCACACATCGAGGTAAATGGCAGCTCAAAATATGCAAAGAATATCCAAGATACCTAAGTAGCTTAAGGTTCACAATTCCATCGAACGACTTATCTTTTCTTGCCGAGTAATCTGAATGTAAGTAACCTCAGCATTGCTCAAACAGTGATGAAGACGACACATATGTCCAAAAGTCTATGAAGTCTTCAAGTATTCTACTTTCAACGACCAATTCTCACAGCTGTACTAAAGGAGAGAATGAACTGCCGCATGGTGTACTTATCATCTGATACGTAGTTGGATATCTCACCAACATAAGCAGTGGTATAAGTTGGCAAAATAAAAAAACGGGCTTGACGACTTTTTGCATAATAGTGTGAATAGCCAGTGGATTACAAGAGATGTCTATGATGTCACTAAGTGATAACCACAGTGAAAATAGCAGTACAATAAGGTGAGATCAAAACATCACAATTAGGTATTCAAAATAATCCTTAAAAATTTTATTTACCGATGAAACTGTTTGAAGTAACTGTGATTTCGCTGATTGGCTTTAGTAATACACGGTGAGGATTTTAGATGGAATGAAAACTTGGGTCATGATCGAAACCAATGGCCTCCGAACCTGATTGTTTAGATCTGAAATTTACTTGTCACCTGGAGGTTAACCTGAATATGATATGATTGCATGATACGTAGCTTTCCTTCATCATGATTACACTGGCTACCAAGCTTGGTTTGCTATCCCAACCTAAATAGAACTGAATCAGATAGAATGGTGCATCAGACTGATTATTACTGAAGGATTTAGTTAATATGCAGCTGACATATGAGAACTTCTTGCTTAGTATTAGGTGGCTTGATTAATGAAGGGATGTACAGGCTTTCTATGCGTATGCAGTTCCAGTTTTCCTACTTATTTACTGATTGATCATGATTTCCCGAGGATATATCTACAGAAAACAAACAGTGCCTAGTGTAGCAGATGCTTATCGACCTTTCAGACAACTGAAAAGGTGAATTTAATGCCCATTATACAGCCACTGTCTGTCATACATGGTTGTGTTGAGTTGGTAATAGGCATCAATTATTATTCAAAGAACACAGGACAGCATTTTTGTTTTTATAGAGGCGGGAGGTCTGGACCCAATTCAGAGGCAAACCAAAAGCCATTCGACTTAGAGATAAACACTTCAGTGTCCCACTACTGATTAGGAATTCGATGGTTGTTATGTTTCCACTTTGTGCGGTTTATGAACATTCATGAAATTTCTCCACTTTCACTTGCTAGTATCTGATGAACCACTTTGTTTCAAGTTGTTATTCATCGTAGACTGACATCAGTTGGAGGAACAATGGGAACCTGGGAGCACTGGACAGCTGTTTTGTCCTAGTGTAGGACTCCTCAGCAGTGAGCACCCACGACCCCGCCCTCCAGGGATCGAACTTGCGACCTTCAAGTTCCGCGGCCAGCGCGTTACCATTGAGCCAATGGGTCAGAATCTAATGCTCCATATTTCCAACTTGTGCTAGCTCACGATATGGCGCAACCGCCACCCAATATCATCGTTGAGTATCTGTCCTCACGACCATCAGGCTTTGACTCCACCGGTCACGACTACTAATTGGAACTTCGGGAATACTTCTCGAAACTAGCCACCAATGAGCACCAGTTCAACAGAATTTTGAGGGAGTTGTGGAGATTTGAAAATATTTCAAGTTGTTATTCATCGTGAGCTAACAGGAGTTGGAAATATGGGCTATCGGGTCCCGACCCGGTGGCTCAGTGGTAACGCGCTGGCCGCGGAACTTGAAGGTCGCAAGTTCGATCCCTGGAGGGCGGGGTCGTGGGTGCGCACTTCTGAGGAGTCCTACACTAGGACAAAACAGCTGTCCAGTGCTCCCAGGTTTCCATTATTCCTCCAACTGATGTCAGTCTACGATGAATAACAACTTGAAATATTTCCAGATTTCCACAACTCCTTCAAGAATCACTTTGTGTTCACATGGAATCGACAACCCTTGACCCGACATAACTTAAGGTCAGAGATGCGTACTGCTGAAGAGTCTTGAAATAGAACGAAATAGTTGTGTTATACTCTTTAATCTCCAAAGGTTCTGTAGATGATATTAATCACTATTGATAACTATGTTATAGCCAGTCGTTTCTTCACAAAACTATTGACTGAATAGGAATCGTGAATAACTGTTACCTCTCTTTTATTGATTAAAGTAGGGGAATTAATTTTTCTGAGTTCACATGGAAGCTGGGATCTATCACTGATATTCACAACTGATATTCGAGGGAAATCGTCTTGGATATTACTCGTGATTAGTTGTTCGAGAGGGATAAGAATGTCACAAGGTTCGAATGATAATAATTCAACACTTGAAGAATTTAAGATTGTGCGATGGCTAGGAGATGTAGTTCTTTGGTCTAGATGGTCGATTATGAACCAGTACGTTATCAGTTTGCCTCCTGTATGACATACAGAGGTAGTATGATCAGTGACTACACAACAGATGTGGTTCATTGTAAAGTTATTGAATCTAAGTAGGGTTGTTGAGTTATATCTTTTTAGTTACTAGGGCTTCTAATCTAGAATGAGGTAAGTACCTTGTACTTTTCGTTCTAACCGCCAGTTCCTCAGTTATCATTAATGTTGGATAATATTTATTTCTTCAGAAACTGTCTGCATAATTTCAAATTGTTTAGGGCGAAATTCCTATGATTATTATGTACATATATGTGTACTGAAGAGCTAGTTTGTTGAAGATGCTATCCAGACTGACATCTCAAGGTAACCTGAGTCCTGGACTACTACCATTGCATAAGGTTTAACCTAATTATACTTCTAAATTCTCCACCTACCCTTTTTGTACCTCAAAAAGGATGAAGAAATAGGTTGGTTGCTTTTTCCTGGTGATGAGAAAACTTTCTCATCCAGTGAAGTACTTGCTTTTGATTGATCTTAAATTGTAAATTAGTCTGATACGCTTGTTGGGTGCGGTAGTGTTTGTATAAATTATTCAATTTGTGTCGGTACAACCTAATCTCATTGGAGTCAGATATATACCTTAGTGGTCAGTGGAAATCAATATCGATGACGACGGTATAAATAAAATTTGTCTTTCTTATAATTAAAATGGGAGTAAAGATTTCAGGTTATTTCTTTAAAACAGTTCGGAAGTTTGTGGGGACTTACTTATTAATCTCAGGTTGGTATTCATCACGAACGTTTGGGGAACCCTTGGAAATCTGGGGGCACTGAAAATATGTTTCTTCTTAGTGTGCGCACCCACTACCGCACCCCACCAGGGGTTGAACCTGGACTTCCAGGTGCCCGTAGTCATTGCGTTACCACTGAACATCTGGGTCAGGATTCTTTAATATTTTAATGATAACGATGATAGTTAATAATCCATAAAGAAAAAAGACATCGATTCCCTCAAGACTGAAGACATGCCTTCCAGAGGAGTGCCACCAAGCACGAAACCTAGACTCAGGGGTTCCTGTCGATCGCCTTCAGTCAACTGAAAAAGGAATTTCTACTTCACCTAATTCTATGAGTATTACCCGAGTATGTTGATGAAAAAACAATAAGGAGTAGTATGATTTGCCTAATTTTTTGTGATCTCGTACACAACATGCAATCACATGACAGCAGGGAAAAAACTTTAGTGTTTGAAGTAGTTTTCAAACCTGATCACGAGTTAAGTCTAGTAGCTCAGTTGCTACAGCACCCTGTGGGTAACTTAAAGGCCATTGGTTCGAATCCCATCGCGGTCCACATTCTCATTTCACCTCTAACCATCACATTGTATTAATAGCACTATACTGTCAAGCCACAGCTATCTCTGACAGCCTCATTAATAACTGGTAACAATATAATTACTTCCTGGTATGAATTTACTAGTTTGAACTGATCACTCATTTTTGGTGTATGAAATTCTTTTGTGAATATCTTCATTGATTAAGCTGTACATAGGATTTAGGAGATAATCGATTCATTTCATTCAAATATCGATGAAACTATGTTACCACACCATTGAATCTTGAACGCATCATTTTAGTGTTCATTCACTATTTTACAATCGATTAATAAGTCTCAACAAACCTCCGGATAGAATTAATCTGGCTCTCATTGGTAACTAGCTTCGAGAGGTGACTCTTGAAGTTCCAATGAAAAGTCATGACCAGTAGAGTCAACCAAGTAGAACATAAGGACAGTTACTCAACGACAAAATTGGATGTAGATCACGCTATATCGTGAACTGACAGAAGTTGGAAATATGGACTATTGAATTCCGACGGAGTGGCTCAATGGTAAGGTGTTGGCTACTAAACAAAGAGGGTCCTGAGTGTGATTCGTGGTGAGGCGGGGTCATGGGTGTGCACTGCTGAGGAGTCCCGCACTAGGACGAAACATCTGTCTGGTTCTCCCAGGTTTTCAACCTGAAAATCTTGTATTTTTCAGCATAATTAACTGATGCTAAATTTTGAAGAAAACTGTCTATAGATTAATTTATTCTCTCCAAGGTTTTTGCTGTAAGCGTAAAACATAGGCACTATGATAAATTGTAATTCCGTTTTGATTTATTGATTAGGTATGTCACACAGTCAAACAGTATTATCTACTGGATAAGGAGAGAGCATTCTTAATATCTGCTGTGCTAGCGTACAAGAAGGGCACCTTAAAAGCGTGAAGCATATCTCTCAATAAGGCTGGGTTTGAGTTGCGTTTAAACCTACAAACTCACTTAGAAATAAGTTTTGTAGGTTAAAAGATCCTAGTGAGCTAATTAGGCAGAATAATTTAATTTGCCAAATCCCTTGCAATGATTGCAAGAACAAAGTAGTGGACCAGGGTCAATTAGAATAACAGAGCACAAAAACTTAGCTAAATCAAGATTAGTAGATAAGGAACCTGGCGAAAACCTGAGATATGTATGCGACTATACACAACCAGACAATAGGAAGGAACAGAGTGATATTCTTTATAAATTAACGTAATAGATGGAGGGGAAGATTGATAACTGAATCTTTGTCAGTCGAACCAGAGACAGTATGTGGAGTATGAATGATTCAGTACCTGTTCTAGATAGATTGAAAATCCTACTTGTCTTATCACAGAGAAGGAGAGAGAATAAGAAATGAATAAACCGTCTCTCAAAGTTGTGGATTCGCCTAATATGAATACGGACAATAAATTACGTCCGAAATAGTACTGTTTCACTATGACACAAAATAAAGTTTTGTTTTGACACTTGTAATCTCTTGTTGCTATGAAGGGCCAAATTGCTTGACCTCTGTTGGTAGATGACCTTCAATGCAGGTGCCTTGATACTGACGATTATCCATAATGTTACGTTCATCTTAATTACTAACGGCGGAATCCAGGTCATATGTCTCGTCCTATTTGCGGCTCGTCAGCTCGATTTACCTGCACCTCAGCAAGTGATGTTCCTCCCACAAAGACTCGAAGCAAGCACTAGTGGCTTCAGATTTCAGAGCACTATCTACTAGGCTACTGAGTCATGATAGCCACGTATTGTGCGATGGGTATCAGTTGTTGTTTAATGACATTTGTAATTTCCCGTTGTTATTTAAGGCAGATGAATATAACATCATGGATATTCGACTGTATCGAGACATTCGGATAGTAGTCCATCTGCCAACAGAGATCCAGCAATTTGGCTATGTATAGCAACGGGAAATTAAAAAGTGTCAGTCAACAACTGATACTAGAGTGGCTGTCGTTATTCAGTGGCCTAGAGGACAATACTCTGGGGTCTGAAGTGATGGGTGCTGGGTTCGAATCCCAGTGGGAACATCATCACTAACTGTGGTGCAGGTAAATGCAGCTGACGAATCCCAAATAGGATGGAACGTTCGTCCTGGGTTCCACCGCTAGTCGCCAAGATGAACATCACATAAAATGTTACCGACAAGGCTTTATAGAAACATCAGCTTCAGAGATTTGGGCATGTAATACGACCATCTGAATAAGTTCAAGGGGATACATGACTCAAGGGCTCGAGATACGGTAAGATATAACCGTAAGTAGGGGAGAGACTCCAAAGACCACCCCAGGAAAAGCTGAAACGACCGATTAGACTTCTTTATTTTCAAGTTGGTATTCATCATGAACTGACATCGTTTAAAGAACTAATGAAAATTTGGGGACACTGGATAACCGTTTCGTCCTGGTATGGGACTCCTCAGCAGTGCGCATGTATGATCCCACCAGGAGTTTAACCTAAGACCTTCGAGTTCTGTGACATGCACATCACCATTGAGTCATCCAGTCAGGATCTAATAGTTCACATTTTCCTACTTCTATCCGTCCGTGATGAAAATCTCGTTTTCCAACTGAAGTGAACTTTAGTTGTTGCTACTGGGGTGGACTTTTGAGTCAATCCCATATGTTGTACTGAGTCATTGCTAATACCAGATAATCGTATTTTATAGCAATGATGCGAGATCAAGGATTGATAAGTGTTGGATTTCTACTGGAACGGTACGGTCTCATTTGACATTTGAATGTTCTTGGTCCAATCATACGACAGATGTACGTGGTGTTAGTTGTTTAATCAACAGAAAGCCTGCTCCTCCTAGGTTTTTTACTAGTTGATACTCGTCAGCAGGATGTGTCAGCAACCCTTAGGAAACTTATGTCCTCTGCAAGATTAAAACTCACATCAACCAGTATTTCAATAAGCGATGTTACAGCTGAGTTATTCCGGTCGCGATTGGCCTCATGTTGGAGTAGATTATATACAGCGACTGTTCACTGGAGAGCAAAAAATCTCATGTTGTCTAGCCGTGATTGTTGGCCAAATTTCGCAATGGGGCAACCAAGCTAGGAGACTCACCATGTAAATGGAAGATAGTGTTGATCAGTTCCAGTGATTTTCTATTTGCTGTCAGCCTATATGCAAGCCTGTAACCAATGTTACGATTTTCATCTTTCTGTTTATATATTAGAGGCAACTATTTATTTATACTACTGAATTCATCATTTTGTTTTGCTGTAAAATGGCACTCTGCTATGCTGAATTTCAACTAAACTTAACTGTGGACCTACTGACAAATTTAATAAAATATTGTTCAGTCTTGGGCTAGTTTAAGTACTGTGATTGTACTTGTCTCTATCTGTTTGTCTGTCCACTTATCCACCATTATGTGTTGGTCTGTCTCTACCTCTCTCTCTCTCAAGTATCTGTCTGTCTATCTATCTGTATGTGAGTGTGCACGTCTGTAGCCAATGATGTAAATTCACTTGTTGAGAAATAGGCGTATCGTAGACAAAGTTTATCAATATGCAACAGTATCAGTAGTGTTATAAAGAGGGGAAAAAAAGATAGCGAACAAGTGGAAGCCAAATAAAAAGTACACTTGATTTCTGTAGACAGACTTTTGCAAAATAAATGAAAGACAAAACTTGAAGTACATTCAAAGTTACTGTTTTTCTCTTTTTAGTTTAAAAACATTTTTATGCTTAACATTTTTCTGTAATGAACATTTCATTTTATCAACAAAAGTTAAATTCATACAATTTATGTTTTCAACTATATGAGATTGTTGATATCTGATTAATAACTAGCTAGCAGGACGTGCTTTCGTCCTGTTTGGGACTCGTCAGCTGGATGTACTTCCACCCCAGTAAGTGATATTATTCCCATTGAGATTGAAATCCAGCACCCATCGCTTCAAACTCCAAAGTGTTAGCCACTATGCCACTTGGGCTCGAAACTGCCGCTTATGCAACGGGTATCAGTTGTTGTTGTTATTTTTATTGATACTTGTAACTTCCCGTTGCTATACAGGGTCGAATTCCTCGACCTCTGTTGGCAGTTGGGCTGTATTATCTTTTTGTGATGGTGGGGTGATAGTTAAAAGTGTACTCTCCCTTGAGAAGTTAACAAGAAGTAGCTGGCAGGTAGCTAGTGTTATTTCGTTTTCAGCTAATTTTCCGGTTGTGGTGTGTTGACATTTTCTGTTCTAAATGTAAGCAAATTAGTAATAGATTAACGAGAAGAATGGCAACTTGATCCTCTCAGGGAGGAAAGTTGCTTTGGAGATCTGTCTTAGAAGACCATTCATAAATCAGTAGGGGTGACACGCGCTGGCCAATGGTGTTAGGAGTCACTTAGACGAGAAGATATGGGCGATGTTTTATTTCTACTTTGGGGACTTCATGAAGAGGTGACAGTTATTTATTGCCAACTGATTCTTAATGGTTTACTGACTGAGATCATTTCGTTTGGAAGATTATCTTAACAGTGATTGGCCACTGGAAACTAGCCAATCGCACATTGTCTAGTCCTAATTGCTGATTAACATGAAATTGACTACTGTTCTCTGACTAATCAGTATACCTAACTCACCCTACAGAGGGTCGGTGGTGTCGTCAAAAGCTTACAAGTAACATTTCTGACTGAACTACTGAGTGACACAAGTTTAATTATCTTGGATGACATCATTCCCCCTCCCCAGAGTGGCAGATACATCTTGGTGATGTATGCCAACAAGTATCAAAACGTATCTTCATCGTTTCTTGCCAAATGTTTTCAGTCACCTCACGAGGTAGTTTTTCTAACACCAAAGGAACATGCCACCTGTGCCTGGTTATTGTAAGTTCAAGGTTACTAGTGTGACCAGCTCAAATTAACACTATGATGTCCCACTAGTCAATATTAACAATAATTCTATGCCAATCTCGATTTTAGTGATACTATGGTGATAAGTGTGTATGGTGAAATATTTCTCAATATTGATTAATGTACAAAGCGTATAGGGATCGACAAACTTCCTATTTGTTGTGATCTAGTATTCATTTAGAAAATGTGCACCCTTACTCACCTTCAAAACTCAAGTCATGATATACTCGTCTGATGATGGATGAATCCCCTGTGAAGCATTTCGCATTGAAATCTAGTTGACCCACGCTTTTGTTCAGCTCAAAGAACTTTTAATATACTTGATCATCTTATGCTTCTGTAAAATCGAAAGATTGAGTGGAACAATCATCCATTAATAGGTATTTTCCTAGGAGTGATTGGAGACTGTAGTTGATGCTGATTCATCCACACGTCCTTTTTATACTAATAGTACCATTTCGTTGTTTGATTAACCCCTTCCTATTATTCTTCTCTTCTGGTGACTTCCTACGACCTATTTTGCATTTTCCACATTTCTCTGTTTGTCATGTTGCTGGGTGTGTGAGGTGTAGCTACTTGAACCGTCACATAGTATAGCCAGACCCCATAGTGATACTGAATGACAAACTGGTTGAGTTTCCTGATGAGTTATCCACATTTTGATGATTGAAGATACCTCGAAACTTCGAAACAACCTAAATCCCGAAGGTGAATAAGAAAGTATCCATTTATACGAGTCGAAGAGGAAATAAAGACCTGGATGATGATAGGATTCTAATGAACAGCTTCACTCAACATTCATTTTCATGCAAATTAATTTTCAGATTTGTTTGGTAGTCATTTATCTTACATGTAGTGAATGAATAACGTTAGGAATGAGCTGTAAGTCCTTAAGGCAGTTGCATTATACAATAATTAAACTTTATTAAGAGGTATCTGGTGTGATTTCGATTTTCCAGACCAGTAATAATACGTCAACAATATAACCCAGGTCTAGGTTGCATCATGTAAGAAATTGTATAAAACTGAGGGGGAATAAATTTACGAAGTTCCTGAATGCTAACTATTTCTTCAGTCAACACTTTTCTCGATGAAACTACGGGAGATTACTGTGGTTGGGTAGATTGTTATTCGTGCAACAGAACAACGAATACAGGCTAATAGAAAACCTGTCATGACCTAGGTTTTCTCTATCCACCTAAAGTTATCGCCCCATGATAATTTGTCTACTATATAACGATAGTCTTGGAACTGAAGATCTCCGTGTAAACAATCACCGACATGACTTATAAATGACTTATAAATAGAATTTGATCACTCCAGATCTTGTCAAAATTATTTCCTGTCAACCTTCATGACCCTTTAAGTAACTAACTGAAAGGGAATAGCGTCTTTCAGCATACTTATTTAGTAGTATTGAATAGTGGTTGATGGCGGATCCAATGACTTCAGTTTTAACATATTAAGTATTCGTCAAGTGAATTTACTGGGCTGTCAATGTATGTTGTTGTTCCGCTGAAATTCTGATCCTGAAACCATTACTTCAAGTCAGTTGGGTAGGGGTTTAGAAGACATCAATAATCGGAGAACTATATTCATTCCGTACCATCTGTCTCTGAAGAAATTACTTTAGTCGGGAGGAAACTGAAACATAATTCCATATTAGGTTGTTTATTTAATATAGCGCAAAGTGTCACAGTACAATCTACTGGATGACATTCCAACTAGAATTTATTGCTCATATTCATATCATACGACTTTCAAACTCCACTTTTATTGTCCAACAGTTCTTCATTAGTTTATTTTCCAGATATCTGCAATATATGATGAATTATTCCTGTCACACTTGTGTTAGGTGCTGATTAAATGAACAATGATTTTGTGATCAATCTTTCTTTTTACTTACCTACCTATAATGGATTTTAGAATTGTCACTCTATCCCACCCACCCTATAGTTTTCCTCTGAATTACTTACTTATCCTACTAAAGTCTGTTATTGTTTGTTAAATTCTATCTGACCCTGATTGGTTGCTTTGACCTATATACTTGACCTTACAATCATTACATGAAATTTGATAAATTAGGCTAAACTGCCTCTTAAATTTTGAGAGGGTTGTGGAGATTTGGAAATATTTCAAGTTGTTATTCATCGAAGACTGACATCAGTTGGAGGAACAAAGGAAACCTGGGAGCACTGGACAGCTGTTTCGTCCTAGTATGGGACTCCTCAGCAGTGCGCACACACGACCCCACCAGCAGGGATCGAACCCGCCACCTTCAGGTTTCGCAACCAGCGCGTTACCATTGAGCCACTGGGTCAGAATCTAATGCTCCATATTTCCAACTTGTGCTAGCTCACGATATGGCGCAAACCGCCACCCAATGTCATCGTTGAGTATTTGTCCTCACGGCCATCAGGTTTTGACTCCACCGGTCACGACTACTAATTGGAACTTCGGGAATACTTCTCGAAGCTAGTCACCAAAGAGCACTAGTTCAATTAAATTTTGAGGGAGTTGTGGAGATTTGGAAATATTTCAAGTTGTTATTCATCGAAGACTGACATCAGTTGGAGGAACAAAGGAAACCTGTGACAAGTCGTGACCGGTGGAGTCAAAGCCTGATGGCCGTGAGGACAAATACTCAACGATGACATTGGGTGGCGGTTCGCGCTATATCGTGAGCTAACAAAAGTTGGAAATATGGAGCATTAGATTCTGACCCAGTGGCTCAATGGTAACGCGCTGGTCGCGGAACCTGAAGGTGGCGGGTTCGATCCCTGCTGGTGGGGTCGTGGGTGCTCACTGCTGAGGAGTCCCATACTAGGACGAAACAGCTGTCCAGTGCTCCCAGGTTTCCATTGTTCCTCCAACTGATGTCAGTCTTCGATGAATAACAACTTAAACTGCCTCTATTGGATCTCAGCCTACAAAGTTTCTCTGTAAGCTAGTTTGTGGGTTTAGCTGCCACCCTAATCTAAGTGTTCTACTTAAAATTTCAGATATACCTTCTTTACATAGCAACACTACAGTATAGTAGAGTACAAAATTTTGGCGAAACATACGATGGTAGACTCTACTAAGACAAGTAATTTAGACAGAAACTCGGTTATCACTTTGTATATACTGGCCCATTATCATACTATAGGGTTACAGTTCTAAAATCCAATATGGGAAGAGATTGATCACAGAATCTTTGTTCATTGAATCAACACTTAACACATATGTGACTGGAATGATTCATCACGTATTGTAGATATATGGAAAATTTTACTATTATTCAGATAAAAGAATGGAGAATCGTTGGACTGTATAAAAAGAGGTTTGATATGAATATGAGCAATGAATTCTGGTCGAAACGTCATCCAGTAAGGAATACTGTGTCATTGTGTACTATACCAAACAAACAGTTTGATATGGGATTATACTCTACCACAGTTTACTGTTGGATTAATTTGAAACATAGTTTTCGTACGCCATAGTTAACAGTTTTTCTTTCAGACGCTAATTCATAACAGGACAACAGGATATTCAGTATTTATCAACCTTCTTCATGTCAAGACGTACTGTGGTACAGTGATTAGTGACTGGAGAGTATCTCATCAGTCCAGCTTATCCATTTCTATCGTAGACTAATCATGTCTTAAATAGCTAGGTAGGACAAGGTTTTCAACGCATCATCTCCAACCCTATGCCAACAAATAGTATATTATTGTTATACTCCTTTACTGTTGCCTCTATCATGATTCAATACTGAACATTTTTTTTGAACGCGTAAGGTCACTAATTGCATTTTCTAGACAAAAAATTAGTCATTATTAATAGGCAATGAATCGGGTAGACTTACTTCAATATTTTGCATATAAGTAAGGGTGAGGCAAGGAAGAAGAGTCATACACCACATGGGAGTTCTGGAGATGACACCCATTATCCCACCCTAATGACAATACATTACATATCTTACATTAATTGACTAATTAATTAAGTTGTCAGTTGTCATTAACAGACTAAAGATCAGACTGTCATAAGCAAACTACACAGATAAGGGGAAAAATCAAAGGAAGTAAGTGAAAATGGGCTTTCCCTTGACTTGTTCTTCGTTATCATAAAAAAATTGCATGCAGTTCCTCTGAGTTGGTTTTACTGTCTGTAAAAGTGATTAACTTGTTAACTGTTATTATAATTGGAATAACTTATTTTACAAAATATTTCACATTATGGATCATTACAATCAATCCGTATTCCTTCGCACACCCGATGTGATTGACCCCATAGTTCATGAAAAGTAATTTGATTCATGGTTTGTGGGGTCTGGTTGATTTTAATGTAGGCACGACCCAGTGCATGAATCAAGTGAATGTAAGGAAAAATACTTGCTGATAGCTTGTTTTTACTGATGTTTCGTCACTTAGTGAGCTATGACAGTAGTCATTTTTTTACAAATCACACACCTCTGATTGCACTAGGATAATGTTCTAAATAACATCAAATGCACTACAAAGCAAATTATTCCCTATGAACAACAAACTTTCCCAGGCATCACAATCTAATTATATTTGTGAATGAATATGCTTGGATTACGATTCAGAATACACAGGATTGCTGACTTGACAAAAATAAATACCGAATGGCTCCTATTCTACCCCTTAGTAGTCCAGTAGAGCTCATAAAGCTAGAAAATATTTCAGTCATGCATACCTCTGTCGGTTATAGTTTCGGTCTGTGTGATGGACTTCGACACTACTGATGTTATTTAGAATGGTGTAAAAAGAATTAATAAAAACGTCTAACTACGTAGTCTTACAAGAGGTTAATCGTGTCACGAATAGATCAGAAGTAACGTTGCTGACTACAACACTGAGTGACGCGGGTTCAAATCCCACAGAGGACATTAGTTCCCTCAAGAATATAGATATGCCTTGTTGACTAGTGCCAAAAAACACAACCTAGGTGGTGAAGGGTTTCCTACCGACTGTCTCCAACCAACTAATATCCATCAAAGTGAACTGAGGCTGCAGGTAAGAGAGACCTGACGACATTGTATCAAATAACCAGGTTGCTATCAGGGAAGAGACCAACACAGATGAAACCAATAAAAGATGAAGAAGGAAATTTAATTACAAAAGAAGAGAAACAGAGGAAACGATGGGCCGACCACTTCAAGAAGCTCTTGAATCGACCACCACCTGCACTTCGTCCAGAAATACCACCTGCAGCCGCTGAATTACAAGTGAACATAAATCCCCCAACGAAAATGGAAGTCCTGAACGCCATAAAGCTAGTGAAATGCGGGAAAGCAGCAGGACCAGATGGGATACCGCCAGAAGCACTGAGAACAGATGCAGAGACAACAGCGGACATGCTCACACCACTATTGCAGAAGGTGTGGAGGGAAGAGAAGGTACCTGACGATTGGAAGAAGGGTTACCTTGTCAAACTGCCGAAGAAGGGAGACCTCAGTGCTTGCAAGAACTGGCGCGGAATCACTCTCCTATCCACCCCAAGTAAAATATTAAGCCGCATCATCCTGGAGAGGCTTAAAGACGCACTGGATTCAAAACTGCGACCGGAACAGGCAGGCTTCAGGAAGTACAAATCATGTGCTGACCAAATTGCAACGCTTCGTATCATCATAGAACAGAGCGTAGAATGGCAATCAGCTCTATACCTCAACTTCATCGACTTTGAGAAGGCCTTTGACAGCGTCGACCGAGAAGTAATTTGGAAACTGCTTCAATACTACGGAGTACCGCAAACCTTTATCCGCCTCATTCAACAACTATATGAAGATGCCACATGCCAAGTAATCCACAATGGGAAGCTCAGTGATGCTTTTGAAGTGAAGACAGGAGTGAAACAAGGTTGCCTACTATCCCCCATGATATTCCTTATTGTGGTGGACTGGATCATGCAGCAAACAGTAGGCAGCGAGAAGAGGGGGATACACTGGACGACGGAAAAGAACCTAGAAGACTTGGATTTCGCCGATGACTTATGCCTAATGTCACATAAACTTGAAGATCTGCAGGCAAAAACTAACAAGTTGACAGAAGAGGCAGCGAAGACAGGACTTCAGGTGAATATAGAGAAGTCAGAAGTGATGAAGATACCGCACCACCACCATCAACAACAACAACAAACTCCAATCACCGTCAACGGGAGAAACTTGAAGGAAGTAACCTCCTTCACTTATCTAGGAAGCACTGTTTCAACTACAGGCGGGACGGACGAGGACGTCAAAGTCAGAATCGGAAAAGCAAGACAGGCGTTCATTAGCCTGAAACCAGTGTGGAGATCTTCTGCACTCAGCATGTGGAACAAGATACGGATTTTCAACACCAACGTCAAGTCAGTGCTCTTGTATGGCTCAGAGACTTGGCGCGTCACGAAAGGCATTTCCAATAAACTACAGACATTCATCAACAACTGCTTACGCTCGCTGCTGAAGATCAGATGGCCAGAAAAAATAAGCAACAAGGAACTCTGGGAACGAACCAACCAAGAACCTATCACGCAACAAATATGCAGGAAGAAGTGGAGATGGATTGGCCATGCACTGAGAAGGCCGACTGAGGACATCACGCGTCAGGCCCTCGAGTGGAATCCCCATGGGAAGCGACGAGTTGGACGTCCGAGGGTGACATGGAGGAGGTCATGCGAGGAGGAAATGAGAGCTTGCGGGCTGTCGTGGAACCAGGTTCAAAAGATTGTAGAGAACAGAGTTCACTGGAGACGTGCTACTGAAGCCCTATGTTCCACTAGGAACTCAAGGGACTAATAATAATAATAATAATAATAATAAAGTGAACTGAGATGATGAGCTTCCCAGCTTGGTGGGTAAATTGCCAAATGAACAGTGAAATTCAATCAGTGCTCAGGACCAGATAACGAGAGAGTACTTACTCTCCAGTAACCAATTAATGTACATAGTGTATTCCCTGAAGTCGCCTAATTGGGAATGAGGTGAATAAACATAACTGTATCTGATTTCATTTACTTCTATTGTTCATGTTCGCTATCATTTTCAATCACTCGACAGTACAGAATCATTGATACAGAAAAACTGTGATAAGCTCGTCAAGCATAAGCTTGAATATTATGAATTCCGGTTGACGATTACTTTGATAAAACTGTCGGTACTAAACACAGGAAATGCCAGTAAAATTAAGTTTTTCTTTGTTGTATATTCAATCGAAAATATAAATACTAGACTAATACCATTATACTACTTTTTAATCAGTCAGTCGCAAAAGAAAGAACAATGTAAGTAGAATAAAAATACTACTGTTCTAAAATTGAAGAGTACTAGTTAACAATCTTGTCTTGTAATGATTGTTAGTTGTTCTATAAACGCCGACATTTGACTGTCAATGTTTCTTCATCCGGTCGGATGACATCAGTTGTATTAATTAACTTTATAAGGAAAAGAAGAATTTCTTTTAAGGTTATTCAAATATTTAGATAGAATGATTCTTAACTTTAAGAGATGGTCATTTCTGCATAGAAGAACGATAGAACCGCATTTTGGTTTTCATAGCTATGGGTAGTCCATTAGGACCATTACTGGCTGATATTTATATGTCATATATTGAAAATCTGGCTAGTGATCTCATCCCTAAAGTTCCTCTTCACAAGAAATATGTTGATGACAGCATAGTGGTTTGTGAGACGCGTGAGAATACGGCTTGTCTACTAAATAGACCTAACGCCGTACAAATACACATCAGCCCGACATGTGAGGAAGAGAATAGTAATCAACTACCATTCCTGGATATACTCCTCAGTCGACAAGAAGATGGTTCAATAAGACGGTCAGTTCACAGAAAGCCTACATGGACATGACAATACCTGAATTTCCACAGTTTTTGTCCATCCAATCCAATACAAGTGAGGTTTAGTAAAATGCCTGTTTAACAGGATCTATCGTATCAGTACACCAGATGTGATGGATGAAGACATCACATCAAATTACTGAGCAAAGCACTTATGGAAGGTGGATATTCGATGAAGTTTATAAACCGTTGTAGAGGTCAAGTAGCACCAAAGCCAACTGTATACGCGGTTCCTAAGAAAAGCGTCCATATCGCTCTGCCATACAGAGGGAGCTAAATAGTATCATTTTGAGACGAAGGCTGACATCAGCCATTAAGAAAATGTATTACGTGGCGAATCTTACCATTGTGGAGAAAACAAAACACATGCTTCACCAAAAACCTAAACACTGTATTAGTGATTATATCACATCCCATTGTGTTTACCAATTTACATATGTGTGTGGTCACATATACATGGGGAGTAGTAGTCGAGTTATGCAGTTGAGGGTGGGAGAACATGTGCCTAAATGGCTTCAAAAACAAATGGAGTGTGAAACAGTGATAAACGCTGGTGGGAGACGACCCTCTTCATCTATAGCTAAACATATCATAGAAACAGGTCACAAAGTTAATGTTCAAACAGCTCTCAAAGTTTTAAATAGAAACAGTCAGGGATGTATTCCGAGATTTGTGGAAGCCATAGGCATACACAAATTTAAACCACTTTTTATGTGTACAACAACAGTTTGTTATTACACTACACCTACCTTGGTAAACTTTGTTTTCTTACCAAGATTAGGACCAAATATGTCACTTCCTGTTTGTCATCATCTTTCTTAATCTTAATCCCCTATTGTGTTAATTGTTGTATTTATCTCCCCTCCCAGTCCTCGGTTTAATATATATTGACTTGACAAGTAAACGTGTGATCAGATTGTTCGAAATGTATTGGGCAAATACATCACAGTGCTCAGATAAACTTCGTCTTCTAATTACACTATCTTGCCGAATTGTTAGCGTTCACTGGTAGTAGTGTAGATACCGGTGGTATTTCCGGACGAAGTGCAGGTGGTGGTCGGTTCAAGAGCTTGTTGAAGTGGTCAACCCATAGTTCCTTTTTTCTCCTCTCTGGTAATTAAATTTCCTTCACCATCTTTTATCGGCTTCATCTGTGTTGATCTCTTCCCAGATAGTAACCTGGTTATTTGATGCAATGTTGTCAGGTCTCTGTCTCTCCTACCAGGAGCCTGTTCTGCTTCACTTGTCAGTGTGTCGTAGAAGTGTCTTTTGTGTGTCTGTGCACTCCTCTTCACTTCTTTGTCCAATGTAGTCTTTTATGGGTTGTGTTCAGTTCCTCTTTTCGTTGTTCATCCTTGCACTGGTTCATCTTCTGCTTCACCATCTTCCTCTCCCTACTCTATCAGCTTCCATGTGTGCGTCGAGATCCATTCCTTATCTTCTTTCTTCTTCCTTTCTAATAAGGTTATGCATGTTTCTTTCCACATAGGTTTCAAAGAGTTCCAGCGTTCATCCACACAGGTTTCTTCAGGGATGTTGCTCGATATCTCCCATTTTGTCTTGATGGCTGATGTGAAGATGTGCTTTGTAGGATTGGAGTGGTTTTGAAGACCTATTTATTAGAATTGATTGACTTTATATACACTGCTGATTATTTCAGTGAATATAACCACTTTCTGATGTTTACATCATCTTAATTTAGCTAATGGGTATTGTTGTTTGGTGTCGAATACTTATATTATTCCGTGAGGAGTTGCATAGGTCCGAAAGGGCTGGTTGGTGATGAAATCGTAGCTCGGATACAAAAGGCTTGACTGATGATTGCCTACTTGCGTCACCTGTGACGCAATTCCTTATCTAGAATGGTCATATTTATGTACAACAAGTAATCATAGGATCTTTTAGTCTGTTTAATGGCTACCAGTGGAATCAAGAACGCGTGTTTCCTCCTATTTGGGGCTCGCCAGCTAGATGTACCGGCACCCTAGTGGATAATACTGATCCCACTGAAACTCAGACCCAGCAGCCATCGCTTCAAATGCCAAGACATTGTTCACTAGGCCAATGAAGCGTGACGATAATAATAATAACCTCAGATTAATGCACATGAGTCATATCTTTATTCAAACTGAACTTTTCAGTGTTATTTGAACTGTGAACATTCCGTTTCGGTTGTACTGTTGTACACGAAGAAATAAACATATATATATATATATATATATATATATATATATATATATATATATATATGTCAATTTCATTAGGTCACCACTCTGTACTTTAACAATATGCTAATTTAGAAATTAGTATAAAAGTTGGTTTTTTATTGTACAAAATGGAGGTTACCTTTGAAAAAATAAAACAAGTGATTGCTTATAAACTTAATCGCGACGTGATTTACTCAATGGTCTGGTGGGTAACTTCTCGACATTTAAGGCGTTGGATACTGGGTTCGAGTCCCAGTGGGGATACTATAGATCTTCGAGGTGCAGGCGCTTCTGGCTGAAGAGTCCCAAGTAGGGTGGAACTCGCGTTGTTGACTCTCCCTGCTGACTATTAAATAAACTGAAACACAGTTCAGTTATTGCTTTGTAGTGATTGATTGATTCCAAGTAGTTTTCATTACTAACTGACATCATCTTGCATTGAAAACTCACTGAATCACTGGCAACTGAATGGCTCATTTGGTTTAGACAAAAAGAAACAAACAATGAAAGATGTTAAGTAACTTGATGGTCGGTTAAAATCTTAGCCTTCTAATGTCACTATTATACTTGAGAATGTTATTCCAGTGTTGTTTGGACTGCATGTTACTTCCTACAGCATTGACTAATGTGATGATTCTGGCTGATAGTCAAGCGGATAATTTCCATAGTACTGGATTCTTTGAGGTAGACGTTCTAGTTATGAAGTACTCACTGTTATACCGGATAACATCACTGGTAGGCATTCAGAATTTCTTTGCCAGTATCAAACTAATGTAAATTGTGTGTATGTGTGAGCTTTCCATGGTAGCTATCTTCTGATGGTGCGAAAATATTTTCTTCTTAGGTTGTTGATGGCAATAAACAGGAGAGCCTATTCTGCATATAAACTTAGTGCTTGATGGGACTTGTTAGCAAGGTATATATGCAACCTCGAGGGCATGATACCCTTACCAGGGATTCGAACGCATGTCACTCGGTATCCAAGTTGGTGGTGTTACTATCGGGTTATTTGAGTCGTGAATGACCTCCTAAAAGGGGTGACTAGATACATTTGTTCGTCACTAGAAGATCTGATCACCAGTACCATACTGTCTAGTCCTAACATGAATAAGCGTGAACTGCGGTGGTTAAGTAGCTCAGTTTTGTAGCTTTGACAAATAGAAATCGAACGGCCATGTATTGGATGAATTTCCTTTACACAAGCACTTTTGTACATAACAATATCTTAGTCTTAAGCGATTAAGCGATTACATAACTTTCTCTTCATGGAACTGAAAAACTAAATTTATGTGAATCTGTTTATTTAGTGTTTGAAGCATTTAAGATTTGTAACTAATATATGATGTACTTGATTTAAGCTTTCTTCACTCTTTCCAGGTGACTGATTGATATACTCTCCCATTCCAGTCCCTTCGTAAGGCAGTCCTTTCTTAAACTTCTATGGAAAGTTTCTACTTATATTTGTCTAACTATCCTTCTGTATTGCATATATCTTCCCTTTTTAGTGTTATTTATTTGGTAGTAGTGTGCGTTTCCACCCTGTATTGGACTCATCAGCTGGATGTAATTGACCATATGGAAAATGACAAATGTTAATGAATATATTTTACTGAATTTGTTTGTTTTTTCTATCCAGTTTAATTTGGTGTTCAGTCTATCATGGTGAATCGGCGCATCAATTAATTAAAAAACCAAATGAATTACGTGCTAAAGAATTGCATAATGCTGGTTCAACATCCAGGTATAAAGATCGTATCAACAACTTGACTTGGCTTAAAATTCCTATACCAACGAAAACAAACTCATCATCATTATCGAGGAGAACACTGACCAACCTTGAAACAGTAGATCGTAAAGGCAAGAAAAATACATCACCAACAGCAAGTGATAGTAATACAAGCGCAGTTAGCTTACTTTCAATAATTTATCACATTATTCTACCAATATCTTATGAGTTTGGACCAGATTTAGTATGTTTATTGATTGGATCCTATGAAGATAATCAGGTAGGTTAATTCAGTATATTGGTTGTAAATAAATGAATAAATGTTGAATCTTAAGTAAAGGCTTAGACAACAATACGATTCGGACCCATGACCTATAGGTTATTGGCTTACAGTTATCGCAAAACAGTTACAAGAAAGGAATAGGTTAGAAGTCAATACCCATTCGCTAACCAACAGATGTGTGTCTTAGATACAGCCAAAAGAAAGCCAGTATGCTTAACAAGAGCCTGGTAGTTGAAATTTGTTGGTGAACCAGATTTTAGGCAAATCAGTCACCAGTGATATAGCTCCATACTCCCCCAGCTCTCAGTAGTGGACACAGTTTATGCATCAAGTTTCCTATGTGGCCAGTAAGATAAACTTGATAGATAGATTTTGGCCAGTGCTGAGCATTGAGATCGGAATAGCTGCATCAGTTAGCCACTGGTGACAAATTCATACAGATTACTCACTTCTGCAAGGGATTGTGGTGAAGTTTCTGACTATGGCACTGAATGAAGCAGGTTTCAGTTACCAAGATAACACCAATTTCTTCAGTTACTAAAATGTATTACTGATGAGCTCCAATAAGCACGAAATCTGAGTCCAGGGACTCCTACCGACTGACTGTAAACATCTAATACCTAAATCCAGGTTTTTTCTTTCAAATTCAATTTTAGAAGCTGTAGCATACAAACTACTGGCTGGTACTGAGCAGTTGTAAAGCACTCATGCAAACTAGTAGTACTCCTTGTCAAGATCAAGGTAGTTCATACACTTTGTTTGTTGCCAAGCTCATTAGCAGTCTTCCTGTATTGATTTAGTGCAAAGAATAAAAATGATTCTAACTGCTAGTTATTCTCTTGAGAGGCCAACCAGAATTTAAGGGATTTCAAGGGTTATAATTCAATTTCTTGATAATAGTCTTGACACCACTATAAGTATCGAGTCGACTGAATACTTTAACTTAGATATTTTGGTTCTCAAAAGAGAAACTGAGGTTGAATGTTGCATACGCATATCACCTAATTCTCTCTTACAATTGAGATAGAGAAACATAAGCTTTCTGTTGTAATTACCTCGTAAATATGTACATCCGTTGTATGCGTACCAATTAACTTCTAAGGATAACCACTTTTCTGTGGAAATCTACCAGTTGAATTGCTTCAGTTAGTAAAATGGTTCAGTTCTTTTAGAAAATCTATATAGTTAGGCTTTGCCTACAGCTAATAGGTCATGAGCAATTAAAATTCAAGTTGGTATTCGTCGTGGATTGATATAAGTTGGAGGAACAGTGGAAACCTGGGAGCACTGGACAGCTGTTTTGTCTGCAGGAGTGAGGACAAATACTCAACGATGACATTGGGTGGCGGTAGACCTATATCATGAACTGACTGACAGATGTTGGAAATATGGACCATTGGGTTCAGTCCCAGTGGCTCAATAGTAACGTGCTGACCAAGGGACCTTGAAGACTTCGAAACTATTGTTTGTCTTCGCTGCTATAGTAAACTTAATAATAATAAAAGACTTGGTGAATATTGTGATCAGCAGATTTCACTTTTGATTTATACGACTTCAAAAGAGAAACGTATCATCAACAAATGTTAATAAAATAACATTCTTTCCTAGTTTGCTATGCGTATGTATTCAACAAAAAGGGAGTTTTCAATTTGGAGATTTGTGGGGATTTTATCGACCTCAAGTTATTATTCATCATGAATTGAAATTATTCGAAGAGCCGTCTAAAACCTAGGAGTACTGGACAGCCATTTCGTCCTGGTATGGGACTCCTCAGCAGCATGGACTTACAACCTCATCAGGGATCGAACCGATGGCCTTCGGGTTCTGCGACGGGCATGTTGCCATTAAGCCACTGGGTTGGAACCCAGTAGTCCACATTCTGCCATAGAATCGCTAAATACAACTGGTAGGTAGAATAAAATCAGACCTTCGCATAGTACACAACTCCAAGCAACCATGATATAATCAGGCGAGAACCGATTGTGAGACTTGGTTACGGTTCCCTTTAAAAATTATGTATTCGGACTGTAATATATTATCTGCTGGACATTAGAAATGGTGTAGAGATCACGAAAATGTTAACTGTATGATATACTACAAACTGTTATGAATAATTGGTAGACCGATAACGTCAACCAACAGTGTTCTCTAGTTCGATACAGAAGTGCTTTAGGTTATGAGCCGGACTGATTAGTGGTGTATCCAGATTGATTCAGCTCAGGTGGGCGTGCTCTTCAAACCTACTCACTGTTCGTTAACTACTCGCTCTGAACGAAACTAATTGTAGTACACCTTAAGTGATCTGAATCGCGGGCGAAACAAATGACCTTGATATAGCTGGATTACATCGATCTGGATAGCAAGATCTTTTGGTCAGAATAAGGAGTTAGTGACTACTAATTTCACTTTGTAGTATATATCACAGTGCCGTTATTTCGATTTGACTGTGTAATCTGTTGCTGAAATGACTTATTTCTCAGTAATGTCTCCATTGTTAAACTGTTTTTCCTACAGGTTTTAATTACACCAGATACAATAGCAAGAATAATTTATCTGTTGAATGGTTTAGGAGCAGTTGTATTAGTAGGCGGAACTACAGAACAATTATGTTGTGAATATATTGTACAAAGTCTTCTTGGAAAACCTTTACCAGTTGGATTTAACGAATTAGATCCAAGCTCACCATCATTTGAGTAAGTTGTTTGTTCACCTTATAGGTAATGTTGAAATTTAGTTTCAGACATCAGACTTTATTGTATTCATAACTAAAAGGTATATGTAAGTGAAAAACTTGGGCACTGTGGTAGAATGTAGTTCCATATTAGATTTGTTTATTTGATATAAAGCGCACAGTGATACAGTATTATTTACTTGATTACGTTTCGAGCATAAATTATTGCTCATAATCATATCAATGTAATCACACTTCTTTCGACATCTGATTTTATAGTCCTGTCACCTGATCTCTCTTTGTTTTTTTGTTTTTTGATTGGTAGTAAAGTTTTCCATATCTCTGGTATAGGTGTTGCGTCATTCCTATTACATGTGTTGGGTGTGAATTCGATGAACAAAGATTCAGGGAAAGATTTATAGACAAACAGAAGGAGTAGCAATGGGATCACCAATATCCCCTATAGTAGCAGATATATTTATGGATAGTTGGGAAGATATGGCTTTACGAACATATAATCCGACACCTAAGATATGGTGGCGATATGTAGATGACACATTTACAGTGTTGAAATCGGAACATATCGACAGTTTCTTGACACACATAAACTCAGTAGTTAACGCAATCCAATTCACCTACGAAGTAGAAAATGAACAAGGAGAATTACCTATGTTGGATTGCAGAATAAAACGAAGGATAGATGGTGGTTTAGATACTACCGTCTACAGAAAACCAACACATTCTAACAGGTATCTAGACTTCAAGTCATCTCATCCAGTGTCAGTTAAAGCGGGTTTAGTCAAATGTCTAAATAACAGAGCTGAGAAACTCACTAGTCATTGTAAGGACTTAAATAAGGAATTGAAACACATAAAAGAAGCGTTAATAACTAATAATTATCCCCATCATTTTATTAAGAAATTCACACGGACGCATAAGAAGCAAAATAATAACACTAATACAAATACAAATAATAGTGACAACATAAGTAGAAAGGAAATCAGCACCTCTATTGTGATACCATACAAGGAAGGAACATCAGAAACCATACGTAGGATTCTCAACAAGGTTGGAATTAGGGTGGCATTTAAACCAACAAACTCACTTAGAGGTAAGCTTTGTCGGCTAAAAGATCCGATAGAACCAATTAAGCAAAATAATATAATCTACCAAATTCCATGTAATGACTGTGAAGTCAAATACATAGGTCAAACTAGCCGGTCGGGGTCAGTTAGATTAACAGAACATAGGAATTTAGCTAAACATAGAACGACAGACCCCAATAAGATCAATAACCTAGAAAAACACTCAGCCATTGCATTACATTCATTAACACACAACCACACAATAGGATGGGACAAAACCACTGTACTTAAGTCTAATATAGCTAGGTGGAGAGAGAGATTAATTACTGAATCTTTGTTCATCGAATTCACACCCAACACATGTAATAGGAATGACGCAACACCTATACCAGAGATATGGAAAACTTTACTACCAATCAAAAAACAAAAAAACAAAGAGAGATCAGGTGACAGGACTATAAAATCAGATGTCGAAAGAAGTGTGATTACATTGATATGATTATGAGCAATAATTTATGCTCGAAACGTAATCAAGTAAATAATACTGTATCACTGTGCGCTTTATATCAAATAAACAAATCTAATATAAAAGGTATATGGCTAGAAAAAATTTACTTTGGATTTATATGCCAGCAGGTAGGGATGAACGATATTTGGTCTAGGGTGGTTGCAAATCGGTTCAAGTTATTACATCACACACCAACACATTGGCACATAAACCGATAAGGGGTTCGGAAAAAGTTATAAGATAAGAATATGAAGCAAGAAATGAAATATTTATATCTGGTATTACTCTTTGGATGCATCTGAGTGACGGTGATAGGTTTAAAGCTACGTAAAAGAAGTTGACCAACCATCGAATTTAGTTGTTTTATGACCCAAGCATAGGAGTTCGTTTTTATTATTTGTCCATTGGGCTTCAGTAAGACTTCTCCATTTAACTCTATTCTCTGCAGTCCTCCCAACCTGACTCTACGGCTACTCAGAAGCTTTTAATTCTTCCTCACACCGTCTCCACCATATCACCCTTGGACACCCTCGCCCAACTCGTCGTTTCGCATCTGAATTCCACTCGACAACCTGGCCTGGCACGCGATGTCCCCGAACGGTCTTCTCAGTGTATGTCCAATCCAACCCATCTCCACTTTCTTCCACTGCATATTTGTTGGATGATGGGTTCTTGGTTGGTTCGTTGCCAGCCAGCCAGAGTTCCTTGTTGCTTATTCTTATTATTCTGGCCATCCATCTGATCTTCAGTAACGAGCCAGCGTAGGCAGTTGTTGATGAATGTCTTAAGTTTGTTGGAAATGCTTTTCATAACGTGCCAAGTCTCTCAACCATCACATAGAAGCACCGACTTGACGGACATTAGTGTTGAAAATCCGAATCTTGTTCTTCATGCTGGGTGCAGTGCAGTAGGTCTCCACACTGATTTCAGATTAATGAAAGCCCGTCTTGCTGCCTTTCTGATCCTGGTTTTGACATCCTCGTCTGTGCCGCGTGTAGTTGAAACGATGCTGCCTGGCAGGTAGGTAGGTGAAAGAGACTACTTTCTTTAGGTTTCTTCTGTTCATGGTGATTGGTGCCTGTTGTTGTTGTTGGTTGGGTATCTTCATCACCTCTACCTCTATCTTCTCTATGTTCAGTTGAAGTCCCGTTTTCGCTGCCTCGCCTTTTCTGTCAACTTGTTGGTTTTTGCCTGTAGATCTTCGAGTTTATGGGACAAGACATGAAACGTAAATCATCATTGTTGGTGAAATCCAAATCTTCTAGGGTCTTTTCATCGGTCAATCAGCGTATGCTCATCTTCTCGTTCCTCACGGTTTGCTACATGGTCCATTCCAGTTCAGTCCAGTTCAGTCGACCACAATCAGGAAGATGATCGGTGATAGTAAGCGGCAGCCTTGTCTTACTCTTATCTTCACTTCACTTCAAAGACGTCACTGATCCCTCCATTGTAAATCACTTGGCCTGTCGCGTCGTCATACAGCTGTTGAATGAGGTTGATAAAGGTGTGTGGTATTCCCTAGTGTTGAAGCAAATTCCAAAATACTTGTCGGTCGACGCCGTCGAAGGCCTTCTCAAAATCCATGAAGTTGAGGTAAGGTAAAGAGTTGACTCTCATTCTATGCTCTGTTCTAGGATGATGCGAAGCGTTTCAATGTGGTCCGCACATGATTTGTTCTTCCTGAAGTCAGCCAGCCGGCCTGATTTGGTTGTAGTTTTGAATCCAGCACATACTTTAGTCTCTCCAGGATGATGGAGCATAATATTTCGCTTGGTGTGGACAGGCGTGGAGCATTATTCCTCACCAGTTCTTGCAAAGACTTAGGTCACTCTTGTTTGGGAGTTTCACAGGGTAGCCTTTCTTCCAATCTGCAGGTACCTTCCCTTCCTTCCAGACCTTCTGCAATAGTGGTGTGAGAATGTCCACTGTTGTCTCTGTGTCTGTTTTCAGTGCTTCTGGCGGGATTCCACTTGCTCCTGTTGCGAAACAGTTAATAGAAGGTATATAACTGAGAAACAGGTGGAAAAATTGATGAAAGCGTTGAACCAATTAAGTATTATGTAATGATATTAGGCAAGTTGGTCAAGATGAAATCAGTGTTTTCTTAAGAGATTAAAACAATTAAGTTAAATAACACCGGAAACCAATCAAACTGAAGGTAATTATAATACAAATAATAGTGATAAAGGAAGGATATAAAAGTTAAATTAACAAAAGGGAGGGCAAACTAATATGGGTGGGAAAATGTTATGACAATGGTAAAAACAATTACTGTACTTACTTCTATGTGCATCTACAAGTTCACCTGCTTTTATCGAGCAAGGTACACCATCTGTAACCAGAGAATGCTTTCTACACGTATACAGGAGTATATTTCAGCTTTATTTTATAAAGGTGAAAGAAAGTCAGTTAGAAGCTCTATTCTAGGAAATTTGATTGATTTCCATCACTCAACAAACATAGAGAATGATTTTAAAATTTATATATCAAATTCACCCAAAACTCCCATGTTTTCTGCGTTTTCAACTCCTTTAGCTATTCATGAACTAAAGCCTGATCTGTGTGTACAAAAGAAGTATATACAGTCATTACTAAATAATACCTAATTGATTTACCACTTTCATGAATTTTTTTTTACCCCTTTCTGAGTTATACACCCTCTATGAACCATTTCATATATCATGTCATCTACTTTGTTATCATAGTTACAGATACGTATGTCATCATCTATTTTATTGTTATTGTCAGCATGATTATATAGTGTTTAGTTTTCCTCATGGGATATAGTTTTTCAAATAGTATACATATACGAATTTACAGCTTAAAAATAATTTCGTTGAAAACAGTTTTTTTTCTGAATATCTTGTTCTTGATGTTACAACGGGAATTATTAAATTGTATAAGTAGAAGGCCATCACTATGTTCGATGTAGTGTTTTTCTCAGTTTCTACAGTTTATTTTGTAGATAACGTTTGGCTTGTCTTTCTTCGTTATTGTATATTTTCACCTGCATAACAGACAGTGAAGATATATTGTAGAGTTGTTAGCCGAGGAGATTTCAAAAGGCTTCAGTAATCTAGTTGCAGTCTCGGAGATGTTTTTCATATAGCGTCTCCAAAGATGAATTTTTGGTGGATGGCAAATTTGACAAACATATTTTGGTAGAGTTGAGTGGATAGGCGTTCTTCTAGAAAACAATCGCTGGATAGCTTTCTTCTTTCCTCCGTAAAGTTGATGTTCTACAGTTCATCTTCGCTCTTTTATGCAACTGATTTTCTGTGCTATTGCGTTGTTACTGTTGCAGTCGAGGATTTGATTTGTATTAGTTGACTTTCTGTACATTTCAGTTTCCAATTTTCTTGAATTCGTTCTAATAGTCAGGATATCTAAAAATGTAAGTTTTTTGTTTAATTCCTCTTCAGTTGTGAATTCAATATCGTCGACAATGTTTCTGATTAATTTATAAGCGTTTTCCAGTTCGTTTCTATCAATGATCACAAATATGTCATTTACATGTCGGAACAAAAGTTTTGGTTGGATCAATTGCAGTACCACAATTTCCAGTCTTTGCATTACAGCTTCTGCAATTAGTCCTGATTTTCGCGGTCCCATTGATGTTCCTTCTGTCTGTTTGTAGAGTTTGCCATTAAATTGAAAGTACATTGTGAGGCATGAATTAATTAATTCCATTGGACTTGAACATTGAAGTTGTGCGTGTTCTGAGAGGTGTATATCATTGATGAGGAGAAGAGTTGTTTTATCTTTAACCACTTTCGGTTCATTTGAGGTGTATAAATTCGCAACACTATATACTTCACGTCAAAGGAGTCAGTCAGGGCCAGGTAAAATTCCACGAAGCACAATGGTAGACCTTACTAAGATAAGTAATTTAGTAGTTTAAAGATCTCCATAGATTATTCAGAACAAGAATAGAAACAGTCAACTACATTTAAGGCAAATCAGAAGTGGCAAATAGACGTGGGAATCCCACTCTGAAAGAGTTAAGGAATCGCTACTAAAATGTACCATGAATGTTCATTTTATGTTTAATAACACATTCCATAGACAAGTAGATGGGGTTGCAATGGGCTCTCCTCTGGGTCCTATGCTAGCAGATATCTTGGAAACAGATCACTTAAGGACACATTTGACAAACTAGACTATTATGTTCAGTATGTAGATGATACGTTCACCATTTGTACCAATGATTGGAATAAAGAAGATCTTTTGAATACCTTCAATAGTGGTACTAATTTCCTAGATGTCCTCCTCACCAGACAAACGGATGGATATATTAAGAGGAGTATTTTTCGAAAGAACACTTTCATAGCTTCATGCCAATTCAGTATGAAAGAAACCTGGTCAAATACCTGAGTTATAGAATAAGAAAAATATCTTCTGGTGATTATATTGAAGAAGAAAAGAATAAGCTGAAGATGACGTTGCGGAAAACGGTTATCTATTAAACTTCATATATAAATACATGTAGAAACCTAGAGAGAAGATAAAGAAAGATAATGTTGTTAACAAGTTTATGTATCCTAGACTACGTTTCAAAGGTGACATTGACTCTGATATCCTAAAATGTCGATTAAGTAGATCAGTTGAAAGGATATTCACTGCAGCGAAACGCTTCTCAACCAAACCATTACTGACACAGAGAACCAAGAACAAGTTACCAATGATAGTGACTTTAGTGTGCATTCATGTACTCAACTTTTCCTGTGGAACTAGTTGCATAGGCTGTATCCATGCGCCCTAGTGAACATGTACCACCTTGGTCAAGGAAAAGAATGACAGAGGGCAGTCCTCTCACATATAATTGATACCGGACATCAAATCAATGTAGATCACACTTTTTCTGTGATATATCGTGTCCTTTGCAATCTCCCGGAAAGATGTACTACTACGTATCTTATTCATAGCCGAAGCCATAGGTATCAACGCAAGAAAGTCTGATCTAGCTTCAAAAGAAACATGTGGATCTATTTTGTTTACCTTGGCCCACAATAGGGTCGACACACTTCCCATACCTTCATTCTACATTGTCGTTACATTGATAAACATTCATTTTCTTATGTTATTCGTTTATACCCTTGTTTATTCATATCAGTACCGGTAGCCATTTTCAACCGTTACACAACACTTCACATTTGTTGTTCGTTATTTTGTTATAGTATTTGAATGATTTTCTAAACCTACTTGAATATAAGTCAGCTACACAATGATTATTTGACCCTTAGTAAATAAACGAACATACACACATCCATGTCCCAGATAGGTGTATATGAATGAATTAATGTAACTTTTTGTTAATGTACTTTTATTTCTCCATTATTTTACTGGGTCGAATTGTTCGACCTCTGTTAGCATACAGGCTCCTATGCGTATGCCCAGATACTACCTGAATATTTATTCCGGTAATTTACTTGGTCGTACCAACTGAGGTTGAACACTTCGATCCAGTAGAACCACAGAGAATTATAAGTAAATCAATAAAAAGTTGTAACTAATACTTGGCGTTTGAAGCAGTGAGTACGGGGTTTGAGTCTGAGTGGAAACAAAATCACTCATTGGGGTGCAGGTACATCCAGCTGACGAGTTCCAGATGGGAAGAAATGCGAGCCTTAGATTCTTCTGCTAGCCATGACCAAGTAAATTACCATAATGAATCATTATCTCTAAATTTTTTCTCTTTATTTCATAGTTTTTCTGTCCATTATTAATTGAGACAAAAACCCAGATATCGCTCTGCATGCCCTGACTAATAATCACACTATAGGGTGGGTGGGATAGGGTGACAATACTAACTAAGCGGGGGGGGGGGAGATCGATCACCGAATCTATGTTCATCTAATCAACACCTAACACACATGTAACATACATTGATTGGTTGTTGGAAAACAACCAATTTCATACTGTCTAGTCCTAAATGCTGACTGAATTCTATCAATCACTTTTGCAATGTGACCACCAAGCTAGAAAGATGGTCAATCATCACGGTGCACTACAGTGGAGGTTATTTAGTCAGAAGCAATTGACAGGAAGCCTTAGACATAGGTTCTGTGCTTGTTGGCACTCGTCAGTAAGGCGTATCTGCAGCCTCAACAGAAGTGGGTGACGCGGGTTTAAAGGTCACAGGGCAAATCGGTCCCCTCGAGGTTGCCGATAGATATGCCTTACTAGCGAGTGTCAACAAGCATGAAACATAGGTGGTGAAGGGTTTCCTACCGTTTACCTCCAACCAACTAACACATGTAACATGAATGATTTGTCACGTATTTTCAATGTCTGAAAACGAATGAACTGTTGAAATATATAAAGGAACTTTGAAAGTCGTATGATTACTTTGATATGGATATGAGCAACATATTCTGCTCGAAGCGTAATCCGGCAAATAATACTGTACCACTCACTTTGTGATATATCAAATAAGCACTCTAATATGGAGTTATACTCCACCACAGTACCCAAGTTCTACTCTTACATCTAAGAAATTTATTGTTTCATTATGGTGTAGTCTTCTTGGTGACTAGCAGTGAAATCAAATACGCTTATTTCTTCCTACTTGACATTCATCAAATGGAGGTACTTGCTCCCCAGGTAGTGATGCTGTTCCCACTAGGACTCAAACCGAGTGCCCATAGCTCTACATGTCAAAGTACCACACACTAGGCCACTCGGGCACGAGAGCGACCATTTTTGCAGTGGGTACCACTTGTGATGGTTGTTGTGTATTGATACTTGTAATTTACCCTTGCTTCCCTGGTTAGAATTGCCAGACCTCTGTTGGCAGATCACCTCCTATGCCGATGCTTTGGTAATGCCTAGATATTCATTATATTGTAGTCATCTTGGTGACTACCAATGGAATCCAGGACGCGAGTTTCTTTTCGAGCAATTCAACCTACTATAACAACGGGGAATTACAAATATCGATAAATGACAATTGGTACCCGTCACATAGGAAGTGACTATCTTGCTCCGATGGCCTAGTGGATAACTCTTTGGAGTTTAAAGCGATGGCTACTGAGTTCAAGTCACAGTAAAGTCAACGTTGCTTACTGGAGTGCAGGTATATCTAGCTGACGAATCCCGAATAGGACGAAACGTATGTCCTGGATTCCACTGCTAGCCATCAAGATAACTACAAAGCTATGAAACTTGCTTACTCGACACTATACAACATTCAGTCTGGTACTGAACAATAAGAAAGTTTATTACCTAGGTTTCCTACGCATTGTTATGCATCAGTTTCCCTCACCAGCTCGGCTCCCATTTATACACTATCATTAATGAGCTTATTACCAATTTTTTATCAAGGTGTTAAGATAAAAATAAGGAATCAATATCGTTTCACTTACTGATTGGTCACTGAATAGATTGACATTTTCAACAATACGTATGATATTAATAATGCCTACAGTCGACTCTACTTTTAAATAAACATTTTTATATCAATTAGGAAGACTAACACTCTAGAGCTTTATCTCCTCTTATCATCTTATTATGCTGTTTTCATTACCTTACAGGATAAAACAAGTTATCCAAATGATTATGCAACAGAATCATCAAAGGTGGAAGTCGTTGAAATTTTCTGGTAAGTTGATATATACATACAACTGTATGACTTCAATAACTCAGTTTTACTCTTAATATGAACCAACTAACTTTTGTAAATCTTTGACTTCACCAACTAAGTCTATCAAGTCAGTATTATTCATTAATTTAATGGAATATGAATAGGGTATATGCATGTTCAGTATCGACCAAATATGGCAAACTACCAGATGAGTTAATTGATGTTATTTTTCCCCTTATTCACTCAAACTGGAAGATGTTCTCAAATGCAATTAAAGATAAGTTTAGACGAACGTTTTACAAATCTAGCTCCTTAGAAACAAATGAATTGATAAACATACATTGAACTGATCAATCTTGGCAACTTATCCTTCACACTTAAGTGACTGTGATATATTATTTTGAGGTTTGCTACATGAAGTATCATACAGATTGATCCTTCCAAACAATTTCTCCAAAACTCAAGTTTTGATAAGGCTACCTGGCATAATGATTGATATAACGTTCACGAAAAAAGAATGCCAAAGTTGTTATATTAGTAAACAAATATAAACTGAAATTTACCAAAACATTATTTGTTGGTGGCTAGCAGTGAAATCTATGCCACTTGTTTGGTTTTACTCTAGACACTTCGACCAGACCTCTCTCTAGATCTATGTGTTCATATTCTAGACAAGGTCTAAGCTTTATTTACTAATCAACTGGGTCACATTGACCACTTTTTGGTGTTACTGGCATATTTGTTATTTACTGAGGTCTTTTAAATCATACTGGGAACGTAAGTGGAGGTTTGTAGTTCCTCGACTATCGAGATCGAAAGAAGCTGTTTTTCTAACTATTACCTTCATTTAGTATTTTTTGATGCTTGTAACTTCTAGTTAGTTGCTATACTGTACCGAATCGATTGATCTCTTCCCTAGTACATGGGCTGTTTGAACAGATACCTGAATATTGCTTCAATTTCCACTTTTATCTTACTTTTACTTAGTGCTTAGGTAGCATTAACAGATATCATATGATACCTGTTACACAAAAGGCGGTCCTTGTGATTCAGTAGACTGATGGATAACGTTCTTGAGTTTAAAGCAATCAGTACTGGTTTCAAGTTTCATTGGAAACATCATAACTCATTAAGAAGTAAGTGAACCTAAGCTGATGAGTCTCACAGAGGACAAAATATGTATCTTAGATTCTATTGTAAGCTAAAACTCCTATATTAATATCGCCTTTATTTTCCTATTGTCATGCTGTGAGAGTTAATCACCAACTCCTTTGCGGTAACAGCTCTTTAACTGTCAGATTTTGTTTCCGAGACAGTTTCCTTAATTAGTGGTTGTAACTAACAGTCGTTAATGAAAGCTAACATATTCTCGAATCCTATGAGATGATGTAAGAACTGAAGATTTCTACACTACTTTTGACAACACCAAACTGTGTTATGATATAACTATATCTCTTCAAGAATTGTATCAATTTTGAATCTGTTTGACCAATTAACATGTTTTGCATAATCTATTTAACCTCCTAAACCAATGCTATATTTATGATGAGTAGTTGCTAGCAGTGGATTCAGTACGGGCATTTCATCCTATCTGGGACCCGTCAACTAGATGTACCTGCCTCATAATGAGTGGTGTTAACCCCACTAGTACTCGAACCCAAGACCAATCATGTTATCCACTAGGCTACTGAGTCACGATAGCGGCTACCTGTGTGACGGGTATAGCACGTTTGCCTTGATTTTATAGTTTGTGTACATCTCTATCGTTGATTGGACCAAATTGATCAGCCCCTATTATAATATGGGGTTCTGTGCAGCAAATAGGAACAAATGCGCTTCCTGGATCTACTACTGCTAACCACTCTCCTTCATTACTACGAAATTTGAAAAAAACCAGCAATATCAAGGCACCCGAATAGAAGCTTACACACCAATAGTGGCCGATCGATTCGGTCCTATCAGCGACAGAGATGTACACAAGCTATAATATCAAGAAAAGTAATGTTATATTACTTAGTCAAATTTTCACAGATGCAAACTATTCCGTCTTACTGAAAACTGTTCGTGGGTCAGAAAACTTTAAATTATCCGTTATCGGTAGGGAAATTAAGGTGAGGGAGGGGTTGGGTGATAGAAGACCAACACTGGATAGGTACGACTTTTAGGCATCGTTCTTTAGGTCGTATAGAGCCATATTAAAGATCTTTTAATTCAAAGCTCACATCTAAATACTGACTGAGAGAGATGACATTTTACCAAAGCACTACTACATAGCACAGTCAGTTATCGTAGTTTAAAAGTAATAAAATGATGCAACACATGGAGTATCAGAGCAGCTGGTTCGACAGTCCAATCGCAGTACTATTTTAGCGTGTATCGCTTGTATGCACGTTTAAAATCAATAGAATCTTTATTTGGTCACTAACTTATTATGGTTAACACAAAAGAAGTTAAGTGGTTATGATGACTAAATATTTTCACTTCAGGTTTTTGATGTCATTCTGTAAGAATGTTTGTAGTGAAGACAACTTCATCACTCTTTTTACGAAAGAAGGGTGAACCTTGGGGAGAAACCATACAAAAATCTCCGTTTTTCGTACATCAGATATTCACTTCTTATCGGATTGGGATCTGGAAGTACTGAGCAATGGTGGACGTTGCTACACTTTCTACGTGCGTGACAGTACACAGTGGTTAGGATGAAGATTAATTGTGAAGGTATCTGTACCATCACAAGTGATTCAAAGCCATATCACCTGCTGGAGTGTACAATCATCGGTCTTAGTTGCCATGTGCATCTAAATGAGGGAGGCCACATTTCTATACATCCTCAAGACTAACAGTCAGAATCTTTTCAGATTGGCACTACATCTTGATCTAGTCAACAAAGAGTTTCTTCCAGTATAGCCTTACATTGCACGTCAGATTAGACAGTGATATGTAATGGGTTACATTACGCAGTAATCGCAGCCCATGAGGATTTGCAATCTTACCTATCCAACCAGAGACTCTAGACAAAGTTTCCACACTTTTCAAGTTGTGGTTTTCCGACAAGTGATCGCCACCACAATGACAATACCAATCGAAAACCTACCTCTATCTTTGGTGGTCATGTATCTCAGTCATAGAGTAGAAAAAGCTGTACTGATGCGCAGTACACTAGACTCTTAGTGGGCAACTGGGTACCTTACTCGAACCAAAGATGGTGTTAGATCGTATAGACAGTCAAGCCTTTTTAGTCTGTGCCGAGATTTTATTGGTAGTTTATCCATTGGAGCTTCTCAGACTTTTCAAATAAGTGAAGTGGTCAACATGCTCAACCACCTCGCTCACTATTTTCAAATCAGACATCAACAACGACCAGTCTTGAAACAATGATTTGCATTTAGGTGGCGAGAAACATATCCCGAAAATTTTGAAAGAAGATTCTCGTAGAGCAAAGTAACCAGAGTTAAACAAATGCTTTACACTGCCTTTTACACAGCCATGCAGGATAATGTTTGAAGATATCTTTAATTAGACCATGCTTTCTGCGGTCTATGTAACCAGCTCCACAAAAGTAGGTGAACTGGTGAACACATATGAAGCTGGTTGCATATATCTCACAAAGCGTGTTCTCTCCAAACGCATCCCGAACGCTAGGCGGCATAACTGTCCAAAGGAAAATGAAAAACTCGATTCTTGATCATTTGATTATATCCTAAAAATTCCTAAGTTGCCACTTATAGTGTCCAAAAGATTTTGCATCTTGTCAGTATCTTGGTCCAGTAGGACTACGTTATTTGGGTACTGTAAGTTGACTAAGGAGTTCCCTACAACTATATCAATCTCTCTTCATGCGAAATGCAAAGATAGAGGCAACTACATAAGCATATGTATAGCAAAGTTAAGGAAAGAGAGGAAGTGAGAAGGAATGAAGGTTATACTCAGATGCTTGAGTTATTTCTGAACAACAGACTATATGAAGTTGGTTACCCTGCAGTAACTAATCAGTGCGCCTAACTCAGTCCTACAGGAAGTCAACTGCCACTCGAACAGCTCAGTATTAACGTCTCTGACTGTAATACTAAATGATTCGGGTTTGAACTTCAAATGAGGTTACAGATACACCTTGCTGACGAGTACCAAAATGCACGAAACCCAGGTGAAGCAAGGCATCCTGTAAGGTCCCTCTATCCAACTAACACTGATATAATAATTGTATATAGAGGTACTAATAGTTTTTTGTTGTAGGTGTTCAACTCTGAAGTCGAATATCTTAGTCCGGTCCACCTTCATTGACTGTCCATCAAATTCATGAAGTATTTCACAGTTGAATAAGTAAACATTCTATAACAATCAACTCTTATGTGTGATGGAGTTATCTACATTATTCATTTTCGCCTTTTTTTTTCTTCTGCACCACTTTAGGAAGTCTACCAACATGGGTTTAAGCGCATCCATGTGTACACAACGAATACATGTGGAACATTAAGGAATCTAAAAGAAAACAATGAAGGAAACCGCCGTAAAACCTGACAAATATTCATTTTAAAAAAAAAGTAGTGTAGATGAAAGTGGAATAGTATTACAGTGGTATACTAGTAGATTTATTAAGTTTGTTGATGATTTCTTTTTTGTTTTCTTACTTAACATATATTTAATCGAATGAAATCGATTCAAACTGAGTTGCTCCTCCTAGGTGATAGGTTTCAGTTTGTATTCAATGAAACAGCATACATCGTTGAACCATATCACAGTCGATAGAATGCTATGAATATTGTTTTTGATGCTATAGCTTGTGAATCTTCGCCATTGACTGAACCAAAATGATTGGAACATGGGCCTCAATATTTGCGGTATTCTCTTATTACTGATGGATAGATAGTAGCTAGCGTTTCGTTCTATCTAGGACTGCTCAGCTAAATATACCTGCAATTCAATGAGTGTTGTTTCCCCACTAAGGTTCACAACCTTATTAATCAACTTGCTTATCTTGCCTTGTATCCGTTGCTTGACCTCAGCATTGCTTATACAATGATTCCGCCAAACGTGATCAGTGTGATTAAAAATTTTTAACTGTTTCATGTTTTCTACTTTCAACGGTCATATTTCGCAGCCGTATAACAGGACAGAACGGACTATAGCGCAGTATACTCTTCCTTTGATAGATAGTCAGTGGGACATCTCGCCAACCGGTGCCTTAGATGATGCAAGTTTGCAAATGCCAAACGGGCCTTCTGTATCTGGGCTAAGGGTTAGGTTAGCAACCAGCCCGATGCACAGTAATGATAAAACATCACAAACGTATAGTGGATGTCCTTCTTGCAAAAATTATTCGTGTTCTTCTCCTAACTCCACTCATTTTTTTGCTTCATCGTTTTGCTTTTTATATTGCCCTGTCTCTCTGGTCAGCTAATCGTTTACTCCTCCGAAGAAGGCATACTAGGTGCTGCTTAAACATATTCCTATCAATGCTATATAGCATAAAAGTAAACTAGTTTATCAAGGTGATTATCCATACATTATCTCAGTCTCATTCTTCTCTCCATTTTTCTTTTTAGTTAGTTGTCTGACTTGCACGTGAAAAGAGGAAGGTTAACATCAGTCTAACGGAACACTCGACTGGACCTCAACTTAAGTTCAATGTTCATGTATCAATGCGTTCAGAAAGATACTATACTAGATTGTTTCTTCAGAAATAACTTAAAAGTGAAAATGGAAAAAATATTTGAATGAAACAACAAAGATACGATCATTAAAATGAAGTACAATTCCCATCTTTAAAATGATTCAGTAGCATATTAAGTATCTGTAAACAAACGGAGAGATTGACGTAGAATCTGATGCAGAAGTATCTCAATCACTTCAAGTTACCGCATAACAGATGTACACAAAGAACGACCAGTAAGCAGGTGAATGAAATGTAAGTCGACAAAAGTGACTGACATGAGACTGGACAGGTGAAGATTGATGCAAGCATTTAAGACATTTAAAATGACAAAGAATGCATACATTTGCTTCAGGGAAAGTCTTCAACCGTTAGTTCATGTCACCTGAACGACTTGACTTAGACACCTATTTACATGACTGACATTGAAAGTCATAAACCACATTGGACTGGTGAAATTGGTGGCTTGGCATATGCAATACATGTCCTCACCATCTCAGTCAGTGAATATTTGCAAAGTCATCGACTGACTTACATTTCTTTTCTACTACTCTGAATATATATAACCTCAACATTGCTCACGCAGTGATCCTACCGAATACGGTTACTAAGATAAGACATCTATGATCAATCGCCTCCACAATATACTCATATTTTAGCAGACAGTCAAAAATCTCGTCGGTGTCAGAGATGATGCATATTAGTGAATAATAAACATGCCTTTGTATCGGCCAACCCGTTCGAGTTGATGCAGCTCCCCGAAGTGAGTGAAGCGATCAACGTATCCTACCACTTCCCTCTCTGTCCTTAAAATGGGAGCAAGTGCAACAGACCAGTCCTAGAGTATCATCTTACATATGCTAAGTGTAATCTAAGTGCCAAGCACTCAGATTTCTGTCCAAAAAGTTCATTAGTGGTTTTCGAAAGAGATGACGAAGGTACAGTTAATTTTTTCGACTTAACGATGAAATAGGCAAGAATAAAACAATCTTTAGTGAGACTACTAAGGCGAATTCTAAGGCTAGATGGCTAGAATGCTGAATGGGACACTTTAAAGAACGGTTCATCTAATCTATATACAAATTTTAGTTGCCTCACATCCAGTACGAAACTAAATAGCCTGTAGATATCGATCCTTCATCTATCACTGACATTGGAAAGGTTGTTTCAAATCTAAAACGACACAAAACAGGAGGCGATGACGATTCTTCGCTGAAAGGTTTTCAGGATAAAGTTGGAAAATTATTGAGCATTGTTATTAAAGGTAGTTCCATCAGACTAGTTTAGAGCACTGATCATTCTAGTTTATAAAGGAGAGAAGTCAAGAAATTTGAGATATGTATGAAGGTGCATAGTCAAACCTTCACCCTTCATCGGGTTACGGACCATAGGTATACTTACCAGCGGCCGACTCTGGCGATGTTTTTGACCTGAAGGTGATAATTCAACTCTTTCGACCTAGAGATATTGCAGCAGTGTGTGACTGTGAAGGAAGTACCTTTGAAGTGTATTATGTTAGTCATGGCTTTTTGCTAAAACTCATGGACTAATGTAGAGAGAGACTAGGTTTGAGGTGACATCATCCACCAGTATTCTCCAAGGATGTCTACTTTTGCCATTCCTATTCAGCAGCATCCTAGATTTACCACTGGAAACAATCTTATCTACTCCCAACATCTTAGGGATCTACCTACTCCGCGGACGGCACCTAGTTGACTTAGAGTAGGTGAAACATATTTTCCTGACAAGTGAAGACACTAACAAAATGCAAGGTCTTCTGAACACATTAAGAAGGTATCTGTCTAAATTTGGTATACATTTTGCATCTGTCAAATGTAAGATTATGCTCCAGGACTGGTCTGCAACGACTCCTAATTTGAGGACAGTAAGTGAAATAGTAGAATGAATTGACCACTTAGCTTACTAAGGAAGTTGCATCAACTCAAATGTGTTGGTTACTGAAGAAATCTCAACTTGGATTCAAAGACCTATTTGATATTCACCGACTAACATCATTTATAGCACTGCAAGATATTCGACTTTGTATTCAAGAATGAGAATACTACACTTCAGTCCTCTCTGTCCTAGTACATAGGTGTTAGACATGACTACTGAAAGTAACTATTTAGGGGTTTCAAGTTTTGGACTACACGTATCTTTACAGCATGGCTTATGTATGTTGAAGCCACCGTGTGAGGGGTTAAGTAAAATTTTCTAGACAAAACAGGCAAGTTAGTCGATAAGGTAGTGAACCTTTGCCGACTGACATGGCTTGGACTGACCTACTGCCTATCCCGGTTTACAATGGTAACCGAATTAGGATAGGATTGGAAGGTAGCCAAATCAAGACGTGGAGTCAGTCGATGAAGTTTTTGACTGATTTAAGCTGTACAAGAACTGACGTTTTTGAGGTCCTCAAGACCCTGAATATCGATCACAATAGCACAGATGTAACTCGATCTTTGAAGTCTTCGAGGTTTAACCTTTTTCATTAACGTCAATTTTCAAATTCCATTCCTTTTCCCCTCACACTTTTGTCTACTATGGTATCACTTTTTTTCTATACAGTCATTTTTTTTTACATCTTGAACAACGGATGCACTTCTACAAGATGTTCCGCTATGATTATATCCAGCTGTTTATCCATGGGAAGCATCCTACTTCTACCATGTGTTATACTCCCAGTAATACAACTTCATATTTCAACCGTCATCATAGTATAAATCATTTGCTTTAAGTCTTGCCATTAGTGAAAAAAACCTTTCGTTCATTATACTGAGTAATATACTTCATTACTGAGGGTTCAGTTATCTTATGTTCTAGTTATTAAATATCAGAATAATTGTCTACAAAGTGTTCTATCAGTCATTTCATCGTCATCAATGTTCCCATATTGTTTACTCAACAATTTAGTTGTATTATTATTATTAGTCCCTTGGGTTCCTAGTGGAACATAGGGCTTCAGTAGCACGTCTCCAGTGACCTCTGTCCTCTGAGATCTTTTGAACCTGGTTCCACGACAGCCCAGAAGCTCTCATTTCTTCCTCGCACGACCTCCTCCATGTCACCCTCGGACGTCCAACTCGTCGCTTCCCATGGGGATTCCACTCGAGCAACTGGCCTGACGCGTGATGTCCTCAGTCGGCCTTCTCAGTGTATGCCCAATCCATCTCCACTTTCTCCTGCATATTTGTTGAGCGATAGGTTGTTGGTTGGTTCGTTCCCAGAGCTCCTTGTTGCTTATTCTTTCTGGCCATCTGATCTTCAGTAGCGAGCCAGCGTAGGCAGTTGTTGATGAATGTCTGTAGTTCGTTGGAAATCACTTTCGTGACGCGCCAAGTCTCTGAACCATACAGAAGCACTGACTTGACGTTGGTGTTGAAAATCCGTATCTTGTTCCACATGCTGAGTGGAGTGCAGAAGATCTCCACACTGGTTTCAGGCTAATGAACGCCTGTCTTGCTTTTCCGATCCTGGCTGGCTTTGACGTCCTCGTCTGTGCCTGTGTCGCCTGTAGTTGAAACAGTGCTTCCTAGATCGGTGAAGGAGGTTACTTCCTTTAAGTTTCTCCCGTTGATGGTGATTGGAGTTTGTTGTTGTTGTCGGTGGTGCGGTATCTTTATTGCCTCTGTCTTCTCTATATTCATTTGAAGTCCCATCTTCGCTGCCTCTTCTATCAACTTGTTAGTTTTCGCCTGTAGATCTTCAAGTTTATGAGACATCAGGCACAAGTCATCGACGAAATCCAAGTCTTCTAGTTGTATTAAGTAATAATAAATTTTTTAGCCATTTAAGAATAAAAAAACAACAGCGCTAATCATAATGAAAGTGAGATCAGTAATGGTGTAAACAAGTCAATAATGATTAATTATATTACTCTTGGTCGATATTATGAAATGTTATGAATACAACAAGTTTTGTATGCATATAGTAATGCATAGGTTTGAGTTCAATGAAAAGTCAAGTCCTTAGAACCTAGAGTATATAGTATATATCTGTAAACTTTGTCTTATTTTCTTATTCATAGTAAATACTTTTATTAAATGATAAGGAAATTTACAGATAGATTATATATATATATATATATATATATATATATATATATATATGCATGCCAAATGCGTTTTCGATGCATGACATTTATATTTATGTATGATCAAATTAAAGTAAGTAAATAAGTAGTATATGCATGCTAAAAAAAGAATCAAACGAAAGAACATGATATAGGTATAAGTTAAAAATTAATCTCTCATGGAAAATAAAAGTGTAAAAGATGAAGGAGAAAAGTGATTGAAGTTAACTTTCAATTCATTAGCATTCTGCTGATGAAGAAGTTATCATCATTTTTTTTAATACAATGATATTTGTACACTTTTAATGCAGAATGAATAGATGATATTGATTTATTCAGTAAGGAAAACAAGAATATTTTTTTTTTTACAAATTTTTGATTTGTTCTCCATGATCATAAATATATCAGAAAGTAGGCGTCTAATGACACCGGTGTGATCAATAGAAGTGATAGTAGTATTAGTCATAGAAGAGAATTCAAAGTGTGTCAATGTGTAAAGTACCGTGTAACATGCATTTTAATTTCCAGAACGATAGCTGGAAGAGGTTATCTATTATTGACAACCTATGAAGAAAAAGGCAACTCTAGTGTAAATCGATAAAAAGAAAGGCATAATGACACCATCTTGTAAATCAACAATGGTAATACTACTACTACTACTACTAATAAATTACATCAGTAGTCGAGTAGAAAGAAAGATAAAATGAAATATTTTCAGCAGTCAACATCACATTTCGCATATGAATGAGAAAAAAGTCATGCAAAAAGCGGAGAGTACTTCATATACACAACTAAAGTCATCAAACAATGTCAATTTGTATATATATATATATATATATATATATATATATATATATATATATCAGTGAATTGTGAAATGCTTCAGTTTTTCCTAGCCAATTCTGAAATAATCTTTTCTATAAAACTTCAAGACACATATGGATAGATTACAGTAAAATATTAACGATTCATTCTGAAAAGGAAAAGAAGGGAGAGAAATGACCTACATCTCAAGAAAAAAATCATCTGAGTGTGCACATAAAATATTCACATAGAAAAGAGAATATTTTTGTTTTGAATGTGTGCAAATACATTTCCATGATCTAGTGTCACAGAGAGGGACAGAGAGAGAGAGAGAGAGAGAAAGAAGGCGGTAAAAGAAATGCAACCCTTTTTTTTGAGTGATAAATACATATAACCTATACAGTGAAAGTGTAAACACTATTGACACATTGAATTGTGCTCTTCAATGTTCAATGCGCAAAATTATCAATAATACTGAAGATTATAAAAAATTTTATAGAATATAATGTAATATTTCATTTTGGATGCGGAGGTAAATTTTTCGAATTTATAAATTGTGATAAAGTATTGCTTGGTGTAGTAGTAGTAGTAGTAGTAGTAGAAGAAGAAGGATGAACAGTAATCGATTGTTGACTATGAAGCAGCTGACCACTTCTACACTTTGGAGTATTTGGTGGTTTAGTCTGTTGCAGTTTTGACTGCTGTTGTTGTTGCATAGGTGGTGGTATTGGTGACATTGGGTTAGAAGTTAAATCACGATTATAATTAATTGTTGAATTCGGATATGATGATACAAAACCACTTTTCATAGGTTGTATAGGATAGACTTGTGAATGATTAGAATTAAAGTTATTTGCATCATTGAACATAGTTGTTGTATTTGATATTTCAGCCATATTTATCAGCTGATGATGATAATCTCTGGTGTATCCTTTAGTAGTAGTATTCCCACTGTTATTAACAGTTGTGTCGAGAAGTGGTGTAGCATTAATACTTGAAATAGCCGTAGTATTGATCATTGTAGTAGGATTCAGTGTAGTTCTAGCAATCTGATGATGATGATGATATGCTGTTGTTGGTATACTTGAATGAGATGTAGTAGTAATATCGATACTAGTGCAAGTAGTAGACGAGTTGATGCATATAGATGACATTTTTTGAATTGACGTTAACTGATCTTCAAGTTTTTTAATACGTGTCATATACTTACGTTTAGCCTTTTCAAATGCTGTTATCAATGCACTGTTGGCACGTTTCAAATCATCAACTAATTCCTCACTTTGAACTTGTTGTATCTCTGTACTACTGCGAAGAGCTTCAAGTGCTTGTAATAAGTTCTATATAGTTGTAAAAAACAGGGTTTTTTTTTAAAAAAAAAACAAACATGCTATTATATAGAAATAAATACACAAATATATATTATGGCAACAAATCAATGGTTACAAACTAGCCAATTTAATATTCTGAAATGGTGGAGAATATTTGTATCTTAGGTGGATAGTCTTGGTTGCATTGTGTTCTCTGAGTTTCAAGTTGTCCGAAGATGAGAGGACTTCTGTAACAGTCAGGCTTTCATAAAAGAATAACTATCCTTTCTCCATGAGTGCCTACGTCAGCATGTTCTGAGAAGTGTCAGAATGTAATATTCTGTTTTAACTCAGTACTTTCACGAAAACCGGTAACCTACCTACTAAGATGCTTTAACATATCAGTGGTAATGCGATTAATGAAGGTATTCTATTGCAGATGGCTTTGTGCCGTAACTCGAATATGATGGGGTGAGGCAATGTGGTTAGTCGTAAGGTCTTAACACATAGTAGGTAACACGGTAGCACTGGACAGCTGTTTTGTCCTAGTATGGGATAACCCCAGTGATCAAACCTAAGACCTACAGACCCCATAGCCAGCACGTTACCACTGAGCCACTGGGCCGGCACCCAGTGGTCCACATTTCCTACTTCTATTAGTTCATGATATAATGCGACCTTTATCCAATGTCGTCGTTGTCCTCATATTCGACTTGGTTGGCCCTAGCAGTCACGACTTCTCATTGGAACTCCGTGAAATTCCATCTCAAAGCCAGTCACTAATTAACACAGAACTTTATTGTGAATTAACAGAAATAAAAAGTGTGAACCAGCGATTTCCGACCCAACGAGTTAATAATAACATGATCGCCGCAAAATCTGAAGGTCCTGCTTCGATCCCTGGTAAAGTTCAATGCAAGGACGATGATACAGCTGTCCAGTGCTTCCAAGTTTTCAGTGGTTTTCCAACTGATGTTAGCCCATGATGAATACCAACTTAAAATATCAATAATCCATTGATTTCTTGATTATCGGTACGAAATAAACTATGGAAGGGTTATAGGTGGTGGCCATCGTGCCTCAGTGGCTTAGTGGATAACGCGTTTGGCGAAGAATACTGGATTCGAGCCTCAGTAGGGACAAGATCATTTACTAGGAAGCAAGTACATCCAGCTGATGAGTCCCGAATAGGAAGAAACATGCGTCATGGATTCTTTTCCTAGTCACCAAGATCGATGGAAGTGTTACTTGTTAGAGCGGCAACAACTTCAGATTAATGAATAAAAATATTTCTAGGACAGGAACGTACTTTTCGTGACACACATCAGTACTAACTGTAGAGTTTCTCAAAGAGCAAGAATAAACATAAACATTCCGTCTCATGTTTAAGATACCCTAGTGAAACAAAGCAACGATATTAAACAGGAAAAATCGGCGTACAACCACGCACAGAAATGCATCTTCTCAAGTCACCATACTTCCAAGCAGCATACAATCAACAAGTGGGCAGAAAAAGACTGATATCAAAGAAGACAAAGTTGTATGCAAGAATAAACAAATTAAAGATAACGGTTAGTGCAAATATTCAAGCTCTAAAAGGTGTCAAGGTGTTAACACATCTGAGCCATTGTGACCAATTTTCAGCCATGTCATCAAGAGTCCTAAACCACTCATTCCTATAATCTCAGGGACATCAAAAGTCAGGAACTTCATCGACTGGTACCAGGCCTTGATCTGGCTACCCTGAACCCTCTTCTAACATTATCCAACTCTCCCACCAGCATGGCAGTTTGTGATAGGGGGGTGGCTCGGCTTGTGCAGTACATGTCCAAGCCATTTCATCAATCAACCTGCCTAGTAATCTTCGCCTAACTTGGACATTGCTCACACGGTGATCAAAATCCTGTAACTGTTTCACGTCTTCTACTTCTAACGACCATGTCTCACAGACGTACAACAGGACAGGACGGACTGTAGCACAGTGTAGTCGTCTTTCAACAGGTAGTGGGATATCTCGCCAGTGAGAGTAAAGGATGACGCAAGTTCATAAATGCTAAACAGACCCTCTGTATCCGGGCTGAGATTTCATCAGCGACCAGCCTGTTCGGACCGAAGCAACTCCCCAAGTTGGTGAAGTGGTTGACACACTACACCACTTCACTCCCTATCATTAGACTGGGATTACTTGCAGAAAACCAGCCTTGGAGCGTTATCTTATATTTGACAGGTGCGAGACACAAACCAAAGATACTCAGATTTCTGTTCAACGCATTCAGAATACACTGCATTGCATCAGTGTCTTCATCTAGTAGGAAGATGTCGTTTCTATGCTCCAACTCAACCAGATAACCTTCAGGGAGTAGGTCAATTTCTGTGAAGTCAGACGTATCTAAGGTCATATCCATTGGTAAGTCTATGACAAAGTTAAACAGCAATGGTGATAGTGGACATCCCTGGCGGACACCACTAGTTATCGTCATTTCTGATGATGACTCTCCACAAGCCCTTAACATGGCTACTTGAACTGGAGTAGAGAATGAGCAATGACATTGCATAGTGCTGAAACCGGTGATAAATAAATAAAAACTTTTTAACTGGAAAATTCAACCCGGATGGTTATCTGTTGCCTCTATCAACTTATAATACTAATCATACAGTTACTCAAGGGGTTCCCAGTCCAGTAAGCTGAAACTGTTTCACAATATTTACTTACAAAAGGTTTCAAGACTCATCATGAAGTCATTAATTCTGAATAAAAAACAAGAAAAGACGAAATGAATCACAGGGCTCGGTTTCCTATGTCTATTCACTCACCAACTGCATATACAATGGGAGGGTTAATCATAATGATTAGTTACTCTCACCTAGATAACTAGAACTCATATGTTGAGCGCTACAGACTAACAATATTTCAGAGGTATAATTCAATTTCGTTTGATAGCAATAATCGATATGTTTTCATATAGAGAATTAACTGAGGATCATAATTTGTCAGTAATGAGATTTCATTAGATCGGCACGAAATCTTAAGTGTTAGGTTATCAAGTGTTTTTGTTCAAATTCCATTTCATTACCCGAGATGAGTTAGCAGCATGTACAGTGTGCTACTTAGAGGACTTTGAGTCGACTAGTTATTTACTTATAAATATTAGGGTAATAGAAGTAATCCCTTCATCATAAAAAGAAATTTCGTTTAGGCATTCGGCTTTAACCAGTATCTTAGTTTTACAAACAATTCAAAATTAATCAATAACGGAGAAAAAAAATTCTATCCTTTTTTTTCAGATAGATACACGTAGATAAGGTTATTCATATTCTAATTGCATGATCTGTTTGGTGTAAAATAAGACGATGAAAGTAAGTGATATGTAAAATATACTTTTTAGTCAAGTCAACTAACCAACTATCCGACTGTCTAACTTACTTGATAAATAGCTCAATGAAGAGAACAAAATTAATATAAATTTTAAAACAACAAGTCAACAAACAGAATGATATTTTTGCTCGCCAACATTACTATATATACACGATCATTGTATGTAGTGTGTGTGTGTGTGTGTGTATGTAAAGGGGGAAGTAGACCAGGTTATCCTACACTTTGGACGTTTTATAATCCGAATGCCTTTTATGTAGTTTGAAGTTTATAGGGATTTTGCTTCTAAGGTGGCATTCATCAGACCTTGATGAGGATGCATCGATCATATCTTCACTCTTCGACAGGTTCTGAAACTTACTGGTCGCTTACCATATTCATTGATTAGAATGCGGCACTTGACTGTATCGACCATGAGGTGTTGTGGCAGTGTCTGGTTGCGTAGGGAGTACTGATTATGAAAGCTGTCTACTCAAACTTATGCAGTCGTGTAGGGACTCATGTAGAGTTGTCATCAGAACTGACGACAACCGGTGATGTTCACCAGAGACTCCCATTGTCATCGTTGCTGTTTAACTGAGTCATAGATGTACTAGTGAATGAAACCCTAGTTACGTCTGACTTGATAGGGAGTAATCTACTCCCTTAAGGTCATCTGGCTGACTTCGAGTATGCAGAGGACATTTTCCTGCTAAATGAAGACTCTGACAATTGGAGTGTCTCCTGGACTCGTTGGGCATAAATCTAAATATGTTTAGCATGCGTCTCGTACCTGTCATATATAAGATGATGCTTCAGGACTGATCTACAGTAATGTCCGGTTTGAAGATGAGAAGTAAAGTTGGGGAAATGAATCCCATTAAACGGGCTGGTTGCTGGGGAAACGTCAGCTGGGATACAGAAAGCTTTTTTGGCGTCTCCAAACTTGTGTCATCTGTCGGACTGACTGGTGAGATCTCCGACCACTTACGTAAAGATGATGATACTGCACGGACTGCGCTACAGACCATCTGACCCTGTTATCCGGTTATGAGACGTGGCCATTGAAGTTGGATGGTATGAATAGACTACAGGTGTCTTCGTAGCGTTGGTCGCGTATAGTCATCGTGTGAGCAATTTAAAGGTTAGGCAAAAGACACTAGGTAGGGAAGGCAAATCAGTCGATAAGGTAATGAACCTTCATCAACTGAGATGCTTTTTACACGTACTGTCCATGCCGAGCCACCGACTATCTCGACGCGCAATGCTAAGAGAAGTTGGATCAAGTTAGGAGAGGGGTCACGGTGGTCAAACTAAGACGCGGCGCCAGTCCATGAAGTCCTTGACTTTTGGTCTTATCCGAGTGAAGCCCTACAGATGACAGAAATCACTGGTTGGAGGTTCTTATTGAAAACCTATCACAATGGCGCAGAGGTATTCATTCTTTAATATCGTTTAAAGCTCGAATGTTTTGACTGACCTTACGTTTTGAGTTCTCTCTCCTCTAGTGTATCTTTATCTACTTTGGTATCAGTCTTTCCTATCCACTTATTCTTTGCATGCTACTGTGAAGTGTGGCAACTTGAACTGAATGCACTTGTGTGAAACGTTATATGTTGGTTTTTATCTGTCTATCTTGCTATCAAACTAGTTATCAGTTTCGTCTGTTAAAAAAAATGCTGTTCAAGATGGCTTATTTTCTAAAGCCTTAGTATGACAATAGAATCATGACTAAAATTTAAATTGGATTTTCTGAGCATCAACTGTTAGAATCCCATGCATAGCCAAGAGTATCTAGTAAAATTAATCATTATACTTCAATGAAATATACATTAAATCAGAAGAAAGCATTACCTTTACTTGACCTCGTAATAAAGCTGTTTCATGATGATTTATCCCTACCATAGATTGATTTGTTATTGTTGTTGATGATGATGAGACCACTATTGTCGATCCGTCCTTCTGTTGATCATTTGTTGGCTGAGAATGTTGTTGTTGTTGTTGTTCAATGATCAAGGCGTCAAGATGAGCACGTAATGCACGTTCAGCGGCTGCACGACTTTCTAGTGTTAAACGATTAGCACAAAGTTCTTTTTCAAGTAAGTATACACGGACTTTAAGATCTGCACATTCTTCTTTTACACAGCATAACTCCTGGAGAAAAAAGGGAAAATGAACGGGAGAAAGAAATTAGCAACTAAAAGTAGAGCTTCGAGTCAATAGTTTGATCATTTTTACGAAATTATTGGCCAAATTATCTAAGATAGATCTGGTTCAACAAACTCACTTGACTTTCGGATCAAATCCGGCCACAAAGGAATGTTAATCAGATAACCAGTGAAAATAATGGTAGTAGTGAACACCTGTATCATACTGCTGTCAATCTTTTAAGTAGTATTTATTCGTGAAATCCCTTGAAATAGGAAATAAAGTTTGTGGGAGGAATACGAAAAGTAATAGCTGGAGAAAAGTGGTATTTATCTATTGTAACAACCACCTGATAACACAGTTTTGCTCGCTTGATTCAGTATTCTAATACAGGTTAGGATATCATGTTCTATGGTACACATAGTACAGACTTTCAAATGTAAATGTTGACTGATGGACCGATTGGTCAACCTTGACCATAAAATAGAGCGTCAGTTAAAGTTGTCATACTTTGCAACACAGCACACACTAGTGGTCACCTTCAAAATACGAATAATTATGATAGTTAAACACAGTAGATTCCAGTAATTATCTCATTCAAGCTTTGATATTTCCTTGCTGAAGTGATCGAGTGAACAATAATAAATACGCTGACGATAACTACATGATGAGACACTTGGACTGGAAAGGAATAGCGACTGTTCTTCACCAGAAACTTATATTTTGCTGAGCCGCGAAAATCAGAAGGTAAAGACCAGCCTGTGACGGCAACGAAGACGCTTTACTTGACAAACAGGCATCATTTATATACGGTTTTCATCAACATATAAAACCGTTTCGTCAGAAGTGGGACAATCACTTAGATTGGTTAACTGTAGGACAAAATTCTCCAATAAGGTTTTTCCTGACCACACCGTAACACGAAACGAAACCTGAAATAAAAAACTTCTACCTTAGCAGCTGATGACTTATTATGTTGATTTCTATTTAGGCTGTTTCCTATCGCTTTGTTGATGTAAAAACACAAAATATTCACTAACAGACTAGCCTTATGATCTATTTGTCTGTACTGATGATGTCACATAAGGATGTGTTATGCAGATCACTCATTCTATCTTGATTTCACCTATCTCAAGGGTTAGTAGCACAAATAACCAATTTCGTGTAGATAAACTGACTTCTGTATACAGGATGAATAGTGACTAACCATGACAGAAACTTTGAGCTGCAACAAGACTCAAGCCTGCAGCCTGTAGGTAACATATAGGGGACTCTGGAAACTGATCTGTATGGACAAAACAGATAACTATATCTTCATCTACTAGTCGAAATGTAATCGAACCAATGAATAGATTCCGGTTTACTGATTATTAATTGAACTATCTGACCATGAGCAAATACTACAGTCAAAAAGGGGTATTCAGATGATGGTTGGTAGAACACCAAGTGGCTGACAAAGAAATCACTGACTTCAACACTATCGAAACCCTAGTCTAGCTTTTTATCTATCTCAGCCGTTTCCCGTAAAAATTAAATCAGATCCTTTCCTTCATAGAAATCATTGGTGTAAGTAAAGCATTTCAACTCCAAAACTCTCATTTCCAAAATTATAGTAATATAATTAATGATAGAATAAATTGAAGACAGTCAAAGTACTTACATGCACACACACACACACATACTGGCATATAGTTAACAAAAAACAAAACAGCAATCATAACAAAAAGAAATACTCTTACCTGTAAGAGTACTGAATTTTCCAGAAGTACTGCCAGAGGTAATTTACGCAAGGAATTCATTGGAGCGGACTATTTCATAAAAGCGAAAAAAAATAACAGGCAAAATAGGAAACATATAGGGAGTTGTAGTTGATACAAGTAGTAGTAGTACAGACAGAAAATCAATAAACTTATCATGCAAAAAGAAGTGATTTTGAGACGAAAAGAAATCGGAAATACTCAGGAATAATATCAAATAAATAGATTAGGATAAAAGTTTAAGGTTTGACAGCGAATATTTTCAAGAACATTGTATTTCAGTCAAGAATGTCCACTCTCTCCATTCTTATTTAATTTTATCATAGATATTCGTATGGAGGTCTTCCTCTCATCACCTGACTACACAGAGGCTGACCTAATCGCAGGAGAATTTTCGTTAGACCTAGAATACTCAGATGACATAGTCCTGTTAGGTGAAGACGTTGACAAGATGCAGTCTTCTGAACACTTTGAGTGGCAATTTGAGAATGTTTGGGATTCGTTTCTGACCACCCAGATGCAAATTGTTGCTCTAGGATTGGTCTTCAACGGTGTCTCGGCTAACAATAGTGACTGTAGTAATTGAGAGTGTCAACTACTTCACTTGCCTGGGAGGTAGAATTAACCCTGATGGCTCAGTGGCCAACAAAATCTCTCCACGAATATAAAAGGCTCGACTGACTTTTTCCAACTTACGCCAGCTATGGCGCCGGTGTGATATCCGATTGTCTACTAAAGGTCGTGTATACTGCACCTGCACAGCAGTTCGCTCTTTTCTACTGTACGGCTGTGAAACATGGACATTGAAGGTGGAAGACATGAAAACGCCTCAAGTGTTTGACCACTGTTGCCTTCGTGGTATACGCCGCATTCCGTGGTGTCACCACCAGGTGAGTAAGGCAGAAGTCAGGAGTAGAGCTTTAGGGAGTAGAGGTAAATCAGTTGACGAGGTTGTGAACCTTCATTGACTGAGATGGTTGGTACACGTACTACATATGCCTAGTCACTGATTGCCTCATCACACAATGTTGGCCGAAGTAGGTCCAGGCTGGAAAAAGGCCCGAGGCAGCCAGACTAAAACATGGCACCAATGTATGAAGTCTCTGACTGTTGGTTTGAGCCATGTTAGGCGATGTAGACTAGCCGGTTGGGGTCCACGAGACAAGAGAAACCAGTGGTTGGAGACTCCAGGTGATGGCATGGCTCAGAACCGATGTTAGTGGCGCAGATGTATACCCATGTTATCCTCATCCTAACGACGATATACCGAATCTCACCGTTTTCTCACTCATCCTTTCTCTCTTTTAGTACTCTATATATTTCTTCTGACTGCATTTTTTTTCTTCATCTCCTACCTCACTGCCTTTTCACCTAATGTACTGATATGAGCAGTGGCAACTCGGACCGTTACGCAGTAATGCCTGGTCCTATGTTGATTTGGATGGATGGATTTTAGTCAATATTAGCTATTTACTGGTAGCTAAAAGTGAAATCCAATATGTGAGTTTTATCCCCTTTAGGATAAATAACCTGAATGTATCCAGTATCCACATTCATGTGATGGCGTCCACACTAGGACCGGAGCTAAGCATGCATCACCTAAAACACTGTAGTATGTGATCTACAAATGTAGCAAATTGGTGTCTAGACAATTAACTTTTAACTAGTGGGTTATGGGTTCAAACTCTGGTCCACTCACCGAGGCTTAAACATCAAAATGGTACCATAAGATCTCAGACAATAGGTATGCCTCATTGGTTACTGCACAGATGTGTACATAGTCGTTGAGCTATGTTTAATAAAGGATCATTTCCATCGTGAATCAATTTAATATCAATAACAATGGAACCATTGAATGTCATTCGTTACCTTTTTGTCAATAAATTTTAAAGTCATTTGGGTTCATGTGTGTGACCATACACAGAAAACTGGTAAGCGAAATGGGATGTGACGTACTCATTTATGCAGTCGTTGGGTTTGTAATGAAGCATGTGCTTTGTTTTTTTCTCAATGATAACAACTTTTCCTAATGGCTGATGTTAGCCTACGTCTCAAAATTATCCTATTCAACTATTCTCTGAATGGCTAAATGATATGAATCGTGGACCGTGCATAGAGTTGGTTTTGGTGTTACATGACTTCTAAAAAGGTTTATAAACTCCAACAGATATCCGTTTTCCATAAGTGTTTTGGTCAGTAATTTGATATCTTCACCCATCATCGTATCTGATGTATAGATAAGATAGTACCTATTAAGCAGGGATTGTATTGGATCGGACAAAAGTTCTGAAACTTCACATATTGTCCTGTCCAAGTAGACTTTCTGTAGACTGACCGTCTTATTTAACCATCTTTTCATCGACTCAAGATTACATCTAAGAATGATAGATGATGATTATTCTCTTGCTCACAAGTGTCAGGGTGATATGAGTTTGTACGGCATTAAGTCTTCTTAGTAGATAAACTATATCTCCTGATTCGAACAAATCACTATGGTGTCATTGACATATCTCTTGTAAAGGGGAACTTTAGCGATGAGATCACCAGCCAGATTTTCGATATATCACATACAGAAATATCAACTGGTAATGATCTTAAGGGACCTCTCATAAAGAGGAGCAATCGAACCATGGAGTTGAGAGTGGGAAAATATGGACCTAAATGACTTCAAAAACAGAGGGAGTGTGAAACTTCGATAAGTGCAGATAGATGACCCTATTCATCTATACACATAGCTAAATAAATTTTAAATCAGTTGGTAGAGTACACTTTCGACTGCTTTTAAAGTTCAGCTAGTGATCTCTGGCTGATAATTGCTAATTCTCAAAGGAATAAGATGATGATGATAATGACAATGATTTTCAATAGTTCTGCTTCAATAAAAAACGGCTTGGTATTCATCCAGGTGACTCGCAGTGGGATCTGGGACTCACATTTCATCCTATTTGAGACTCGTCAGACGGATGTACCTGCATCGAGTACTGAGTTCGAGCCTCAGTGGGGACAATACCAATCACTCAGGTCCAGATACATCCAGCTGACGAGTCCCAAATAGGACGAGACGCGCATTCTAGATTCCACTGCTAGCCGCCTTGTAGACTATAATGTAATGAATATCTGGACAGAATCGAGGGGTCCTCATGAAATTCCACTTGCCAACATAGGTCGAGCAATCCGACGCAGCACAGCTACGGGGAACTACAAGAGATAGCTTCTTGAATTTACTAGGTTGAGTGATGTCTACGGATAACTCGTTTGGCACCGAGAAAGCGGAAAAAGTTGAAAACAGATACTACTTAATTATCTTAACAGGAAAACTGCAATATTTAGATAACCTTTCAAAGTACGCTCATTATATAAGGGAGTTAAGTTTCCTGAACAAACGCCGAAATTGAGACATGGTACCAGCAAGGGATTAGCGAAAGTTTAGAAACAAATTCACCATTATTCTGTTCAACTTTGTAATATCTTCAGTCAATATCAGTATGGGACCTGGGATTTCCGAGTAACGAGTGAAGTTACTGTACATCTACTGAGCATACTAAGATAGAAGATAGTAACATAAACGATATAGAAATAGGGGGACGGGGTGAAATGTAACCGAATGTAGTGGTAAGTAATCAGAAGGGAGGAGGACTGCAGAAACCAATAATGAAATACATTATAAAGTTTGAAGATGAAAACAAAGTTCCTGTACCAATGACACTGAATCTCAGGCATATCGTCAAGAGTCCCCAATCACTGAGGTCAGACCAGCAGTTAGTAACTTCGGGGACTGATATCATGTCTTATGCTCACCGTCATTGACTTTTTTCTGCCTGAGCCTAATTCAGTTAAGACTGCAGTTTGGAGTAGATGGTGACTATGCCTGTGTAATACATATCCAGGTACCTGAATCAATGGGAATTTACAACATCACCAGCTGAATTACCTCTCCCATTCGAGATTGTTTGCTTCACATCGACATCGCAAGCATGATGGTAGTTCCACAGCAAATGGTGAATGCTACGAGGGTAACTGTAGCTCTAATACTTGACAATACAGAGTGTATGTGAGGAGGTATAAGTGACACTGCCTGTTGGCCAAATTCTTTCTGGTAAACGTAAGCGCTACTTGACTGAAGTCCTTAGTATGTTAGGGATCAATAGTTGGAGACCCTAGAGAATGTTGCTTAGAATAGATCACGCTTGTGCAGATATATTGACCTATCATCCACTTCAAAATCCAAAATATCTCAACCGCTTCATCTCTTTTGCTCACATCTGTTGTTAATAATAATAACAATAATCCCTGTTAGTTTATTTAATTTCTCTCATTCCATATTGTTGTCAAACAGCGATACCTTAACCCATAGTGATATACAAATTAGATAAGCTTTAATACTTTCTAAGTTTTCGCAAAAGAGTTTTTAAGGTATTGTATCTTAACGCTGATTTAAGGAAAATTCTGCTGTTTTAAGAAACTGATAAATAATGTGCAGCACACCTTCAAACAATTTATTACAAATTTCCAATTCTCCTCTGTATTCCATAGGTTGTTATTGGATAAAACTTTGTGGTCTAGTTCTTCACAACAATACAGCCTTACAATCTGCTGACGTGTAAGAGAGACAAATAAATCAGTATAGAACCTCACAAATATGTGCATTGGTTCAAATTGCTACACTTCATACTACTATAAAAAGACTGATATCAAAGTAGACAAAGTTGTATGACAACAAACGATTTGAAGATAAAGGTTAGTACGAATATTCAAGCTTTAGAAGATTTCAAGGAGGGAATACATCTACACCATTGTGACCGAATTTTAGTCATGTCAACATGAGTCCTCAACCACTGGTTTCTATCTTCTTGTTGTGAGAGTCACAAAAGAACCCGAAAAGTGCAAGAAACAAAATTTAACAGGAATTCAGGGTTATGGCTTATGCAGTCGATATGGTCTACATATATACATGGTTCTCGAATTTTAACGTTGTACAAATCCTCTAAGAGGCAATTTACAGATTCAATGCATGGAGTGTATTAAAGAGTCGAGAAAACAAACTCAAACCGTCTTTATCTACTGTGATCAAATAAAATCAAACATATATAAGCATCATACTGAGAGAGTTGAAGACTAGAAAAACAAAACTGGATAATTTTTATTGTTTATTAATACTTGGGGTTCCTCGTTGCTATACAGGGTCGAATTGGTAGATAGGCTCCTATGTAGACACCTCGATACTGTCCAGGTATCTATAATTTTACTGTCTAGTTAGTAGCTTGCAGTGGAATCCATGACACGTGTTTCGTCCTATTTAAGACTCGTCAGCTGGAAGTACCTGCACCTCAGTGAGTGATGTTGTTCCCATCGGGACTCGAACCCAATACTCATCGTCTCAAACGTGTTATCCACTGGGATACTGGGGCACAACAATAACTTCTACATCAAAACTGACGTTTTGAAGGTTTATTACCAACAGCATGTCTGATATATTTCCGAAGAAAGTTTTTACTGTGGACTGATAACAGTGGAAAGGGACCAGTAAAATGGTACCCTGAAACATTGAACAGCCTCTTTGTTGCAACACCTTCCAGAGGAGAATCAACCAATAACTCATCTAATCTAAACTGGACACATTGACCTTACAGAATCCGGCGACAATTTGAAGTGTTTGATAATGCTGAGTTTAAATTAACTTTAAGATATTTTAACATTATTTATATCTTCAAGTGTCGTGCTTACCGTTGCCATCTAAGTGTACTTGGCCAACTCGCAAAAGAGATAGTTTCCAGTGGTAATTAATCACATAAATCTGCATTTATTTAATGTAAATATAGACAGTTTAATCTCATTAAAACAACAAGTGACCTTGTTAACATAAACCGTATCAAGTGGGAAAGCGATATCCTCTTTAAAAGTTGAACATAAATTATCTTATTACATATAGATAAAAGGAGAAGAGCATTTGAAGATATTTCAAACTATGCTAAGACTATGCCATTCTAATACACCCATGAAATGTAACCATCTCGATTGTGAATCATTGTAACATTGATCTAAACAAAATCCAACACTGTTCAATAGTCAATTGAATTGTAAAGGGTCCAATGTGTACAATTTCAAAACAAAATCAAAAATTCATTGTGCTGTTTATTGCATCGGTTAACTTTTTTAAGAAGTAGTTAAAGAAATAAGGAGAGAAAGCAAGGCAGACAGAAAGGAAACGAAACTTACAATTCGTTAGATAAAAGTCAAAACAAATAAAAAGCTAAGATTGCATTCATCACGAAGAGACATCAGTTGGAGAATTATCGAAAACCTAGGAACACTGAACAGTTGTTTCATCCTAGTATAGGACTCCTGAGTAGTAAGCAGGAAATGGATATATCGAAGGTGTAGTGAGAAGCGGTGGCCAGTGAGGCCAACCAATCGGAAGTGAAGTGGACACCAAATAAACAAATTAGTGAATAATTCCACTGGTTTGCGAGTTGATAGAAATAGGAAACCGTCGATCATTGAACTCCAACCTAGTGACTGAATGGTTAATGTGTTCACCGTGAAACCTGGAAGCCGTAAGTTTGATTCCCAGAGAGGCGAGGTCGTAGGTGTGTACTGTTGAGGAGTTCCGCACTAGGATGAAACAGCTGTCCAGTGCTTTCAGGTTTTCAACAGTTCCCCAAATAATTTCGGTTCGTGATGAATACAACCTTAGAAAAAAATTCTCATAAACCTCGAACTACAGTATCTAGAAATTTGTTTGTCAGAATATGATTAAATTTTGCTTTTCATGATGAAGCCTGTTACATATGATTATACTTCTCTGATAAAGATGCTTTCAACACAGTCAATTGGGTAGTGCATTCAAAAAGCTTAGTCAAGCGATTCGCATCCATTATTAACAAGGAACTTTAATCGTTGAAGTTAATTGAGTGTATGTCAACTTCAAACGAATCTCAAGCTAGATTGGAACACTTGTCAAATGTTGTTTGATTCTCAATAGGTAAGAAATAAAAATCATCTGGAGGACAAAAGTAATCTATAAACGTATAGATTAGCCTAGAACCTTGCATAGAAGTGCATCAGTTAGAGTAACATAGACAGAATACCCAATGAATGATAACAAGGTACACTACAACTGAATTTGAAATATACCATCAAGAGTTTCCGACCATAGTCAGGTAACCTATACAACTTAAGCTGACAAACAGAAATTTTACTAATTGGTTCAATGCCTTGGTCTAGTCATTCTTAGCTTTCTTCCAAACTGACTGTCACGTTAATGTTTACTGTATTAGTAATAATGAAATAAATGGTCTTTCTGTTCGAAGGTGAATTAACGAATTCACACGACTTTCACAGACAGTCTAGATGCACAAACTGTCATATATTCAGTATTCGATATCTCAGACATCAAATCATTCCCAACTATCTACATCCACATGCTCCTATTCTAACAGAAATAGTTCAACCAACACAACAGAATGTGTCTTAAAGAAGAAATTCATAGCATAGTCAAAAGGTTGTACAACATCTAGAGTCATAGCTGAGGAATAAAAATGTAGATTTATGCAAACAATTAGTGAAAAACCTTATAAACTTCTGAATGTAGTGAGAAGTCAGAATCATAAGGGTGGAAGAATATAATATGAGAGACATGAAAGAAAAGATCTTGAGAACTGTCCTCATATGTCACGTCCAAAGCAAATTGAACAAAATTTTCGTGAATGCAGAGTTCAAACTTCAAAATATTAATTACCATGATTTACGCAGTTTAAAGAAGTTTCAGGCTTACATCCTTCATCAGGCTTGCACAAACTCTATGATCACCCAGTAACTACAGAAAACAACTTCACTCTCATCTATAGACTCCGCACAAGCCTCATGAAAAGTGTACGTCTGAAAATTCTTCAAACTGTGGGAACTATATCAATCCTTCAAGCTCAACAAAGGTAAAGGTGGTAGAGAAGGAAAGTAACTTCAATTATTAAATTATTTGTCTTTTGGATTCCTAGTGGAACATAGGGATTCAGTAGCACATCTCCATTGTACTCTCTTCTCTACAGTCTTTTCAAACTGGCTCCACTACTGCCCACAAACTTCCATTTATCCCTCACACCATCTCCTCCATGTCACCCTCACCTCGAACGCCAAACTCATCGTTTCCTTTTTACATTCCACTCAACAACCTGACATGGTGCGTCATGTTCCCAGTCGGCCTTCTCAGTGTATGCCAATTCAATCCATCTCCACTTCCTTCTTCTGCATATTTGTTGGGTGATGGGTTCTTGGTTGGTTCGTTGCCAGCCAGCCAGAGTTCCTTGTTGCTTATTCTTATTATTCTCGCCATCCATCTGATCTTCAGTATCGAGCCAATGTAGGCAGTTGTTGATGAATATCTGTAGTTTGTCGGAAGTACTTTCCGTGACACGCCAAGTTTCGGACCATATAGAAGCACTGACTTGACTGGATTAGTGTTGAAAATCCGGATGTTGTTCACACTTTATGCTGAGTGCAGTAGATCTCCACACTGGTTTCAGATTAATGAAAGCCTGTGTTGTTGCCTTTCTGATCCTGGTTTTGAGATCCTCGTCTGTGCCGCGTGTAGTTGAAACGATGCTGCCTGGCAGGTAGGTAGGTGAAAGAGACTACTTCCTTTAGGTTTCTCCCATTGGTGGTGGTTGGTGCTAATTGTTGGTTGGGTATCTTCATACCCTCTGTCTCCTCTACGTTCACTTGTAGTTCCGTCCTTGTTGCCTCTTTTGTCAACTTGTTGGCTTTTGCTTGTAGATCTTCGAGTTTGTGCGATATTAGACACGAATCATTGGTGAAATCCAAATCATGTGGAGTTTTTTCATCGGTCCAGCGCATGCCTGTCTTCTCGCTCCCCACGGTGACTATCTTCAATGTAACAGTTAACTAATTAATTAAATGGATATATCATTCGTTTCAATAGACAAGACAGTTGCAAATGAAGTGTCAGCACAATATAGGCTAACACTAAAACAACAGAAGAAAGTGAAACCAACTTGACTAAAACCAGAAATGGAAGCTTCGAAGACCTTTCGGGACGGTTATAATGTAGTAATTACCGAGTCAGATAGGAGGTAAACTCAACGGTTGTGTTATTATCAGTGTCACCATAGGATCAGGCATTAATACATGATGGATCTATTTATTACACTAGAGAAATAGAGAAGAATCGGCTGGAAGCAATATAAAAGAGAGGAAGGAGAAATGAGAAAATACTGAATCCAGTATGAAGATATTGTGTGAGTACATCCACACCAACGGTTGTCTAGAAGAAATCTGAATACAAAAATACATTGAAGTCACTTTCAACGGTGACTTACCTATCTTGTCTAGTACTCCACAACTAACCTTAACATTGATCCACTGTAGGTAGCCCAGTAATGCTACGAAGTGTTTACCATGAAAAATCTTTGAACATTAGCTATGTTTCACAATCCTACAACAGGGTAGAGCAGACTGTTTTGAAATATACGCATCTACAGTATCTTAAACTTCGTCACAATACCTTCTGTCATTTATCGTTTTATTCAATCGTTTTCTCTCCCTAGGGACAATTCAATCCCAAATCGTTTCTAATATGAATCTACACCTTATTGGTTTAGGGATTTAACTTTTAATCAGTAAGTTAAATGGTCGTGCCCAACTTTCTGCTAGTTTTGAACAAACAAATGGAGTACTATCTCAGCTGCTGGAAAACAGATTCGGCTAATAAACCATTGAATCAATCTAGTATAAGATTGTTCTGTTTACTTTCAATAATTATATTATCTCTGCAACTAAAGTCACAAGAAGTCCCCGATACATATCAACTACAGTCTCCAATCACTCCTAGGAAAATACCTATTGATGGATGATTGTTCCACTCAATCTTTCGATTTTACAGAAGCACAAGATGATCAAGAAGTATATTAGAAATTCCTTGAGCTGAACAAAAGCGTGGGTCAACTAGATTTCAATGCGAAATGCTTCATAGGGGATTCACTCATCACCAGACGAGTATATCATGACTTGACTTCTGAAGGTGAGTAAGGGTGCACATTTTCTAAATGAATACTAGATCACAACAAATAGGAAGTTTGTCGATCCCTGTACGCTTTGTACATTAATCAACATTGAGAAATATTTCACCATACACACTTATCATCATAGTATCACTAAAATCGAGATTGGCATAGAATTATTGTTAATATTGACTAGTGGGACATCATAGTGTTAATTTGAGCTGGTCACATTAGTAACCTTGAACTTACAATAACCAGGCACAGGTGGCATGTTCCTTTGGTGTTAGAAAAACTACCTCGTGAGGTGACTGAAAACATTTGGCAAGAAACGATGAAGATACGTTTTGATACTTGTTGGCATACATCACCAAGATGTATCTGCCACTCTGGGGAGGGGGAATGATGTCATCCAAGATAATTAAACTTGTGTCACTCAGTAGTTCAGTCAGAAATGTTACTTGTAAGCTTTTGACGACACCACCGACCCTCTCTAGGGTGAATTAGGTATACTGATTAGTCAGAGAACAGTAGTCAATTTCATGTTAATCAGTAATTAGGACTAGACAATGTGCGATTGGCTATTTTCCAATGGCAAACCAACAACCTTGACCTAATCTACTGGTAATAATGATCATGTCTATCTGTTTATGATTCGATAGACGAAGAGGAAAGAAACATAAAGCAATATCTTTGCACTTCTTTCTTTTTTTTTAAAAGCCATAAATGATAACAATGTATGTTTTTTAAGATAGCATTCATCACGGAATGACATTAGTTGAAGAACCATTAAAAACCTGGGAGCACTTGACAGCTTTTTCACTCGAGTGTGTGACTCTTCAGCAGCACGTATTCATGACCGCATTAGGGATCTAACCCAGGATCTTTAAGCTTCGTGATGAACGCGTTTAAATATCCATAAACCTTAAATTAGACTGCTGTATAGTGCTCATTCGTGACATGCTTCGAGATGGATATCATGAAGTCTTAGTACAAAGCTGTAGCCTGTGGGGTCAACTAGTCGGAAGTGAAGCAGATACCGACTGAAGAACCTGCTAGATAATCACAGTATATTGCGAGAACTTACAGAAGTAGGAAAATATGGACCCTTCGCCACCAAACCTGCAGGTAGTAGGCACGTGCTGCTGAGGAGTCCCATACTTGGACGAAACGGCTGTCTAGTACACTCAGGTTTTCAATGGTTTTCAAACTGGTATCAGTCCGTGATGAATCCCACTTTACAAAATAAAATCCTCATATATACATATCCACATAAAAGTGAAGCTAGCTAGTTTCTGTGTAATGGTAAATAACACAGGCATATCGTCAATCCTACTATGGTCAAGGGTAGTGCTGTTACAAATTCTAACTGATAATATACAGGTGGGTGTAGTTATAACCGTGCCTATGTGATATACATATACATAGAAATGGCACATATCTCATTCAGTTTAGTCTTTGTGAACTAACACAGAGTGGAAAAGCATAACAAAACTTATATGCTAACTACCTGGTATCTTGTTGATGCTGTTGCTAATACAAGAATAATTCTACCCTCCTTCGATAATCTTCTTCATAGTAGCAGTAATAGTAGTTAGCAATGATGAAAATGTCTGTAGGATGATGTATACCCAATGGATGTGTATGTATATGTTTCAAGGGTGTATAGAGTAGCACACAGAAATAAATAATTCTAGAAAGCGATCAATTCGGCCTACTATTACACATGTTCATAATTGCACACAAACTGTATCCATTATAGATTTCATGGAGTATATATATCAGGTTATACTAATAGGTGTGCTGTTAAGTTCAGAAGTCATATATATATATATATATATATATATATATATATACACTTGTATGTGTGTGTGTGTGCGTAGACATGGAGATAGTTAATTGACCCAACTGAAAGAGGAAAGAACGAAAAAAGATTCAGTTCTGTGCTTAATTCCTGTTGGAATTAGGAAGGTGATGAGGTGGATGCATGGAGAAAGTGTGCAGCCAGGTAAACCCATCTCCGCATACACACATACAAACATAATCGTGTACAAATTTGCCTTGTTTAATGCCTGTGTAACATGCACAAAATAAGCAAATATAAATAAGAAGAGAAAATGAAAAAACTTTCCATTAAGTGAATATGAATGTTAGTCTCGGTAGAATTAATTTTTCTCTTCAACAAATCAATATGTAAGTATTTTGAATCCATTTAAAGGTAAGTTGTAGAGTTCACTTTACAGTACAGACCTCCTCACTGACACACACTTATGAATTTCAAACTTCACAGACTATCAGATCAACGTAGAACCTTGCACAGAAGTGTATCTAGTTCAAATAGATACAGGAAGAGTAATATTGAAGTGGGTAGATTGCACTTGACGAAGGAAAATAAGTAAATAATGGTTAACGCAACTGTTCAAAAGTACATATATCTGCATTTGTGTGATTGATTATGAATTATACCACCAGGAGTTTCTAATCATTGTCTCTTAACACCTCGAGGAACCAACCCAGCCAACACCACCCCCTGGACGGCTTGAGTAAATAGTCGGTAAGTCTATGGACTAGTACCAAGTCTTTTAACCTAACTCTACTTCGGCTAAAACCACACACCAATGTAGACAGCGGCTTGGTACGTGCAACGTATGACTAAGTCATCTCAGTAGCCGAAGCTTCACAACTTCCTTGAATCATTTCTCTTCTTTACCTTGAACGCTGTACCAATATTGCTTAGTTGATGGTTTCACCATACGCCTGTAATTTTATGTAGACGTTTATGAGCGAAACCCTATGACGTCCTGTCTGCTACTTTCAAACCCCCCTATCCCAAAATCCAACAATAAAATAGAGTGAGATGGTAGTGTTTCAAATTGACACACTAACGGCAACCTTTCTGCGAACATAATGAATACACTGAAAATGGAAGTCAAGTAAATATCATGATCAAAACATTTTGAAGAGTATGGTATTCAGTTTTCAGGGTAGGATTTTCAAAAAGTTAGTAAATTCAGATCACCAGTATCCCTCTCAAACCATCTCATCACTTTAGACATTCAGCTGTCAGACAGACAAAATCAACGTAGAACCTCACACACATGTACACCCACTCAAGTTGCCACACTTCACAGTAGTAGACAAAGAAAAAGTCGGTGGAATAAGATCGATATCAACATCGATAAAGTTTTATGACAGAATAAACAATTTGAAGATAATGGATATTCAAGCTTTAGACTGCGTCAAGGAGTGAATTCATTTGCATCATTGTGACCGTTTTCAGTCATAGCACCAACAGTTCTATCATTTCGAGAAGCCCAGCCAGGTAGTCTACATCTCCTCACACAACTCAGACCAAGAGTTAGATACTTCATCGACTGGTGCTACGTCTCGGTCTGGTCACCCTAAACCCTCTCTTCCAACCCAATCCAACTTCTCCCCACCAGCATTACACGTCGAGGTAGGCAGAGGTTCGGTATATGCAGTACATATCCGAGCCATTTCAGTTGACTACAGTTCACAATCTCATCAATTGACTTGTATATCTTGCCTAGTATCCTTCACTTGACCTCAGCATTGCTGACACGGTGATTCCACCAAACGCAACCAATGAGGCAATGATATCTGCGATGAAAACCCTGTGAATGCTCCATATTTTCTACTATTAACGGTCATGTTTCACAGGCGTACGATAGGACAGAATTGACTACAGCACAGTATACTCGTCCTTTGATAGATAGTCGAATATCTTTCCAGTCAGTGCCAAAGATGACGCAAGTCAGCTATTTTTTTTTACCTAAAACTTCATTCATTACCCAGACTAAAAGTTCCAGCTTCTATTTCTCAGTCTAATATGATCACTTCGAAATTGCACTCACAATACCTTGATTTCAGTCAATATATTCTATGCTGAAGAAGGTACTACGTGTGCATTCGTTTGACATGTCTCAACTATATAAATGAATATATTTTCACAAGAATACTAACTAGCTTACATTTTAGATGTGTATGCAACTCACCAGCCTGGTGCAAGTCTGTATGTTAGACTATCAGTCACAACAAGTGCCTGAAGATCTGTGATACTGCCTAGTTACTCAAGTCAAATTAGGTGAAGCGAGCTATGCAGACTGAACTTATGTGCTTAAGTCAATGTACAACTTTTTATTAACTAGAAACTAATGCTTAAACTCAACTTAACTCATTTCCTAGCTTCAGTATTTTGAAATCATGAATAACAGAACTTCAATGAACTGATGATATCTGTTACCAATGACCAAGTCCCCAATTTATGTAAGAATGAAGATTTCACTCATCAATCCAAGTAATCGACTTTTAGCGAGTGTATCACATTAAAATCCCATTCCATCTTCTGAGACTTCAAGCAGTCTGGCAGTACCATTAGTCTTCACACAATACATGTGGTTCACCGTCTGTCGCACGAACATGAAAGTGTTTGATGAGTTGTATTGCATATCTTGGCATTCGATATAAACCTTCAGTGCAATAAACTTCTATATTTCAGAAATTAATTAATACAAAGCAAAATGACAACTATAAGTAAACTCTAATTGGACTGACTGCGGCTAGCAGTAGATTCCAGGACGCGTGTTTCGTCTTGTTTGGGACTCTTCCGCTAGATGTACCAGAACCGAAGTGATATTGTTCCCACTGAGACTGTGACTTCGTACTCATCGCTTCAAACGCCAAAGAGTTATCCACTAGATCACTATGGCCTATAAGTATCAACAACTAATAATAACCAAAACCCGTTTTACAAGAAGTAACCATTGTACCTCAGTTGCCTAGTGAATAATGCTTTAACATTTGAAGCTATAGAGACGAGGTTCGAGTCTCATTAGGAACAACATCACTCCCTGAGGTGTAGGTACATCCATCTAACGAGTCCCAAATAGGACGAAACGTACATTCTGAATTCTACTACTAGCCAAAACTAAGTCACTTATAACAACAAACATGGAGACAACATAGAAGCATCCGCGTAGGAGCTCATATACCAACAGAGGTCAATCGATTCAACCCAGTATAACAACGGAGAATTACAAGTATCAACAAATAACAAGTAAACTAAGAGAGAATAAATGATGATTGTAAAGCGTGAATTTGATAAATTCCAAGACTTTCAATCTCAAACTTTAATATGGCAGTGTAAACTGTGCAAGAGTTATCTTTTAGACCAGCATCAGAATGTGACCTGATGGAAGTGAATATGTTAAGCGTTGGGTAAATGTTTTATTGAAAAAATATATGAAGTAAATAAAGTAAAAAAATGAACTACTGGCATTTCATGACCTCGTCGGAACTGCTTCTTCAGAGAATAAGACCTATACAAGTTGTTACATGTTTAAATATTAGTGCATAAGTCTTATTTAATGAAGAGTTAGTTCCAGGAGGTCATGAAATGTTAGAAATTCGCTATTTTCCTTGGTTGAGACTTTACAAATATACTTCCTTCATAAACTGTTATCTTGGTTGCATTTATTATTATTACTGCAATTGCTCCACTTTTGATTCTTCATAGACCGACATCTCAGTGACCGTCTTGACTCAGTTTCTTGAGCACGTTAACAAAACAGTCTTACGGTCACAAAGCCCACAAAAATTTACAATCGGAAGTTCCATTGAACCGAATGTTGACTGAAAGGAATTTGTAGATGGTGTAATAATATAAATAAAGAAATACAGGAAGTATGCGAGCAATGTTGAGGTAAGGAGAAGGTTACTAGATAAGATATGCAAATCGATTGATGAGGTTGTGAACCGTAGTCGACTGAGATGGCTCAGACATGTACTGAGCATGCCAAGCCACCGCCCACCTTGACGTGCAATACTGGTGGAGCAGGTTGAACTAGTTGAATTTGGGGGGTAACAGTGATTTCTCAAGTTGATATTTATCATAGACTGACATCAGCTTGAGGAACACTGGAAACCTGGGAGCACTTCGTTCTAGTATGGGACTCCTCAGCAGTGCACACGCATGTCCCCGCCAGCGATCAAACTCGGGACCTTCAGGTTCTGTGGCCAGTACGTTATCATTGACCCGCTGGGTCGGAGTCCAGTGGTCCATATTTCTGTCAGTTCAAGATATAGCGCGATCTACATTCAATGTCGTCGATGAGTAACTGTCCTCATGTTTGACTTGGTTGATCCCACTAGTCACGAATTCTCATTCGAACTCCAGGAATCATCTCTCGAAGCTAGTCACCAATGAGCACTAGATGAATTTAATTTGAGGGTTTGTAGGGATTTTGTGATTTTTCATTATGGATTAGGCCACAAGAGGATTCAGGATGACCAGACCAAGATGCGGCACCAGTCCATGAAGTCGCTGACTCTTGGTCTGAGTTGTGTGAGGAGATGTAGACTACCTGGCTGGGCTTCTCGAAATGATAGAACTGTTGGTGCTATGACTGAAAACGGTCACAATGATGCAAATGAATTCACTCCTTGACGCAGTCTAAAGCTTGAATATCCATTATCTTCAAATTGTTTATTCTGTCATAAAACTTTATCGATGTTGATATCGATCTTATTCCACCGACTTTTTCTTTGTCTACTACTGTGAAGTGTGGCAACTTGAGTGGGTGTACATGTGTGTGAGGTTCTACGTTGATTTCGTCTGTATATACGTCTGTCTGTAAATGAGAAATTTCCCTCCTAGGGGAATTAAACTCAGTCGATTGCCTACAGATATATATGAACATTCGTCTAGGACAAATCAACCTCCCAAGACAGTGTAAGATAATTCAAAAAACAAGTTGGTTACACAATTCCAAAATAAGAATTACAGTTTAATAATTGCAAAGTCTAAAAGAAGTAGTCTCTTTCACCTACCTACCTGCCAGGCAGCATCGTTTCAACTACATGCGGCACAGACGAGGATCTCAAAACCAGCATCGGAAAGGCAACAACACAGGCTTTCATTAATCTGAAACCAGTGTGGAGATCTACTGCACTCAGCATAAAGTGTGAACAACATCCGGATTTTCAACACTAATCCAGTCAAGTCAGTGCTTCTATATGGTCCGAAACTTGGCGTGTCACGGAAAGTACTTCCGACAAACTACAGATATTCATCAACAACTGCCTACATTGGCTCGATACTGAAGATCAGATGGATGGCGAGAATAATAAGAATAAGCAACAAGGAACTCTGGCTGGCTGGCAACGAACCAACCAAGAACCCATCACCCAACAAATATGCAGAAGAAGGAAGTGGAGATGGATTGAATTGGCATACACTGAGAAGGCCGACTGGGAACATGACGCACCATGTCAGGTTGTTGAGTGGAATGTAAAAAGGAAACGACGAGTTTGGCGTTCGAGGTGAGGGTGACATGGAGGAGATGGTGTGAGGGATAAATGGAAGTTTGTGGGAAGTAGTGGAGCCAGTTTGAAAAGACTACAGAGAAGAGAGTACAATGGAGATGTGCTACTGAATCCCTATGTTCCACTAGGAATCAATGGGGAAAATAATAATAATAATAATAATTGAGCTGTCTAAGCTAAGCTTGTTTGGTAAGCTAATTGACATATATAAGAACAGTGATAAGAGTCATAGGAAAGCTTGGATTTTTAATTCCAGTTTTGAACAACTAACTACGCGTCATTTCTTCATGTGATGTAAAATTAATAATAATTTAGAGTTGAATAGTTCAAACTCATCTATGAGATAAGTTTTTATTCGAATTTAACTTTCTCCTTGAATTTACATTAAAATTTAATAAAGCTTACATTCGATTGGTTTAAACGATTCAGTAGATCTGAATCAACTTTTTGTTGCATTGAACTTGTAGATGATGGTATTGTTGTTGATAATTTACTGTTGACTACACCAATATTATTATCTCCACCTCCATAACTGATAGACGATGTTTCTACTACACCATCAATATTAATGAACATGTCTAGATTAGGTATATCAATTAGCATTGACTTTAAACGTTTATATGTTTGTATTAATTGACAATAAACTGTACGTAGTTTGCGTTCTTCTAATCGGGACCAATTAGATAAATGAATATTACTGTTACTAGTATTGTGATTAGGATTATGCAATTGAGAATTTTGGCTGTGTTGGTGTTGGAGATGGTGTAATCCTTGACTATTATTATTATTATTGTGATTAGTAGTATGTGTATGTGTTATAATATCAGTAGATTTGATTAAATTCCCAGGTACATCTGATGAATCAGATGAGTCTAAATCAGATTCATAAAAGGATGTTGATGACTTTGATAAGAATGTCCATAAGGGTGGAAGATTATCCAGTAGTGAATGTGAAACGAATGAATCTGATTGACCATTCAACTTATTATTATTATTATTATTATCCATGTTAGTATTAGCAGTAGTATTGTAATTATTTATTCCATATGTTTGATAAAAATGTCCGAATAGCAATGAAGATGATGAAGAGGATAATAAAAAGGGTGGATTAAGGCAACAATTCGATTGTTGATTTTGTGAGGAGACTTCATTGATACTACTGCTACCAGCACCTGAATCTGGAGTTTCCCAGCCACCACCACCGCCACCAGCAATATTTCCAGGTGTATTATTAATATTCTGATTTGTATTTATCTGAGAATGTGGTTTCAAAAATGAACGTATCTGTGGATTTATTAACTGTAGACTATTGTTCAAGCCATTTGATCGTACATTCTGTTGTTGATGATTTGAATGATAATTAACTGATGGAATCGAGCCTGTCACATTGGTCATTGAAGGTATTTGTTGTTGTTGTTGTTGTTGTTGTTGCTGAAATTGCTCACCGATTTCATTAAATGAGCGTAATGTAGGATTAGGTCGTGAACGATTTAAACTAACATACCATGAATTAGCATAGACACTGTTATTATCCAACAAACTGTTCGATGATGTAATAGCTGATTGCATAGAAAACAGACCAGGACTAACAGGAGACTGAGAAGGATGTTGATGATGATGTTGATTGTGATTAGGATTACTGGCACGCTGTAAAGAGAAAGCACCTCCGACAGAAGTCATTGGTGCTGTAATATTTACGCCACCAGCTGTTGTTGTTGTTGTTGTATTGATTTGATTTGGTATACATGTTGGCAGAATCTTTTCATAACCCCCATCCGATGTCTCATATCTATCTAACATAGTGTACGCTAGAAATTCAGCTTGTTGTCTAGAAAGATTGAAAAAAAAGAAGACAACTTGCTTGTCAATCAAAGCATTAACAAAACCTTTAATAATGCTGTTTCAAAGCAAAAGATAGTTCCTTGGTAGGGATGAAACGACTCCTATGTGGACTGAAGTGACAAGTCGACATTGTGTAGTTTGCATATCTGCATTGAGTGTCATCTTCAAATTTGGAAGCTGTTTCAGGGTCAGTCAATCAATATTAATATAAGATCAAGTATTTCTGCACAATGGTCCACGTTGCAACACATCATATCAACACAACGAGTAGCAAAGTAATAAGATAAAGGATGAAGAAGGAAAGAAAAAAAGAAGAATCGATCAAAAGCAGTAGAAAGTTGTAAAAGAGAGGAAGGAAGAGTGAGAAACTGCTGAATTTAATATAGCAACTAAGATGATGATAATATGTGCATACATCTGTACCACTGACATAGACTCTGGACCATGTCACCTAGGGTTTCCAACCACTGGTTTCTCTTGTTACGTGAACCTCGACCAGCTAGTCTGCATCTCCCTACACGGCTTTCACAAACAGTTAAAGACTTCATACACTAATATTATGTTTTAGTCTGGTCACCCCGAATTTTTCTCCTACCTGAAAATACCTCAGCTGACATTATACTATGAGGCAGACGGTGACCAGGCATGCCTAACATCTGATCCAGACGTTTCACTCGATGAAAGTTCGCAACCGCATCAACTGACTTTCCTTTCCTCCCTAAGACTCTACTTTTCGTTTGTGTATTACTGACATAGTGACACTACGATACACAGCCTATGTTACGAAAGCAACAGTGGTTAAACGCCTGAAACTTTCTCATATCATCCACCTTCAGTAGCCATGTTTCACAGCCATAGAGTAGAACAGAGCGAAATGCAGTACGGTACACTCGACACTTAGTCGGATATCACAGCATCGCCACAGATGGTGCAATTCAGCGAAAGTCAACCTAGCCTTTTGTATCCATGCAGAGATTTTGTCGAAGAGAGTGAGTCCTAATGAGTTTCAGCTCATATGAGTGTTCTGTATCCTTACAAATTATGCTCATCTCTCAGGAAATCACCAACTCCAGCTACTGACTGAATATCAAAAAAAGTTCTCCGGTACACTCTATAGTTGTACTTTATACCAAATAGCTTGATGTTCATGTACAGATATGTGAAATAGACTACACACAATGGAAAAACTCAGCTGTTCGGTTCTAAGTATTCACTGGTTGAGACAGCTGTGCTTGAATCAGTGCGTCATTATTCCACGTGTACCAGCAATCTATAGCACAGATATCCTGTAAAATCGTCTTGTTTGATGAGATAGACAGACAGAAAAATCACTCGTTTGCAGTCTAATCCTATCAATGAAAGCACAGATAGATTTCAGTAATATGAAAGATGATATCATCTAATTGCAATGGTGATGTGAAGACGTCAGGGAAGTTTAACCATGAAGTAGTATATGCAAAAATAAAGTTTTGGAAATGTATTATCAAACGCCCATTTTTACAGTTCCTTGAATATACAGTTCAATGTGCTAGTGCAGACTATCTCTTTGAAACTCTACAGCTGTATGAAGCCGATATTCTTTAACTAGCAATGTTTATCACCATTTCTGCTGGGTGAAATGCTTACAAACAACCTGATAAAAGCAACTGTGTACACCTCATTTAAAAAAAAGATCTTGTTACAGCCAGAATGAAGCGTTTTCTGAAGAACAAAGAAGCCTTTTTATGCTTGTGGAATGCGAACTAACGCTTATCAAAGGAAAAAAATCTACTGAACGAGTTAGTGAAATACTTCATTCATTCACGTCTCATGTGAGGAACATCAATGAGAATGTTCACATATCTACCAATGATCAAGTGCATAATGGGAAACTGCGTCTTATTCTATTGATGGATTACAACTGGACAAGATAATACGGCTGTATTTATTTATCTATTGTACGTTTGCAGCATATCTCATCTATGATAGAACAATTAGGTGAGAAATTTCTATGTTAGTTACATAGTACATAAGGGTATAATTAAATAAGTGCAACGGTATGGAATACAATCCCAGTAAAACAAAGCTTAGTAATTCTGTTCATCAGTTATATCTGGGTCAGTCATGAAACTGGTACCATGAAGAAAAAGCTGCTCCTGTGAACACTGATAGATTTATATCGTCTACGTTTGGAATATTTTCAGATTTTACTCCTTAGTATTCTATCTAACTTTTGCAAAGTTTATATTTTACCAAAGACTAATCAGTTTTTGCAGTTGGCACAACATAGGCACTAAGAAATGCATCATGTGTCTCTAAAGGCATAAATGGCATTACACATGCAGTAGCACAGAGATATGTGTTGAAAACAACTTTGGTACAATCATCGCGATGTTTTTGGATCGGGCTTCATAGTTTTTTTACATCCAACAACGTATGCATGCTCGAACCAACGTACGATTACTGTTCAAACATGTTCGCCAGTATTACCAGAAACCTTCCAGCAACGTTCTCTGGGGATGGCTGATGGTAGTGTGGTTTATGTGTCCACCGCTGAGTTGAGGTCAATGGACGCCACGTCAGACGATGCATCTCTTTTTTTATCTGAAGCTCATGCTGGCCAGAAAGAGATGAATGTCTAAACACAGTTGTAGCAGTTAACTACCATTATCTTTTCTTTCGGTTAGGATTCTGAGTGTCACCAAATAACTTTTCTATCTGACTTAGCCCATTCTCTTGTGCATTGAAGTCACAAGCTAAGACAACCACATATGAGTTTGGCCTTCACTCGGAGACCAAACATCTGTCAGTAGAAATTATCCTTCACTTCATCTGAACTGCAGTCAGTAAGTGCATGAGCAGCGATTAAAAAAAGAAAGCGACGAGTTTTACTGTTCCCTTTAGTCTTCATTGGACCGTTTTATCGAACAGCAACTTTTAACTGGAATCCAGTCGAGTAGTGTAATTTTGCCATTCCTACATCTTCAAAACCACAAAAGCTAACCATCAAATCTTCAGAAACTCAGGTGACTTTTGCAGACTACAATGTTAGCCAGGTGAATAACTAAATAACTTCAGTTGGGTCCTATATGCACCTTCCAAATACACAGTACATATCTATGACTCGAGATGTCAGAGTTCTGGCTAGTGAAGCTTGACGGAAGGTGTGGATACTGAAAAGCCTCATGCATAATTTGGAGCGCAAGTCGTTATCAAGAGCTGCAGAACTGGGGAAAATTGAAGATGAAGTAAGAATATTGACCAAGAGACAAATAAAGGTTAGAATAAGAGGATATGGAAGGTTGGTAATGATTTGGGGGGACTTGAGTAATGATAGAGTTATAAGGACGGTTGACCTTTCCCAGCTGCGCACTTTGCGAACCGTTAGTACTTCTTAAGTTACCTGAAAGAATGGTAGTGAGTGACTAAAAAGTCCACGAGATAGTTTCTTAAGGCCGGTCACACATGGTTACTTCAGAAGTTTGAGATTTTAGTTTATTTTATTCGAATCCAGGAAAGGCAGCATCAGTGTGGTGCTGCTGGTCACCGACAAGAAACATCTTAATGCTATCACATCCCTAGCCAGCCAGCAGTACGACTTCGCCCTACGACCTCCATCACAGCGTAGTAATTTACATTATGATAATACTGCTTTTATCTTACCAATATTCAATATACCTATCTGGTTTGGTAGGACCTCAAGCCTGACCACCACGTCTAGGTAGCAACTATCAACCGACTGGGAGTTTATAATTATTTGATCAACCAGGCTGAAGAAGTGTGAAGTAAAATTTAATCCCAAGATTAACTGCTCAAAAGTCAAGGACTTAAGTCAACAAGAAGTCAGAGCTTTAACCAAATACTACTTAATTCAAACTCACCTAAATGATTTCAGGGTGTTCAAACTCAAGTGAACTGATGGAATTTGTTGTCCATTAGTTAAATGATGATGAGAGAGATCATGTTCCTCCGATGATCCAAATGAATTAGATAAAGGAACAACAGCATATGCTTGATATGGAGATGATGGTGTATGTGTTGTTGGTAAAAATGGTTGAGATTGTGGTTGTGATGAAAATCTTTTCAATGGTGGAGGTTGCTGTTGCAACTGTTGTTGAGGTTGTTGACTATTCACTTGTTGTAGTTTATTCGATGATTTACTATGACCATGAAATGATGAGGATGATGTTGACGAGGAGATAGTTGAAAATGGATGTTTAGGTAAGTGAAGTTTTTGTGTTTGACGATAAATGGTTACAGCCAATTCAGTTGAATATAACTAAAAAGATGCAAGAGGAAATTGACACAAACAAATATTCACGAAAATGAAAATAATTGAAAAAAGTTTACAATGAAACGGTTAATGATTGAAAACTATGTGATTAGGCCATTAACCATTTTAGCACTATGTGAAGGTTTTTGATGCCAAAGTAGATAAAGCTGAGTACGAACCCCAGACCTAGAAAATAACAAAATGCACAGCATGACAAGAAGAAGGTATAGTAAGGAAGTAAATGAGAAGAAAAGACGAAGCGATATGTGACAACTTCAACCGACGCATTTCTGTACGACGTTCTACATTGATTTTATTTGTCTGTCTTTCGTTTCTGAATGACAAGGTTCGAAGTTATATTGATATAACTCATTGAAAGCTATCTGTTTTTGAGTGCTTTTATTCAGGGGATCCCTAGTTCCCTCAAATAATAAATAGTTAAAATTCCTGTCTAGTCCATAAGCCTTGATGGTTGGTAAGACGCAATGTTAACACGTTGGAAGTGGTTGACAGAAAGCAACGTCTTCGCCCTGTTTATCACTCACGTATATGTGAAACTTCAAGGGATTTTATATCACTGGAAAGATCTGAACTCACATCACATCAGTGATGCAATCAGAGACGTTACCAAAGAGCTATTCAAGCCAGAACTGACCTCCTACAAGGTTAGATGAAATGTACTGATTGTTCACTGAAGTCTACCAATCAAAATGCACCAGGAAGTGAGTCTCTAACATTGATAACCACAACCTAAACTGATAGATAGAATTCAGTTAGGATTTAGTAAACGATAATATGGATTTGGTCACTCTCCAGTAACCATTCATTGTATCTACAACTCAACCTACCATAGTGTATTGAAAATACGAATTCATGTTAAACAGATATGTATGCACTAATAACATCTGGTCGAGATATAAATTTCAGAACATTTAACGTAGTAAACTCAAAAAAAATCAGATTCTTTTAGCAAGAAATGACCCTGGAAGGAGCTAGGATTTATACTTTTAAGTTTTCTGGTATCAATGAAAGTGAATACATGATACCCTTAATCACATGACATTTTCTGATATGATATTTCATGTTAACAAAGCCTTCATCAGGGAAAAACTACTTCATTGTCTTGCCATTTCGTTTTCTGATACTTCAGTTTGGCTGGTTAGCTAATAAGGACAAAAACCTTGCAATAGGATAGTTTGAAATGGATTCTGGGATACCAAAGTAGTGAGTGGAGTGGAAATTTTTGAATATTTTTCAGCGATTATGACGATAAAATCTCTTTTTATTAAGATGTTATAATTTCGATCAACTCAAAAGTTTAGAGGTGAGTAAGTAGCACTTGAAGACTAATATTTACCTCTATATAAACATCTAAGCAGTAACAGAACTCATACAGCAGATCAATCCATGATAATGCTGATATTTTAGTTGAGTTTCTTTCTTCAAGTTCCATTTCTTACAGGGAATCATCATCAGTGCAGGAAGTTTCGGACTGCTTCAACATTTGTGCATACATGATTAACGATGGTTTTCACAAGAAATTCGTGAATATAAAACTTGAGTCGGTTATTTTGAAGACTGTATACAGTTTAGCGATTGAAATATTCAGAATTTATACTGGGTGATGATTGAAGGTGAAATGGAAATTTGGACCACGACCGGATTCGAACCAGCGACCACCGGGTTTCCGGCCCGATGATTTATCAACTGAAATACGAAGTCCGACCGCTCACCAGATTTTTATTTTACTTCAGTCATCAAGGGTTTTTCCCGAACACCATGTGAATTGGTGACGCGTTTCTACCGCTTGATCGTATTGACACTGGCGGTCTAGTCAGGACTTCTCATCCTAATCCAAATGTAATTCAGTTAGAGGGAAGGGAGAGCATCATATTGATTAGCATTTGACTATTTGAGATAGCCGTAGTTTAGCAGAAGTCCTGACTAAACAGCTAATGTGGATACGATCAAGCAGTAATAACGCATCATCAATTCACAAAGTGTTCGAGCAAAACCCATGGTGATTGAAGTAAAATAAAAATATGGTGAGCAGTTGCATTCTGCAGCTCAGCTGCTGGAGCATCGGGCCGGAAACCCGGCGGTCGCTGGTTCGAATCCGACCTCGATCCAAATTTTCAGTTCACCTTTAACCGCCACCTAGTATAAATACTAGTCTGCCAAACTACGGCTATCTCAGATAGTCACTTGATAATGTTCAAAATTGTTTAGTGCAAAACGTTTTTCAGCGTAATTTTATTAAAAATCTTAAAAAACCACTGAAAACCAGATATGATGAGACAGCCATTTCGTGTTAACATAAAACATTTCAATGAGTCTCTTGACAGATTTCAACGTAAAATAAACTCATAGGACGATGGGCCGGTAACCTCGAGGTCTCTGGTTTGAATCCCTCCATGAATCAGGCTTTCATGTCATCCAAAATCATCACCTAATATCCTTAGACTCATGGGACACAGACTTTATTGTTCGCAAAGACAGAAACAGACAAGCTAAATAAAAACAGAAGTCTGTCGGTTCAAGTTGCCATACTTCACAGCGGCATACAAAGAACAAGTGGAGAGAAAAAGATTTATTTCAGAGTAGCCAAAGTTTCATGACAGAATAAGTAGTTTGAAGAAAGCGGTTGGTGTAAATATTCAAGCTTCAGAAGACGTCAAAAAGTGAATACACCTACGCCACTGTGACTGATTTTCAGCGGTCCCATTAAAAGTTTTCAATCGCTGATTCTTATGGTCTTGGCGACCCCAACCGGGTAGTCTAGAACTCCCAACACGGCTCAGATTAATAGTCAGACTTATTCAAAAACGTCATCTGATTCATATGTCTGATATTTAGGCTTTTGATAAATATTTCAAGGTGGATTAAAATCGAAGTGTTTTTATACACACCAAAATGTAATATTCCATAGGAATTCTAAAGGATATTTTAGCTGATAAACGAACACTACTCAAAAGAATATAAGTAGTCTCACACTTGTTGAGAGTTGACTGTAACTTCCATAAAAAAAAATTGTCAAACACTTCGAATACAGAATAGCTGAAACAGTATTAGACTTGGATACTTACCTGATTTAGGCAATCACTAACTTCTAGTGCAGCCTCAGACATTTGCATAGCACGAAAAATAACAGACCAATTCGCTTCGATTTGATTCAACTGACACTGCATTTGATCAGCATTCGATTTAATCTCCGCTAAATTTGCCTGTAGTACCAAACAGTCTGAACGATAACGTGCCAGTGTAGTTAATAACCGACGCCATGTCAATTGTCCACATTGAGCTGCTTCAGTTAATCGTGGATACGGGGATAACTGAGCTAGACTAGATAAGAGTATCATTAATGCATTAGGCGAGAATTGACCAGGTAGATTCATTGTCATCTCATCAGATGAATCAATAATAATGTCTTCAGAACTAATGTGATCAAATAAAGATTGTTCATAGTCAAGTGGTATACCTCCTGTTCTAGTACTACTACTACCACCCCCAACACCACCAACACAACCAATGCCTCCAACTTCACTGGTGGTAGTTGTCGCTGAGGAACAAGATCCTACAGTTAATCCTGAAGTAATATTCTGTTTACTATGAGTTATACTGTATTCATGATACTTTTTCAATGTACATGTTATCCATTCTGGTTCAGGTAGATCATAAACATTGGAATTCATTTGTTCTGATATATTATTACTTGTTGTTGTTGTTGCTATCGGTTGTGTTGTCATCATAATTGTATCAACCAATTTATCATGATTTATTTGTCCAGAAGAATTAACCTTCAGAGAAAGAAAAATATTCAATAGATGTAAGTAAAGTAAGGCTATTCTAAGCATGATTATTTTCTGGAAAAAAACAAACAAAAGGATACACTTTAGCATTATTAATAAATGGCGACAGAGATTAAATTGAAATGATGATGGAAGTTTGAAAAGAAAACTAGGGTGGCACATATTTACTGAGATCAATTTACTAGGCTGCAGTCATCTCAGTAAGTCTCATTGGATCTGTAGGGAGAAGACTACCAACCAGTGCGCCGCGTTTTCAAACCCCACCCCACCTATCAAGGCTTGGGCAACCAAGGAGTATCACTAGCTCTTACGCAGTAGGTGTGGCTTGTTTAATAATATACGTATAGGCACAGGGTGGCTCAGTACCTTCCATTCAGACAGTTTCATCAACATAATGCCATGAATTATTTATCTTACTTTTCTTGAAATGATGACTGTGAGATGCATAAGTTCGGTTGTTCACTAAAGTATGGTTATTCAAAATACATAGACAGATCAACGTAGAGTGTATCACTTCAAGTTGCGATACTTCACATCAGCATATAACGAAGAAGTGGACAGAAAAAGAATGATAATAGGCTGGATAAAAGCGCATGAGAGCAGAGACAATAAATAGATGAAGAATAATCAAAGATGCATGTATACATCTGCTCAGTCGATATGTATGGTCGATTTTGAGTCATATCGAGAAGAATCGTGCGAAATTGATTTCTATCATTCTAAGGACCTTAGCCAAGCAGTTACATGACCCAAACCAACAGTGCTACGTTTTGATCTGCTCACTTGAAAACTTCACACAGCCTAATCCTGTTTTCTCTGCTGTCTTGCGTCGAGTTAGGTACGGTCTCAGTATGCGCAACACATTTTCACATTCTATTTAAGATAAAAGGAAGCGGTTCAATTCCAGTGTTCATTAGGTGACTGTAGTTCTTTCTGACTGCCTTTTGAAGTGTTCACTCTGTATGAACATTTCCATTCTAGTCTTGTCAGCGCTACATAGTCAGCAGTTAGATCAGTTACTTATTCATCGAAGCTGTGTTTAAAATGAAAAGTCCAAAAAAGACATTTATACAAGAAAAGAACTGTTTTTCCTTCAGACAGATAAAGTTATTATGATAAAGTGTACAATCATTTGGCTTCCAGTGGCAGGCATTCTTCAAATACATATATCTCTGTGAAGGAAACAGCTTATATTCACTAGATTACGTTATAAATGTGAGCAGGTTACAGTGAATGGTATCTGTAAAACACTCCAAACACGATTTTGGATCAGTTATCTTCCACTTAATGGGTAGCAATGGAATCCAGGATGCGAGTTTCGTTTTAATTAGGACTCGTCAACTGAAGTTACCGACAAACAAATGATTGATGTTGTTTCCACTTAAATAACACGTATCAAAAAGTAACTTCAGACCACTCAGTTGCCTGGTAATATATATATATATATATATATATATATATATATATATATATATATATATATATAAACTCTAGCGCTGACACTTCATTAGTATGCTATAACAGTTAGCCGATAATTGTACTATGCAAATAATACTTAAGGCTTTAGTGAAATACTTGAATTCCAGATTTATCAAGATGATACTTTGTTCTTCATTGGATATAACTAGTGTTAACCAAACACTACAAATTGGTTACCCAATCAATCTTGCTTATCTCAGATATTTCAGCCAGATGAAAAATATTAATAATTTGATCATCTTTTAATACATTTCTGTTGCTGAATACGCCATATCTTTGTATCCATCTTCGTGCCCCAACAGGCTGTATTTTTGATGTAGTCCAACTAGCCACCCACTCTTTCTGTCCGATTAACACTTTCTATGTATTTGTTAACAATCTTGCTCACTTGTCCTTGTCTACACAGGACCAGGTATATCTGCTCAATCGTCCACGTTATCCGCAAAACGAGTAGCAAAGTATTAAGGTGAAGGATGAAGGAAGAAAGGATAATAGGTCAAAAGTAGTAAAAAGAGAGGAAAGAAGAATGAGAAAATTCTGAGCTATACAACATACTAATTCAGATGAAAATAATGTGTGCATATATCTGTATCATGTCACATAGAGTCTCCAACCATTGGTTGCTGTTGTCACGTGAAACCCAATCGGCTAGTCTGCATCTCCTTAAATAGCTCAGACCAACAATCAGAGACTGCATGCAATGATGCCATGGTTTAGTCTAGCTACCTTGAGCTTTTTTTCCAGCCTGAACCGACTTCATCTAGCACTGTGCAACGAGGGAGACAATTACTAGGTATGAATAACACATTCACAACCTCGTCGACTGATTTTCCTCCCCTCTCCTCCTTAAAACTTTACCTTTGACATCTGAGTTATCTGCGTGGTGACACCACTATGCACGGCCTATGCTATGAAGGTAATGATGATCAAATACCTGTAGTCATCTCATGTTCTCTACATTTGATAGCCATGTTTCACAGCCAAAGAAAAGAAAAAAACTGTGAACTTCAGTATACTGCACTCGTCTTTGTGTATATGCATGAACTGACTCATTGCCAGAATCAACTGTGTACACAATGGCGAGTTTAGGGCTGAAGTGCTAGGAAAGTAAGCTAACTCAAATGATAAAGTCGTGAACCTCGACCGACTGAGATGACCTGAGAATGTGTTATGTTTACTACCTACCTCAACCAGCAATCTAAAAGAAAGCTACGAGTCACCAGACCAAAATATCACATAAGTTCATGAAATCTTTGACTGTTAGCTTGTGTCGTATACAGAAATGCAGGATGACTAAATGAAGTCCTCGAAATGATTGGAATTTACAATTGAAGACCGTTGGTGATATTGCCCAAAATCGATAATAATGGAGTGAAATTGTACACTTTTTGTGATCTTTGAAACCTTTAGTATTTCCAGTTAATTTATTCATTCTTCCCCTATGTTAATATCACTCTTCTTCCAGCTACTTTTTTGTCGTATTCTCCTGTCAAGTGTGATAACTTGAAGCAATACATTTCTGTACCAGATACAGTATTAATCTGTTTGTTCATTCATCTATCTATTTATTGACATTTACGTGATGTGACTGAATTAAGACTGAATGACAGTTAGCATTAGAACACCTCTAGATTCAGACACCTGTAGACAGTTCACAAATCAACCAATAACTTATTTGTTTATTTTCTCTCAGACAAGGCTGTCATACCTAAATTTGTTCTTGGGTGTCATTGATGTTATCATCACCGATATCACTGTAGAGCAACTTATTGGCTTTGAACATCTTAAACTTTCATTCAAACTTTAGTGTAAGCGGTTAGGGAGAAGATTAGATGAATAGGAAACTCCACAACTGTTTCATATTATGAAATCTAATAATTATGCTACATTATAAATTGACAGAAGTACAACAATATAAACCATTGAACTTCGAACCAGTGGTTGAACGGTTAACATGCCCGCCGATGAACCTGAAGTCCCTGATGGGTCGTAGGTGCGTAATGCTAAGGGGTCTTATATTAAGATGAAACAGATGTCCAATGCTCTCAGATTTCCAATAGTTTCCCCCCCCCCTCAAATGATTTCGCAACCTGAAATAAATAAATAAATCCCCACAAACCTCTAATTTGAACTACTCTATAGTGCTCATTAGTTGACTTGTTTCGAGATGAGATCCCCGAAGTTCTAATGAAAAGTCGTCACTGGTGGGGTAAACCAAGTGGGACATTAGGACAGTTACTCATTGACGGCACTAGATGGAGGTCGCGCAATATCCTGAACTGACAGAAGTAGGAAATGTGGACCATTGGATTCCGACCGAGTGGTCTAACGGTAAAGTGTCGACCGCGGAACCTGGAGGTCCTGGGTTTGATCCTGCTAGATGGGATCATGAGTGCACACTGCTGAGAAATCCCGTACTAGGACGAAAGAACTGTTCATTGCTCCTAAGTTTTAAATAGTTATCTAAATGATGTCAGTCCGTGTTGAATATCAACCTGGAATCAATCAATAAATCCCCACAAACCCCCAAGTTGCATTTCACAAATATCAAGAATGAATGTTAAAACAATTAAAATAGTTATTTTGCCTAAATTCTGTAGCCATATAAGCATTGGTATAGAAGATTGTTTAGTCAACTAGGCTTTTATGATTATGATGATGATGCTGGTATAACATTGATTCGTAAATCAAGCACGCACGTACACACGTAAGCGCATAGATACAGAATTCGGCATATTACAACATATGGGAGATTTTTATTTGAGAGTTATGACAGCTGCATGTATAGGTCAGAGGTTTATATTGTGCCATTATCATATCAGATGACTCAGCTTATACATGGTGTCTATGTGTATAAATGAATAGGCTTATTATGGAGGTATGTTGTAGGTCGATAGGTAAATGTATGCAATTTGTAAGAAAATATACTATTGGTAAAAATAAGCAAAAAGAAATTGAATGGCGAATAATAATGTGTTTGTCTAATAACGGCGATATATTTTCGTCGACTGTCTGTAATCAAAACCTTGCGTCCGTGTTCGGTGTGTGTGTGTGTGTGTGTGTGTGTGTGTGTGTGTTCGTGTACGTGAATTGATTCTACAGCGTATGAATAAAAAAATACTGATATTGCACACGTGTTTATTTTCAGTATTCGAAAAATAAACGTCATTGAAATACACATACACAGGCGCGCGCACACACACACACACATCACTTTGGGTCTAGAAAACTGAATAACGGAATCGATCATGAGCTCAGCAAGTCATTTCCTATGTGATGAGTAGTTGATTACAGTGGTCAGTGAAAACGTTAAACATTGAGAAGCAGAAATAAATTACCTAGTTTGATGTTTACGGGGATATAATTTATTTCACGTTGGTACTCATCACAAAATGACATCAGTTGGAGAACTACGGTTTTTTCGTCCTAGTATGGAGCTCCTCAGCAGTATGCACGCACGACCTCACCAGCAATCGAACTCAGGTCCTTCAGACCTTGCGATGAACGTGTTAACCATTGGGGTCAGAGTTTAATGGTACATAGTTTCCCACTACTGTCAATTAGCTGCACATAGAGAGACTCTGTAGCAACGTCTTCGGTTGTTAACCGCCTCACTTCCGGCTGGTTGACTCCATAGGTTACGGTATCTCATCAGAACTTCAGGACATCCATCTTGAAGCATGGCACGAATAAGTTAGTTTGAGGTTTATGGGTCATAGGTGCGTACTCCTGAGGGTCCCAAACTAAGACGACGATACAGCCGTCCAGTTCTATCAGGTTTTCAATGCTTCTCCAACTCACGTCAGTCCATGATGAATACTACCTTGAAAGAAATATAATCATATGCTTACCGTGACCGACAGTAACACTCAAGCTTTATTTATAAAATGAACAGCAGACTAGTACTTGAATATTCTGGGATAAATTATTATTATTATTATTCATCTTCATTTCATGTGCATTCAAACAATCCAAAATAACCGTGAATATGGTAAATATGCTGAGTGATATAAAGGTGATAACCAAAGTAGGTAAGGGAGACTGCGAATGAAACATTCAAGTCTTTCAAGATGATAGTACAATGCCTATACATCACCAATAGTTGCCATACCATTATTTTCTGACATCTCTAGGATTCCAGTGAACCTATGACCAACAATCAGAAACTCTATAGATTGTTACCATATCTTGTTTTTATCCCCAACAGTTTTCCAACCTAATCGTATATCGGTTAGCATTGTTTAAAGCTGCTGACTTACAATCGTATCTATTGACCTAGCATTTCAAGTACTCTATACCTAATCTGAATATCGTTCACATAACTATTCCATTGTACATTGAACAGTGAAAAGGATCAGTAGACTGGCAACAACACTTAAATTTTTGACACCTTCCCCAATGGGAATATCATTTATTAAAGAGGGTGTATAGATGACAGAGAAGACGAATAAATCCTTTGAATTCATTGAACCTGTCCAATATCTGAGGAAAATATTTGTTTGTTCACTGGTTACGTGTATTTAACAGATGAATATGCTGTAATATTATAAACATACTTGGAAAATTCTCCCTCCTTCCAATTATAATTTATAGATAAACCAATGTTTTCTAGCATTATTTATAAATAATAAAATGTTTATTTGTTGATTTTAATTACCCTGTTCGTGTGTAAAAGGAAGCAACATACATACACACAGAATAAGGTTTAGAGGAGTTCGCTTTGTTTTGTAATAGTATAATAGAGAGTCAGATGAACTAACCTATTGACGATGTTTTATTCATCTGGGTGGAGTCCAGAACATGCGTTCCATTCTACTTAAGATATACCAGCTGAATGTTCCTGGAATCTATTGAGTGATGTTGTTTCCACTGAGACTTAAATTCAGTAGTCATCGCTTTAAACTCTAAAGAGTTATAGCAACGGGAAATTACAAAAATCAAATAACAACTGATAATCATTGGAAAAGAGGTGGCTATCGTGCCCCAGTGGACAGCGCTTTGATGTTGGAAGCGATGAGTACCGGGTTCAAATCTCAGTGGGAAAAACATCACACTAGGGTGCAGATATGTTCAGCTGACGAGTCGCAAACAGGATAGAACGCACCTCCTGAGTTCCACTTCTAGCCATGAAAAAGCCGATCATAACAATAAATATTCAGGCAAAATCGAGGCATCCGCATAGGAGCTTATCTGCTAACAGAGGTCGAGCGACTCGAAGCTGTATAGCAATGGGAAATCATAAATATCAAATAATAACTATTGACTACTTGAGATGAGAAAAGAAATTCAGCCTTGAACACTAATAGGGAAGAAAGCAAGACTGAAGCAATTTCCATTTCACTGCTTTCCTTTACAATAAAATGTCAGTTTTTCATTTCCCGAAGGTATATACGCATTGGTATATATATATATATATATATATATATATATATATATATATATATATATATATAAAGTGAAGAGGTAAAGATTTCTTACTGTCAGAAATAATGCCAAGAATAAAATATAAAATAACCCGGCTAAAGGTATGATCAAGTGATGAAGATACCCAACCAATAACAACAACAAGCACTAATCAACATCAACAGGAGAAATCTAAAGGAAGTTGTCTCTTTCACCTACCTACCTACCTACCTAGGCAGGACCGTCTCAACTACGGGTGGCGGCACACATGAGGATGTCAAAGCCAGAATTTAAGAGATAGCAAGACAGGCCTTCCTTGATTAGTCTGAAATCAGTGTGGAGATCTACTGCACTCAGCATAAAGAACAAGATTCGGATTTTCAACACTAACGTCAAGTCAGTGCTTCTATGTGATGGTTGAGAAACTTGGGGTGTTATGAAAAGCATTTCCAACAAACTGCACACATACATTATCAACACCTGCCGCTTACGTTCCCTCGACGCTGAAGATCAGATGGCCAGAATAGTAAGAATATGCAACAATGAACTCTAGCCTGGCAACTAACCGACCAAGAACCCATCGCCCAACAAATATGCGAAAGAAAGTGGAGATGGACTGGATTGGACATACGCTAAGAAGGAAGACCGTTTGAAGATATCACGCTCCAGGCCAGGTCGTCGAGTGGAACTCAAAGGGTAAACGACGAGTTGGACATCCGAGAGTGACATGGAAGAGATGGTGTGAGGGAGAAATGAAGGCCTCTGGGCAGTCGTGGAGCCAGGTTCAAAAGACTGCAGAAAACGGAGTGAAGTGGCGACGAGCTGCTGAAGCCTTATGTTCCACTAGGAACACAAGGGGAAAATAATAATATACATAAAGGTGTGATCAGTATTTCACTGGACTGTTCATTACCATATTTGAATTAACATATATGGATGTATGTTTAGACACTTCACGACTGTAGTACGTCAGTTTCTACGTGATTGGAATACTAGTTTTCAACAAAAAGTTCTGTTCTCATTCAAACGAGTTTCAAGGCAATTAATCAGTCAGCAGACAGATTTCATTTTCCGGTTTGTATTCATCATGGACTGACGTCAATTGAAGAGAATCACGGAAAACCTGGGAGAAGTGGACAGCTATTTCGTTGTGGTATGGGACTCCTGAGCAGTATGCACCCACGACCCCTCCGGGAGTCGAACTCAGGGCCTTCAGGTTCTGCAGCTAGCATGTTATGAATTGAAAGTGAATGGGTCAAATTTTTTCATTTTAAACTGAAACTAGCTACAGAGTCTTTGAATATCAGTAAAGGATTAAGTAATATAGCTGTTGACTTTAAACAAAAATGCAAAAGACGGATAGTTGAAAGGTAGGAACTAACGGTATCATCCTACGAAAATTTCTACCCATAGTTATCTTTACGTAAGGGAAGGAGACATACTTTGTTCAGTAGATATATTAGGCAGTGTAGTTATTTAAAGCTTAATAGCGGGTTAATCACGAAAAGTATTGTATATTTGTCTCGCAGCAGTATGAAGCATTTCAACACTGAATATCTTCAACTTCTTCAATGAAGTGAGAGAACCCAACGCATTTTGAAGTTTAAGCAAGCTTCTTTTAAGACACTGGGTTTTCTTGACTTTATCAGCCACATAACTTAGGGATTTTGAACTAGAACCTTGAGAATTTCGTATTAAGAGTGATTTACTAAGAAAAAGGAGGCGCATATGGCAGAAAACCATTAACACACTTGATAATATCTTAAATAAATGTCCAACGTCAAGTCAGTGCTTCTATATGCTTCAGAAACTTGGTGTGTTACAAAAAGTATTTCCAACAAAATGCAGATATTCATCAACAACTGTCCACACTCGATACTGAAGCTCAGATAGCTAGAAAGAATAAACAACAAGGAACTCTGGGTGGCTAGCAACGAACCAACCAAGAACATATCCCCCAACAAATATGCAGAAGAAGAAAGTGGAGATGGATTGGGCATGCACTGAGAAGAGCATTCGGGGACATCATGTGCTAGGCTCTCGAGTGGAAAGCAGATGAGAGACGACGAGTTGGGCGTCCAAGTTGAGGGTAACATGAAGAAGATCATGTGAGGAAGAAATTAGAGCTTCTGAGCTGTCGTGAAGCCAGGTTCAAAAGATTGCAAAGAACAGAGTGCGCTGGAGGAGTGCTACTGAAGCTTTATGTTCCACTAGGAACCTAAGGGACAAATAATATAATAGTAATAAATATATGTGATTTGGCAAACCAAACCGGTAATCAAAATGCCACTGGCTCAAATCCTACCACGATCTAGGTTTTCATTTCACTTTCAATCATCACCCAGAGTCAAATTATCAACTGGTATGAAATGTATGTTAATTGCTTTCGTTGTACATTATTTAGCCGGTCTTCAACTAACACGAATCAGCCAATTAGTCATTGTTAACATGCTACGTGGTATTGCTGTGCAACAATCTAACTTGTCATATATCTCATCAATGTATCAAGATGAAGCTAAACAAGACGGAAAACAGATGAATGCAAGAAGAAATGATAAAGATAAGATGTCAATATTATCTAAGCTATTTCATCTGAAGTTTCTGATCATCAGTTTGAGTTATCATACGGACTGCAACTATAAAGTTTACATTAACACGCTTGGATCAAATTAAAATTGAGAGACTACACTAACTGATTATGTTCTTTAGTCTAGAAAATTTGCAAATATAATAAGTAAGGTTATCTAAAGTAGCTATGGTTCAGTAACCGTGGGATTGCCGGTTTGGTGATTTACTAACTGACCTACGAGGCCTATTTGGCAGTCTGCATAGAATCAAAAGTATCTAAAGTGCAATGCTTGGTTCTAGGTTACAGAGGAGGTGCTTGTTATATGTAAATGAGTTAGTTTCACAGTATTGTCATTTTTCCTCTTATGAAACTGATTCCAACAAAGAGGTAAACATTATTTTAGCATTTGGTTGATGAAAGATGACAAAACACAATGAAATATATTTTAGGTGTGAGCAAGTGATCGAGACATCATCTCACATACTCAAGAAATAGAATAATTTGATAGAAAACTATGCAGAAGGCCATTTCACCAAGACAACACTGCTTGAATTTAGGCATCAAAATACGGACATTAAGTTATCAAGAAGCAAATGAAACAGAAAATATGTTGAAATAATTTCTCAGGAACCAACACTAAATATGACACACTATGAAAGCGACGTATACTAATGGGCATAACCTTCAGTACGTTTGACTTCACATGGATTGACCTACTCCTTTGAGGTCAATCTAGTTGACTTCGAGTATGCAGACAATATTGTCCTACTGGGTGGAGATGCTGACAAAATGCAAGGTTATCTGAACGCGTTAAGTATGTTTGTCATGCATCTTGTTGACACCTGTCAAGTGAAAGGCGATATTTTAGTACTGTTCTGCTGTAATTACTCCAAGCTTGATGATATGGAGTGAACTGGTGAAATCCGTCAACCACTTTACTTACTAAGGGAGCTTCATCAACCCAAATGTGCTGGTTGCTGACAAAATCTCAGCTCGGATACAAAATGTCCATTCGGGATTCATCAACTTCCACCATATCTGGCGATGACTGGCAAGATATCAGATGATCTATCAAAGGATGAGTAAATTGCGTTGCAATCCTTTCTATCGTGTTGTACGGCTGTGAGCCATTAGAAAAAGACATGAAGTACTTACAGAGTTATGATCACAGGTGTCTTCGGAGCATTGCTTGCGTTTGGTAGAATCATCATATGTGCAAGCAATCAGTCATTTTCGTATAAATCATAAAAGATCCGAACATAATATACACCACTGAATCAATAAAAAGAATGCAAACCTTTCTTTACCATAAGAAAAAAACTCCAGAAAAAAAATATGACATACATTCCCTTTGACAAACTTGGATAAGCAAGAACAAAGAGATTTGAAGAATAAAATGTCCTCATTGCATTTCATCACCTTTCATCAGCTACAAACAGCCTACAACTGAAATGAAATATTAGAAGTAGTAGTAATGATACAACATACTTTAAACACATAGAAATAAATGAAGACTAGAGGTTCAGAATTAACAACTAGGTGATGAGTCGAAGAAACACAAGATTAATAATCACAAATCTCAGACAAAATCAATGCCAATTTATATCTGGTAAAATAGAAAACTGTGAAGCTGTCGAAAGAGGTGGGGGGGGGGAGAGGGCAACAAAAGCACAGGAGTGTAAAAGAAGCGGTTATCAAAGAGCTAACACGTTACGTAACTATATGGAAAAGCTGGAGAACCATCAGGTTGAGTGATTGACAATCAGTGAGTAATTAATAAAGGGATGATGCAATCGGGAGAAGGAAAACTATACACATACATATTCTAAAGTTACATACAGTTACCAGGGTAAGAAAAAGTTAGTTACAGTCTCTGTCTGAGTACATAGGTCAGGTTGAAAAGGTTTGGTGGTGAGGGCTTCGGTACACTTTAATAAAAATGACGTTGTTTACTTGTTAGTTATCCTGAAGGAATGAGAAACACCTGTTTGATATCCTGCTTCCATCAGGTGGCTGACGATTGTGCTGCTACAGATCTTGCTACATTTCAGACACAGATTTCTCGGAATATGCTCATACAATCGAGTAGACCCACTTCATTTTGTTCTTTCTATATACTTGCTTCCACAAGAACAAGTGAAGTAAGCCGGATATTTGTCTACTTTCGACTGTGTTATTGAACATTTTGACAAAGGCTTGTGATTATTTATCCTGTGTTTCTTCGACTCACTACCTTATTGTTAATTCTGAGTCTCGAATTTTCATTTATTTCTACATTATTACTACTTCTAATATTTCATTTCAACTGCAGGCTGTTTGCAGCTGATGAAAGGCTATGAAATGAAATGAGGCCATTTTATTCTGTAAATATCTTTGTTCTTGCATTATTCAAAATATGATAATTGAAAAGCATTAAAAAAAATAAATAATAATCTCTGATTTATTCACTTTGTAACAAAGTTTTAAAGTCACTCATGTATATACATATACATGTATAATGTGACCACATATTGAATGATATTGAAAACAGAGTAAACAGCTTCGTTTTTGCTTTCAATGAACAGGAGCTAATAAGTCATTTTAAAGGTATGTGTGTGTGCGCGCGCACACATCTACCTGTGTTTATTCAAACAAGCACAGATATTGAATCGTTGGAATGTAGTGTGAAACTTTACGATACACATAAATATCCAGCCTTAGTCAAGTCGGATATAAACATAATTATAAACATATCCACTTATGCGTACCCATCGAAAATAAAGGTTATGAACATATTCTTATCTATCATAACAAAGAGTCTGATAATTCAAGTGATTACGTCATTACCACCATCGAGTTTATTATGAGTAATACTAATAATAATAATAGTAAAGATTACACTATTCGAATGGATTCTTAATAGTAACAGATGTAGTACTGTTAATAGTCAGGATTAGGATGATAAAAAGACTTGTAACACGAACATTTAACTGTAGTCTTTAAAAATGACAGTATAAAATGACATTTATTTTATGACAAGAGACAATTTATCTTTACATCATAATAAATCCTATTCAATAACCAACTGTCTACCAGTTAGCTAAATCATTATGTAAGCTGAAGAAATCATGTGCACACTGAGAAAATGTCAAGATAGACATTATAATAGATTAGTGGACAAAGACTATTTATGATATACAGAAATGAAAGATGAATAAAATCTATGGAATTTTATAACTCATAATTTCGGCTGATTTCATATTCTTCAATCAAAAGTATATATACGTATAACGATATTATTTTTAGTTGATGAATGGTGAAAGGAATACTTGATGATATACTTCAGGCATCAATGACTTATTCCGTAGGTTTATGTAGGTAACGATCAGAAAATAACGAACAGAATACAAATAAATTACATTAATGATGGATAGCGGCTAACAGTAGAATCCAAGACGCTTGTCTCGTCTTATTTGAGACTTGTCAGCTGGTTGTGTCTGCCACCCAGTGAGTGATGTTGTTCCCACTGAGACTTGAACCCTGGACTGATCTTATCAAACGCCAGATTGCTATCCGCTAGATCAATGAGTCACAGTGGCCACTCCATGTGCGTCGGGTATAGTTGAGGTTATGTCAAGGTTACTTGTTGCGCTGCTTAAGAAACAGGTGTAATTTGAAGAGGTTATGTGCCTGTATCGACCTTGAAGGATGGGGCATGTTTTATTCACAACCAGCCACTGTATGCATCAGTGCATAGTGTCAGATACAGTAAAATGAAGTGGAAAGAGGTTGAAACGGTGTTCAGATCAACGTGTGGAAGGAAAACACGAAGCAGTTGACTAATGATTGCAGTTATGCAGAAAAATGGAAGCTACCAAGCAGAAGTTTCAGCTGGATCGTCAGAAATAATCAGTAGTAACTTCTTTGCAGAATTCTGAACATTATTTGTCCTGTATCTGCGCGTATCCTTGCTATTTACTCTCATGTCATTGTACTATTGTTTATTTTGGAGTGACTTTAAAGGCTACCCAATGACTGTTGAAACAACCAATCAGGTTTCGGTATTTCAGCTGAGAAGGTAGTTAATCATAAAATACAGGAACGTAATTGCTTATCTCAGTAATTGTTATGGTGGCCTTTAAAGTCACTTTTTATTTTGTTCCCCCGTACTGTTGTAGAATATACAAACTTGAACGATTATTTTCAGTAGTTCCCTCTTAGTTATTCAAATGACAGATATTTGGAATTTTGTCACTCAAGTAATGCTCACCTACGCGTAACGTAGTACACACAGATAAGTAACTGTCCATTGTGTGTGTGTGTTGTAACGACTTCAACTATCTTCAACTAGCAGTGAAAATCATAATGGAAGTTAATCTAGTTCCTGGAATCCCTTCATACAAAAATTTCATTTATTATTTATACTTGTAATCCCACGTTGTCATATTGGATTGAACTGATCAACCTCTGTTGACATATGGGCTCCTAAGCGGATACCTCGATACTGTCTGAAGAGTCACTAGGCTATAACTTGCTTGGTGGTAGCTAGCAGTAAGATCCATAATGCGCATTTCATTGTCTGAGACTTGTTAGCTGGATGCATCTGCTTCTTCTAGTGACCAAAAGTGTTCCCACTGAGACTTCAATCCAGTATCCATCATTTCGAATGCTAGTGTTATGATGCGGAATTGTGAGAACGAACGGAAATACTTAACGCTTGGTAGTCAAGGCCCATGCAACCCGAGTGATTCGCAAAGCGAAATCAAAAGACTGGAAATCAGATGAATTTATAGTATCTTGGACTGAAGCGTTTATGGGTGAAAACTGACCCTATTTATGGAGTTTACAACAACCTTGAAAGACAAGGAATAATTAGTACATTTAAAGAGGCAGGAGCCAGTTAGAACAATGGCGGGTCACGCGAAATATGACCCATGCGCGGGAAAAGAGCGCGAATAAGCCGGTTCGAATATATACAAAACTGTAAGTATGAAATATAAGGGATAGGGGCATCCCTAACATAGAGTGGCATCAGTTGTTATCTACTGATACTTGTAATTTCTAAGGCAGTATTCATCATGGAATGACAATAACTGAAGAACCACTGAAAACCTGGGATCACTGAACACAGCTATATCACGAATTGATTGAAGTAGGAAACTGTGAACTATAGAACTCCAATCCAGTGGTTGAATGACTAGCGAGTTCACTGAGAGACATGAAGGTCCTGAATTTGATCCCTGGCTAGGTCATGGATACGTACTACTTAGGAGTCCCACACTTGGATAAAACAACTGTCCAGTGCTCCAGGCTTTCAGTGGTTCTCCAACTGATGTCTGCCCATGATGAGAGGGACATAAAACCAACGTAGGACTTCCCACACAACTGCATCAGTTCAAGTCGCCACACTTCACAGTAGTGCATAAAGAACAAACGGATAGGAAAAGTGATATCAAAGTAGACAAAGTTGTGTAAGATAATAAGCAATTTGAAGATAAAAATTAGTGCAAATATTCAAGTTTTATACGTTGTCAAAAGGTGAATACATCTGCGCTCCTGCGACTGGTTCGAAGCCATGTCATCAATAGTTCTTAACCACCGATTCCTATCACCTCAAGGAAGCCAACCAAGGAGTCTAAGTTTCCCCATACGACTCAGACCAGCAGTCAGAGACTTCATACCGGTGTCACGTAGTAGTCTGGCCACCATGACCGTTCCTCCAACCAGATGCAACTTCACATAGCATTGCGCGCCAAGGTAGGCAGTTGTTCGGTATGCACAGTACACATCCAAGCCACCTCAATTGACCACGGTTCACAACCTCACCAACCAACTTGCCTGTCTTGTCTAGTACCCTTCACCTGACCTAAAAGTCACTCATAGGGTGAGTCCACCGAATGCGAACATTGCTACAAAGACACCTGTGATCAAAAACTTGTGACTACTTCATATCTTCTACTTTTTGTGGTCATATTTTACAACTGTATAACAGGACAGAATGAATTACCAGTTGCATCAGCAACCAGCTCGTTCGATACATTCCACCACTTCACTGCCTATCGTTAAACTAGAAGTGGTTGCAGACCACTCTTAGAGTATCACCCTTCAGTTCACAGGCGCAAAACTCATGCCAAACATTCTCAGGTTTATGCTCAGGGCGATTAGAAGACCCCACATTTTGTCAGCAACTTCACCTATCAGGACAATATCACTTCCATACTCCAAGTCGACCGGATAATCTTGTCAATAATAATTACTATCTTGAAGATAAACCCTCATAAATCCCAAAGTACATTACTTGTAATTTCATTTATTACCATAGTTTACATAACAACATTTTATCGCCTAGTAACTAGATTATGAAATTATATGCTCTTAAGATTACAACAAAGATATTTTTCTAGTTTTTGGGATAATAATTTAAAAATTATTATCAGCAGAATCACCATCTGCTATATGCATGAATTCATTCAGAATGATAAAATTGTCGCTATCATACACAAGCACACAAACATACACCGGGATGAAAGCATATGTAAGATATGGGTTTAACACTATTTTCGTGATTTTCTGTACTCTGTAAAAGATCTCGTTTGTGGTGGTGGAGTGTAGGCACATAAGCTTAACGCTGAGGCTTATAAGGCATAAAAATTCATGACCTTCATACGATCATATATATTGATATTGACAAAAAAAATTATGTAACTAATTGCCCATAAAGCAGCTTTACAATTTTCTTATCTAAGATAGTTGTTGAAACATTAATTATAGGCCATCATCATTATCTGTCAACATAGGACCAGGCATTACTGCGTAACGGTCTGCGTTGCCACAGCTCATATCACTACATCAAGTAAAAAGGCAGTCAGGTGCAAGATGAAGATAAGAAAATTCAGTTAAAAGAAATACAGAGTACGAAAAGCGAGAAAATGGTGAGATTCGGTATATCGTCGTTAGAACGAGGATAATGTGTTACGGGATACATCTGCGCCACTGACATCGGTTCTCAACCATGTAATCACATAGCCTCCAATCACTGGTTCCTCTTGTCCCATGGACCCCAACCGGCTAGTCTACATCGCCCCACATGGCTCAAACCAACAGTCAGAGACTTCATACATTGGTGTCATGTTTTAGTCTGGCCACCTCGGGCCTTGTTCCAGCCTAGGCCTACTTCGGCCAACATTGTGTGACGAGGCAATCGGTGACTAGGCATACGTAGTACGTGTCTCGACCATCTCAATCGATGAAGGATCATAACCTCGTCAACTGATTTACCTCTACTCCCTAAAACTCAATACCTGACTTCTGTGTTACTCATATAGTGATACCACAACTACGGCCTGTACTATGAAGGCAACGGTGGTCAAACACTTGAAGCGTTTTCATATCTTCCACCTTCAATGTCCATTTTTCACAGACGTACAGTAGAACAGAGCGGACTGCTGTGCAGGTGCAGTACATGCGACCCTTAGTAGACAATCGGATATCACGGCGGTGCCAATTAATTAGAGGTATAAAATAGAGATTCTACAATATCAGTTCGGGTATCTGAGACAGACTTTTATTATTTGACACTCAGTGATGATTCAAGGTGAAATGAAAGTCTAAGTGGCTAGAGGGTTCGAACCGCCGGCCAACGGGTGACCAACCAACTGCCCTATCAACTGAATTAAGAGGTCCAGATGCTTACCAGATCTTAATTTCACAATGGTTTACACTGCGGATAAATAATTTCAAAAACATATCGTATATATATATATAAAGTTGTTATTCATCGAAGACTGACATCATTTGGAGGAACAAAGGAAACCTGGGAGGACTGGACAGCTGTTTCGTCCTAGTATGGGACTCCTCAGCAGTGCGCACCCACGACCCCACCAGCAGGGATCGAACCCGCGACCTTCAGGTTCCGCGACCAGCGCGTTACCATTGAGCCACTGGGTCAGAATCCAATGCTCCATATTTCCAACTTCTGTTAGCTCACGATATAGCGCAAACCGCCACCCAATGTCATCGTTGAGTATTTGTCCTCACGGCCATCAGGCTTTGACTCCACCGGTCACGACTTGTCATTGGAACTTCGGGAATACTTCTCGAAGCTAGTCACCAACGAGCACTAGTTCAATTAAATTTTGAGGGGGTTGTGGAGATTTGGAAATATTTCAAGTTGTTATTCATCGAAGACTGACATCAGTTGGAGGAACAAAGGAAACCTGGGAGCACTGGACAGCTGTTTCGTCCTAGTATGGGACTCCTCAGCAGTGCGCACCCACGACCCCACCAGCAGGGATCGAACCCGCGACCTTCAGGTTCCGCGACCAGCGCGTTACCATTGAGCCACTGGGTCAGAATCCAATGCTCCATATTTCCAACTTCTGTTAGCTCACGATATAGCGCAAACCGCCACCCAATGTCATCGTTGAGTATTTGTCCTCACGGCCATCAGGCTTTGACTCCACCGGTCACGACTTGTCATTGGAACTTCGGGAATACTTCTCGAAGCTAGTCACCAACGAGCACTAGTTCAATTAAATTTTGAGGGTTCGATCCCTGCTGGTGGGGTCGTGGGTGCGCACTGCTGAGGAGTCCCATACTAGGTCGAAACAGCTGTCCAGTGCTCCCAGGTTTCCTTTGTTCCTCCAAATGATGTCAGTCTTCGATGAATAACAACTTGAAATATTTCCAAATCTCCACAACCCCCTCAAAATTTAATTGAACTAGTGCTCGTTGGTGACTAGCTTCGAGAAGTATTCCCGAAGTTCCAATGACAAGTCGTGACCGGTGGAGTCAAAGCCTGATGGCCGTGAGGACAAATACTCAACGATGACATTGGGTGGCGGTTTGCGCTATATCGTGAGCTAACAGAAGTTGGAAATATGGAGCATTGGATTCTGACCCAGTGGCTCAATGGTAACGCGCTGGTCGCGGAACCTGAAGGTCGCGGGTTCGATCCCTGCTGGTGGGGTCGTGGGTGCGCACTGCTGAGGAGTCCCATACTAGGACGAAACAGCTGTCCAGTGCTCCCAGGTTTCCTTTGTTCCTCCAACTGATGTCAGTCTTCGATGAATAACAACTTGAAATATTTCCAAATCTCCACAACCCCCTCAAAATATATATATAAAGCCCAGACTACTTTTTACACGTGTATGGTTTGCGTGACATCAACCAACAACAGTGGAATTCCAGCTGGAGCCAACTCGCTTAGATCATAAGATAGTGACAGGTCTGCACCTACATATCCACAAACACATACAACGCAGCCAACCATACCACTGAACAACGATTGAAATAACCAACTGAACGTTTTTATATTTGATGAAAGTTTACCTTTTCAGTCGAGGCAAAGAAACCTAATTGGTTATTTAAGTCGTTGCTACGGTGGCTTTTAAAGTTATTCAATTATTTTCAGAAATAATTTAGTGAACCAGTTAAAAAAAACATTTGAAGGACTGCCGAGAATAGGCAGACAAATGGAAGTTGCTTCGCTCTAGATTACAAAGCGAAAACTGTTAGGAATGTCTATGTCTCTTACATAACCTGCTAGTGTTCTGATTAGCTCCCGACTCTTGTAGTATACTAACTACTCCTTGTCCCTCAAGATCATTCTAATTTCTATATACAGCGTCAGTTCTTACTGGTACAAGTTTTCTGTTCGAGATACTATAAACTCAATAGAATGCCAGCCTTTTCATTTGGCTTTGCGAATCAGTCGGATTGAACCGTTTCAACCTTTAGACCCTATATATATGGACAGCTGTGTCATCGTAGTGTGAGACCACTCAGCCACACACACTTATGACCCGTCAGGGGTCGACTCCAGGGCCCTCATGTTTTGGGGCAAGTAAATTCCATTTAGCTTCTGGATCGGAATTCAATGGTATACATTTTCCTACTTCTATCATTTTTTGATATAGCGCATCCAATGGCATCAGAGTATTTGTCCTCATACCGTGCTTGGTTGACTTCACAAGTCACGGTTGCTCATTATAGTCTTGGAAAATCCATCTTCAAGTATATCACTAATGTGCACCGAACAGTATTTCAGTTAAGACAGAAGTACGGAAATATGAACCACCGGACTTCAATCCATTGGTTCAGAAGATTCTGGGCTCGATTCCCTGCAGAGTAATGGGTGTGCACTGATGAGGAGCCCCCTAACGGGGTAACACAGCTGTTCATTGCCCTGAAATCCTCAGTAGCTCTCCAACTAACGATGATGTAAACCAACTCAAAATCAATCAATCCTCACAAACCTCCTAACCAAAATTTCATATCAGTATAATTAAAGTGATGTTCAAAAGATTTTCTATCATAGTTTGTGAATCTCCGTCGTCGATTGGGTCAAATTGATCCGTCATTGTTGGCGTATGGGCTCGTGTGCGGATGCATCGATATGTCGGTATTTCCAATTTTGATATTAATGATGGATATGAGGCTAGCAGAAGCATTCGGTAGGCATGTTTCGTTAGCTGGGGTGATCTAGTGGATAACACGATTGGCTACGAGTTTGAGTCTCAGTGGGTACAGGCAAATCCACCTAGTGAGTCCCAAATAAGACGAAATGCGAGTCCTGGATTCTCCTGTTGGCCACTATCAAAATGCGTAAAAGACATTTAATATTCATATTATTTACCTGATTCCAATTCATTCAACAGCGTGAATAAAATGAAGTGCATTCGAGATGAGAACAAAACTATGTTGACATCCCAATATTATATGTGTAGTTAGAGATAATTCATTAGTTAGATAAAAGGAGAAGTATTTGATGAAGCTTAATTGAAATGCTGACATTATTAGGCGAAATAATCTATTGTTTATTGGAGAGTTACGACCAGGCACGTACACACACACACACACAACAGATGAGATAAAAGCTGCGACAAAGACATATCGACAGAACAGGACAAAAGAAACTATACAGTGAATAACTCATCAAACCACTTGGATTAATATTATGAAAAAAGCGGTTTCAAATGCCGCTTTTTCCTCTCTCCCCCTCGTGTGCGTATATATGTGTAAAGAAAGCAGAATGAAATAAGTTATATACTTAGTGGTGACTAGAAGAGGAATACAAGATACATGTTCAGTTCTATTAGGGACCCGCTAGTTAGATGTATCTGTATTCTAGTGAGTGGTTGTATTCCAGACGGGACTCAGATCAAGCAACTATCGTTTACAACACAAAAATATAGTTCATCGGGAAGCGTTGAGGATGTTGAACAACACTATTTGAAGTCGATAACAAAGATATACTCTTCTAAGCATTTAGAAGATATTTAAGTCAATTCGCTAACGTTCATCACTGTAGTGGTAGGACTTTGTAGTATGCTATATGTTATAACTCTGTCTAGTGGTAATTGTCTGAAGTACGCGATTAGTTTCTCAGATACTTGCCAAGAGTTACTCTAAAGGCCACCTTAACAACTATTGAGATAACCAACCAGGTTCTTCTATATTGTCTAGAAAGGTAGTGCTTCAAAAATAGAGAAGTCTAGTCAGCTGTTTCAGTGGTTGTTATGGTGGCCTTTAAAGTCATTTCATGCCACGTCTCCTATGCTCAATTTACCCACACGATGAGTTGCGCAATTCAATCCTATCAACAGAACATAAAGTTTTGTGTTTATTGTCTGTATATATTGGGCAATCTGAATCAATTTGAGCTACAGAATGGTGTCACCGAATATTCAGTAAGTAAAATACCTTTTAGACTAAATTAAACAGTGTAACTGATAATACTTATTTAGGATTCACGTTTTACATTTTTCAGCCGATAATAACACCAAGTGAATAGTTTTTACTAGACGTTCCAATGAAAAATCCTCAATTCTGGAAGTAGGTGGCCTTAGTAACAAGGCCTTACACGAGTAGATGAGCCGCTTCATATCGCCGGATGACTATGCTTCAGAATACTAACTAGTAAAATCGAAGAATGAATGATTATTTCAATCAACAAAACACCTAGGTAGGTAGGTAAGATAATGCAGAAAGAATATAACATTTTTGGCTTGATTTTCCACAGGTCACATCAATGTGGAAAGAAGAAGTGAACACAGATGAACAACTAGTAAGATAGATAAAAAGGATGCAGTTGAAGAATTACGAGCAGGAGTAGAGTGGTAGTACAGTTTGCATAAGGCACCCACTAGATAATTCCTCGACTTTTGATCTTATAGTCTGGGTATTTCCGCCAATGATCTGACCGAATTGACCGTTTACTATTGGTATATGGGTTCTTGTACAGAAGCCTAGATACTACTTGTTTCCCTTTGCAAATTTCACAGGTAAATTCGGCCGATGAGTCCCGAACAGGACGAAACACGTCTCCTAGACTCCACTGACTAATTCTTCATCATTAATTCTTCGATTTACTTATCTTTGTTGTTCTCAACCTTATGTTTAACTTTGAAACTGGCCTAGCATAGATGTAGCCATTAGGGAAACTGAGAAAAGTTTCAATAGAGGATATTGTAACACTGTTTACAACTAATTTCATTGATTTTTAAAGAAAACTGCCTTTCACTGTTAAGAAAAGTAGATAAAATTGTTCAGTAATTTCAAAAATAAGCAAAAAAACAAAACAGTTAATAAGTAAAAACCACCGCTCAAATATTTCATCTGGTTACAATGAAAAATACAGTTTTTAAAACAAACAATCACACAATACAAAGTTCGATTCACGAAGGAGGAAACTACTAACTACCGTATATTATAAGTATAGAGAATAAAGATTGTAACATTCAATATCGAATTGAACAGTGAAACATTGAACAATGATAAACAGAATCAACATACTTATATCAATAGTAAACTAAGTTAAGCAGATAAGGAAAACATAAATAAATGAATAAAATAGGTAGGTAAGTGGAAGTTTGACATATATGGTTTACACATAGACTTCTTATGCTTCCTCTCATGAACATTTGCGCGATACATATTTAGTTGGGCGCCTGTTTCTTTCAATAAAGGCAAAAGAGGGAATTCAGAGAACAGCACATAAAACCAAGAGAGAAAGAGAGAGTGGAGAAATTGAAAAAGACCAGAAGAACCTGTTTACAGACAAAAAAACAGCAACAAACAAACAGAAGAGAAATAACCATCAAGAGTATTTCTCATGCAGGTTAAACTAAACTAACGAATATGATGAATTATTGTCGATAATATTTTCATCTCATTGTTTATTTGTCTGGGTGTACTATACTTTACTAGTTTGCTTTAGTGATAAATAGGAAGGCAATACATTGCCTGGAAAAACTTAATAAATGCCTTTCGGTACCGAAGGAAACATTCAAATGCTGGAATTTGAGCAATGTTGATGGTATATGTACGTTTTTCTGTATCTGTGTATATTGGAGCCACAATACAAATACTCTATAGAACAATTGACTTTAAAGCAATGGGTCTTAGACCCGAGTCCAGCTTCATTCGCTTCAGTCTGGGTAGCCGGGTAGTGTACAAACCCTCAAGCAGTGAGTGTTACTAATAGACTAGTACACATTAACCTGTATCAGCAGAAGTCAGACTGTTGATATTGTCATTTGCACTCTGCACCGCTGTGAAAGATTTTTAGCCATGTCACGAAGCTTCTTCAATGAGAATCGCATAATCTCGAGGATTCTAATCAGTCAACTCTACACCTCACCATACGACTCAGGCCATTAGTTTTAGACTTAATGTATTGGTACGATAACTTAGTCTGTCCACCATGAGCCGTCTTCCAACCTAATTTCTCATTGATTAACATCAAGCGACTGCTCAGAATGTGGAGAACACATCCAATCCACTTCAGTTGCTACAGGATTATTACCTCGTCAAATCTTTTGCTCTCCTTACCTAGTACTCTATACTTGACCTCAATTTCGAGAAATGAGATGTGACCACCTTTATGTTGTATAGCAAGTACACACATGCAAACAAAGAGCTTTGATGAATGTATTTCGGCAAAACATTTGGGCTGCACTAGTCAGTCAATCAGTTAATATGAACATGGGACGGAGCACTATTGAGTAACTTTTCAAGTTGCTTCACCTAATATCAGCACCTGAAGCAACAGTGCACCAAGAGACAAGATAAAGAAATAAGGATTAGAGTAGTAAAAAGCGGTATAAAAACGTGATAAGAGAACAGGGATGAATGTGACAGCACTGAAATCTGTGTGGTTATATCTAGACAGACAGACAAGATCAACGTAGAACCTAGAACATCAGCGCATCAGTTCAAGTTGCTACACTTCAAACTATTGTACAAAGAAAAAATGTATAGTAAAAGAGTAACATCATAGTAGACAAAGTTGTGTGAGAGAATAAACAATTTAGAGAGGAAGCTTAAGGTGAATACTCAAGCTTTAGAAAACATCAAGGAGTGAATATATCTGAGCTATCGTGACCGATGTTCACCTCTGTCATCGAAAGTTCTCAATCACTAGTTCTTATTGTCTCGGTGAACCCAGTCAGTCAGTCCACATCTCCCCATGCAGCTCAAATTAACAATCAAAGACTGATGCTATGCTTTAGTTCGACTCCTGATAACATTTTTCCAGCCTGAACGTACTTCAGCCAACATTGTGTGATGAGGACTAGACAAGCGTAGCACATGTCATAGTCACCTAACTTTTTCCTTCTCCTTACAATTCTATGTATGATTTCTACGTTACTGACGTGATGACACCATGACACATGGCGCATGCTACAAAGACAATGGTATGTGAACATTTGAAGCCTCATTCCCTCGATCTCAAAAAGTCATATAGTTGTAATAAGAATCACACCATTTTGATGTTTTGTAGTTCACACTTTTAGAATCAAATAGCTGTTCAATTACAATTTGAATCCCAACTTCACTTATGCTTATTTGATTATCTTCACTCTCTAAATATTGGTATTCTTCAATCAAAGCTTATTCGATGAATTTTGCTGGTTGTTGATTTTAGCAGGAAAATATATACTCCCAATAGAGAAAACTGTAAATCATAACAACAAATTTTGCTGCTCTCACTATCTCTGTCATTATTATCAATCCTACTGCTGGTGTTGATGCTAATACTAATAAGAGACGCAGTGATTGAGATAGTGATTTGATAACGGCGTGGAAATCTACAGTTGGTATAGAAAGTGCAATTTACTCATCATCACTACAGAGAATAAGATAAACACCACCATTTCCACTTCTTACCATACATACACACATAATATACATTTTATGACCAAGGGGAATAAAAATAAATAAATAAATAACTTGAAGACGTGAAGTAATCGGATAAATATAAACGAAATATCCTGTTTAGCTTACTACTTACTATTTAAAAGGATTGAGGCACACAGTATTAAAATAGCAGGTATGCCTGTCTACCTATCCATCTACTACGACCTTGTATTAATGTGTGTGTTCATCGATCGGTATGGGATAGACACACGGCGTGCATATACACATACAAGTACATAGAGCAAGCAGGTCAAATTCAGGTACTGGCATGGGATGGACGGTCGGCACGATATGTAATTGTAGTATATAAAAGAAGCAATTAAATTCTGTTTTACAGATAAGATTGCAAAAAATGGTTAAATATGCAATGTTGTTTTATTTTTACCGCAATAACTATAAATAAATAAATAAATAAATCACATGTTATCTACGTTTGCGGTGTTAGGGGGGTGGAGATAACAATGCACGGAGCAAGAGGTTTGGAGAAGCTCTGCGTGTCTGTTCTTAGGCTTTCATCGGTCCCGCCCCTTATTCGTTTTGCGTTTTAACAATTTAGACAATATAATTTAGTTTAGTACTGTAAATAAAGTAAACGCTTTCCAATCGTCCCGTCTTTTTATAATATAATTTGTTTAGAGAAAATTCAACCCCCTTTTTGTAGCCAGTGTATAATGTGAATAGATGAAAGAATGAATGGAGATGGAGATAAAGTCATGTTTACAGATACATTAATAAACAGATATTATAAGAGGGCGGACTAAATGAATATTTTAAAAAATAAAGTCTAACAAAACATGCTGGGGTTAATGTCATGACTTGTTATTTCCAGTTGTTTTTGTTGCTACTGTGTTTATTGAGTCCCAAAACAAGAGGGACTTGGATATATCCTGGATCCTCCCCCCCCCTATGCTAGTCGCTGTTCATCCTTAATACCGCGGTTATGCTTAGACAGTAGAAAGTGGTATTACAATTCTCAAATTTTATCCCTTGATGAAGATTTTCAACAGAATAAAATCTAGTGATTGACCTACTGTAATCGTATTAGTCTTAAACTTGAATCGACAAAAATCGATTTCTTCTAGGAAACTCAAGTAGATAAACTTCATACATGATCAATGAAAGACAGAAGGGTAGCAGAGGGTTAAACGTCATGTAAACTTGTTCAGTATGAGTTACTGTACTTTAACATAACCGTGTAAAAAATTAGAAAGGATGTAACTCAATCGAGTATGACAGTTTGTGTACGACTGCCTAGGAAACTATTCAATAGTTCAGGCCTAATTATGCATATACAACTGAAACTAAAGCTCACTTACGCTAGAAATCACTCAGCCGAGATTACAAGGCCAGATCTCTGGATTAGCGACAAATACTACTACTGAACGATTTGAACAGTTAGAAACCAGTTAGGCTGACCTATAGTATTTTACCAGGCAGATAAGAGTGATCTAAACATTGAATGACCATTTCACCCTTTTACGGCCTGAGCTCATCAGATCAGTGACAACGGGATCAGATCTGTTATCGTACCTAAAGAAATAGCTATTTCCAAGAAGAGGAAAGAACAAAAATCAAATGTAATAAAACTGATAAACAGTCAGATAATATCAGTAGGGGACCTGGGAATAGTTGAGAAATGATTCCACTAGCGATGGTTCACACATTAACACATCCAGATATAAGGCAACAATATGAACAACAAAGAAATAGATAGATTGACATTAAAAGTTATAAGAAGCTATAAGATGGAATAAATAGGGTTAAAGCAACCATGTAGATGAGGCGTAGATGTGATCGATTTCGAGCCAATCATGAGTTTTGTTTGTGCTTGTCAAGAGGACCTAATCCAGCGGACCTACATTGCTTTATACAATTCAGAGACTTTCCGGTAATAATTCTATTTTTTTCATCTAATCAACAGTATAAATGTCTAATACAAACAATGGATCCCAAAAGGTTCGAAAGTAAGCTTAAACAGGTGTCCATTGTTCTTCAGCTCGAATTTCCTCTCTAGTTGACGTTAGTTATTAATAATGACTACACTATGAAGCCAGTGAATTTCCATGTTGATAGTGTAAATTCGATTTATCAGCTGAACTCATCTCTTTATCTAAATATCGGACGTAGAAGTCAAGTAGTGATCGAGTAGGCGAATTATATCGATTAATTAATTTCTTTTATTTCCATCACTACAACTCAAAGTTCAATATGAAAACAACACTGTTGACGATTCTCTCATGAATGTAAAGTTTCTTGTAAAACATTCTAAACAGTCGATAAATGTAACTCTACTCAACTGTATCCCTTTGGATATCCGAATTCCTTTCTGAAAATACTTTTTATAAGTATCATATACAGGTAGATAAAGTTTCACTCCCTTTTTTCTCGCTTTCTAATATTTGAACCTTTCTGCTTTTTATTAAATGAACCACTGACTGTAAGTATTCATTGTTGTTATGAATCTTGTAATATCTCGTTGCTATAAAGAATGAAATTGCTCAACCTCTGTCGGGAGATGGGATTCTATTCAGATGCCACAATACTACCAGATATTCATGATGTTATATTCATCTAGGTGACTAGCAGTGGGATCCAGAATGCACAGGAGGTCATCTGCCAACAGAGATCAAGCAAGTGGGCTTTGTATCACAATGGGAAATTACAAGTACCAGTGCTTGACTGAAAAGATTTCTGCTTTACTCCTGTCACACTTAGCTGCTCTGAGTTAAGGATGTTGGACGACTTAAAGAGTTTGATCACCATTGTCTTTGTATAACTGTTAGCATCCAGTAGAAGCACTACTTAAGTAGTTCCTAGGTCTGAGAGCATGTGTATTGGCATGATACAGATTGTCATGCTGAAATACGAGTTTATCTACGGAAGTAACTATGACTTTCTGCATGAGGAGACAAATAAACTACATCTATGTTGGAAAGCTCATAGATCTCAAAAACCGGTATGAAACTTAAAGCTAAGCGGAAATTGGAACGAAACGTAAGATTATGAGGTTGAAGTACGACTATTTGTGGCTTGGAAATGCATTATGAATGTTATTCCAGCGGCGCTTATGGGGTTCACTGTTTTGATAGCCTTGGAACTAGACAAGAGAAGACAATAAATGGTCAACTTATGATGTGGCTATATCGTTTGGAAGATAAGCACGTAAGAATCTGTTTGTGCATCATAACACAGTGGATGGATTATGAGCGATTTCGCGATGCCTTAGCTTGAGAAGTTACAGCATATATTTCAGAATCGAAGCCAATGGTGATCATGTAACGACCTTATTATCTCTTCTATTATTGGAAGGTAAAATAAAAGTGTTGAATACTTCTTTGAATCCACCCTTTAGATCGTTTTTTAGGTAATCCACTCACTTTTATGCTTCTCTTTTTCTCTCCTTCCCTCAGAGTCATTTTTACCTCCCAATGTTGACATTTCTATTTCGTGTGACTCATTTCTTAGTGACTATGCTATATCAGGTTTGTCATATATAAATAAATAAATAAACGAGAAAAAAAACAAGTCAATGTTTGATAAACTGAAAGAGGAGTAATGATGACTGATAGTAGCTAGCAGTCGAACCCACGAGCGTTTCGTCCTGTTTTGGGAACCGTCAGCTGGATTTAACCGCCTCTCACTGAGTGATATCGTTTCCACCAGGCATCGAACCCAGGGCTGATCACTTCAGACGTCAGAGCGATGTCCACTAGGCTAACGAGTCACGATAGCCACTTTTCGTGCGACGATTATAGTTTTTATGCTATTCCTTGTGTTATCCCGTCGTTGATTCGACCGAATTGATTGGTTTCTATTGATATATAAGCTCTTACTCGGATGCCTTTATATTGTTTGTCGTTTCAATTTTTGTCATAATGATGGGTAGTGGCGAACAACGGGATCCAGGACGCGTTTCATCCTAATTGGGACTCGTCACAACATGAAAGCTATACTTATCGTACAAAAAGTGTTTATCGTGACTCAATGACCTAGTGGATAACATTCGGGTGTTGGAAGCGATCCAGTCCAACATGAGAACAACACCACTTACTGGAGTGCATATGCATCCCGCCGATGAATCCCAATTAAGGCGAAACGCACGTTCTCAATTCCACCGCTAGCCATCATGCATCATCACTACAAAAATTTATACGATAGGCAATATCGAGGCGTCCGAGCTGGAGCTTATATCTTAAAAAAGACTGACCAATTAGGTCAAATCAACGAAGGAATAATACGAGCAGCAACGTAAAAAATCAGTATTTTGAGCACCTACTTCAGTTTGCATAAATTGGTAGTATCTATCGTAGAACCTTATTATTTAAATGTGATTCAAAGAGTAGAGCGTGAACCTGTTTTGGATCATTGAATTGGATGGTGCGAGACTTTTAAAAATCACTTGTGAAGCACGAGGAAACAGACTGTACATTTCAGTACTCTGAGTAATAATAATAATAATGGTCTTGGTTGGAGTATATTCTCAGTAAGAATAAACGGCTTCTCAATACAATATCAGATACAATTACATTTGGAGCTATGGATGAATAGTTGAGGGGATACATAAATTACTAATCAAAAGAGCTAGTGTGTATCCGAATCCTACATTATTGAATGACCAAACGAGTATACTGTCGTCAATTGTCACAGAACAGTTGTAATGTTTACGCTATATTGTGTTAATGAAATAGGCGCATATAGATGACATTTTTTAAACCTCATTGAACAAATCTATTGCCTACTGTTTGGTATCTCCGTGTATCTCAGTTGTAAAACTTGCCTATATACAAAAAAATTCTGAAAAACAATGAATATCCTATTATATATGGAACATACACAAATATACTACTTACAGTATTTGATGAGTTAGTAGTATTGTATGTTATCAGGTTTGATAAGTTTAAATTCTGTTGATTATACTGTAATTGTTGAATAGATGTGGTAGGAATCCCGTTAATCGAAGAATTAGGATGTAAGCTATTATTATTATTATTATTATTGTAAGTAGTGGATTTCATTTGTGCAGATCGATTCACACCCATGACAGGATGTAATATGGAATTAGATTTCGGTGTTGATACCAATGAAGAGTCTTCAGTCAATATTGTTGTCGTTGTTGTTATCGCTGGTGTAGCTGTTGTTGTGTTTATACTTGAAGTAGTTGTATCCATGATAGTATTCAACTGACTGGCTAACATATCTCGTTCTTGTATAACACAGTTTAATTGAGTTTGCATATTTGAAAGGATTGTTTCATATTTTATGCACTGAAGATGAAGAAAGAATATAATAGAGCGGATATTTAAAGATTACACCAACAAGATTAAGAATATTCATTTCGAAGGTTTATTCGGCAACCTACTGATGTCTAAGTACTATATACTGCTGAACAACTTGGGTAGTTGGAAATCATTCAGGTTGATCTAACAAATTAACCAGTCAAGTCAGAGTGATCTAAACACCGGATGGCTATTTCACTCGTTTGGGACCGAGCTCATTAGTCTGAGTGGCTTCTAATTACTAAAAAAATTGTGGTAGTATATTTCACTAGTTCATGATACCTTTTTATCGGAGATCACACCTTATGATCTGGGCTGGATGGTTCTTAATGGAAAGTGAGTTGATAAAATAGTTAAGCAGTTGAAAAACTACTCACCTATAAGAAATATCAACGTCGACAGCATTGTTGCTAAGTACCGTATATAAGTGTTACAATTAAACAGACAAGCAATCAGTTCTTCAGAACGCAACAGTGATATGAAGCATCAACTTAGTTTGCAAACCTATTAGCCAAGATTCTTCAACTGGAACACTCTAAATGTTATTGCCTTTTGAGATGTTCAGGAATTAAAGGCGTTATACAAGCATCAGAGCAAAAGACGTAACATCAGGATTTGGACCTAACATATCGCTGAGAAAACTTATTACTTCGTAGCTACGTGTTAGAAATAGTCGGAATACACGATGATTGAGAAGACTAAATATTCACATTCTCATTTTGAGATTCTGATATCAAAATTTAGCTGTAAGTAAGCAGTTCAGTAAATCTTCACTTCGTTTATGTCAGCAGTGGAATCCAGGAGGCGAGTTTCGCCCCATTTAGGACTCGTCAGCTGCATGTACCTGCACCCGAGTGAGTGATATTTCCACCGACATACGAACCCAGTACTCATCGCTTCAGATGGGAAAGTGCTATCCATTAGGCCACAGAAGGCACCTCATGTGCAACGGATATCAGTTGTTGTTTGATACTTGCAATCTCCCGTTGCTAATAGTGGGTTGAATTGCTCGACCTCTGTTGGTAGATGGACTCCAAGGAGGATGTCTTGATACCGTCTGATTGCTGATTATGTTGATGGCTGGCAGTGGAGTCCGGAATGCACGTTTCGTCCTGTCTGGGAGTCGTCAGGTAAATGTTAGAGCCCATCCACCAACAGAAGTCGAGCAATTTGAGATTGCAAGTATTGAACAGAAACTAATATCCGCTGAACAAAAGGGGACTCTTCTGCCCAGGGGCTTAGTTGCTAACACTTTGACATTTGAAGTGGTAGGTGTTCGGTTCGAGCCTCAGTGGGAACAACATCACTCACTGGGGTACGGGTAAATCCAGTAGACGACTCCCAAATAAGATGAAACGCTTGTCCTGGATTCTTCTACTAGTCACCAAGGTGAATACCATAGAATTTCCATTTGAATTACATTTCTGGTGCTCACTAGTGTCCAGTTTCGAGACGTGTTTCCCAAAGTTGTAACGAGAAGTCATGATAAAACTAGATGATTGTTTCGCTACATTCTGAAATGAGAGATGTAGGATGGGTGGATGAATAGAAATCAATACGTAGGCCTTGAGATCTGACAGTAATGAACCCGATGCCTTATGAGTTAGTGGATCTAAACTACTGAAGAGTCCCAAAGTAAGCTAAAACGCCTGTCAAGTACTGCCAGATTTTTCAGTGACTTTTCAACCAATTTTAATCCTTAATGAAAACAAGCTTTAACATTAAACCTTGAATATTTTTTGAAGAAATAATTAAATTTCTATTCAGAATAATTAAATCCAATTAAAAGTAATCCTATAGGTATGGTTGGTTAATTAATCAATTCAAGAAAGGAACAGAGACTCATTTTAGGAAGTGTGGAGAGGAAGGGCAGTTTAACACAATTATTGAATTTACCTTTCCCTCTCTTAAAAAATAATTTGATTAAAAGTCACTAAATGGAGGCGAAGAGAACAGTGGTTAACAAAATTGTCAGTTGTCTATAGCAACTAAACAACTGAAGTTGTATTGAGTCATAGCATACGGTTGACAACAAAAAATGTAGTTAGTAAATATTAATTGTTGAGACTGATTGATTTCAACAATAAGGAAAGAAAACGTTTCATTGTTAGAATCCGAAATCTAGTTTGAATGATTGTCAAGGTATGAGAAGCTTTGAGAAGTTATCGTTTCCTTTAGATGATGATTGAAGGTGAAATGAAAGCCTGAGTTATGGTAGGAATAGAACCATCGGCTTCTAGGTTACCGGCTTGCTGGTTATATCAACTGAATTATAAGACCCAGCCACTGGTCAGGTCTTACCTTAAATCACCAATGGCTTTTGCCTAACTGTCAAGTGAGTGAATAAAATGTAACTGTTTGTGGTTCATCATCACAAGTTGGAAGAGTTTGAAACAATACACTATCTAAAACTTTGGTTGACTTAAAATCTGGTGACAGAAGTTTGTGAATCCCAGGAAGTTGTAATAAGAAGTCGTAACCAGTGAGTCAAACCAGGTCGTACGTGAGGACAGGTATTCAAAGACAGAATTAGGTGAAGATCGCGTTATACCACTGAGCGACGGAAGCAGGAAAACTATAGACCACTATATGTTGATCCGGTGGCTCAGTGGCAACGTGCTTACCATGAGACCTGTAGGTCCTAGATTCGATCTTTGGCGAGGTCTTATTGGGAAGAACACCACTCACTAGGAGGCGGGTGCGTTTATCTGATGAGTCCCAAATAGGACGGAACGCGATTCTGAACTCCACTGCTAGCCACCATCCATCGATAATAACAGATTGATTCAACTAAAGATCGGCACTGTTGATTACTGAAACTGGTTTTCAATTAATCATGTCAATCAATATTACATAACGTGCACTTCTGGTTAACTATTATCTGGCTGAAAAAGTTGGATGCATATTGTTTAAGCCTCTGGTACTCTTTGGACGTGGAAGGTAATGAACTTGCATTTTCAATAATCTCATCGTGCTACTAAGCAAATGTAGCAAGATTTGATAGAAATCGGGTAGCGCAAATGACTGTGTGACTTTCAAATGTGATGTGAACATTGAATTCAATCAGTTGATGGTATGTCTAGTAGTCGATTTGTCTTATCTCAGCCAACGGAGTTACCATTCACATCAGATGTAAAAGTAGCGACTTGTATAGAAGTACACAAATTTTCTCTCTTCTTTAATATTGGACACTGTGGCAGAATGTAATTCCTTGGTTGTGTTGTGTTCTCTGAGCTGGATAGTTTAGTCTTGAAGCTTTCATCGTCTTTCTAGACGACATCATCAGCACTAACTTCAGTATGAAGTAGTGAGCCGTCAATATCTCTCCGTGAGTGATTCAGTAGCTTGCTCTGACCAACTGGTTTGTGATTGGTTGATCCCTTTGATTGTTGTGTCATTGAGTGTATAGATTTTCCTGTTGTCTGTTCCTCTGCTTCACCCCTGACCTTTCTGTCGTTTATTATTTTTCTTATTGGTTGATAGGTTGGGCCCATGTCTATACATCTGTTGATTGCTGGCTGACTGACCTGAATGCCAAGCTTCTAGGAATTCTCTGATATTCTTTGTGTTTCCTCGGTACAAAATCTTGGACAGAGGAAACACATAGGCCCAATCTATCAAACAATGAGAAAAACGATATACGACAGAAAGGTCAGAGGTCAAGCAGAGGAACAGCCAACAAGAAAATCGCTCAGAAACAAGCTTTGTAGGTTGAAAGATTCTATAAATCCAATAAGACAAAAAAGTTTATTTTACCAAACCCCATACAGCGTCAGCTGTATAGGTCAAAGTAATCGACCAATGTCAATTAAAATAGCAACACAAAACTTAGCTAGATCAAGAATAGCGAATTCCAATGTATGCATGTGATTGCCCACAACCACTCAATAGGGTTGGATAGAGTGACAATTCTTAAAACTTAGTTGAATGGAAGGAAAGATTGATAACCAAGTGTTTGCTGATCGAATCAACACCAAATACATACAATAGGAATAGCTAGGTACCTGTTCTAGATATGTTGAAAAATTCTACTATTCTAATCGTCGCAGAGGAGGAGAGGGAATTCGAACTGCACAAACCATGTCTTAAAGTTGTGCAGTTATCTTGATAATGACTATAGACACTAAATTGTGTTTGAAACGTGATCCAGTGGATAATAATGTTTCACTGCATGACACATCCTTGGTAGCTTCAAACATTGTGCGGACATTCCATGTCACCACGTTTACTTTCACTCTCATCGAGAGAGAGAAGACACATCGGCCAATTGGCTTCCCGAAGGCTTTCACCAACCGGCGTCATTTCGTCTCCTCCATTCCAGCAAGGAATAAGTTTGTCTTCATTTTTTATACTTTGTTTGTGCTTTGAACTTTCGGTAGCGGTTGGATTGGTTTTGTGGGGTAGGGTTGCTAGCCCTATGCCCAATCTTCACTCTTTACCCGGGCTTAGGACCGGCTAGTAACTAGTGAATTAGTTAACCAGGCGAGGCGTGACATACTTAATAAATAGACTAAAAGTGGGTAGATTATGACTAGAAAAATAGTAACTGACTATTTTCGATCAGGATATTCAAGATGAATGGGTGTACTTCAGTTATATTCAAGAAGGCCTAGGAAGATGATAAAATGTTTCCTGAACTTTTTTCAAACAGATCATCAGAAAAACAGAATATACTTATAGTATCATTTAGAATAAATAAAATATGGGCAAATACGCGTTTTCATCATTGTCTCATCAAATCTGGCCTGAATAATACCATGTTTATACAATAGAAACATACACATATCAAGTGACTGCAAAAGTGTATAGAATTTCGGTTAAATGGAAAATAGGTGGTCAAGTTTGGGGAACAACGTGTTGCACATCAGTTTATAGTATTTCAAAAGTATTTCGGTAATTAAATTTATAGCGATTAACGGATTAAGATATGAAGTGAATCTATGAAGGTGGAAAACCTAATGACTCTCACCTGTATTCATACTTACAGTGCCAAAGTTTTACGCCGATATTTATGTCGAAGTTAGAAAATGGTATACTGATATCATGAGCAGACTCGCTTGATCTGTATTGCAGATACATGGAAGAACACGAACACTAATATTCAAGACCTGATCATGTCAGTGGTATGAGCAGTATCCATTAAATGTGATTGGCTTCACATTTTTTTATCAGCTACACTGGCAAATGTTCCCTACCAGTTTATGACACAGAGCTCATAGTGCACCTGAGATAATTAACTCCAAAGTAGTAGCTGGATTTAGAGACGCAAAATGATTGAGATACATAAGAAATCCTTTTATCCACGGTAGTAAGGTATATTCAGTTGTGAGGATCAACCTTATAGTTGTCTCTGGGAATGTCTTTCATAATGATCACTAAAGTCTGTTCAGCCAGACTATCTACCTTAAGTTAGCATTCATCATGGAATATTGGAAACCTGGGAGCACTGGACAGCTGTTTCGTCCTAATATGGGACACCTCAGCAGTGAGCACCCATGATCCCGCCAAAGATCGGACCCAAAAACTTCAGGTTCCGTAGCCAGTACATTACCATTGAGCCACTGGGTCGGAATCAAATGGTCCATATTTACAACTTAAGTTAAAAGCTTACAAATGGTTGCTCTACACCATACATGCAGGTAGTCCACTTTTTTTACTTATTCATAAAATTATTCATGATAAAAGTTGAACAGGTATCCATTTTCTCAGAGCAAATTATTTTTCCAGGTAATTTAGCTCTTAACCAACTGTAATTCCCGAGCATATTCTTCGCATTCTATCTACAAGAAACCTTATAGAATTCAATTTTTGTCAAAGAGATATGAAGCTGTAAGAAATGTGCATATTTTACTCGTTACAAGTATTTTCCATTGTACAGATCCAATCATTTTTCTTCTGAAATGTCATGCATTCACTTATCTTGAATAAGCAAGAACAAAGACATTTGAAGAATAAAATGGCCTCATTTCATTTCATCACCTTTCATCAGCTACAAACAGCCTACAACTGAAATGAAATATTAGAAGTAGTAGTAATGATACAACATACTTTAAACACATAAAGACTCGAGGTTCAGAATTAACAACTAGGTGATGAGTCGAAGAAACACAAGATTAATAATCACAAATCTCAGACAAAATCAATGCCAATTTATATCTGGTAAAATAGAAAACTGTGAAGCTGTCGAAAGAGGTGGGGGGGGGGAGAGGGCAACAAAAGCACAGGAGTGTAAAAGAAGCGGTTATCAAAGAGCTAACACGTTACGTAACTATATGGAAAAGCTGGAGAACCATCAGGTTGAGTGATTGACAATCAGTGAGTAATTAATAAAGGGATGATGCAATCAGGAGAAGGAAAACTATATACATACATATTCTAAAGTTACATACAGTTACCAGGGTAAGAAAAAGTTAGTTACAGTCTCTAGGCAAAATAATATAATCTACCAAATTCCATGTAATGACTGTGAAGTCAAATACATAGGTCAAACTAGCCGGTCGGGGTCAGTTAGATTAACAGAACATAGGAATTTAGCTGAACATAGAACGGCAGACCCCAATAAGATCAATAACCTAGAAAAACACTCAGCCATTGCATTACATTCATTAACACACAACCACAAAATAGGGTGGGACAAAACCACTGTACTTAAGTCTAATATAGCTAGGTGGAGAGAGAGATTAATTACTGAATCTTTGATCATCGAATCCACACCCAACACATGTAATAGGAATGACGCAACACCTATACCAGAGATATGGAAAACTTTACTACCAATCAAAAAACAAAGAGAGATCAGGTGACAGGACTATAAAATCAGATATCGAAAGAAGTGTGATTACATTGGTATGATTATGAGCAATAATTTATGCTCGAAACGTAATCAAGTAAATAATGCTGTATCACTGTGCGCTTTATATCAGATAAACAAATCTAATATGGAATTACATTCTACCACAGTGCCCAAATTTTTCAATTATATTAGTCACAGTCTCTGTCTGAGTACATAGGTCAGGTTGAAAACGTTTGGTGGTGAGGGCTTCGGTGAATTCTAATAAAAATGACGTTGTTTATTTGTTAGTTATCCTGAAGGATTGAGAAACACCCGTTTGATATCCTGTTTCCATCAGGTGGCTGACGATTGTGCTGCTACAGATCTTGCTACCTTTCAGATACAGATTTCTCGGAATATGCTCATACAACCGAGTAGACACCTTTCTTTCTGTCCTTTTTATGCACTTCCTTTTACAAGCAATACCTAATCGTTAATCCTGGATTTTGGAATCTCCACTGATTTCTACGCATGTTTCGTAGATCTTTACGACTACTGATATTTCATATCAACTGTAGGCCGTTTGCAGCTGATGAAAGGCCATGTAGCAAAATGACCTCATTTCACTTCGCAAATGTCTTTTTTCTTGGTTTATTTAAAATTCTTTTCTGTCAGACCTACATAAAAGGACATCCAAAAAAGAAATTTTGTTTTCTGGAGTATACACTTCTAAAGTGTATGACCACTTCATCAATACCAGTGCTTTTGTCTTCCACATACCTACAATACATATCAAGTGGGTCTTCACATAGTAACAATATGCCACTTTCTAACTGATGTACATAGGTCAGTAGGTATGAGAGCAAGTGAGGATCCCTGAATTTCAATCTGTCGAAGTTATCTCCTACATTTTTCCAAATTAATCGAATTATCACAAGGATTTCCATCTCCACTGATTCATTTCGTGTTTTAGCTCTGTGCTAATTCGCTTAACTTTAATTGTCGAAACGCTTCACTTATTTAAGAAGCTGCAACCACTCGAACGGGCTGGTTGTTGACGAAGTCTCTCCTATGATACAGAAGGGTCGTTTAACAATTGATAACTAGCATCATCTATGGTGTCAACTTTTGAGATATCCGACTATCTATCAGAGGATGAGCTTACTGCGCTGGAGTTCATCCTGTCCTATCATGAGAAGTAGAAGACTTGGAGTAACTACAGGGTTTTAATCATAGGTATCTTTGTATCATTGCTCACTCTGGGTAGAATCACAGCGTCAGCAATGTTGAGGTCAGGCAAGGGGCACTAGGCAAGATAGGGAAATTGATTAATGAGGTTGTGGACGTCAGTCAACTGAGCCGGCTTGGATATATGGTACGTATGTCGAGTCAACCCCTACCTAGATTAGCTATGATGGTGGGGGAAGTTGGATTAGGTTAGAATGGGGTTTAGGGTGGTCAGACTAAGACGCTACATCACTCGGTGAAATTCCTGACCATTGATCTGAGTCGTGTTGGGAGATATAGAATGTCTAGTTAAGGTCTACAATGGCACAGATGTATTCGCTCCTTGACACTTCTAAAGCTTGAATATTCACACTAACCGTCACCTTCAGATTATTTATTCTCTCACACAACTTTGTCTACTTTGATATAGGTTCTTTCCTATCTATTTGTTCTTTTTGTAGTATGTTAGCCTTCGATTCGCAGAGCCTTGCACTGTTTCAGATACTCATTGAGGATCTTTAACGTAATTCGACGTTCAGAAGTTTTTCTAAATGTCTTAATGGAAGTGTTCAATGTACTTTTTATAGTAATGGGAAGTGTGCTAACTTGAACCGATGCAGTTGTATGTGACGTTCTGCTTTGATTTTGTAAGTAAGAATAAATAAGGCAGAATCTAAAGCTAATGCCCTGCTTATCCTTTTGCAAACAACTTATTCAACAATTTTAAAGTAAATACATGGATTCTCTCCGGAAGGAAGTTAAAATTCAGTTTTGCTAACTGTTGAATAGTCAGTGAGTTCCGACCAGTCAATAAAGCGATAATAATCGGTGATAACAAATATCTATAGAGTTGAGCGTACTCCTTACAGGAAAGTGGCCAGCTGAGGAAAAAAGGAATTTCAAGACAGCTATTACCTAAATTCCCTGTAATCCAGTAGTCAAAATTCAAGAATAATCAAGAGTTGTTTTGTCTTACTTTGAGTTTCATCAGCAACCGTCAGAGATAATCAGTTTTCTGAAGTGTTGAATCGAAACCCAGCGTAATCGGTTTCCAGAACAACGAGTAAAGATAGGTTATAGGTAGAGCGATACTAACTTTAATCAACGAAACAGTAGCATACTGGTTTTATAGAATTCTTAATAAAACTGGATTGATGTAAACACAACTAATTAATCAGACTGTCATGCAGAATGTTGTGTCTATCGAAAGAAAAATCGAAATGCACTCAACAACTTGCTACAAATTCATGTAGTAGGGCGATAATGGATCACACTTATTATGTGAAGGCTAGTGATATTACTATCTGGGTGCCCAAACCTCGGTAGGCAGAGATAGGCTCAAACCCGTGAACCATTGTTTGAAAGTCATCTTCCTAAACCAATGAGTCACAGATTCACACCGTTATGTCTGTAACAGTTTCTCAGAACATGTGCTTGGAAAGAGAACTTTGATTGTTATTCAACTACGATGGATTTTATTCTTTCACTTCTAATGAAGGTTAACAGGATTGTAATAGACCATAGTGAAGACGGAGTAAACCGGTACTGTTTGGAGAAAAGACACAGTTATGAAGAAGCAGTTTGAGCACCAGACCAAAAAAATTTCCAAAGTAACAATGAATTATTGTGGGCTATTCACTTCTTGTGATCAATTTATGCGTGTATGTATGTACACATAAAAATACTACGATGAGACAAAGAAAACCGTTAGTAAGCACACAACAAAAACACATATGCATTATCCAAGTGTATCAATTAGCTGTGGTGATGATGAGGATGATAAATTGCTTAATGAAGAAAGATAGACATAGGTAAAAAACCATTTATTTGATATTACACGAATTATCGTGGATTAATTATGCCGTTTTGTTTAAAAGCCAACAATTGTGATAGTATTCCACAACACAGTATAACGTCTATTCAACGAAATGAGTGTGCTTGTATTACAAATAGATCTGTCCTTGAATATGATTTGCAGAATGGGATAACTATAGAGTTGCCTAACTTCAGAAACTGAAGTAGTTGAGTGCACTGAACACTTCAACTACCTGGCAAGTCGGATCAGCTCTCGTGCATTGGTCAGTGGCTGACGAAATCTCGTCATGGATACAAATAGCTCCATTGGCTTTCGTCACCGATGACACCACAGTTATATACGATTGCCGATTATGAGTCGAGTATATCACACAAAACCTCGCCTGGTTAACTAATTCACTAGTTACTAGCCGGTCCTAAGTCCGGGCAAAGAGTGAAGATTGGGCATAGGGCTAGCAACCTTACCCCGCAAAACCAATCCAACCGCTACCGAAAGTTCAAAGCACAAACAAAGTATAAAAAATGAAAACAAACTTATTCCTTGCTGGAATGGAGGAGACGAAATGACGCCGGTTGGTGAAAGCCTTCGGGAAGCCAATTGGCCGATGTGTCTTCTCTCTCTCGATGAGAGTGAAAGTAAACGTGGTGACATGGAATGTCCATACTATGTTTGAACCTAGCAAGGCTGAAGTCAACTCTCTACCTCAACTACACCGACTTTGAAAAAGCCTTCGACAGCGTCAACCAACAAGTAACTTGACAGGCAACTGCTCAAACACTACGGAATACCACAAGTCTTTATCAACCTCATTCAACAACTATATGAAGACGCTACATGCCAAGCAATTCACAATAAGAAGCTCAGTGAAGACAGAAGTAAGACAAGGCTGAATACTATCACCCATGATATTCCTGGATGTGGTCGACTGGATCATGCAGCAAACAGTGAGAAGCGAGAAGAGGGGGATACGCTGGGCCGAGAAAAAGATCCTAGAAGATTTGGATTTCGCCAGTGATGACTTGTGTCTAATGTCGCACAAACTTGAAGATCTACAGGCGAAATCCAACAAGTTGACAGAAGAGGCAGGACAGCGAAGACGGGACTTCAAGTGAACGTAGACAAGACAGAGGTGATGATGATACCCAAACAACACCATCACCAACAACAAGCTCCAATCACCATCAACGGAAGGAACTCAAAGGAAGTAGCCTCTTTCACCTATCTAGGCAGAACTGTTTCAACTACAGGCGGCACAGACGAGGACGTTAAAGCCAGGATTAGAAAAGCGAGACTGGCGTTGATTGACCTGAAACCAGTGTGGAGATCTTCTGCACTCAGCATAAAGCGTGAATAACATCCGGATTTTCAACACCAATGTCAAGTCAGTGCTCCTATATGGTTCAGAGACTTGGCGCGTTACAAAAGTCATTTCCAACAAACTACAGATATTCATCAACAACTGCCTACGCTGGCTCGTTACTGAAGCTCAGATAGCCCGAAAGAATAAGTAACAAGCAACTCTGGGAACGAACCAACTAAGAACCCATCAACCAACAGATATACAGACGAAGAAAAAGAAGATGGAGTGGGAGTGCACTAAGAAGACCATTCGAGGACATCACGCGACAGGCACTCGAGTGGAACCCAGATGGGAAGCGACGAGTTGGGCGTCCTAGGCGAGGGTCACAAGGAGGGGATGGTATGATGAAGAAATGAGAGCTTCCAAGCAGTTGTGGCGCCAGGTTCAAAAGATTGCAGAGAACAGAGGGAATGGAGACGTGCTACCGAATGTGTATGTTCCACTAGGAACCCAAGTTGCAAATGAAATGATGGAATAAATAGCACACAGAAGTTTATTCTCTCCTACTTTATGACCAAGAAAAATGCCCATCAAGAGTAAACGACATGAAAAGTCCACCGTTGTCTGATCACCAGCGCCGTCGTGTCACCACGTGAGTAACACAAAAGTCACGTGTACAGTTTTAGGAAGGAGTGAAAAGTCAGTTGACAATATCGTCAACTTTCATCGCATGAGGTGTCTGGGACACATGTCACGTATGCCTAGCCACCACCTGTCTCATCCCACAATCTTGGTCCAAGTAGGTTCAGGCTGGAAAATGTCTCAGGGTGGTCAGATTAAAACATGGCATCAATGCATGATGTCTTCAACCATTGGTTTGAGCCAGCTTGCGAGATGCAGACTAGCTGGTTGGGGTACTCGTGACGTTGCTCAGAATCGATGTCGGTGGTGCAGATGTGTCCACAGTTTATCTTCATCTTAACCGCTATTCTTCCTTCCTCTCTTTTACTACCTTCTACTGCTTGTGACCGATTCTTTTCTCTTTCTTCATCTATCGTCTTACTACTTTATTGCTTGTTGTGTAGATTTGAGATGCGGCGATGTGGACCGTTGTGCGGTAATGCCTGGTCCTATGTTGGTATTGACTGACAGGGTTGCAAAGACCCCTAGAAAACTTTGAGTACTGATCGTATTCCAATTAGTTGTTGAACCAGTAGTCGCCTAGACAGACAGATAATGACGTTAAATACTTATTGCTTATTTAATGTTAACCAGTGTGAGATTTTATCAACACTACTTTGACTTGATATATATAGTGGTTTGACGTCAAATGGTACGTTTCCCAGACACTAGGTTCACAGTGTCAATGAATAGCTTATTTCCTCTCCATAAATATTTTAAACTAAACCTTGCATACTTTATGGGTCAAGCCGTAAACATGAGACCATGAACGTGAAATCGATAATTTGCAAACTGATAGCTCTTATCAGGTAATAAAGGACATGGTAACACATCAACTTATCTCATTAACTTTACAAAATATCGGAGTCTGATAAATAACATTGTTTTTGGTTCAATGTGAACTTTAAATGAAAAATAGACAATTCTAACAAGAAGAATGATTTTCCTGAAAATTATGAACCAGTGTCAAACATCACCAAAACAGGAAATTGGTCACAGTTGCTATACTTTGAAGCAGTGCAACTGGAGGTAAGCGGCACATTTCAGTGATATATTGAATGAAACTAGGAAAAAATTACCAATAGGCAGGACATAAGAATAATAAGACAGATAGACTAAAGATGACTAGCAGTGAGTGATATTGTTCCCACTGAGATTCAGACCCAGTACCCATCGTTTCAGACACCGAAGCGTTACCCATTAGGCTACTGGGGCAAGACAGCCATCTCTTGTGAAATGGGTAACAGTTATTGTTTTGATACTTGTAATCTGATATTGCTATACAGAATCGAGTGCCTCAACATACACTTCTGAGATAATGCTACGGACTTCGACTCACATTTACCTAAAGATCTGATAAACATAAAAAGTATCTTTGATTCAAGGTGGAAAACTTCAATAACTTGTTTATGTACATCACCAAGGCCAACATTATGTATGTTGTGATAGGAAATTTGTTTTCAGACTATTAGTAATAATAGCACATAATAATTTTACAAAGCACTTAAAAAAGAGGTATAAACACGCCTACAAAACAAAAAAAGGGAAAAACTTTTATTTATTTATTTATTTATACTTATGACTAGAAATGATTTAGCATACAACAGTCTGGGGTGTTCTTTGTTCACATGCATAGTATTGAATGCATAGATAGGTGGTACGGTAATCGACTCATATATTGTTTCCATCTACCTCTGGATATACCAACACGAAAGAAGGCGCAATACAAAAGTGTGCAAACCACGTCTGTGCATATATGTAAGGAGAAAAAGTTTTCACTGGTGTTTTAAAACCGGGTCACTGGACCTACCACAGTATGGACAAAAATTTGATATAATACGATGTGTATGTATCTTAGATTACATTTGCTTTAATACGTTGTGTACAATAAAAGTAGTAGAAAGAGTATTCACACTCTTTTAACTATGTGTTAGCATGTTAATGATGGATCGTGGCTAGCATAATTAGAACGCTGGCAATATCGAGGCATCCGCACAGGAGTCCATATGTTAAAAGAGACCGATCAATTCGGTCCAATCAACGACGGTATCGTATAAAAATCATTATACTAATGTATTAGCCTGTTTCAAAAGTTTAGTAATAATAATGGCACAATGATAACCCCTTTAGTTGTGGAGATGACCGATGAGGATTCGTATCTAATCGAAAGCATGAGTTTTCACGAGTATGAGGTAATACCTTGTTGATGGTAGGCAGTGGACACGAAGTCCAGCGCCACTAATACAATTGAGTTTTGACTACTTCCAAGTATCTGATACGGAACACAATGTTCTACGGTACTGAAATACGCATCTCAGGAAGCATAGTTTATTCCTAAGTCTGTAGAACTTACGAATAAAGCTGTTATATTTGTTAACATTAGATAATCATCATTATTACAACATACAGTCTATCATATAAGAGATGAACAAAAAGTGATGTTGAATGAAGAAAACTCCTTAGTATGAAAATTAGACATGAGGAGACCAACGTAGGTGTTCAAAAACTGAGCTAACTGAAACATGTGGTACGCATGCCCGGTCATCATCCACCCTAATGCACAATATTAACTGAAGTAGAATTAGCTTCGGAAAAAATGTCACATTAGTCTATGAATTCTTTGACTGCTGGTCTGAGCTATTTATAGAAATATAAACTTCTTGGTTCGAATGACAACAGAAATCAGTTACTGGAAACTTTAATTAATATAGGTCACAATCGATCTCGTCTCATATACTTTGATTTACTTTATTATCATCCTTCCTTTATTCCCTTCTTCTTTGTATGCTGTTGTGAAGTCTGGTAAGGTGAATTGATACGCTTATTTGGCAGACTATACATCCATTTATATTTCTGTCTGAACCAATCGTAGTGGTACTAACGTAACCATACTTCGTCTTCATCCTCACCGTCATACTGCATTTCGGTTTACTTTGCCACCAAATCCTTTCTTCTTATGACTTTAGAGAATTTTTGACTATATTGTTTCTGATGTTCTGTCTTCCATCTTGCTACCTAAGTACTTGATAGGATAACATGAGGTGTGATAACTTAGACCGATATACAGGTATCACAGGTCTCATGTTGATAGCGTCTGATTATAAAAGGAACTCATATTAAATCCCACAGTTTTCCCTCAAATAACATTGAGTGAGCAGATTCCTCACTGTTTTTGGGCTATTCTGTATCTAGGATATTACTGGTCTCGTAAAACATGTAGTTCAACATTAATAGTTTAAAGTTTTTCATAAAAAAAGAGGAAATAATGGTTGAAGACTCTGGATAACATGACTTAAAATGAAAAAAAAGTCGAGTAGGTTTACTGGCATTATCCTCTTCTACATAGCTCGATCATTTTACTGCTTTATATCTGCCTTCATGTTATCCCTTCTGTTTAGTTAAAATACCATGAGACCAACGTTAAGGTCAGGCGAAGAGTACTAGGTAAGATAAGAAAGTTGATTGATGAGGTTCTGAACCTTCATCGACTGAGATGGCTTGGACATGTATTTTGCATGCCAAGCCAACACCCACCTCGACGTGTAATGCTAATGGGGAAAGTTGGATTAGGTTAAACGAGAGTTCAAAACGGCCAAACTAAGACGCAGCATCACTCGATGAAGTCCCTGAATGTTAGAGTCGTGTGTGAAGATGTAGACCACCTGACTGGGATCCCCAAGATAACAGGAATGAGTGGTTGAGAACTCTTGGTGACATGACCAAAAATCGGTCACAATGGCATAGATTTGCTTTCTCCTTGACGTCTTCTAAGACTTGAATATTCATTCACACTAATCATCATCTTCATATTGTTTATTCTCTCCTACAACTTTGTCTACTTCGATACCACTTTTTATTCACCTCTTCTTTGTATAGTACTATGAAGCGTGCCAAGTTGAACCGATACAGCTGTGTGCGAAATTACACATTAATTTTGCCTGTCTGTTTTTATTATTTACCCTTCCCACTGAAGTTATTTATTCAGAATTTTTTGCCTGTAATGACTACTCCTCTCTGTTTTGTATGCATATGGGCATAATTTACTGTTAGTCGTACCGCTCCTATATGCCTTCTTTTAGTGAATGTGTGGAGCTGTGGCTCATTAGTCTAGACATTTGACTACTAACCACTGAGTCATGGTTACAAATGCCGTTCCGCCTACTGCAATTTAGACAACTAAGAAGTATCATAAGCCATCACATAATAAGCTTGGTTCACTGCATACTGCACAGATGTGCAAAGGGTTGCTGGGTGCATTTTCATTCGTTGGATGTAATTCTTAAAGTATATTTGCTGATATATAAAAGTAAGCAGCGATCACACCAATGGGCGTTTGACATTGAAAATGATTTGAATACTTCTATCCTACAATCTACCATGCTGATATTTCATGATAGTCCTCAAAACAAGTTATCTTCAACTGTTTGCAAGTACTTCAGAATATGGCAGTGGTAAATATCAATTTATTTTTCTAGACAGCCTTCTAATTTACAAAGGATTACAACAACAGCATCAAGAAGGAACTGATTCTCAGCACACACCACACTGCGGGATAAATAACATTGAACTACAAGTTAGTCACGTTCAAATATGTTACTTATGCGTTTCGATATGACTGAAAGGTCAGACAGACAAAATCAACATAGAATCTCGCATACAACTGCATCGGTTCAAGTTACCACACTTCGTATTATTACATAGAGAGCAAGTGGATAGAAAAAGAGTGATATCAAAGTAGACAAAGTTGTATGAGAGAATAAGCAATCTGAAGAAAATGGTGAGTGAAAATATTCAAGCTTTAGATGTCAAGAAGCGAATACATCTACACCATTGTGACCGATGTTCAACCATGTCACCAAGGGTTCTCAGCAACTCATTCCTATTTTCTTGGAGACACCAGTCATGCAGTCCACATCTCCCAACATGGTTCAAACCAACGATTAGGGACTTCATTGAGTGGTACTGCGTCTCAGTTTGGCCACTTTGAACCCTCTTTTAACTTAATCCAACTTCTGCCATTAGCACTCCATGTCGAGGCAGGCGTTGCTTCGTCACGTGAAATATATGTCCAAGCCATCTCAGTCGATGAAGGTTCAGAACCTCATCAATCAACTTGCTGTAAAGTTATACACTATTAATTTAAGCTATACAGAAAGCTAGATATCTCTTGAATGAGCGCCTCCCAAACAAAAAACCCCCAGTAAATATTAATGAATGCGCGTAAGCGTTTTATTCACGGTGCTAAAACACCGAACAGTTGATGTCTGTATTCAACAGTTTTACAGTTAGTGTAGCGTTTAATCTTGTCTGATAAGTGACTGGTCTGTTAACTAACTAACCAGTCAGTGAATAGGACAGGTGATAACTTACTAACTGCTATCATCATAAAATGTTGACAACTTTCAACTCAGTAATTCTTAATGCAACACATAGAGAGAGAAATAGCTAATGAAGAATAATTCGTTCTAAGATTCGCCTACATGAATACTAGTGTTGTCAGTGGGATAACAGAGAACAGAAATATACACATATAAATATGCATATACATATAAATATACACTCCATTCCATGACATCCTTCTGAAGGGTACACAAATGACATAACGTCAAGAAATTCAGCTATAACATTATTGGTTGAGGTGACAGCATTCGATGTCACATAGTAAGAGAGAGAGAAAAAAAGAAAATATATACAGAAGGGGAAGGAGAGGGTGAACAAAAACGTTTCATAAATTCAAAAAGGAACCGGAGAAGAATAAAACAATATAACCTAATGATGATAAAAATCTTTGGCAACATTTAATTTGTAAAGTAATAACTTTGTAGACAGATTTTAATAGCTGTAAAAATGGCGCGCATGAGTGTTTACATATATATATATATATATATATATATATATATATATGGATAGACCAGGATGCATGATAAATTACAGTGATTGAACACTAACCAGTCAGTACAGACTGGCTAATAGCAGACAATCTTACAATAGGTGAATTTTGATGGAGTTGAAAATCTTATCAGCCTCAATGGTTATACAACAACTTTCACACCACTGATATTGATACTTGTAGTTCCTCGTTGCTATACAGGGTCGGATTGCTCGATCTCCGTTGGCAGATGGACTTATATGAGGACACCTCGACAGTGCTCGGATATTGATAATATTGAAATCTACTTTTCGACTAGCAGTGGGGTCCACGAAGCGCATTTCGTCTTATTTGAGGCTCGTCAGCTGGAGTTGTCTGCACCCCAGTAGGTTACGTTGTTCTCACTGAGACTTGAATCTAGTACCCAACACCCCCAAGGCTAAGGTGTTACCTATTAAGTCACTAAGCCCTAGACGAGTCATAAATAGAACGAAACGCATGTCCTGGATTCCGCTGCTAGCTGCCAAGTAGATTATAATACATGGAATACCTGGGCAGTATTGAGGCATCCACATAGGAGCCCATCTTGCAACTGATGTCGATCATTTCGAACCGGTACAATAATGGAGAATTACGAGTTTGAATAAACAACAACTGGCATCCGTTGCACAAACAGTGGTTTTCTTGCCCCAGTGGGCAACACTCTAGCGTTTGAACCATGGGTACTGGTTTCAAGTCTCAATGGGGACAGCATCACTCACTGGGGTGCAGGCACATCCAGTTGACCAGTCCCAAGTAGGATGAGACGGTCAACCTGGATCTCACTACTAGCCGCCAAGTAGTCTACAACTTGTACATCAATCGAATATGATCACATCATAAAATTATCAAAACACCACTTAATAGACATGAAAAGCAATGCAGTACAATTACTAACTCTGAGTTTATGCATTAGTCTGAGTCTGACCTCCAAAGTTTCAAATCAGAATGTGAACTTCTTTTCACGTACCAAGTTGTGGTATCATTAACTGTCACAAAATATAAGGAATTCATTGCCTACAGTTAGTTTCAGAATTAAGTTCATATGATTATCACATAAGAGATTGTTAGTTAAGCAACGAGTGACAAAATTGGGCTAAAAATTGAAATCCACTTCAGAATAGGTGATCTGGAATGTTTCAGTGTTATTCAGTAAATCAGCTGTTACTTTATCAAAATCCTTTTCATCAACTATTTGACTCTACTACCACTTATCCAGATACTTTCAACCAGAACTGATTAAAGAAACAATACTTTGAGATGAGGAGGGAAAAGAAAATTAATACTCTGTCTTTGAGATGTCTGACTTTTTGTTATATAACTCAATAACAGTAAATACTGTGGTCATCTTTATCATTTTAGGTAGTTCCTCAGAGTGCTGAATGACTTTCATGCTATGCTAAAACATAATTTATAAGGTACTAAACTTCTTAAAATTTTGAACAGTCAATGATAAACTGACCAAAGAATGATCCTGAATACAACATTGGATTAGATTAATAGAGATACAATTAAATGCAATTCGGATTTTTTCTACCCTGAAAGTTTGGATCCGGTTAAAGAAGATTTATGTTTGGGATTGACAAGACCAACTTGATGGTTGCATGCATCTTAGTGACTAGCAGTGGAATCCATGAAGCGCACTTCTTTCTATTTAGGATCCGTCAGTGAGTGATGTTGTTCCCACTGAGACTCGAGTCCAGTATCCATCGGTTCAAGCATCAGAGCGTTATCCATTAGGCCACTGAAAGATAAGAGCTATCTCTTGTGCAACAAAAATAACTTTAAGCTTGATGAATGAAGCGTCGATTGCATGTCTTCACAATGTGTACTACAATTTATGATTCACTGAAGCACATCTTGTTAGTATCTAAATTTTAAAAGTAACTATGAGCATGCTAAACTCCATACATTTGATAGGATCATAGGAAAAAATTTGGTTGACCTAAAATACAAAGATGACATTAAGCGAACAAGCTCAGGAGGTGCACAGTCCCCTAGAAACCTTGAATGACAATTTGAGAATGTTTCTGAAGCATTTCTCAACACCCGAATGCAGTGATGCTCCAAAGCTAATCTTCAGTGGTACACCCGGTTCACAATAGAGTGAAGTGGTTGAGTGCGTTTAATACTTCAATTACCTGGAAAGTCGGATCAGCTCTCGTGCATTGGTCAATGGTTGACGAAATCTCTTCGCGGATACAAATAGCTCTATTGGCTTTCGCCACCAATGGCACCACCGTTATATACAATCGCCGATTATGAGTCGAGTATACCATACAGAAGTTTATTCTCTCCTACTTTATGACCAAGAAAAATGCCCATCAAGAGTAAACGACATGAAAAGTCCACCGTTGTCTGATCACCAGCGCCGTCGTGTCACCACGTGAGTAACACAAAAGTCACGTGTACAGTTTTAGGAAGGAGTGAAAAGTCAGTTGACAATATCGTCAACTTTCATCGCATGAGGTGTCTGGGACACATGTCACGTATGCCTAGCCACCACCTGTCTCATCCCACAATCTTGGTCCAAGTAGGTTCAGGCTGGAAAATGTCTCAGGGTGGTCAGATTAAAACATGGCATCAATGCATGATGTCTTCAACCATTGGTTTGAGCCAGCTTGCGAGATGCAGACTAGCTGGTTGGGGTACTCGTGACGTTGCTCAGAATCGATGTCGGTGGTGCAGATGTGTCCACAGTTTATCTTCATCTTAACCGCTATTCTTCCTTCCTTTCTTTTACTACTTTCTACTGCTTTTGACCGATTCTTTTCTCTTTCTTCATCTATCGTCTTACTACTTTATTGCTTGTTGTGTAGATCTGAGATGCGGCGATGTGGACCGTTGTGCGGTAATGCCTGGTCCTATGTTGATCTTGACGACGATGTTGATGACCTTTGACAGTGCATCTGTAGCTCGTTGATCTAAGTACTGGACATCTGACTAGTTGGCGATGATTTCGAACTCCATGCAACCTACTGAACTTTTGGTAGCTCTTGCATAAATCTCCCGTTCATGGCTTACCACCTCACTGAGAGACCTTATATATGTCACCGACATAGAATAACCTTAAGATGATAACTAATCTTTCGATAAAATGTTACCGGAGTAATTATTTTAAAAGCTTTTCTTGAAATGTAGTTTGACTAATAGTGATTTTTGAATAAGAAAGGATCGAAAACAGAAAGCACGAAAGTGGACAATCAATAAGAAAAGAATGTATAAAGAATTATCCACTAATAAATTAGGATATTCAACACCGTTTTGGACCGCAGGGTTTAACATTACATTTCTTACTTTCTGTTAGTGTAATATTGGTGTTTTGATTTCAGGACGCTACAAACCTGGGGGTACTAGATAGTTGTTTCGTTCTAGCATGGGACTCATTGGCAATGTGCACCCATGACTCTATCAGAGATCGGACCCAGAACTTTCAGGTTCCGTTACCGTCGAGCCAATGGTTCACATTTCTTACTTCTGTCAGTTCACAATATGGCGAAACATCCATTTGATGCCGTCCTTGAGTAACTGTCCTCACGCCCGACCACTGGATTTCGACTGAGTGGCTCAACGATAACAAGCTGGCCATGGAACCTGAAGGTCCTGGAATCGATCCCGGATGGGGTCATAGATTCGCACTATTGAGGAGTCCCATACCAGGACGAGACAGCTGCCCAGTGCTCCCAGGTTTTCAATGACTCTTTAAATGATGTCAGTCCATGATAAATACCAACCTGCGACCAATCAATAAATCCCCACAAACCTCCAAATCGAATTGGTATTTTGATTAGAAGCTGGTTACTATGATAATAATGAGCTTGTATAATGAACAAGAGTAATTTTCAGTCAGTCCTTACTTCAAATGACTTTTCCGCTCATAATTCCAAGGTGATAAATGTGTCCGTATGTGTGTCTGTCTATATGTGCGTAGTATAGAATCAATGCAATGAGAGTTAATTCACACGAACTAAATTAAAAACAAGTAACCGACATAATTATTTTCAGTAAAAAAAATCTACACTTGCAAAATGTTTTCAAGAAGTTAACGCTGTAACTCTGGAAGATAATAATTTATTCTTAGAGCATAGAACTCATATCAAAAGTGGAAAGAGTTTATATTGAAACAGTCAGTCAGTCTCAACATGCAAAATGGCATTACTGTGCTACACTATCCAAGTCATCGCGTATTTTATATCATTACATCAAGATGAAAAATAGACGGAACAGTGTAGTTAAAAGTCATTGAAAGGCATAAAACATAAATAAATAACATAAAAATAAATGCACTGAACCAAATAAAGAAATGTAATATAATCATTAGGATGAAGATAATGTACAAATAAATAAGCGCCACCATGATTGATCTTGAGTCAAGTCATCTAGAATCTTTGACCAACGATTTCGATTGTCATGCGAAACTAAAGACAAAATCAACATACAACTGCGCACATAACTGTAGCGGTTCAACTTGTCAAGCGTCACGCTACTATGTAAATGACAACTGGACAGAAAAAGAGTGATATCAAAGTAGACAAAGTTGTATGAAAGAATAAACAATTTGAAGATAACGGATAGTGCAAATATTCAAGCTTTAGAAGACGTCAAGAAGTGAATACATCTACATCATTGTGACTGATTTTCAACCATGTCACCAAGGGTTCTCAGCAACTCATTTCTATCATCCCAGAGACCCCATGCAGGCAATTTAAATCTCTCTACACAGCTAAGACCAACAGTCAGGGACTTCATCAACTGATGACAAATCTTAGTCTGGTCATCTTGACCCTCTTGCAATCTAATCAAACTTCCCCCACAGGCATGGCACGCCGAGCTAGGTGGTGGCTGGATATGCGCGACACATGTAAAAGCCACCTCAACCGATGAAGGTTCATAGCCTTACAAATCAACTTGCTTATCTTACCAAGAGCAGGAAGTCTGTATTTCCATGCACAGCTGAGACCAGTATTCAATAACTCCATGAAGTGATACGATGTTTTAGTCTGTTTGCCATTTACTCTTCCCAATCTTATCCTATTACGGTTAACTTTGCATGACGGGGTAGAGGGTGACTAGACATCCGTAACACACGTTCCAGTCGCATGAGTCGACTATGGTCTACAGACTCATAAAACAAATAAAATTACATACTTTATGAAAGTATAATCCCCTACTAGAGTAATTTATTTGGTAAAGAAAACAGCAAAACAGTATCATATCGTAGATGATAATTTGAGCACAATTATTTGCTTACAACCGTTGTGTTATATGAAATAAACTAACCTAATACAGGAGTAAAGAGAATTATAGATCACCTTTGAGTTTCTGATGTTACCAAGATTAGAAGTTATTATAGTGAATAATAATAGATGCAAATGAATATATGAAGGCTGATGAGCCTAAATACTTACTATGGCTGAAGTAGACAGTATGGGATTCGAACCTAGAACCTACTGTTAAGCATAAATTCATATTATTTTGTGTAAAAATCTACCAGAAATTGATTTAAAATAGATTCGCTCATTTTGTGATGTGACACAAGAATCGGGAACTATGATCGAAAGTATCTTCCTCTCAGCAACATTGAAAGTACTTTCACCCTGACTGTCAGATTGTACTAGTGGAAACGTGTGTGGAGTTGATATTTCTTTGTTGCCCATACTGTGGAAGCCTATTTCTCCCTAAAGTACTTGAAAGAGAAAAAGATTTGTGGCCGCAGAGCCTATGGGACATCTGTTTGAGGCTTGACACACACAACCTTTTACGTGTTGTTGCCTTGAGGTTTGGTTGTTCTAACACCGGATAGAGAGGACCCATACCACCGGCACTGGAAGACCATGGGGGAGGAAAGAGTGTTCTACTTTACAAGATCTACTTTCTCTAACCTTTTCTTCTCATTGAGAAGGCAGCATTAGTGTGCCACTGCTAGTCATCCAGGGGAAACACCCTACTGCTGTGACACCCTTGCCAGCCCGAAGTCCCAATTCGCCGTCAGATCCCATCATAGTGCAGTAATCTAAACTACAACGGTAACTGCTTTTCGTCTTACCACAATCCAATAAACCTTTATGGTATGGTAGAATTTCGAGGGAGGAAGCGTTTCAGCCAGTGTAGTTCATTGAGTCATCGTGTTATGCAAGTCGGATCACCAGGTCAAGGTAGGAGCACACCATAACGGTGTGCATCGCATTATGTACGGGTGCACTTTAATTCTTAATTTCTGAAGTTGTTCCACTTTGTGAATCATTAAGTCGTGGGAGATCCATGCACTTTAAATGGTATACCTTGAATGTGGATGGTTTGTACTACCGTGTTCGTGACACACACACACACACACACACACACACACACAAAAATAAACAGAACGTACATAAATTACGCAAGGAGTAACTGGTTATTGTTTCGTTCTACTATGGTACTCCTCAGTAGTACACACCCACGACACCACTAGGGATCGAACTCAAGATCTTAAGGTTTCACAGCGAACAAGTTAATCATTCACCTACTAGGACGAAACGGATGCCCAGTCCTTGCAGGTTTCCAATAGTTCTCCAACTGGTTTCAGTTCGTGGTAAACACTGCCTTGCAAATAAAATCCCCATTAACCTCAAAATACAGTAACTGACTAGACTGTAAGCAGCATATGCGGAATAAGTAGGCCAACGATGCATTATCGACTGTAAATACACAAGAATGAGCGAAATAAGAGTAACAGTATAATTAGTTTCAGATATGCTTAATTGATAATGGTCAGCGGGCAAAAATTCGTGACAGAATACGACTTCTTATCGATAAACTCATAACATATAGCACCACAATAATTTTGCTGTCAGTAACGTTTTCAAGACAGCTTTGAAGAGAAGGACATCGTGGAGATGTAGATCTGTTGTCAAATAAAAATATTTTCTACATCAAATATGTGAAAGATGTCGTTCTACTGTGTGACAAAATATAGGTTAATTAAGTTGAATTTAATCAGTCGGTGACCAATTTCAGTAATTCGGAGGTGTGCTTTTCACCCTTCAAAATGATTATCCAATAATGACAATGAATCGCTGAAAGTGTTCATTTATTCCAAGGTACACTAAAACCTGGATGGGAATGCCTACACAATGAAAGTTTAACCGTTGGTTACAAACGTTTGATCTTTGCATGTGCCGAGAATAAATACTGATATAACATAGGTATATAAATAATAGGGAAAAATCAATCATTTACTTAATTACTAAAATTAGATATTATTCAATTAACAATTAGCTATACTAACTAACTAGCTCTTAACCTTGTCCACTGATCGTTGAACTGCATTTATTTGTTCAATTGCTTCAATGTTGAACAAATTGAATAACACATACACTATGAATTAATGAATTCCATCTTATATGAGGGTAAACAAAGTCATAAATTTTTTTGGATTACCGTAATGATCCCTGATTCTATTACAGACAATCAGGTAATGCATTATGTTGTATGTTTACACTACAGTGTGCATCTTTTCCTCATCTTTCTACTCTCTTAAACAACAGAATATAACGCAGGCTGTTTAAAATTAATATACACAAATAGAGGATGAGAGAGAAGTGAAGAGAAAGAGAGGACAATCAGTTCCCATTCACTTCAATTACCTTTAAATGGTACAATGTAAATTAGGTGTAGTGCGCGATCAGAATACACGCACACAGAAACAAACACATATGTACAAAGTATTCTTTTCTTTAATACTTAAAAAGAAAGAAACTGAAGAAAGTGATCAACTCCACTAGGCTATTTCTTTTCAACAATTTAAATAGTTCTTAGAAAAACGCCAACAATATGAAGGTTTAACGCTTTTAAAACTAACCAATATATGTTGGTAGGACAAATATAACTTTGTATGCATGTATGTATGTATGCAGAGTATAAAAGACAAAACTGCAATTACGAGAAAATTCTCATTACCAACGTTTATCGCTATTTAGTGAAGAGGAGAAAAGTGGATAAAAAGCTTACAGTATACATATCCACATCATAGTTGTTGCTATTGAAAACTAAAGGTAACAAGTACCGAAAATCCGACTCTCATGAGATACTATATTGTTCCATTCTGTGTTTGTTAAGAAATTTGCTCTTGAATATAATTTTCGTTTAGTAAATTATTATCATTAAAACAGAAAGTGAAACAGGTGAGTAAAAGATTAGTTACTTCAAATGTCTAGACGAAAATCAACTAAACAACTATAACAGGGAAGTATCCAGTGCAGAACAAATGAAAAATGATCATTGTACGAATGAAGTGTCGCATCACTTTTACAGACTATTATTAAACTTGTTTGACTGCTTTCTACCCCTAGTAGTCAAAAAGACATCTTTCTGACTGTTAGCAAAAGAAAAATGATAAACAATAATCATTGTAACCTGTTGTATTTGTAGAGTGTTTTGTGTAAGATCTACAGTAAATATTAGATTACAGACACCTAAACTAATTGCAGTAACATACGAAATACAATTTTGCAGAAATTCGTTGAGTTAATACAAAGAAGACAAAGTTGAATTAAAAGAAGAGGTTAGCTTCAACTAAAGAGACAGACAAACATAATCAGCGTAGATATGCGTACACAATTGCACTGAGATTCAACTTGCCACACTTTACACCAGTAAAATAAGTAAAAGTGGATAGAAAAAGAGTGATTTCAAAGTAAATAAAGTTGTGCAACAGAATAAATAATCCGAAGATGATAACGGTTTATGTAAATATTCAAGCTTTAAAATACACCAAAGAGTGAATACATCCCCTCCATTGTGACTGATTTTCAGCCATATCACCAGGTATCCTCAACCACTGATTACTTCCGACTCAGGAACCCCATCCAAACACGCTACATCGCCTCAACACGGCTCACATCTACAGTCACAAACACCATGCACTGATGGTAAGTCTTCGGCTGGTCACTCTCAACCTTCTTCCAATATAATACAACTTCCACCACCAGTTTGGCACCTCCAGGTAGGTGGTGGCGTGGCTCGGCATACACAACACACGTCCAAGTCATCTCAGCCAAGAAGGTTCACAACCTCAGCAATCGACTTGCCAGTCCTGTCCAGTATCCGTCGACCAACTCCAACATTACTCACTCGGTGATGCCATGAAAAGCGATCAATGTCACGAAGGAAACTGTGATCAAAACCCAGTAACCCTTTCATGTATTCTACTCTTAACACAAATGTCTCACAGTCGTATAACAGGATAGAACGGATTACAGTTCAGTAAACTCGTCCTCTCATATATAGTCGGGTATCTCGCCAGTCATCGTCGGAGATGATGAGAGTTGACAAATGTCAAACGGGCCTTCTACATCCGAGGTGAAATTTTGTTAGCAACCACCCCATTTGAGCTGATGTAAGTCCCCTAGTAAGTGAAGTGGTCGACATATTCCACCACTTCACTCTCTATCATTAGACTGGGAGTAGTTGCAACGGACCAATCGTCGAGCTTCATCTTTCATTTGACAGGTGACAGCGAAAGGGACTCCAAACACTTAGATTTCTGTTCAGTGTGTTTAGAGAACCCTGCATCTTTTCAGCATCTTCAACTAGCAAGATAATATCATCTGCATACTTCAAGCCAAGTCAACCAGACAACCATTTAGTCTTCTATGTTTGCTGAACACTAGGCAGAGACCTATCTAATGATTTATTCATGTAGGTATAGATATTTTATTCCAATGTGACCTAGTTGTGGTTGTGCGTTGATTGTTAGTAAGTGGAAAAACACAATTATCATAACCGTTATTGTTAATACTGAGGACAACCATTTGCGTTGACCTTTTAGTAACCTGTAAACTTTATCATACCATATATCATGTTTACTACTCACTATCCTTATCTTTTATGACCAAACTAAGTACTAATACTGATGACAGGGATTTTATTTGACCCTCGGAATGCAAAAATCCTTTTTCACTGCTTAGCTCAAACTTTTTAATACAATGTGTATGTAATTACTGAAATGTTCAATGGGTATACCGATTAAAACTATGTGTACGGATATGTACATAACTCAGGTATCTGGCACAAATTTATGTGCCAGAATATAAGCCAAAGTCGATTTTTTAAGAACAATGCCATCCTGTTGTTGAGGTTGAAGTGAATAGACTGAGGTTCAAAATCAATGAACCGTAACTTCAAACAAATGCAGAAGACCTTCCTCTTGTGTCAAACACGAATTTCGTTACGTTTTCTTCCGAAAAACTTTCCTTCTATCTTCAAGTGGTGAGTTCGACTCCGAAATAAACTAAAGACATGTTGTGTATTTGCAAACCAGCTTGAAATAGCTTCAACCGAAAGGTTCAAAAGACATCGTACATGCACTCAACATCATATTGGAAAACTAAATATGATGGACATAAGACTTCTAATATATGCGAGTACTATTTTTTTATTAACTAAATAATCAATAAAAGAAGAATCCTGAAAGCACTGGTAGAATATATTGCTTTTTTCAGTGGCGATCGTCCTTAGTGAACAATTTTCAATATGCTTCAAGTTGGTATTCATCATGGACTGACATCAGCTGGAGGAACGCTGGAAACCTGGGAGCACTGGACAGGTGTGTCATCAACCAACAGAGGTTGGAAATATGAACCACCGGATACCGGGCCTGGTGGCTCAATGGTAACGTGCTGACCACAAGACCTGAAGGCCCTGGGCTCGACCCCTGGCGTGGTCACAGGTGCCCACTGCTCCCAGATTTTCAATGTTCGTAGTTATATTTACTTTCTCATTTCCTGGCTTATTTTCCCACTCTAAACCATCATTTGCATCACGTAACTTCCTTCCAATATTCAATATATTTTGAAAGCCGATCGGAAACTACTTTGGAATATTTCATCCTTTGTAATGTGTAAATTCATGAATGTAGAGCTTAGGTAAATGACTTAGTCAAGAAGTAAATTGTTTTCTTTGCTGAGACAGTTTTTTTCTTCTTTCGTATGGAAAAAATTACTATAGAAGCTTGCAGAGAACTGAATCAACTCAAGTTACCACACTTTAAAACAACACACAAAGAGAAAGTAGATCCTTGAAGAATGGTTTCAGTATGTTGATAAAAGTGAATGAAATAAAAAGAAATAAATAAATGAGAGTGATTTTCAGGTTTAAAATTTTTTCGATGATGAAAAGTGTATATATTTCCTTAAGTATAATCGATATTCAGTCATAACTACAAGAGTTTCCCACCATTGACGTGTATGATAAACCTAAGCATGATTTGACTACTAGTCTTTGCATCTATCACGAGCAGTGGTGGGAAGGCATAAGCACTGGGTAACACCCGACAACTACTTAGACTTATTAGGAATACCGACAAGAAGATGATGGTTATTGAAATCATCACCGAACGCCGATAGTCTCCAGGATAGACGGTTAGAACGTTGGGTAGAACACTTGAAGTACAGTTCAACTGAACCACAGCAACGCTTCAGTTCCCCAAAATCCAGCCTGAACTTGAATGGGATTTAGATATCAGCCCTCCAACTCTCCTTGAAGTTGAGAAAGCTGTTTCAAACCTGAAACAATGGAAAGCAGCTGGACCTGACAGTTTCCCACCTGAAGGTTTTAAGCATGAAGGTGGGAGGTTGGTGATTAGAGTAACGGAGGTACTAGGTAGTATATAGGAATCAGAGGTAATGCCGTTAGACTGGTTTACTTTACTGATCACTTCAATCTATGGGAAGGGAGAGAAACCTTACTATGACAAACAGGGGAATTAGTTTGATTAAGATTGCGTCTAAGATCATAGGGTCCATAGCTATCCGACAGCTACCTGAGACTTCAGTCGAGAAAACCAGGCAGGTTGCAGACAGATCTGGACGAGGATGCATCGATCAGATTTTTACTCTTCAACAGGTTCTGGGACACGGACATACCTACCGGCAGACGAAACTTGCATTATTTCTTGACATGAAGGCGGCATTTGACTCAGTTGACCGTGAGGTGTTGTGGCAGTGTCTGACTGTAAACGGAGTGCCAAGTAATTACATGACGCTTATCAAGGCTTTCTAATCGAACCCAAACAGCCATGAGGAGTTTTCATCTGTCGTGACAACAACCAGTGGTATCCACCGGGAATTCCTACTATCGCCGTTCCTATTTAACGTCGTCATAGACATACCAATGGCAATAACTCCAGGTATGTTGGACTTCACAGGAATTGACCAACTCCCTGAGGGTCATTTGGCTAACGGAGTATACAGAGAATGTTGTCCTGCTAGGCGTAAATGCTGAAAAAATACAGGATTCTCTAAACACACTGAACAGAAATCTGAGTATGTTTGAAGTCCCTTTCGCTGTCATCTGTCAAATGAAAGATGAAGCTCGACGATTGGTTCGTTGCAACTACTCCCAGTTTGATGATAGAGAGTGAAGTGGTGGAATATGTCGGCCGCTTCACTTACTAGAGGAGTTTCATCAACTCGAACGGGGTGGTTCCTGACGAAATCTCGTGTGTCTTCCTTATTTTTATTACAAATACCTTAGCTATCCTTCTTCAGTATCACCATAAACAACTTGGTCATCACATTCTAAACTTGAATTGAGAATACTGTTCGAGTAACGAAAGATTCCTAAGAATGCTCGTTTTTATAAGTTTGTGGCCATCTACATCTTATTCTAACCTACCTTGTTCTACTTGATGGAGATGTTAGATCCCCAAGAATCAATACTAGCCACTATCCATCTTTGCAGTCGGACTGAAATTACACGCAATACCGAGGCATGCGTACAGAAGTCCATTTACCAAGAGAGACCTATCAATTCAGTCAAATCAACGACGGGAAATTACAAGTAATAACATTTGAAAAAAACTATACCAGTCGCACAACCAGTGACTGCCGTGACTTACAGACCTAGTGGATAACACTGGTGTTTGAAGCGACTGATCCTGGATCTAAGTCTTAATGGGAAAGACATCACACACTGGAAGGCAGGTACATCCTGCTGACGAGTCTCAAACATAACGAAACACATGTCCCGGTTTCCACTGCTAGCCATTCGTCGTTATTATTACAAATACTTGTGGCTTATATTTATAAAAATTACCTGTTAGAAATTTGAATTTAACTTTTTCGCACTCCATTATCAGCCTTCCGAACACTACTTGTTTGCCTACTCCTAACGGTAATAATTCCCCATTGGTTGTTCTTTGTCCTTTAGCATGCTTATCCATTTATTTATCTTGCGTACAAACCGAAGAGCTGAACCTGTATTGGTATGTTCCAGCGAGATATCCAACTATTTATCAAATGACGAGGTTACTACACCGCAGTTCGTTCTGTCTTGAGACATGATCTTTAAAAGTAAAAGGCGTTTCACTGTCACCTGTCAAATGAAAGATGAAGCTCGACGATTGGTCCGTTGCAACTACTCCCAGTCTAATGATAGAGAGTGAAGTGGTGGAATATGTCGACCACTTCACTTACTAGGGGACTTACATCAGCTCAAATGGGGTGGTTGCTAACAAAATTTCACCTCGGATGTAGAAGGCCCGTTTGACATTTGTCAACTCTCATCATCTCCGACGATGACTGGCGAGATACCCGACTATATATGAGAGGACGAGTTTACTGAACTGTAATCCGTTCTATCCTGTTATACGACTGTGAGACATTTGTGTTAAGAGTAGAATACATGAAAGGGTTACTGGGTTTTGATCACAGTTTCCTTCGTGACATTGATCGCTTTTCATGGCATCACCGAGTGAGTAATGTTGGAGTTGGTCGACGGATACTGGACAGGACTGGCAAGTCGATTGCTGAGGTTGTGAACCTTCTTGGCTGAGATGACTTGGACGTGTGTTGTGTATGCCGAGCCACGCCACCACCTACCTGGAGGTGCCAAACTGGTGGTGGAAGTTGTATTATATTGGAAGAAGGTTGAGAGTGACCAGCCGAAGACTTACCATCAGTGCATGGTGTTTGTGACTGTAGATGTGAGCCGTGTTGAGGCGATGTAGCGTGTTTGGATGGGGTTCCTGAGTCGGAAGTAATCAGTGGTTGAGGATACCTGGTGATATGGCTGAAAATCAGTCACAATGGAGGGGATGTATTCACTCTTTGGTGTATTTTAAAGCTTGAATATTTACATAAACCGTTATCATCTTCGGATTATTTATTCTGTTGCACAACTTTGTCTACTTTGATATCACTTTTATAACATCTATCTATTTTTTGTGTACTATTGCTATATGTGACAACTTCAGGCAATACACTTATGTACAATGTTCTGCGTCGATTTGGTTAGTCAGCCAGGGATCACGAAGAACACAGTCAGTCAGCTCACAACTCTCTATATAGCTCATACCCTATGAAAGATCTCATGGATTTGTACCACAACTTGATCTCATCATATTTAGCCTAATTCTAGAATAATGCTACTCAAGTTAACATCGTGCATGAAGGTGAGTATCTAACAAACGCCCGAGTCAAGCGGACTTAAGAAGGTTCAGAGCCTCATGCAGTGACTTGCATTTCTCGCCCAATATAATATGCCTAATACTAACATTGCGTACACGGTGTTTCTGGAGGAAACGAGAAGACAGAGACGAAGGAAGGTATATTAGTTACAAATATGTGGTGCAGCAGTCATCAAACATGGTGTACCTTGCAATAAGACAGTCATTTGCATAATGTGCTTCATTTCCTCTTCGGCTTCTATCTTGATTTGCTCTTAATACGCCCACGTTGTCTCTTGAGTTTCTCTGGACAGAATCTTTACACATTGCAGGTAACTGCCTATGGTTTCTGCTACCCTCTCAATGTATACTACTTATATCTATTCTTATCAGCAACGCCCACTACAGTTCTAGCACAAGCACCTTGAACAATATGTTCTGCAGAATAGTCTGAAAAATGAACGAAGTAACTGTTTGTTACACTGTGTCGTTCGGTGATTACACTTTTTCTGTTTTAATAAGATTTCCTTGCTTCAATATCACATTGTCTTGAGTGTAATAATAATAATAATAATACCAATATACATTGGTAAGCTCTTACTACAGCGATAAGCCACACCTCTTATGCAAAGACTACAATACTACTTGGCAACCAAAACCTTGGTCGGTGAAACGGGATTTGAGTATGTGAATTTATTGGTTCAAAGTTTTGTGTACCAATGAAATATACTCAGCTTAGTAGTTTTATTATGATACTGAAAGTCTAAGAGAGTGAAAAGGAACAAAGCAAAGAAAAGAGGAATACATATACCGTTTATTTTCCAGCTTTATCCCAAAAAGAAAACACTGCAGATAGAAAGTGAAATGAACAAAAATTAGACATATTGGTCGAAAATTGTTAGCTTGGAAAGTTTGCGCAGTAGGCTATGAGCTACATCTGTTTTTTGACAGCCAGGTTGCTCAGACTGAAGTAGATGGGGCGGTATTCGAACCCAAGAATCATCGCCAAATAACCTGCACCTCCACAATGTGAGTTAGTGATGAAACGGTATAAAAGAGGATAATCATTGGCTATATTGTGCCACTAGATGGAGTATGAAATGGCCAATTTGAAGACCATTGATTCGTATTTAGTCATGTTCCAGGTTTCACTTGAAACATAGCCAGTCTTCATCTTCATAAAACTGTGTAGGTAATTTGGCTGGATAACCATTTCATCCACGATGTAATTCCAATAAGTTTAGATTGAATGCATCCCAATAAGTAGGAAACCAAGGTGGAGCAGGGTTTCCTGTTTGTTGACTCCCAACACAGAAATACATTGCATCGCAGTGTCACCACTTAACTTAGAGTTAACATTACAAAATCTTTACTGATAGTATTCCATCAGCACGCAGTGCATTAAGGATTAGATAGCTTAATCGGTTATCCAGTACTGGTGACCATTTCGTACTAATCTAGCTGTTCAGATAGCGTAATGTAAAAGTAAGGGTTATATTATTTCCAGTAGTACAAAGACTGCTTAAGAGTGCATATAAATGAAATCAGATGAGCCTTCAGCTTCTACGAGTGACCTCGTAGATAGTTTGACTGACTGACAACATAAACGTCGAACATCGCATACAGGTGCATCGGCTCAACTTGCTACATTTCACACTAGTACACAAAGAAGAGATGAACAGAAAAATAATGATATCAAAACAGAAAAAGTTGTGTGAGAATTACCAATGTGAAGACAACAGTTAGTGAAAACATTCAAGCTTTAGAAGATGTCAAGGAGTGAATATATTTGCCCCATTGTGACCAATCATTAGCCATTTCATAAAGGGTTCTCAACCACTGACTTTTATGGTGTCGGGAACCCCAACAAAGTAGTGCACATTTAACAACACGACCCAGATCAATAGTCAGGAACTTCATGGACTAGTGTTACGTCTTGGTCTGGTCACCTTGAACCCTCTTCAAAGCCAATTCAACTTCCTCTAGCATGCTGTGTCACGGCAGACGGTGGATCGGCATGCGCAACACATGTCTAAGCCATTTCAGTCAGTGAATTTTTTTAACTTCACCAATCGACTGACTTTTCCTGGCTAACATCCTTTGCCTGACCTCAACATTGCTTGCACGGTGATTCTACTATATGCGGACAATGCTAACAAGACACATATATTCAAAAATATGTGGTCACATCATATCTTCTACAGTATTAACAGCTATATTTCACTTGTTTGTCAATATTATTAAGTGAATTAATTACAAAATTCCTACAAATAATCCTTTCAATCATCGTAATTTCTGATTTTAGGTTTCAAGTATGAGGTATCGAAATCCACTCAGCAACTACTTACACATTCATGGAGTAGACAGTAAACCATACTCTTTTGTTTCAGGGCTAATGACACCATTTTCTGTTCAAATCTTGACAGGTGAAACTGCGTTCTAACGCATGAACCAGCGGTTGGAAATCAAGTGCCTAGAACCATGAGCCATAAGTCTACGCTTTCTAGGTATGGTAGTAGTATTCATCAATTTTTTAAAATAAATATTTAACCTTATCAGCTTCAACATAGCTAGACAGAATGCAATGTAACATAGGCAATTTATTGACGTATATAAACCAAGCCTTTATTATTATTATTATTCAGGAGTATAGTGTTATTAGGTTGGTAAAATAGTGGAGAAATCCCTGAGTAGATAAAGAACCAGAAGAGGATATAGAATACAATCACCATATATATCTGTATCGACTTGAGCTATGAGCTTTAATCTTACTGAGATTTAATGGTCACAGATGGTGAACTTTTCATTCGGATATACTTGGTTATGGTAAGAGTCACCATAACAAGCAACAGTCAAACACAACTGATGAGTCCCGATCAGGATGAAACCCATCTTCTGAGTTCCTCTACTACCCATTATTCAATAAAATCAAAATGTAATCAAAAACAGCATCAGGGCATCTGTACAAGGAACCCAAATGTTAACAATAACCGATCAATAGAGTCCAACACAAATCATGAATGAGCAACCAGATAAGATTCTCAAAGTTCTAGTGAGAAGTCATAACTGGTGGGGCTAACCAAGTCGAACGTGAGGACAGTTGCTCAACGACGGCATCGGGTAGAGGTCGAACTATACCATGAACTGACAGAAGGAGGAAATATGAGCCACTGAATACTGACCTGGTGGCTTAATGGTAACGTGCTGGCAGCGAAGCCCGAAGGTCCTGGGTTCAGCCCCTGGCAGGGTCGTGGGTACGCGCTGCTGAGGAGTCCTATACTAAAACGAAACGGCTGTCCAGTGCTCCCAGGTCTCCAATGATTCTCCGACAAGTGTCAGTTCACGGTGAGTATCAATCTAAAATCAATCAATCCCCACAGACCTCCGAATTGAGGAACTATAGGCATTTAAAATGCTCTACTAAAGTAGTAACGGTAATAAAAACTCCATATTACGTCAATAATCAAATCAAGTTAGCAAAACTCAATGCGAGACTTACCAAATCATGGTTATAATTTTTCGATATTCCATTTATATTACTGGATATATACACATCATTATTATTGTTATTATCTGCAGTAGTAGTGTTAGTAATATCAGTGTTGTTATTATTACCATCCTTATTCAATGACAGATGATGAGATAATTGTCTACTTGAAAGGTTATAATTTCGATTGAATTGGTCATATACAAAATTAGTGTGCATGCCAAAGTTTTTTGAAGGTCGATGTGAATTTTGACACTTTCTACCAATCTCACCATATTTATCTAATCCTTCATCATGATCACTACCACAACTATTTGGATTAATGTCATCATCATCATCACCGTCCATAATTGCATCAACAGAAGCATCACTATTTCCACTCTCATCTTTATCATATTCATCACATAGATCTGTTGACTGGTTGTTTGAAATGATCAACAATTTGGAATTATTTGACAATCTTCGTTTTTCTGATTTCTTCTCTGATTCACTTCTACTAACAATATCACTACCATCATTATTATCATTATCATCTTCATCAGCATCTTCATTTTCTTCGAATTCTTCTTCTTCATGGATAACATTCGTTTCAGAATGTTCCAAACGACGTCGTAATTCAGCGATTACACTATGTAGTTCAGTTAAACGATCTTCATAACGTGAAACTTGATTAGTTAATTCAGTGCGTAATTGTTCCTTCTCTTTTTGTAAGCGTTGTATTTCACGACAACTCATAACCCGACTTGTCTAAACAGAAAAGAGATTCACAAACAGAGGATACAGGTTGGCATAATGTACATAAATTATATGCACAAAGATATGAGAAATAAATAACACGAAATAATTAACAATTTGACCATCTGAGAGATGAGGTTTGAAAGCCTTGTATTATTGATGCTGGGGTAATGATTCAAGGTGAAATGAAAATCTGGATCGCGGGAAGATTCTATGCAATTCAGCTCGACTTTAATTGGAATGAGAAGTTCCGGTTGGGCAGTCAATAAGAATACGATGAACGGATAGTAACGCATCACGAAATTACATAGAAGTTGAGAAAAATCCTTGATGAGTAAAGTGAAGTCAAGATCTGGTTAGCATCTGGGCTGTATAACTCAGTTAGTACAGTACCAACTCGGTAACCCAGAGGCCTTCGGTTCTAATCCTGCCGAGACCCAGACTTTCATTCCGCATTCGCTCATCACCCAGTATCAATCAATTAGTTAACAGTTAAGTATCTAAACTTCAGCAGTACAGCACTAGGTAGATAACTCCTATCATGAATTAGGTTTTCCACCGACTTTAGTCATCACCTTTGAACAGAATTTCTATCAAGTAATGCATCAAGAAAAACATGGAGAAGTGAATGGAATGAATCCCGTGAATATGATCGGTTTACATAGCTCTACGAAGTTCAGTGGAAAGTGGGGAAAAGTTGAAATAACACAGTCGACAGTGAAACATATTCTTAAAAGAATCTTTGAAGACGCAAACACCACTTAATTAACATTCAAGTTGAGATTTAACAGTGAAAGTGGTGGACAACGGTGACGGTTGACCCAACCGGTTTACGTTATATAATGGGTAAATGCAAATTAACAAACGTCTGACTGATCTGATTGTTAACCATATCACCAAGAGTTCTCAACCATTGATTCCTGTCATCTCGGGGACCACAGCCAGATAGTCTACACCTTCCAACAAACCTCAGACCAACAGTCAGACACATCATGGACTGGTAACACGTCTTGGTCTGGCCACCCTAAACTCTCTTTTAATTTAATCCGATTTCCCCTAGCATGGCACGTCTCAGTTAACAAAGGTTCACAACCTCCTCCATTGACTTGATCGTCTTGGCTAGTAACCTTCTCTTGACCTCAGCACCGCTCGTTCCGTGATTCCACCAAAAGTGAGCAATGCTACGAAGACACCTGTGATCAAAACCCTGTGACCGTCTCATGTCTTCTACTTTTGACAGCAATGTCTCACCGCTGTATAAAGAGACAGATTGGACTACGGCACAGTATACTCGTCACTTGATAGACAGTCCGATATCTCGCCAGTCGGCGCCACAGCTGATGCACGAAGATCAGTAATGAATAACCATTCAAAGAACTAAAATAAGTGACATTTAGAATTAGAAATTTTTGAATGCTAAGGAAGTGGGTTTCTAGTCATGGTTTTTAATGTCTCTCGATCTACTGATATCTATCTGTGACAGGATGTTAATTTCATTTAGATTAAAAACACACCTTGCTGGTGAGTGACAAACAGTATGAGAAGTAAATCAAGCAGAGCTCTCTACTGATTGCTTCCAACTCACTAACAACAATTAAAGTGCACCGCCATAGAGAGTCGTTTGCTTGGTGAACATGTTATAAAATAATCATTAGAATTCGCTCAGCAGGATATTAAACTTCAGTTATCCATGTCATTTGTTTATGTTGAAGTACATTGAACTATTAGGATATACAAGTCAACTCTTCATCAGAAATGGAGATGTTTGGGAATAGACGACCAACATACAAGGATTGAATGAATTCATTGATCCTTATTTCATAAAATTTCATTCTTGTATTGTATTGCTAACTTTTGTTGATATCCTGATTTTAACTCTGAAAATTTTTCTGCATGAGGTAATCCTAAATATCGAACCTAAATAGAAAATCTAAGAAGAACAGCTCAACTAGGCTACAGCCATGCTTCAGTCTTCCAGTATCCAGAGCAAACTTGAACACAAAAAATTGGTAATCCAACTCTTCACGAAATTGAGAAGGCTATTTCAAACCTGAAATGATGCAAATCAGTAGCACCTGACGGTTTTCCACGAGAGGCTTTTGGGGACGAAAGTAAAACATAATTGAGTAGAGTAGCGCAGGTACTAGGTAGTACCTCTGATTATTTTAGTCTACATGAAGGAAAATCCTTTGTACGGTAACCAGGGAGGAATCAGTTTGACTAACACCAAGTCTAAGATAGTTGGGTTCATAGTTATACGACATCTAGCCGAAACTCGAAAAAAACCCTAAAGAACTAGGTAGGTTTTGGAGTTGGTAGAGGGTGCATCGATCAGATTTTCGGCTCTTGACAGGTTTTGGGCACAGTTACACATACAGGTGGTTGACACTTGCCATATTTTTTTACCCCGTGGCGCCACTCAGCCCTGTCGACCGAGAGGTATCGTGGCAGTGTATGACCATGAAGTGAGCACCAACCGACCATTTGATCTTAATAGACGTCCTACGGTCGAACTCATGCCGCTGTTTAAGGGCTTATAGAGAGTTGTCATTTGAAATGAAGACAACCAGTGGTGTTCACTGGGGATGCCTGTTGTCAGCATTCCTTTTTAACCCTGTTGAAGACTTGCCAATATACATAGTCCTAGATACCTAGGGACTTAAATAGATAGACTTACACCCAGGAAAGCACCTGGTTAACTTCGAGTATTCAGATGACACTGACCTGGTAAGCGAAGATGTTGACAAAATTTAGGGCATCTGAACGCCCTGTAGAGGAATCTGCGTCACCTTCGCATGCCTTTTTGCACCTTCAAATGCGAGATGATACTTCAAAACTGGTTAGCACCGATTGCTAGTTCAGGGATTTAGACTGAAGTAGAAGAATGCATTAACCGCTTCAGTGACTTGGAAAGTTGCGTCAGCTCAAATGGGTTGGTTGTTTACGAAATCTCAGCTTGGATAAAGAAGGTCCGTTTGGCGTTTGCCAACTTGTGTCATCTCTGGTGCAGGTAAGACATCTGACAAACTATCAAAGGGCGAGCAAACCGCGCACTAGTCTGTTTTGTTTGATTATACCGTTGAGAAATGCACCCATTGAAAGTGAAAGATATCATGAGATTGAAGGCCTTTGATCACTAGTATCTTTGAAGTGTTGCTTGCATATGATGATATTGTCATATGAGCAATATCGAGGTTAGGTGGAGAGTACCAGGCAAAGAAAGCAAGTCAGGAAATGAAATTGTGAACTGTCATCAATTAAGGTGGCTGGGATGTATACTGTGCATTTGGAGGCACATTCTACCTTGTAAGCCAAAGTAGAAATGGGTTGAGAAAAGCTTCAGAGTAGCCGGACTAAGAAGTGGCATCAATCCATGAAGTCTTTAACCGTTGGTTTGGGTCGTATAGGGAGGTGTGAGCCACCTGTCTTGAGTCCTCGAAATCGTAGAAATCGATGGTAGAAGACCCTTGGTGATGTACGTCTCACTCGGTCAAAACGGCGCAAATACATCCACTCTTTCACGATGTCGAAAGTTTTAGAAGTTTTCCCTAACCTTCAAATTTTCTAATTCCTTCTTCTCCAATGAACTTTTATCTTCCATAATATCAATCTTTTTCATTCACTCTCCCCTCACATGTTACTATTGGCAATTCTGAACGTTACACTTTTGTGTGGGTTTCTATGTTCATTTTCCCGTTAGTCAGTGGTTCATTTCCGAAGATGTTTTCTGATGTACAGCTAGTTAAAAGAAGTATTTGACTACTTACCTTTGAGCCACACGTTTAAAACTACTTTAAATGTTTTGGTTTGAGTGAATAGATACCACACTTCAAAACAATACACAAAGAGGAATTAGATGGGTAAAGAATGACATTAATAGACTGATAAAAGTGAATGAAACAAGAAAAAAATCAGTAAATGAGGGCAAGTTTCAGGTTTAAAATTTTGACGATGAAAAAAGTGCGTATATCTGTGCAGCTGTAACCGATTTCAGCCATATTGCCTAGTTTCCTGTCATCGAGTCGTATGATCACAAAGATCACAGTCAGTTCGTAGCCCTTTTCAGAGCCCATATCACCTTACAGACCTGATGGACTGGTTCCATGCCTTCATCTTACCATATTGAGCTTACTTTCAGAATAATCCTACTTTGGTTAGCATCATGCATTGAGGTAGGTATACAGCTAGGCCAAGTGAGTTTTTAAAGGTTCACAACCTCATTCACAGACTTTCGTTTCCGCTAGTACTGTCCAGCCGGCCTCGAAATCGCATACATGCTTGTCGCATCATAAACTAGCAAATCTACAGGTCCATAAATCTTTTCACATCTACTTTCCTATACTACGATTCAAGTGTTGTGCTTAAAATGCTTCATATGCCACTGATAAATGGTAAGACAGTCATCTTTAACGTGATATACAACTTTTCGCTTACCTGTAGGCCTTGCAGTCCATGTGAGAGATCACGAATCTCCGAACGCAACTGAGCTGTCCGTTGAACATGAAGAGTGTTGGCACATTCAAATAAGTGTCGAACATGATCAAAATATGGATTTAACTCGGCCCTGATCGTTTGCACCTCAGACGATTCTGTTTTTATTGGCTTCTCCAGACTGTTGATTTTTCTTTAGACTAACATTTGTGGTGTTAGCCAGTTCCTTTCTACGACAACTTTTAGTATTATCATCATTAAGCGTATTGCATGCAGGCAGTTGGATTGAGTCGTCTGGAATTTTATGCTTCCCTATATTTTCAAAACTGCCTACATTTGAATTAGTTTGAAATGAGAAAACAGTTCTATACAAATCAGCAAAATCACGTTGCATTAATATGTGTAAACTTTGTGGTCCCCACAAAGATCTTGGGCTCCAGAATCGTACTCAGCACCTAAACATGACAAGAGAATGAGATAGTGTAGTCAGATGAGCATACACATTATAGGGTGCGGCAAACATGAATACTATTTCAACCTGTTATTATTTGCATCAACTCACAAAGAATAGGGCCACAAATAGAAAGCGAAGGAAAGGGGAAATAATAATGTGAGCATTTTATGTATCTAAGAGACAAAACAGGAAAACAAGGAAAAGGATACACAAACACAAGATTTCCAAGATTTAAACAATGGAGTATCGATACATACACGCAACTGATACCGCTTCTCTCCCACACCACCTAGTCTCCAACCATCAACTACTTGTGTTTGGCATACCCCATTCAGAAAACCTATACATTTTTATCCTGTCCTGTTTTCCTTGACACGAATATGAAATTATGATCAATAGATGAATGAAGATTAAATGCAGCACTATGAACAGTTTTCGAAAGAATAAGTACATAAATATCAAACACATTCACTAGTTTATTGATGAACCTAGGATAAGTAGTATGTGTAGCTAATATGAACCACAAATTCTTTCAGTGGGCATCTTTTAAGACAATAAACAATATAAACTTATCGAACTGACAGTAGACACACCTATGCACTATGGATATATTCAGGGTACATTATGAAGTATGAAAACTAACGCGATACTTGACAACTTAGACAAATTAGAGAGTCGAATAATGGAAACTATTACCATGATAGTGTTATTTGCACTATTTTGTTCATACGCTCAGGCATTTCGCTTTAATCCCTATGTCATGAGTTCAAATTCCACTCAATACATTGAAGCTTATGTATTCATATAGTATAACCTCACCTTGAAAAATAAGTTTCTCACTGGTTACTAAAAAAATATTGAAATACACAATTTTAGTATCACTGGTCAGTTATTCGGCGTTCAAAATTCAAAGTTAAATCCCAATTTTCCAGCTCTATGATTGGTGAAAGGCTGGCGACAGATACCGTTAAAAATTATAAGAAAATCAAGCACATAACAACATTCACATTTTTATAGGTTCAGATACAACACTTTAACTAGTATATATCATGATGCTTTTCAAATAAATATAGTTCTAATTACTAGCAGGTTGCAATAGAATTGCATGTAAAATTGTGTTGATTGTGAACTCAGCTGTGAACTATGAGGGCCTGACAAACAAAAAACCATCGTAAATCTATCGAAATCTTATAGCACCTGATTCTTATGCACCCCAACTCGATAATTATGCCCTTCACAACAACCACCGAAATAAAAACAATATTATTCATTAAAATGATCGAAAATCTAATGAGTTCAATTTAACCCATTGTTAGAAACAAAATTAATGAATGAGAGTCAAGTTCATACTAAAGTTGATTATATTCCTTAGCTTCTCATACAGTGCTGGGAGGTTATACGAAATCCGTATCTTTACTAATTGCTTATAGGTTACAGCCATATATCGTATTCCAGAAGATATAATATCTAGAGTCACTGCTCACTATCGATTCAACTTGAAACTTGATTTTAGATGGAGGTAGCACGAATCAACATGCAAATCAAACTATCATTAGATCATAAATAACGTTGTTGTCAGCAGAAAGCCTTCCAAAAATAGAACCAAAATGGATTGAACATAAGCACACAAATTATCAAACTTCCTAAATGTGAAGCCAGTGAGAAGCGAAAACTATATTACCACAACTAAGTAGCTCAACATCAACATTATGACTTCTTAGGACTAACTTTGGTCACAGTTCCATAAACCTAGAAGTAGACAAACATAGGAATAGGCAACCAACACTTTAAACAAGAGTTATTTTGAAGCAAACGGCATAATGCTAAGTATGCTCAGAGAACCACACAATAGCTGCAAATGATTCACCACCATGGTGTCTTTAATAAAAATATGCTTACGCGTTATGCAGTTATGAAGGTGGCGTGGAGTGTATGAACTGGATAACTAATTGTGAGAGCAATAGAAAAACATCCTGCGGTACACATCCAAATACTCACATGCAGTTTTTTGTGCCCTTAGCAGATTAAAATGACTGTTAGGGCTTACCCACAACAATTTTCTGTTATACTGATGCTTACTGACCAGTATATAGGTTTAAAAAATCACAGGATGATATTTGTTCTCTACCATAAAGAGCATTAACTAAAGGTGACCAGTAACATACAAATCACCCATTATTATCACTGACGTAAGTATACATTTAGACAGCTGTCTGCGATCACAAGAACATACTCAAAACTTTTCAGTGGATACAAAATAACTCCTATTGAAAAATACACACATATATTGAGTGTTTCCATTGAAACGGGTCGGTTTTAGGCACCAGATACCAGATACAAGATTTGAAGTTCTGTGATTAATAGGCTTTGATATAACAGTAACAACTCTAATTGTATTGCCTGAAATAGTCTAGATAGCAAAGCATTTGCAGGAAATGGGAAATGATTACTGGAACTTCTAACCCTTAGCACTAAAACTGTAAACAAATTCAACGAGATGTATATGCATGACTACAACATACGGTTTAATTATTGAATTTTACACCAAGGTAACTCACATGGTTATCACATTAATGAAGGCAACTATCGTCATCGAGATTTTAACAGCCAAAATAAGTCTTACCTGAGTTAACAAGGCTGTTTTCGCTTGCAGAACTTCCAAGATTGGTATTTTCATGCAGCTTACGAATGGTGCCTCCATCTTTCGTATGACCTCCTTTCAGGATCCGATCTAGTGGCCTGTCAGTTTTGCAGTTATGCCAGTTCATTTCACAGTGTTTATAAACTTGGTAGTTAGGTAAATCAGCCTTTGAAAAATATACCGGATCTGCTTCAGTCTGCATTTGAAAAACTTTTTCCCGACAGCTGAGGAACTCATCGAATGTTATTCGCCCTTTAGTATTTGCACCAAGAGTATTTATAATTTCTTCGGCGCATTCTGCCATATTCAGTTTTCTGCACATGTCGTATAAATCTTCACAATCCAGACATCCATCGTTATTAGAATCACAGCTTAGGAACAGTTGTTTAAGTCTTTCCTCCTCCCCTGTGCTACTACTGTCACTGCCACTAGAATTTTAGGAGTTAAACACAAGGGAAGATGACTGACCTGCTTTTCTGATCAACACATTGTGCGTCACTCATATCATGAAAAATCAGAGAAAATTCAAACCCAGCGCTAGTAGCATTTGCGGTCGATACCTAGTCCGAAAAATGAACTCTCAAGGTATTGTTAAATCAGACACATTTAAACAACAGAACGTCTTTCACAGGCATGTGATGCCAGCTTTCGTTTACACACAATCGTTTCCTGAATTTCAACACTGGAGTTATCTTTAGTAACTGGAAGATTTATGTACGTGTACATAGAAGGATGTTATCATGATCATGTCTTTACTGGGTTTAGATAAATCTACAAAAGAAATATGACTGGTTCCCCGAGAAAGAATCATTGGAACTTCAAATTAATTATTACTGTAGCCCTTCAAATGGCCCCCAAACAAATGTACTGGGAAACTAACACTGACTGGGAGATATGAATAACCGCTGATCTTCCACGCGTGACATGTTATGTATTGCAAGCGGATATAACACTCACGCCTAACTAACAGCTAATTTCGTACTCAAGAGCCACCGACCGCAGGCCAGGAAGAACGGAGGAGAGGACTGGAGCATGTTCACGCAGCAGAAGATATCTCGAAAACAGCCATTATTACTCCTTTTGGCCTGTTTGAATTCCCGCGCATGCCATTTGGTCTTCGGAATGCAGCACAAACATTCCAGCGCTTTATGGACGATGTCTTCCGTGGTTTGAATTTTGTTCATGTCTACATCGATGACTGTCTAATTGCGAGTCCAGATAAGGAACTCACTTTAAACATTTGGACCTCGCATTCGAAAGACCTAAAAAACATGGCATCACAGTCAACTTACAGAAGTGTGAAATAGGAGTTGAATCACTCAGCTTCCTTGGGCATACCATTGACAACAAAGGTATACGCCCATTGAGGGATAAAGTGGCGGCTATCACAAACTATCCAGAGCCGACCACTGTGAAACATCTCCGCACTTTCAATGGCCTGGTAAGTTATTACCGAAGGTTTATCCCTAACTGTGCCTCTGTCATGAGACCACTAACAGATCTACTTCGAGAAACTACGAAGTTCGTGACCCTGGACAACGTAGCCAGACTTGCCCTCTCTAAAGTCAAGGAAGCCATTTCGAACGCAACCATGCTTATGCATCATGACCCCAATGCTCCTTTGAGTATTGCTGTTGATGCATCTGATTCAGCAATTGGAGCAGTTTTGCAACAGTTGACTGACAACCAGTGGCAACCGTTAGCCTTTTTCTCGAGGCGGCTGCAAGACGCGGAAACAGGATACAGTACATTTGGTAGGGAACTCCTAGCCATGTACTGTTCTGTACGCCATTTTCGACATTCTGTGGAAGGTCGTGATTTCATTATTTTCACAGACCACAAACCGTTAACGTTTTCCCTCAGCTCGGCGTCTGACAAATACTCCCCGCTGAGTCGCGACAGCTGGATTACATTTCCCAGTTCACGTCAGACATCCGCCACATTTCTGGAGCAAACAACTCCGCAGCCGACGCACTATCTCGAATAGCTTCGATAAACTACATCGAGGGCGTTGATCTCGTTGAACTAGCTCGGCGTCAAAAGGAAGACCTTGAGCTGCATCATGAGTTGTCGTCCACAACTCTCAAGCTGCGACTTTGTCCGGTTGGATCAGACAAGGATACAATTTTGTGCGATGTCTCTGCTAGTCAACCACGCCCAATAGTTCCGAAGAGTTGTCGACGCAACGTCTTCAATACGTTGCACAAACTCTCTCATCCAGGTGTACGAGCCACCATTAGGCTTATCGCACAACGTTTCTGCTGGCCTGGGATGAACAAAGACGTTAAGGAGTGGGCTCAGTCGTGCTTAGCTTGTCAAAAGTGTAAAGTCACGCGACACACGAAAAGCCCTTTAGGCCATTTTCTAGCCCCAGACATGCGTTTCGACCACGTCCATATAGATATTGTAGGACCCCTACCAGAATCTAATGGATGTACCTACCTTTTCACTTGCGTTGATCGTTTCACACGATGGCCGGAAGCAGTACCTATTAAGGATATTACTGCCGAAACAGTTGCTCGTGTTTTCGTCGAAAGATGGATCGCGAACTTCGGATGTCCATCTTACGTCACAACCGACCGTGGGCGCCAATTTGAGTGTGGATTATTTCACGCTCTAACGGCACTTTTAGGTTGCACTCGGTTCCGAACGACAGCCCATCCACAAGCAAATGGCATGGTAGAGCGTTTCCATCGACAGCTGAAAGCTTCCCTTTCAGCTGCAAACATACCTCAGTGGACCGAGGCTCTGCCTCTAGTCCTACTAGGTATTCGTAACGCCTTGAAAGTTGAAACTGGATGTACCCCTGCAGAACTCGTCTATGGGACCACTCTTCGCCTACCAGGTGAGTTTATTTTTCCTCAAACTTTCAAACATGTTTCCGACAGGGCATCGTAGGTGACTAGGCTTACAAACGCAATGCGTTCAGTTAGGCCTTCTCCGATTAGACCTCAAACGACTGATGTCTTCGTTCACCCCAGTTTACAAAAGACATCACACGTGTTTATTCACCACGACGCCGTTCGTCGACCACTTGAACCACCCTACGATAGGCCATTCGGAGTGATCAAGCGACACGAGAAATTCTACATAACTGAGCGAGACGGACGTGAAGAAACTGTCAGTACCGACCGTTTGAAACCAGCTTATCTCGAAGGCGACCCCATTATAAGTGACGTTCCGGCTCACTACAGCAGACCGACGGATAGCTCAATTATCGAAATTCTTGACGATGTGCCTGGTAATGCACAGTTGCAACAACCATCGGCACAACAGAAGACATGATCAGGTCGAACCGTCAGGTTCCCGGAGTATCTAAAGTCATATTCAACTTATTTGTGTGAAATAAAATGTGCCAACCATATTTTTTTACTTAAAAGATTTTTTCTCTCCTAGGCACTATTTTTCCTATTTGCCGGCAATGCGCAATCCTCGTACATTTTGCCTTTTTATGCCAATTTTTTATTACCATGTGATGAAACTTTTTAAAAAAAGGTTGAAATAAGCGTAAACTTTATTTTCGATACATTTGCATGTACATAATTCCCATTTTTCGAAGCGTTTTCATGGTATTAAAGACTTTTATTTATATTCCAGGTGCAACGAGCACTGGGCGGAAGGTCAAAGAAAACTGAGGATTACGATCGACTTACAGTTCGATTTGCTGTATTTTATTTTTAATTGCCACGACACCCTGGAATGAGTTCACACAACCAGGGGCCACTTCACACAGTGAGCCAATCGGAAGAGTTTTACCGGTGGAGAAACCACTGGGTTTTTACTTCCGGCTGGTATCGTCTCAGGGTCTTCACGAACCCGCTAGGGGGGAGTGATCTGTAGCGTCACACACTTCCCCAAAATCAATAGCCTAGGGTTTGACGACTTTCGACATTGATGCTGACCTTCGTTGTTTAACTGGACTCACTAAGCTGAAGGCACCCGGTCAAGCATCTTCGCCATTTGGCACGCTGTCGTATTACGTTGCACTGCTCGTATTCGACTCTCTAGCCAGTTAGTTGGAACGCACTGGTATCTTGACACAACCATCCTAATATACTATTCCATCCGACTACACTATCGTGTTCTTCCTTGGTCTGGTACTCATGGGTATATAACAAGTCCGAATAATTAGTGATTGGTCTTTGCGCCTGTCAAGTTCGAACCAGGGCAAATCTTAAAATGTCGTTACTGGGTTTAGGTAAATCTACAAAAGAAATATGACTGGTTCCCCGAGAAAGAATCATTGGAACTTCAAATTAATTATTACTGTAGCCCTTCAAATGGCCCCCAGACAAATGTACTGGGAAACTAACACTGACTGGGAGATATGAATAGCCGCTGATCTTCCACGCGTGACATGTTATGTATTGCAAGCGGATATAACACTCACGCCTAACTAACAGCTAATTTCGTACTCAAGAGCCACCGACCGCAGGCCAGGAAGAACGGAGGAGAGGACTGGAGCGTGTTCACGCATGACAAGTCATGTGATCCGAGGGGATATAAATTATTAATATTACCATTTGTCCCTTAGGTTGCTAGTAGCTTCAGCAGCACGTCTCCATTCCACTCTCTTCTCTGCAATCTTTTCAACTTGGCTCCGCAACTGCCCACAAGCTCTCATGTCTTCCTCACACCATCTCCTCCATGTCACCCTCGCCTTGGACTCCCAACTCGTCGTTTCCCATCTGGGTTCCACTCGAGTGCCTGGTGCGTTGTGTCACCGAATGGTCTTCTCAGTGCATACCCAATCCATCTCCGCTTCCTCTGCATATTTGTTGGGCGATGGGTTGTTGGTTGGTTCGTTGCCAGCTAGCCAGAGATCCTTGTTACTTATTCCTTCTGGCCATCCGAGCTTCACTATCGAGCGTAGGCAGTTGTTGGTGAGCATCTGTAGCTTGTTGGAAGTGCTTTTCATGACGCGCCAAGTTTCTGGACCATATGGAAGCACTGACTTGGCATTAGCGTTGAAAATCCGGATCTTGTTCTTCGTGCTGGGTGGAGATCTTCACACTGGTTTCAGGTTAATGTATGCCTGTCTCGCTTCTCTGATCCCGGTTGGCCCTGACATCCTCATATGTGCCGCCTGTAGTTGAAACGATGCTGCCTAGAAACGTGAAACAGGCCACTTCCTTCAAGTTTCTCCCGTTGATGTTGATTGCAGCTCATTGTTGTTTGTGGTGTTGGTTGGGTATCATCATCACCTTCATCTTCTCCGTGTTCACTTGAATTCCCGTCTTCGCCGCCCTCTCTGTCAGCTTGCTAGTCTTTGCCCGTAGATCTTCGAGTTTGTGCGACATTAGGCACAGGTCATAGGTGAAATTCAAATCTTCTTTTTCCGAGACCCAGCGTATTCCCCCTCTTCTCACCCTTCACGGTTCGCTGCATGATCCAGTCCACCACAATCAGGAAGATCATAGGTGGTAGTAGATAGCCTTGTCTTACTCCTGTCTCCTGTCTGCACTTCAGAGGCATCACTGAGTTTCCCGTTGTGAATTACTTGGCGTGTGGTGTTTTCATATGGTTGCTGAATTAGGTTGATAAAGGTTTGTGGTATTCCGTAGTGTTGAAGCAGTTGCCAAGTTGCTTCTCGGTCAACTCTGTCAAAGGCCTTTACAAAGTCGGTGTAGTTGAGGTTGAGAGTTGACTGCCATTCTATACTCTGTTCTACGATAATGATGATGATGCGAAGCGTCGCAATTTGGTCGGCACATGATTTGTACTTCCTGAATGCAGCCTGTTTCGGTCGTAGTCTTGTATCCAGAGGATCCCTTAGCTTCTCCAGGATGATGTGGCTCAATATTCTTCTCGCTTCGGGTGGACAGGAGCATGATTCCGCGCCAATTCTTGCAAACATTGAGGTCTCCCTTCTTCGGGAGTTTGACAAGGTGACCCTCCTTCCAATCTGCAGGTAACTTTCCTTCCTTCCAGTCCTTGCGCAGTAGTGGTGTGAGCATGTCAGCTGTTTTATCTGCGTCTGCTTTCAGTGCTTCTGGCGGAGTTCCACCTGGTCCTGCTGCTTTCCAGAATTTCAGCAGTTATGTGGCAATCAGGACTTCTACTTTTGACGGAGGGCTATTGTGCACTCGTAGTTCTGCGGTTGCTGGTGGCATTTCTGGACGAAGTGCAAGTGGTGGTCGATTCAAGAGCTTTTTGAAGTGGCCAGACCATTGTTTCGTTTGCTTTTCCTGTTTGGTAACTAGCGTTCCGTCACTGTCTTTCATCGGTTTCGTCCGAGTTGATCTCCTCCTAGGTAGTAACCTGGTTGTTTGATATAATGTTGTCAGGTCTCTGTGTCTCCTACCTGCAGCCTGTTCTGCCTCACTTGCCGGTGTATGATGGAAGTGTCTTTTGTCTTTCCGTGCACCCTTCTTCACTTCTTTGTCCAGTGTAGTGTTTTATACATTGTACTCAGTTCCTCTTCTCGTTGTTCACCGTTGCACTGGTTCATCTTCTACTTCACCATCCTCCTCTCCCCTATCAGCTTCCATGTGTCCGTTGAGATCCATTCCTTATCTTCTTTCTTCTTCCTTCATAACACAGTTGTGCAGGTTCTTTTCCACATGGCCTTCAAAGGGTTCCGGTGCCATCCATATAGGTTTCTTTAGGGATGCTGCTCGATATCTCCCATTTTGTCTTGACGGCTGACGTGAAGATATCCTTCGTAGTTTCATCCTTCAGTTTCCGGGTGTTGAACTTGAACTGTGGTCCATCACCGACTTTCTTGAAGGCTTTCAACTTGATTTGGAAGGTTCCTTGCACCAGACAGTGGGTGATCTGAACCTACATCTGCTCCTCTTCTTGACCTAGTGTCCAGTAACCTGGCTGCGTCTCCACTTTCTTCACGTTGAGACGACGTCGATCTGATCTTTAGTGCAGTGTGTTCATCTGGTGAAGTCAAATCCATGTCGCTTTGTGGATATCCTTGTGCCCGAACAGAGTGCCTCCAATCACCAAATCGTTGAATGCGCGGGAGTCTACAAACAGTTCTCCATTCTCGTTCATTTCACCGGGTGCTTCTAGACCCATGGTTAGTCCTCTTCCTGTGTTGTCCGTTCCGAGTTTGGCATTCATGTCACCCCACCCATTAGAATTTTGATGTCTCCAACTGGGATGGGATCTTGTCCAGTGGTGGTTGCAGATATCTGTAGAATTCCTCATCCTTCTCTTGTTCTTCATCTGCATTATTTGTAGGTGCAGTACGTAGCACTGTAAGATTGTGACTCCTTCCTTCTGAGTCGAACCTTACTGTCATGATTCTGCATGAGGAGACTGGTTTCCACTGCATGAGAGCCTTCGATGCTCTTGGGGATATCATGATGGCCACCCCCTCAGTTTGCTCGTGATTGTCGTCTGAGTGATAGTGTCGGAGTAGATTATTGACTGTCCAGTTGACAGTTTGGGGAGTCCACTCCCATTCCATCTGATTATGCGAATTTCTTGCACTTCAACGCGATACCTTCTCATCTCGTTTGCAATCTGGGTAGCCTCGCTAGGTTCATACAAAGTGCGGACATTCTATGTCCCCATGTTTACTTTCGTTTTCATTGAGAGAGAGAGAGAAGACACATCGGCCAATTGGACTCGCAAATCAGCTAACTGCGTAGCAAATAAGGGCAGGAAGTGAACCATTAATCATGCTGCAAAAAGCGTATGCAAGAAACAAGCTAATAAGATGTTCACACCAACAACAGTGCTTTCGTGCAAACCAAACCCTTCTAACATGAAAGAATTACTCAGGCTTCTGGATAGTCCTTCCCACGTTAGGCCCCTAAGTCCTGTAAGCAACACAGGGTAGTGAAAAATTCCACTCAGCGCTATGAGACTCAAAAGACACTATCCGGCCGAGCATAAGAAAAACGGCTGTAAGTCCACCTACAAGCAGTTGAGAAGGAAAAATCCTTCACACCAAGGCAGCCCTAGAGGCAAAACTGTGTCGACTGTACAGAGGCACCCACTCACCCACAGGGAAGCCTCCGCCGATCGGAGTGACCCTAGGCTCAACTAGAGAGGCTGAGGAGTTCCTCTTACTGCCACACAACCTGGTCATCAACAGATCGTCCAGCATTGGAGCTAGACCTGATCGATCATGGGTGTAAAGAAGGACGTCTCGAGAAGCAGCTGGTCCACCAAAACCCACAACCATGGTCATACATAGAGTACCTAAAATGGTGACCGGTACCCCAGATGATAAGTACACCCATGACGTCCGACAATGGTAGCGGTTATCAGCTCGGATGGAGCTGAGTGGGGTTGCAGCTGTGACAATTAGCAGACCCTAGACCCTAGACCAAAACTGAGAGTCAGACCGGCAACCTCCACCCGACACCGAGTGCACCAATCGACCCGGGAAAAAACTTTGGTGAGACAGTTTCACTGGAACTGGCCAGTCAGTAGAAGCCCTCACATCTAAATCTGTACCACTAGTTGACCTAGAGACATCTCACGTTACGAGAAGCACCTTCAAGTGTCTTTACATCAACTTGAGAGGACTCCAAAGTAGTGTCGCAGCTCCGATCCCTTTGTTTCGACCTCGTTCCAAAAATCATGATCCTGACAGAAATATGGTTTTCACCAGACATAGGTGACACCAAAGTTAACATTGATGGCATGACTCAGTGCAGGAGAGACAGAGAACATAGGAACGGAGGGGGGGCTTTAATGTAAGTGAACAGTTGGTTCGGAGGTGAACAGGCCACTGACACAGTACTATTAGAGCTTCCAGACTATCTGGTGTCACTTCACGGTCAAATACACTGACTTCCTGGTTAGAGGAATCCATAGGTCCCCTGATAGCGATTTGGAACACAACGGAAAACTACTCCGAGTTATATCCACGGTGTCAACTATAGGGCACGACCAGATTTTAGTAGCTGTTGACTCCGACGCTTCAACCCCCAGCCTAGAGCAAGGTGGCATGACCCCGACCTGGAAGTTCGATTGTAACCTGCCAAATGCCACTCGAATGGCTGGACTACGGGAAAAAGTCGGCGACAACACCCTCTGGGGGTCAGATGGTCAACCGTCTAAACTGGATTACCTACTGACTAGTGACCACCTTCTGGTTGAAAACGTTCAGGTACAAACCCTCCTTGGAAGCAGAAACCATGCTATGGTAGTGTTCGGCCTGGTAATCAGTGAAAAATTGTCATGGGAGGGCACCATCGTTACCTCTGTTACAACAAGACAAACTACAAAGGCATGAACAAAAGCCTATCAAGAGCTCTGTGGCCAGTGGATTGGCATTCCTTATACGTCAACCAGCCCTGCGAACTGGTAAAAGATACCATTGAGACTGCCATCTCGCAAAACGTCCTCTTGGCGGTAACAACAACCAGAAAGCGAACCTCATGGCTAAAAAGAGACACTGGGTGCCTTCTGAAAGCCAAGAGAGGGGCATGGCACCCATGGCGAATCTCCAGAGAACAGGACGACTATGACGCATACATGACTCTACGGAATCCAAGCAGCATCGGAGGGCGTGGAGATAGAAGGTCGTTCCATTCCAGCCTCAAGAGGAGGCTCGAGGTAAACCCCAAAAACCTATACCTATTCATGGCGAAGGGAAAGCCAAGGAGCATGCACCATAAAAGGTCCGAACAGAGAAAACCTCTCTGGACAGGAGACCGCCCAGATGTTGAGCACCACATTTGACAAACACCTCAACATTCCATCAGGAGGTTATGCAAACCAACTGCAGGAACAGCCCACATCGTTACCCGATGCCGCGAAGTTACACGAAATACAGACAACCCGCGCCGTTTTTCTTGACAAGCTGTTAGAGCTAAGCGCGGGAAAATCCCAGGGGTGCGACAACATCCGCCTATCTGTGTTGAAAGGATGTGCAAGTACCCTAAGTGGCCCACTTTGTAATCTTTTCCAACACTTCTTGGATGAACGAAAGCTCTCTTGAGAGTGAAAACGGGCTGTCCTTTCTCCCATCTTCAAAGGAGGAGACAGGTAGAATCCCAGCTGTTATAGACCCATAGCACTTCTACCAGTAGTATTAAAAGTTATGGAAATCGTAACCAGTGAACGTTTCAGGGAATTCCGGACAAGAAACAAGCACTCATTGACACTCAACAAGGCTTCCAGAGGGGCAGGTCCTGTGCCTTAAACCTCCTGACGGCCAGTGATCACTGGACAGCATGCTGAGATCTCAAGGTCCCTGTCCACGGAGTTTTTCCGGACTTCGCTAACGCCCGTGGCACTGTCTCACACGCGATCCTGATACATAAGATAGCCGTGTTAGATATACGCAGCCAGGTGCTATCGCTGCTGCTGAACCACTTAGATAGTAGGGAGTTGTGCACAAAAGCCAACAGGGTCTACTCAGCTCGGAAAACATCCTCGTCCCGTGTCTCATAAGGAGCAATCCTTGGTCCACTGTTGTTCCTACTGTTCATGAACGACTTGCCACAACATATCAGCTCTCCGATTCTTCTATACGCTGATGATGTCAAGTTATTGAGGGCAATAACTTGCGAAGCCGAATCGAAAGCATTATAGAACGACCTCAAAACACCAGAGGAATGGGAAACCAATAACAAACTGGCATTTAACTTGGATAAGTGCCGGCCCGTGTTTCTCCGCACTCCTGATCCTCAGAAAGTATCTTACTGTCTTTCTGGTTCACGTCCATCCCACACCGCAGTAGAAAAAGACCTGGTTTAAAGGCGACAGAGAAACTGGACACCAGTTCCAATTGCCCAGGTGATGCCTCAAAAGCATATGGTGTACCACACTTTGTGAGTAGACAACTGGGTGCTCTCAGCCCAAAACTCTTTCTGAAGCTCCACAGGACTTACATACGGTCCCACTTAGAGGTCCATAACGTTTTCGCTCCACCACAGCTGAAAGGTGGCACCAACCTACTGGAGAAAGTTCAGAGGAGAGCCACAAAGGGGGGTTGCTGGGATGCAGCGAAAACCGTATGGGGGTAGACTGAAAGACCTTAGCCCATACTCTCTCAGCTGCTGAAGGTTACGAGGTGACTTGATAATGGTTCAAAACATACTGAATAACCCAAGTCACCCGAACAGAGGAATGCTAACGAGTGGCCACCATGGAGATCCTCGAGGAGACCTTAAGAGAATAGCCCAGCAAAGGTCAAAAGCTCATGTGCGTTTACGGTTCTTCTCCCTCCGAGTCTGCGGGTACTGAAACTCACTACCAGCAGAGGTGATCTCCGCCCCAACTATTGGAAACTCCAAGAGAAGGTTAGACAGTCACGTGGAGGCCCGCAGTCTGCCCACATATAGCTGGAACACAAACTGATGTCAAGTGACCTCAACCGTTTTAACTTTACAACCAGTTTTCTCTCTATTGTAACCATTTAAGCCCTTTTCATCCCTTCCACGCGCCATGAATTAGTCTCACTTATGATAATAATAATAATAATATATTTCATACAACAAAGGTTACATGAATACAAACCATTTTACAGGCTTGATCACTTTGGTAATGAGAGATGACTATTATGTACAATGTTATGCTAAACATTAGATGCTGTGATTTATGGCATATAGGAGGCATGTTGAAGCAGGCTCAGTTCGAATTTGAAGATTATCCGGTCATCGTTTGAATCATCCAATACTCTTGAAGGTGAGGCCGCATCACAGTCGTGGCCCTGAAGTGTGCGCGTTCGTCATCGGGTTTTGATGGCAATATTTCCCACTGACGAATGCGATTTGTAGGATTCCATTTGAATGCAGGACTGGTTAAGTAGATCTGAAAAGTGAATGACAAAAGCGAGCAGCAGGCGAAATTTGTAACAGGAGCACAAAAATGCGCAGGAGTAGATCGACCATGATACATCTGGGTGAGTTTGTACTAACTATTAAACTTACTTGATGAAGTATAAGTGTACATCCCCGGCGGGATGCGAACCCGCAGCCTCCGGAATGGTTCTTGGTACCTTTTCACCCCTCTTCGCCCTACTTGGTTGTAAGTAGATTACTCCTTCAGTTCACTTTCCTTTTCCCTTTTTACTCACACAAACACCTTTCAGGGTTTTCTCTTCCCTATCCTTAACCCTCTCCGGCAACCACTCAGAACAACTGTCTGGCGACCCGATATCTGAAGAAGCCAACTGCACCATGGTCCAGGGCAAACAGACCAACATTTCACTTCCTGTTCTGTAAAGCAGGGCTATAGCAGACAAGTGGCTGGATCTACTGCATCGGAATACGCCAAAGACTCGAAACCGTTTCATTAGGCCAAGAAGCGAGCAAGAAGAAATCAGCTGGTCTACACATGTTCGTTAAGACGATACTGAGTATTGAAGGCCATAAGAGATACGAAACAGAGGTACCAATCCCAGCCAACGTGCTTTTAAGTACGAAAGGCCTTCTTTGCTGCTGTGCGTCATTCCGTCTATCCAAGATACGAGATTTTTACTGGACGAATCACAGGGCATTGGCCGATTGTGATACTAAAGCCCCAAACCTCTTGGCTGGCCAACATTTAAAAACTTTCTTGTCATCAACTGCATTTGAAGATACTTGTTGGCGTCTCAGAGTAGCGGTGTGGCTGTCAACCGTCGACCTACGTGCCATTCAGGTGGGCTGTGGTCCGGCTACCCCAAGAAAGGATAATGGTATGCAACAGACCTCTGTAGTACTTCCTCAGAAAGTGAATATATCTTCTTAACGGTGCTGCGTACCTTGACGTGAACAGTAGGTGGAGCCCATTACTATCCGTCTGCAGTTCTTCAAATATTTATTCCTTTGCATCACAACATATAATTCTGGTGGCACGAATCTATACTGCTGTGAGCGATACCGTTTGAAGAGGGCGAAACGCTTGGACATAGATACCCACTTGAATCACATGACCATGTGGAAACTGACTCTCGATATCGTCAGTGTGGGTTCCTCAGGTCTCTAAAGCTGGAAGCATAATGATTTGTGACAAGATATACACTTATCTGGCGTAACCTGGCACTGTGAAGGCGAGCCAAATATGTCGACCACTTGTGACGAAACTTTGGAATTTTGCCCCACCTTGGTGCTATCTGTGATGAAAAAAGATGACCGCGAACGATCTAAACCTTAACACTGTGTATGCTGAAGGGTGATACTTTCATGCTCGTTTCATGACTGGCAGAATCATCCGATTCTTTTAATAGGGTTTAGTGACCTCCTTTTGTACTATGTAGGGCTCGTAAAATCTTGTGGATTTCTCAACATGTGTCAGTGTAATGACCCTTGTAAACTGGCCTCTCTCCTGCTAACCTCCTACTGTAGGAGTGAAATATTCGTTTAATATTTTGTTTATAAATGACACATCTTAGCAGGGATTCTTCAAAATCTTCTCCTTGTTGATGATGTGAGTCTACGAAGGGAAGTTGTGAATCAAGGCCACAGGATTACTTTGAAAAACGATTCGGAAACGGTTGGACTAGTTACATTGGTAAGGCCAACATCAGCCTTCCGTATATCAAATGAGTGCGTGCAGGAGATTGAGCTACTCAGGCGGCGTAACTCAGATGACGTAACTTCTCCTTTTCCCCGTGTTCGAGGAAATTTTGTCCGGTTCTGTAGCATCCGGTTTCTGTCTGCCTCCTGGAAAAACGCTGAATCTCTTGAGAATATACATATCTCCCTCCAACTTCTGCGATTCTCAGACCACAGGCAACATAAAGAAGCACTGAACCTACCCTCCAAGAGTTGAAGCTACCTAGATGTATCTGGACTTCAGAGTAGCAGAAAGTTGGATAGTGTCACCCACTTGTAGAAAAATACTTGAGAGCTGGCAAGGAAAGTTATTGTTATCACCTAACTCACGACTCTGTTGAAGTTAACTGAGGTCTAATATCTGTTGTTACTCGGCTCATTGATTATTTGTCTGACATTATTTATATCTTCAACACTTCATGCTTGCTTTGCTGAGAATGGAAACAAGTATCAGTGGCCTCTGTGGAAATAAGTGTGAACGCGGAAAGACAAAAATCATCTGATCTGTCGCCTACGGTTAAAAGTTCCACCAGCTACTGCTGTCAGTCACCTAAGTTGCCTGATTCTATGACTGGCGTCTACAGCGATGTTAATAAAGTTAGGTGGGATATTCTGGAAATCTCAGAGGTAGCTGGGAATATGCAGTGTAAGATGGAATATTTCCTCCCACTGACAGATTTTTTAGGCCTCTTAAGTGACTCCCCACTTGATAGTCCAATAAATGCGAGAGGCTAGTTGACTTTGTGGCCAGTGAGGTAAGCAACCGAATGAGATCCTCCTACAGTTCACTAGTCTTCAACATCCTGATAAGACCTACTAGAAAGAGTTAAGACTGGTTGTTTACAAGCATGTGGCTTGGCTGAGTCAGCTCGTAATGTTCTCTACCCATGGAAAGGATGATCAGGTTTCCCTGAGCTTTTCTGTCTCAGTTTAACTCGCCGTGTAACGCAAAATACTCCACTGGGGGTCAGAGAATTATAACATCCACAACACCATATAGCAAGGTCGAGATATCTCCGGACCCATTTTCTTGTCAGTGTAACACACGGGAATTCCGCAGCGGACTGACTTCGCAGGTTTTGCTAAAACCGCAAGATACCGAAGTGGGAGACAGTTAACAAGTTGCTAGGGTGACAAGCCAACTAGGACTCCACTGACTTTCACACCTGGCCCAGTTACCGGCGAAGAACATAAATACGACATGGGGCATAAGAAATGCAGACTCCATACCATCAACATGCCCAAGTGTACTATCCACAGACCCAAATGACAACAAAAATCTTAGTGATGAACTACAAGGTCTCAGGTCAGCCAGTCCTGTCATACCACACAGACCACCCATACGGCACAGGTAGATCAGTCTGTGCAACCCGCCTCCTCAGCTGTGTTGCCGAATGCGGTATCCCTAAGCGAAACCACACAGAGAGCAGTATATTATAACAAAAATCAATGCTACCTAGTGAAATCAGAGCTCCTAGTCGGCTGGTAGCATATAGCGCCATGAATCTCTCCCAAGTTGATCTATTCCCATTATAAAACTCCCCCCACCCAGAACCGGGGAACAAAACCATCTCAGCCATCCATAAAACGATTCAGCTGTTCAACTGTGAGAGTGCAAGCAAAGCACGCCACCACAGGCAGCCTTAACCACCTAAACCAGGGGATAAACGAACAAATTAATAAATGTTTTATTCTCACGTTGAAAAAACTAACATGAGTGAAGCCAGATTACAGGCCTCATCACGTTGATATATCCCAAAATGTCTAAACGACTTTACGAGTCCTGAGTGGTACAGACGGAATGTCGTTAAACTCTATTAAAAACAGCCGAAGATACTGCTAGTTATGGAACGAACAAGGAAATATTACAGAGTTAACGTTTAACGTTAACGTTTAGATAACAATAAATATTATCCCCACATAATGGGTTTAACATGACGGAAACCAGTTTACGAGCCCCGTCAAATTCCTAATTTGAAAGTTCACGAACTGGTATTTAGTTTTAAATAGTTCATATATCAAGCCATCAGTGTGCAAGATCTTATTAAAATCTGCTGAGATTCATGAGATGAGCATGCATTTTCACCTCCCATCACACAGATAGGTTCCACTATGAATATCAAAAGCGTTCAATGTTCGAAGTTTGCGTAATAACCAACCAACGTTGTTAGTCCATCCGCATAGCTTGCTATTCAGTAATATAACAGTATATTCCCTAGAATGATCTCCAGTTTCTAGCTTTGCTAATCACAAAGGACCCACTTATACAACCTGGAGTATCAATAAAGTATCCACAGTTATGTCCATATGTCACGTCTACATCAGTGCATTTCCAGGTCACCATGTTATGTCTAAAGGTAATATAAATCAGTTCCATCAAGAGTATTTGTTGTAATCAATGGAACCAGACGTTGAGATGATCAATGGTCCAAATGGCAGTATTTATACATAGACTTCGGGTAACTTTCATATCAGCGTAAGCAGCATCATTCAAGAGGTGTAGTTGTTGTGGATTAACTTTAATGTGAAGAGATCACTCGATATGGAGAACCAGAAAATATGTGGTGTGGAGCTACTGCAGGTAAGTCGCGTTCCAAGACAATAGGTAAATTGGTCGCTGGTTTACTCATCTGTTCAGAATGCCTCTGTTGCTAATATTGTTGGGGAAGTTTAATCAGTTCGCCTCAAACAAAAACCGTGACCGATAGTTTAGGTAATCTTGAGGATGGTCCAGAATTTGTGAAAGGGTGGGAGTTGTCCAATGACTACTGGCGTCAATGAGCAGGTATCATTTCCACAAAGTAATCATGTTCAGACTGAAGTTGAGCATCAAATGCCAATATGGAGCTGCTCCTACAAATGGGCAAAGAAAGAAAAAGCACGAGCAGATATGTAAATAGAAGTTGCTACGCTATCAAACTTGCATAAGAGAGAAGTCCCTACTCTTTCTGACCTATCCTGACCCTATGTACATTTTCATGTATATGTGTGGTGTCAGCTACGTAGTTTTTCCATGACGATGTTCTTAAAATTTTGTCTATTTGAGGTGTACCGTGATGGCTTTAGAGGAAAACAGTATCTGTTGGACCCAGGGGGTTATGGCCGACTCTCTGAGCAGTTTGCTTTCCACAACCACAACGTAGCAAATAAAAAGACAGTAGCAAAAAAACGAGTTTATTCCGAGCTCTCTAGTGGGCAAGTCCAGCGGACAAAAGTTTACGAGTCCATTCAAGTTATTCATCACTCAATTACAGTCAATAAAGAATGTGATGTTTACAACAGATAGAAATTATAACCAAGTTTACTGAGCACTACATCAGCCTCCCCTAGAAACGATTCAGGTAGACTGTCGTTTCGACGCAATCCTGAATGAAGTGAACAAGGTGGAGCAAAAATGGGGACAGATGAAGAAAATTCTGATAATTGTGCACGAAAAGTGTTTCACTGATCAAATGCAGTAGTGGTGAATGGGGAGATGGCGTACAAAATGTAGCATTAGCTTGTTAATCAGTATTGTTTTCACGATAATATGAAGTATTTCTTGAATCTTCTTTTTAACTAAAAAAATTAAGACAGGTGCAGAAACTGTGCAAAGTACGAGTTAACGAAATAATTTTTATTTGTAAAGACAACGGCTGTAAACCTAATATGTATCCATCTTAATTTTATGTCTAGGTGCTATTCTAGAAGCTGCCTTTTGTTTACTGGGTCCAGCTGTTTGTGTGCACCGAAAAAAGTCAAGTCAAGAATTACAAGTTAATCGATAAAAGCTGGTTGATTACATGACTAGGAATGATCTTTGATGGACCGCTTCTATACTCCTAGCTATGGGAATTAGCTGGTGATTGTCTAAGCTGGGTAGCTAGGAGAATATAAACTGGCAGAACCAGGCGGAGAAACCTCTGTCATTTGTGATATTCTGTGCTTTGTAAAATACCTTAGTGGTGAATAAATGGAGGAGAACGAGTAGCTCTAGAGTTGGAAATATTGGGGTGTTTGCTGCCACGATGAATCCGACCAATTAAAAGGCTATTGTGAATACTATTATTGCTGCTACCAGTGACGTCGTTGAGATGGTTTGCAGTGGTGTACCAATGCCGCTGGGAGAAAAGATCTACACTTAATCACCCCTAATTTCATGTAGCACTGTGGCTAGAGGAGGCGGTTGCCTCTGAAGGCCTGTCTGTGGTTCAAGTCGTTTTCGCGGCATACATAAGTCTCCATCTACGGTGTCACATTCGGTGACCATTGGCGTGATCAGATAATAAAACCGGGAGGCAGTAAAGTTTAAAGGTAGCTGTTGTAGGGTCACTTTCAAGCATAACTGAGCACACTTTTGGCCTATGCCTATGTAATCTCAGGGACCATCATTGCATCATAATGTGGAATCCCGGTAGTCGCATGCACATGTATAAACGGAGTAAGGTTGGCTTTACGGTACGGTAAACTACCGAAAAAGGGAAGTAATACGGGATATGCACTAAAATATCGCATGCTCAATAAGGCTGTATCCCAGGTTCAATTACCGTTTTAGTCGAGCGACTTATACCACTCGTGATTAGCATAATGAGCTATAGCAATCTTTCGAGGACGTGACTCCTTTAACGGTGCTAGTCCCATACACTTTAGAATGAGAAACAGGATACCGAAGAGACAGTTAAGTTGCGATATTACATGACAATAACTACAAACGTACAGCCTGCTCTAAGAAAGAGAGCCTATTTTGCATAGCATATAAAACAACTAGGAAAAAAGTGGAAACTCACCTAGAATATCCACCACCTGTATTCCATAAAGCATTCCTCATGTTCCTCGTTCAGTAGTGACAGTTTCTGTAGATCTCTGAAGGTTTTTTAGCAGTAGTCTTAAACAAGCTCCAAGGCATACATTATTTTAGAAGGGGAAGCAAGTGATACAGCAAGACTCACTGTAAGTTTCCGACGTCCGTACGGTGGAACGTTGCTATGGTGGATATCCTCTGACGTCGATAATTTCCCTGTCTGAAGTTTGAGCGTTTGCGGGTCCACTGGCATTCAGTCGCGATATTTCAAGTTCAGGTTAAAATAATAAAGATACCCAAGCAAAGGTGAAGCAGCTCAAATAGTTGGTGTTATTTCAGTGTTCAAAACGGTTTTATTGTAAGATTCATATTATAGACAGCATACATATACTTCAGATAAAATATGAAAACGAAAACCGCACATTAAAAAGTGTCACGGTTTTATTAACCCTTTCCTTTCTAACCGGTCAATTTTGTATCAGAGGTTGTGCCCACCTGACGTTTTTAGCTGGTTTACGAACTTGTGTATTGTTCGTTATACCGTCCACTATGTGTTGTGGAAGTTTCTTTAGGGTTACATATGGTGGATCGTTGTCTGAGTAAGCCGGCTTAAGTCTGTCTACACTAACGCTATCTTGAGAGTTACAGCGTTGTGTGACCAAATGTCTTGGATGTTGTAGAAGAACTTTAAAGGTTCCTTCATATGGAGGGCTAAGAGGTGGTTGAATTCTGTCACAACGAACCCATACGTCTGTGCAAGTGCCTATATCTTTGGGGACATAGACTGCTGTGGCCTGCTCACGGGTTGCAACTGGTTTTAAGCTAGCTATTTGTTGTCTAAGTCGACTGACATAGGTTGACTGGTCGCTTCTGTTGCTTTCAAACTTGGGGTTGATAAAATCGCCAGGAAGTCTTGGGTAGTACCGAAAACTAATTCTGTCACTCAGCATTGAGCGCCGGTCTTGATTGCTGTGCGGATACCTAACATTACCATGGGGGGGGGTATTCTGTCCAGTGAGAGGGATCAAAGTGTGATATCAAGGCGGTTTAAAGTTGTCGATGAAATCTTTCCACCACACTGTTTGATTGTGGGTGGTATGCCATGCAACGCACTCTGTGAGAACCAAGGAATTTAAATGAGTTGTTAAAAAGTTCTGATTCAAACTGTGCCCCTCTGTCTGTGGTTATTGTTACAGGGACACTAAATATTGACACCCAGTTCTGCAGAAACGCTTTTGCCACTGTTTCTGCGGTGATGTCCGCAAGTGGAATGGCTATTGGAAACATCGTATATCTATCAACACACGTGAAGAGATACATGAAACTGTTAGAATGAGGTAAAGGACCTACCAAATCCATGTGTACATGTACAAAACGCACATCGGGTTAAGAAAAAGTTCCCAAAGGTGAGACTTTGTGTCGGTTCACGTTAGATTGCTGACATGCCACACATTCCTTAACCCAATTTCTAGGTCTAGGTGAATCTAGGTGAATCCCTCGTCGTGTCACAGCAACTGAGTCTATCATCTATGGGTGAAGGTAGCTTTGTAAGTTTCAGGTCACAGCTACTACTGAGAAGTAAGTTTCCCAATTCCTCATCTGTTTCTTGACCTGCTGCTAAAGCCTTGAAATCTACACTAGATTGATGAGTAGTGCTTAAGTTAATTCGAGGCAGAGCGTCAGCCACGCGATTTTGTGTACCTTTAACATGTCTTATATTACTAGTAAATTGCGATATAAAATCAAGGTGACGAATTTCACTTGATGAGTACTTGTCAGGCTTTGCAATCAGCGCGTAAGTTAAAGGCTTATGATCCGTGTAGACCGTAAATGTCCTGCCTTTCACCATGTGATAAGAATGCCTAATTACTAAGAAGATCGCTAGCAGTTCTCGGTCAAATGTTGAATACCGAGTTTCGGGTGCGGAAAGGCGTTTTGAAAAGAATGTCACTGGTTGCCATTGATTGTCCACAAACCGGTTGAGTGCTGTTCCCACAGCCTTGTCAAAAGCATCTACCATCAGTGCTAATGGTACACTGACATCAGGGCATTTTAAGGTTGTAGCCTTTGTTAAGGCAGTTTTCAATTTGTTGACAGCCTCAATAGCTTCTGTAAGGAGCCTAAAGTCCCTAGGATTTCCTCTTAAGGCGTCAGTTAGGAGTTGCATGTGCTGTGCACAATGTGGTGTGAATTTGTGATCAAGATCAATTAGACCAAGAAGACTTCTCAGTTGCGTTATAGAGGTGGGTGGTGGTCACTGGTTGATAGCCTCCACCTCTTTTGGCAATGGTGATATTCCATCCCCATTAATCATATGCCCTAAGAATTGAATGTTCTCAGTTCCGAGTACCCACTTACTTTGTTTGATTGACATGCCGTTGTCATTTATTTTCTTTGAGACCGCTCGTATGTGACTCTCGTGTGAGTCTGTGTCTGGGCTGGCAATCAGTAGGTCATCAATGTATGCTTTGGCAGACGGTAAGTCCTGTAGAAGACCATCCATGTACAGCTGGAAGGTTTGTGCAGCATTCCGAAGGCCAAAAGGCATCCTCACAAATTCGTATAAACCAAATAGGGTGGTGATGGCTGTTTCCGGAACGTCTTCTTCGGCCACCGGAATATTGTGATGTGTGCGGACTAGGTCTGTTGTAGGGAATACAGTGGCACCCGCAAGACAATTAGTGAAATCCTGAATATGGGGAACTGGGTACCTATCAGGAATGGTTTTTTCATCTAGCGCTCTATAATCACCAAATGGTTGTCGGTCTGTCTGATTTTTCATGGTTGCCATATGTGATGGGGTAGCCCACTGGGTCTTGGAAGGACGGATGATGCCTAGCTGAAGCATGTGGTCAAACTCACCCCCAGCGATTTTCAGTTTATCTGGCTCTAGTCTTCTGGGTTTTGCGAATACAAGGGGGCCTTTCTTTGCTATGCGTCACCTTAGGACTTACGTGAGAGGTCTGCGTGTTGGGTGACGCCAGGTTTGGAAAATCCACCAGTATATTTCCAAGCCCTTCGGCCGATATTGGAGGATGTTTCACCAGGTTTAGGGATGTGACTGTGCTGGCTTTGCCTATTGTGTATCTAGAAGTTTCCTTCAGCGTCAACCTTCGCTTCATTGTGTCCACTAAGAATTCATACCTCTCCAAAAAATCTATACCCAGTATTGCAAGGTCTAGATCTGCTTTGGGGAATTGCCGTTTGAACCCAAGAGCAGGGTGATGGCCTTTTGTCCGAACGTCGCTACTTGCGCCTTATTTATTGGTGACCTGTAGCGTGACTGTGGACATTGGGTGTTCGAGATCGACCTTGTTTCGTGGGCGAATACTAAGAGCAGCTCCCGTGTCTACCAAGAACTCTGTGCCAGGATTTCTGTCTGTGACGTAGAATGGGCGACTGTTCGTCCACCCCTCCTCAGCAGTCGCTAGCTGAGGAGGGGTCTTCGGTTTCCCTGTTTGCCAGGGGACTGCTTAGGTCAGGCACGTGGTTCTGTACATCGTTTAGATTGTGCACCGTATTTACAGTGATACCAACAGAATTGCCCAGCCGGCCTCGAGAGTCTGGGTCTACCTCGTGATCTATGTCTGGGCGCTGACTTACCTCTTTGACCCTGACTTAGTTGGATTTGAGCCACAGCTTCTGTTAGTGATTTCACGTTTGCCACTAATTCAGTGATGATAGCGTCTTTAGATCAGCTAGGAATAGTATGCAGTGATAAGTGGTTGTCTCTGGTTGTTCCTCTCTCTATAATGAGATCGGCAACTTGAGCTAATTCTGGAAGCGTAACTTTTGGGTTCTGTGCGTCAAGTGCACGCTGGACGTGAAGCGGCGGTGTATGTATCCAGCCTTTCTTGAGGATGGCATCTCCGACCGCATTTCCCCCCACTATTTTTTGCAAGTGTCTCAAAAAGTGTGATGGAGATCTATCTCCCAACATCTCCTCTTGTGGCAGACGTTGGATACGCCGACTGTCTGACATTGACAGCTTATTTTTGCACGTTGGAGCAAGTTTACTGGGCACCACATATCCATTACGTTCATTATATGGAGAGGGGCTTGTATTCACACCTTTATATGCAGTCGTAAAGCCATCTACATCAAAGGAACTGGAGGACTTTAATAAATCCGATTTATACACCTAGGGGTCTGAGTGCCCTCACGGTGGACGCAATAGCTCGGCCACTGTTACATGCCCGATGCTCAGTTATGCTTCGTATTTGTGGATATAGCATAAATGTCAAGAGATTTACGAATATCCATGAAAAGAAGGAATTCTTTCAGTTGACTTTGAGACTGAAACAGGGACATGCAAGAGCGAATGAAATGTGGGGGCTTATTCCATAACTCGTTGTACTGTGTCGTAAACGATGGTGACCTAGGTTTAAGGCGGTGCTTTTCGACAGGTGCAGTACACTCACGATTACGTAGACTGTGAAAGGACATAGGCTTAAAATTGGGAGCGCAACAGGCATGAGTAATGCTACGCAATAGGCGGAAAAATAGTTTGAGGTTGAGCTTAGGGCGTCTTGGCCAAAGTGGGTTAATTTTCAATTTCTTACACCCTCCTTCATAATAAAGTTCTTCGTGATAGCCCAATACATAGCGGGCAAACCCTCTCTAAATATTCTCAATGTGTATCCCATCCGAAGCATATATATTGCTGAAGATAATTGTTCCATATTCGAGTGATGGGTGGATTATTACTTTGAATAACAGCAGTCTAGCTTCAGTGGTATATACGTGTTCAAGCAAAAGGCCGAGTGCCAACACTTGGAGGCAAGGGACTGGGCATACTCCGCAAGCGCCAAGTTCCAAGAATACCAAATGCCTAAATCATGTACTGAGTTCTGTGATTGCAGCACAGAATCACCAAGGTGTAAACTGATGCTTAGATAGGGGTTATTGAAACAGAGAATTCCACACTTACTGGATTTAAATGGAAGTTGCCATGTTTCGCTCCAAGCGACCAAATACGCCAGGTTTTCCTGGACTCTATTAGAACCTTAACTTAGTGATGAGTGAGGGATGCTATACATAATTTTCAAGTCATCAGCAAACAGGTGGGGTTTACCACACTTTACCACGTTAGAAATATCATTTATGTAAAGGAGGAACAGTAAGGGTCCCAACACACCACCTTGAATGACGCCACCCAAAATAGGCTTTGGGGAGGAGGAAACCATGCTGCATAGGGGAAAGTAGCTGATGCGCAGCCACGTAATCAGTAATTTCTTGCACAACCACCTTCTCCATGATACGAGAGATTACAGATGTAATATTTATGGGACGATAATTTTGAATATCTGACGTCGGCCCAGATTTATATGTCGGAGGTATGTATGACAGCTTCCAGCAGTCAGGGTAGCATGCCTCAGTAAGGGATATTGAGAATAGCTTCGTAAGGATCACTGGTATGTCTTCACCACCCCGTTTTAGGAGAACAGGCAGGATCCCATGGGGTCCGGCAGTATATGAGTCCTTTAGTGAAGCAACTGTATCAGCTGTCTTTTTCCATGTAAAAGAAACACGACTTTTATTTCTGTCAGATAACCTAAAAGCACAACAAAAATTCTAAGCGCAATATTTGTGCATGGCGTGAGGTTTTCTTTCTTTCAGACTGGGGATTCCCACTACCTGAGACGAAAAGGAAATGGTAAAAATTCTTCACCAAAAGAAATATTGCCAGAGATTTTCCACCACTATCTGTTGCAACCATATCTGTAAAAATGACATGAACCAGTAAATTAAGGAGTAAATAATTATTATTCTATTGTACATAACAGTCAGTTCACATTACCAAAATGATCAAACTTATAAACTGATTTGTTTTGATGTAGCTTGTTCTGTATGGAATATATTATTATTATGTGGTTTTACAGCACTCCGTTGCTACACATCCACCAGGACAGCAGCCTAGTATGCCCTTGGTTCTTCCAACGCTATGTCGGGTGGGTGTTGGGCTTGGAGTGTAAAAGGGGAGCTAATGCCATTCGGGTTAGAGCGGCCCTTTGGAACTACTTTGGGCATGCGACTGAAGACCGTCTGGTCCGCCTGACATGGCGAAGTTTTCAGCAAAACTTGAAATCCATAAAGAGTTTGTCGTGGGATTTGGAAGTTGTTAACGGACTCAGAAATACACGTTGCATAACCACAACAGTCAAATGCAGTAACAGATCCTGTATGGGGGGGGTACTTATTCCAGCTCTGAGGGGATTCGAGGCAGACATTTGACGATGACTTTATTCAGCGCTGGAATCGACGTGCAACGATACTGCCTTATAAAACGCTCTGAGATTTCCATAATGACCACTAAAGGTGGGTTCAGAGTGATTGAACCAGTACTGTTACAGTTAACAGGAGATCCTGGCTGCAGTGGCCTCATCTGGCGGTTCTCAGCCCAAGTCAGCCTACTACCCTCCTGGTAAGAAGGCTTACACCTTGTGGAAGTGACTTTGTCGTCAGTTTGCAGCTGTGAAGCAATTGGGTCAGGGTTGCTGGAAAAGTTATCGGCTAGTAACGGTGACGGTTAATGTTTAGGTTTTCTTAGTGGATTCGGACAATGCAAGAACAAAGACATTTGCAAAATAAAATGGGCTCATTTTATTTCACGGACACTCGTCAGCTGCAAATGACCTGCAATTGAAGTGAAAAATCGGCAGTAATAATGAGATGACGTGCCCTTAAATATGAAATAAGAAGACAGGGTAGGCTTTTTATCAACCTGAGACGTTTAAACAAACCTACTCCATCTTGATGCTGGAGTTTAAAAATGCAGATATTTGGCTCTAGGTCATAAAACAGCAAGATTGTTAGTCTTGGGTATGATTGTGTGTAAGAGACCGGATGAAATTGATGGTTGTGCATTCACTGAGGGACAGTGCGAATAAATACACGGAGATAGACTTCGAACTTCTACTCAGCACGCGAGAACTATCATCTTTTGCCACCTATAAATGCAACATCTCCAGGAGCCAGACAATTCATCGCAGACTACAACCTCTCCCAACTTCATAGTCTCCATTGGGGGAGCAGTTAGAAGTGTCGGTATTAAATGCCATTTGCATCCAAATATGCGAGTTTTTCCAGTCGTGACAACCGCTCACCTGGAAATGAAGCTAACCGAGAGCGACCTCGTATGACGTACCGCCCTTGAAGTCTTATTGAATGGTTGGACGGTGAGACCTCTTATATTCTCCACCGTAATGTGACAACAGCAGCTGTATAGAATTGGATTCCTGGCTTTATTTATTGAAATGACTCCGTTTACAACATCATAGACCCAAACAATTGCCACAATCTGCATGACACCATACAATACCAGGCCCAAATTTGCCCTCGCCGTCCATTTCAGTTTTGGTTGCCATCTGTAGACAGTACAAACTTATTGAATGCGGGCATATCTTCGGATTCATTTGTTCTCAACATTCCATATGCAATATACGCTTACGGATTACTTGACTCACTATCACCAGGATACTTCTCACACTGAGAGGTTATACTCTCATTAAATTACACCACTGCTGTTTAACGATATCACTTTTATCTAATATTTGTGACGAGCAACACCTAAACAGTTGTTTACTCCAGAGGACTTTGCATGGCACGATGATTTGTTTCGTTCTAGACTTTTATAGCTTCAATAAGGAAATAATATTTAGATGTCATTTGCAGAAATGGCATGTGTTCGTACAAATCATTACTCGAAATATGTTATTATTATTATGGTCATTTATAAACAAAATATGGTAAGCATAACAATGGGAGTTTCAGCTTCATGAGTTATTTTTCGTTAGACTACAGATTTTATGCTTGAACGGGAACTCTGGTTTCCTGTTAGTAAGGTGGAATGAGTTCCACTTGCCCATTGTTTCATTCCGTGACTACTTATTCTGGAAACTTAGTGGAATGCAGCACATATGTTCTGGTGACAGAATAAGTGGGGACTGATGTAACCTGCTATAAAAAACTTTTAATCTACATAGAAGTTTACTCCCTAATGTATTGGTAATGAGGCCTTGCACATTCAGGAGTAAATATTGTTATATATGAAGAACCAGATACTCAGCGAAGAGACTCTTTTCAACGAATTTATTTTCAAGCTGTACAGTCGTATATATATATATATATATATATATGATATTTGAGAAAGTTATATCCCCTGAGGAAAACTAAACACTATATGGTGATGACAATAATAATAGAGCGGATGATGACATAGACATTTGTGATTATAATAACAATTGAAGTGCGAATGATAACGAATAGATTATGTAATATATGGAATGGTACATAGAGAGTATATAACTCAGAAGGGGATGAAAAAATTGTTGAAAATGGTAAGTCAATTAAGTATTATGTAATGGCATTAGACAAGTTGGACAAGATGAAGTCAATGTTTTCTAAAAGGATTAAGACAATTAAATGAAATAACATTGGAAACTAATTAAAGTGAAGGCGATTATAGTAACAATAATAGTGATAAAGGAAGGATACAAAGGTTAAATTAGCAAAGTGGGAGGGGGAGCTAACTGGGTGGGAAAATGTTATGGCCATGATAAAGACATTGACTGCACATACTTCTTTTGTACACACAAATCAGGTCTTAGTTCATGAATAGCTAAAGCCTCCGCTGTTTTAAGGAGTTGAAAACGAAGAGAACGTGGGAGGTTTGGGCGAATTTGATAAATAATTTCAAAGTCATCGTCTAGATTTGTTGTGTGATAGAAGTCAATCAAATGTTCTAGAATTGAACTTCTAACAGACTTTCTTTCACCTTTATAAAACCAAGCAGAAACATGTTCTCGTATACGTGTAGAAAGCATTCTCTGGCTACGGCCGATGTACATTGCTTCACAAGAGCAGGTGAACTGGTAGATGCACATAATTTTTTCAAATATATATGCGATTGTACAGCTTGAAAATAAATTCGTTGAAAAGAGTCTCTTGGCTGAATACCTGGTTCTTGATGTTACAATGGGAATTATTAAGTTATTATGTATGAGCCAAGCATTACGAGGTCAAGATTAAGATCCGAAAGGAAACCTATGACTGACTGTCAGGTTTGTCTAAAAAGGTTGTCTGCATACACTTAAAGGAGAATAAAACGTAAGAACAGAAACCCATCCTTTCCACCGGCTAAGGATTCGGAAGAGTTGGCGCACTCTATTCTGTCCGAAGCCGGGTGTTTTTTGGACTCCCCCAGCGAAGCCCTCTTGTCAGACGGAAGTGACATCACTCCGAAAAACATTTGCGAAAGTGACTCACCAATGAACCCAATACACATTACAAGGGAGGTGGTCTATTGACTCTTGAGCATCCTTTGTAGCGGCCAGAATCCAATAATCTTGGCCTGAACGCGGGAAATAGCTAGGCGGTGCCAACTGACGTGAATCTGACTAGTTCCTGCGTTCTACTGTATAGCTTCCTAACTTCCGCGAGTGACGCACAGTCAAAGGTTGGATCGAAATATCAAAACACGGTTTGTAGTAATTCAATAGTAGATTCGTAACAAAATCTGTGGTACTATCAAAGCAACAATAAGTTATGTCAAATTACAAAAATACCTCAACAGTGCCGTTGGGTAACTATACAGTCCAAAACGTTCTCGGGTACAAATACGTACTACACGGTAAAAACTGGTTAAAAAATACAACTGTTAAATACCTGTCGGTCAATAGGAATATTCCCGGCAAAAGGGATCAAAACTCTGTCTACAGGAATCAAATCAACAAACAAACGTTCCCAGTAGACAGTCAAAAGACAAACAGTCAAATCACTGCACAACCGTAAGTTGAACCAAAACAAAATGTCGTGCGCAGTAAAACAACATCACCTTATCAACAGTCCAGCGTCACATAATAGGAAAGTGAAACACTCATAATAAGTCTCAAACATACAAAGGCAAATACCGAGTGTAAAGTCAAATAAGACAGTTAAACAAGCAAATAACATTACACCGGCGAGGGTCAAAGGTACACCATCCACAACGAGGGTAAAAATGTTAAAATAAATGTCAATACAATCAAATAAAAGTGATCGGGAGGGATTTTCAGATCATTTTTCCGTTACACCGGCCACCAAAATCCCTCCAGACACGCAAAACACCTCTGTGTATTCAGCCGTGGCTCTATCTACCTAGCTGTCTGCATACTCTATCTTTCTTCTACTCCCTCAAGAAGACAAAGCTTTCTTATATCTCTTCTCACGGTACCTTCCTTCATACGCACCATCACAGTTCTTACTAAATCGTCTTCGTCCTTCTCGCATGTTTCGATCACTCCCAAAGGCCAGGAACCACGTGGTGTTTTTTCAGAGGCCACAATCACCACATCTCCCTCCTTGAAATTTCTTTTCCTTCCCAACCACTTCTGACGAGTTTGCAAGCATGGTAGATATTCTTTCGTCCATCGGCGCCAAAATACGTCAGCTAAGTAATTAACTTGTTTCCATCCTTTCTGCACGCGACAGACCGGTAAGGGGCCATCATCTGCTGACCCAGTGCAGCTTTCAATCGTCGGCACTCTATGCACTTTCTTATCACCCGTTTGACCGCACTGATCCCCTTAATTATCCAATAGTTTCTTCGTAGAGTGGCCAGGACTTGCGAAGTACCAGTATGTCCTTCTATAATATGATAATGCCTTATGATCAGCTCAGTCACGAAGTGATGTCTGGGGAGGATAACCGGATGCTTAAAAGTAAGTGGATAGTCGGAATAGTTCAACCTCCCACCGACGCAGACCAATCCATCCACAAGTATAGGTGACAACCTTTGCAATTCTCCTTCTTCATTCTCACAACTACCCTTTTCTCGGAGTTCCTTTATTAATTCTCCATAACCAGATTCAGAGGCATCGCAAAATAAGTGCAACTCAATCTTACTCATCTCACTCTTATCCTCCTTCTTGATACTTCTGGGTACGGAGATTTGCCCAAGATTCTTCATGAACCTCATCCAATCCATCCATAGGGATAGGTCATTGGAACTAAGGGGTGTATCCCAACCAGCATGAGATTTGCAAAGATTCTGCAATAGCTGCTTGGCCGGAAGACAAACTGGGGCGATGAGGCCTAGTGGGTCAAAAAGAGCTGAGACGGTGGATAGTAGTCCTCTCTTCGTGAAGGGTTTTTCGACGGGTTCAAATCGGAACTTAAAAACATCATGCATGGTGTCCCATTCCAAACCTAGGGCCCTGTGGATTGAGCCTTGACTAACACGTAAGTCGACTGAGTTCTCTGTGTGGCTCAGACCAGGAAGAACTACTCTCACTGCCTCTGAATTAGTCACCCACTTCTTCAATTTAAAGCCACCACGTAACAACAACTCAGTGGACTGTTTTACGAACGTTTTTGCCTCACCTGGGCTTGCAAAGGACACTAGGCAATCATCAACATAAAAGTTATGCTTCACTGCTTCCACCACATAGCTATCATAATCGTTGGCATACGTCTCGGCAGTCTTGGCCATTGCAAAATACGCACAAAACGGTGAGGACACTGCACCGAATGGGTGTGACGTCATTTGATATTCAATAGGTTCCTTCGAGAAATCACCCTGAGGCCACCATAGGAACCGCAGAGCACCTCGGTCAAACTCTGGGACTTTCACCTGCATAAACATTTCTTCCACATCGGACGTCAGGGCAATCAGTTCTTTGCGAAAACGCAATAATATTCCAACCAAGTTCGCTGTCGTGTCTGGTCCCTGATACAGGAAGTCATTTAAAGAAGTTCCGGACAGTTTGGCAGCGCAGTCCAGCACAACTCTTACCTTCCCCGGTTTCTTGGGGTTAAATACGGCATGATGCGGCAAATACCATCGTGGGCGGTAGCTAGGATTAAGCTGGGGCTCAGGAGCTACTGCTGCATATCCCTTTCTGATGGTCTCTTCCATGGCGCTAGTGTAGCTTTCGCGAAGGCTTTCAGAGGATATTAGTCTGGTTTCAAACTCTCCAAACGTCGCCTGGCTACTTCGCATCCACCGTATACTCTCTTGGACTCCATTTTCCAGGGCAAGGGGACAACGAAATGTCCATTATCCCAATAAGTACCTCGCTGCACTATGTTTACAGCGGCTAGGTCATCGACAGATAACGACTTATCTCCCGAGTACAAATCGCTGAACTCATAATCGTAAATTTTCTTCCATTGATCGACTAATAGATCTGACCGAGACATACAATTCACAACCCTCTCCCTGTGCTCACGAAAGCTTGTCGGACCGAACACGACCCAGCCCAACAATGATCTCACAGCATATGGGCTCTTTCTGCCCCCTAACTTCTGATCTAGAACCCAGTGAGCCTCAGGTACATCGCAACCGATGAGCAGCAATACCTCCCCGTCTTCCACCTCTGTCCAGGGTACGTCAGTCAGATGCGGCCACCTTTTAATACTTTCTCGCATCGACCCTTTAGGTCTCCGTACTGGGAGATCTCTTGCCACAACTGCTCGATCTATAAGTATGCATTCGTTTCCGTCTAGTGAATAAACTTCGAAAGGCTTGCTGACTGAGTCCGCCAATCTACTTCCACTAACAGTTTTGATGATAGTCTTTGTGCCGTCAGTCGACAATCCTAGAAGTTGCAAAACATTTTCGTGATCAAAGTTGTATCAGAGCCATTGTCCAAGATAGCATAACCGTAAACCTCTTTATTACCGTGCTTTACACGTACCGGGAGTAGGCCCAAACACACGCTTTCTCTGAGAGACTCGGTGCATCCACAACTACCTTTCTCCGGTTGTTCGCCTACGGCGTGGTGGGTCTTCTTGTGTAACAGAGGGTGATGGTATGCTTTACAACCTTCTACACTGCACACCCTGTGAATTTTACATTCTACGGACCTGTGGCCCCTTTTAAGACATGAAAAACAACAACCTGTTTCTTTAGCCTTCGACCATCTCTCATCCACCGGTAACGACAGAAATGTGGTACATTTTGTGACTACATGGTTCCCTCCACAAAATATACATGAAGGTTTCAGGACTCCCCCAACGGGTACTAGCTGCTGCGTGGAACATGCTATTTTACTATCTGGTCGTCGACTGCTTGTTGCCAGCTGTCCAAACCTACTTAGCAAAATGCTCGCACGTGCTGACACAAACTGCGTTAACTCTGCGAAGGTAGGTTCTCGTTCGGTTTCAGTTAGCTTTTCGACAGTCTCCGCCCATTTCATCTGTAACACACGGGGCAATTTCTTTACTATACCTTCTAAAGTTCTCAAGGAGTTAAGGTCCGCAGTATAGTCCATTTGCTCTAGGGCTATAGCGCAGTTTTCCATTTTTATAGCTAACCTCGACATTGCCTCAGCATCGTTTTGTTCTATGTTCGAGCATTCCATCAGATCCTGTAGTAAGGCCCGGCTGACTTCATGGGTCCTTCCAAACAAACGTTGAGTATATCCCGAGCCCTACGATAACCAGCAGATGGTGGTAACATAATGCATTCCTCTATAGCCTCCCTGGCCTTACCTTTACAGTAATGTAACAAGTATAACAGCCTCTGTCCATCATCATCAACCTTAGAGACAACGTAGAGCTCAAACTGCCTCATAAACTTCCAATATTTGGCTGGATGTCCGTCAAAGCTGCTTAATTCTACTTTCGGTAACTCATGGCCAACACTGACACAAGGCAACGTAGCGGCAACCCCTTTGTTTTCTGCGCTGCTCGCCTGGCTAGTCGTTTCACGATCAGAACTGCTATGAGGGTCAATGCCAAGACAAACTGATTTGTGACACTTTATATCATCATCCAAGGAAAAGGTATCACCTAAACCCCCATTCACATCTAAGTTGAGTTCTTTATGCAGACGCAACCTTTCCTGTCTTTGTTTAGCCTTGAATTCACGAAGTTCCAACTCTTGCCTTTCATCCAACTGTCGTACCTTCAACTGAGCAGAGGTCCTACAAGGACTAGTCTTACTATAGTCAATAACTGTACCATTATCAGAGCCACGGCATGAAATAACATCAAGAGGGACTTGCTTGGTATCTGAGGTCGGATCCATGGACATGTCACCTTCCCCGTCCGGAATTGACTCAAGGAACACCTTGCGATTGCCAGGTACAGCAGTGACGGGTTGTTGAGTACTGTAGCGGCCAGAATCCAATAATCTTGGCCTGAACGCGGGAAATAGCTAGGCGGTGCCAACTGACGTGAATCTGACTAGTTCCTGCGTTCTACTGTATAGCTTCCTAACTTCCGCGAGTGACGCACAGTCAAAGGTTGGATCGAAATATCAAAACACGGTTTGTAGTAATTCAATAGTAGATTCGTAACAAAATCTGTGGTACTATCAAAGCAACAATAAGTTATGTCAAATTACAAAAATACCTCAACAGTGCCGTTGGGTAACTATACAGTCCAAAACGTTCTCGGGTACAAATACGTACTACACGGTAAAAACTGGTTAAAAAATACAACTGTTAAATACCTGTCGGTCAATAGGAATATTCCCGGCAAAAGGGATCAAAACTCTGCCTACAGGAATCAAATCAACAAACAAACGTTCCCAGTAGACAGTCAAAAGACAAACAGTCAAATCACTGCACAACCGTAAGTTGAACCAAAACAAAATGTCGTGCGCAGTAAAACAACATCACCTTATCAACAGTCCAGCGTCACATAATAGGAAAGTGAAACACTCATAATAAGTCTCAAACATACAAAGGCAAATACCGAGTGTAAAGTCAAATAAGACAGTTAAACAAGCAAATAACATTACACCGGCGAGGGTCAAAGGTACACCATCCACAACGAGGGTAAAAATGTTAAAATAAATGTCAATACAATCAAATAAAAGTGATCGGGAGGGATTTTCAGATCATTTTTCCGTTACATCCTTTAGCCTGAAGATTTCTGTTCCTGATAGGCAACACCTAAGTCTATAGTTTTTTGACAGATACTATCGCCCAGCCGGTTGCCAAATTATTCTATATGTCCTTGCGTACAACTGAGCTTCTAAGAGACTGAAAAGACGCTACAACCAGCCTTGCATTTAGACAGGCGGAACGGAGCTGGCATTGAATTGTCGTCCTGTTGGCTTCACTGACATACTTAACAGAGAATTCGAGATCATCATTGATGGAGTACACACCAGTGTCGAAAGTCATTGACGTCCCACGAACCAATAAAATGAGTTTCTTGCTGGTAAATCTTTCCTAACTAATTAATGTAATGGAGGCCGTGACAACAGGATTCTGGAAGATGCCGTGTTCACTGATTTCAGTAAGGTCTTTGACAAGTTTTCGCGTGTCGGACTAATGTAAAAGTTATCGGGCTTGGGTTCTGATACTACTATGTAGGCGGGGAGTAAGGAATTTTTACTCGATAGAAGGTTGAGAATGCGAGTAACTGGAGCACTATAAAACCTGAAACTCATGAGAAATGGGTTCCTCGTAAAAGAGGAGTCTCATGTTCTTTCCTTTTCTCGCCCTGTGTCAACGAACTCTCAGGTATGACCAAGTTGCCCGCCTTATTACTTGTGGACGATGTGAAAATATGGAAGGTCAGGCAGGCGATGACGACAGATGTGGACTACAAGCCGGTCTAGACGAGGCAGTCAAGCGGTTCAAGCATTAGTGTCTGGAAGTTATTCATAGCAAATGTGCAGATATGCGTATTTTTCGTGGCATACCCCATCATGATCTAACAAATCGGTCGCCAGTACCTGATACCCAAGAAACTGAAGACTTGTGAGTAAAACCCAACCACAGCTTGAATACGTCTGCACGATTCGTTGAAGCCATAGCAGTGGAGTCGCAGGTATTCTGGTCTCTCTGAACACCATTCTAACGTTTTGATGATAACATGCTCTGAATATCCTGTTACACCTTTCCACTACACCCTCTCAGACATTATGCTAAGATGGCTGGTCCGTGCTTCATAAAAGATGACATGACACTGCAGCAGATCTAAAGGCTCGGTAATATGTTGGTGACAACCCAGCTGAACCGAGGTACACAGAGCCAGTAGGGAGACACATCGGAAAGAAGATCAACAAGGATTCTGGATTGCTTAGTAATACACAAGGTGAAGCACTAGGAAATCCATAAATTAAACACAGATCATACAGAACACATTGTCGGTCGAAAATAAGGGGCACTTACCCACTAGATCCTGGCACTGAAGCTATTTATGCGAGATTTCGATCATTCACATCATTATTCGCTTGAAACCATTTGTGCTACCTTGAAAAACAGAAAGCGTGTATTGGAAGCTTGTTTTTCTGCTCTTGGTTTTTGGCAAATTTATAAAAGTGTACACACCAGTTTACACTTTCATGAATGTGATATTCACTGTTGGAATACTACGTTTGTTAACTGGTAAGTACCTCAGTTTTGCTTTACTCTCTGATTTATTCACTCGCTGGAGTGGCTTTGAGCGCGAAATGATATTGATTATCAGGAAACCAAAATTAATTATTTCCGGTTTAACTGTTATGACATGATAAAATCTGAAAAAGATTTTTCACCCCATTTTAATGACTGAGTAGCTCGTTTGTGCTTCACTCACGGTATTGGTCACATAAACAAGAAATATGGAATAATTACCTAGCTACTTCTCCTCATCGATATCGAACTAATATTTATTGTTTGAGAGAGCAAATAATGTTTTAGTTAGGAACTCGAGTTTTCTCCATATTTTGGCCTTCAGTTTTAAAAACCTCGTTTAATCTCACTAAAGATGTAGCGAGAAGTCATTTGAAGCCAGTCCAACTCTCAAGATTGATAATACAATATTATCGACATCTAAACGGTTAAGCATCATGAAGCTCAGATCCATAACTCAAGAATATGCTTATAGTCCAGTCCAGATTGAATGGATGTATGCCAAAATTGAAAATCATGTGTGCATTTATGCATGTATATATATTCATGGGATCTACAGCTCAAGGAAGTTTTTTGACTTAAATGACTGTACACCTTAACCGTGTCTCCAAGAGACTAGACGTGGAAACAATTATGCTCAAAGATAAACTAACAGAGCTCAATCTATTTTAAGCCATATTTTCTCCTACGATTTTTATATAGAGACTTACTGCTAGTGAGAATATATTTTGCCATAAATATGACATAAGCTATTTTCTTATCATTTTTTATGAGGCAGTAGGCAGGTTTGTAAGCTGTTTATTTGCAAGTATCCAGTATTTGCCTAGAAGCAATGAATCATATTGGAGGCGGTCACTCTTCTTTCATAGCTACAATCTAAATGACTATGTGGTTCCGATGTGTGTATCTAAATGCACCATAATGATATATATGTTGAATAAATTCGCTTGTACTTTGCTTTCCAAATAAACTAAGTGAAAACTATGTGACTGTAGCCAACGTGTCCTTTTACACTGCCCTGAATTGTAGAATTCATGGTGTAGGAGCCTAGTATTTCTAAGTTTTAAGGTGGGGAAGAATACTTACTTGAAGAACACGTACCATGTATCCCATACAATATGCTTTCACTAACATAGCTGCTCCATATTTGAGATGGAACTAGTTCAACTATTTCCAACAAAATCACTAAACCTTTTGTTTGAGCTTCCTTAATTATGCTAAGGAATAAACTTCGGGAAAAGGGACAGTAGGTCAATGACATTTTATAACTCATGCTAGTGGTAGTGTGCTGCGGAGATCTAATCTTGCTTTGAAAGTATCAATGGAGGGTGGAGAGAGTATAAGCTCCCGTCTAGATTTCCAATGGTTCACAACTCTGTGAGAGAAACTTATTTATAGCTTGATCGCTATCAATGAACTTTTTGGTGTTCAGTTTGATAAACGTTGCAATATGAAACAAACTTATTTGGTGTGCAAAGCATTATTACGTGTATCATCATACTGTGAAATGACATCAATGTCATCTCACGACAAATCATTAGAGAAAGACTTGGTGGATCCTGTATTTTTGGTAAGAGAACTCAGAGAACCCTTTTGATCATCTTGTTTCTTACTATCTGAATCCGTTCTAGTATGTCAGCTTCATTTTTGAAGCATGGTGTAGGTGTCCGAATAGCATATTCTAAATAAAGCCTGACGTATGTTAGTTAGATGAAAGATACAAACTATGTTCTCAATAAGGCCGTGAGACGTCTTTCTTCGGGATTTTTCTCATACCATCTCGTCGACCAATGTACTAGAGCATGTAGGCCGTCATATGATGGCAACATATCTTCATCACTTTTAGTAAGTTTTCAGAGTGTAACTTCTTCCACCAGTGTGAGAATGGGAGATCTAGTCGTTTCAGACAACTCATTCAAATAGGGTAGAGAAGGGATAATACCCTCGAGCACTTCACTATCTTTTATGGTTTCTACAAAAACAAATCTTTGACTATCTATACTTCAATGAGAATAACCAATGAGAATAGTTTTAGTGAGTGGATCCAACCCCCGAAAACAGATGCATGGAGTGATAAGGTCTCAAACTTGGGTGTTTAATTATCAGCTACCTAGTTGAAAGCTATATGCAGCGTTAGGCCTATAATGCCTTTGCTCATCTCACTTCTTCTTCATCCATTATAAGGGTGTTATATCTCAGGATAGTGCTGAGGATCGTTGATGAGGTCGTTTTCTTGTGGAGATCTAGATCTTCTAGTGATGGTTTTGCGGAAGAGGTAACACAATGTGAAGCCACTTGACTGGACAAAGAATATTCTTCTCGATAACTTCATCTTCATTCAGGTCCCACAGTGATATGTACATATTGAGTAATTATGCGTCAACAATATTGAAATTTAGCTTATCAGTTTGTTAGTAACATTAAACAGTTGAGAAAGTTAATTCCTAAAAGTTTTGTGTAAACATGAATGATGGAATCAATTGTTACTAGGAGTCAATTCAAAATAGTTGGTTATCTAAACGATTTTATTGCGAAGGTAATGCGTTGATGTGATAGTTTGATAAAACAATAGAAAGGTGTTTGTGTGAGCTGGATGACAGAAACTAAGAAACATAATTCGAGGAATAATAGCTCGATAGAATATCACTGATATTATGGGACAAAATAGGTTGACAGAATTTGTTGAAATTATTATTTCAGATTGTAGGGAATAACGGGTATTTGCAGTATGTTGTAGTTAGATTATCTGAAGTAGGATGCCAATGAATTTGGGCTTCTCAAATTGGGCGACGGTAGTTGTAGCAGCAACACTTGCTTGCTTCTTTTGAACACATGACTCAGGTTTTCTGATCCTGATTGCTACTGCTTCTACAGCTTGAAAGATCATATGCCGGGTACGTCTCGACAAGTTGATGGAAACACGGTAAAGAACGGAAAACGACTCATTCATATCCACCTTATGGTTCGTATCAACCAAGTGTACTAATATGGAGCTAGCTGGTAATGGTCTTTATCAAACCTTCACATAACCACACTGGAAGGTGTTCGCGAGCACAGAAAGTTGAATTGCTAGAGCGGTGGGAAACGTGAGTAGCTTTGTGAGAGCAGTTGAACTGATAAACACTTCAGGAAGTGGCCAGTCTAGGCGATTCATCTTTCAGTCTCGGTGTCACTATTGGGAGCGTGTTAAACGAAGTTTGTAGTTCTTCAGCATTAAAGGTTCTCTGAATGGATCTGAGTGGTTTTTCAATCGGTATCTCGGTGAACACGTCACTTCTTAGTTGTACCTGAATGTGTATCGGTTTTCTGCTACCCGTTGGAACATCTTTTCTTGCCACTTTTGTGATCATATGCTTTTTTAATGAATATATCAAGATAGACGTTTCCGATTAGTGTGTTGTGCGAAGTCACCAGTTCCTCCTCAACTGTGTTTTCTCAACATATAGCCTTTGTTCTGCAACTTAAAGTTCCTATTGAACTTCGTTTGTAGTGATGGGGAATGAATCTGAGGAAATGTGTACTTTTCCCCGTCCACATACTTTTCCCAAAGAAATTCCTCTTTATCCACCCATCTCTTCATCTTCAGAGAACAAAAGTCTATCAATGTTGAAATCTCGATAGATGTTCCCAAAAATTATTTCTCAGACGGACGATTGATGTTTACTCTAACGGTGAACTGAACAGACAAGTGAATGGAGTCAGAATGGGCTTGCCACTGCGTCTCATACTTGCGAACTTTTTCCTACGGAAACTAGAGAATGGTTTACTTGAGTGATCTACTAGAGGATTTTCATTTTAATGTCGACATATAGACAATACATTCATCCTATGCAAAAACAACACAGACGGGTCAAAGCTAATTAGCAGCGATGGCGTTTACATGTGAAGAAGAGTCACAAGGCAAGATAGCTTTTCTCGAACAAAGCCACTGATGGTAGAAAGTCGTGAAGAGAGTGGAAGCTAGGGAGCAAGAAGGAGTGAGACAATCCTGGAATTCACTATGACTGTTAGGATGGAGATAATGTGTGCATACATGTGAACCATTGAAATCTCTTCTAAGGTATGTCACTCACTCCATCAACACAATATAGATTGTTCTAGCTAATCTTCTCTATTTTTCATTGAGCTTCTTGTATGAATAAGTAATTGTTCTACAGAGTAACCAGTCAGTAGACGTTAATTTCGTTGCATAACTAGAAACTGACTGATACGAGTACACTTTGGAAGGGGTGAAATGTTTCTCTTCTTTGAATTCATCCACAACTCACCAGAAAGATGAAAATGTTTAGTAGCATTCTATCTGCATTTCAGTCACTTTCTGAGTGTATCTTGCCCTTCCCCCAATATTGAATCAATCGTTTTTCATAGAAGTTTATGCTTTTGTGACCTGAAGGTGGTTAGATTTGTGTATTATGGAGTCATCGGTGCACCATCCTGTGAAGTGTAAAACTAAAGCGAAAATGCTGTCTACTGCTCTCTAACTTCACTTGCTTTCCTAACTGATTAAATTCTCCTTTTACTATTATCGTTGAAGGGATATTCAGTAGACTGCATAAACATTTCATGACTCTACAGTCTTCGTATCATACTAATTGCTATGTTTGCGTGTATATATATATACCTACTATTTTAGAAGTGATTTCAGCAGAATTATACTGTTACTCTTGTACAAGTGCTCAGTCAGGTTGTGGTGATCCCATCGATGTCAGATTGATGCACTGGAAGAAGTGTTCTGGTCGACAATTGATTGAGAATTATTGTGTGAAATTAATTCAGAAAGTTGAAGGTAATACATGTTGAAGTTAACCTCTCTTTTCACGATTTTTATTAGAACAACTCTTAGTCAGAAACCCACGTGTTTAGGCGTAGTTTAAAATGACCGAAACCTGATATTTTAATCCTTGTGTATTGCTGAGCTGATGGTTTTGTGAAGAAGCTTATTGTTCAGCAAAACTGTATGGAAATACGCTTGGTGAAACGATGTTTGGAGGTGATCATTTTGAAATTCTAGGTTTTGATTACTTCTTGAAGTGAAGCAGTTTAGAAGACTACACAGTGGTGTTATTACCGGAGTGAAGTCATCAATGACTTTCTGTCTTGTCTTATATTTATGGGGGAAGATGAATTTTATTCAAACTATTTTCTACATGGATCACTGTGAATTTCTTCCCAAGAAATTGGGAAGCTAGTTGAACAAGGGTTTCTCCAACAGTTCATAGAAATACTCTCGAGTTAAGCGTAGAATACAAGGCACATGACTTGTTTGAAATGCGATTGCTTATTCATTAACAGTAGTGCCTAGTCAAGTGCAAACCTCGAATTGTGAGGTATCTGTGTGTGGGTTTATGGTTAATATAGAACTACCTTACTGAGAGTGAGTTAATAGTTCAAACAGCTAGTGTGTATCCAAAATAAACAAGGAGGAAAACTGAAATACAGGCGTATGTTAAAGAACACTGAGGTATTCTACTTATGCGACCACTCAACTGTTACCATTTTTGAAAATAACTTTTGTGCTATCTTTTCTCATTGTTGTTTACACACAGATCAAACTGTTGTAACTCGTGGTTGCCTTAGTGACCTGTTGCTGAATACACAATATCGTTTAGATATGCCGCAACTTCGTCGTCATGGTTACTGTGTGAATTCACGTGACTATCAACAATATTTACTTGGAAAATTAAAGGGGCAGACATTAGCTGAAACTGCCATGGGGCTATTCAGAGATGCGAATATGAATTTTAAACGCTTCTGCTATTGTAACGATTGGAATGGATGTAATCATGTAGGTGGTATTAAAGTTCGAATGGCTTTAATCCTGTCCATGACAGGATTGACAATGATATTGTGCACTAAATTGTAGACTAACATTCCAGTTATTTTGCAAGCATGATTTTTAATTTCAAATGCTGTTTTTTGTCTTCATTCGCATACTACATCTTCTGTTTAATAGTAGGCAGATTTTGTCTGCTCAAAAATCGTGTGGTTTGATATCAACTGCATAGAATAGTTCTGAAAAATGTACATTTTCACAAGGATTTTATTCATGATCTTATTATCTTAATAATATCTAACACTTCTTTCAATGAATGTGATATCAGTTTTGATTTCTTGCCCATTGGATGTGAGGTACTACTTATTATGTAAATAATAATTTTCTACAGTAAAAAACTATAGTGTGTTTTGTGATCTTTCATCCAATGAGTAAAATGCTAAATGGTAATAAGTCAGTCTTGGGGGAGTTTTTCAACAGTTTTTAATGACCAAAATTGTTATCAGTCATGTACTAATAATTAATATGTGTTAATCTTAGGAGTTTTGAGTTGGTCGGTTGTTTTGTGAATAGGCAGTAAGGTGTCTGTGTCTGTATACATAGGGTTTTCACAAGATTGAAAGTTTTGGAAGTGAAAGAAGAAATCAGTTATTCAACAGTTAGAAGGCTCATAAATAAACTGCTGTATCATTTGGATACTAATATTTCATGTAGATGCACTGTTAGATTGCTGCATTTTTCAATTTCATGATCCTAATTGAAGGAAGTTTTTAGCTTAGAAGCTCCATTTATGATATTCCTATTGAATTTCTCCTTCTATGTTAACATGATTTGTTAGCTAGTTTCCCAATATGGTGTTGTCATCTATTGATGATATGTTTGGAGATACTTTTCAGATTATACAAACACATGCATACACCATCTCACTTCCCCTCGAGGCCTATTGGGCACATGATCCGAGAATTTGTGATGGAAACTCATCTTAACAATGACTAGCTACATTCAATAACCTCTATGGATTTGTGAACACTAGCGTAAGTGAATAGAATAGGGATGTATGTACACAATTGAGCATGTTTGACAACACTCAAAGAAAGAAATTACATCATCTGTGAATTAAACTACATTATGTGATCTGGTGTGAATAGATTCTGATAGCCTATTGTATTGCATTGAGGAAGATGACTGTAAAGATTCTGTCGGACTACAAAATGAAAATTTTGAAACTAAGCCATCCATTTGGAAGGACTTTGTATCATGCGAATGTTTATTGTTGAACATTCGTTCCTGTGTAGTTTAAATGTATTGGACAGTAAATATTCACAAGATATGAAGATGCATCACAGCCACTGCCTTTAAATCATTGAATAAATATTCGGTGGACTTGAAGGTAATAAACCAATGCAGCCGAGATTTTGGAAGAGACTGACTATGTGACAAAGTGAAGGAGAAGATAGGACTGGCACTACCGAAATTTCTTTTCGTCATTTTCATACTACTCATGAGTAGCTGATGTATTTTAGCACAATGTTCGAGCAGTTCAATGTGGGTAAATTCCTAATAAAACTGACTTTAAGTAGTGGATCAGGCCTGGAAAGTTGGTTGGTGAGAACACATAAGCATGTTTACTTTGGGTGTGCATCGCATTTGTTAGCTTGTGTTTTCGTTGATGCTGGTGAGTGCAGTGCAGTGCAAAGCAGTGCAGCGCAGAGTAGACTGTGCTGATATACTGCACAACTATGATAAATGACCATTGAAATCGTATTATCTGCTGATGACTTTTGCAACAAAATTTATTGCTCATGTTCTCATTAAGGCAATCACAAAAATGTTTGGCCTAGTTTTTATTGTCCTATGGTTTTTTATTCTTCCATCTAATTGGTGGTGGTGGAAATTTCCACATATTATTCGGAATTGGTGTTGCTTCATTTCTGTTACATTTATCAGATGTCAGCTATGTTATGAGTCTGTCTCTCTCCACCTACCCATGTTACTTTTTGAAATCGCCAATCTTTTCCTACCCATTGCACGGTTGTGAGTAACGACATGCCTGGCTATTGTTCAGCTGCTTTCTAAATTTCTTATCTTATTAAGGCGTACCGTTCTATATTTAACCAAATTTCTAGGCCTTGTTAACCTGGTTGACCCTGTTTGGTTAGTTTGACCGGTGTACTTGACCTCACAGTCATAAGAGAATCTGATGGACGAAATTCACTTACTTGATAGGTTTGATACGATCCCTTAACCGATATGGTTTTTCTTGAAGTGAGTTTTCAAGTTTAAGTACCGCTCTGCGTGGGGCTTCTAATCTCCCTTCTTCATGCAATTAACTATAAAGACATTGAAGTACTTCTCCGTAGCTTCATAATTGACACTGTTAGTGTCTACAGATGTCTTATCCATAGTACTCTTCCTAATATTCCTCATATGTTTTTGGATAAACTCATGGGGTAATCGCTGAGTTATATTGAATTGTCTGTGTTTCTTATCCTGACTTCGACTTTCTATCTTAATAGCCAGTCTTCATGCCCTGTTACTCTACTCAGGCATTTGATCAGGATTGCGTTGGTGGATATCGGATGAGATGACCTGAAGGAAGTCTAAGTGTCAACTGCACTTTTGTAGGTAGTAGTGACTAAATCTCCGTTTTGGCGTCGTTTGACTGGACAATCCAAAATCTCTGACTCTCCCATGTCACGCGTATTCTACTGGGGAATAGAAAGAACCAAAAATTCGTTTGTGATGACTTCAGTATCAAGGTGTGTAGTTGTGTTTATACTTTGTAGGAAGTCAGTAGATCGAGGGGAGAAAATTCGAGCGAGGTCATCACTGGAACAAGACTAATCTCAGTGGATAAAACATATGTTAGGTGTTGTCAATACTGTGAATTCTGTGTCTGTGTCTGTGTGTGTGTATGTGTATGTGTGCGAATGATGGCAATAGTTATAGCACAATTGATGAAGAAGGCTGAATGAAACCAACTTAGACCATGCTTGTGAATACTAAGATGGAGGATGGAGAGTATAAGCTATTGATAATGCATGATTAGTTTCAGCTGTTCATTACTTGTGGATTGGATTTCGAAAACATGATCACACGTGTGAAATATAACCGTGTAGGTTGCATAACACAGATTATCTACTCAATACTGATTTCAGAATTTATCAGATTTGCATACTCTGTAAAACAGTTACCTAACAGAATAGAACAAGTATATTGTACTTGCTGATTTCAAATAGTTTTCTGCTGACGTGAAACATGTTTATACTGATCAACTAACTTCAGAGGAACAGATTTTACTAACCTTAATGGATATGATATGAAATAATGTTCCACCTACAGATAGTTTGGAAGGTGAATGGTTATCACCAGCGACGCTTCTCACTGCAATTCAAAAGTGCTCAGTAGCGTACACAAATACGATCACTATCAACTTCTTCCCTCCACAGTTTCAGTCATGTCACTAGTCAACTATGCATCGAAACATTTCAGCGTTATGAAGGGAGCTGTTGTCATGGGACGAGGAAGATGGTGAGGAACCATTGAAAGTTTGAGATCACTGGACAACGCTGCTTCATCCTGAAATAGACGGCGTCAGCAGTGTATACCCTCAACCAATTGGGACAACCAGTCAAGAACTGTCAGATCTCATGACGAGTACACTAGCATTCAGCCATGTAGCAGCTGTCAGTCTGGCTTCCAGAATGACTGTTATGACCAGTGATTAACAAAATAAAACACTTTGATGGCCGTTTGAGTCTCACGCTCCGCTGGTATTTCGTAGTAGATATCCAGCATCGAATGCTCAAGTGAAGCTCAGAATCATGAAATGGAGACACGGTTCGATAATACGAAGTCGGAAATTAATTATAATGAAAAACTTAAACCTCAAATGGTGATGTATTTCCAGGCGTCTTTCAGCTCATCGAGACTATCGACAGTCAATATTGCATAACGAAATGCGACGTTATACTGGGAAGAGACAAACAGTATGTGGCTGTGTCAGTTCATCTAGGGAGAATCAATTTGCCTTAAAGCAAGAAATGAGCTCTGTATAATAGTCCAAATGATACAAAATGAGTGGAAAAGGGAGTTATGTGGTTAAATAAGAAGAGGAGTAACCGATGAACTGAAATGGACTTGTTCACGCTCAACGACCACCTCATTTGCATAAACATCTCAAGGAAAAACGAAGGTAGGTAGGATGACTGAGGGCCACGTTTTGGAGGTGATCAGGGTGAGAATACTTGACTACACTACAATCGCACACCAAGTGGATGAAGGAGTGGAGAAACTTACAAGTAGGGGACCTACTGCACACTGAGGAACCTGCATCACCCAATCATTTCACTTAAGCAATCATTACGAGTGTCGTCACTACTGACTCCGATGGACGAATAAGAAAGGCAAATGTGGGATGCCATCGGACGAGATATTCGTAGGCTCTGTTTTTTAGAAGGGGTGGATGGCAACTACTCCATGCCTCTAGTATATACAGTTGTGACGACAGTAAACTGTACCATTTCTGTATATACTAACAGGTAGTCAAGGAAAGCGATGCTGGCTTTCAGGGGATGGTGTTCATTCCCTCCCCACCTTGTGCCCACTTTCCCAGGCATCCATTCCTACATCTTTGGTTTTATACTATGCAATAATATTGAGTAGCTCAGTTAATGTCTTCCTTTTATGATACTTCTTCCTCACGTCGGCTGTCTACTCTCTTCAGTCATCATCATGTAACATCTCTAGGCATAACTAGCCTTCCCGGTTCATGATAGTATTGGTATTCCCTTCGTTGCTCCCTCATGTCACCCGCATGTTATCTTCAACATTTGCTTATCCTATGTCTTTACTTCATCGTGGGAACAAATGTGCGTGCATCATATTTCCTTAATGGCTTGCCTTGAACACAGTCTCGCTGTCGTACTGTTGATGCACTCTCTGTCAGCTAGTTACGATAGCAATGATCCCACACATACCTCATTGTTCCTCGTTCGCAATTTATCATTCACTATTGTTTATTCACAAAGAATCGTATTTCAGATGAATTCTATGTTTTAGATTTTAGGTGCATCTCGTGGGTTTGGTTTATTGTTGGATAATCGCTTTGGTTGTGACTTTCTTGGAGACAAATTCACATAACCTCATCAACAAACTTCTAGTGGAGAAAAGGCAAGCCAAATAACAATGTTTATGTGGTCAGAATATACTTTTGTACAGCATATGATAGATTGGATTCAGCACTGCTTTATCTAACAGCAGTTAAACTTCAACAGTCCGCGGTGTAGTTCTTCGTGTAGTGTTTCCTAAAAAGATGAAAGAGGAAATGTGGAGAACGAGAGGATACAGTGAAAGGCAGGTGTAGTGGAAAGGAAATGAGACCAATTCGATGAAATGCGGAGACACTTAATTAGGCACTATGCTACAGCATATATTCGTGTTTAATTACCAGTGACATGGAAATCTGTGACTTGCACAGTTCGGCTACGTGTTTCAAAACTTGGTGTTGGTAAGAACGAATATTCTATGACGATGAATGTGGACGATGTTGATTAATTGTTAGAACGGTGTGTCCACGAGATGCATAGACTGATGAAATCGAATCAGTCCAAGTGAAACACTAGATGGCTGAAGATGAGAATACGTGAACAGAGGTTCGTCGAAAATTGGCACATCATGATAAAAAAAATCTTCACTGCAATGATGATGAGAACAACACCTTGATTTACGACATTGAGGAGTGGATCAAGCCACCATGTGAAGGGATGGAAGTAGTTTTGCGTGTGAGGCATCTGGTGAAGGCGAAATATATTTCTGTGGAGAGTCAGTTTCCACCCAATGTCTATCTGTATGAGATAGCCATCGATGGATGTCTTTGCAGATGACTGGGGATTCGAGTGACGATCACGGTGAATGTCAGTAGTATCTTCAGCTACATGAATACACTCGAAAATCACTGAGTTGGCAGCTGTCCTCACTCGAGATGTGTTACTCTGATATGAGAATGAATGGAATGCAGAAACACTCGTAAACAATGCTCAACGGAAGCTAAGTCACATGTAAGAAGCCTGGTAGCGATGTCCTTCAACAAATGACAATTCACAAGTTTTAAGAAATATTCAACTTACTCTGCACTTCGGCCAAGAAATCCGTTAACACCCTCACTGAATAAAATCAAAAGAAGAGGAGAGGTAACTGGGAGAGCCAGACAAGTACGGTAACACATAAAATCGATCATGCCAGTGTCACATTCTCCTCCCTAATATTCAGTGTTTGCTGACATTCATATGAACACAGTGTCATCTGCTAACCACCATGCAATATGTAGAGAGAGGGATGGATTAAAACTGACGCTGATTGACAACTCATCGAGAAACATTCACTGTCATTCGCAACGTGATTCAGCATGGATGACTTCTCATTGCGAAATGCCGAATGAGCACATATGTGGTATAGAGATCTGAAAAGTGAAACGAAATCATTTGAAATCCACTACAACCCTGTTTCTCATTCCTATCACCACTAACACACACACACACACACACACACACACACACACACACACACACACACACACACACACTCTTACACAATGAAGTATAACGGACCAGAAGAACTTCATCATTCAGCAAAGTGTTCAGCACAACTCAAATCTTCCAAGACACAAATGCACACACGACTATGTAGTGATGAGAGTGGATTGGGCGAGATAAACAGCCCCACACATTTCTGACACAGTGGGTAATAAATTCACCACATGATTATCTACTTCCAGTTCTTGCTTCCACATTCGTGTACAAGTCATAGCAGGCAGGTAGTATGCAAACCGACCAGAGGTGACAATACACTGTAGTGCAAGTTTCACAAAAATAACCAAAGATGAATCACACTGTAATGAATTTCAACGTAAATTTCAGCGAAATCTGGACCCAGTGAGTGATAATTGCAGGAGTACATTCTCTGACAAATCAAAAATGCTGGGTACATAACCACCAACTGGCAGTGGTGTTCATTTCTCATTCGAGGTGGTAAGCAGTACAAGTGTCACACAGGAATACTTCCAATTATCTTCTGAAATCATCTGGTCATCTGCTCACTTCAACAGGTAAGACACTGTAGCCGGTTGTCTCCAGTGTCACCCATCCGAATTGTTTCATCATCCATTATGTGAACACGATTCGCCAGAGATATTGACCAGATTCACAATGCGGATTGGTGAGTATGTGGGTCAGTTGGAATGTGCAGAATTTTGTCGGTGTTGGTCAGTGTCGAACGACCCATGTGTATCTCAAGAAGTCACTGCAACTGCTTTCATTGGTTGGGGAGAGCTTCGTTGAGGAATATCTTCGATGTCTATGGAAACACCACACCAAACCACACCACACCAGACCACACCACGGTATGATGAGTGAGGAAGAAATCCACCTGAGCTTAATCGGCTCATGAATAACTTTGAACGAATACATGATTAGATGAATGAATGTTTTAAGTCTGCAATCAACTTACATCTGGTCTCCAAGGATGGGCCATCTTGTTGTATTTCTGAAAACAACAAATGATACAAACGTGGAGTTACGGATGCGTAAGTTGATTCAACAGAAGTGGGCAATAATCGGCTAGTGATAGACTACTCTGCTGTGCAGCGTTCAACTCGAATGGCTTCAGAAGTCAGGTTGAAGAATTCTCTGAAGTTGATTGAGGTTGAGTAAATCTTTGCATGCAGGTGTCTCAGCTGTTTTCTCGACCGCTACACCACTTTCACGACAGGCGTGACAGGCGAATCCATTATTTTGCTGGCCTACCTCGAGAGATCCATCCACCAACTGATTTTACAACTATCCTCAGCCTGTACCCCGATGTGATGTGCAAGGAGAGTCATTGACTTAGTCGGACAAACCTTTGCGTCTGGCATAGGAGTACAAAATCCTGTCGGCGTCGAATAGTTTCATGTCACATATGGGTTGTAAAGAAAACATTGCAAGACTGATTCTTCCTTGGACTCTTCTATTTGCAAGTGTGCGGTGTGATTGGCTACTCATGTGTTCACATGGAATGATTGTATGCATAGGATGTGTGTGTGTGTGTGTATGTGTGTATGTGATAAACGTTGGGACATTTTGCTTAACGTATTGAGAAGTTCAACCGGTAGCCTTGATGCGATTTTGAACAGTTATCAGAGGAGGTGACCTGTCCGTGCAAGTGATGCTTCGGTGAGCATCGTCATTTTAGTAATATCCCTAATTTCATTTCATAGTAGACAGCTTACCGACTTGTTCGTCATTCACCGTACTCCACTGATCTGAAAACAAACAAACAAACCACCACGTTTTCTTGGTTAATCTTCAACTCATATCGGATGAAGAAGAGAGAGGGGATTCGGGAGAACTTCCTACACAATCACAGGCATCTCCACACTCTACCAATACACGAATGAATGATAATGGACATGCATGACAATGAGGGAGGTGATGAAGGCGTCAGTCTTGAATGCAGTATTCACGTCTGCAGAATCCTCACAAGCAAACTATTCTCACAGAAATACTCGTATACACCGGATAGCATGTACTGACATTTATGTGAGTTAAGCAGATCAGCAGGGCAGAAATCTGCACAGCTGCATTCACTTGTTTGGCTATAACCTCCAGTTCATTCGAATATGTATTGTACACTGACAATAACGAAAATGACAAACACTACTCCTACGTGGGCCAATTTTATCACTGATTCCTGACAGGCATCAGATGATCCATGAGATATTCTCAAGGACTAAGTCACCGACACAACAAACTCACGTGATGCTTCATTGACCCAATTCAAAAGTAAGACCACTGGAAAGAAATCGAGATAAGATTGGATGAAATTACTGGCATGTGAAAACACACTGATTATTGAATGTGATTATCTGTAGAATAGCCACTAACACGATATCTCTTATATTCTCCCTCAGCGAGTGTGTGTGGTCGAAATACTCTCCCGTTTGGTTAGGCTGACTTCCACCATTTAACTATGATTGTGGTCTGGTAATATAAAGTGACCGATCAACCCACCAATTGACCAACTGTTGCATTGGTCACATGAAGTGTCCAGTAGGCAGTGTGTCACCACAGTTTGTCAAAGGTGTTTAGTCAGGGCGGAGAGTTGTTAAGAATGTCACCGACATTCATGAAGGCAGCACATCATGAGTAATAATACAGGCAAGGTCGGCCTCATTCCACCTACCTCATGCATACCATTTAGATAAAAACTATTGGTTTGAAATCAACCTGGATTTGGTCGAATATGAAGAGGAACTTACTTTTTTCCTCCATCGTCAACCCCAGATCCTCTCCAGCTGTAAAGAATAAACAAAGAAACTTCGACTTCACAAAAATGAATTCATAACATTTATGAGTGAGCTCAGCTGCACCAGCAACTGTTGTTGCAGATACACTATGACTACTATCCCTGAAATATACCTCACTGTCTATCTACACTCAACAGGCTTGACCTGTATTATTCATGTAGCAATACCTGCTCATATACGTAATCGCATTTCACAGTTTCATTCTGTCTTCTCATCTAAACTCACCAATTTACCTATTCTACGTGATGTGCAGTATCAATGTAGTGGAATGGAATCCTAGTGTGGAGTGCATTGATGAGCCACAGCACAAATGATACTTGTAATCAGAAAAAGGGTTTGCTTGGAGTGAGACTCGATTATTCTGTGTCTTTTAGTGGTGTAATCTCTGCAAATCCCAACCCTGAACACTTTGTCTGCAAGGAAGTCTCAAAACGGAGAAAAGTAGCAACGTGAAATGATCTTACCAGCATTTGTGAACGAAGGCATAGGAGATGCATCTGAAATGGAAGATCACATGGATTCAGTTAATAGGCTATAATGTGCTTCATCGAGCTAACCACACTCAGATGTGTGTTCATTACTCAGATCAACTTGTATTCATTCTATGAGAGATTACTGGAAGTGGGAGCTGTGTGCAACTGTATTTCTGGGAAACTGCAGTCGGCATAAAATCACTTCAGTGTGGTGGAGTCATGACAGTGGTGAAAGAAAACAGTATCAAGCAAAGAAAGCAAATTCCGAATCTAGTAAGATTATGATTTAACACTCACCAATACTTGTTGTCGCCACCAAAGCCAATATGATAAGTGCAAAGTGAGAGTTCATCATCTCGGAATAATTAATTATGAAGCAGTAGTTACGTATTTATATACCAATTCCAACCGACTTTCTTATAAGGTCAGCCAGAAACAGCAATCATGCTATTATGCAATCACATGACCATGAATATAGTTGGTCAGATGAACCTGTGCTAGCTTACACAGTCAGGCTTTTGTCTGACCAGCATGAAAGCAAGTCATTGATGGTTATTCAGCACACAGACATTATGAAACCACATCACACCCGGTGGTCGAGAAGGCCTGAAAAGAAGTTGCTCTCTCTCTCTCTCTCCCACACACACACACACACACATATGCATACACCCCCCGATGAACCACTTGCAATTTCGCATCAGGGATGCCTCCACGTTTGACGTGAAAAGCTGTACACAGGACGAAACTATCGGAACCTATTCATTAAGTACAGTTTCAAATCATCGAATTCTATTGTCTCTCCCACTCCTCAGTTCCACACCAACTCTTCAGAAAACAGTCAGTCAGTGTGAATGACTCAGGCATTTCCTGCTTCTAGACTTCCCTGCTAAATCCTACAACTCACAGTTGTTCACATTCGAGAAAGGATCGTCGGTGATATTGGTTGACCTCATGAACTCATGAATTTTGCCAATGAATGCACCGTGAACTAAATTTGCAGTTAATAACTTGTAAACACTCTGAAAGCAAAAGAAGAGGCTTTGGTGGGAAGTAGGAAATCACACCCAGATGCTTCCAGCATCCAGACACAAAGTGCGTTCAAGGGGAATCATTTACATTTTCAATGGGGATGTATGCGGATTCAAACTGACTTCAATCATTGCTTCAAATCCGGTGATTACCCACTCAACTTCAACAAAACATGTTTGTGCGCGGGACTGAGGACATGGAGATTACCTCAAACCAGTTGACGCGTCATTCTTCCCTACACTATTGATGTCTCAGAAACTATCAACCGATTGCTTCATCTGTCAGGTTTAGAAGTACCACACAACCCATGGAAATCACTTCATATCATGTTGCACAAACCGAAACATTCACTGGCACGGGGAGGCAGTATATACCCAAGTATATAATTTTACAAATTCACTTGAAACGACTTAGTGCAAGATTACGTTGACCAGTCTCACTGTCGTATTGCTCGGAGAACTGATCAATAGTGAATAGCAGTAAAGCAACATGAAGCAGCCTCCTTAGTTCCAATGCATGCAGTCAATCATGATCACGAAAGGAAGTGGGAGAGTGTGGAAATCCTCTAAGGAGCAGGTCGAAAAGCAGCCGGAGAATCTCTAGAGGCATGTCATTCCAAAGAAAAGCAAATCGAGAGCTGTGTGGTTATAGACACAATCAACAATGTACTTGGGACAAATACAGCCATCAATCAACCAATTATGAGTTACCTAAACAAATAGATGATCAGACAGATTGGGACAGTAACAAGTAGCATGATTTCACTGTTAAGAAAGGTCCTCTACCCGTGTGACAGAAGGAAATGTGAGGTCAAAGTGGTCAAGGTTTGACACTCGTAAACAGCCTCCCGATGTGCTATCCGATTTCACTATGATTTGCATCGTCACAAAACCATCGAAAATGTAGACAGATACCTGAGTTAGGAGGTTCATTTGAAGACTCGAAAGTTTATCCACGAGGACACATAGTTACAGTGAAGAGCTTGCAGAAAGAAGTACCCAGTACTAGTGACATGGGATATGCAAAGAATGCAGAACCACTGCAAGAGTGATCATGCAAAGCTAGAATCTCTAGAAAATCCTCATGTTCGTGAGCATGGACCAGATTTGTCTGACTGCTATCGTCATCAGATGAGATATGTGATTATTGTGTCACAGGTGATCTCAGTGTCTATCACCGGAGTTGATCAGTATGAGCAGGATTCTCTGAGGCGAGCTGTATCAGAGAGAATTCGGTCAGGAGGATGCAACGAGAATTAGAAAGGATCTATTTAGAGCGAGTGGTTCGATGAAATGGAGTAGGTGAGCACTTCATCAGTTCTCATGAATACAATTCTCCACAGGATGACATTGCTAAAGGCAATGCAGGTAAAACTGACTGTCATGTAGTCAGTTCGTCATCGGCAAATATAATAAAGAATTGCGATCTACAACGATGCTGAAGTTCTACACTCACACTGATTCCCTTTATATTTTGTTATCTCAAGACTACTGCCCTCCTTACGACAAACGACGGGTAATGCAACTGGTGTACAATAAAATGGGACACATGAGTCATCTTACTCTTGCTGACTGATTATTTTATTGTCTTGAATCAGTAGTTTACTTTCCTACGTCGTTTCATTTCACTTCCGAATTCTCACCGGATTGTTTGCAGTATTTTACCACCTAGATTGATTATAATTAGCATGATTGCTTTTCAACCTATTCGGCATCAACAATGATCTACTGCATAGTTTCCCTATGCACTCTGTGGTTATTCGATCTCCTTCAAACTCCAGGAATGACTTACTAAGTCATACTGAAACATTCTGTTCCAATGCACTAATGACGGCCAACTAGTCAACAATAACGAACTTATTCGTTTGCTGACCATCATACTATAAATATGCTAGTACAGCTAGTGAAGTTGATTCGTCGCGATGAAAATTTCTGCCACTGACACACTTTATATTCCTCAGAAATGTCTAAATGAGCTACTTCTCCGGTAACACATAGTGAACAATTACCATGAAGTCAGTAGACAACATCAGTCAGTGCTGTGTCTCTTTCAGCATACTATATGAGGTGATGTCTGACGAAAATGGTGTGAGACACAAGTGGATAAACCAGACAGCAGTCCACATTGCCTGCACAAAAATAACAATGATGCCTGTTCTCATAAACAATAGCGTGGTCATCGTCATCATCGTCATCATCATCATCATCATCATCATCATCATCATCATCATCATCATCATCATCATCATCATCATCATCATCATCATCATCATCATCATCTACTTCTTCTCTTTCACATATCGCACGATGGCGCGATAAACAAGTGAAAAGGTAGAACCTGTGAAGTGATTTGTTTATAGGAATGTTTTTAATGATGTGGAATGAGATGGCAATGTAGGTCAATGCCGTCACAGTGGTTGCCAGAAAATAGTGCCAACAATATCTACAGCCATCTGTATACATCACACCACTTCTGATACAAATAAGACTACACATTTTCACTTAATCTGTGTGTGGCATTCATCTGAATGTTATTACTATTGCTCAGTATGAATTTATGTGAAATAATTGCTTCTATTTGGCTAGCAGTTATCAAGAAATGCTGAATTGATTAGTATTAGAGGATGATGAACACCTTATCATGTCAATAACTGTCAGGTTAATTATGCTATTTGGTATCCGCTAGAAAACATACTCGGTTTACACATATAATATATGATTGTATTCCAGTTAGTAATGACGCAAACTTGGGGAAATTAAGTAAGTATCCTGTGAAAGAGATGGAAGCCAAGAGTTCGGGATTAACGGAATTCTTTTTATTTTACAAATACAATAAAAATAGGAAAGTAGCGATGAATTTTTCCATAGTTCAGTGATATAATTGGATCAATTAACAATACTATAACGCGTAATATTACTGTTAGTTTTATAATTTTTGCACTTGGTAACTAGGCTCTAAAATGTGATTCCCTGGTCACAGATGAGCTTAATCCTGACTATCCGTAGATCCATATAAACAGATAAAGTAGTTCATAGACTGATCACAACAAAGATAACCACTTTTTTCTCAGCTTGTAATTGCAAATTATTGAATTTTTACTTTGAGTTGTCAAGAGTTAGTAAGTATGCTTAATGAACGGTCTGCAACTGGACAGTAACATCGCTGAATATTTAGACGATTCATAAGTTGAGTATTTCTTTAGTTCACTTCAAGTTAAGTAGAAATTCACAGTATATTATTCTTAGTAGTACCATACTTCATATCACTCTGCGATTATCGCCTTTTCAGGCATTAAGTTGGTCTGTTTAATTCACTGAACTATGGAAAAATTCATCGCTACTTTCCTATTTTTATTGTATTTGTAAAATAAAAAGAATTCCGTTAATCCCGAACTCTTGGCTTCCATCTCTTTCACAGGATACTTACTTAATTTCCCCAAGTTTGCGTCATTACTAACTGGAATACAATCATATATTATATGTGTAAACCGAGTATGTTTTCTAGCGGATACCAAATAGCATAATTAACCTGACAGTTATTGACATGATAAGGTGTTCATCATCCTCTAATACTAATCAATTCAGCATTTCTTGATAACTGCTAGCCAAATAGAAGCAATTATTTCACATAAATTCATACTGAGCAATAGTAATAACATTCAGATGAATGCCACACACAGATTAAGTGAAAATGTGTAGTCTTATTTGTATCAGAAGTGGTGTGATGTATACAGATGGCTGTAGATATTGTTGGCACTATTTTCTGGCAACCACTGTGACGGCATTGACCTACATTGCCATCTCATTCCACATCATTAAAAACATTCCTATAAACAAATCACTTCACAGGTTCTACCTTTTCACTTGTTTATCGCGCCATCGTGCGATATGTGAAAGAGAAGAAGTAGATGATGATGATGATGATGATGATGATGATGATGATGATGATGATGATGATGATGATGATGATGATGATGATGACGATGATGACGATGACCACGCTATTGTTTATGAGAACAGGCATCATTGTTATTTTTGTGCAGGCAATGTGGACTGCTGTCTGGTTTATCCACTTGTGTCTCACACCATTTTCGTCAGACATCACCTCATATAGTATGCTGAAAGAGACACAGCACTGACTGATGTTGTCTACTGACTTCATGGTAATTGTTCACTATGTGTTACCGGAGAAGTAGCTCATTTAGACATTTCTGAGGAATATAAAGTGTGTCAGTGGCAGAAATTTTCATCGCGACGAATCAACTTCACTAGCTGTACTAGCATATTTATAGTATGATGGTCAGCAAACGAATAAGTTCGTTATTGTTGACTAGTTGGCCGTCATTAGTGCATTGGAACAGAATGTTTCAGTATGACTTAGTAAGTCATTCCTGGAGTTTGAAGGAGATCGAATAACCACAGAGTGCATAGGGAAACTATGCAGTAGATCATTGTTGATGCCGAATAGGTTGAAAAGCAATCATGCTAATTATAATCAATCTAGGTGGTAAAATACTGCAAACAATCCGGTGAGAATTCGGAAGTGAAATGAAACGACGTAGGAAAGTAAACTACTGATTCAAGACAATAAAATAATCAGTCAGCAAGAGTAAGATGACTCATGTGTCCCATTTTATTGTACACCAGTTGCATTACCCGTCGTTTGTCGTAAGGAGGGCAGTAGTCTTGAGATAACAAAATATAAAGGGAATCAGTGTGAGTGTAGAACTTCAGCATCGTTGTAGATCGCAATTCTTTATTATATTTGCCGATGACGAACTGACTACATGACAGTCAGTTTTACCTGCATTGCCTTTAGCAATGTCATCCTGTGGAGAATTGTATTCATGAGAACTGATGAAGTGCTCACCTACTCCATTTCATCGAACCACTCGCTCTAAATAGATCCTTTCTAATTCTCGTTGCATCCTCCTGACCGAATTCTCTCTGATACAGCTCGCCTCAGAGAATCCTGCTCATACTGATCAACTCCGGTGATAGACACTGAGATCACCTGTGACACAATAATCACATATCTCATCTGATGACGATAGCAGTCAGACAAATCTGGTCCATGCTCACGAACATGAGGATTTTCTAGAGATTCTAGCTTTGCATGATCACTCTTGCAGTGGTTCTGCATTCTTTGCATATCCCATGTCACTAGTACTGGGTACTTCTTTCTGCAAGCTCTTCACTGTAACTATGTGTCCTCGTGGATAAACTTTCGAGTCTTCAAATGAACCTCCTAACTCAGGTATCTGTCTACATTTTCGATGGTTTTGTGACGATGCAAATCATAGTGAAATCGGATAGCACATCGGGAGGCTGTTTACGAGTGTCAAACCTTGACCACTTTGACCTCACATTTCCTTCTGTCACACGGGTAGAGGACCTTTCTTAACAGTGAAATCATGCTACTTGTTACTGTCCCAATCTGTCTGATCATCTATTTGTTTAGGTAACTCATAATTGGTTGATTGATGGCTGTATTTGTCCCAAGTACATTGTTGATTGTGTCTATAACCACACAGCTCTCGATTTGCTTTTCTTTGGAATGACATGCCTCTAGAGATTCTCCGGCTGCTTTTCGACCTGCTCCTTAGAGGATTTCCACACTCTCCCACTTCCTTTCGTGATCATGATTGACTGCATGCATTGGAACTAAGGAGGCTGCTTCATGTTGCTTTACTGCTATTCACTATTGATCAGTTCTCCGAGCAATACGACAGTGAGACTGGTCAACGTAATCTTGCACTAAGTCGTTTCAAGTGAATTTGTAAAATTATATACTTGGGTATATACTGCCTCCCCGTGCCAGTGAATGTTTCGGTTTGTGCAACATGATATGAAGTGATTTCCATGGGTTGTGTGGTACTTCTAAACCTGACAGATGAAGCAATCGGTTGATAGTTTCTGAGACATCAATAGTGTAGGGAAGAATGACGCGTCAACTGGTTTGAGGTAATCTCCATGTCCTCAGTCCCGCGCACAAACATGTTTTGTTGAAGTTGAGTGGGTAATCACCGGATTTGAAGCAATGATTGAAGTCAGTTTGAATCCGCATACATCCCCATTGAAAATGTAAATGATTCCCCTTGAACGCACTTTGTGTCTGGATGCTGGAAGCATCTGGGTGTGATTTCCTACTTCCCACCAAAGCCTCTTCTTTTGCTTTCAGAGTGTTTACAAGTTATTAACTGCAAATTTAGTTCACGGTGCATTCATTGGCAAAATTCATGAGTTCATGAGGTCAACCAATATCACCGACGATCCTTTCTCGAATGTGAACAACTGTGAGTTGTAGGATTTAGCAGGGAAGTCTAGAAGCAGGAAATGCCTGAGTCATTCACACTGACTGACTGTTTTCTGAAGAGTTGGTGTGGAACTGAGGAGTGGGAGAGACAATAGAATTCGATGATTTGAAACTGTACTTAATGAATAGGTTCCGATAGTTTCGTCCTGTGTACAGCTTTTCACGTCAAACGTGGAGGCATCCCTGATGCGAAATTGCAAGTGGTTCATCGGGGGGTGTATGCATATGTGTGTGTGTGTGTGTGTGGGAGAGAGAGAGAGAGAGCAACTTCTTTTCAGGCCTTCTCGACCACCGGGTGTGATGTGGTTTCATAATGTCTGTGTGCTGAATAACCATCAATGACTTGCTTTCATGCTGGTCAGACAAAAGCCTGACTGTGTAAGCTAGCACAGGTTCATCTGACCAACTATATTCATGGTCATGTGATTGCATAATAGCATGATTGCTGTTTCTGGCTGACCTTATAAGAAAGTCGGTTGGAATTGGTATATAAATACGTAACTACTGCTTCATAATTAATTATTCCGAGATGATGAACTCTCACTTTGCACTTATCATATTGGCTTTGGTGGCGACAACAAGTATTGGTGAGTGTTAAATCATAATCTTACTAGATTCGGAATTTGCTTTCTTTGCTTGATACTGTTTTCTTTCACCACTGTCATGACTCCACCACACTGAAGTGATTTTATGCCGACTGCAGTTTCCCAGAAATACAGTTGCACACAGCTCCCACTTCCAGTAATCTCTCATAGAATGAATACAAGTTGATCTGAGTAATGAACACACATCTGAGTGTGGTTAGCTCGATGAAGCACATTATAGCCTATTAACTGAATCCATGTGATCTTCCATTTCAGATGCATCTCCTATGCCTTCGTTCACAAATGCTGGTAAGATCATTTCACGTTGCTACTTTTCTCCGTTTTGAGACTTCCTTGCAGACAAAGTGTTCAGGGTTGGGATTTGCAGAGATTACACCACTAAAAGACACAGAATAATCGAGTCTCACTCCAAGCAAACCCTTTTTCTGATTACAAGTATCATTTGTGCTGTGGCTCATCAATGCACTCCACACTAGGATTCCATTCCACTACATTGATACTGCACATCACGTAGAATAGGTAAATTGGTGAGTTTAGATGAGAAGACAGAATGAAACTGTGAAATGCGATTACGTATATGAGCAGGTATTGCTACATGAATAATACAGGTCAAGCCTGTTGAGTGTAGATAGACAGTGAGGTATATTTCAGGGATAGTAGTCATAGTGTATCTGCAACAACAGTTGCTGGTGCAGCTGAGCTCACTCATAAATGTTATGAATTCATTTTTGTGAAGTCGAAGTTTCTTTGTTTATTCTTTACAGCTGGAGAGGATCTGGGGTTGACGATGGAGGAAAAAAGTAAGTTCCTCTTCATATTCGACCAAATCCAGGTTGATTTCAAACCAATAGTTTTTATCTAAATGGTATGCATGAGGTAGGTGGAATGAGGCCGACCTTGCCTGTATTATTACTCATGATGTGCTGCCTTCATGAATGTCGGTGACATTCTTAACAACTCTCCGCCCTGACTAAACACCTTTGACAAACTGTGGTGACACACTGCCTACTGGACACTTCATGTGACCAATGCAACAGTTGGTCAATTGGTGGGTTGATCGGTCACTTTATATTACCAGACCACAATCATAGTTAAATGGTGGAAGTCAGCCTAACCAAACGGGAGAGTATTTCGACCACACACACTCGCTGAGGGAGAATATAAGAGATATCGTGTTAGTGGCTATTCTACAGATAATCACATTCAATAATCAGTGTGTTTTCACATGCCAGTAATTTCATCCAATCTTATCTCGATTTCTTTCCAGTGGTCTTACTTTTGAATTGGGTCAATGAAGCATCACGTGAGTTTGTTGTGTCGGTGACTTAGTCCTTGAGAATATCTCATGGATCATCTGATGCCTGTCAGGAATCAGTGATAAAATTGGCCCACGTAGGAGTAGTGTTTGTCATTTTCGTTATTGTCAGTGTACAATACATATTCGAATGAACTGGAGGTTATAGCCAAACAAGTGAATGCAGCTGTGCAGATTTCTGCCCTGCTGATCTGCTTAACTCACATAAATGTCAGTACATGCTATCCGGTGTATACGAGTATTTCTGTGAGAATAGTTTGCTTGTGAGGATTCTGCAGACGTGAATACTGCATTCAAGACTGACGCCTTCATCACCTCCCTCATTGTCATGCATGTCCATTATCATTCATTCGTGTATTGGTAGAGTGTGGAGATGCCTGTGATTGTGTAGGAAGTTCTCCCGAATCCCCTCTCTCTTCTTCATCCGATATGAGTTGAAGATTAACCAAGAAAACGTGGTGGTTTGTTTGTTTGTTTTCAGATCAGTGGAGTACGGTGAATGACGAACAAGTCGGTAAGCTGTCTACTATGAAATGAAATTAGGGATATTACTAAAATGACGATGCTCACCGAAGCATCACTTGCACGGACAGGTCACCTCCTCTGATAACTGTTCAAAATCGCATCAAGGCTACCGGTTGAACTTCTCAATACGTTAAGCAAAATGTCCCAACGTTTATCACATACACACATACACACACACACACACATCCTATGCATACAATCATTCCATGTGAACACATGAGTAGCCAATCACACCGCACACTTGCAAATAGAAGAGTCCAAGGAAGAATCAGTCTTGCAATGTTTTCTTTACAACCCATATGTGACATGAAACTATTCGACGCCGACAGGATTTTGTACTCCTATGCCAGACGCAAAGGTTTGTCCGACTAAGTCAATGACTCTCCTTGCACATCACATCGGGGTACAGGCTGAGGATAGTTGTAAAATCAGTTGGTGGATGGATCTCTCGAGGTAGGCCAGCAAAATAATGGATTCGCCTGTCACGCCTGTCGTGAAAGTGGTGTAGCGGTCGAGAAAACAGCTGAGACACCTGCATGCAAAGATTTACTCAACCTCAATCAACTTCAGAGAATTCTTCAACCTGACTTCTGAAGCCATTCGAGTTGAACGCTGCACAGCAGAGTAGTCTATCACTAGCCGATTATTGCCCACTTCTGTTGAATCAACTTACGCATCCGTAACTCCACGTTTGTATCATTTGTTGTTTTCAGAAATACAACAAGATGGCCCATCCTTGGAGACCAGATGTAAGTTGATTGCAGACTTAAAACATTCATTCATCTAATCATGTATTCGTTCAAAGTTATTCATGAGCCGATTAAGCTCAGGTGGATTTCTTCCTCACTCATCATACCGTGGTGTGGTCTGGTGTGGTGTGGTTTGGTGTGGTGTTTCCATAGACATCGAAGATATTCCTCAACGAAGCTCTCCCCAACCAATGAAAGCAGTTGCAGTGACTTCTTGAGATACACATGGGTCGTTCGACACTGACCAACACCGACAAAATTCTGCACATTCCAACTGACCCACATACTCACCAATCCGCATTGTGAATCTGGTCAATATCTCTGGCGAATCGTGTTCACATAATGGATGATGAAACAATTCGGATGGGTGACACTGGAGACAACCGGCTACAGTGTCTTACCTGTTGAAGTGAGCAGATGACCAGATGATTTCAGAAGATAATTGGAAGTATTCCTGTGTGACACTTGTACTGCTTACCACCTCGAATGAGAAATGAACACCACTGCCAGTTGGTGGTTATGTACCCAGCATTTTTGATTTGTCAGAGAATGTACTCCTGCAATTATCACTCACTGGGTCCAGATTTCGCTGAAATTTACGTTGAAATTCATTACAGTGTGATTCATCTTTGGTTATTTTTGTGAAACTTGCACTACAGTGTATTGTCACCTCTGGTCGGTTTGCATACTACCTGCCTGCTATGACTTGTACACGAATGTGGAAGCAAGAACTGGAAGTAGATAATCATGTGGTGAATTTATTACCCACTGTGTCAGAAATGTGTGGGGCTGTTTATCTCGCCCAATCCACTCTCATCACTACATAGTCGTGTGTGCATTTGTGTCTTGGAAGATTTGAGTTGTGCTGAACACTTTGCTGAATGATGAAGTTCTTCTGGTCCGTTATACTTCATTGTGTGTGTGTGTGTGTGTGTGTGTGTGTGTGTGTGTGTGTTAGTGGTGATAGGAATGAGAAACAGGGTTGTAGTGGATTTCAAATGATTTCGTTTCACTTTTCAGATCTCTATACCACATATGTGCTCATTCGGCATTTCGCAATGAGAAGTCATCCATGCTGAATCACGTTGCGAATGACAGTGAATGTTTCTCGATGAGTTGTCAATCAGCGTCAGTTTTAATCCATCCCTCTCTCTACATATTGCATGGTGGTTAGCAGATGACACTGTGTTCATATGAATGTCAGCAAACACTGAATATTAGGGAGGAGAATGTGACACTGGCATGATCGATTTTATGTGTTACCGTACTTGTCTGGCTCTCCCAGTTACCTCTCCTCTTCTTTTGATTTTATTCAGTGAGGGTGTTAACGGATTTCTTGGCCGAAGTGCAGAGTAAGTTGAATATTTCTTAAAACTTGTGAATTGTCATTTGTTGAAGGACATCGCTACCAGGCTTCTTACATGTGACTTAGCTTCCGTTGAGCATTGTTTACGAGTGTTTCTGCATTCCATTCATTCTCATATCAGAGTAACACATCTCGAGTGAGGACAGCTGCCAACTCAGTGATTTTCGAGTGTATTCATGTAGCTGAAGATACTACTGACATTCACCGTGATCGTCACTCGAATCCCCAGTCATCTGCAAAGACATCCATCGATGGCTATCTCATACAGATAGACATTGGGTGGAAACTGACTCTCCACAGAAATATATTTCGCCTTCACCAGATGCCTCACACGCAAAACTACTTCCATCCCTTCACATGGTGGCTTGATCCACTCCTCAATGTCGTAAATCAAGGTGTTGTTCTCATCATCATTGCAGTGAAGATTTTTTTTATCATGATGTGCCAATTTTCGACGAACCTCTGTTCACGTATTCTCATCTTCAGCCATCTAGTGTTTCACTTGGACTGATTCGATTTCATCAGTCTATGCATCTCGTGGACACACCGTTCTAACAATTAATCAACATCGTCCACATTCATCGTCATAGAATATTCGTTCTTACCAACACCAAGTTTTGAAACACGTAGCCGAACTGTGCAAGTCACAGATTTCCATGTCACTGGTAATTAAACACGAATATATGCTGTAGCATAGTGCCTAATTAAGTGTCTCCGCATTTCATCGAATTGGTCTCATTTCCTTTCCACTACACCTGCCTTTCACTGTATCCTCTCGTTCTCCACATTTCCTCTTTCATCTTTTTAGGAAACACTACACGAAGAACTACACCGCGGACTGTTGAAGTTTAACTGCTGTTAGATAAAGCAGTGCTGAATCCAATCTATCATATGCTGTACAAAAGTATATTCTGACCACATAAACATTGTTATTTGGCTTGCCTTTTCTCCACTAGAAGTTTGTTGATGAGGTTATGTGAATTTGTCTCCAAGAAAGTCACAACCAAAGCGATTATCCAACAATAAACCAAACCCACGAGATGCACCTAAAATCTAAAACATAGAATTCATCTGAAATACGATTCTTTGTGAATAAACAATAGTGAATGATAAATTGCGAACGAGGAACAATGAGGTATGTGTGGGATCATTGCTATCGTAACTAGCTGACAGAGAGTGCATCAACAGTACGACAGCGAGACTGTGTTCAAGGCAAGCCATTAAGGAAATATGATGCACGCACATTTGTTCCCACGATGAAGTAAAGACATAGGATAAGCAAATGTTGAAGATAACATGCGGGTGACATGAGGGAGCAACGAAGGGAATACCAATACTATCATGAACCGGGAAGGCTAGTTATGCCTAGAGATGTTACATGATGATGACTGAAGAGAGTAGACAGCCGACGTGAGGAAGAAGTATCATAAAAGGAAGACATTAACTGAGCTACTCAATATTATTGCATAGTATAAAACCAAAGATGTAGGAATGGATGCCTGGGAAAGTGGGCACAAGGTGGGGAGGGAATGAACACCATCCCCTGAAAGCCAGCATCGCTTTCCTTGACTACCTGTTAGTATATACAGAAATGGTACAGTTTACTGTCGTCACAACTGTATATACTAGAGGCATGGAGTAGTTGCCATCCACCCCTTCTAAAAAACAGAGCCTACGAATATCTCGTCCGATGGCATCCCACATTTGCCTTTCTTATTCGTCCATCGGAGTCAGTAGTGACGACACTCGTAATGATTGCTTAAGTGAAATGATTGGGTGATGCAGGTTCCTCAGTGTGCAGTAGGTCCCCTACTTGTAAGTTTCTCCACTCCTTCATCCACTTGGTGTGCGATTGTAGTGTAGTCAAGTATTCTCACCCTGATCACCTCCAAAACGTGGCCCTCAGTCATCCTACCTACCTTCGTTTTTCCTTGAGATGTTTATGCAAATGAGGTGGTCGTTGAGCGTGAACAAGTCCAGAAGATTGGAGTGATTGCTTCGACTCGTGGGATGGTTGACGGAGAGTATTTGTTTAGTGTGGGTCTTTGCTTCCCAGTCCATTTCATAGGTGTCAGGCAAGGCCATCTCATGACTAACCGTTGCCAATCTCAAGCTGGTATTCACCACGAACTGATGTCAGCTGGAGAACAATTGAAAACGTGGAAGCATTGGAGATCTGTCTCGTCCCAGTGTGTGATTCCTCAGTGGTGCATGCCCATGACCCAACCAAGTATCATTGGAATGGAGTTAATTTTGACACCGATGGAGAAATTGCAAGAAGCAAAATTTCGACAACATGACACTCTATTGTGAATGCACAGGTTCACAAGCAAGTGCGGTTGCTCACTACCTCTTATAAATGTTACTACGAACAGAAACAAAGTTTCACTACACTGAAGCCTGAAACTATTACAATGGCTAATTTCGCATGGTTGGAGCGACAAATGAAAGATACACTTTAACACTTCCACGCAATTGTCACTTCCTATGTGCCTCAGTGACTGAATAAATTCGCATTCACTGATGCTTTCCCCACACCATAACCTTAACCCTAACCCCAAACAGACAAACGAAAGCCAAGATGTAGTTTGACGTCATAAGTATCTACTGCGGAAATCTGTTTCTTCAATCTGTGAACCACTTCCTCTCATTGTTCCAGTTGCCCAGTTAGGAGAAAACAAGTGGTTGTGGAGCATAATTCGGAAGGAAATCTGAGATTCTATGAGGTCGACGTCATGACAGCATCACGCATTTCCTTTGTGACAGTTTAACGCAGACGTTTTGTTAAGTGGAGTTGGTGATTTCGAAATGACACCACTGAGCATTGAAGCACGCTTCAAGGCCTATAGGGACTTTCAATCATCTGACACAAATTGATTGTTTGTCCATGCGCAGTGCAATCAACGTGCTGCTTCGAATCTCATTGTGGTCGACACTTTTCATTTCACCTTCCATCATCACCCAGTATCAATAAGGTGGCCCAGTTGTACACGGAGTCAATATGAAGAGTGAGAATGAAGGCACTGGTCAATTAGTGAGGATCGTCTATGCATAGAAAACAGACTGTGTTATATTTGATGAACCAGGTTTGTCACAGCCTTGCATTCAATAGAAAGGCGTGTATAGCAGGATGATTTTCCAAAAGATTCCAGAACGACCTGTTGATCAACTACCAACATCTAACTGCGAAACACTAGACAGCCCATTAATAGACACAGTGAACATTGGCCACTGATGATGTGCAGGTGCTGGGGTCGTTTGCCAAACCAGTTGCATACACAGTTGTGTTGATAGTGAACTGGATTCACTGCAATGCAATTGACTCAGGAGAACAATGTATTACTTCATAAGCTGTGCACAAATAAACGAATATTTGGGAAATAAATGTGCACAGTGACTGTTTGATACAGCAGTTGTCACCTTGTATCTCATTCCATTAGCTGTGCCTGATAAATGCCAATATTTATCTCGACTGTTTGTATCCGCTCACTCATTTAAGTCAACTAATTATACTACTTATATTGCGTGTATATTATAGTAGCCGCGTAATAAATGTGTCAAAGTTTAAAACACTCATCACATGCATGTCTTCGCATGGTCAGCGTTCATTTCAGTTCATCGGTTACTCCTCTTCTTATTTAACCACATAACTCCCTTTTCCACTCATTTTGTATCATTTGGACTATTATACAGAGCTCATTTCTTGCTTTAAGGCAAATTGATTCTCCCTAGATGAACTGACACAGCCACATACTGTTTGTCTCTTCCCAGTATAACGTCGCATTTCGTTATGCAATATTGACTGTCGATAGTCTCGATGAGCTGAAAGACGCCTGGAAATACATCACCATTTGAGGTTTAAGTTTTTCATTATAATTAATTTCCGACTTCGTATTATCGAACCGTGTCTCCATTTCATGATTCTGAGCTTCACTTGAGCATTCGATGCTGGATATCTACTACGAAATACCAGCGGAGCGTGAGACTCAAACGGCCATCAAAGTGTTTTATTTTGTTAATCACTGGTCATAACAGTCATTCTGGAAGCCAGACTGACAGCTGCTACATGGCTGAATGCTAGTGTACTCGTCATGAGATCTGACAGTTCTTGACTGGTTGTCCCAATTGGTTGAGGGTATACACTGCTGACGCCGTCTATTTCAGGATGAAGCAGCGTTGTCCAGTGATCTCAAACTTTCAATGGTTCCTCACCATCTTCCTCGTCCCATGACAACAGCTCCCTTCATAACGCTGAAATGTTTCGATGCATAGTTGACTAGTGACATGACTGAAACTGTGGAGGGAAGAAGTTGATAGTGATCGTATTTGTGTACGCTACTGAGCACTTTTGAATTGCAGTGAGAAGCGTCGCTGGTGATAACCATTCACCTTCCAAACTATCTGTAGGTGGAACATTATTTCATATCATATCCATTAAGGTTAGTAAAATCTGTTCCTCTGAAGTTAGTTGATCAGTATAAACATGTTTCACGTCAGCAGAAAACTATTTGAAATCAGCAAGTACAATATACTTGTTCTATTCTGTTAGGTAACTGTTTTACAGAGTATGCAAATCTGATAAATTCTGAAATCAGTATTGAGTAGATAATCTGTGTTATGCAACCTACACGGTTATATTTCACACGTGTGATCATGTTTTCGAAATCCAATCCACAAGTAATGAACAGCTGAAACTAATCATGCATTATCAATAGCTTATACTCTCCATCCTCCATCTTAGTATTCACAAGCATGGTCTAAGTTGGTTTCATTCAGCCTTCTTCATCAATTGTGCTATAACTATTGCCATCATTCGCACACATACACATACACACACACAGACACAGACACAGAATTCACAGTATTGACAACACCTAACATATGTTTTATCCACTGAGATTAGTCTTGTTCCAGTGATGACCTCGCTCGAATTTTCTCCCCTCGATCTACTGACTTCCTACAAAGTATAAACACAACTACACACCTTGATACTGAAGTCATCACAAACGAATTTTTGGTTCTTTCTATTCCCCAGTAGAATACGCGTGACATGGGAGAGTCAGAGATTTTGGATTGTCCAGTCAAACGACGCCAAAACGGAGATTTAGTCACTACTACCTACAAAAGTGCAGTTGACACTTAGACTTCCTTCAGGTCATCTCATCCGATATCCACCAACGCAATCCTGATCAAATGCCTGAGTAGAGTAACAGGGCATGAAGACTGGCTATTAAGATAGAAAGTCGAAGTCAGGATAAGAAACACAGACAATTCAATATAACTCAGCGATTACCCCATGAGTTTATCCAAAAACATATGAGGAATATTAGGAAGAGTACTATGGATAAGACATCTGTAGACACTAACAGTGTCAATTATGAAGCTACGGAGAAGTACTTCAATGTCTTTATAGTTAATTGCATGAAGAAGGGAGATTAGAAGCCCCACGCAGAGCGGTACTTAAACTTGAAAACTCACTTCAAGAAAAACCATATCGGTTAAGGGATCGTATCAAACCTATCAAGTAAGTGAATTTCGTCCATCAGATTCTCTTATGACTGTGAGGTCAAGTACACCGGTCAAACTAACCAAACAGGGTCAACCAGGTTAACAAGGCCTAGAAATTTGGTTAAATATAGAACGGTACGCCTTAATAAGATAAGAAATTTAGAAAGCAGCTGAACAATAGCCAGGCATGTCGTTACTCACAACCGTGCAATGGGTAGGAAAAGATTGGCGATTTCAAAAAGTAACATGGGTAGGTGGAGAGAGACAGACTCATAACATAGCTGACATCTGATAAATGTAACAGAAATGAAGCAACACCAATTCCGAATAATATGTGGAAATTTCCACCACCACCAATTAGATGGAAGAATAAAAAACCATAGGACAATAAAAACTAGGCCAAACATTTTTGTGATTGCCTTAATGAGAACATGAGCAATAAATTTTGTTGCAAAAGTCATCAGCAGATAATACGATTTCAATGGTCATTTATCATAGTTGTGCAGTATATCAGCACAGTCTACTCTGCGCTGCACTGCTTTGCACTGCACTGCACTCACCAGCATCAACGAAAACACAAGCTAACAAATGCGATGCACACCCAAAGTAAACATGCTTATGTGTTCTCACCAACCAACTTTCCAGGCCTGATCCACTACTTAAAGTCAGTTTTATTAGGAATTTACCCACATTGAACTGCTCGAACATTGTGCTAAAATACATCAGCTACTCATGAGTAGTATGAAAATGACGAAAAGAAATTTCGGTAGTGCCAGTCCTATCTTCTCCTTCACTTTGTCACATAGTCAGTCTCTTCCAAAATCTCGGCTGCATTGGTTTATTACCTTCAAGTCCACCGAATATTTATTCAATGATTTAAAGGCAGTGGCTGTGATGCATCTTCATATCTTGTGAATATTTACTGTCCAATACATTTAAACTACACAGGAACGAATGTTCAACAATAAACATTCGCATGATACAAAGTCCTTCCAAATGGATGGCTTAGTTTCAAAATTTTCATTTTGTAGTCCGACAGAATCTTTACAGTCATCTTCCTCAATGCAATACAATAGGCTATCAGAATCTATTCACACCAGATCACATAATGTAGTTTAATTCACAGATGATGTAATTTCTTTCTTTGAGTGTTGTCAAACATGCTCAATTGTGTACATACATCCCTATTCTATTCACTTACGCTAGTGTTCACAAATCCATAGAGGTTATTGAATGTAGCTAGTCATTGTTAAGATGAGTTTCCATCACAAATTCTCGGATCATGTGCCCAATAGGCCTCGAGGGGAAGTGAGATGGTGTATGCATGTGTTTGTATAATCTGAAAAGTATCTCCAAACATATCATCAATAGATGACAACACCATATTGGGAAACTAGCTAACAAATCATGTTAACATAGAAGGAGAAATTCAATAGGAATATCATAAATGGAGCTTCTAAGCTAAAAACTTCCTTCAATTAGGATCATGAAATTGAAAAATGCAGCAATCTAACAGTGCATCTACATGAAATATTAGTATCCAAATGATACAGCAGTTTATTTATGAGCCTTCTAACTGTTGAATAACTGATTTCTTCTTTCACTTCCAAAACTTTCAATCTTGTGAAAACCCTATGTATACAGACACAGACACCTTACTGCCTATTCACAAAACAACCGACCAACTCAAAACTCCTAAGATTAACACATATTAATTATTAGTACATGACTGATAACAATTTTGGTCATTAAAAACTGTTGAAAAACTCCCCCAAGACTGACTTATTACCATTTAGCATTTTACTCATTGGATGAAAGATCACAAAACACACTATAGTTTTTTACTGTAGAAAATTATTATTTACATAATAAGTAGTACCTCACATCCAATGGGCAAGAAATCAAAACTGATATCACATTCATTGAAAGAAGTGTTAGATATTATTAAGATAATAAGATCATGAATAAAATCCTTGTGAAAATGTACATTTTTCAGAACTATTCTATGCAGTTGATATCAAACCACACGATTTTTGAGCAGACAAAATCTGCCTACTATTAAACAGAAGATGTAGTATGCGAATGAAGACAAAAAACAGCATTTGAAATTAAAAATCATGCTTGCAAAATAACTGGAATGTTAGTCTACAATTTAGTGCACAATATCATTGTCAATCCTGTCATGGACAGGATTAAAGCCATTCGAACTTTAATCCCACCTACATGATTACATCCATTCCAATCGTTACAATAGCAGAAGCGTTTAAAATTCATATTCGCATCTCTGAATAGCCCCATGGCAGTTTCAGCTAATGTCTGCCCCTTTAATTTTCCAAGTAAATATTGTTGATAGTCACGTGAATTCACACAGTAACCATGACGACGAAGTTGCGGCATATCTAAACGATATTGTGTATTCAGCAACAGGTCACTAAGGCAACCACGAGTTACAACAGTTTGATCTGTGTGTAAACAACAATGAGAAAAGATAGCACAAAAGTTATTTTCAAAAATGGTAACAGTTGAGTGGTCGCATAAGTAGAATACCTCAGTGTTCTTTAACATACGCCTGTATTTCAGTTTTCCTCCTTGTTTATTTTGGATACACACTAGCTGTTTGAACTATTAACTCACTCTCAGTAAGGTAGTTCTTTATTAACCATAAACCCACACACAGATACCTCACAATTCGAGGTTTGCACTTGACTAGGCACTACTGTTAATGAATAAGCAATCGCATTTCAAACAAGTCATGTGCCTTGTATTCTACGCTTAACTCGAGAGTATTTCTATGAACTGTTGGAGAAACCCTTGTTCAACTAGCTTCCCAATTTCTTGGGAAGAAATTCACAGTGATCCATGTAGAAAATAGTTTGAATAAAATTCATCTTCCCCCATAAATATAAGACAAGACAGAAAGTCATTGATGACTTCACTCCGGTAATAACACCACTGTGTAGTCTTCTAAACTGCTTCACTTCAAGAAGTAATCAAAACCTAGAATTTCAAAATGATCACCTCCAAACATCGTTTCACCAAGCGTATTTCCATACAGTTTTGCTGAACAATAAGCTTCTTCACAAAACCATCAGCTCAGCAATACACAAGGATTAAAATATCAGGTTTCGGTCATTTTAAACTACGCCTAAACACGTGGGTTTCTGACTAAGAGTTGTTCTAATAAAAATCGTGAAAAGAGAGGTTAACTTCAACATGTATTACCTTCAACTTTCTGAATTAATTTCACACAATAATTCTCAATCAATTGTCGACCAGAACACTTCTTCCAGTGCATCAATCTGACATCGATGGGATCACCACAACCTGACTGAGCACTTGTACAAGAGTAACAGTATAATTCTGCTGAAATCACTTCTAAAATAGTAGGTATATATATATACACGCAAACATAGCAATTAGTATGATACGAAGACTGTAGAGTCATGAAATGTTTATGCAGTCTACTGAATATCCCTTCAACGATAATAGTAAAAGGAGAATTTAATCAGTTAGGAAAGCAAGTGAAGTTAGAGAGCAGTAGACAGCATTTTCGCTTTAGTTTTACACTTCACAGGATGGTGCACCGATGACTCCATAATACACAAATCTAACCACCTTCAGGTCACAAAAGCATAAACTTCTATGAAAAACGATTGATTCAATATTGGGGGAAGGGCAAGATACACTCAGAAAGTGACTGAAATGCAGATAGAATGCTACTAAACATTTTCATCTTTCTGGTGAGTTGTGGATGAATTCAAAGAAGAGAAACATTTCACCCCTTCCAAAGTGTACTCGTATCAGTCAGTTTCTAGTTATGCAAAGAAATTAACGTCTACTGACTGGTTACTCTGTAGAACAATTACTTATTCATACAAGAAGCTCAATGAAAAATAGAGAAGATTAGCTAGAACAATCTATATTGTGTTGATGGATTGAGTGACATACCTTAGAAGAGATTTCAATGGCTCACATGTATGCACACATTATCTTCATCCTAACAGTCATAGTGAATTCCAGGATTGTCTGACTCCTTCTTGCTCTCTAGATTCCACTCTCTTCACGGCTTTCTACCATCAGTGGCTTTGTTCGAGAAAAGCTATCTTGCCTTGTGACTCTTCTTCACATGTAAACGCCATCGCTGCTAATTATATTTGACCCGTCTGTGTTGTTTTTGCATAGGATGAATGTATTGTCTATATATCGACATTAAAATGAAAATCCTCTAGTAGATCACTCAAGTAAACCATTCTCCAGTTTCCGTAGGAAAAAGTTCGCAAGTATGAGACGCAGTGGCAAGCCCATTCTGACTCCATTCACTTGTCTGTTCAGTTCACCGTTAGAGTAAACATCAATCGTCCGTCTGAGAAATAATTTTTGGGAACATCTATCGAGATTCCAACATTGATAGACTTTTGTTCTCTGAAGATGAAGAGATGGGTGGATAAAGAGGAATTTCTTTGGGAAAAGTATGTGGACGGGGAAAAGTACACATTTCCTCAGATTCATTCCCCATCACTACAAACGAAGTTCAATAGGAACTTTAAGTTGCAGAACAAAGGCTATATGTTGAGAAGATACAGTTGAGGAGGAACTGGTGACTTCGCACAACACACTAATCGGAAACGCCTATCTTGATATATTCATTAAAAAACATATGATCACAAAAGTGGCAAGAAAATATGTTCCAACGGGTAGCAGAAAACTGATATACATTCAATTAAGAAGTGACGTGTTCACCGAGATACGAATTGTTGATGCATAATTACTCAATATATACATATGACAGTGGAACTTGTATGAAGATGAAGTTATCGAGAAGAATATTCTTTGTCCAGTCAAGTGGCTTCACATTGTGTTATCTCTTTCGTACTACAAGCATTGACCAGTTTATGATAAGGTATTAGCAGGTTGCAATCCCCTGCAAAACCATCACTAGAAGATCTAGATCTCCACAAGAAAACGACCTCATCAACGATCCTCAGCACTATCCCAAGATATAACACCCTTATAATGGATGAAGAAGAAGTGAGATGAGCAAAGGCATTATAGGCCTAACGATGCATATAGCTTTCAACTAGGTAGCTGATAATTAAACACCTAAGTTTGACACCTTATCACTCCATGCAACTGTTTTCGGGGGTTGGATTCACTTACTAAAACTATTCTCATTGAAGTATAGGTAGTCAAAGATTTGTTTTTGTAGAAACCACAAAAGATAGTGCAGTGCTCGAGGGTATTATCCCTTCTCTACCCTATTTGAATGAGTTGTCTGAAACGACTAAATCTCCCATTCTCACACTGGTGGAAGAAGTTACACTCTGAAAACTTACTAAAAGTGATGAGGATATGTTGCCATCATGTGACGGCCTACATGCTCTAGTAGATTGGTCGACTAGATGGTATGAGAAAAATCTCGAAGAAAGACGTCTCACGGCCTTATTGAGAACATAGTTTGTATCTTTCATCTAACTAACATACGTCAGGCTTTATTTAGAATATGCTATTCGGACACCTACACCATGCTTCAAAAATGAAGCTGACATACTAGAACGGATTCAGATAGTAAGAAACAAGATGATCAAAAGGGTTCTCTGAGTTCTCTTACCAAAAATACAGGACCCACCAAGTCTTTCTCTAATGATTTGTCGTGAGATGACATTGATGTCATTTCACAGTATGATGATACACGTAATAATGCTTTGCACACCAAATAAGTTTGTTTCATATTGCAACGTTTATCAAACTGAACACCAAAAAGTTCATTGATAGCGATCAAGCTATAAATAAGTTTCTCTCACAGAGTTGTGAACCATTGGAAATCTAGACGGGAGCTTATACTCTCTCCACCCTCCATTGATACTTTCAAAGCAAGATTAGATCTCCCCACCACTACCACTAGCATGAGTCATAAAATGTCATTGACCTACTGTCCCTTTTCCCGAAGTTTATTCCTTAGCATAATTAAGGAAGCTCAAACAGAAGGTTTAGTGATTTTGTTGGAAATAGTTGAACTAGTTTCATCTCAAATATGGAGCAGCTATGTTAGTGAAAGCATATTGTATGGGATACATGGTACGTGTTCTTCAAGTAAGTATTCTTCCCCACCTTAAAACTTAGAAATACTAGGCTCCTACACCATGAATTCTACAATTCAGGGCAGTGTAAAAGGACACGTTGGCTACAGTCACATAGTTTTCACTTAGTTTATTTGGAAAGCAAAGTACAAGCGAATTTATTCAACATATATATCATTATGGTGCATTTAGATACACACATCGGAACCACATAGTCATTTAGATTGTAGCTATGAAAGAAGAGTGACCGCCTCCAATATGATTCATTGCTTCTAGGCAAATACTGGATACTTGCAAATAAACAGCTTACAAACCTGCCTACTGCCTCATAAAAAATGATAAGAAAATAGCTTATATCATATTTATGGCAAAATATATTCTCACTAGCAGTAAGTCTCTATATAAAAATCGTAGGAGAAAATATGGCTTAAAATAGATTGAGCTCTGTTAGTTTATCTTTGAGCATAATTGTTTCCACGTCTAGTCTCTTGGAGACACGGTTAAGGTGTACAGTCATTTAAGTCAAAAAACTTCCTTGAGCTGTAGATCCCATGAATATATATACATGCATACGTACACACATGCTTTTCAATTTTGGCATACATCCATTCAATCTGGACTGGACTATAAGCATATTCTTGAGTTATCGATCTGAGCTTCATGATGCTTAACCGTTTAGATGTCGATAATATTGTATTATCAATCTTGAGAGTTGGACTGGCTTCAAATGACTTCTCGCTACATCTTTAGTGAGATTAAACGAGGTTTTTAAAACTGAAGGCCAAAATATGGAGAAAACTCGAGTTCCTAACTAAAACATCATTTGCTTTCTTAAACAATGAATATTAGTTCGATATCGATGAAGAGAAGTAGCTGGGTAATGAGTCCATATTTTTTGTTTATGTGACCAATATCGTGAGTGAAGCACAAACGAGCTACTCAGTCATTAGAATGGGATGAAAAAGCTTTTTCAGATCTTATCATGTCATAATAGTGAAACCGGAAAAAATAAATTCTGCTTTAGTGATAATCAACATCATTTCGCACTCAAAGGCACTCCAGCGAGTGAATAAACCGGAGAGTAAAGCAAAACTGAGGTAATTACCAGCTAACAAATGTAGTATTCCTATTGTAGTATTCCAACGGCATCACGATTTCCAGCACTCTAAACAGTCTCCTGTACATGTCCTCATATTGAACTCCACAATAATGCAAACATTGTTTTATTTTACATCCAACTGCAGTCGATTACACCTACTGACTACATTTTCTGTCTCGACAACAATCATTTGATCAACGCAAATCATGTTGCTCCACCAAAGTCTTCTTTCAAAATCCCATACAAAGACAAGTAAAACGACTCAAAATCAGTGAGGAACCATGACTTACGCACAGTAGATGTGTTGAGAATCCAACAGTTCAAGCAGTAGCTATGCTCACAGAGGAGATAAGTCCATTCCTCCCATTTTGTCTTGATCCCAACTCTTGTTGCTTCAGTATACATCTCACTCCTACTGACTGATTATCATCACTTTTCATGTCTACATTGTGCCTCACTTTCACACACTACGACATCTTACATCAAATTACCAAATCAAATTCTCATAATACATACACCCCATTTTCAAATTCCATACGTATTATTATTCCTGAACTGATGATCACACACCGCGATAAGGAAATCCATTACCAAACCTTCAATAAAATCACCATTTCACCCTACATCATACGCTTTACACGAGTTAATGATGAAGTTTCGGCTAATTAGAGACTATTCTGTTTATTTCTTCCTAACGTAAATACGAGAGTTGAGACGTGGAAAATGATTCGTGGAAAACAGAAATTTATTCCTTGAATCACCCTGTGGTTTTGAATGCCTCAACTAGAATTCTGTTCATAACTTACACTACCACTTCTGTAAACATTCTCATAGACATATAAATGTACAGACTTGTGAGAGTGTCTGACAACATATGTTTACCACCATAGTTATTGTTGTAAGCCTTGTGACGTCCTCGCAGACAAAATTATGCATTCACTATGCTCAAATTAATATCCTCAAAGAAAAACAGTATTTAAGAATTTCCCAGGGAAAACGAGGATTGCAATTGCAACACATATATTACAGGTGGTACCAGCACACAGTGGGCACCAACTCATCCACCTAGTAGTAAATACATGCATTAATAGCAACATTCACTTTGGCATAGACTCAGATGCATTCGGAAGTAAGATGATAGGATTGCGGTATCAGCTATCATAGTGTAGAACAGGAATGAACAACGACAGTACTGTTGCAAAAGCAAGAACTCTGCATGCACAGTCAAACGTCTATCTGAAGAATCACAAATCACAACAGTCATCGAAGGGTAACCTTTAAATAAGTGATAAAAAATAGTGTGTAGAATTCAATCAGCACTGAGAACTGCACAACGTGAAATTATTCGCTTCCCAGTGATCAGTCAACTCTCTCAAGTAAACAAAACATTCCAGTACAAAGTATAATCTCATATTCACTGAACGTGCTCATATCATACCACATATCAGTGGTTACATGTGATTTGAAGGAAAAGTAGTCATGTTCTCTGTTGCAACACCTTTCATTACATTCATTCACACATTCATTCATATTCCATCAAATATGCTCATGAACTCACAGTTTCCATACCCATCCCCCTTTCAGCAGATTGCTTCCAACTCAATGATGTCCCATCCATTGTTAGACAATAGTCCTCCGAGTATCGTCCCATGCTTATTTCTTCGAAATGTCAGACCATAAACATCAGTTTTAGACATGAACACAACCTGCATAAACTGCTTAGTTCGCATGGTTCCTGTTCTATTGATAGTTACGTATCAGAGAGTGTGATTTATCTTGGTGTGTGTTTTTCTTCGAACCTTTCCTGGTCTGGTCTTCTCATATCTCATCTCACTAATTTCCGAAAGAAGTCTTCACCTAGTTTTCTATATTAGGAAGCTGAGAGTATCTGGTATTACTCAGACTCTCCTCTTGTGCTTTATAAACTTCTGCATCTTGCCTGTCCTCCTCTACTGCTCCCCCTTATCTTTTCCTGGGTTGCTGAAAAAACACTATGCTATATTACGTGGAGCTTTGGAGATTGTCAGCAGAGTTGGTGGTGTACCCCTCAACATTCGAGTGAAGACTGTTGTGAACAAACATATTAACTCATGTAAACATCTGACAGGAGTTATTTTATCAGATGACCAACATCATCTTCACTCAAAGCTCTCTGCGTGTCGGTCATCTGGAAAGACGAGGAGCAAGTGCATAAGACTCTATGCACATACTACAAAATATAAATCCCTAAGATATCGTATTTTGCTCATCTCCTGTGTGACTAAGAAAACATTAGAAATGAACTGAATAATCAACTTCCATATTTGAAAGCAAATTGACTGAAGATGAACATGTTGCACTTGACATATTATAAATATAACTGCCAATGTGATTGTCTATCTAAATTAACTGTGCATTTCAAGAAAGTTGTAGATAGAGCGAATACTTACATCTTTTCCTTCATGCAACCTATACTTATTTCATTCTGATATATGTATACATATACACTGTCTGTATCCAACTGATGCTACACGACGTGCTGACAATTCTGTAGAGTATTCCACAAACAGCTTTCACAACAAAGTCAATAATATTATCATTATTATCATCATTATTAATATTATAGACACGCGAAGAGGGGGAAATAATCATGAAGGGGATTTCGAATCCTGGATCATATGAAGGAGAATTGTAGTCGATATTATGAAATTCTTTATTCAGAGACTTGATTTTACATCGTATCTAAGATTACTATCACGGGAAACATACCCGAAGTTGAAAATACTCGTCTCTCCATTTACTTCCCAGTGAACACCATCCACATCACTCCAAATGTGATTTCCATTCAGAAGAAATAGGTATCTCCAAGCATCCCACGCTTCCGATAAATGCACGTCTGCTGAAATTGCTAGAATCACAAACAAGCACAGAATTTTAAACCACACGCAGTATTCCCCAACTAGTGAGATGTAAAATTCAACTGAAATACATCTCTGCAGTGGATTCGCTTACAAGGATTATTATTGAATAATTTCAATTGATTTAACAGTCAAATTGTGGCAGGTGAGAATATCTCTCAACACTCAGTAGAAAATGTACTCAAACATTCTCTTTCTCTTAACCACCTGATCAAATGAACGAATCTCACTCCAATTTTCTCCTCTCCATCCACTTTTTCATCGTCTCAAGAGTATTTCCTGACTCCATTTGATGTTGCATAAAAGTACTGAGAAAGTTGTATTCAATAATTGGTTTCAAATTTTGTCTCTTATCTCCTTCACTCATTTCGGAATACCAGTTAGATGTTGCCAGTTCACTGACATTTCTCCTCATATTTGTGCTCACTTGCAGCAATGACACAATTGTCTCACGGATACACGGGTCAACTCTGAAAAGTATTGGAGCCACCAACCTGCATGAATTCCTCTTCATGTCATTCAACAATGTGGACATTTCTTTATATTCCAGAAATGGAAGTCTACCTGTTATCAGTAGATGCATGATTATACCAACAGACCAGGAATCCATTTGAGATGACTTCTTATTCCACAAGTCATTCACCGTTTGGCAGATATTCTCCAAGGAGTTCAAATGAAAGTCAGCAGCGGAATCCACTACCAGATCCAGATATTCAGGTGATAAGTAGATAAACATTTGATTAATATTGTTAGTCAACAAATTGATTTCTGTCAGCACACTGAAATCCAGTGCCAATGAAACTGAAGTTGAGCTGTCTGTTTTAAAGAAAATATTGAATGGTTTGATATTTCCATGAAAAATATTTCTGCCATGCAGATAATCAAGAGCCAGACATAGATGATGTACAATATGACAAACATCCTCCACGTGGAATGATGCTCTTTGTTGAAACCATTCAAAAAGATTGCCATAAGGACAGAAGTTGGTTAAGATTGTGAATTTAGTTTCATCTATGCCAATTTCATAGGATACAAGAAAATCTTTATCCAGTGTAGACTGAGATTCTTGAAATCGTTGTAACAATTTTAAACGAAATATATTTTGAAAAATATTCTTCCATACATGTGTAATTGGCCAGTGTTTTAAATTGAATTCCTTGCAAATCACTTTCTTGTTCAACGGTACAATGACACCACAACGATAAGACGTGAATTCATTCAACTGAGTGGCGCCAAATGCAATTTTCAATATGACCTTCTCCATTTTTCATCTTTCACAGTGTCTACGTTACTTAATAGGGAGTAAATATTTACACTCATACACAGAGAGAGAGAAAGAGAGAAGAATACTTTTCTCGGTCTCCTGTTTTATAAATATATATCTATTCCAATGGCTTGTGAGTAATCTTGTCACATGTGTGAAGCGTGAATGAGAGTGGGAACACTACTCATGTGACATGTGAAATGGCGTTCCGATAAACAAATTTTGTAGATTAAAAAGTGCTTTAAAAGAGAGGAAATAGGATATTCCTGTAGAAATTGTCGAATTATATGTGAGGGTATGTGCATAGTATGTGATAATGGTTTCCGTGAAATCAGTTGAAGAATCTAGTAGTTTGTATGCTTGAGAAAGCAACTAATTTCCCCCTCGTTCTCAGAGTAGAAGGTGTTTGTCATGACAGTTTCTCTCCTTTACAGATTTACATCACATTACATGTAGGTGATATCATCATCTGAAAATCAAAAGATCAACATACTCACAAACGAATCATATGCTTCAAGTATTTACTTTTGTTGAGATATCAGGAATTGTCTAACCATTTGTTATTGACTTGAGAACACACTTCCAGTTTTGTGCAAATAACTGTAACTAACTAACTAACTTGAATGATCTCTACTAAATGTATAATCAGCGACAATATATACCGGTGTCTATAGCATATCCTGAAAAGTATACACCGTTTAAAGCAATAGTCGTTGCGAACCTATTAGTTTACCTCATACATTTATCAAGAATAAAATTTTTTCAAAAATTGACATAACAAGGCTAATGATTGAAAGGACACGAAGACTTGAGGTTTGCTTATTCCTGCATTCAGAATACTCAACAAAGGAGAGGTTCATGCTACACACCTCTGGGTTCCTCGGAAACTATATGTTGTATTCAGATAGTGAGGCAGAATTCACTCAGTCACATCTTACGACTTCTGTCGATTTGTGACATTGTACAACCATCATCCACCCACAGTCACCAAACTTTCCAGTTCTAATTGGCAAGCTACACATATTTGGACTTCAAATGAGAAGACGTGAGTGATGCATATAGTAAACTAATATCCTCAGTGGAAACAAGTATCCTTACTTCGGATTGGATAGTAGTCAGGCTATATCACACACAAATCGATGGAAGTGTGAAAATGTGTTTTGAATGATAAGATATTTCTCACAAAACCTGACTGTTTATGCCTTCATCCTTCATGAGGTCACGTGTTCACTGAGAGCAAAACACCTGTCCAGTTCACTAATATTTCAAGAGGATCTTCGAATCACACCATACAAGAATTAGAACTACTTGCAAATCAGTTACACCCACTCTGCGAAGCACTCAGTGAATATTTTTCCGTCAATGAACAGATGTGCTCTGCCTTCCCCACAGTAAACGTCAACCATTTCAAATGCAACTGGGAATGCTTCCAACATTCTACAATGACATGCAGATGAGTGAATACTCAAAACTACTCATTTATAGTTATTTGCACAAAACTGGAAGTGTGTTCTCAAGTCAATAACAAATGGTTAGACAATTCCTGATATCTCAACAAAAGTAAATACTTGAAGCATATGATTCGTTTGTGAGTATGTTGATCTTTTGATTTTCAGATGATGATATCACCTACATGTAATGTGATGTAAATCTGTAAAGGAGAGAAACTGTCATGACAAACACCTTCTACTCTGAGAACGAGGGGGAAATTAGTTGCTTTCTCAAGCATACAAACTACTAGATTCTTCAACTGATTTCACGGAAACCATTATCACATACTATGCACATACCCTCACATATAATTCGACAATTTCTACAGGAATATCCTATTTCCTCTCTTTTTAAGCACTTTTTAATCTACAAAATTTGTTTATCGGAACGCCATTTCACATGTCACATGAGTAGTGTTCCCACTCTCATTCACGCTTCACACATGACACATGTGACAAGATTACTCACAAGCCATTGGAATAGATATATATTTATAAGACAGGAGACCGAGAAAAGTATTCTTCTCTCTTTCTCTCTCTCTCTCTCTGTGTGAGTGTAAATATTTACTCCCTATTAAGTAACGTAGACACTGTGAAAGATGAAAAATGGAGAAGGTCATATTGAAAATTGCATTTGGCGCCACTCAGTTGAATGAATTCACGTCTTATCGTTGTGGTGTCATTGTACCGTTGAACAAGAAAGTGATTTGCAAGGAATTCAATTTAAAACACTGGCCAATTACACATGTATGGAAGAATATTTTTCAAAATATATTTCGTTTAAAATTGTTACAACGATTTCAAGAATCTCAGTCTACACTGGATAAAGATTTTCTTGTATCCTATGAAATTGGCATAGATGAAACTAAATTCACAATCTTAACCAACTTCTGTCCTTATGGCAATCTTTTTGAATGGTTTCAACAAAGAGCATCATTCCACGTGGAGGATGTTTGTCATATTGTACATCATCTATGTCTGGCTCTTGATTATCTGCATGGCAGAAATATTTTTCATGGAAATATCAAACCATTCAATATTTTCTTTAAAACAGACAGCTCAACTTCAGTTTCATTGGCACTGGATTTCAGTGTGCTGACAGAAATCAATTTGTTGACTAACAATATTAATCAAATGTTTATCTACTTATCACCTGAATATCTGGATCTGGTAGTGGATTCCGCTGCTGACTTTCATTTGAACTCCTTGGAGAATATCTGCCAAACGGTGAATGACTTGTGGAATAAGAAGTCATCTCAAATGGATTCCTGGTCTGTTGGTATAATCATGCATCTACTGATAACAGGTAGACTTCCATTTCTGGAATATAAAGAAATGTCCACATTGTTGAATGACATGAAGAGGAATTCATGCAAGTTGGTGGCTCCAATACTTTTCAGAGTTGACCCGTGTATCCGTGAGACAATTGTGTCATTGCTGCAAGTGAGCACAAATATGAGGAGAAATGTCAGTGAACTGGCAACATCTAACTGGTATTCCGAAATGAGTGAAGGAGATAAGAGACAAAATTTGAAACCAATTATTGAATACAACTTTCTCAGTACTTTTATGCAACATCAAATGGAGTCAGGAAATACTCTTGAGACGATGAAAAAGTGGATGGAGAGGAGAAAATTGGAGTGAGATTCGTTCATTTGATCAGGTGGTTAAGAGAAAGAGAATGTTTGAGTACATTTTCTACTGAGTGTTGAGAGATATTCTCACCTGCCACAATTTGACTGTTAAATCAATTGAAATTATTCAATAATAATCCTTGTAAGCGAATCCACTGCAGAGATGTATTTCAGTTGAATTTTACATCTCACTAGTTGGGGAATACTGTGTGTGGTTTAAAATTCTGTGCTTGTTTGTGATTCTAGCAATTTCAGCAGACGTGCATTTATCGGAAGCGTGGGATGCTTGGAGATACCTATTTCTTCTGAATGGAAATCACATTTGGCGTGATGTGGATGGTGTTCACTGGGAAGTAAATGGAGAGACGAGTATTTTCAACTTCGGGTATGTTTCCCGTGATAGTAATCTTACATACGATGTAAAATCAAGTCTCTGAATAAAGAATTTCGTAATATCGACTACAATTCTCCTTCATATGATCCAGGATTCGAAATCCCCTTCATGATTATTTCCCCTCTTCACGTGTCTATAATATTAATAATGATGATAATAATGATAATATTATTGCCTTTGTTGTGAAAGCTGTTTGTGGAATACTCTACAGAATTGTCAGCACGTCGTGTGGCATCAGTTGGATACAGACAGTGTATATGTATGCATATATCAGAATGAAATAAGTATAGGTTGCATAAAGGAAAAGATGTAAGTATTCGCTCTATCTACAACTTTCTTGAAATGCACAGTTAATTTAGATAGACAATCACATTGGCAGTTATATTTATAATATGTCAAGTGCAACATGCTCATCTTCAGTCAATTTGCTTTCAAACATGGAAGTTGATTATTCAGTTCATTTCTAATGTTTTCTTAGTCACACAGGAGATGAGCAAAATACGATATCGTAGGGATTTATATTTTGTAGTATGTGCATAGAGTCTTATGCACTTGCTCCTCGTCTTTCCAGATGACCGACACGCAGAGAGCTTTGAGTGAAGATGATGTTGGTCATCTGATAAAATAACTCCTGTCAGATGTTTACATGAGTTAATATGTTTGTTCACAACAGTCTTCACTCGAATGTTGAGGGGTACACCACCAACTCTGCTGACAATCTCCAAAGCTCCACGTAATATAGCATAGTGTTTTTTCAGCAACCCAGGAAAAGATAAGGGGGAGCAGTAGAGGAGGACAGGCAAGATGCAGAAGTTTATAAAGTACAAGAGGAGAGGCTGAGTAATACCAGATACTCTCAGCTTCCTAATATAGAAAATTAGGTGAAAAATTCTTTTGGAAATTAGTGAGATGAGATATGAGAAGACCAGACCAGGAAAGGTTCGAAGAAAAACACACACCAAGATAAATCACACTCTCTGATACGTAACTATCAATAGAACAGGAATCATGCGAACTAAGCAGTTTATGCAGGTTGTGTTCATGTCTAAAACTGAAGTTTATGGTCTGACATTTCGAAGAAATAAGCATGGGACGATACTCGGAGGACTATTGTCTAACAGTGGATGGGACATCATTGAGTTGGAAGCAATCTGCTGAAAGGGGGATGGGTATGGAAACTGTGAGTTCATGAGCATATTTGATGGAATATGAATGAATGTGTGAATGAATGTAATGAGAGGTGTTGCAACAGAGAACATGACTACTTTTCCTTCAAATCACATGTAACCACTGATATGTGGTATGATATGAGCACGTTCAGTGAATATGAGATTATACTTTGTACTGAAATGTTTTGTTTACTTGAGAGAGTTGACTGATCACTGGGAAGCGAATAATTTCACGTTGTGCAGTTCTCAGTGCTGATTGAATTCTACACACTATTTTTTATCACTTATTTGAAGGTTACCCTTCGATGACTGTTGTGATTTGTGATTCTTCAGATGGACGTTTGACTGTGCATGCAGAGTTCTTGCTTTTGCAACAGTACTGTCGTTGTTCATTCCTCTTCTACACTATGATAGCTGATACTGCAATCCTATCATCTTACTTCCGAATGCATCTGAGTCTATGCCAAAGTGAATGTTGCTATTAATGTATGTATTTACTACTAGGTGGATGAGTTGGTGCCCACTGTGTGCTGGTACCACCTGTAATATATGTGTTGCAATTGCAATCCTCGTTTTCCCTGAGAAATTCTTAAATACTGTTTTTCTTTGAGGATATTAATTTGAGCATAGTGAATGCATAATTCTGTCTGCGAGAACGTCACAAAGCTTACAACAATAACTATGGTGGTAAACATATGTTGTCAGACACTCTCACAAGTCTGTTCATTTATATGTCTATGAGAATGTTTACAGAAGTGGTAGTGTAAGTTATGAACAGAATTCTAGTTGAGGCATTCAAAACCACAGGGTGATTCAAGGAATAAATTTCTGTAACGGTATCAGATATTTCGCAGCCAACTTATGGGAGTTTAATTAAATAAACCGATAATAGTATAAACTTTTTTTAAGAATGAGAGATGTCTGATGGTGTCGATGAATGAATCAATAAATGGCAATGAAGATTTCATCGAAATTTTGTTTGCTTGCAATACTGAAGTGATTGATAAGGCTAGACAAAAGAAGAATGGAATGATGAAGTTTGGCCATCTATTTACATAATGACTAAATGTGTGATAATCACACATTTCATAACAGTCAACATATATGATGAAGGTATTCCTTTTTTCAATACATAAATCCACGTTTCCATCGTTCACTTAGGGTTTGTGAGGATTAATTGATTCCAACTCTCCCAGGATACATAAAATATATAGTCATGAGCAACTTCGTAGATTAACTGATACTCAGAATTTCTCTTATGATGGCGCAAACCATTTTAATCTGATTTTTTCTGTCCATCAAATCTCCAAGAATCCCACTAATGATCGATTTTGTGATTCACCTTATAAGCCTAATTGTTACGTGTATAAAAGCTCGAATTATTTAGCTTCTCTGAGTATGGTCTACTTGACTGGCTATGATATGTTCTTTAAATGAGCGCTATTCTCAAGTGCAATAGAATGAAATACATTTTACACCAACTTACTAGTTGTTAGATAATAATAAATATAGTTTCACTTCATTTACATCTAGATATATCTGTTTCCATGCATAGACACATTGTTAACCCAGCGATAAGAAAAATGAACGAATTACTGAGGCCCAGTAAATGTATGATTAGTTTTTTTACTCCATTCGATGATATGCTCAGACGTGATTACTTTGAAACGACAATTTGATGAGGATAGAATATTCTTTTGGATAACCTTTTTCCTCAAGCTCAACAGTCATATATCCTTGTGACCTCATCAAAGAGTAAGTGTATGAAGGCAAAACTGAGATTTTATATGACAATCAATCATCACTACAGTTTAGAATAATCAGTTACTAGATGGTTGAAATCATATCTGGGAAAGTTGCCTGTTCATAAGCTGATCATGGTAGTTTTATTCTTTGCATGTGTTTCTTTTATACACATATATTTCAGGTTGTTTAATCTGAATGACTACAGATTCTCTTATTTACAGTATTCATTATGTTATACTTTTCGGTAAATTATTGGAGACACGGTATTTGAAAGGAAATGATTGATTCAGATCAAATTTATAATCTATTTGAACTAAGTGAGGTAATATCAAGCTACTTACTTTTTTCGCTACACTTTTAATTAGCTAGTATTGAGAAAGGTGTTCATTAACTTGGAAAATTTAATTATCTAGTCAGTTTCAAACATACTCTTTTTCTGATAATATTTTACATAACTTATTTACTTATTAATTCTTGAATTCCATGCTCCAAATTGATACACATTAACGTCTTTGAAAATAAACCAACAATATATGATAGTTATTAACTGAATATGTCTTATTTAACCTATTCAGGAAGCGTTAAATATACTGGTAAACACTAAACAACCACTAAATCAATAAATCTGATATTTTTCTGTAGTGCATTTCAAAGTAACCTCACCTGGTTAACTAGTTCACTAGATACTAGCCGGTCCTAAGTCCGGGTAAAGAGGGAAGGTTGGGCATAGGGCTAGCAACCCTACCTCGCAAAACAAATCAAACCGCTAAAGAAACTTCAAAGCACAAACAAAATGGGAAAAATGAAAACAAAATTATTGCTTGCTGGAACCGGAGAGACGAAATGACGCCGGTTGGTGAAAGCCATTGGGAAGCCCATTGGCCATGTGTCTCCTCTCTCTCTCTCTCGATGAGAGCGAAAGTAAACATGGAGACATGGAATGTCCGCACCATGTTTGAACCCAGCCATGCAGCCCAGATTGCAAAAGAGATGAAGAGGTATCATACTGAAGTGCTAGAAATTCGCAAAAGCAGATGGAATGGGAGTGGACTCTCCAAAATGTCAACCGGAGAATCAATAATCTACTCCGACACTGTCACCCAGACGACAACCACGAGCACACTGAGTTATGGAGTGGCCATCATGATGTCCCCAACAGCATCGAGGGCTGTCTCTCATGCAGTGGGAACCAATCTCCTCCAGCATCAGGATCATGACAGCAAGGTTCAACTCAAAAGGAAGGAAGGTCACAATCATACAATGCTACACTATGCACCTACAAATAATGCAGAGCACGAGAAGAAGGAGGAATCCTACAGATAACTGCAATCAATACTGGACAAGACCTCAGTTGGCGATATCAAAATTCTAGTGGGTGGGGTGACATGAATGCCCAACTGGAAGCGGACAATACAGGAAGAGAACTCATCATGGGTCGAGAAGCGCTCGGTGAGGTGATGAACGAGAATGGAGAATTGTTTGGAGAATTCTGTGCATTCAACGATATGGTGATTGCAGTGAGGCAGTGTGTTCAAGCACAAGGATATCCACAAAGCGACATGGATTTCACCAGACACCAGGACACACTACACTACAAATTATATCGACTTTATCTCAATCTCAAGAAAGTGGAGACGCAGTCAGCCTACTTGACACAGGGTCAAGAAGAGGAGCAGATGTAGTCTCAGAACACTATATAGTGCAAGGAACCTTCAAAATCAAGTTGGAAGCCTTGAAAGAAGTTGGTGATAGATCACAGTTCAAGTACAACACTCGGAAACTGAAGGATGAAACTACAAAGGAAATTTTCACGGCAGCCATTAGGACAAAATGGGAGATACCGAGGAACATCCCTGAAGAAACCTGTGTGGAAGAACACCGGAAGTCTCTGAAAGCTATGTGGAAAGAAACCTGCACAGCTGTATTAGGAAGGAAGAAGAAAGAAGACAAGGAACGGATCTCGACGGACACATGGAATCTCATAGAGCAGAGAGAGGAAGGTGGTGGAGCAGAAGATAAACCAGTACAAGAATAAACGATGAGAAGACGAACTGAGTACGACATAAAACACTACACGGGACGAAGCAGTAATGAAGAGTGCGCTCAATGACAAAAGACACTTCCACGACATGCTGATAAGTGAAGCAGAACAGGCTGAGGGCTGGTAGGAGAGGGCAGGCAACATTGTATCAAATAACTAGGTTACTATCCAGGAAGAGATCAACACAGATGAAATCAATGAAAGATAGTGAATGAAACCTAGTTACCAAAGAGGAGAAATGAAGGAAACGATGGGCCGACCACTTCAAAAAGCTCTTGAATAGACCACCACCACCTGCACTTCGTCCAGAAATACCACCTACAGCCCAGCCACAGAACTACAAGTGAACACAAGCCGTCCTATGAAAGTCGAAGTCCTGAGCTCCATAAAGCTACTGAAGTGTGGGAAAGCAGCAGGACCAGATGGAATCCCGCCAGAAACACTGAAAACAGACACAGAGACAACAGCGGACATGCTCACACCACTACTGCAGAAGGTCTGGAAGGATGGGATGGTACCGGCAGATTGGAAGAAGGGCTACCTTACCAAACTCCCGAAGAAGGGTGACCTCAGTGTTTGCAAGAACTGGCATGGAAACATGCTCCATCCCTGCCCACCCCAAGCAAAATATTAAGTCGCATCATCCTGGAAAGACTAAAGGATGCGTCGGATTCTAAAATGTGACCGGAACAAGCAGGCTTTAGGAAGTACAAATTATGTGCCGACCAAATTGCAACGCAACGCTTCGCATCATCATAGAACAGATAATAGAATGGCAATCAACTCTCCACCTCAACTTCATCGACTTTGAGAATGCCTTTGAGAACGTCGACCGAGAGGTAATTTGGAAACAGCTCCAATACTACGGAATACCGCAAACCTTTACCAGCCTCACTCAAAAACTATATGAAGACTGCACATGCCAAGTAATTCACTATGGGAAGATCAGTGATGCCTTCGAAGTGACGACAGTAGTGAAACAAAGCTGTCTACTATCTTCCATGATATGCCTGATTGTGGTCGACTGGATCATGCAACAAACAGTGAGGAGTGAGAAGAGGGGGATAAGCTGGACAGCGAAAAAGAACCTAGAAGAATTGGATTTCGCCTGTGATGACTTATGTCTAATGTCGCACAAACTTGAAGATCTACAGACGAAAACTAACAAGTTGACAGAAGAGGCGAGACAGCGAAGACGGAACTTCAAGTGAATATAGAGAAGACAGAGGTGATGGAGATACCCAACTAACAACAAACTCCAATCACCATCAATGCGAGAAACTTCAAGGAAGTAACCTCCTTCACCTATCTAGGAAGCACTGTTTCAACTACAGGCGACACACGCACAGACGACAATGTCAAAGTGAGAATCGGAAAGACAGCAAGACAGGCATTCATCAACCTGAAACCAGTGTGGAGATCTCCTGCACTCCACTCAGCATAAAGCGTGCGGAACAACATCCGGATTTTCAACACGAACCCAGTCAAGTCAGTGCTTCTGTGTGATGGTTGAGAGACTTGGCGCGTTACGAGAGGGATTTCCAACAGACTACAGACATTCATCGACAACTGCCTAGGCTGTCTCGCTACTGAAGATCAGATGGATGGTCAGAAAGAACAAGCAACAAGGAGCTCTTGGAACGAACCAACCAAGAAGCTACTGCTGAACAAATATGCACTGGAAGGAAGTGTAGATGGATTGGGCATACAGTGAGAAGGTGGACTGGGGACATCACGCGTCAGGCCCTTGACCACCTACTGGTTCTGAATAAACAGGTGGAAACGTCATTCCTTACGGTCAAAGATACTTAAACTGACGGATGTAAGTTAATCTTATGGAAGCCGGAAATGTAGTGACCATCGAGTATCGAGTCCTGTACTTTGGTTAATTCGAAACAAACATTCTCAACACTGAGCACAATGCTATTTTCACAAGATAGCTCTCCCAATTTCATGTTTATCTGCAGGTGAATTTAGCTATTTTCCATAACTTAGGTACTTCGAACACCGTAATTTGTCATCTTTATTTCATATACTTTTTTTAACTGATAACGTCATGCATGGTCAACTAACCACATGTTTCAAGTAAAATACAAATGTGAAACATGCGCTTCCATTTTAGCACACAAGTGACTGTTGCACCCACCACATGCAAGTGCCCTATCTTCAACCCAATTCCAGTTGCAGCAGATCAATTAATCAATGTAAAACAGAATTGCTCTAACGTATCTAGTGAAACCAAACATATCAAGACAATCTTCATCAATTCATTCGCGTAAAAACGTTGACCAGTCACAACGAAGCTAAATCAGCATACTGCAAACAAACGAAAGAAACCAACCAGTCATATACTGGTACGTGTCTGTGAGAGGATGAGGGAGAGGAAGTCAGCCAATCAACTTCAGCGTATGCTGATGCAATCATCACTGAGGGGCCAGTCAGATTACACTCCGGCGAAGTAGCATGTAATAAATATATATGCACAACCAATTGCTGCACCTTCTTTTGAAGCTCTGATGCACTGACGACGATGTCCAATATGACGTTGAAATGTTTGCCATCTCAAACCCAAACTTACAGAACAACTCAGTCTGAGCCACCTACTCTCTGAGCTGCAAATATTCATCACAATTCCTTGATTTGATTAATAAACTGTTCTCCCAGCAGCTTTTATTGGAAAAGTAAAAGATTTGATAAATTTTGTCCTTCAAAGTGTGCTTCAATTAATAAGATATCGCACGATTTCAGAAAGGAAACGTTTTTCTTTTCGACGAAATCACTCTCTTAGCTACACATTCATGAACATATGATGAAAAGGATAGAACATTCCAGATTGATTCCAGATCAAAGATCCTTATAAGTTACCTGACGAAAGAAAGTTTCGGATAGGGAAATAAACAAAATGACTACGAAATAAAAAAGCCGGTACGTCACATGTGGGTTATTTAGATTGATCGATAATTTCCTGTGGCCATAGCAAAGAAGGAGGTTACACAGACTTGGAAGCATAATGATTGTTTGAACTTTTAAATCACTAATGCTTCAGGTATGCACAGATGTCGTAGCCTCACTCCATTCTAGTCACTTGGTCGCAGTTTGTTCAGAATCTTGAGGGACTTATCAAAAGGAACCAAATGTCCTAAGTTTACTCAATGTTGTTTTACTCAGCTGAGGAATGACTTTGATTTTACCCTTCTCTGCCAAGGTGGGTGATGTTCGCATGTGCTTGGCATTAGCTGGCGCATGATACGGCCGATGTACTCGACTCTACAGAAGCAAGTAAACTGATGTGACTCGATGCTCTGGCTTATCCTTCTCGTGCTGATGAATGACTTTTTTACAGAAGAATGTGGTCGTAAGATTGGTGGCAAAGAATTTTCTGTTTATGGAACTTGATAGTCTCTTTCTAAGTAAATCTGCCGCATTATCTCCTTTTAATTCGAGGTTCAATAGTGAAATCTTTTTTGGAGAAGAATGCATGCGTACTGTGGCGTTTTTCGGCTTTAGATTCTTATCCAAAAGTTTCACTGGGTATACATTTTTCATTAGAATTTCTTGCAAGTGTTTAAGTTCATCATGGATGGTATCCTCTATGCATATCCTTCGTATTCTTGAGGAGAATGGATTGATAAGATTCCTCTTTCTGCTTCACTACACACAGACAGATCTTTGAAGTGAACTGTTATCTTCTCTTTAAAGTTGGAGGTCAAGGACCTGAAACTTTGAGTTCGACTCTTCTTATAGGGTGAGTGTGATAAACAGATGAGCACTATTGAAGTTTTGAAATAGGTTTTCGAGATCCATATTCTCGTCACAAATAATAAAGGAATCAGTTATATATCTTTTGTAGAAATGAAACTCGCTGATTATTTTTGATAAGGTTGTAGTATTCAGCTAGGCGGGTCCCAGAGGAGATACCAATCTCACGTCATCTATTTGTCTGTAGATTTTGCTGTTAAATCTGAAGAGCACGTTGAAAGTACGTCTGAGAAGAAGTTCCTTTATATACTGATTTGGGATACAAGTGTTTAATCTATGGAAGTGAATGAAGCTACACAGAAAACAAAGGGGTTTCGACAGTGAGACATTTGTCAATAGGGAGATGACATATATAGGAATCATCTTCTTCCTTGACAGAGTGACATTTTCGACAAAGTCAAATGTGTCACTCAGGCTACATCTCAAATTTTCAGTCTTCAATGGATCCAGTATCTTGATGAGCTATTTTACAACCGAATAAGGTATCCTTAACAACCACGTCAATTAAAGGCCTACTTGCTTATGAGTATATATTTGGCTTTTACCCTAACAATGATCATTGAGTTTCATTATGATTTGATTTATTTATCATAGTAATTTATAACACTTTCCAGAGATAAAAACTTGTATTGATCAATATAATACCTTTCTTCTTCAACAAGAGCGAAAGTAATCTTAAACTAACAACTAAAAATTGCTTTTTTCTACTGAATTTCAGTATTTCATCTCAGTGACCTTATTTCTGTGTTTAAGTCACTCATCACTTATGTCGAGATAATTCTAACACTAGTAAATTGAATAAATTAAACATTTTTCATTGTAGTTCAAGTACCCTTTATGACAATACTTTATCGTGAACTTAATTTCTAGGTTACACTTTCCATTTCTAACACAAAAAACGTTCACCAATTAAAACATTAGATAAATAATCTAAGGTAAGTAAGATAGTGAGACGAACAACTGACAGAATAGGTTTCTTTTTGATAACTCAATAGAAACCTCATAAAACAATGACTGAATTGAGTTATCTGATACCATGAAAACAATGTAAATGTGATATATTTCAATACATATCTGAATACATCATCAACAATACAAGTAGAAAAAGACTAGTGTTGACGAAACTTAATTTAAAAAAGATAGTATGGTCAGTTTGTAAAATGACTTAAAAATTTCACAGTCCACTTTGACATTTATTATAGTTGAGCAATTTTTCGACTACTGGATCGTGATAGGAATCCTTTGAACATTGTATAGTAATCTATGCAAGTCAACTATCTAGATTCAGATAATACAAGCTAGTTCGGCTGTATGATTTGAATTTGTGCTAGGTATGATACTGATTAGTTTGGCTCTAAATGAACAAAACGGATATCCAGTGTTAAGATCACTGTGATTTGACTGAAGAAGTGCTATAGATTAGCTCTACTGGCTTCTAACTACTCAAGTAATTCAGTGGTAGTATAGAATACCCAATCGCAAGGTGAAAAATGTGGAAATCTGGAACATGTTCAATATAATTCTAAACTATACTATGTTTGGAAAACATTGTGAAGAAAAGCTTTGGATTTCTCAAAGACTGTGTACGCCTAATAGCTAATTCCATTAACGTCGAGCAAGTTTGTTTAACTGCATGAAATGCTTACATTTCATACAAATGCAAAATAATCCTTGTGTGGTTTTTCAAAAGTACAACACAGTGATAAGAAGGTTTGTTCTTGAATATCTAAGAAATTACTAGATTACTCAACTTATCTGAATAATAATTTGGTGGTTGTCTAAAAAAAAATACAGCAAAATCTTTTGATATCTCTTCTCTTGAAACTTCTGATTAACACAAAAGCCTTGAACATTCACAAACCAATGCTTACCATCTCTTAGATACTCTTCTATTTTTACTAACCAATAACTCCAAGCATAAAAGTTCATCTTGGAGGTAATATCTACACATATATGTGTCCAAAAGCAAAAAAATTAGTTTTATAAAAGATTTCTTCAGTGGATTAACTGTTTTTTTCTCAAAAATAAGTTGTGAGTGCTTTCTATGCAACCGTTACATCTTAACCTCAAACAGAATACATCAAGCTATATGAGCACATTATATGTACTTCGATGAAATTAATTTCAAGTTAGTATTGGTCATAAATTGACATTAGATGGAGAGCCACTGAAAAGCTAAAAGCAATGGACAGCTTTTTTGACCTAGTATGGAACTCTTCAGCAGTAAATAAGTTGTGACCTCTTCAGGGGTCAAATCCAGGACCTTCGGGCCCCATGGCAACCACGTTACTATTCACATTACAAACAAGTATCTAATCAAAATAAAGGTCATACAAAGTTTCAAGTCATAGAAGAGGCCTGTAATTCATCTACGACGTAAGCTTAAAATCTGAATTTCCAGTGTTTCCATTGATTGTAATTTATGCAAACAATATGGAAAGAAATCAGAACTTAAATTTTAACTGTAACATTATCATTATTATGATTATCTATCCCTTGGCTTCCTAATGGAACATACGGCTTCAGTAGCACGTCTCCATTCCACTCTCTCTGCAATCTTCTCAACCTGGCTCCACAACTGCCCACAACCTCTCATTTCTTCCTCACACCATCTCCTCCATGTCACCCTCACCTAGGACGCCCAACTCATCACTTCCCATCTGGGTCCGACTAGAGGGCCTGACGCGTGATGTCTCCAGTCCACCTTCTCACTGTATGCCCAATCCATCTACACTTCCTTCCAGTGCATATTTGTTCAGCAATAGCTTCTTGGTTGGTTCGTTCCAAGAGCTCCTTGTTGCTTGTTCTTTCTGACCATCCATCTGATCTTCAGTAGCGAGACAGCCTAGGCAGTTGTCGATGAATGTCTGTAGTCTGTTGGAAATCCCTCTCGTAACGCGCCAAGTCTCTCAACCATCACACAGAAGCACTGACTTGACTGGGTTCGTGTTGAAAATCCGGATGTTGTTCCGCACGCTTTATGCTGAGTGGAGTGCAGGAGATCTCCACACTGGTTTCAGGTTGATGAATGCCTGTCTTGCTGTCTTTCCGATTCTCACTTTGACATCGTCGTCTGTGCGTGTGTCGCCTGTAGTTGAAACAGTGCTGCCTAGATAGGTGAAGGAGGTTACTTCCTTGAAGTTTCTCGCATTGATGGTGATTGGAGTTTGTTGTTAGTTGGGTATCTCCATCACCTCTGTCTTCTCTATATTCACTTGAAGTTCCGTCTTCGCTGTCTCACCTCTTCTGTCAACTTGTTAGTTTTCGTCTGTAGATCTTCAAGTTTGTGCGACATTAGACATAAGTCATCACAGGCGAAATCCAAGTCTTCTTGGTTCCTTTTCGCTGTCCAGCTTATCCCGCTTTTCTCACTCCTCACTGTTTGTTGCATGATCCAGTCGACCACAATCAGGAATATTATGGGGGATAGTAGGCAACCTTGTTTCACCTCGCCTGGTTAACTACTTCACTAGTTACTATTCGATGCTTAACCCGGGTAACGAGGGAAGTTTGGGCATAGGGCTAGCAACCCTACCTCGTAAAACAAATCAAACCGCTAAATAAACTTCAAAGCACAAACAAATTAGGAAAAATGAAAACAAATTATTGCTTGCTGGAACGGAGAGACGAAATGACGCCGGTTGGTGAAAGCCATCGGGAAGCCAATTGGCCGATGTGTCTCTTCTCTCTCTCTCTCGATGAAAGCAAAAGTGAGGGTGGGGACATGGAATGTCCGCACCATGTTTGAACTGTAACATATATCAGCAAATTTCAACAGATCACTTCTAATCACCTACTAGGCAGTATTCTAAGTTATAGGGAGTTAATTTAAGTTTAATTTACGTAGTTTGTCTATGTTTCATAAAATAGACAGGAATAAACTCAAAAACTATTGCAAATTGGAGCTAAAAAATTGCAGTTTAAATTCACTACTAATAGAAGTAGTGTTTCGTCAAGTGTTTACTCCATTATCGATATGTTATGACAAACCTTATATTTAGTTAGTATAGTCAGCGAATCTTCAAAAGATTTCAGAGAACAGAGCGCATTGGAGACGTGCTACTGAAGCCCTATGTTCCATTAGGAAGCCAAGGGACAAATAATAATAATAACAGTCAGCGGGTAGGATGATATCCAATTAGTATCAATAAGACGGTCAGCGTACAAAAAGCCTACATAGACAGAACAGTATCTAAATGTTCATAGCTTTTTTCTTACCCAATACAACCAAGGTCTAATGAAATGCCTGTTTAACAGGATCTGTCGTATCTCTACATTACATACAATGATGGCTGAAAATATCAAATTACTGATCTAAGCACTTATGGAAAAGTAATATCCTTTGAATTTTGTAAGCCATTGTAGAATCCAGCTGGCACCGAAGTCAACTCTATACACAGTTCGCAAGATAAGCATCCATATCACTCTACGATACACAAGGCAGTTGAATAGTATAGTTTTGAGACGTAGGCTAACATGAACCATTCGGAAAACATATTATGCAGTTAATATTATTATTGTTGTTGGAAAAACAAAAAAAATGTTTCACTATATCAATGATTGCATCACATTCTACTGTGTTCACTTGCTATTATGTGTGTATGGTCAAACATACATGTAGATGAAGGTTGGATAACATGTACCTTAATAGTTTGAAAAACAAATAGAGTGTCAAACTTTGATAAGCACAGGTGGGAATCGACCTACTTCATCTACAGCTAAAGATATTATAGAAACGGGTAACAAAATTCCTGTTCAATCAGTTTTCAAAGTTTTCGGTAGAAACAGTGGGGGATGCATAATGAGATTTGTAGAAGTGATAGCTATACACAAATCGAAATCACCTTCATGTATACAAAAGTAGTTTATTCTTACACTACATCTACCTTGGTAAACTATGTTTTCTTACCAAGATTAATATCAACTATATTATTCTTCCTTTATGTTTTCATCTTTCCTCATTTTAATCCCTTACTATGTCAGTTGTTATATTTGTCCTCTTATCCTTCGGTTTAGCATAAATTAACTTGAGATTGGTAAATGTGTGATCAAATTGTTCAAAATGTAATGCGCAATTATGTCATACTATTCAGAGAAACTTCCTCTTCTAATTACAACACTATCTAAATTCATAAATGTGACTAATTGTTTCAAATAGTCTCAAATAATTTAAGTAAATACTACAATGCCTGTTTAAAATCGCAACTATATAAAAACCCGGTGTTCACCATCATTTATCCCATTCCAGTATTCCCAGTCGACAACAGACTATCTATTCGCTGAATGCTTTACATTTTCTTCAACCAATTAACACCTAAACTATTTCTACAGTAAAATGATTTTTTTATAGTTTATTCATCATGAACTAATTGAGATCATCTGGGTCGTTAAGTGTACTTCTTATAACACATTGAGCTTACTGATGTTGGGCTGTTCAGTGTCAATACAATCCATCATATTCGTACACCACCGTACCATCCGCAATCCAATGGCCAGTCAGAAAGATATGTTGATACCTTTAAGTGAGCTGTCCTTGAAGCCGAAGAAGGAGGAGGAGACACTGGTGTTATACAACAATTTCTACTCATCTATCGCTCAACGCCAAATGACGCCCTACCAGACCACAAATCTCCTGCAGAAGTTCTAATGGGAAGGAATCTACATATGCCACACCACGCAATGCTACCACCACGTCATGCACAGACAACGCGAACAGTTGGATCACACTTTAACATAGGAGACTCCGTCTACGTACAAGATTTCAGACTAGCATACGGCATGTGGAGAGGTGTTGTCATGGAAAGACGTGGGGATATGATGTACGATATAACGGTGGGTCAGGAGAAATGGGAGAGACACAAGAATCAAATGCGTCACAGAAAAGCCAATCAACCAGAGAACCCAACTATAACACTTGATATTCTGCTGCATATGTTCAATTTGCCAACAACGGCGGAAAAGCTTGAACCCAAACTCAGCAATGAGCCCCTCCCCAGAAGATTTACGGGTCGGAAGCGGTCCCAACTGGATCCCAAAAAGCGAAGGTATCAAAGTTTCTGATTTTTTTAAAAAAAAGGTGATGTGACGCCTCAGTTTTGTATTAAACATTCTTATTGATCTGAACATTTTAACGTGTCATTCCCATACCAACTGCGGACAAGATCATATGTGCATGCTTATTCACGTGTTTTGGGTTGATTGTGATTATTTTAAAACGCTGGACAATGAACTTTTTTGAGTAATAAACTCTCCCATCTGCCAGCTTCGGGCTTCTCTCTATTCCTTCCGGGGTTGCAGTCAGTGGCTGTTGCGTACTAAGTAAGCTGTCAGCTAAGCGTGCGTATTATATCGTTCGGTATATATAACCATTAACCTTCGAAAGTATAACAACTACATTAATCAATTACTAGTTAATAATTAATCTTATAAATAATGCCTTGAGACCATTTGAACTGAACACACTGAGTGGACAAATATCTTCAGGTAAAAAATTCTCGAACTACCTGAAGAGAGTAGAATCTCAAACACTTCGAGTATCAATTCTATCTGGAGGTTTGTGGAGGTTTATTAATTGATTTTTGGTCTGAATTCATCATGCACTGACATAATTTAGAAGAAGATTTGAAATCTGAGATCACTGATTAGCTGTTTCGCCTTAGTATGAGACTTTTCAGCAGTGAGCGCACATGATCCTGTCAGCCACAGGTCAGAACCAGGACCTTCAAGCCCGGTGACCAGCATGTTGCCATTGAGCTAGCCACTGGATCAGAATCCAGTGGTCCATAATTCCTACTTCTGTCACTTCATGACATCGTGCGACGTATATCCAATGTCGTTTCTGAGTAACTGTCCTCATGTTCGACTTGGTTGACTCTACTGGTCACGACTTCTCATTGGAACTTCAGCAATCATCTCTCAAAGCTAGTCAACAATAAGAGTTAGAATAATTCTATCTGGAGGTTTGTGGAGGCTTATTAATTGATTTTAGATTGGAATTTATCCTCCTCCTCATCATCAATTCAAATACATGTTAGAGAATGATTGCAATAAACTAATCAGAGGAAGTTAGGACTTCATAGATCTTTTTATTCTTCTTAGTACATTTTTAAATGAAGGTTAATAAAAACAGAAACGTATTGGAAACCCTCCTGGAAGATACTAGGAGCCTTAAAATTTAGTTTTGTAAAGAAACAAATTTTGAATAAGAATAATGAGGATTAAAATGAGGTATAGTTCCTCATTTTCATCAAATATAGATAGAAAAATAGCTCGTCAAAGCAACATGAGGTATCGCCTCAATCTGGAAGCAAATATTTCACTTCAGGTCATCCCACCTTTATTATAATTATTTGTCCCTTGACTTCCTAATGGAACACAGGGCTTCAGTAGCACGTCTCCAATGCGCTCTGTTCTCTGAAATCTTTTGAACCTGGCTCCACGACAGCACACTTTCTCCTCGCATGATCTCCTCCATGTCACCTCATCCCACCTTTACCAGTCATAATTCTAATCTGTAATTATACTAACCAAATTCAATAGTTTCTGTGTAGGTAATCTCTAAATAATACAAAGGATCATTATCTGTTGAAGTTAGCAAGGCATACAGTTAATATATATGCAGCATATAAGCTGGATTACAAGGTAAAACAACGGAGAATTACAAGTATGCCAATAAATAGTAATGACTAATACCCGTTGTACAAGAAGTGGCTATCGTTCCTCCATAGCACAGTGGATAACGCCTGGGTATTTGAAGCGATGAGTACAAGGTTCGAGTCTCAGTGGAAGGAACATCACTGACTGGGGTGGTAGTACATCTAGCTGACAAGTGTCAAACAGGACGAAACAAGCGTCCTGGATTCCTTTGCTAGCCGTAAGAAATCAAATTATAATAAGCAACACTCAAGCAATACGAGGCATCCACAGAGGAGCTCATATGTCAATAGAGGTAGAATAATTCGATCCAATCAAACAGTGGAGAATTACAAATAAATCAATAAATAGTAATGATTATAAGATAGTTTTTTTTTTCATCAGTACTTCAAAGTGTTTGGCAACTGGTATCATCAATTTCTGAATAGAAAAAAAATTCATAAAAAAATGAAAAGTGAATTATGATACAGGGTTCCAAATATGCCACATTATATTCATATCTAATGGATTTTTGCATAACTCTAACCAATGTTTAATTCCTATATCCTGTAAAGATTTAGAACCAATACTAATTTCTCCAAGTACCTGTTTTACTCCATATTGATTCAAATGACGTAATTGGAAATAAATTTGTATATCTTGTAAATTATCATGTTTTTTTAAATTTACAATAATAGTATGATCAAAATATTGATTATTTCCATCTTTATATGATGAAATAATTTCACTTTTAATAATTTTTCCATAGATTATCACATAGACAATTACATCAATTCCATTTTTATTGATTTTATTCAAATTAAAATTATGCATTTCAATTAAACGTATTAATAGATATTGTAAATGTTGATATTGTAATCCAATGCATATTTCACCTAGATCTGAAAAATTAATTGTATATACCTTTAACATATTACATAGAGTATATGTTTTATTTATGAATAAGTTGATATTAATATTTTTGAGTAAAATATCTAAACGTCCAATACATTTATGTTGACCAATTGTATCACATGTAAATACTTCAATTATTAAATTAGTTTTTAATAATTGTGATTTTAATAATTTAAAATTAAAGTATTCATTCCATTCTGGATTTATTTTATTAATATATAATGTTTTTTTCTTTTCTTGATGATCTAATAAAATCCAATAAGTATGATCCCAAATAGCTAAAGTAACTGTAACACATGTATTGTATTGAATTAATTCTAATGGATATTGTAAATTTTTAGCACGAATAATTCCTATAGTCAATGTATGTAATTTTGTACAATAATTTAAATTATATTCTAAACTACCTTGTCTTGTATAAACTTGATTCAATTGAAATTCTTCTATATTTTCATTATTACAATTTTTAATAAAAGTATCCTTATTGATTGAAATAATTGTCATTATGAATGAATGTTGACTATTAAAGTATAAAATTTTATCCCAATACCTTATAATAACTATCCAGATAAATATTAAAAGTAAGATACCGAATAAAATTAATAAAATAAATAGAAATATTACCAATGAAACATTTTTCATATGAAAAAAATTTACAAAGACTAATAATAAATGGATTAGTGTTTAATGATATCAAATTATTCTGTAATATAGTGTTAGTAGTATTTTCAAAAATCATCACAGATAGTCAGTCATCGCCAAAGATTGTAAATTTTCTTCAAAATCATAGTGTATATATATATATATTCTTAGTTATTAGGAAGGTTTATATATGCATGTTTTTTTTTTAGGGTTAGACTTCAAAATGTGACTGAGTGTTTTATTTATATGGAGTATTTTCTAGTTTTCATTTGATATGATCAGTATAAATGATTTATAAACACTTAAGTGTATTACAGTTTCAATAAAAGCACAATTGTTATTCAAATGTCCTTAAAACGAAATAAAAATGAAGATGAATTTTTATGAGAGCAATTATCATATGTATACAGATATATCTTATGCTTCTAAACAGAACTTTCTACTTAACAGTAATAAGTGAAACAGATTACAAGTGGTGAAAACATATATGAAGTCTAAAATAAATTAGCCATAAAATGAAAAAAACAAACAAACAAACATCGAATATCAAGCGCATTATAAACAATCAATATATTTGCACCAATAACACTAGTTTTGTATTCAGTCGTCGGTAAATGAATATTGAGATCTTGATAGGAATCAATAGACAAGTGCCTTGGTGAAACATAGAACTCACACCAGCTGTTAATGGTATATTTGGTTGAATATTCAAATACGATTTTCATATATATTGATATCAGACAGAGTGAAGGACGACTCTGTCTGTTCGTTTACCGTTGTCTCCCTAGTATTACTGCCATCTAGTGGCAACAACATGTAAGTATCTCTCAGGTATGATAGCGTATGTTTGAGTATGATGCAGGTGGTCATTTAATAAATAAAGTGATCTGAAAACACTGGCTTTGGTGGCTTGAACATATGTTACCCATGTCGTCTCAACGGCTTCTATACCGTTTACTGTTTTCTAGCCCTGCAACTAGTTGGAAGAATAGGAGGGTTGGCGTCGTGGAATGAAGGATATATTGGTGCCTTATGAATCCCTGGGTGGCGTCTGAGAGATCACGCAGCTCAATGGCTTGAAACGTTATCAGATTCGAAACCAATAGCACTCATGCTGTAGCTTCCTTCTATCTTCTGTTGCTGAAAAGTAAAGGAATGTTTCTTTTAGAATGTAGTTTAATAAACTGCCATTCTAATCATCCTATCATCATTATTAGTAGTAGTATTACGATTTTCCTTTTATCCACTTCCTTTTATTTTATGTCTTCAAAATAGTGTTATATTATTGTGTCAGTAATATCGAGTCATCAGTATAACAGCAAAACTTGACTACTGTAGTACAATGTAATTCATTTTTAGTTGATTTATTAGATATATTACACTGTGGGATAGTATTATTTACTGGATTACGTTTCGGACATAATTTATTGTTCATAGTCGTATCAAGATAACTACACAACTTTGAGGCATGATTTACATAGTTCTAATTTCTTCTCCTCCTTTGTGATGTGGGTAATAGGATTTTATACATGTACACATACAGATATATAAAGATATACAGATATATGGAAAATCCTACTATTCATATCACAAAGGAGGCGACAAAATAAGAAAGACGCAAAGGATGTCTCAAAGTTGTGCAGTTATCTTGATATGACTATGAACTATAAATTATGTCTTAAAGATAATCCAGTAAATAATACTGTTCCACTGTGATACATGTAATCAACCAAATAAATTGGAATATCAAGGCATTCACGCATCAGCCGATATGCCAATAGTAGTCTATCAGTCTCGTTCAATTGATGACAGGAAACACAATGAAAAACAATGACGAGAAGGATATGATATCTGTTATGCTTGATATTAACGCTGTTATCGAGAGAAGTTTAATCCAACAACAAATTGTTATGTATACATAACATCGATGTAAGCTTCCTTTTAGCTAGAGTTGCAACAAACCTTAGTATCTAAAAAATATAAACAAATAAACTATGTGGCCTATTTCAATGATATTTTAAGCTATAGACTAAGGTGGTGGATATCTGTTGCTTGGGTCAAACGGATTAGTCGCTTCAATTTGTTGTTACAGTCATGTTGGATTTTTTTCTGTGACGAAATATAACCATTTATTTCTTGAATAAGACCAAGACATGTATCAGCGAAGAAGAAGTCTTTCTTTTCAACGACTTCATTATCAAGTTGTACAGTCGTATTTATACTCAGTAAAATGAAAGATAATTTCACTAAAAGGTTGCTTAGTCAATATGTAAAACATACAGTCGGTAGTAAAATGCTAGAACCTGTGAGATCAAATCTATGCAAATATAGTCTTCCCGATACATTTGATTTTGTTCGCTGCATTCAACAAATCAACGTAATGGGTAAGTGTATGATATCGCTTGATGTCTGTTCTTTAGTTACCAATGCTCCACTTGTTGATTACACTGAACATTGGATTATCTACGAGTCACCTAAAAGAACTAATATTAAGATGTACGTTTAATGTGCAGTTCAGACTTAATGATATGATTTATAATCAGACGGACGGAATCGTATTGGGGTCTCCACTAGGTCTTGTTCTGGCTGATATCTTTATGGCAAAGTTCGAAAATAGGCAACTTGAAGAAATAATCTCAGAACTTTATTTGTATAAAAGGTACATGTACGATACTTTTCTTATTTGCCATGAAACATGTTCAGTGGACGAGCTGCCAAGATGTTTCAATGACTGTCACCTGTTTATTAAATCCACTGTAGAGGAAGAGTTAAATTCAACATTCCACCTTCTAGACGCAACGTTAAAGAGAAAGGATGATGGCCCGATTCAAAGATCAGTCTGTCGAAAATCAACTTGAACTGGCCAGTTCACTAACTTTAATAGTTGGGTCCCTCTCAGTTGTAAAAGAAATCTCGTGTTCTAGAATCTATAAAATATGTTCAGAAGACACGGTGGATGCTGAAATCGAAACTCTTAGGACAACACTATCTAATAAAAGATGCCCTAAAGGATTTATTGATAAGGATCTGAAGAAACTAATCACCCCTCATCCCTTTACGGTTCCTAAGAAAATCTTAACTATGAATCTAGAATTCAAAGTAGACACCACAGCCGAAATGTTGAGAAACCGTCTGTCAGCATGTATCAATAGTAGCTTCTATGCTGCTAGACTGAGACTCGTATTCTCCAGCTGACATCTGATTCGACAACGCATAGAGTATAGGCTCCCACTTATGTACACATGTATGTGTATCTACAAATTCACGTGATCCAATGCAGCTGACTATATTGGACATTGTAAGCGGGCCCTCCAAAAACGTGTAGCTGAACATTTCCCGGTTCGGCTTACCGAAGGCGAGCAAAGGAAAACGACTTCTTCCATCCGTGAACACCTAGTAGAATAGGGTTATTCAACACCTCGAGATTCATCATTTAAAATAATTTACAAAATTAAATTGAACTACTCCGAAGGTTTACGTTCCCATCATTTATGCATAGCTGAAGCATTAGCTATACATGAACAAAAACCGAAACTTTGTATTCAAAAACGTTTGTCAAACCACTTTCTTTACCTTGGCCATAACAATTCATTTTGGTCATTTTGTCAATTTCATTTCACTTCACTTTGGTATACTTCTCTTTTATCATCATCATTATCATTAATTTTCACTTCATTGACAACATTTGACTCATATTCCACTATTTAGTATCAATTCATTCCTTATTCACTAACTTGTTTTGTATGTTTTAGCTAAATTATTCTTTAACAGTAAGTGTCTCTTATCTTACCACTTGTTATCAATTCTTTCCTTATTCAGTGACCTATTTTCTATCTCTTCGACTTGAATAAATACCACCACCTACACCGATTGTATAGTTTGCATATTGACTCAGCAACCTTTTAGCTCAGTTATCTGTCATTTTACCGAGTATAAATACGACTGTACAACTTGATAATGAAGTCGTTGAGGAGAAAGACTTCTTCTTCGCTGATACATGTCTTGTTTTTCCCTGTGCCTTTTAGTTGCAGAGATCTATTGATCACCCATATTTATGGATGAAAAAAGTCACATTCAAACTGATAAGTGCTGCGTCAGTTCATAAGAATATATAAGTTTCCTTTTATGTATGCTGTTAGCTTTAGTAGCACAGAGGCGCTCTTTGGATAGCTGCTTTAAATCTTCACTTGCTTGTTAAATTTTGCAAATCACACATATACTATGGTGTGATATAAACATCTTTCTTTGAAACTGACTGAACAATGCCTGTTATTATGGTGAATAAGCATTCATTACTTCTAAGTAATTCCAAGCATACAAGTGAACAACTTCACTAAGACAAGATTGTTATTAATTACTGGAACCTGAACTTAATAGAATGTTTCGTTAGTTAATGGCACTTTATATCATATAATGTAGTTACCCAGAGAAATTTTTTGACATTACAAGATAGGCAATAGAAAAGATAATCAACCATTAGAAATATAAATATGAATCATATAAAGTATTAAAACTGTGCCAAAACTTGAATATTAACCTGAAAACCTAATGTCAGATTCCTACTCTTGAAAAACATCTTCTTACCAAGATAGAAACGTTGAGGAATAATACAAAATATCTGTTTATTCTGTTATTTGTTCTAATATACTATGCCGGGATTACACAAGTAAAATATGTCTTATACTATGAACCATACAGTTTTGTGATCCTTCATCCTATGAGTAAAATGCTCATTGGATGAAAGATCACAAAACACACTATAGTTTTTTACTGTAGAAAATTATTATTTACATAATAAGTAGTACCTCACATCCAATGGCCAAGAAATCAAAACTGATATCACATTCATTGAAAGAAGTGTTAGATATTATTAAGATAATAAGATCATGAATAAAATCTTTGTGAAAATGTACATTTTTCAGAACCATTCTATGCAGTTGATATCAAACCACACGATTTTTGAGCAGACAAAATCTGTCTACTATTAAACAGAAGACGTAGTATGCGAATGAAGACAAAAAACAGCATTTGAAATTAAAAATCATGCTTGCAAAATAACTGGAATGTTAGTTTACAATTTAGTGCACAATATCATTGTCAATCCTGTCATGGACTTTCACGATACTCTACCATCAGTGGCTTTGTTCGAGAAAAGTTATCTTGCCTTGTGACTCTTCTTCACATGTAAACGTCATCGCTGCTAATTAGCTTTGACCCATCTGTGTTGTTTTTGCATAGGATGAATGTATTGTCTATATATCGACATTAAAATGAAAATCCTCTGGTAGATCACTCAAGTAAACCATTCTCTAGTTTCCGTAGGAAAACGTCGGCAAGTATGAGACGCAGTGGCAAGCCCATTCTGACTCGATTCACTTGTCTGTTCAGTTCACCGTTAGAGGAAACATCAATCGTCCGTTTGAGAAATAATTTTTGGGAACATCTATCGAGATTCCAACATTGATAGACTTTTCTCCTCTGAAGATGGATAAAGAGGAATTTCTTTGGGAAAAGTACGTGGACGGGGAAAAGTACACATTTCCTCAGATTCATTCCCCATCACTACAAACGAAGTTCAATAGGAACTTTAATTTGCAGAACAAAGGCTATATGTTGAGAAGATACAGTTGAGGAGGAACTGGTGACTTCGCACAACACATTAATCGGAAACGTCTATCCTGATATATTCATTAAAAAACATATAATCACAAAAGTGGCAAGAAAATATGTTCCAACGGGTAGCAGAAAACCGATACACATTCAGGTACAACTAAGAAGTGACGTGTTCACCGAGATACCGATTGAAAAACCACTCAGATCCATTCAGAGAACCTTTAATGCTGAAGAACTACAAACTTCGTTTAACACGCTCCCAATAGTGACACCGAGACTGAAAGATGAATCGCCTAGACTGGCCACTTCCTGAAGTGTTTATCAGTTCAACTGCTCTCACAAAGCTACTTACGTTCCCCGCTGCTCTAGCAATTCAACTTTCTGTGCTCGCAAACACCTTCCAGCGTGGTTATGTGAAGGTTTGATAAAGACCATTACCAGCTAACTCCATATTAGTACACTTGGTTCAAACGAACCATAAGGTCGATATGAATGAGTCGTTTTCCGTTCTTTACCGTGTTTCCATCAACTTGTCGAGACGTACCCGGCATATGATCTTCCAAGCTGTAGAAGCAGTAGCAATCAGGATCAGAAAACCTGAGTCATGTGTTCAAAAGAAGCAAGCAAGTGTTGCTGCTACAACTACCGTCGCCCAATTTGGGAAGCCCAAATTCACTGGCATCCTACTCCAGATAATCTAACTACAACATACTGCAAATACCCGTTATTCCCTACAATCTGAAATAATAATTTCAACAAATTCTGTCAACCCATTTTGTCCCATAATATCAGTGATATTCCATCAAGCTATTATTCCTCGAATTATCTTTCTTAGTTTCTATCATCCATCTCACACAAACACCTTTCCATTGTTTTATCAAACTATCACATCAACGCATTACCTTCGCAATAAAATCGTCTAGATAACCGACTATTTTGAATTGACTCCTAGTAACAATTGATTCCATCATTCATGTTTACACAAAACTTTTAGGAATTAACTTTCTCAACTGTTTAATGTAACTGACAAACTGATAAGCTAAATTTCAATATTGTTGACGCATAATTCCTCAATATGTGCATATGACTGTGGAACTTGAATGAAGATGAAGTTATCGAGAAGAATATTCTTTGTCCAGTCAAGTGGCTTCACATTGTGTTGCCTCTGTCGTACTACAAGCATTGACCAGTTTAGGTTGCGATCCCCTGCAAAACCATCACTAGAAGATCTAGATCTCCATAAGAAAACGACCTCATCAACGATCCTCAGCACTATCCCAAGATATAACACCCTTATAATGGATGAAGAAGAAGTGAGATGAGCAAAGGCATTATAGGCCTAACGATGCATATAGCTTTCAACTAGGTAGCTGATAATTAAACACCCAAGTTTGAGACCTTATCACTCCATGCAACTATTTTCGGGGGTTGGATTCACTTACTAAAACTATTCTAATTGATTATTCTCATTGAAGTATAGGTAGTCAAAGATTTGTTTTTGTAGAAACCATAAAAGATAGTGCAGTGCTCGAGGGCATTATCCCTTTTCTACCCTATTTGAATGAGTTGTCTGAAACGACTAAATCTCCCATTCTCACACTGGTGGAAGAAGTTACACTCTGAAAACTTACTAAAAGTGATGAGGATATGTTGCCATCATATGACGGCCTACATGCTCTAGTAGATTGGTCGACGAGATGGTATGAGAAAAATCCCGAAGAAAGACGTCTCACAGCCTTATTGAGAACATAGTTTGTATCTTTCATCTAACTAACATACGTCAGGCTTTATTTAGAATATGCTATTCGGACACCTACACCATGCTTCCAAAATGAAGCTGACATACTAGAACGGATTCAGATAGTAAGAACAAGATGATCAAAAGGGTTCTCTGAGTTCTCTTACCAAAAATACAGGACCCACCAAGTCTTTCTCTAATGATTTGTCGTGAGATGACATTGATGTCATTTCGCAGTATGATGATACACGTAATAATGCTTTGCACACCAAATAAGTTTGTTTCATATTGCAACGTTTATCAAACTGAACACCAAAAAGTTCATTGATAGCGATCAAGCTATAAATAAGTTTCTCTCACAGAGTTGTGAACCATTGGAAATCTAGACGGGAGCTTATACTCTCTCCACCCTCCATTGATACTTTCAAAGCAAGATTAGATCTCCCCACCACTACCACTAGCATGAGTCATAAAATGTCATTGACCTACTGTCCCTTTTCCTGAAGTTTATTCCTTAGCATAATTAAGGAAGCTCAAACAGAAGGTTTAGTGATTTTGTTGGAAATAGTTGAACTAGTTTCATCTCAAATATGGAGCAGCTATGTTAGTGAAAGCATATTGTATGGGATACATGGTAAGTATTCTTCCCCACCTTAAAACTTAGAAATGCTAGGCTCCTACACCATGAATTCTACAATTCAGGGCAGTGTAAAAGGACACGTTGGCTACAGCCACATAGTTTTCACTTAGTTTATTTGGGAAGCAAAGTACAAACGAATTTATTCAACATATATATATCATTATGGTGCATTTAGATACACACATCAGAACCACATAGTCATTTAGATTGTAGCTATGAAAGAAGAGTGATCGCCTCCAATATGATTCATTGCTTCTAGGCAAATACTGGATACTTGCAAATAAACAGCTTACAAACCTGCCTACTGCCTCATAAAAAGTGATAAGAAAATAGCTTATATCATATTTATGGCAAAATATATTCTCACTAGCAGTAAGTCTCTATATAAAAATCGTAGGGGAAAATATGGCTTAAAATAGATTGAGTTCTGTTAGTTTATCTTTGAGCATAATTGTTTCCACGTCTAGTCTCTTGGAGACACGGTTAAGGTGTACAGTCATTTAAGTCAAAAAACTTCCTTGAGCTGTAGATCCTATGAATATATATGCATACATACACATAAGGTTGTCCGACATGCGAAAACTTGTCAAAGACCTTACTGAAATCAGTGAACACGGCATCTTCCAGAATCCTGTTGTCACGGCCTACATTACATTAATTAGTTAGGAAAGATTTACCAGCAAGAAACTCATTTTATTGGTTCGTGGGACGTCAATGACTTTCGACACTGGTGTGTACTCCATCAATGATGATCTCGAATTCTCTGTTAAGTATATCAGTGAAGCCAACAGGACGATAATTCAATGCCAGCTCCGTTCCGCCTGTCTAAATGCAAGGCTGGTTGTAGCGTCTTTTCAGTCTCTTAGAAGCTCAGTTGTACGCAAGGACATATAGAATAATTTGGCAACCGGCTGGGCGATAGTATCTGCCAAAAAACTATAGACTTAGGTGTTGCCTATCAGGAACAGAAATCTTCAGGCCAAAGGATGCTCAAGAGTCAAAAGACCACCCCTCTTGGAATGTGTATTGGGTTCATTGGTGAGTCAGTTTCGTGAATGTTTTTTCGGAGTGATGTCACTTCCGTCTGCCAAGAGGGCTTCGCTGAGGCAGTCCGAAAAACACCGCTTCGGACAGAATAGAGTGCGCCAAATCTTCCGAATCCTTAGCCGGTGGAAAGGATGGGTTTCTGTTCTTACGTTTTATTCTCCTTTAAGTGTATGAAGACAACCTTTTTAGACAAACCTGACAGTCAGTCATAGGTTTCCTTTCGGATCTTAATCTTGACCTCGTAATGCTTGGCTCATACATAATAACTTAATAATTCCCATTGTAACATCAAGAACCAGGTATTCAGCCAAGAGACTCTTTTCAACGAATTTATTTTCAAGCTGTACAATCGTATATATATTTGAAAAAATTATGTGCATCTACCAGTTCACCTGCTCTTGTGAAGCAATGTACATCGGCCGTAGCCAGAGAATGCTTTCTACACGTATACGAGAACATGTTTCTGCTTGGTTTTACAAAGGTGAAAGAAAGTCTGTTAGAAGTTCAATTCTAGAACATTTGATTGACTTCTATCACACAACAAATCTAGACGACGACTTTGAAATTATTTATCAAATTCGCCCAAACCTCCCACGTTCTCTTCGTTTTCAACTCCTTAAAACAGCGGAGGCTTTAGCTATTCATGAACTAAGACCTGATTTGTGTGTACAAAAGAAGTATGTGCAGTCAATGTCTTTATCATGGCCATAACATTTTCCCACCCAATTAGCTCCCCCTCCCACTTTGCTAATTTAACCTTTGTATCCTTCCTTTATCACTATTATTGTTACTATAATCGCCTTCACTTTAATTAGTTTCCAATGTTATTTCATTTAATTGTCTTAATCCTTTTAGAAAACATTGACTTCATCTTGTCCAACTTGTCTAATGCCATTACATAATACTTAATGGATTTACCATTTTCAACAATTTTTTCACCCCTTCTGAGTTATATACTCTCTATGTACCATTCCATATATTACATAATCTATTTGTTATCATTCGCACTTCAATTGTTATTATAATCACAAATGCCCATGTCATCATCCGCTCTATTATTATTATCACCATATAGTGTTTAGTTTTCCTCAGGGGATATAACTTCCTCAAATATCATATATATACGATTGTACGGCTTGAAAATAAATTCGTTGAAAAGAGTCCCTTCGCTGAATATCTGGTTCTTCATATATAACAATATTTACTCCTGAATGTGCAAGGCCTCACTACCAATACATTAGGGAGTAAACTTCTATGTAGATTAAAAGTTTTTTATAGCAGGTTACATCAGTCCTCACTTATTCTGTCACCAGAACATATGTGCCGCATTCCACTAAGTTTCCAGAATAAGTAGTCACGGAATAAAACAATGAGCAAGTGGAACTCATTCCACCTTATTAACAGGAAACCAGAGTTCCCGTTCAAGCGCAAAATCTATTATCTAACGGAAAATAACTCATGAAGTTGAAACTTCCATTGTTATGCTTACCATATTTTGTTTATAAATGACCATAATAATAATAACATATTTCGGGTAATGATTTATACGAACACATGCCATTTCTGCAAATGACATCTAAATATTATTTCCTTATTGAAGCTATAAAAGTCTAGAACGAAACAAATCATCATGCCATACAAAGTCCTCTGGAGCAAACAACTGTTTAGGTGTTGCTCGTCACAAATATTAGATAAAAGTGATATCGTTAAACAGCAGTGGTGTAATTTAATGAGAGTATAACCTCTCAGTGTGAGAAGTATCCTGGTGATAGTGAGTCAAGTAATCCGTAAGCGTATATTGCATATGGAATGTTGAGAACAAATGAATCCGGAAGTATGCCCGCATTCAATAAGTTTGTACTGTCTACAGATGGCAACCAAAACTGGAATGGACGGCGAGGGCAAATTTGGGCCTGGTATTGTATGGTGTCATGCAGATTGTGGCAATTGTTTGGATCTATGATGTTGTAAACGGAGTCATTTCAATAAATAAAGCCAGGAATCCAATTCTATACAGCTGCTGTTGTCATATTACGGTGGAGAATATAAGAGGTCTCACCGTCCAACCATTCAATAAGACTTCAAGGGCGGTACGTCATACAAGGTCGCTCTCGGTTAGCTTCATTTCCAGGTGAGCGGTTGTCACGACTGGAAGAATTCGCATATTTGGATGCAAATGGCATTTAATACCAACACTTCTAACTGCTCCCCCAATGGAGACCATGAAGTTGGGAGAGGTTGTAGTCTGCGATGAATTGTCTGGCTCCTGGAGATGTTGCATTTATAGGTGGCAAAAGATGATAGTTCTCGCGTGCTGAGTAGAAGTTCGAAGTCTATCTCCGTGTATTTATTCTCACTGTCCCTCAGTGAATGCACAACCATCAATTTCATCCGGTCTCTTACACACAATCATACCCAAGACTAACAATCTTGCTGTTTTATGACCTAGAGCCAAATATCTGCATTTTTAAACTCCAGCATCAAGATGGAGTAGGTTTGTTTAAACGTCTCAGGTTGATAAAAAGCCTACCCTGTCTTCCTATTTCATATTTAAGGGCACGTCATCTCATTATTACTGCCGATTTTTCACTTCAATTGCAGGTCATCTGCGGCTGACGAGTGTCCGTGAAATAAAATGAGCCCATTTTATTTTGCAAATGTCTTTGTTCTTGCATTGTTCGAATCCACCAAGAAAACCTAAACATTAACCGTCACCGTTACTAGCCGATAACTTTTCCAGCAACCCTGACCCAATTGCTTCACAGCTACAAACTGACGACAAAGTCACTTCCACAAGGTGTAGGCCTTCTTACCAGGAGGGTAGTAGGCTGACTTGGGCTAAGAACCGCCAGATGAGGCCACTGCAGCCAGGATCTCTTGTTAACTGTAATAGTACTGGTCCAATCACTCTAAACCCACCTTTAGTGGTCATTATGGAAATCTCAGAGCGTTTTATGAGGCAGTATCGTTGCACGTCGATTCCAGCGCTGAATAAAGTCATCGTCAAATGTCTGCCTCGAATCCCCTCAGAGCTGGTATAAGTACCCCCCCCATACAGGATCTGTTACTGCATTCAACTGCTGTGGTTATGCAACGTGTATTTCTGAGTCCGTTAACATTTCCAAATCCCACGACAAACTCTTTATGGATTTCAAGTTTTGCTGAAAACTTCGCCATGTCAGGCGGACCAGACGGTCTTCAGTCGCATGCCTAAAGCAGTTTCAAAGGGCCGCTCGAACCCGAATGGCATCAACCCCCCTTTTACACTCCAAGTCTAACACCCACCCGACATAGCGTCGGAAGAACTAAGGGTATATTGGGCTGCTGTCCTGGTGGATGTGTAGCAACGGAGTGCTGTAAAACCACATAATAATAATAATAATAATAATAATAATAATAATAATAATAATAATAATAATAATAATAATATATTCCATACAGTATAAGCTACATTGAAACAAATCAGTTTATAAGTTTGATCATTTTGGTAATGTGAACTGACTGTTATGTACAATAGAATAATAATTATTTACTCCTTAATTTCCTGGTTCATATCATTTTTACAGATACAGTTACAACAGATAGTGGTGGAAAATCTCTGGCAATATTTCTTTTGATAAAGAATTTTTATCATTTCCTTTTCGTCCCAGGTAGTGGGAATCACCAGTCTGAAAGAAAGAAAACCTTACGCCATGCACAAATATTGCACTTAGAATTTTTGTTGTGCTTTTAGGTTATCTGACAGAAATGAAAGTCATGTTTCCTTTACATGGAAAAAGACAGCTGATACAGTTGCTTCACTAAAGGACTCATATACTGCCGGACCCCATGGGACCCTGCCTGTTCTCCTAAAAAGGGGTGGTGAAGACAAACCAGTGATCCTTACGAAGCTATTCTCAATATCCCTTACTGAGGCATGCTACCCTGACTGCTGGAAGATGTCATACATACCTCCGACATATAAATCTGGGCCGACGTCAGATATTCAAAATTATCGTCCCATAAATATTACATCTGTAATCTCTCGTATCATGGAGAAGGTGGTTGTGCAAGAAATTACTGATTACGTGGCCGCGTATCAGCTACTTTCTCCTATGCAGCATGGTTTCCTCCTCCCCAAAGCCTATTTTGGGTGGCGTCATTCAAGGTAGTGTGTTGGGACCCTTACTGTTCCTCCTTTACATAAATGATATTTCTAACGTGGTAAACCCCACCTGTTTGCTGATGACTTGAAAATTGTGTATAGCATCCCTCACTCATCACTAAGTTAAGGTTCTAATAGAATCCAGGGAAACCTGGCGTATTTGGCAGCTTGGAGTGAAACATGGCAACTTCCACTTAAATCCAGTAAGTGCGGAATTCTCTGTTTCAATAACTCCTAAGCATCAGTTTACACCTCGGTGATTCTGTGCTGCAATCACAGAACTCAGTACATGATTTAGGCATTTGGTATTCTTGGAACTTAGCGTTTGCGGAGTATGCCCAGTCCCTTGCTTCCAAGTGTAGGCACTCGGCCTTTTGCTTAAACACGTATATACCACTGAAGCTAGACTACTGTTATTCAAAGTAATGATCCACCCATCATTCGAATATGGAACAATTATCTTCAGCAATATGTATGCTTCGGATAGGATAAACATTGAGAATATTTAGAGAGAGTTTACCCGCTATGTACTGGGCCGTCACGAAGAACTTTATCATGAAGGAGGGTGTAATAAATTGGAAATTAGCCCACTTCGGCCAAGACACCCTAAGCTCAACCTTAAACTATTTTTCCGCCTATTGCGTAGCATTACTCATGCCTGTTGCGCTCCTAATTTTAAGCCTATGTCCTCTTACAGTCTACGCAATCTTGAGTGTACTGCGCATGTCGAAAAGCACCGCCTTAAAACTAGGTAACGATCCTTTATCCAATATCCAATATCCAATATTGATAGTGCGAGTGTAGAAAACTAGTAGTTTTTGATCTCTCGCGTCTAGTTCTTAGGGCTTGGTTCCAGTTGTTTGGTTCACTCCTGCAGTGGACGAGGAAATCTCCTCTGCTTTCTTGCTTTTAGCTTCGGTGAGGTGGATGTTTTGTGGGTTAGTAGGTTGTAATTTGTAGAGTGATTGGGGAGCTACGGGCTGCTGGGAAGTTTAGAGAAATGCCGTGACTCCTGTCTGTGTAGGTACCTGAAAGAGAATATTAAGGTAGTGGTAAAGGAATGAAGAGAGAAATAAGGAAGAGTAAAAAAAAAAATATATAAAAATAAATAAATAAATAAATAAAATAAAATAATAAAAAAATAAAAATAAAAAAATGAACAAATAAACAAACAAATAAAATTAAAAATAAAAATAATAGTAATAATAATGTGGGGAAGAGGAAAGGGAAGGAGAAGAAAAGGAGGGGTGAAAAGAGAAATAAGAACGAAAGAAAAGTATTTGGGAGTTGCGCGAGTGGTAGCATGGGTCTGGTTCCAACAGAAGAATTAGTTGGCGATGTGGGTGTATTAAGGAGAGAGATAGTGAGTGGTAGTTAGGAGGGAGTTGTGGGCTAGTGAGGTTGGTGACTACCTGAGTACGTCCGTGGTAGTCCATGCGAGGTGACATAACTGTCTAATCGCCTCCTGAAAGAGTCAATTGAAGGAGCTATAACGATGTGTCACGGTAAGGCATTCCATAAAGCACATACTCTCAGGGAGAAAAATTTGGACCTGAGTGTGGTGTTGGCTCTCTGGTGTGCTATCTTAATGGGGTTTCCTCGTGAAGATCGTTCAGTTGCAGGCGAAATTGATTTGTTTACATGGTCTGCCTGATGGGCGATCTTGTATGCCATAATGGGGTCACCCCTCTCCCTGCGATAACCCAAGGTAAATAGGTTGAGGTGTTTAAGTCTTTCAAAATACGTCTTTCCCCTTAGCCCCACAACTGATTTTGTTGCAGTTCTTTGTATTCTTTCAAGGAGATTAGAGTCTCTCTTGAGTGTTGGAGAAGCCACCGTATTGAAGACCTCTAGATGCGGCCGCACGTAGGATTTGAAAATGGTGAGGAAGAGTTCGGGAGTGAGGGCGCCAAGATGTCTACGCAGAAAGTGTAGAATGGCGTTCACTCTGGTTGTCATACCTTTGTAGTTGGAGCTGGTGTCCAAGGTGTCGGAGAAGTTGAGCCCCAAATCTTTCTCCATGGACACTCTGGTGATAGCACGGTTGCTCAACATGTACTGGAAGTCGGTCGTACTTGCCTCATTTTTACTGATGTGCATTACTTTGCACTTTTCCGAGTTGAAGCTCAGGCCATTTTCCGACGACCAGAGCTCGAGTTGCTGCAAGTCCTTTTGTAGCGCTGCACAGTCGGCTTCTTCGTTTACCACCCTCCAAATTTTTATGTCGTCAGCGAAGAGGAGGATGGGTGAGGATATTTTGTCTGGCAGATCGTTGACAAAGAGGAGGAACAGAAGCTGTCCTAGGATTGCTCCTTGGGATACTCCTGACGTCGACGGTCTCCACTCCGACCTTATGACACAGTACAGCAAGTTATGGAATAAGCCCCCACATTTCATTCGCTCTTGCATGTCCCCGTTCCAGTCTCAACGTCTACTCAAAGAATTCCTTCTTTCCATGGATATCCATGAATCTCTTGACATTTATGCTACATCCACGAATACGAAGCATAATTGAGCATTCGGCATCCAATATCCAATATTGATAGTGCGAGCGTAGAAAACTGGTAGTTTTTGATCTCTCGCGTCTAGTTCTTAGGGCTTGGTTAGTTGTAATTTGTAGAGTGATTGGGGAGCTACGGGTTACTGGGAAGTTTAGAGAAATGCCGTGACTCCTGTCTGTGTAGGTACCTGAAAGAGAATAGTAAGGTAGTGGTAAAGGAATGGAGAGAGAAGAAAAAAGAGGAAAAAATAATGATAATAATATAGAGAAGAGAAAAGGGAAGGAGAAGAAAAGGAGGGGTGAAAAGAGAAATAAGAACGAAAGAAAAGTATTTGGGAGTTGCGCGAGTGGTAGCATGGGTCTGGTTCCAACAGAAGAATTAGTTGGCGATGTGGGTGTATTAAGGAGAGAGATAGTGAGTGGTAGTTAGGAGGGAGTTGTGGGCTAGTGAGGTTGGTGACTACCTGAGTACGTCCGTGGTAGTCCATGCGAGGTGACATAACTGTCTAATCGCCTCCTGAAAGAGTCAATTGAAGGAGCTATAACGATGTGTCACGGTAAGGCATTCCATAAAGCACATACTCTCAGGGAGAAAAATTTGGACCTGAGTGTGGTGTTGGCTCTCTGGTGTGCTATCTTAATGGGGTTTCCTCGTGAAGATCGTTCAGTTGCAGGCGAAATTGATTTGTTTACATGGTCTGCCTGATGGGCGATCTTGTATGCCATAATGGGGTCACCCCTCTCCCTGCGATAACCCAAGGTAAATAGGTTGAGGTGTTTAAGTCTTTCAAAATACGTCTTTCCCCTTAGCCCCACAACTGATTTTGTTGCAGTTCTTTGTATTCTTTCAAGGAGATTAGAGTCTCTCTTGAGTGTTGGAGAAGCCACCGTATTGAAGACCTCTAGATGCGGCCGCACGTAGGATTTGAAAATGGTGAGGAAGAGTTCGGGAGTGAGGGCGCCAAGATGTCTACGCAGAAAGTGTAGAATGGCGTTCACTCTGGTTGTCATACCTTTGTAGTTGGAGCTGGTGTCCAAGGTGTCGGAGAAGTTGAGCCCCAAATCTTTCTCCATGGACACTCTGGTGATAGCACGGTTGCTCAACATGTACTGGAAGTCGGTCGTACTTGCCTCATTTTTACTGATGTGCATTACTTTGCACTTTTCCGAGTTGAAGCTCAGGCCATTTTCCGACGACCAGAGCTCGAGTTGCTGCAAGTCCTTTTGTAGCGCTGCACAGTCGGCTTCTTCGTTTACCACCCTCCAAATTTTTATGTCGTCAGCGAAGAGGAGGATGGGTGAGGATATTTTGTCTGGCAGATCGTTGACAAAGAGGAGGAACAGAAGCTGTCCTAGGATTGCTCCTTGGGATACTCCTGACGTCGACGGTCTCCACTCCGACCTTATGACACAGTACAGCAAGTTATGGAATAAGCCCCCACATTTCATTCGCTCTTGCATGTCCCCGTTCCAGTCTCAACGTCTACTCAAAGAATTCCTTCTTTCCATGGATATCCATGAATCTCTTGACATTTATGCTACATCCACGAATACGAAGCATAATTGAGCATTCGGCATCCAATATCCAATATTGATAGTGCGAGCGTAGAAAACTGGTAGTTTTTGATCTCTCGCGTCTAGTTCTTAGGGCTTGGTTAGTTGTAATTTGTAGAGTGATTGGGGAGCTACGGGTTACTGGGAAGTTTAGAGAAATGCCGTGACTCCTGTCTGTGTAGGTACCTGAAAGAGAATAGTAAGGTAGTGGTAAAGGAATGGAGAGAGAAGAAAAAAAGAGGAAAAAATAATGATAATAATATAGAGAAGAGAAAAGGGAAGGAGAAGAAAAGGAGGGGTGAAAAGAGAAATAAGAACGAAAGAAAAGTATTTGGGAGTTGCGCGAGTGGTAGCATGGGTCTGGTTCCAACAGAAGAATTAGTTGGCGATGTGGGTGTATTAAGGAGAGAGATAGTGAGTGGTAGTTAGGAGGGAGTTGTGGGCTAGTGAGGTTGGTGACTACCTGAGTACGTCCGTGGTAGTCCATGCGAGGTGACATAACTGTCTAATCGCCTCCTGAAAGAGTCAATTGAAGGAGCTATAACGATGTGTCACGGTAAGGCATTCCATAAAGCACATACTCTCAGGGAGAAAAATTTGGACCTGAGTGTGGTGTTGGCTCTCTGGTGTGCTATCTTAATGGGGTTTCCTCGTGAAGATCGTTCAGTTGCAGGCGAAATTGATTTGTTTACATGGTCTGCCTGATGGGCGATCTTGTATGCCATAATGGGGTCACCCCTCTCCCTGCGATAACCCAAGGTAAATAGGTTGAGGTGTTTAAGTCTTTCAAAATACGTCTTTCCCCTTAGCCCCACAACTGATTTTGTTGCAGTTCTTTGTATTCTTTCAAGGAGATTAGAGTCTCTCTTGAGTGTTGGAGAAGCCACCGTATTGAAGACCTCTAGATGCGGCCGCACGTAGGATTTGAAAATGGTGAGGAAGAGTTCGGGAGTGAGGGCGCCAAGATGTCTACGCAGAAAGTGTAGAATGGCGTTCACTCTGGTTGTCATACCGTTGTAGTTGGAGCTGGTGTCCAAGGTGTCGGAGAAGTTGAGCCCCAAATCTTTCTCCATGGACACTCTGGTGATAGCACGGTTGCTCAACATGTACTGGAAGTCGGTCGTACTTGCCTCATTTTTACTGATGTGCATTACTTTGCACTTTTCCGAGTTGAAGCTCAGGCCATTTTCCGACGACCAGAGCTCGAGTTGCTGCAAGTCCTTTTGTAGCGCTGCACAGTCGGCTTCTTCATTTACCACCCTCCGAATGTTTATGTCATCAGCGAAGAGAAGGATGGGTCAGGATACTTTATAGGGCAGATCGTTGACAAAGAGGAGGAACAGAAGCTGTCCTAGGATTGCTCCTTGGGATACTCCTGACGTCGACGGTCTCCACTCCGACCTTATTCTGTTCACTTTAGTGCAGAACTGCCTCCCTTCCAGGTACTCCTTGAACCAAGAGAGTAGGGACCCACTTATACCAGCTGACATGATCTTGTCAAGCAGCACTGTGGGCGGGACACTGTCAAATGCTTTGGCTAGGTCGAGAAATACAACATGTACCGGTTTTCTATTATCCCAGCTTTGTGTCCAGTCGTCCCAGGCGGTTAGTAAGTTGGTGGCACATGAGCGACCACTCCGAAAGCCATGCTGAGCAGTATGGACAGTGTTTTTCCTATTGAGGAATTCCCAGATGGTGTCAGCTACCAGGCTTTCCAACACTTTCGACACAATAGGGAGCAGAGCAATTGGCCTGTAGCTGCCGGGGCTTTTTCTGTCTCCTCCCTTGAAGGTGGGTGATAAGATGGCCCTCTTCCTTTCTTTAGGGAGTTTGCACGACTCTGTTGAGTGCTTAAGAAGGTTGCGAAGAGGTTTAGCAAGCACCTCGGCGCAGTTTTTCAGAACCACTGGCTTTAGGCTATCGCAGCCAGGGGACTTGCCCGGACGTAGCCTAGACAGTTTCTCGAACACTTTTTTCTCTGTAGTAGAGACGTGACAGAGGTATTCGTTATTTACGACCTGGTTGGTGTCTCAGCGAGTCGGTGTGGATCCTGTGTCAGTGCTGAGTTGGGCTTGGAAGTGTGAACCCAAAAGCTCGGCAATCTCTAGACTGCCTAGTACACTCCCGTCATGGCCTGTGACAAGATTCGCTCCCTTACTGGTCGACTTTCTTCTCGACATGAAGCGGTACAAGTCTTTGGGATTGCTTTGTAACCTCGCCGCCAAGTTTGTTTGACAGGAAAATCTATCGCTACGCACTCTAATATTACAGCGGTTTCGAATCCTTTTGTAGTTCAAGAAGTCAGACTCCCTGAGTGATGTGCGCCACCTGAACCAAGCCTGCTTCTTGCTCTGGATAAGCCTCTCTGTCCCACGCTTTAACCATGAGGTTCTCACTGATTGTCTGTGTGTTACTTCTGGTACACTGTGACTGATGGCCCCAGTGATTATTTTCTTCACCTCCAACCAGTGTTCATCCATTGTGAGATGAGCCCAGTCTACCGGCCACGATGCATTCATGAGGTAGTCCCTCATGGTCTCATAGTTGGCCTTGCTGTAGCAAGGGAAAGTGTTGGGCGTCTCCAGTTGCAGAGCCGCCTTAGTAATCATGGAGAAGGTGATTACAGCGTGGTCGCTGAGGCCAACGGAGGCCGGGTGCAAACTTCCTCAATGAGAAGTTCATCGTTCATCAGAAAGTTGTCAAGGCGCGATGCGTTTCCGTTAGGTCCCCAGCGTCTGGCATAACCCACTTTTTCTGAGGGGCCAACAGTCTTAATTGCATCCTTCAGCTTCTGACTGAAGGATCTGATGCGAGGTGTTGGAAGGTGTTGGCATAATCGGGCATCTGGCATGTAACAATGGCCGAGCTATTGCGTCCACCGTGAACGTACTCAAACCCTCAAGTGTATGAATTGGATTTATCAAAGTCCTCCAGTTCCTTTGATGCAGATGACTTTACGACTGCATATAAGGGGGTGAATACCGGCCCCTCTCCGTATCATGAACGTAATGAATATGTGGTGCCCAGTGAACCTGCTCCGGCGTGCGACAATAAGGCATCAATCAATGTCAGACAGCCGGCGCATCCAACTTCAACTGCAAGAGGAGATGTTGGGAGATAGATCCCCATCACACTTTTTGAGACACTTGCAAAAAATGGTAGGGGAAATGCGGTCGGAGAGGCCATCCTCAAGAAAGGCTGGATACATGCACTGCCGCTTCATGTCCAGCGTGAGCTCAGACATAGATCACGAGGTAGACCCAGACTCTCGAGGCTGGCTGGACAATTCTGCTGGTATCACTGTAAATACGGTGCACAATCTAAACTATGTATAGAACCACTCGCCTGACCTAAGCAGTCTTCTGGCAAACAGGGAAACTGAAGACCCCTTCTCAGCTAGCGACTGCTGAGGAGGGGTGGACGAACAGCTGCCTATCCTACGTCACAGACAAAAATTCTGGCACAGAATTCTTGGTAGACACGGGAGCCGCTCCTAGTATTCCCCTGCAAAACAAGGTTGACTTCGGACACCCAATGTCCACAGTCACGCTACAGGCCACCAATAAATAAAACACAAGTAGCGACGTTCGGAAAAAAGGCCATCACCCTGCTCTTGGGTTCAAACGATGATTCCGCAAAGCAGATCTAGACCTGGCAATACTGGGTATAGATTTTTTGGAGACGTATGAATTCTTAGTGGACACAAAGAAGCGAGGGTTGACGCTGAAGGAAACTTCTAGATACACAATAGGCAAAGCCAGCACAGTCACATCCCTAAACCTGGTAAAACCTCCCCCAATATCGGCCGAAGGGTTTGGAAATATACCGGTGGATTTTCCAAACCTGGCGTCATCCAACGGGCAGACCTCTCACGTAAGTCCTAGGGTGACGCATAGCAAAGAAAGGCCCCCCTGCATTCGCAAAACCCAGAAGACTAGCACCAGATAAACTGAAAATCTCTGGGGGTGCGTTTGACCATATGCTTAGGCTAGGCATCATCCGTCCTTTCAAGAGCCAGCGGGTTTCTTCATTACATATAACTACCAAGAAAAATCAGACAGACCGGCTACCATTTGATGATTATAGAGCGCTAAACAAAAAACCACTCCTGATAGGTACCCAGTTCCCCATATTCAGGATTTCACTAATTGTCTTGCGGGTGCTACTGTATTCCCTAAAATAGACCTAGTCCGCACACATCACAATATTCCGGTGGCCGAAGAAGTCGTTCCAAAAACAGCCATCACCACCCCATTTGGTTTACACGAATTTGTGAGGATGCCTTTTGGCCTTCGGAATGCTGCACAAGCCTTCCAGCGGTACATGAATGGTCTTCTACGGGACTTACCGTTTGCCAAAGCATACATTGATGACCTACTGATTTCCGGTCCAGACATAGATTCACGTGAGAGCCACATACGGGCGGTCTTAAGGAAACTAAATGACAACGGAATGGCAATCAAACAAAGTAGGTGTGTACTCGGAGTTGAGAACATTCAATTCTTAGGGCATATGATTGACGGGGATGGAACATCACCATTACCAAAAGAAGTGGAGGCTATCAACCAGTGACCGCTACCCACCCCTACAGCGCAACTAAGAAGTTTTCTTGGCCTGATTAATCTTGATCACAGATTTATACCACATTGTGCACAGCACATGCAGCTCCTAACTGACGCCTTAAGAGGAAATCCTAAGGACTTTAAGCTCCCTACAGAAGCTATTGAGGCTTTCAACAAATTGAAAACTGCTTTGACAAAGGCTACAATATTAAAATACCCTGACGTCAGTGTACCATTAGCATTGATGGTAGATGCTTTTGACAAGGCTGTGGGAGCAGCACTCAACCGGTTTGTGGACAGTCAATGGCAACCAGTGACATTCTTTTCAAAACGCCTTTCCCCACCCGAAACTCGGTATTCAACATTTGGCCGAGAACTGCTAGCGATCTTCTTAGCAATTAGGCATTCTTATCACATGGTGGAAGGCAGGACATTTACGGTCTACACGGATCATAAGCCTTTAACTTACGCGCCGAACGCAAAACCTGACAAGTACTCACCACGTGAAATTCGTCACCTTGATTTTATATCGCAATTTACTAGCAATATAAGACATGTTAAAGGTGCACAAAATTGCGTGGCTGACGCTCTGCCTCGAATTAACTTAAGCACTACTCATCAATCTAGTGTAGATTTCAAGGCTTTAGCAGGAGGTCAAGAAACAGATGAGGAATTGGGAAACTTACTTCTCAGTAGTAGCTGTGACCTGAAACTTAAACAGCTACCTTCACCCATAGATGATAGACTCATTTACTGTGACACGATGAGGGATTCACCTAGATCTTATGTACCTTAAAATATGAGGAAGTTAGTATTCAACAACTTTCACTCGTTGTCACACCCCGGAGAAAAGCCTTTACGAAACTTATTGCTGATGGATATATCTGGCCCAATTTACGGCACGACGTAGGAAATTGGGTTAAGGAATGTGTGGCATGTCAGCAATCTGAGGTGAACCGACACAAAGTCTCACCTTTGGGAACTTTTTCTTAACCCGATATGCGTTTTGTTCATGTACACATGGATTTGGTAGGTCCTTTACCTCATTCTAATGGCTCCATGTATCTCTTCACGTGTGTTGATAGATACACAATGTTTCCGATAGCCATTCCACTTGCGGACATCACCGCAGAAACAGTGGCAAAAGCGTTTCTGCAGAGGTGGGTGTCAATATGTGGTGTCCCTGTAACAATAACCACAGAGAGAGGTGCACAGTTTGAATCAGAACTTTTTAATAACCTAGCTAAATTCCTTGGTTCCCACAGAATACGTTGCAAGGCATACCACCCACAATCAAACAGTGTGGTGGAAAGATTTCATCGACAACTTTAAACCGCCTTGATATCACACTTTGATCCCTCTCACTGGACAGAATACCCCCCCCCATGGTAATGTTGGGTATCCGCACAGCAATCAAGACCGGCGCTCGATGCTGAGTGACAGAATTAGTTTTCGGTACTACCCTAAGACTTTCTGGCAATTTTATCAACCCCAAGGTTGGAAGCAACAGAAACGACCAGTCAACCTATGTCAGTCGACTTAGACAACAAATGGCTAGCTTAAAACCAGTTGCAACCCGTGAGCAGGCCACAGCAGTCTATGTCCTCAAAGATATAAACACTTGCACACACGTATAGGTTCGTTGTGACAGAATTCAACCACCTCTTAGCCCTCCATATGAAGGAACCTTTAAAGTTCTTCCACAACATCCAAAACATTTGGTCACACAACGCTGTAACTCTCAAGATAGCGTTAGTGTAGACAGACTTAAGCCGGCATACTCAGACAACGATCCACCATATGTGACCCTAAAGAAACTTCCACAACACATAGTGGACGGTATAACGAACAATACACAAGTTCGTAAACCAGCTAAAAACGTCAGGTGGGCACAACCTCTGATACAAAATTGACCGGTTAGAAAGGAAAGGGTTAATAAAACCGTGACACTTTTTAATGTGCGGTTTTCGTTTTCATATTTTATCTGAAGTACATGTATGCTGTCTATAATATGTATCTTACAATGAAAACCGTTTTGAACACTAAAATAACACCAACTATTTGAGCTGCTTTACCTTTGTTTGAGTATCTTTATTATTTTAACCTGAACTCGAAATATCGCGACTGAATGCCAGTGGACCCGCAAACGCTCAAACTTCAAACAGGGAAATTATCGACGTCAGAGGATATCCACCATAGCAACATTCTGGTAGGTGAGTCATTCCACCGTACGGACGTTGGAAACTTACAGTGAGTCTTGCTGTATCAGTTGCTTCCCTTTCTTAGATAATGTATGTTTCAGAGCTTGTTTAAGACTACTGCTTAAAAACCTTCAGAGATCTACAGAAACAGAAGTACTTCAGTATCCACTGTCACTACTGAACGAGGAACATGAAGAATGCTTTGTGGAATGCAAGTAGTGGATATTCCAGGTGGGTTTCCATTCCTTTCTTAGTTGTTTTATATACTATGCAAAATACACTCTTTTCCTAGAGCAGGCTGTATGTTTGTAGTTATTGTAATGTAATACTGCAACTTAACTGTCTCTTCGGTATCCTGTTTCTCATTCCAAAATGTATGGGACTAGCATCATTATAAAGGAGTCGCATCCTCGAAAGATTGTTATGGCTTGTTACGCCACCTACGAGTAGTATAAGTTGCTCGACTAAAAAGGTAATTTAACCTGGGATATAGCCTTATTAAGCATACGATATTTTAGTACGCATCCCGTATTACTTCCCCTTTTCGGTAGTTTACCGTACCGTAAAGCCAACCTTACTCCGTTTATACATGTGCATGCGATTACCAGGATTCCACATTATGATTATGAGATTACATAGGCATAGGCCGAAAGTGTACTCAGTTATGCTTGAAGGTGACCCTACAGCAGTTGCTTTTAGACTTTACTGCTTCCTGGTTTTATTTTCTGATCACGCCAATGGTCACCGAATGTGACACCGAAGATGGAGACTGATGTATGCCGCGAAAACGACTTGAACCACAGACAGGCCTTCAGAGGCAACCGCCTCCTCTAGCCACAGTGCTACATGAAATTAGGGGTGATTAAATGTAGATCTTTTCTCCCAGCGGCATTGGCACACGGCTGTAAACCATCTCAACGACGTCACTGGTAGCAGCAATAAGAGTATTCACAATAGCCTTTTAATTGGTCGGATTCATCGTGGCAGCAAACACCCTAATATTTCCAACTCTAGAGCTACTCATTCTCCTCCACTTATTCACTACTAAGGTATTTTCCAAAACACAGAATATCACGAATGACAGAGGTTTCTCTGCCTGGTTCTGCCAGTTTATATTCCCATAGGTGCCCAGCGTAGACAATCACCAGCTAATTCCCATAGCTAGGAGTATAGAAGCGGTCCATCAAAGATCATTCCTAGTCATGTAATCAACCAGTTTTTATCGATTAACTTGTAATTCTTGACTTGACTTTTTTCGGTGCACACAAACAGCTGGACCCAGTAAACAAAAGGCAGCGTCTAGAATAGCACTTAGACATAAAATTAAGAGGGATACACATTAGGTTTACAGCCGTTGTCTTTACAAGTAAAAATTATTTCGTTAACTTGTACTTTGCACAGTTTCTGCATTTGTCTTAACTTTTTTAGTTAAAAAGAAGATTCAAGAAATACTTCATATTATCTTGAAGACAATACTGATTAATAAGCTAATGCTACATTTTGTACACTATCTCCCCATTCGCCACTACTGCATTTGATCAGTGAAACACTTTTCGTGCACAATTATTAGAATTTTCTTCATCTGTCCCCATTTTTTCTCCACCTTAATCACTTCATTCAGGATTGCATCGAAACGACAGTCTCCCTGAGATCGTTTCTAGGGCGAGGCTGATGTAGTGCTCAGTAAACTTGGTCATAATTTCAATCTGTTGTAAACATTACATTCTTTATTGACTGTAATTGAGTGATGAATAACTTGAATGTACTCGTAAACTTTTGTCCGCTGGACTTGCCCATTAGAGAGCTTGGAATAAACACGTTGTGCTTTTGCTACTGTTTTTTTATTTGCTACATTGTGGTTGTGGAAAACAAACTGTTCAAAGCGTTATCCATAAGCTCCTGGGTCCAACAGATACTGTTTTCCCCTCAAAGCCATTACGGTACACCCCAAATAGAGAAAATTTTAAGAACATTGTAATGGAAAAACTACGTAGTTCACACCACACATATACATGAAAATGCACATAAGGTCAGAATAGGTCAGAAAGAGTAGGGACTTCTCTCTTATGCAAGTTTGATAGCGTAGTGATTTCTTTTTACATATCTGCTCGTGCTTTTTCTTTCTTTGCCCATTTGTAGGAACAGCTCCATATTGGCATTTGATGCTCAAATTCAGTCTGAACACAATTACTTTGTGGAAATATTGCCTGCTCATTGACGCCAATAGCCATTGGGCAACTCCCACCCTTTCAAAAATTCTGGACCATCCTGAAGATTAACTAAACTATCGGTCACGGTTTTTTGTTTGAGGCGAACTGATTAAACTTCCCCAACAATATTAGTAGCAGAGGCATTCTGAACAGATGATTAAACCAGCGACCAATTTATCTGTTGGCTCGGAACGCGACTCACCTGCAGTAGCTCCACACTACATATTTTCTGGTTCTCCATATCAAGTGATCTCTTCACATTAAAGTTAATCCACAACAATTACACCTCTTGAGTGGTGCTGCTTACGCTGATATAAAAGGTACCCGAAGTCTATGTATAAATACTGCCATTTGAACCATTGATCATCTCAACGTCTGGTTCCATTGATTACAACAAATACTCTTGATGGAACTGATTTATATTACCTTTAGACATAACATGGTGACCTGAAAATGCATTGATGTAGACGTGACATATGGACATAACTGTGGATGCTTTATTGATACTCCAGGTTGTATAAGTGGGTCCTTTGTGATTAACAAAGCTAGAAACTGGAGATCATTCTAGGGAATATACTGTTATATTACTGAATAACAAGCTATGCGGATGGACTAACAACGTTGGTTGGTTATTACGCATACTTCGAACACTGAACGCTTTTGACATTGATAGCGGAACCTATCTGTGTGATGGGGGTGAAAATGCATGCTCATCTCATGAATCTCAGCAAATCTTAATGAGATCATGCACACTGAGGCTTGATGTGTGAACTATTGAAAACTAAATACCAGTTCGTGAACTTTCAATTATTAGGAATTTGACGGGGCTCGTAAACTGGTTTCCGTCATGTTAAACCCATTATGTGGGGATAATATTTATTGTTATCTAAACGTTAACGTTAAACGTTAACTCTGTAATATTTCCTTGTTCGTTCCATAACTAGCAGTATCTTCGGCTGTTTTTAATGGAGTTTAATGACATTCCGTATGTACCACTCAGGACTCGTAAAGTCGTTTAGATATTTTGAGAATTATCAACGTGATGAGGCCTGTAAACTGGCTTCACTCATGTTAATTTTTTCAATGTGAGGATAAAACATTTATTAATTTATTTGTTTATCCCCTGGTTTGGGTGGTTAAGGCTGCCTGTGGTGGCGTGCTTTGCTTGCGCTCTCACAGTTGGAAAGCTGAATCGTTTTATGGATGGCTGAGATGGTTTTGTTCCCCGGTTCTGGGTGGGGGGAGTTTTATAATGGGAATAGATCAACTTGGGAGAGGTTCATGGCGTCATATGCTACCGGCCGACTAGAAGCTCCTGATTTCGCTAGGTAGCATTGTTCTTTGTTAAAACGTGCAGCTCTCCGTGAGGTTTTGCTTAGGGATACTGCATTCGGCAACAGAGCTGAGGAGGCGGGTTGCACAGACTGATCTACCTGTGCCGTATGGGCGGTCTGTGTGGTATGACAGGACTGGCTGACCTGAGACCTTTGTAGTTCATCACTAAGATTTTTGTTGTCATTCGGGTCTGTGGATAGTACACTTGGGCATGTTGATGGTATGGAGTCTGCATTTCTTATGCCCCCTGTCGTATTTATAAGTTCTTCACCGGTAACTGGGCCAGGTGTGAAAGTCAGTGGAGTCCTAGTTGGCTTGTCACCCTAGCAACTTGTTAACTGTCTCCCACTTTCGGTATCTTGCGGTTTTAGCAAAACCTGCGAAGTCAGTCCGCTGCAGAATTCCCGTGTGTTACACTGACAAGAAAATAGGTCCGGAGATATCTCGACCTTGCTATATGGTGTTGTGGATGTTATAATTCTCTGACTCCCAGAGGAGTATTTTGCGTTACACGGCGAGTTAAACCGAGACAGAAAAGCTCAGGGAAACCTGATCATTCTTCTCCATGGGTAAAGAACATTACGAGCTGACTCAGCCAAGCCACACGCTTGTAAACAACCAGTCTTAACTCTTTCTAGTGGGGTCTTGTCATGGATGTTGAAGACTAGTGAACTGTAGGAGGACCTCATTCGGTTGCTTACCTCACTGGCTACAAAGTCAACTAGTCTCTCACATTTATTAGACTATCAAGTGGGGAGTCACTTAAGAGGCCTAAAAAATCTGTCAGTGGGATGAAATATTCCATCTTACACTGCATATTCCCAACTGCCTTTGAGATTTCCAGAATATCCCACCTAACTTTATTAACATCGCTGTGGACGCCAGTCATAGGATCAGGTAACTTAAGTGATGGACAGCAGTCGCTGGCGGAACTTTTAACGCAGGCGACAGATCAGATAATTTTTGTCTTTCCGCCTTCACGCTCTTAATTCTATGAAAGCTACTGAAACTTGTTTCCATTCTCAGCAAAGCAAGCAAGTGTTGGAAATATAAATAATGTCAGACAAATAATCAATGAGCCGAATAACAACAGATATTAGACGTCAGTTAACTTCAACAGAGTCGTGAGTTAGGTGATAACAATAACTTTCCTTGCCAGCTCTCAAGTATTTTTCTACAAGTGGGTGACACTATCCAACTTTCTGCTACTCTGAAGTCCAGATACATCTAGGTAGCTTCAACTCTTGGAGGGCAGGTTCAGTGCTTCTTTATGTTGCCTGTGGTCTGAGAATCGCAGAAGTTGGAGGGAGATATGTATATTCTCAAGAGATTCAGCGTTTTTCCAGGAGGCAGATAGAAACCAGATGCGACAGAGCCGAACAAAATTTCCTCGAACACGGGGAAAAGGGGAAGTTACGTCATCTGAGTTACGCCGCCTGAGTAACTCAATCTCCTGCACGCACTCATTTGATATACGGAAGGCTGATGTTGGCTTTACCAATGTAACTAGTCCAACCGTTTCGGAATCGTTTTTCGACGTAAGCCTGTGGCCTTGATTCGCAACTTCCCTCCATAGACTCACATCATCAACAAGGAGAAGATTTCTGAAGAATCCCCACCAAGATGTGTCATTTATAAACAAAATATTAAACGAATACTTTGCTCCTATGGTAGGGAGTTAGCAGGAGAGAAGCCAGTTTACAGAGGTCATTACACTGACACAGGTTGAAAAATCAACAAGGTTTTATGAGCCCTATATAGTACAGGAAGGAGGTCAGTAAACCCTATTAAAAGAATCAGATGGTTCTGCCAGTCATGAAACGAGCATGAAAGTATCACTCTTCAGCATATACAGTGTTAAAGTTTAGATCGTTCGCAGTCATCTTTTTTCATCACAGATAGCACCAAGGTGGAGCGAAATTCCAAAGTTTCGTCACAAGTAGTCGACATGTTTGGCTCGTCTTCACAGTGCCAGGTTACGCCAGATAAGTGTATATCTTGTCACAAATCTTTATGCTTCCAGCTTTAGAGACCTGAGGAACCCACACTGACGATATCGAGAGTCAGTTTCCGCACGGTCATGATTCAAGTGGGTATCTGTGTCCAAGCATTTCCCCCTCTTCAGATGGTGTCGTTCACAGCAGTATAGATTCGTGCCACCAGAATTATATGTTTTGATGCAAAGGAATAAATATTTGAAGAACTGCAGACGGATAGTAATGGGCTCAGCCTACTGTTCACGTCAAGGTACGCAGCACCGTTAGGAAGATATATTCACTTTCTGAGGAAGTACTACAGAGGTCTGTTGCATACCATTATCCTTTCTTGGGGTGGCCAGCCTGCAGCTCACCTGACTGGCACGTAGGTCAACGGTTGACAGCTACACCGCTACTCCGAGACACCAACAAGTATCTTCAAATGCAGCTGATGACAAGAAAGTTTTTAAATGTTGGCCAGCCAAGAGGTTTGGGGCTTTAGTATCACAATCGGCCAATGCCCTGTGATTCGTCCAGTAAAAATCTCGTATCTTGGATAGACGGAATGACGCACAGCAGCAAAGAAGGCCTTTCGTACTTAAAAGCACGTTGGCTGGGATTGGTACCTCTGTTTCGTATCTCTTACGGCCTGCAATACTCAGTATCGTCTTAACGAACATGTGTAGACCAGCTGATTTCTTCTTGCTCGCTTCCTGGCCTAATGGAACGGTTCCGAGTCTTTGGCGTATTTCGATGCAGCAGATCCAGCCACTCGTCTGCTATAGCTCTGCTTTACAGAACAGGAAGTGGAGTGTTGGTCTGTTTGCGTTGAACTATGGTGCAGTTGGCTTCTTCAGGTGTCGGGTCACCAGACAGTTGTTCTGAGTGGTTGCGAGAGAGGGTTAAGGATGGAGAAGATAAAACCCTGAAAGGTGTTTGTGTGAGTAAAAAGGGAAAAAAAATTGAACTGATGGAGTGATCCACTTACAACCGAGTAGGGTGAAGAGGGATGAAAAGGGACCAAGAACTTGGGTAAGTGAGACTAACTCATGGCGCGTGGAAGGGATGAAAAGGGCCTAAATGGTTACAATAGAGAGAAAACTGGTTGTAAAGTTAAGACAGTTGAGGTCGCTCGACATCAGTTTGTGTTCCAGCCATATGCGGGTAGGCGGCGGGCCTCCACGTGACTGTCTAGCCTCTTTTTGGAGTTTCCAATGGTTGTGACGGAGATCACCTCTGCTGGTAGTGAGTTTCAGTACCCGCAGACTCGGAGGGAGAAGAACCGTAAACGCACATGAGCTTTTGACCTTTGGTGGGCTATTCTCTTAGGGTCTCCTCAAGGATCTCCATGGTGGCCACTCGGTAGTATTTCTCTGTTTGGGTGACTTGGATTATTCAGTATGTTTTGATCCATTATCAAGTCACCTCGTAACCTACGGCAGCCAAGAGGGTATAGGCCTGGGTCTTTTGGTCTATCCTCATATGGTTTTCGTTGCATCCCAACAACCCCTTTTGTGGCTCTCCTCTGGACTTTCTCCTGTAGGTTAGTGCCACTTTTCAGCTGTGGTGGAGCGAAAACGTTATGGACCTCTAAGTGGAACCGTATGTAAGTCTTGTGGAGCTTCGGAAAGAGTTTTGGGGTGAAGGTACCCAGTTGTCCACTCACAAAGTGTGGTGCACCATATGCTTTTGAGGCATCACCTGGGCAATTGGAACTGGTGTCCAGTTTCTCTGTCGCCTTTAAACCAGGTTCTTTTCTACTGCGGTGTGGGATGGACGTGAACCAGAAAGACAGTAAGATACTTTCTGAGGATCAGGAGTGGGGAGAAACATGGACCAGCACTTATCCAAGTTAAATGCCAGTTTGTTATTGGTTTCCCATTCCTCTGGTGTTTTTAGATCGTTCTATAATGGTTTCGATTCGGCTTCGCAAGTTATTGCCCTCCATAACTTGACATCATAGGAACAACAGTGGACCGAGGATTGCTCCTTATGAGACACGGGATGAGGATGTTTTCTGAGCTGAGTGGACCCTGTTGACTTTCGTGCACAACTCCCTATTATCTAAGTGGTTCTGCAGCCACGATAGCACCTGGCTGTACATATCTAACACAGCTATCTTATGTATCAGGATCGTGTGTGAGACAGTGCCACGGGCGTTAGCGAAGTCCGGAAAAATTCCGTGGACAGGGACCTTGAGATCTCAGCATGCTGTCCAGTGATCACGGGCTGTCAGGAGGTTTAAGGCACAGGACCTGCCCCTCTGGAAGCCTTGTTGAGTGTCGATGGGTGCTCGTTTCTTGTCCGGATATTCCCTGAAACGGTCACCGGTCACAATTTCCATAACTTTTAATGCTACTGGTAGAAGTGCTATGGGTCTATAACAGTCGGGATTCTACCTGTCTCCTCCTTTGAAGATGGGAGAAAGGATAGCCCATTTTCACTCTCAAGAGAGCTTTCGTTCATCCAAGAAGTGTTAAAAAGATTACAGAGTGGACCACTTAGGGTAATTGCACATCCTTTCAACACAGATGGGCGGATGTTGTCGCACCCTGGGGATTTTCCCGCGCTTAGCTCTAACAGCTTGTCAAGAAAAACGGCCCGGGTTATCTGCATTTCGCTTAACTTCGCAGCATCGGGTAACGATGTGGGCCGTTCCTGCAGTTGGTTTGCATAACCTCCTGATGGAATGTTGAGGTGTTTGTCAAATGTGGTGCTCAACATTTGGGCGGTCTCCTGTCCAGAGAGGTTTTCTCTGTTCGGACCTTTTATGGTGCATGCTCCTTGGCTTTCCCTTTGCCATGGATAGGTATAGGTTTTTGGGGTTTACCTCGAGCCTCCTGGTGAGGCTGGAATGAAACGACCTCCTGTCTCCACGCCCTCCGATGCTGCTTGGATTCCGTAGAGCCATGTATGCTTCATAGTCATCCTGTTCTCTGGAGATTCGCCATGTGCGCCATGCCCCTCTCTTGGCTTTCAGAAGGCACCCAGTGTCTCTTTTTAGCCATGAGATTCGCTTTCTGGTTGTTGTTGCCGCCAAGAGGACGTTTTGCGAGATGGCCGTCTTAGTGATATCTTTTACCAGTTCCTAAAGCTGGTTGACGTATAAGGAATGACAATCCACTGGCCACAGAGCTCTTGATAGGCTTTTGTTCATGCCTTTGTAGTTTGCCTTGTTGTAACAGAGGTAAGGGTGGTGCCCTCCCATGATAATTTTTCACTGATTACCAGGCCGAACACTACCACAGCGTGGTCTCTGCTTCTAAGGGGAGTTTGTACCTGAACGTTTTCAACCAGAAGGTGGTCACTAGTCAGTAGATAATCCAGTTTAGGCGGTTGACCATCTGACCCCCAGAGGGTGTTGTCACCGATTTTTTTCCTGTAGTCCAGCCATGTGAGTGGCATTTGGCAGGTTACAATCGAACTTCCAGGTAGGGGTCGTGCCGCCTTGCTCTAGGCTGGGGGTTGGAGCGCTGAAGTCACCAGCTACTAAAATCTGGTCGTGCCCTGTAGTTGACACTGTGGATATAACTCGGAGTAGTTTTCCGTTCGGTTCCAAATCGCCATCAGGGGACCTATGGATTCCTCTAACCAGGAAATCAGTGTATTTGACCGTGAAGTGACACCGGATAGTCTGGAGGCTCTGTTAGTACTGTGTCAGTGGCCTGTTCACCTCCGAACCAACTGTTCACTTACATTAAAGCCCCCCCTCCGTTCCTATGTTCTCTGTCTCTCCTGCACTGAGTCATGCCATCAATGTTAACTTTGGTGTCACCTATGTCTGGTGAAAACCATGTTTCTGTCAGGATCATGATTTTTGGGACGAGGTTGAAACAAAGGGATCGGAGCTGTGACACTACTTTGGAGTCCTCTCAAGTTGATGTAAAGATACTTGAAGGTGCTTCTCGTAGCGTGAGATGTCTCTAGGTTAACTAGTGGTACAGATTTAGATGTGAGGGTTTCTACTGACTGGCCAGTTCCAGTGAAACTGGCTCACCAAAGTTTTTTCCCGGGTCGATTGGCGCACTAGGTGTCGGGTGGAGGTTGCCGGTCTGACTCTCAGTTTTGGTCTAGGGTTACGGTAGTTACGGTTACGGGAGTAACCGCCGTTTGTTGTCGTCGCAGTGTTCTCGGTGTGCTTTCATAGCAGCGAACGTTACCGCTTATGGTGCTCCTGACTTTATACCACGTCTCTAGCACTCTGGTGAGCACTTCTGGGGATTCGAAGTTGACAGCCATTAGTCTAGTTGAAGTCGCGGTTGTCAGATGCGGGGGACACAGCGGTCTGCCGATTGTCACAGCTGCAACCCCACTCAGCCCCATCCGAGCCGCTAACCACTCCTATTTTCGAACGTCATGGGTGTACTTATCACCTGGGGTACCGGTCACCATTTTCGGTACTCTATGTACGACCATGGTTGTGGGTTTTAGTGGACCAGCTGCTCCTCGGGACGTCTTTCTTGACATCCATGATCGGTCAGGTCTAGCTCTAATATTGGACAACCTGTTGGTGACCAGGGTGCGTGGCAGTAAGAGGAGCTTTTCGGCGTCCCTAGTTGAGCCTAGGGTCTCTCCCATCGGCGAGGGCTTCCCTGTGAGTGAGTGGGCGCCTTTGTACAGTCAACACAGTTTCGTCTCTAGGGCTGCCTTGGTGTGAAGGATTTCTTCTGTCCGAACTGCCTGTGGGTGGACTTACAGCCGTTTTTCTTATGTTCGGCCCGATAGCGTCTTTTGAGTCTCATAGGGCCGAGTGGAATTTTTTATTACCCTGTGTTGCTTACAGCACTTAGGGGCCTAAAGTGGGATAGACTATCTAGAAGCATGAGCAATTCTTTCATGTTAGAAGGGTTTGGTTTGCACGAAAGCACTGCTGTTGATGTGAACATCTTATCAGCTTGTTTCTTGCATACCGCTTTTTGCAGTATGATTAATAGTTCACTTCCTGCCCTTATTTGCTACGCAGTTCGCTGATTTGCGAATCCAGTTGGCCGACTTGTCTTCTCACCCTGGATGAAAGCGAAAGTAAGAATGGGGACATGGAGGGTCCGCACCATGTATGAACCTAGCAAGGCTGCCCAGATTGCAAACGAGATGGGAAGGTATGGCACAGAAGTGCTAGTAATCTTCGAAAGCAGGTGGATTGGAGGTGGACTATCCAAACTGTCAACTGGAGAGTCAATAATCTACCCCGATATTGTCACCCAGACGACAACCACGAGCACAGTAAGTTTTCGAGTGGCAATCATGATGTCCCCAAGAGCGTCGAAGGCTGTCATGCAGTGGGAATCAATCTCCTCACGCAGGATCATGACAGCATGGTTCGACTCAAAAGGAAGGAAGGTCACAACAGTGCAATGCTACGCACCTACAAGTAATGCGGACGCAGAACAAGAGGATGAGGAATTCTACAACACTGGACAAGACCCCACCCCAGTTGGAGACATCAAAATTCTAATGGGTGGGGTGACATGAATACCAAACTCGGAACGGACAACACAGGAAGAGAACTAACCATGGGTCTAGAAGCACCCGGTGGAATGAACGAGAATGGAGAACTGTTTGTAGGCTTCCGCGCATTCAACGATTTGGTAATTAGAGGCACTCTGTTCAAGCACAAGGACGTCCATAAAGCGACATGGATTTCACTTCACCAGATGAACACACTACACTAAAAATCAGATAGACTTCACCTCGACCTCTAGAAAGCGAGAGGCAGTCAGGCAAATGGACACAAGATCAGATCAAGAAAGGGAGGAGATGTAGCATCACACCACTCACTGTCTGGCGCAAGGGACCTTCAAAATCAAGTTGAAGGCCTTCAAGAAAGTTGGTGATGGACCACAGTTCAAGTTCGACAACCGGGAACTGAAGGACGAAACTACAAAGGATATCTTCACGTCAGCCATCAAGAAAAAATTGGAGATATCGAGCAGCATCCCCAAAGGAACCTATGTGGATGGCACTGGAACTCTTTGAAGGCCATGTGGAAAAGAACCTGCATAACTGTGTTAGGAAGGAAGAGGAAAAAGATAAGGAATGGATCCCGACGGACTCATGAAAGCCGATAGGGGAGAGGAAGATGGTGAAGCAGAAGATAAACCAGTGCGAGGATGCTCAAGGAGAGGAGGAACTGAATACAATGTATAAAACACTGGACAAAGAAGTGGAGAAGAGTGCACGGAAAGACAAAAGACATTTCTACGAAACACCGGCAAGTGAAGCAGAATAGGCTGCAGGTAAGAGAGACCTGACAACATTGTGTCAAATAACCAGGTTGCTATCTAGGAAGAGATCAACTCGGACGAAACCGATGAAAGATAGTGAGGGAAAGCTGGTCACCAAACAAGAAAAGCAAACGAATCAATGGTCTGGCCACTTCAAAAAGCTCTTGAATCGACCACCACTTGCACTTCGTCAAGAAATACCACCAGCAACCGCAGAACTACAAGCGCACAATAGTCCTCCAGCAAAAGTAGAAGTCCTGATTGCCACAAAACTGCTGAAATTCTGGAAAGCAGCAGGACCAGATGGAACTCCGCCAGAAGCACTGAAAACAGACGCAGAGACAACAGCTGACATGCTCATACCACTACTGCAGAATGTCTGGAAGGAAGAAAAGTTACCTTGCAGATTGGAAGAAGGGTTACCTCGTCAGACTCCCGAAGAGGGGAGACCTAAGTCTTGGCAGGAACTGGCACGAGATCATGCTGCCGTCCACCCAAAGCGAGAAAAATTTTGAGCCTCATCATCCTGGAGGGACTGAGGGATCCGCTGGATACAAAACTACGACCGAAACAGGCTGCATTCAGGAAGTACAAATCATGTGCCGACTAAATTGCGACGCTTCGCATCATCATCATTATCATAGAACAGAGTATAGAATGGCAGTCAACTCTCTACCTCAACTACACCGACTTTGTAAAGGCCTTTGACAGCGTTGACCGAGAAGCAACTTGGCAACTGCTTCAACACCACGGAATACCACAAACCTTTATCAACCTAATTCAGCAAAGATATGAAGACACCACATGCCAAGTAATTCACAACGGGAAACCCAGTGATGCGTCTGAAGTGCAGACAGAAGACAGGAGCAAGACAAGGCTGTCTGCTACCACCGGTGATCTTCCTGATTGTGGTGGACTGGATCATGCAGCGAACCGTGAGGGGTGAGAAGAGGGGGAATACGCTGGGTCTCGGAAGAAGAAGATTTGAATTTCACCTATGACGTGTGTCTAATGTCGCACAAACTCGAAGATCTACGGGCAAAGACTAGCAGGCTGACAGAAAGGGCGGCGAAGACGGGAATTCAAGTGAACGCGGAGAAGACGGAGGTGGTGATGATACCCAATCAACACCACCAACAACAATACGCTCCAGTTACCATCAGCGGGAGAAACTTAAAGGAAGTGGCCTGTTTCTCGTTTCTAGGCAGCATCGTTTCAACTACAGGCGGCACATATGAGGATGTCAGAGCCAACCGGGATCAGGAAAGCGGGACAGGCGTACATTAACCTGAAACCAGTGTGAAGATCTCCACCCAGCACAAAGAACAAGATCCGGATTTTCAACACCAACCCAGTCAAGTCAGTGCTTCCATGTGGTCCAGAAACTTGGCGCGTCATGAAAAGCACTTCCAACAAACTACAGATACTCACAAACAACTGCCTACTCCCGATAATGAAGCTCAGATGGCCAGAAAGAATAAGTAACAAGGATCTCTGGCTGGCTGGCAACGAACCAACCAACAACCCATCGCCCAACAAATATGCAGAGGAAGTGGAGGTGGATTGGGCATGCACTGAGAAGACCACTTGGCGACATGACGCACCAGGCACTCGAGTGGAACCCAGATGGGAAACGACGAGTTGGGCGTCCAAGGCAAGGGTGACATGGAGGAGATGGTGCGAGGAAGACATGAGAGCTTGTGGGCAGTTGCGGAGCCAAGTTGAAAAGATTGCGGAGAAGAGAGTGGAATGGAGACGTGCTGCTGAAGCTACTAGCAACCTAAGGGACAAATGGTAATAATAATAATTTATATCCCCTCGGATCACATGACTTGTCATGCGTGAACATGCTCCAGTCCTCTCCTCCGTTCTTCCTGGCCTGCGGTCGGTGGCTCTTGCGTACGAAATTAGCTGTTAGTTAGGCGTGAGTATTATATCCGCTTGCAATACATAACATGTCACGCGTGGAAGATCAGCGGCTATTCACATCTCCCAGTCAGTGTTAGTTTCCCAGTACATTTGTTTGGGGGCCATTTGAAGGGCTACAGCAATAATTTCTTTGAAGTTCCAATGATTCTTTCTCAGAGAACCAGTCATATTTCTTTTGTAGATTTATCTAAACCCAGTAACGACATGATCATGATAACATCCTTCTATGTACACGTACATAAATCTTCCAGTTACTAAAGATAACTCCAGTGTTGAAATTCAGGAAACGATTGTGTGTAAACGAAAGCTGGCATCACATGCCTGTGAAAGACGTTCTGTTGTTTAAATGTGTCTGATTTAACAATACCTTGAGAGTTCATTTTTCGGACTAGGTATCGACCGCAAATGTTACTAGCGCTGGGTTTGAATTTTCTCTGATTTTTCATGATATGAGTGACGCACAATGTGTTGATCAGAAAAGCAGGTTAGTCATCTTCCCTTGTGTTTAACTCTTAAAATTCTAGTGGCAGTGACAGTAGTAGCACAGGGGAGGAAGCTATGATTCTAATAATGATGGATGTCTGGATTGGGAAGATTTATACGATGTGTGCAGAAAACTGAATATGGCGGAATGCGCCGAGGAAATTATAAATGCTCTCGGCGCAAATACTAAAGGGCGAATAACATTCGATGAGTTCCTCAGCTGTCGGGAAAAAGTTTTTCAAATGCAGACTGAAGCAGATCCGGTATATTTTTCAAAGGCTGATTTACCTAACTACCAAGTTTATAAACACTGTGGAATGAACTGGCATAACTGCAAAACTGACAGGCCACTAGATCGGATCCTGAAAGAAGGTCATACGAAAGATGGAGGCACCACTCGTAAGCTGCATGAAAATACCAATCTTGGAAGTTCTGCAAGCGAAAACAGCCTTGTTAACTCAGGTAAGACTTATTTTGGCTGTTAAAATCTCGATGACGATAGTTGCCTTCAATTAATGTGATAACCATGTGAGTTACCTTAGTGTAAAATTCAATAATTAAACCGTATGCTGTAGTCATGCATATACATCTCGTTGAATTTGTTTACAGTTTTAGTGCTAAGGGTTAGAAGTTCCAGTAATCATTTCCCATTTCCTGCAAATGCTTTGCTATATAGACTATTTCAGGCAATACAATTAGAGTTGTTACTGTTATATCAAAGCCTATTAATCACAGAACTTCAAATCTTGTATCTGGTATCTGGTGCCTAAAACCAACCCGTTTCAATGGAAACACTCAATATATGTGTGTATTTTTCAATAGGAGTTATTTTGTATCCACTGAAAAGTTTTGAGTATGTTCTTGTGGTCGCAGACAGCTGTCTAAATGTACACTTACGTCAGTGATAATAATGGGTGATTTGTATGTTACTGGTCACCTTTAGTTAATGCTCTTCGTGGTAGAGAACAAATATCATCCTGTGATTTTTTAAACCTATATACTGGTCAGTAAGCATCAGTATAACAGAAAATTGTCATGGGTAAGCCCTAACAGTCATTTTAATCTGCTAAGGGCACAAAAGGCTGCATGTGAGTATTTGGATGTGTACCGCAGGATGTTTTTCTATTGCTCTCACAATTAGTTATCCAGTTCATACACTCCACGCCACCTTCATAACTGCATAACGCGTAAGCATATTTTTATTAAAGACACCATGGTGGTGAATCATTTGCAGCTATTGTATGGTTCTCTGAGCATACTTAGCATTATGCCGTTTGCTTCAAAATAACTCTTGTTTAAAGTGTTGGTTGCCTATTCCTATGTTTGTCTACTTCTAGGTTTATGGAACTGTGACCAAAGTTAGTCCTAAGAAGTCATACTGATGTTGAGCTACTTAGTTGTGGTAATATAGTCTTCGCTTCTCACTGGCTTCACATTTAGGAAGTTTGATAATTTGTGTGCTTATGTTCAATCCATTTTGGTTCTATTTTTGGAAGGCTTTCTGCTGACAACAACGTTATTTATGATCTAATGATAGTTTGATTTGCATGTTGATTCGTGCTACCTCCATCTAAAATCAAGTTTCAAGTTGAATCGATAGTGAGCAGTGACTCTAGATATTATATCTTCTGGAATACGATATATGGCTGTAACCTATAAGCAATTAGTAAAGATACGGATTTCGTATAACCTCCCAGCACTGTATGAGAAGCTAAGGAATATAATCAACTTTAGTATGAACTTGACTCTCATTCATTAATTTTGTTTCTAACAATGGGTTAAATTGAACTCATTAGATTTTCGATCATTTTAATGAATAATATTGTTTTTATTTCGGTGGTTGTTGTGAAGGGCATAATTATCGAGTTGGGGTGCATAAGAATCAGGTGCTATAAGATTTCGATAGATTTACGATGGTTTTTTGTTTGTCAGGCCCTCATAGTTCACAGCTGAGTTCACAATCAACACAAATTTTACATGCAATTCTATTGCAACCTGCTAGTAATTAGAACCTATGTTTATTTGAAAAGCATCATGATATATACTAGTTAAAGTGTTGTATCTGAACCTATAAAAATGTGAATGTTGTTATGTGCTTGATTTTCTTATAATTTTTAACGGTATCTGTCGCCAGCCTTTCACCAATCATAGAGCTGGAAAATTGGGATTTAACTTTGAATTTTGAACGCCGAATAACTGACCAGTGATACTAAAATTGTGTATTTCAATATTTTTTTAGTAACCAGTGAGAAACTTATTTTTCAAGGTGAGGTTATACTATGTGAATACATAAGCTTCAATGTATTGAGTGGAATTTGAACTCATGACATAGGGATTAAAGCGAAATGCCTGAGCGTATGAACAAAATAGTGCAAATAACACTATCATGGTAATAGTTTCCATTATTCGACTCTCTAATTTGTCTAAGTTGTCAAGTATCGCGTTAGTTTTCATACTTCATAATGTACCCTGAATATATCCATAGTGCATAGGTGTGTCTACTGTCAGTTCGATAAGTTTATATTGTTTATTGTCTTAAAAGATGCCCACTGAAAGAATTTGTGGTTCATATTAGCTACACATACTACTTATCCTAGGTTCATCAATAAACTAGTGAATGTGTTTGATATTTATGTACTTATTCTTTCGAAAACTGCGTTCATAGTGCTGCATTTAATCTTCATTCATCTATTGATCATAATTTCATATTCGTGTCAAGGAAAACAGGACAGGATAAAAATGTATAGGTTTTCTGAATGGGGTATGCCAAACACAAGTAGTTGATGGTTGGAGACTAGGTGGTGTGGGAGAGAAGCGGTATCAGTTGCGTGTATGTATCGATACTCCATTGTTTAAATCTTGGAAATCTTGTGTTTGTGTATCCTTTTCCTTGTTTTCCTGTTTTGTCTCTTAGATACATAAAATGCTCACATTATTATTTCCCCTTTCCTTCGCTTTCTATTTGTGGCCCTATTCTTTGTGAGTTGATGCAAATAATAACAGGTTGAAATAGTATTCATGTTTGCCGCACCCTATAATGTGTATGCTCATCTGACTACCTATCTCATTCTCTTGTCATGTTTAGGTGCTGAGTACGATTCTGGAGCCCAAGATCTTTGTGGGGCACCACAAAGTTTACACATATTAATGCAACGTGATTTTGCTGATTTGTATAGAACTGTTTTCTCATTTCAAACTAATTCAAATGTAGGCAGTTTTGAAAATATAGGGAAGCATAAAATTCCAGACGACTCAATCCAACTGCCTGCATGCAATACGCTTAATGATGATAATACTAAAAGTTGTCGTAGAAAGGAACTGGCTAACACCACAAATGTTAGGTATAAAGAAAAATCAACCAGTCTGGAGAAGCCAATAAAAACAGAATCGTCTGAGGTGCAAACGATCAGGGCCGAGTTAAATCCATATTTTGATCATGTTCGACACTTATTTGAATGTGCCAACACTCTTCATGTTCAACGGACAGCTCAGTTGCGTTCGGAGATTCGTGATCTCTCACATGGACTGCAAGGCCTACAGGTAAGCGAAAAGTTGTATATCACGTTAAAGATGACTGTCTTACCATTTATCAGTGGCATATGAAGCATTTTAAGCACAACACTTGAATCGTAGCATAGGAAAGTAGATGTGAAAAGATTTATGGACCTGTAGATTTGCTAGTTTATGATGCGACAAGCATGTATGCGATTTCGAGGCCGGCTGGACAGTACTAGCGGAAACGAAAGTCTGTGAATGAGGTTGTGAACCTTTAAAAACTCACTTGGCCTAGCTGTATGCTGTATACCTACCTCAATGCATGATGCTAACCAAAGTAGGATTATTCTGAAAGTAAGCTTAATATGGTAAGATGAAGGCATGAAACCAGTCCATCAGGTCTGTAAGGTGATATGGGCTCTGAAAAGGGCTACGAACTGACTGTGATCTTTGTGATCATACGACTCGATGACAGGAAACTAGGCAATATGGCTGAAAATCGGTTACAGCTGCACAGATATACGCACCTTTTTCATCGTCAAAATTTTAAACCTGAAACTTGCCCTCATTTACTGATTTTTCTTGTTTCATTCACTTTTATCAGTCTATTAGTGTCATTCTTTACCTATCTAATTCCTCTTTGTGTATTGCTTTGAAGTGTCGTATTTTGGGATTTGTCCTGGTGCGAACCTGGCAGACGCAAAGACCAATCACTAATTATTCGAACTTGTTATATACCCACGAATACGAGACCAAGGAAGAACACGATAGCGTAGTCGGATGGAATAGTATATTTGGATGGTTATGCCAAAATACCGATGCGTTCCAACTAACTGGCTAGAGAGTCGAATACGAGCAATGCAACGTAACACGACAGCGTGCCAAATGGCGAGGATGCTTGACCGGGTGCCTTCAGCTTAGCGAGTCCAGTTAAACTATCAAGGTCAGCATCAATGTCGAAGTCGTCAAACCCTAGGCTATTGATTTTGGGGAAGTGTATGACGCTACAGATCACTCCCCCCTAGTGGGTTCGTGAGGACCCTAAGACGATACCAGCCGGAAGTAAAAACCCAGTGGTTTCTCCACTGGTAAAACTCTTCCGATGGGCTCACTGCGTGAGGTGGCCCCTGGTTGTCTGAACCTTATTCTAGGGTGTCGTGGCGATTAAATAAATAAAATACAATAAATGAAATTGTACGTCGGTCGCGGTCATCTGTTCCTTTCGACGTTCCGTCCAGTGCTCGTTGCACCTGGAATATAAATAAAAGTCTTTAATACCACGAAAACGTTGCGTAAAAATGGGAATTATTTATATATAAACATATCGAAAAATAAAAATTTACGCTTATCTTCGCCGGTTTTTTTAGTTTTTATTACATGGTAAATAAAAATTGATATAAAAAGGCAAAGTGTACGAGGGTTTGTGCATTGCCGGTAAATAAGAAAAATAGTGCCTCGAAAAAAAGAAAAAAATTGGTTGGCACACACACAGCTAAGTTGAATATGACTTCAGGTACTCTGGGAACCTGACGGTTCGACCTGATCGTGTTTTTTGTTGCGCCGATGGTTGTTGCAGCTGTGCATTACCAGGCACATCGTCGAGAATTTCGATAATTGAGTCATCCGTCGGTCGGATGTAGCGATCGGAAACGTCACTTACAATGGGGTTGCCTTCGAAATAAGCTGGTTTCAAACGGTCGATACTGACAGTATCTTCACGTCCGTCTTGCTCAATTATATAGAATTTCTCATGTCGCTTAATCACTTTGAACGGCCCGTCGTAGGGTGGTTCAAGTGGTCGACGAACAGCGTCGTGGCGAACAAACACGTGTGATGTCTTCTGTAAACTGGGGTGGACGAAAACATCAGTCGTTTGCGGTCTAATCGGAGAAGGCCTAACTGAACGCATTGCGTTTGTAAGCCTAGTCACGTAAGATGCCCTGTCGGAAACATGTTTGAAAGTTGAAGGGGAAACAAACTCACCTGGTAGGCGAAGAGTGGTCCCATAGACGAGTTCTGCAGGAGTGCATCCAGCATCAACTTTCAACGCGTTACGAATACCTAGTAGGACTAGAGGCAGAGCCTCGGTCCACTGAGGTATGTTTGTAGCTGAAAGGGAAGCTTTCAGCTGTCGATGGAAACGCTCTACCATGCCATTTGCTTGTGGATGGTAGGCTGTCGTTCGGAACCGAGTGCAACCTAAAAGTGCCGTTAGAGCGTGAAATAGTCCACACTCAAATTGGCGCCCACGGTCGGTTGTGACGTAGATGGACATCCGAAGTTCGCGATCCATCTTTCGACGAAAACACGAGCAACTGTTTCGGCAGTAATATCTTTAATGGGTACTGCTTCCGGCCATCGTGTGAAACGATCAACACAGGTGAAAAGGTAGGTACATCCATTAGATTCTGGTAGGGGTCCTACAATATCTATATGGACGTGGTCGAAACGCATGTCTGGGGCTAGAAATGAGCCTAAAGGGCTTTTCGTGTGTCGCGTGACTTTACACTTTTGACAAGCTAAGCACGACTGGGCCCACTCCTTAACGTCTTTGTTCATCCCAGGCCAGCAGAAACGTTGTGCGATAAGCCTAATGGTGGCTCGTACACCTGGATGAGAGAGTTTGTGCAACGTATTGAAGACGTTGCGTCGACAACTCTTCGGAACTATTGGGCGTGGTTGACTAGCAGAGACATCGCACAAAATTGCATCCTTGTCTGATCCAACAGGACAAAGTCGCAGTTTGAGAGTTGTGGACGACAACTCATGATGCAGCTCAAGGTCTTCCTTTTGACGCCGAGCTAGTTCAACGAGATCAATACCCTCGATATAGTTTATCGAAGCTATTCGAGATAGTGCGTCGGCTGCGGAGTTGTTTGCTCCAGAAATGTGGCGGATGTCTGACGTGAACTGGGAAATGTAATCCAGCTGTCGCGACTCACGAGGGGAGTATTTGTCAGACGCCGAGCTGAGGGAAAACGTTAACGGTTTGTGGTCTGTGAAAATAATGAAATCACGACCTTCCACAGAATGTCGAAAATGGCGTACAGAACAGTACATGGCTAGGAGTTCCCTACCAAATGTACTGTATCTTGTTTCCGCGTCTTGCAGCCGCCTCGAGAAAAAGGCTAACGGTTGCCACTGGTTGTCAGTCAACTGTTGCAAAACTGCTCCAATTGCTGAATCAGATGCATCAACAGCAATACTCAGAGGAGCATTGGGGTCATGATGCATAAGCATGGTTGCGTTCGAAATGGCTTCCTTGACTTTAGAGAAAGCAAGTCTAGCCGCGTTGTCCAGAGACACGAACTTCGCAGTTCCTCGAAGTAGATCTGTGAGTGGTCTCATGACAGAGGCACAGTTAGGGATAAACCTTCGGTAATAACTTACCAGGCCATTGAAAGTGCGGAGATGTTTCACAGTGGTCGGCTCTGGATAGTTTGTGATAGCCGCCACTTTATCTCTCAATGGGCGTATACCTTTGTTGTCAATGGTATGCCCAAGGAAGCTGAGTGATTCAACTCCTATTTCACACTTCTGTAAGTTAACTGTGATGCCATGTTTTTTGAGTCTTTCGAATGCGAGGTCCAAATGTTTAAGGTGTGTTTCCTTATCTGGACTCGCAATTAGACAGTCATCGATGTAGACATGAACAAAATTCAGACCACGGAAGACGTCGTCCATAAAGCGTTGGAATGTTTGTGCTGCATTCCGAAGACCAAAAGGCATGCGCAGGAATTCAAACAGGCCAAAAGGAGTAATAATGGCTGTTTTCGCGATATCTTCTGCTGCCATAGGTATCTGGTTGTACGCTTTGACCAAGTCGATTTTCGAGAAAATGTTCATGCCGCATAAGGTTGCGGTCAAGTCGTAAACGTGGGTATAGGGTAGCAGTCCGGAGTTGTTTTGGCGTTAAGCCTTCGGTAATCACCGGTCGGACGCCAGTCGTTGCTATCCTTTTTGGGAACCATGTGCAATGGCGATGCCCAAGGACTGTTTGACGGTCTGATAATGCCCAGTTCGAGCATTGGTCGAATTCATTTTTCGCCGTTTGCAGCTTATCGGGGGCTAAACGGCGCTTTGGATGCCACAGGTGGACCTGTGGTTGTGACGTGATGCATAACATTGCTGGTTATGCACGGAAGAGTGTGTTTCGGTTGTTGTAACTCTGGATATTTCTCCAGAACTGCCTGGTAGGACGCGTCGCCTGATTGTTTAGTCCTAACGATGGCTAAACTCGGACCTACATAGGTGGTGCCGCCAATAGATAACTTTGTGTGTTATCTATCAGTCGTCGACGGCGAGCATCTACGAGTAGATCGTAATGGTTTAGCAAATCTATGCCAATGATGGGCATAGAGACGTCTGCCAGGAGGAAATCCAGTGAATAGGTTTGCGTAAACCTAAGTTGAGGTAGGCATACCGTCTCCCGAATGTCGCGATTGCCTTGCCGTTGGCTGCTTGAAGATTGAAGGATGGGTCAAGATGACGCTCCTTTGTCGTTGCTGGAAGAACGCTAACTTCTGCGCCGGTGTCGACGAGGTAGCGGACTTTCGTTTTAATGTCGGTGACGTAGAGCAAACGGCTTTTTCCGCCGGCTACGGTTGCCGTGAGCACGTGCCGGCGTGACCGTTTCCCGAGTTTGTGTCCTTCTTAAAACGGCATGGTTTACGACATTTTCTGGCTTCATCCCCGTAAGTGTTATGAAACCAGCACCATTCAGGGTTTTCCACCCTGTTGGGTTTCGTTTTAGGGCTACCACGCGACTTGCTGCGATGCGCCAAGGTGCGTTTCTGTGAAGTGCTACGTGATCTAGGACTTCGAGATCGTAGCAACCGTTTCACAGAGTTGCACAACTTGGTCACCTCTGAATCCTGGCGCTCTGTTTGTCGCAGATAGAATATACGTTGGAGACGGGTCTGCTGGATATCTCCAGTATTTTATCTGCTGAGGCTGCCAGGTCGTCGAGTGGGACTGACTGGAGTGTCACCAACACGGTTTGCACCGGTTGTGGTAGTTTCGAGAGAAATAGTTCTCGGAAGAAACCATCGTCAAATGTTCGTGCACCGATTACTTCTCGCATGCGTGCGAGGACTTCAGTAGCTGAGTGGCTGCCTAGCTCGATGTTACGAAGCAATTCGTCTAGACGTTGGCGATCTGTGAGATCGCTTTTCTTCAAGAGTGCGGCCTTTAGAAGTGCATAAGGGTCACTTACTTCAGGATTAAACATGTTTGCTGTAACATACCTGTTTAATTCTCGCGGTAGTGACCGTATGACAGCAAGAAATCGAGATTGAGGATCTGAGACACCCTGTTCTCGAAAATCGGCCTCGGCATACAGAAACCATGTTTCTGCATTGTCTGGCCAATATGGCACGAGTTGGATCGTGTTCGAGTCGGCTTAATACGAATAAGCTTGGGAGTGTGGTCGGACATGAGAAAGTGTAGTAAATGGATATATAAATGTTATCGAAATGAAAACAATAAACAAATATAAAATGGAACAGGCTCACCAATTCAATACTTGTTATTGGTCGGGATATGTGATCACGTCGGGCTCACCAATTTAGGATTTGTCCTGGTGCGAACTTGACAGACGCAAAGACCAATCACTAATTATTCGAACTTGTTATATACCCACGAATACGAGACCAAGGAAGAACACGATAGCGTAGTCGGATGGAATAGTATATTTGGATGGTTATGCCAAAATACCGATGCGTTCCAACTAACTGGCTAGAGAGTCGAATACGAGCAATGCAACGTAACACGACAGCGTGCCAAATGGCGAGGATGCTTGACCGGGTGCCTTCAGCTTAGCGAGTCCAGTTAAACTATCAAGGTCAGCATCAATGTCGAAGTCGTCAAACCCTAGGCTATTGATTTTGGGGAAGTGTGTGACGCTACAGATTCTATTCACTCAAACCAAAACATTTAAAGTAGTTCGAAACGTGTGGCTCAAAGGTGAGTAGTCAAATACTTCTTTTAACTAGCTGTACATCAGAAAACATCTTCGGAAATGCACCACTGACTAACGGGAAAATGAACATAGAGACCCACACAAAAGTGTAACATTCAGAATTGCCAATAGTAACATGTGAGGGGAAAGTGAGTGAAAAAGAGTGATATTATGTAAGACAAAAGTTCATTGGAGAAGGAATTAGAAAATTTAAAGGTCAGGGAAAACTTCTAAAACTTTCGATATCGTGAAAGAGTGAATGTATTTGCGCCGTTTTGACCGAGTGAGACGTACATCACCAAGGGTCTTCTACCATCGATTTCTACGATTTCGAGGACTCAAGACAGGTGGCTCACACCTCCCTACACGACCCAAACCAACGGTTAAAGACTTCATGGATTGATGCCACTTCTTAGTCCGGCTACTCTGAAGCTTTTCTCAACCCATTTCTACTTTGGCTTACAAGGTAGAATGTGCCTCCAAATGCACAGTATACATCCCAGCCACCTTAATTGATGACAGTTCGCAATTTCATTTCCTGACTTGCTTTCTTTGCCTGGTACTCTCCACCTAACCCCGATATTGCTCACATGACAATATCATCATATGCAAGCAACACTTCAAAGATACTAGTGATCAAAGGCCTTCAATCTCATGATATCTTTCACTTTCAATGGGTGCATTTCTCAACGGTATAATCAAACAAAACAGACTAGTGCGCGGTTTGCTCGCCCTTTGATAATTTGTCAGATGTCTTACCTGCACTAGAGATGACACAAGTTGGCAAACGCCAAACGGACCTTCTTTATCCAAGCTGAGATTTCGTAAACAACCAACCCATTTAAGCTGACGCAACTTTCCAAGTCACTGAAGCGGTTAATGCATTCTGCTACTTCAGTCTAAATCCCTGAACTAGCAATCGGTGCTAACCAGTTTTGAAGTATTACCTCACATTTGAAGGTGCAAAAGGGCATCCGAAGGTGGCGCCGATTCCTCCTCAGGGCTTTCAGATGCCCTAAATTTTGTCAACATCTTCGCTTACCAAGTCAGTGTCATCTGAATACTCGAAGTTAAGCAGGTGCTTTCCTGGGTGTAAGTCTATCTATTTAAGTCCCTAGGTATCTAGGACTATGTTTTAGCCTTAGTTGCATTTTGGTGTCCTGAAGGTGAACTTCAAGCCTGTCCTGCGATGGATGTTATCCAGAACTTGCCTTGTACACACCGGCGATCAAGGCGTCGCGCCAGTAGTAGGACGGCGTGCCTTCACTGAGTAACGGCCCAAATATACTGGCCGCTGGGACGGCTACATGGAGTACAAGCTCTCCGAGAAGACTGGGGTACAATCCATCCAGCCGCATTGGTTCCGCTGCATCGAGAGGACCTAACGTCCTGAGTACATCAATATAGTCAACTGCAAAGGGCTCAAGTGACTGTGGACGGAATAGAAAGGCTTTCACTTTACTGGCTTCTGCATCTTGGTCCCGTGGATCACTACTTCTTGTGGTTGCTGACCTGCTTATAAGCAAGGAGGGGGAAAACTGGTAATTAAAATGCAAAAATTAAATAAGTTCGAGGCAGATCCTACCCACATCCCACGCTGGCGTTTAAAAGACTAGCACAGTTGCCCGGAACTTGTCTGCACGATAAGCATTGGAGGGTTGAGTAGCTCTTAGGGAATAGAAGTTAGTCCTGATATCTAACTTCTTGAGCTTCAACGACCCTTTACTTAAGTTAGTCTCCGTCTTAGGTTCCTGTGTAAATGCCTCAGGAATATACCTTATCGCAGCCTCTTCTTTCTCATTGCTGTCTTCAACTGAAGGGTGGAGGCCTACTGGACACAGCACAAAGACTAAGATCTGAATTTTCAACACTAATTCAGCCGATTCATTACCTCTGTATAGTTCAGAAAATTAGAGCGCTGCGAAAAGCATTTCCAACATATTACACATATTCATGAACAGCTGCCTATGCTCGGTACTGAAGATTAGACGGCCAAAAAAGCAATAAGGAACTCCTGCCTGTCAACGGACCAACCAAGAACCTATCACCCAATGGAGATGGGTAGGATTGGACAAACACTGAGAAGTCAGTGCGGGGACATCATGTGATAGGCCAGGCCATGCCGTCAAATGGAACCCAAAATAGGAAACCAGTTAGGCATTCGAGGGTGACATGCAGGAGATCATGTGGTGAAGACTAGAAAGCTTCTGGACAGTCTTGGAGCCAGGTGGAAAAGACTACAGAGAATAGAGTGCAATGGAGGTGTGCTGTATGTTCCATTAGGAACCCAAGGGACAAATAATGATAAAGGGTTAGATTCTGTCCGTCCGCTTAGTGCGGGATAACACAGACATTTTAAAGACATTTACTTTGAAAACGAGGATTACTACGGAATAGTAACTTAGTTGGTTACTCAAACTTTTTGGCATTGATTTGTTTTAATTGACCATCTGCATCTAGAATTGTTTTCTAGACCGTACAGCGCGTTGTTGTTCGAGAGTTTGCCAAGTACTTGTTAGTTAGCATGGCGGTGTCGGTTGTTGGTTTCGACATTGGCTCACTGACCTCTTATATTGGTGTTGCCAGAGGTGGGGGTATTGAGGTGATAACAAATGAGTACAGTGAAAGAGCTACGCCGTAAGTTTATTACGCCTTACTTGTTGACTATGCTACCTTGAAGTACTTGTGTTGCGTTTTCAGGAAACCTCACTCTTGTAGGTACAGCAGCGAAACTACAACATGTTATGAATGTCAAGAATACATTCACAAATTTTACCCAGCTACTTGGGAAAAGTCTTTCGGACTTCGCCATTGCTAATGAAAGGAAGCACTTGACGAATCAAATTGAGGAGGCCGGTGATGGTCGTGTCTCCCTCCCAGTATGCTTTTGGTTTACTCATATTTCCATGTTAAGGTTGTTTTAAATGGAGTGAATACTTCACTGATCCCAGAACAAATACTTGCTATTCAGATGAATAAACTCAAAGAAGTTGCAGAGAATGCAATTGGTTCGAAAGTTGTGGATGTTGTTGTTAATGTTCCAACCTACTACACGGATGCAGAAAGGAGATCGGTACTGGATGCCTCAAAAATAGCGGGGCTGAATTGTGTCAAACTGGTAAATGACTTAACAGCGGGTAGGTTCTGTTTGTCGTGTCTAATATTTTACAAGTCGGGACTGCATACGGATTTTACAGCACCGATTTGCCTTCGCCTGATAATCCTCCTAAGATTGTCGCATTCGTTAGTGTTGGCTATACTGCTACGCAAGTCAGTATTTCAGCATTTAATGCTGGCAAGATGAAAGTCCTTGCGACTGTTTGCGATACCTCTCTTGGTGGTCGTGATTTCGACAGAAAACTTTATGATAAGTTTGCGATGGAATTTCAGCAACAGTATAAATTGAAGGTAGGTTCGTAGTCAAATAATTCACTTTGCAGGCACCTCTATCAGCTAAGGCTACCATCAGGTTGCTTCAGGAGTGTGAAAAACTTAAAAAGGCAATGAGCGCCAATTCTTCAGAATTACCTATCAACGTCGAGTGTCTGGCGGAGGAACGTGATTTAGCTAATAAAATGAAGCGGTCTGACTACGAAGAGCTGTGCTCAGATTTGGTTAAACGTTTCCAGGATATGCTCACTCGCTGTTTGGATACCGCTAAGTTGAAGGCTGAAGACATGAATGCAGTAGAACTTATCGGTGGCAGTTCACGTATACCCATGTTAAAGAGTGCCATCTTGTCCGTTTTCAAACAGGAAGGGAAAATGAGTCTAAATGCTGACGAAGCCGTTGCTCGTGGATGCGCCTTCCAGGTAATTAAAGTAGAAATACCGACACCAAAAAACTTCACATGTAGTATCAATATAATAGTAAACAAACTTGGTTGTCGTCCGCGAAAGTGAATTGCTTTCTTTAGCTGTATCTTATTTTTGACATTGGTTACCTTTAGAAGTAGTGATCTGTGATTTGTGACATAGAATGTACCGTAAAATAATTTAAGGTGTGGTCAATATACATGTCAGCTGGTGACCTGACGAGATTTCCTATTTTGGCTGCCGGCACGGCTGCTGCACGCTGTCAAAAACGTAACAGACCATTAATTCAGTATCTTTAGAAATCGCATCACAGATAATTTGAGCGTGAAATAAGATGTCAGTAGTTAACAACTGTTGAAGTAACGACGATATCTTACGAAATCTCCAAGGGTTATCTTCGCGATGCATCCACTTCGCTGCCATCAATCATACCACACCATCTGCAAATGTTACTCAGTAATCCAGGCACTCTAATCCCGATCAGTGAGTCATGGGTTGAAACATCGCTTCACCAACCGAGGTTTGAGCAACAAAGTAATATTATCCCTTACACGATACGTGTGGCTCACAGCATACTGCACGGACAAACGTATTTGCTAAGTGTATTTTGATTTCACAAAAAATTGATAGGATTCGGTTTTATGTATTCCAAAAGGGTCCGCATAGTCAGTTTGAGAGGATTACTACACACCTCCCAAACGGCTAGTTCTTTTGGGAATCGTAAACATGCTTTCATTTTACTCATGATCAAGATTTACCATCACCAGCTGTTCCGTTCTTTACGGAAACTTGCCACTGCTTTATCTTTAAAACAAGACCTCTGGGTGGTTCTCTGTAAAAGTCTTTGCGTTAGTTTGTTGGAGGCAACTGGTAGGGAGCCCTGCCTGGGTTTCGTGCTTGTTGGCACTCGCCAACGAGGCGTATCCGCAACCTCGAGGGGGCTGATATCCCTTCCAAAATCCCAACCCGCGTCGCTCAAAGCTGCAGTTCACGGTGTTGCCAGTAAGCTACTTGGGAAGGGGCATTAAGTCGAAACAACAATGCTGGTTGTACGGACCTAGGATCTGATGGTTTTACAGGAATTTTCATTTGAAGATTAGCAGTAACGTTACCTTATTTCCGCTTTCCCATTTTAGGCGGCCATTTGCTCACCAGCCTTTAAGGTGAAAGACTTCAGTGTAGTTGAACCATGCTTATACCCTATTGTGATACAAGTTGATCGAGAAGAAGGTGGCGATCAGTGCATGCAAACAGAAGAAATCGATGGTACAGCAATGACCCAGAGCAAAGACATGTGCATCGAAGTGTTTCCGCATCTTCATCCCATTCCTTCTTCACGTCAGATTGTTCTGACTCGACGTGGTGTTCTTACACTGGAAGCTCGATATGCAGATATAAATCTCTTGCCTAACCAAAATGTATTGATTGGGACATTCAGAATAGGGGACGCTTCTCAGTTATCTACAGAACCTCATAAAGTCAGATTAAAGATCCGAATGAATACTCATGGTATTTTCAACATATCACAAGCACAGTTAGTAGAAGAGTATGAGAAAGAAGTTGAGGTCAGTTCTAATGAGGATAGTTCTGCTACCGATGTATCAGCGAGTTCAAAGACGGAAGTGACGACTTCTAGCAATGGAGATACTTCTAATCCGCCTTCTGATGACGTCAACTGTAATCAGACCCCAAACACTCAAGATTCAACCACATCGAAAAAGAAGACAGTAATGAAGAAAAAGAAATTCACAAAGTACCATGATCTAAGTATCGACGTTAGCAATATGCAGCTCAGCACAAAGCAAATAATTGAGTTTGGTGAAATTGAGGTATGTCTCGTTTTTAGCTCAACTTTTTACGGTCCAGAACTTTCGTCCGTAGATATTATTATAAAACGGTTAGTGTCGTTTATGTCGCACATTACAAGCGTGTGTACATGAACGCACCTAAGATGTAAACAATACAGTGGTTTTCATCTGGACTGCAATGAAACGTTCTTACCGTTTACAAAAGATGTTTCTTCAGCTTAAGAAATTTCGTTCGAATTATATTAATTGCTTATATCTTGGTAATACTTCGCAACACCTGTTAACTATTGGTCATCGTTAATCACCCGGAAGTTTAGTTGTAAGACTTCTACTATATATAGCTGTCTGTGTGCTGTTCGACTGAATTAGACTGAGGACTAGGAAGGATCGTGAGAGCAACCGATGCTTATCCGTAATTTCCACCTACACACCCACTAGCTGTAGCTTGGATGATACAGAGCATGAATTCTATGAAAAGCTGTCAATTCCGCTACAGAAAGCAAACCGTTAAAGTGTAGTCATAATAGCACGTGAATTTAACACTCAAGTAGGGAAGGTGAGCCATTTAGAAAGGCATCTGGGAGGTATTTACGGAATCTCATGCCATCAAACTAATAATGGTGGTTGTATATTACAATTTTGTCCCAGTAATCACTCGTTTTCTACCAGAGCTAACTTTAGGCATAGGACGAAGTGCTGTCTCACATGACATCCGTCGACATCAAGTCAACGATGGGTACAGATAAGTCACATTCATGTAAGCCATAGTTGGGGAGGTATGCCGCTCTTTATGAGGTATCAGTTTAGAATTCAATCACGCGCTATTAAGAGCTAGTGCATATCTACGCCTTGTCACAGGAGGCAGTGAGGCCTATCTGTGTTCGATTGGAAGATGAGGACGCGTAGTATTTATTTGGAAAGGATTTATCTGAACATGACAACAGTGCTCATCCTCGGGATACCTGGGGTGAAAATAAGTCTGCAGTGTTCATCAAAGCTCTCCACTCGAACTCACGCAGCTGTACCACGGCTTATGAAGAGTTGTCATCACAACTGGCGGTCTTCAACATGGATGTTCGCTGCTACCGTTCCTAATTAACTTGGTCATAGAAGTACTAATGGACACAACCTTAGATACTTCTCACTTCACATGGATTGACCTACTCCCCGGCGGTCATCTGGCAGGAGATATTGTCCTGCTGGGAGATGCTGACAAAATGCAGGACGTTTTGAACGTGTTGAGCATAAATCTGAGTATGTTTGGCATTCTTCTCGCTGCCAAATGTGAGATGATGCTCCTCGACAGGTCCGCTGTAAGTACTCCCAGTCTAATGATCGGCAATGTGTCGAACACTTCACTTACTTGGAGAGTTGCATCACCCCGGACGGGTTGGTTGCTGACGAGACCTCAACTCGAACACAAGACCTGTGTGGCACTTGCCGACTGGTAAGACACCCGACTATCTATCAAATGTCGAGTACACTACGTTGCGATCCATTCTGTCCTTATGCACGACTGTGAGGCATGGCTGCTAAAAGTAGAAGACATGAAGCGACTACAGGGTTTCGATCATAGGTGTCTTCGTAGAATTGCTCGCGTTTGGTGAAAGCACCATATGAGCAACATTGAAGTCAGGTGAAGGATACTAGACAATACAGGTTGTGAACCTTCATCGACTGAGATGGCTTGGGAATGTACTGCGCACACTTCGACGTGTCATTCCAGGATGAGCTGGGAGAGGGTTCAAGGTGGCCAGAAGAAGATCTGGCACCAGTCAACAACGAAGTCTCTTACTGTTGGTCTGAGCCGTATGGAGATGTAGGCTACTTGGTTGGGTCCTCGAGACGAAAGGAACTGATGGTTGAGGACTTTTGGCGGCATGACCGAAGATCGGTGACAATAGTGCAGATGTATTCACTCCTTAACACCTAGAGTTCGGATATTCACACTAACCTTTGTCTTCAGACTACTTATTCTCTTACAGTTGTCTATCTACTTTGATATGTCTCTTGTTCCCACCTGTTCTTTGTGAACTATTGTAGGGTGTAATAAATTGAGCCGATGCGTTTTTGTTGAAGGGTCTGCATCGATTCTGCTTGCTTTTGATTTGCCCTAGTTACCTGAAGTAGTCACTTTTTACTCTTAATTCATCTCATGCCTCTGATCAGCTCACTAATTTGCTATGGTAGTCTACATACCGTAAGGGTCGCGCTTAATACCTTCATAGCACTTCGTTCTAGATTTGCCTACGGAAAAGCGTAAGGTGCAGTTACCTTTTTCTAGATTACGTTTGGAATGGATGTACCAAAAGGTAGGTTTTTTCATTTCCTAATTCCAGCGTTTGTGAATGCATTTCGGTAGCTAGTAGGTAATTATGACCTCCATTCTATAAATGTTTGGTAAGTGATCGAGCATGAAAAAGAATATGGTTTTACTACCCATGCTAACATTTTGAACATACCTTAAACCCTGAACAGTTGTCGCTGGGACGTGTATTTATGGCATTGTCTGAATGAGTGCATCAAGCTTTGCTTTGTTTTCATCTGCCTTTTTGAGACAAGAAATCTACTAGGTTAATAAGTTCTCTCTGTCATTTATTTTTATTATGGTAGGCTGATCTCATTCAACGCGATAAAATGGAGCGAGAAAGAGTTAGTGCGAAAAATGCCGTTGAGGAGTATGTATATGATATGCGTTCTAAACTTCAAGGTCCATTAAATCCTTTTTCACCACCTGTCGAATCAGAATCAATATTACGTTTATTGGATGCAACAGAAGAGTGGCTGTATGGCGAGGGTGAAGATGTTAAGCGTCAGGTTTATTTGGAGAAGCTCACTGAATTAAAGCATAAAGGTGATCCAGTTCTTCATCGAGCAAACGAGCACCTGAATCGTCCTCTGGCAGTTGAGAATTTCAATCGGTCACTTGTGGTGAGTCATGATGGTTTCAGCTTGCTGTTCTAAATTTTCATTAATTCACCTGATAAATTCGTTTTTAAATAACAAGTCAAAAGAATGTTAATACCACCCTTCATCGTGGAAATGTGACACATTGGTTCAAGTACTCGATTCTCAAGCAGCGGGTCCCGGGTTGAAAACTTGTTCAACCTGCTTCCACCTGGACAACCGGCTAGTAATATATCTGCCCTCGCATGACAAGTGCGACTCAACCTAGTGCATACATATGTGTGCCGGGTTGAGTTATGTATAAACATAACATATTGCACCATAATCTCCAGGCAAAGCACTTGATACCAAGTCTGAGAACCGTGTAGGGATTCCTTCAAGTCTTAGAGAGGTGTTTGATTACAAAATAATAGGACATCTTATACAGGAAGAGGTTCTGCATGTTTATTCACCCAAAGTTTAACTCAAATTAGTCATGACTACACAAAAGACTACGCAGGTTAAGGTGCATCGCCTTGACTAAAGCTCTAAAAATAACTGACTTGTATCATCAGTACTCAGTTACCTGAATGACTTTGTTTGCCAGCCGAGAGCACATGTACGAAATACCATAAAATCTTTGGTTGTTAGCTAATTAAATAGTTTGATATAAGACTTGGTCACTGGTAAGATGTAATTTCATATCTAGTTTGTTTTATCTGATATAGCAGACAGTGATACAGTATAATTCACCGGAAAAACTCTTGGAGCACAGATTATTGCGTAATCATATCAAAGTAGTAGTTTAGGGAGATGGCAACCAGTGAGTCATGGTTTCGAATCCCGTTCCTTTAAGCGAGATTTGACCTGCCAGGTAGTGTCACTAGCCTTCACATAGTAGGTGTGGCTTATTGCATAATGCACAAATTTGTTCCTTTCCTTCACAGTAACGACTTCCAACACCTGGTATTTACAGTCTAAAACTTTTATCGCAATGGGCATTATCATTTTCATAGATTATCAACTTTTATTCTTTATTCTTAGTGGTAATTAGGTTTTCCACATTTTCGGGGTCGGTGTTGCGTTAATTCTCTCACTTGTTGGGTGTTGATTCGATGAAAGGAAAAAGAAATTAGTGTGGAATTGCTAAGTAAGATGAAGGACATTACCTTCTACAAGAAATCAACACTAAAAGCTAACTGTACTTTAGACAAACGAATCTAGTACCAATGGAAGCAAGTTTAGTGAGGTGCTTAAGTAGTGGAGGTAGGGAGCTCGCCAGTAAATAAAACAACACCGGTACAAAATTGGAGACAACAAACAATACTTGACCATTATCCTCCGGGTTTGTTAGGAAATTCGTTAGAACTCGAGACACGAAGTTAATCTTAGTATTGTAAACGGTAACGGTTAACAAAGAAAGAAATTTTAGACTTCCTTTTTATTATTATACAAAGAAGGAACACCAGAAACCACCTAGAACTTTTAGCAAAGCTAAAAATCATATAAACTTTGTCAACTTAACAATTCCAGTGACCGGATTCGGTAGAATAGGTTGATTACGACATGTCATGTGATAATTCTGCGTTCAGATACATTGGTTGGACTAGTTAAATTATCAAAGCATAGCAAGCTGGCCAAATTTAGACATTTCTCAGAGATCAGTGATCCAGGAAAAATCCCTGTGTATGTAATGATGCAACCAAACAGCAGGATGAGACAACGCAACTCTACCAAAAGATAATATGGTTAGGTAGATGAACAGATTATGCACCGTGTCTTTGTTCATCGAGTCTGCGACTAACAAATTTAGTTGGAATGACTACATTCCAGATAAATGAAGAATCCAACGGCCTTTAAGAGTAATGAATGTAAAGGAGTGGGACTATAAAGACCTTAGTAAGGAAATGATTGTGAGCAATAAAGTTGTGCTCGAAACCGCCATCTGGTAAATGATACCATTCTACTGCATACTATATCTAATACACAATTACAGTAATTCTTGTAACACTGTAGTATTAACAGGACACTGAATCTAGAAAAGTTTTTCACCTGGTAGTATATCTGAAGGAACTCAATCACGCGCCTTCAGAGGCATCTCATGTGTGTCGCTGGTGCCAGAGTAGTTGTTAGTTGTATGCTTTTCTCTGTGAGGTACTTTCGTACAATGATTTCATGAAGCTTATGGAGTTGTAAGGGATATCCGTTTCAAAAAAACGTTTGGGGCTGTCCAAGTGAATCGTTACATATTTTGTAAGGCTTTACTGATGTGATGAAACACTCAGTCTCATATCTGATTAAATTAAGTGGTTCACTGACCAGAATTTTGCTCCCAACTTAAACCCAACTTACACAGTAGGTGTGGCTCATTGCTTACTGCACGTGGATTTTCAAGATGTGTGTGGCTTGCTAGGATATAGCAAGCGTCAATAAACTGCTAACTTGACGTGGTGTTCGGGCTTGCATATCACAATGACCCAACGAGCTATACTGGTGGAAAGCTTGTTCCCTCGAGGTCCTACCATACCAGAAAGGTCTGTTGGATAGTGGTTAGACGAAAAGCAGTTACCGTTGTAGTGTAAATTGCTACACTATGATGGGGGTCTGAGGGCGAAGTCGTACTGCTGCTAGCTGGATGGGGTGTGACAGCAGTAAGGTGTTTCCCTTGGATGACCAGCAGTGCCATGCTGATGCTGCCTTCTCAGTGGAAGGGGGGGTTAGAAAAGGTCGGCCCCAAAAATAACACACTCCACCATGCCCCACGGTCTGCCGGGCCGGCGGTGTTGGTTCACTTGTCGTTTCCTTTCGACCATCCGGCCCCAAAAATACAAAAGTCAAAATAATCATACTCAAAAGGCTGGGTGTGACAGGCCTCAAGCAGATGTCCGATGGGCTCTGCGGTCACACAAATCTCTTTCAGGTACCTTAAGAAGAAATAGCCTTCCACGGTGTGGGCAGCCGGGAAGTGTCAACCGCCCTCACAACTCTGTCAGCACCCAAGTTTCTTCTGACTGCTATCCACCTCCTCCATCATTACCTTCTAATCTTCCTTCACGTCTCTTAATTAATGATGCTGCATCATCTTCAATTTCTCCTACCTCTGCAGCCTTCGACAACGATCTGAGTCCACAGAACAGCATCCCTGGTCTCCTTAAACCACGCTCCAAATTACATATTGGAGCCTTCAATGTCCGCACCCTCCGTCAAATTGGCCAACAGGCTTCGTTAGCAAAGACTCTAGCAACTCGGGCATGGATGTGTGCTGTGTTTGTGAGACACGCATACAGGACCCAAGTGTGGTTATTCACCTGACCTCTCCTGACCAATCTGGTGAATCCGCAAAATTCACCCTTCGAGTTTCTGGAGATTCGATAGCTAGCTCTCGTGGTCTTGCAGGTGTAGGTATAGCATTAAGCACCAGGGCAGAAAACTCACTACTAGACTGGATCCCAGTTGATAGTCGCCTCTGCGCTATGAGGCTGAACGGCACAGTGAGAACTAAAAGGAATAGTGAGACTCGCCGTTGTCTCTTTGTAATCTCTGCTTACGCACCCACTGACTGTAGTTCGGATGAAGTGAAGGACGAGTTCTACCATAAACTGTCTAACCTCCTCTCGAAAGCCAAACGTTCGGACGTAGTGGTTGTTGCAGGTGACCTCAACGCACAGGTGGGTAGACTGAGTGAGGCAGAAAGGCACTTAGGTGGCACTTTCGGAATCCCAGCTGAACGTACAGATAACGGTGATCGCCTATTACAACTATGCTCAGATAACCGCCTATTTTTAGCCAGCACCAATTTCAGACATAAAGAAAGGCACTGTCTGACCTGGCGTCCACCGAGCTCAACTCAGCGATGGACACAGATAGACCACATTGCTATTAGTCATCGCTGGAGAGGATCGGTGGAAGACTGCCGCTCCTTCTGGAGTACGTGTTTGGACAGCGATCATGCGTTGGTCCGAGCACGTATATGCCTGCGTCTCAATGGACGTAGAAAAAATTTGGCAACAAAACCACTACGAGTTCTGCTGGACAACGAAAACACCAAAGCCGTGTTCAGTGAGAAGTTGGCTAGGCAGTTATCGGAACAAAAGACTGTCACTCATCCAGAAGAAGCTTGGTGCCATCTTCAGTCTGCTGTAAAAGCAGCACTGAAGACTGTAGCCGACTCCAAATAATGGCTAAAAAGAGCCAGTGGATATCAGCAGCTTCTTCCAAACTAATGGATGCACGTGAATGCATCCCTGCAGGCTCTGAGTACAATGAAGAGCGAGCGCAACTTAAAAATAGACTGACGAAAAGTCTGCGCAACGATCGTGAACAGTGGTGGGCAGCGAAGGCTAAAGAGATGGAAAAGGCAGCGGCGATCGGTAACAGTAGACAGTTATTTAGACTTATTAAGGAGACTGGGGGGAAATGGTCAACAACAGTTAGTGAGGCTATAGCGGAGAAGGACGGATCTGCGATTCACTCGCAGGGGAGACGACTGGAACGATGGGCAGAACACTTGGAGGAACAGTTTAACTGGCCTCCAGCCACCATTGCGTTGCCCGCTATCCAGTCGGATCCTGAATGGGACATAGAGACAGGTCCCCCAACACTAGAAGAAGTTGAGAAAGCGGTAGGTAACCTGAAACGAGGAAGGGCAGCAGGACCAGACGGACTACCTGCTGAGGTATACAAGAATGGTGGTAGAGTGCTCTTAGTCAGGTTAACGGAAGTGTTAGCCAGTATATGGGAATCAAATACGATCCCCTCCGACTGGTCTAAGTCACTGATCATCCCAGTCTTCAAGAAAGGCGAGAAGTCCTCTTGTGATAACCACAGAGGAATCAGCCTGACGAACATAGTGTCTAAGATCCTAGGTTCTATAATTCTCCGACGCCTGAGTGGAGCTCGGGAACAGCAAGCCCGAGAAAACCAGGCAGGCTTTAGACCTGGCCGCAAGTGTATCGACCAAATATTCACACTGCGCCAGGTCCTGGAACATAGGCATGCTTACAGACGTCCGACAATAGCTGTATTTCTCGACCTGAAATCGGCGGCATTTGACTCCGTTGATCGAGAAGTCTTATGGCAATGTTTGTCACTGAAAGGCGTGCCGAGTAAGTACATCATCTCATTGAAGGCTCTTTACTCGAACACTTGCGGGCGTGTTAGAGCCTATGGCAAGTTGTCCAGGGAGCTGTGCTCTTCGAGTGGTGTCCGTCAAGGGCGCCCACTCTCCATTCTTATTCAGTCTCATCATAGATACTCTTATAGAGGTCTCCCTCTCGTCACCAGGTTACACAGACGTTGACCTAATCACAGGTGAATTTTCGTTAGACTTAGAGTATGCAGATGACACAGTCCCACTAGGTGAAGACGCTGACAAGATGCAGAGTCTTCTGAATACTTTGAGTGGGAATTTGAAAATGTTTGGTATGCTGTTCTCACCACCCAAATGCAAGTTGTTGCTCCAGGACTGGTCTTCAGCGGTGCCGTGGCTAACAATAGAGAGTGAAGTGGTTGAGTGTGTCGACCACTTCACTTACCTAGGAAGTAGGACCAGCCGTGGTGGCTCAGTGCTCGATGAAATCTCTGCACGGATACAGAAGGCTCGATTGGCTTTTCCCGATTTACGCCACCTATGGCACCGCTGTGATATCCGTTTGTCTATTAAAGGTCGCGTGTACTGCACAGCAGTCCGATCCGTTCTGCTGTATGGCCATGAAACATGGCCTTTGAAGGTGTAAGACATGAGAAGGCTTCAAGTGTTTGACCACCGTTGCCTTCGCAGTATAGGACGTATTCCATAGTGTCACCAGGTGAGTAACGCAGAAGTTAAGTGCAGAGTCCTAGGGAGTAGAGGTAAGTCAGTTGACAAGGTTATGAGCCTTCATCGACTGAGATGGTTGTGACACGTGTTACGTATGCCCGGTCGCCGATTGCCTCGTCACACAATGTTGGCCGAAGTAGGTCCAGGTTGGAAAAAGGCCCGAGGTGGCCAGACTAAAACATGGAATCAATTTATGAAGTGTTTAACTGTTGGTTTGAGCTATGTGGGGCGATGCAGACTAGGTGGTTGGGGTCCGCGTGACAAGAGGAACTAGTGGCTGGAGACTCTAGGTGATCACATGGCTCAGAACCGATGTCAGTGACGCAGATGTTTACACACACATTATCTTCATCTTAACGACGCTATACCAAATCTCACCATTTTGTCATTCCTCCTTTCTTTCTTCTCGTACTTTATATTTCTTTTGACTGAATTCTCTTATCGTCATCTTTCACCTCACTACCTTTCTACTAGATGTACTGTACTGAGCTGTGGCAACTCTGGCCGTTACGCAGTGGTGCCTAGTCCTATGTTGATATTGATGATGATGACCTTCAACGGCTCCAAATCTACCTTTTGTTTTACCTGATCTTACCCGATACAGTTACTCCCAGTATGTGCATTAGATATCACAAAATCGAATGTTCAGCATCTCAAAACAAACTTCACAGTGTTTATAATTTTAATAACCTTCAGCAATTAAGTGTAGTAGTGATAACACAAATAGGACGACACATTTCATACCAAATGTTCCAACAACAGTATGTTAAAATTTAACAGCTACTTATGTGGCCAGTATGAAGTCCTGTTCTGGTGTATCACTGATTTTTATTTGGGACTGGATATTCTCACCGAACTAGCTGATTGTCCAACGGGCCCACTCCACAAACCTCGGACTTTGAATTGAATATGCAGTGGCATCAGGTACTTCTTTTTGATGTGGAGCTGTGTTATTGTCTTAGGGAGTTAATTTTCCACCAATGGGCCACATCTCCACCTATCGAGGGTTGGACAGCCTGATAGTATCATTAGGCCGCACACAAGTATAGATCATTGCCTACTGCATGAATGTGCATAAGGTTGCTAAGTGCATTACGATACGATACTTCTCTCTGATATTTGCGGGTGTCTTAAAACGTTGAGCTCATGTATACCATTTATTTGTAACTTCACAGATGAATTATTTGAATACAATAGTCTAATGATGACAGGTGCCGCTAAATAGAGGCAGTGAATACCATGCTGAGATGAGTTATGGGTCTAACGGATTGAGTAATTAAATTTAAAGCACTTTTGCAGATCTTTCAACAACATTCACTCAGTCTTTTTGAGTATCTATAACTGCATGTATTATGTAGGGTTTTACTGCTACTATCACTACTGAGTTACATTAGCAGCAGTGGTTGGGTCTACCGGAGTTTCACTCATTGTCATAGATAGATATAAGGAATCAACCAATTTTTCATTTGTACAAGTTAAGATATTATACTATTTTGTGGCTTATGCATTCCGATACAAACCCCAATCAACAGGGTAGCTATGTATCTCAAAAAGTCGCACTCCAAAATATTAGAGTACTTCCAATATGTTAGTCAAACTTACTACGTTGTTTTGTAATTCCTTCTGCAGACCTCCCTTTGTTTCGATTCCTGATGCGCGGGAGGTTTCACAATTTCTACGGAACTCATCTTCATCACTGAGTGTACATATGCTGACTTTGTTAAGATACTAAGTTCGATCCATGGGTGCGTACTGCTGCCGATACTAGGATGAGACAACTGCTTAGTGTTCCCAGGTTCCTAATGGTTCTCCAACTGATTTCAGTCCATGATGAATGCTACCTTGAAAGTAAAATCCCCACTAACCTTGAGCTACAATGCTATTAATATTTGTAAGCTGTCACAGACTATTATCATTTAAGAAACTTGGAAAATGCAGAACATTGAGTACATTTTTTCTGTATTACGTGCTGAGAACTCTGTACTGTAAGCAAAATCAAGGTTCGGAATAAAGCAAATATATTATGTTTCAATGAAATAATACATATGCCTTCCATCAAGCCATCGTGCTCTTCCTTGAGATTTAAATTCGCTAATGTTTATTTCCCAAATTTTCCTTAACAGCATATAAGGAAAGTGTTGGACAGCATTGCGGCTGGAGAACCGGCATATGACCACCTAACGCCTGAACAGGTTAATCAGCTAGAGAACATGATAGCTCAATATGAGTGCTGGTTAAATCAACAAATGCTGCAGCAAAACCCTCGACCACAAACGGCAGACCCAGTTGTTAAGGTTTCAGAAATTGTGTCTCAGCAACAAGTAAGCTATATTTTTATGATTTTGTTCGCGCGTTAATCTTTGTACATCAGTTTCATAATGAGTTAACAACAAATTAAGTTTGATTTGCTTATTTCGAAATCATAAGATTTCTATATTGGCTGAGTTGGATCTCAGCCTTTTGGCTCAGTTACTCACCGGCTTTCCAATAGTCTATACGCATACATATACATGTTGCAGTGTTCCGTATCTCGAAGTGTGGAAATACTAATATGCATACGAATAATTCCTCTTGCTATGCTCTGTTCAATAGTTGGAAAGATTGCTGTGCATGATTTTTATCACGCTATTTACAATAAAGTTTTATCTAAACCAATATTTGGTCATTTTCAGGCAATGGAATCAGTGTGCCACCCTATTATCAATACTCCAAAACCAACGCCTGCGGGTCGTGCTGATGAGCCATCTATTCCCAATCCTCACAATTCTGATCAATGCAATAATATGAATAACTCAAACGCAGATTGCAATGCGAAATCAAATCATTCCAAAAAGACTGAGAAAAATGAAGAAAATATGGAATTAGATTGATGAAATGTGACTTCTACCTATCTGGGATCTTGTCGTGTTTCATTCAGCACTTTGTTTAATTCTTCACTCGTTTGACTTTTGTTATTCATAGTTTGGGTTTTTTACGAAGTTGGTAACCGTTCTGGTATCTTCATTTCTACTAATGGCATGGCAACGTAAGTGATGATGCGTTATTTGTATTGAGTAGTGGTAACAGTATTATTACATACTTGAAAGCACTGGGTGTATATGTGTGCAAGATCTCTGGAAGGTGTTGCTTTGGATGAAGCTGTCAGTTATGATTTATGCTCACTCAGCGCTAAGGTTCTTTCCTGAGTCATCGTCAATACAACTGTCAATTTAATCTCGACGAAAATTGACAGCGATTGAGCGAACTGTTTCTTGTTTAGTTTGATTTCCATTTCGTTGTAGACGACTCTTGATACTAGCCAAGCTAACTACAGTCTTCGAGATTCCTGGTTGCTTCCGGTAGTTATGCGTAGGAAATCCCATTGTGTATAAACTAAGCTTTTAGATTAAGATAATTAATCGGCAATTGTCAGTTTGGTGTGTTAGTCTTGGATTCGTAGATGACTGTGTGTTAATTTTTTTCTCGTATGTGAATTACGCATTCAATATCGGCCTTTAGAAATTTAGGAGACTCATAACCAAGTACCACTCGTTCCTACTTTATTATGATCACTAGTCAAACCGAATTTTGACCAAATTAAAGGACATAATCTAAACCGTGTGATGTATTCAGAACAGTCGAACTAATGGGTAATGAAGTAATTTTGGACACAAGAATAAAATCAGTAAAGCTAAATTCTCCTGAAAGCGTTGCGTTATAAAAAAAATATTACGAATGACTGACATCGACGTAATGTGTCATTGAACATCAACTCAGTGTAAGTATAAGTTTACCTATGCTTATTAAATATATATAACAAGTCTACTGGCACAATATTGTCTCGGTTCTGTTAGTTACTCACCATGGTATTATACCTCAAACCCGTGTGACCAAGTTGGTGGGCTTGCCAGTAATAAATTGCTGGAGGAAGCGTCACTTTTCTGTGTCCATAAGCAATTGATATCGAATGCAGTGGTTCATGTCACCACACCTCACAACACGTACGCATTCAAGACAATATGGTGGAGGCAACAATAGAAACTCAAGACGGGAACCAAAGCTAATTCTGAGGTGTAACATGAGGTCGGGTCAAGTTGCATCGCTGTTTCTAAGCCATTCAACTTGGAACCCTATGGAAACTGATAACAGGCATTTAATGTCTGCCTCCTGTGTCACAGTGAGAAGAAAGCGTAATGGCGGGACTCCGTCATGCCCAGTCATTGTATGTTGAGTTTCTGAAACGTGCATACAACAGTCAGTCTATGGTGTTTACTTGACATAAATCAGACAGTGTAGGAAGTCAATAATGCTAGTAGTGAGTTCCTATCATCTTGTGTATGACACAGGAAGGTACACCACTGACTGTACTCTAGTTGATAATCTTGCGTTATGGGACGAGAATGCAGTGCCTTCTAGGGACTTTTCGCAGTTTTCATCTATTCGCCCGCTGGTATTTAACGCTTTACTTGCCGTTCGACAGTCGCAAAGTAGCAGTAAACAAGTCACTTGTTAGCTGATGCTACGTAGGACGTCGGCACTGTTTTTCAAAGTATCCTGTAATAGGAGTGACCAGGAAAATCGTCGCAGGCCCTTCAACAAAAACGCATCGGCTCAATTTATTACACCCTACAATAGTTCACAAAGAACAGGTGGAAACAAGAGACATATCAAAGTAGATAAACAACTGTAAGAGAATAAGTAATCTGAAGACAAAGGTTAGTGCGAATATCCGAACTCTAGGTGTTAAGGAGTGAATACATCTGCACTATTGTCACCGATCTTCGGTCATGCCGCCAAAAGTCCTCAACCATCAGTTCCTTTCGTCTCGAGGACCCAACCAAGTAGCCTACATCTCCATACGGCTCAGACCAACAGTAAGAGACTTCGTTGTTGACTGGTGCCAGATCTTCTTCTGGCCACCTTGAACCCTCTCCCAGCTCATCCTGGAATGACACGTCGAGGTGTGCGCAGTACATTCCCAAGCCATCTCAGTCGATGAAGGTTCACAACCTGTATTGTCTAGTACCCTTCACCTGACTTCAATGTTGCTCATATGGTGCTTTCACCAAACGCGAGCAATTCTACGAAGACACCTATGATCGAAACCCTGTAGTCGCTTCATGTCTTCTACTTTTAGCAGCCATGCCTCACAGTCGTGCATAAGGACAGAATGGATCGCAACGTAGTGTACTCGACATTTGATAGATAGTCGGGTGTCTTACCAGTCGGCAAGTGCCACACAGGTCTTGTGTTCGAGTTGAGGTCTCGTCAGCAACCAACCCGTCCGGGGTGATGCAACTCTCCAAGTAAGTGAAGTGTTCGACACATTGCCGATCATTAGACTGGGAGTACTTACAGCGGACCTGTCGAGGAGCATCATCTCACATTTGGCAGCGAGAAGAATGCCAAACATACTCAGATTTATGCTCAACACGTTCAAAACGTCCTGCATTTTGTCAGCATCTCCCAGCAGGACAATATCTCCTGCCAGATGACCGCCGGGGAGTAGGTCAATCCATGTGAAGTGAGAAGTATCTAAGGTTGTGTCCATTAGTACTTCTATGACCAAGTTAATTAAGAAAGGTGGCAGCGAACATCCATGTTGAAGACCGCCAGTTGTGATGACAACTCTTCATAAGCCGTGGTACAGCTGCGTGAGTTCGAGTAGAGAGCTTTAATAGGCATTGTATGCTTTATAGGATTTCCTTCACAGTCATAGTACATAGAAGTACACTGGTCGGGTATTCGTATGTCTTTTTTGAAAATCAGGTAGTAGCAAGGCTGCTTGAATAAATAACACATGGTTTACGTATGGTGTTGAACAGTTTTGCCGAACATTATTATTTTATTCGCTGTATATCCAATTTGATGCTCACACGGATTTGAAATAGACTACGGTCACAATGACAAGAGAAAACTTAATTATACAAGCTGAGACTCAGCATTGTTATAATGGATAGTGAAAGTTCTAGATGTCGTAGTTATTTCTACTCGTTTATACGCATGAAGACTGTGACTGGTGATCTACTGACAAATGCAGAACACTAGGGAAATAGTTCAACCAACGTTTGGTTACAGTTTGTTCACCCGCAATCTAGTTGAAACCTGAAGAAAACAGCAGAGCGGACCATACACTTGTTGAAGTTGAGAAGACTAGCGAATCAGGAACGGAGATTCCCCGCAAGTCCATTATGAAAAGAAAGCAAAAAGGAGAAACCCATGAAAATCACCGATATGTAAGCTGTATTAACCTGTTTTCACGAGTTACACGACATATATCAAAGGGAACGGTAAAAGCTAGGCATGTTTAGGTTACATTTGATTCATATTAGATTTTTATGCCATGGTGAAGTTTGTGGTACAGGAAAACCGATGCCATCCACCGGTCACATTTTTGGTCCAAGGATAATGTAGAAGTTGGTTAACTGAAACTAGTACCGGCAAAGTACATCGCTCTTTTATCTGAAAGCCACAGTTGTGTCAACACCAATTAGGAGCGACTGTTAGAAGTATTCAAGCCTTAATTCTGTCAGGCATGTATATTCTGTTCTCATTAATATGATCACAAACGTAACTACATCTTCTGACTTCACAGAAAATGACTCGCATATATCAAGGTAATTCGTTAATATAAGGTTATTTCTGTAATGCGATATAACGCAGAACCTACTGAACACAGTGATGATTCGAAAAGTATGCTATGACTCACCTTTCAGATTATTGATTGCGATGTATCATATGTTGTTGACTGTTGAAAGCAGTAAGTACATTAACTATATCAACTTTGATGGTCATCGGAGAAATACCTGCACTGAAGTTTGCAACTAAACAAAGTACATTTAGTATGTATGAATCCACGACTTCTAATTATTTAAAATAATAAAGCACTTTATACATATCACCTAGAAGTTATCGTCTTTTAATAAGACTCTTCAATTAAAAGTCCTTTCACACAATGAATTTGGGTGCTAGATACCAGTTAATCAGCAGGAGGCCTCATTCGAAATAGGTTTCGTGCTTGTTACCAAGATAAAATGACAAGTCACTGGCACGCTCCGCGTCATTCTCCCTTAGCTTCCGGATAATTGATTTGCTTTTGCAACGTTCATCCTCTCACCGCATTGACTTCCCTACGGTTACGTATAAATTCTCTTTAACAATGCGCAACGGAACCAATTTTCATCATATGTAGGAACGGTAATCGTTGTCACAGTACAGCCTTTAAACAAGTCTCATTTACTGCCTAGGAATAACGGAGCACCGATGCTTTCATATTGTACAACATCGCTTGATATTGAATAAGCCAAATGAAATTAAGACCAAAGAGACACTATATGTATTCAAAGAAGCAAAATAATACACGTTAAGAAGAAAAGTGCAGTTGGTAACTTTACTGTTATCATCTGCTATGAAATTACAAAATGAAAAGGAATTTGTAGGGTCATCATACATGGTAGATATAATTTACTATTAGTATGTTGCCGTATACGGCTGACAAATCAAGACACAGCTATGGATTCACGTTTTAGCGACTGTTGGACTTGTTCATCAAATCCCTCATTGTGGGAATAGTTCTTGATGGTAACACCAACCAGGACTTTTGCATCCTTCTGAGATACGCAGATACAAACCCGCTAACAATAATAGCTAAACAGAAATAATTTGAAAATTAAAACTTACCTCTTATTCTTTTATAGAAACTCAGTCAGGTGAATACAGACCGATCATTGCCTCCAGAAGCTTCAGTCCTGGCCGAGATCATCTGTAGATATAATTTTAGGTCACTCAGCAGTTTATTATTTTGCAGTTTTAAGTGGTTGTGACGGACCCACAAGAGTATCTTTGAACCCCTTATCTTACAGGGAAGACAAATGGGGTATATCTTCATTTCTGGATAGCGGGAATTAGAGGTAGTAATTATCAAAAGAAATGGAAGTACCGATAGCGCAATCTTACGCCATTACTCCCAGATAAGATATTAACTTGGTTACTATTTTCGTATTTTCATGCATGATATTTGTATGTTATTGGTAAACAGAGAACTGAAAGCTGATTGATTACTCCAAAGATATTTTGATTGTAATTTCATTCTTCTAAGGCAACGCAGCAACAATATGGTAGTTTGAACAATTAACTAAGAGTTGGTTTTTCCTGCTGAAGATGGTGAGCACATAGGAAGACGAAGTTTAAAGGAATAAAAAAGAAAATAATGTCAGCGGTATGCGAACTAGATGCATTTTAATGGAATTATGCAAATACTTTGCATTTTCTTTCTTGCAGTCAACACATACATGTGTATTATAATTCTTACCCCCTAATCATTCTAGAAGAAGATTGAGTACCTTCAACCCCATTACCGTAGCCAGCAGTAATGAGTAATTTGAGAGTCATCTCTTAGACTTTTACAAGTGACCCTGCATTGATGAGCTTGACGATAAAGTTTGCTTATCCCATTCAAAGACTGCGACACTTAAGCACCTTCCACTAAACCTTCAGTTTTCAGGAATAAGGATCAAAGGCCAATGACCCATATTAGTCCTTGCCCGCGCTAGTACCATGGAAATCCAATCTCGTTTTAAAAGTATCAACCTTGGTGTGGTGGTTGAGCTTGTATATCACCAATGGCCCACCAAGCTATGATATAACGCTTGTTCACTCGTGGTCCTCGCACACCGGAAAGCTCTGTCAGATAGTGGTAAGACAGAAGCAGTTACCGTTATAGTGTACATTCCTACGATACGATGAGGATCCGGGGGTAAAGTTGTGCTGCTGGCTGGATGTGTAACAACAGTAAGTTGTTTCCGGCGGATGACCAGCAGTGCCATGCTGGTACTTTCTTCCCAATGGGAAAACGGGTTAGAAGTAGTCGTTCTTAGAGAGGGCAAACTTCTATCACCCCGCAGAACACCGATGTCAGTGATATGGATCCATATTCGGAGTCAAAACTAATGAACTTAAATCTCAAACTTCTAAAAAGGTCGCATATGGCCGACCTCAAGCAGATGTCCCTCGGGTTATGCAGTCATGCGCTAACCCTTCTATTTCAGGCATCTGAAGAATACCTTGTCTTCCATAGTGTGGGCAACCGACAGGTATCAACCACCCTCACAACTCTGTCGGCACTGAAACTCCCTGAGATCACTATCCACCTTCCATATCCTTGCCTCTTATTCTTCCTTCACATGCCTCGGTTACTAATCTTATGTTATCTTTAATTTCTTCCGGCTCTCAACAACTATATGAATTCACGGAACAGCATCCTCGGTCTCCTGAAACTGCACTCCTAACTTCACACCCAACCTCTCAGGGCACGTCAAGTCGTCAACAGGCCTAGTCAGTCAAAACTCCGGCATCTCCGACCATGAATGTGTGCTTTGCTTGCGAAACACCTATACAGGACATAAGTGCAGTCGTTTATTTTACTTCTCCGGTCAATATGGTGAATTCCCAAATTTCATTTTTCGAGTTTCTGGAGATTCAGTGGCCAGTTCCCGTGGTGTTACAGGTATAGATAAATCACTGAGCATCAAGGCAGAAACTGCACTGCCCGACTGGATCCCATTTGACAGTCGCTTATGCGCTGTTAGACTGAACAGCAGTGAGAACGAAATTTACCGTTGCCTCTTTGTAATCTCCACTTACACACCAACTGAGAAGTTCGGATGAAGTGAAGCATGAGTTCTTCTGTGAACTGTCTAGCCTGCTTCTGAAAGGCAAACGTTCAGAAGTGGTTGTAGTAGCAAGCGATTTTTATGTACAAGTGGATAAACTAAGCCGGATAAAAAGGTACTTTCGGAATACCGCCCGAAAGAACGGTAATAGCGGCAATAGCCTGCTGCAACTTTGCTCAGACAACCATCTATTCCTAACCAGCACGAACTTCAGACAGAGATATTATCTGACGTGGCTTCCACCGACCTCAACTCAGCGATAGGCACAGACAAACCATAAGGCTATCGCTGGAAAGGGTCAGTAGCTGACTGCCGCTCCTACTGGATCACGTGCTTGAACAGCAATCACAGTGGGACTGTGGCTTGTTGGTTTAGGGAGATAATTTTCAACCAAGGGCTCACAGGTCTGAGCCCCGCCCCACCTACCGAGGTTTGGACAGCCAGGTAGTATCATCAGCCCTCACACACTAGGCGTGGCTCATTGCCTAGTGCACAAAGTTAGTAAGTGCATCTCATTCAAAGCAACCACGCACTGGTTCAAGTATGCATATAACTGCGTCTGAATGGATAAGGGGAAATTACAGCAGCAAGACCGTTGTGAATGCTGCTTGACGATAAGAATATTGAGACAGCTTTCGGCAAGATATCACCTAGATAGTTATTGGTAAAGGACATTGCTCACCTAGACGAAGCTAAGCACCATCTTTAGTCTGTTGTAAAAACAACGTTGGAGACTGTATATGAATTTCGTAAAGTGGTCAGTAAGAACCAATGGATCTCAAAAGCTTCTTCTGAATAGCTGAATGCATGCGAACGCATCCCAACAGGCTTTCGGCAGAATTATTAGTGGGAGCAACTTAAATACAGACTGACAAGAAGTCTACGCAATGACAGCGAACAGTGGTGAGTAGAAAAGGCTAGAGATGGAAAATGCAGCGAAGATATGTAACAGTAGGTACCTTATTCAGACGTATCGAGGAAACAGGGGGCAAAAAGGTCAGTGGTTAGTGAAACTAAAGCGGAAAACGATGAGTCTATAATTCGCCCGTAGGGGAGACGACTGGGACAATGGGAGAGACAATCCAATTGGCTACTATTCTGTTGCCTACTGTCCAGTCGGATCTTGAATGGAACATTAGGATAGGGTCTCCAAAAATTACAGTTACTGACTGTTGGTCTCAGGAGTTTAGGGGAAGACTCCTCGGTTGGGGTCTGCGTAACAACAGAAACCAGTGGTTGGAGACTCTAGGTGACAGGCACAGATGAATCCAGACACTAACCTCATCTTAATCGTCAAACTGAATTTCAGTATTCTTTTATTTTTCCCTGGCCTCTTTTGATGACTTTCCGCTACTTTTGACTGGTTTCTTTTCAATTCCGTAATTTTACATCGCAGTGCATTCTTGCTTGATGTACGGACATGAGGTGTGCCAACTTGAATCATCACATAGCAAAACCAAGTTATATGTTGATCTTGTTTGTCTATCGTACAGTAGAGTTCCAGTGGTTCATAACTCTGTGCGAGAAAAGTATTCCTAGACGTAGACGATTTGACTGTTCATAAACTCTCAAGCGATGTCCTCCGAGATGAAACGTCCTAGAGGATAGGGACAAATAAGTCACTACAAAAATCCTTATTCAAGATACAATACATCAAAATGAGATCAACTTTCACCTTATGGTAACAGCGAGAAAAGACCTAATCAAACAAGTCGTTTTTTCTTGGGAGAGGTTGGGAAGCTGTTTGACCACCTTGGCTCCAATATTTTAGCTTCATCTTTGAAACAAGGCCCGCTGCTTGAATACCGTGCTCTAGATAGGTCTGTTACGTATATTGCGTATAGGATCTGAATCATATTCTCATCCCCTATTAAAGACCATTCGTAAGGATCAAAAGACTCAAAACCTATCGATAGCTGCCACTCTGAATTTAACCGTTTTGAGGTCATGGTTAACGATGATACCTAAGTCTCTGCACTTGGCTACTTTTGTTAGTAGTATGTCGCTAATCAAGTATTCATATGGGTGATCTTGACTTATCCGCATGACTATGCTTTCGGTGGTGTTATTTTCCAGACACCATTTCGACGACAAACCAACTGGAACATTTACTTCGTCCTGTAAGAGCAGCCTATCATCGTCGCTATGAATTGGCCTTCCGAGTTTAATTAGGTCTGCAAACATGAGATTGGAATACCTAATTGTCCTGGGTAACTGGTTAGCATACAGGAGAGGTGGTCCATAGATAGTACCTCAAGGCATCTACTCTTTACTTTTATCCACAAAGACACGATTCCATTTACCCTCACTCTTTCTATGGCAAAAAATCTCTTTTCATGTTTCGAAATACATCGTCGACCCCAAAGATCTACAGCTTCTTTCGTAGGCTCGGGTGAGAGACCTTATCGAAAGTTTTGCTGAAACCTATGAATAAAGCATCTGTTGGGACATTTATATGATTATTAGCAAGCCAATCCTCTTTCGAAGTGATGAGATTTCTCAGGCATTGAGTGGCCCATTCTGTCTCATGCCCAATTCCCTCCACATGTAGCATTTAAGATCATGTTTTCTACAAGCTTAACTACTATGCCAGTTAGTCTAACCGGACAACAGTTAGCCACCAAATGTCTGTGGCCATGACATCGCAAGCTGGTCATATTTTTATCGGGTGCGTGCGTTAAATCTTCAACCAGCATCAGAGCTGGAATGTCTTCTAATGTAAGAACATACCCTTAGAGGCTACATATAACCTCTAAGGCGTACAGTCCTGCAATTGTCTTGCATCACCATCCACTATGTTGCAACAAAGTGGATGGTATCACTCGCAATAACTTTTCCTTCTGTACATCAGTAAAGATCAAGCAAATACTTACGCTAAAGCGAAAATATACACTACTACACCAAAATAACCGAAGGAAATATGAAAGTGTATTGACAGTTGAGAATAATGACTTCAAAAAAAATAAGCTGTTATATAATCTATACACATTGACACTTGCGATTCTCCACCATAAGAAAATACCATGCAAAAAGATGGTCAGAAAACTTCGTGTTTAAAGTGTCCTATTTGTAATTAAACGCCGACACCGTGTGACTTACCCAGAATCTAACGCTGTGACCCGAAACAACATACTTTGTTTATCGCGCAAAAACTGCTAGTCGGGTCTCCACTTTGGGACGAATAACTATGGGAAACGATTTCAATTGATGCGACTCTGAGTGTCGTATCACAGAAAGTCAGTCCGTAAAAGATACTTCGGTTGAACTAAACTTTAGTGACGATAAACCCTAACGATGACTAATCAAGTTGCAGATTCAGTAGGCCAGTTGGCCTGTGTTAATCCTCGTAGGAGATACCTCTGTGAAGACCTACTTTCTTCTTGAACACCTTGACCGATGGTACTGATACTACTTGCTGCGGCAAGGAGTTACAGTCGTTGGCCATATGACGGGAGAATCACAGGTTTACGCTAGGTTAATTCCATTACGGTTTATGGATTCTTTTATGCCCTCTGAGATAGTCAATCCTAGCAGGGGAGAAAAGACAGGACAGATCAGTACCAAAGTCATTATTAAGAATACGAAATGCCTGTATAAGATCATCCCGTTTCCTACGTTTAGACAGCAGGAATAAGTTTAGCCGACCTAGTCGTTAATCATAGGGCAGATGCGAAAGGCCTGTCACAAGCTTAGTATCAAACTTTTGAATACGCATCCTTTATAAGCATGGACTGGCCGCCTGAATGCATTATTCCAAGTGAGGTCTAACGTAAGTAGAGTACATTATTCTGAACATACACTGATAAAGACCTTTGAAAGTTCTGCGGGTGGACCATAATGCACAGAAGTCCTTTGCTGCATTACAGTGTGCCGTTATGGTGACACCTGTCCTTCTGTTCAAAGACTGGAAGTAGTGGTGTACCACCAACGGAACAGCCAAAACAATTGCTAAGACCAACGTGCATTATTACGAAAGTTGGCTCCCATCATCATCAATATCAACATAGGACTAGGCACCACTGCGTAACGGCCAGAGTTGCCACAGCTCAGTACAGTACATCTAGTAGAAAGGTAGTGAGGTGAAAGATGACGATAAGAGAATTCAGTCAAAAGAAATATAAAGTACGAGAAGAAAGAAAGGAGGAATGACAAAATGGTGAGATTTGGTATAGCGTCGTTAAGATGAAGATAATGTGTGTGTAAACATCTGCGTCACTGACATCGGTTCTGAGCCATGTGATCACCTAGAGTCTCCAGCCACTAGTTCCTCTTGTCACGCGGACCCCAACCACCTAGTCTGCATCGCCCCACATAGCTCAAACCAACAGTTAAACACTTCATAAATTGATTCCATGTTTTAGTCTGGCCACCTCGGGCCTTTTTCCAACCTGGACCTACTTCGGCCAACATTGTGTGACGAGGCAATCGGCGACCGGGCATACGTAACACGTGTCACAACCATCTCAGTCGATGAAGGCTCATAACCTTGTCAACTGACTTACCTCTACTCCCTAGAACTCTGCACCTAACTTCTGCGTTACTCACCTGGTGACACTATGGAATACGTCCTATACTGCGAAGGCAACGGTGGTCAAACACTTGAAGCCTTCTCATGTCTTACACCTTCAAAGGCCATGTTTCATGGCCATACAGCAGAACGGATCGGACTGCTGTGCAGTACACGCGACCTTTAATAGACAAACGGATATCACAGCGGTGCCATAGGTGGCGTAAATCGGGAAAAGCCAATCGAGCCTTCTGTATCCGTGCAGAGATTTCATCGAGCACTGAGCCACCACGGCTGGTCCTACTTCCTAGGTAAGTGAAGTGGTCGACACACTCAACCACTTCACTCTCTATTGTTAGCCACGGCACCGCTGAAGACCAGTCCTGGAGCAACAACTTGCATTTGGGTGGTGAGATACGCATCCTAAACATAAGTTTCTTCCCAGGTATCAACGTTTGGTCCAGCCTACCAGTTCGTCCAAGTCCGCTTGAGGTACACACCTGTTAGCATCACTACATCATCGGCGCATAGCAACACATTAATAGTCCTTTAGTATAGCTATTAAACGACGGTGGGCAACGTGAGGATCTTCGTGGAGTCGACAACCGGATAAATGAAGTCGTAGTCCATCTCAGTAGTTTTAAACCTATCTCATAAGTTCCCGACTGTTCAGTCACTATCGACTGTACAATCCTAGCCAACTGCCCAAACCCTTATACTTGAAATATGTGCGCGCCCAAAATTCGGTCCACGGAAAGCAGTGTCGTAATCCAACATACGTTCGAAAACAAAGCACCATATGATCGCTGTTAGCTAACGCGGGAAAGCATCGCAGATCTACAATATCTTTACATTAGTGGGTTCAATTAAACCAATTCTAATAACAATGGCTTATGTTCAAAACCGCATCGTGTTGCACAAATCATGTTTTGAACCAAAGCAGGTTCTAGTACCGTTAAAAGTAGATCATTTTCGAAACAACTGCACACTGGAAGTTGGTGGGAAGTCGTTGGGTCGCGTGTTGAGGGCCTTCAAAACTTTCTTGATAGGTATCATAAGCTTAGTAACTTCAGTGATAACCTCTGGAGGTTTCTTCAAATCCTTTTTTGGAGAAATCCATTTGAATTCATCATTCACCCTCGTAGTGTCAAAGATACTGACACAGATGCCGTCTTTTGGTGAATCCTTAGGCATCATAGTTGTTGTACCAGTCACCCTCGGTTTCCTTTCGTGTCGATTACGCATTGCAACTGGTGCAACCTCACCACTTAGATTGTTAGTATGCAGCAGTTCGTTTTTAGGTCTTATGTCATGTATTGGCAATAACAGTTGCAGTGTCATCTGATAGATACCCTTATTGGAATGACGGCTATCAATACCACATGAGTGTTTTTTGACCAGTAATATTCCGACAGCTTCCTGACAAATGCTTGCAGCAGAAGTCACATAACCAAGGAGAAGCTGGTTTACTGTAACGTTTGTACACGGTGGCTATCAATCCGATGCCTGTGCATGGGTGCACACGTTTTTCCCTAGACGTCCCCACGTTTCCCCCATGTCCGTCAGCTTAGGTGTTACGATATTGCTGGCGGGCGGATGAGTTTAGTGGTGAGAATCTGGAATAGAAAGGAGGAAGGGAAAACTTTAGCCAAGAACTCGAAATACATGGATGTATTCATATTTGATAGTAAACAATAAGAAAGAAAGGGTACGAGGTCGTGACAACACGAACTTTCAAAACTCCACGTTTTGGAACACGTAGCTTTAGTTGTTCTTCAAGGTCATAAGTTTTGAGATCGTTTACTATGTTAACAACGCTTCCATGACCATTAATGAATTATGACGAAGACTAGGTTGTTGTTTATGAACAGCCGTTTGATGGTTTGTGAAAAGTACACATGGTGAATTCAACGTCCAATATTGATAGTGCGAGAGTAGAAAACCGGTAGTTTTGTGGTTTCTCGTGTCTAGTTCTTAGGGCTTGATTCCAGTTGTTCGGTTCACTCCTGCTTTTAGCTTTGGTGAGGGGATGTTTTGTGGTCTAGTAAGTTGTAATTTGTAGAGTGATTGGGGAGCTGTGGACTGCTGGGAGGGTTAGCAGACTGTCGTGACTGCTGTCTGTGTAGGTATATTAAAGAGAATAGCAAGGCAGTGGTAAAGAATGAGAGGAATGAAGAAGAAAAGGAAGGAGGAAACAGAGGAAGAGGAAAAGAAAAAGAAAAAAGAAAAGAGGAGGGGGTAATGGGGAGAAATAAAAGAAGAGGGAAAGGTGTATGGGGGTTGCTCGATGGGTAAAAATAGACAGCCTAGGTCTGCTTCCTAGAAAATAATTAGTAGGTAATGTGGGTATATTAAGGAGCGAGATAGTGAGTGGTAGGTAGGAGGGACAAAGATCACAGCAGGAGGGAGAGTGGCTCTCTGAGTAAGTTCTCGCTTAAAGGCAAGGGCAATTAGCGATACCCCCTTAATCAAGCTCCTAGAAACTCTTTGGTGCTACTTCACTCTCCGCCGCACAAATACCTGCTCGGGGTCACGCATCGGCCCCCCACCAGCTCCCCCACATATAAGGGAAGATTCATCGAGGCAATCTTGATGACTTCCTCTGCAGACTACGATTTCATAATAATTGCCGGCAACTTCAACACCCCTTCCATTCTCTTCGAGAGGGAAGGGAGACACATCAGATCCTTCAGTCAGAAGCTGAAGAATGCAGTCAAGACTGTTGGCTTCTCAGAGAAAGTGGGTGATTTCACACTCTGAGGGCTTGACGGAAATGCATCGCGCCTTGGCTACGTTCTGACGAACGATGACCATCTCACTGGGGATGTATGCACCCAACTTCCCCTTGGCCTCATTTAACGCGCAGTAATAACCTTCATGACGTCAGAAGAGTTGGCCGGTGTAGCCGTGACCACTTCCTTCGGCAGAAAATTCAGTAAGGCACATACTGTATTGGAGAAGAAGTTAGATCTTACTCCAGTCTTTGCTCTATGGTGAGTTATGCTGGTGGGGTTCCCACAGGACTGTTGGTTTAGGACCGATAACGTTGTCATGTTTTGGTGGTCCGCTTGGTGAATGATCTTGCAGGCTGTTAGCAGATCGTCTTCTTCGATAACTTAGTGCTAACAAGTTGAGTTGTCTGAGGCGTTGGATATATGTTTTGCCTGTCAGTCCGACAACCGGCTTTTTTGCTCTTTTCTGTACCTCCTCGAAAGTATCTACATCTTTCTTCGGCAGTGGGGGGAGCTATTGTGTTGGACACCTCTAGGCGTGGTCTGACAGGTTTTAAATACCATAAGGAATAGTTCTGGGGTTAACAGTCCAAGCTGCCTTCTCAGAAAGTGCCATTCCCCTATGAATGCCAGTAGTATCCAGTGTGTCAGAGAAGTTTAGTCCTAGGTCCTTCTCCGTGGATACCTTGGTGCTTGCACGCTTGTTAGGAGCGTAGCTGGTTTTCATCGCCTCTGGTGTGTGAGGATACACCACCTTGCACCTCTCCAAGTTGAAGCTTAAACCACTTGCAGGTGACCAGGACTCCAGCTGCAGCAGGTAGTTTCGGAGTATCCTAGGATCCTCTTCGTCACTCATCGTCCTGCATATTTCGATGTCGTCAGAGAATAGGGGAATGGACGAGGAGTCTCATTTAAGAGGTCACTTATGAATAATAAAAATAAGAGTGGCCCGGGGATTGCTCCTTGAGAAATTCCAGTTCTTGCATTCCTCCAGGTCGACCGAATTCTGTTTACTCTAGTACAGAATTCTCTGTCCTCTAGGTATGCTGTAAACAGTGTTATGAGTAGTTCAGCGATACCTACTCTTGCAAGTTTGACGAGCATGGTGCAGTGTTGGACGCCGTCGAAAGCTTTGGCCAAGTCTATGAAGATAACGTGAAATGGTTCGTTGTTGTCCCATCTAGTGGTTCAATTATCCAAAGCAGTGATCAAGTTTGTGGCAGATGACCTTCCGGCTCTGAAGCCATGTTGGGTGAGATGAACGGTGTTGTTTCTTTTCAGGTAGTCCCAAACAGCACCTTCAATCAGGCCTTCCAGTACCTTGGAAAGTATGGGGATAAATGCTACTGGTCTGCAGTCGCATGGGTTTTTTTAGGTCTCCTCTCTTGAGGATTGGTAAAAGGATGGTGTGTTTCCATTCTTTGGGGAGTTGACTTACTTCCAACGAGTGCATGAGCGGATTGCTCACGGGTATGCTTAGCACCTCGGTACAGTTGCGTAGGACCACCGGTCTTATATCATTACAGCCCGTGGATTTTCCTAGTCTGAGTGTTGAAGGTTTCGCTAACACTTGGTTTGACGAAATCTTCGCGTTTACCAGCTTTGTATCACAGTCCTGGGACTTCTTTACATTGCTAGATGTATTGCTAGGTTGAGCTGCTCGTCAAATCAGCTACTCAACAGTTCGCCATCTCACTGCTGTTAAAAAGTTCTCCGGCCGGCCATATGATCAGGTTTAAACTCTTATTCGCCGGTTTGCGCTGTGACGTAAAGCGATACAGACTTTTTGGACTATTACTCAACTGTTTGGCCAGGTAGCTCTGGTTTGCATACATACATACAGACAGACAGACAGACATACGCACACACGTATATACATACATGCACACACACATACATACATACATGAGTTTTGTAACGTCTCGTAGCCACGAAAGTCCGACTCTGCGTGATGTGTGCCACCAATGCTACGCCTTCTTTTTCTCTGTATATGCCTTTGGGCTGCGCGAGTTACCCAAGACCGTTCGAGAGGTGGCCATCTGGTTAATTTTGGAACGCTCCAAATAATATCTTTAATGTATATCCAGTGCTCATCTGCCAGTAGTGAGTGCCATTCTTGCAGCCATGTAGCCTCCAGGCATTTGTTGTTAATAGGATGGTAGTCTGCTTTTCGGTAACGGCTGGATGCTTCTGGTTCAACTATTAATGGTGTCTCTCTGGTTGTCAGAGAATCTCACCAGTGCGTGGTCGCTTTTATCAAAAGGGGAGGGGTGGAACATAGATATCACCCACCAAAAGTTATCTTCCTTTAGAACATAGTCGAGTGGTGATCCTCGTCCATCAGGTCCCCATCTGGTGTTTTTCCCGACCTTCTCTCTCAGTCCTACTGCCATAAACACATTTCGAAGTTTGTGTTCAAAAGATTTATGCCTGTGTCTTACTCCACATCCCAGGTTGAGTGTTGGTACGCTAAAGTCTCCAGCCAGGACCACATAGTCACAGGCTGCCTAGGGGTTTGTTGAATGGCCGTGAGCAATTGCGCCTTATGTTCTATCGTGCAAAGGGAAGGTCTATATGCCACTCCCAACAGGTGCCTGGTTTGGTTTATGGTGAAACGGCACCATAAGGAGTCCGGTAGTAAGCTGAACACACCATCAGTCGCTTCCTTGACTTGTAGATGAGTGCCAAGATGCGTGGCAACTCTCCCGCCTTCTTCGAACTACCTGTCATTTCGGAACAGGGTCACGTTAGGCAAAGATATTTCTTCATCCACGGTGTCTGCTGACAGCCATATCTCCTTGATGAGAACTGTGTCTGCTTGCAGATTATGGCACATTGTTTTTAGCCCAACTGGTTTACTCCCAAGAACTCCAACATTGCTGTAGAGGCATGTCAAGGAGCTGAGTCCTGGCCTTAGTGGGATATGGAGACTTGTTTGTAGGCTAGTGTGCCGTTGCATCAAATTCTGACTGCCAGTCCCTGCTGGGCTGGCAGGTCACTGTTTTTCGGTCCCTCCCAGCATCCTGCTACCGGTGTGGGACTGTTGTCTATTGTGCATACAGGTAGTTCACTAATTAGTTCTTTTCTGGCTAGTGCTGCCTGCAGTGTTTTCGGAGGTTGCCTCCTATCTTCCAGTTTGGCAGCTCGTGGTTCACTCTCACAGCATCGTACAGCACCTCCTATGTGGTCTTTTACACAGTACCATGATGTGAAAGCTTCTGTTAGTGATACCCTGCGGTCAAAGCGCACAGCTTGCAATCTTGATGAAGGAATGCTCCGCAAGCGCGTGGGTCTTGGTAACCTACTCACGCTGCTGGGAGGCAACTTTCTAAGTCTCATTTCTGCCGCTAACCGCCTCCACTGCTTGACATCATAAGGGTAATTATCACACTTTTTGGATCCACACACCAGTTCGGGCATCCCATAAACCACCATGGTTGCAGATTCGTGCAGATCACTAGGTGAGGACTTTCTCTCCGCCTCCCCGGTGACTCAAGTTTTGTCTAGTTTCACTTTTAATGGGGAGGGAGCCTGCAACGTCAAGTTGGCGCGAGAGCAGCAGTACGTTTTTTGACTGTTTCGCTGTCACTGATGACGCCCTGAATGTTGGTGGCTTATCTCGAGGTACTCTGCTTCCTTGTATACTCAATACTAAATAAATTATTATTATGCCCTTAGGGTTAGGGTTAGGTGACTACGTAGAAAATTGGTCTTATTATATGAAATAAACCAATCGACCAAGCAGAGATAATATCAGCGTGGGAACTGACATCACAGTGCAGCAGTCCAAGTTGCTATACCTCCTGGCAGGACATCGAAGAAGAATTCATCAAGGCTGAAGGCATAGAAATGGGAAGAAAATGGTAGGAATTCATCAAAAGAGAGCAAAATGGACACTGAAATTAAGGCTGACGATTCCGATAAAGGTAACATGTGAGTATATCTGCGCCACTTGGGATAGATTATGAGCCTTGTTATCTAGAGGCTGCAACCACCAATCCAGAGGTCTACGATTCCCTACACTACTTAGGGCTTTATGGACCCACGCAATGCTTGCACCCATCCAGTCAGGGGAGATGGTGACTAGGCACATCCCAACTGCCTTAAAAACGAAAGACCAGAACCTCATCAATTGGACTTTCCCCTCATACCCAAAGGTTTGTACCTGATGTGGTTGCAATATGGTCTGTATCACAAAGGTAACTGTGATCGAAAACGAAAAGCCTCTTCATGCGGTGTAGCTTTGGTGGAGATGTCTCGCAGCCAAGTAACAGAACGCAGAGAACTGTGGTTCAGTAGACAAGACTCTTGATAGATACTCAGATATCATGCCAAAGTCATAATAAAATGGTGTAGCCAGTGGAAATAAGTGGTAGATACTATCCAAATACTAGTAGTAACAGTGATTGCTCACTAACTCCGTAGTTAATAAAACTTACTGAATGTGTTCATCACAGTATTAGTAATCTTCAAGATGGGCTTCTTTATACAGCCTGAATGACGTTTTGATATTCTAGGCATTAATGCTTTAGCTGCACGACTGTTTCTATTCAGTCGTCCAGAGGCCAGCATATTGGTTACAATACTAGCTCGATTTCTTACAGACGGGGACGTCTAAGCCAGCATCAGAAAGACAGCAAGATAGGCCTTCATTAACCTGAAATCAGTGTGGAAATCTGCTGCGTTCCACTCATCTTAAAGCGTGAAAAACATCCGGATTTTCAACACTAATGCCAGTCAAGTTAGTGCTCCCATGTGGTTCAGAAACTTGGCGCGTCACGAAAGGGTGTAGCATTTTATTTCGCTGTATTGTGTTGACGTATGTAACAACTCGTTGAACATTTTTTGTTTAGTTGTATTGAAAAAGACTTTTTGCTCGCTCGTTGACTAATACAACATTCTGATATATACTTCGCGTTAACTCCTGATATTTACGCTATCTGACGCAGGTGGATCAGCAGTGTCGGGAATTATAAATAGGCGATAGTGTATCTGGACACGTACATAAAGTTTGGAGTCGGATTTCAGAGCTCGACAAACTGGTGAGCCCGACGTGATTAAACTCTCGCAGGTTTCACAGGAGGATATTATTATTGTTTTCAATTGAATACTGCAACCCGTCATTAATGACTGTATACAATACGGATATACATATATACTGAGAATTTCTTTGGCTGCTTTGTTGTAGGCGTTGACATACTTGTTTATCGTATTTTTCCTGCTCTTGTTCTTAAATATTTTTTCTGTACCAGTACTGATGTCCTTAAACTGTCATAATCAAGACTTTTCGAATTTAGGGTCCGTGGGTGCCATTAATCTTCCTATGCCTTGTTTTAAGTTTAATGACCCGCAATTGTGGTTTGTCCGTCTAGAACATTTCTTCATGGCCAATCATATAACTTCACAAAACACAAAGTTCGGATACACAAGCTCTGTTTTGCCGGAAGAAGTGGCTGAACAAGTAAGGGAGACACTACTAAAGCCCCACCCAGACACACCTTATGATGTTTTGAAGCAGGAGGTGCTGAAAGCTACTTCGTTATCTGACCAGAAGGCTGTCGATCAACTACTAAGTAGCATATGCCTCGGTGACAGAACACCTTCACAACTTAAGCGACATATGCAAAGTCTGCTGAAAGATAGGAAAGTAGACAACCGTTTATTCTACCAGCTCTGGCTGCGGAGACTTCCTTCATGCATTCAGCAGATATTAGCTGTCGGAGATGCGGACATTGACAGGTTGGCTGACATCGCTGACCGTATGTACGAAAGGATGCCTAAACCGGTTGAAAGTATTGCTGAGCCAACGCAAAACGACCGAGTGGCCGCTTTAGAGAGGAAGATAGACATACTTACAGGACAACTGACGGCTTTGCAGTTAAACCGACGGTCACCGAAGTTCTGTAGAAGCAGATCCCGTAGTCGTGATAGGACCACGAGTAGAATTGCGTCTAAAAGTAGCACGTGCTGGTATCACAAGAAGTTTGGCAGTAAAGCACGTCGTTGTTTGTTACCATGCGATTTTAAACCTTTTCATCGGGCAATCAGTGACGACTGCTGTCGCCGGCGTACAACAACACAGTCGTTTGTTTCGAGTGACGGATAGGAAGACTGGAGCTCAGTTTCTGGTTGACACTGGAGCGGAAGTGAGCGTGATCCCACCCACACCTTCCGAAAAACGCCATCCCAACCCAACTTTGGTACTACAAGCGGCAAATAGATCTGCTATTACTACATATGGGACCAGAATTTTGATCCTAGACATTGGCTTTCATACACCATTCCAGTGGGAATTCGTCATAGCTGACATATCGTCGCCTATCATTGGCATGGATTTCCTTCAACACTACGAACTATTGGTCGACTCTAGTCGCCATAGACTAGTCAGCCGTAATGGTGAATTTTCTATCACCGGTATCGCTACGGAGACAAAAACAATAAACTTAGTCGTAGCTCCAATAAACAACACTTCCGAGTACGATATCCTTCTGCGAGAATTTTCACTCAAACGGATTACACGAAGTCCTCTCCAAAACACACGGTGACGCACCATATTCTTACAAAAGGTCCTCCAGTCTCATCAAAACCTCGACGCTTAGACCCTAAAAAGCTGCAGATAGCAAAACAGGAATTTGATAAACTTCTAAAGTTGGGAGTTATACGCCCTTCCAAAGCCCATGGTCATCACCCCTGCATATGGTACCTAAAAAAGCATCAGGGGAAATACGGCCTTGCGGTGATTATCGAGCGTTGAATAAGCGTACGGTCCCTGATAAGTATCCAATTCCTCACATACATGATTTTATGAACTCTATGACAAAAGTAAATATTTTTTCCAAGATTGACCTCGTGCGAGCTTACTATCACATTCCTGTGGAACCCAATGATGTTCCTAAGACGGCCATCACTACCCCTTCGGACTATTCGAATTTATTCGTATGCCGTTTGGTTTGACAAATGCTGCTCAAACATTCCAAAGATTTATAGATCAGGTACTCCATGGCTTACCTTTCGTCAGTGCATACATAGATGACTTAATAGTAGCTAGCGCATCTGAAACAGAGCACCTGCAACATCTGAGGACGCTTTTCGAACGACTGCGTGAATATGGCATTACAATCAATCCGCAGAAATGCGAATTTGGCAAGGAATCCCTACAGTTTTTGGGTCACATTGTTAATGCCAACGGTGTTAAACCGGTTCCGCAAGAAGTAGATGCAATTCGAGAATATCCTGTTCCAGACTCGTTTCGAAAGCTGCGAAGATTTCTGGGGTTAATAAACTTCTATCGACGTTTCATACCTAAATGTGCTGAAGTAGCCCAACCGCTGACAGATTTATTGCAAGGACGAGCCAAAGTGTTTCACATGACCCAAGCGGCCCATGATGCTTTTGACAAACTGAAGCTGGCTCTAAGTTCTGAAACTCTTCTCTCTCGTCGTGATTCAGAAGCACCACTAGCCATCATGACAGACGCTTCAAATGTTGCGGTAGGCGCAGTACTACAACAGTTTGTTCACGGTCAGTGGGAACCATTATCTTTCTTCTCGAAACGACTTAATGCTTCTCAATCGCGATACAGTACATTCGGCAGAGAGCTACTGGCGATTTACTTGGCTATCAAGCACTTCAGATATATGCTCGAAGGGTACTCATTTATAGTATTCACCGACCATAAGCCACTCACAAAAGCAATTGATGCAAAGCATGACAACTACTCGCCCCGAGAAATTCGACATTTAGAATTTATTTCACAATTCACTTCAGATATAAGGTATATCAAAGGCAGCAAAAATGAGGCAGCTGATGCTTTGTCTCGTATGTACGTAAACGTCTTAGAACGTGACCGTATTGACCTAGCAGAAATGGCAAAGTTGCAGGCCACGGATGAGGACTTGAAACATTTGAAAAACAATGTGAACACCTCATTACGTCTTGAAGAAGTGACACTTGATGACTCTGTATCCATCACCTGTGATGTATCCAAGGGTAAACCGCGCCCGTTTGTGCCTTTATCAATGAGACGATTAGTCTTCTCTAAGATGCATGGCATTTCACATCCTGGTATTCGAGCTACGGTGAAGTTAATTACTGACCGATACGTCTGGCCAAAGATGAATCGAGATCTTCGACAGTGGTCCAGAGCTTGTTTAGCGTGCCAGCGATCGAAAGTGCAAAGACATATTCTTTCACCTACGGGAAGATTTTCCCACCGGATGGCAGATTTGACCATATACACGTTGACATCGTTGGACCACTACCTCCGTCAAATGGTTTTAGCTACATTTTAACATGTGTAGACCGATTCACGAGATGGCCAGTGGCAATACCTCTGCAGGATATATCTGCCGAAACAGTAGCGAGAAATATCATCCAACACTGGATTTCTAACTTTGGTGTCCCAAGTGTCATCACCACAGATAGAGGTGCGCAGTTCGAGAGTAGTCTATTTCAACAGTTAACTGAACTTCTCGGGATCAAGCGCATAAGAACCACTGCGTACCATCCTGCATCCAATGGTATTGTCGAAAGGTTCCATCGACAACTAAAAGCAGCACTGATGGCAGTAAAGACTGATGACAAGTGGAGTGACAAATTACCACTAGTACTCCTTGGTATACGTTCGAGTGTCAAGCAGGACATTGGCTGCTGTACTGCTGAGTTAGTTTATGGAACTACTTTAAGATTGCCAGGAGAGTATTTTAACCCGGCAACAGACGTTCCACCGGACTTGACTAACTATGTACAACAACTACGGCGACACATGAGCACACTTCGACCTCAGTCCCCACGATACCGAGACAACCAAGTTTACGTACCTCAGTGCATCTCAAACTGCACTCACGTTTTCGTCCGACACGACGGCGTACGAAAACCCTTACAGCCCCCGTATGAAGGACCTTTCAAGGTAATTAGTAAATCAGACAAAGTTGTCACGGTCGAACGCTCGGGTAGACGAGAAACGGTCAGCATTGATAGAATCAAACCAGCGTTTATGGAACCAGATGTCACGGATACCAAGTCTGAACCCGCAGTGAAGCAACCGGAAACACCGAAAACCACCGTCAAAACAGAAACAACGGCATCGGAATCACCCAATAATAGCGACGGTAGCAGAACCACGAGATCCGGAAGAAGAGTCCGTTGGCCACGACGTTACTTTCAGACAATTTACATTTCATAAAACCAATTCCCTAGTAACATTATTATCGTTTTTGCTCATTACCTTGTTGAAAAAATGACCACACGATTTTGTCAGACTTTTCCGCATACACAAAACAAAATTTTTTTCCGGGCACCACGGACTTCCGAATCTCTTATTTCTTAACAATGTTCCAGGTAATACGATTTTGGTTGTTAATTTTTTTATCTCCGGATATATTATTACTTTGGTAAAGTTATTTTAGTGTTTCGAATGTCATACACTTCATTTTTATGTAAACACTCTTCCAATCAGTTTTCATCCTGATAATAGATATCCTTAACATTCCTTCTATGTTTTTAATATCTTCAAAATGAATTTACCTTTCTCATAATATTTTATATCGAACACAGATATTCCCTCTTATATCTGTATTCTGGGGAGGGACTTATGTAGCATTTTATTTCACTGTATTGTGTTGAGTATGTAACAACTCATTGAACATTTTTTGTTTAGTTGTACTGAAAAAGACTTTTTGCTCGCTCGTTGACTAATACAACATCCTGATATATACTTCGCGTTAACTCCTGATATTTACGCTGTCTGACGCAGGTGGATCAGCAGTGTCGGGAATTATAAATAGGCGATAGTGTATCTGGACACGTACATAAAGTTTGGAGTCAGATTTCAGAGCTCGACAAGGGATTTCCAACAAACTACAGACATTCATCTACAACTGCGTATGCTGGTTACTGAAGACAAATGGCTAGAAAGAATAAGCAACAAGGAACTCTGATCTGGCAACGAACCAGTCAAGAAGCTATCGCTCAATAAATATGCAGTGGAATAAAGTGGAGATGGATTGAGCATGCACTGAGAAGATCGATTGTGGACATCACGAGCCAGGCCGTGCCGTCAAGTGGAAACCAGATAGGAAACGACGAGTTGGGCATCCGAGGGGAGGGCGACATTGAGGAGATCATGTGAGGGAGACATGAAAGCATGTGGGCTGTCATGGAGCCAGGTTCAAAAGTTTGCATAGAAGAGAGTTCACTGGAGACGTGCTACTGAAGCCCTATGTTCCACTAGGAACCCAAGGGAAAAACAATAATATAATAATAGTGACCTTCATTATCATTATTATCATTGTTATTGTTACTATCTGTATTCACATAACTGTCATTATTATGGTGATTATCATCACTATCGTTGTCATTGTTGTCATCATTATTATTGTCGGCCATATTATCCTTACTACTTGTTATTGTTATTACTAGTAGTAGTATCATTATGATCGATATAATCATCATTGTTACAGATATGATTATTATTATTATCATTTTTATTGTCCTCATGGTTGCTGTCACTTTTATTACCATTATCCTTATCATTTTTGTTAACATTATATTGATCATTATTATCATTACTATTATCATCATTATCGTTATTGTTATCATCATTACTCGCATCATTATCATCATTGCCATTATTGTCATTATTATTACTAGTGATAATATCATTAGTGGCATTATCAGCATTCCTGTTATCATTATCATTGCTATTATGATGTTGGTTATCGTTATTATCACAACTGTCATTATTAATATCGCTATTATCTTCATCATTTATATTGTGAATATCATTGTGATAATTATCATTGCTGTCATTACTATTATCGTTACTATTATTACTACCATTTTTATCATTATTGTTACCGTTATCCTTATTCTCATCATGATTATTATTATCACCATTACTATTCTTATTTTTACTATGACTAATTTCATTATTATTATTATTACTGTTACAGTCATCATTGTTACTAATGTTGTCATTATTTTCCCTATTATTATCATCATCATTATTATTACTATTACCTATATCGTTTTCATCATCATTATTACCACTGCTATGACTATTACAATTAATATCATTATTGTTTTCACTACCATTATTATTATTATTATTATTATTATTATTATTATTATTATTATTATCCTAATTTTCATGATTAATATTATTGTTGTCGTCATTATTATTACTGCTACAATTGTCGTTGTTATTAGAATTTAATGACTATTATTACTACTATTATTGTAAAGTATACATCCATATATGATGACTGATGATTTTCAGTAATCCATGACAGCCAAGAAGTACTACTGTAAGCACAACAACCCCCTTTCAATCCAACATATTTGAGCAAACTACAACTTGTTTTTCAGCATAACAAAATAATGATTCTGATTCATAGAAAGCATGGAAAAGATAATACAAGTCCGATAATATGCTGAATATAAAATTCATAATTTAAAACAGATTCCAATAATTTTCTGCTTTGTTTTATCACTTTTTACAGGACTATGGAGACACATGGAAAAATACCTTATTTTTGACTTGTTACATCAGAGTATATTAAAGTACTGGCTTACAACATTTAGATAGCACTGCTCAACTATAACATAAAAAGGCTTTAGTCTCTATCCCGTTCAATTTGTGCCACTTCATATCTGCCTACTTATGAGTAGTATAAACGCCACATGAAAATGTTAAAGGTTCTATCATTCCTGCTCAACTCATTCAACGACCTTTAACCAAAAAAAACTGTTTGTAATGAAAAATTCAATAAAAAAGAAAATGCAAGAATATACGGAGTACATATTCATCTTACAGTATTTGCAGCATTCATTTCCACAGGTACTTGGATTGCATTAAAGTTCAAAAAATCAGGTTTCTGCAGCTCACATTAAGCTATAAATTAACATGACTACTGATACCAGAATATCAAACTATGACTCTAGTTCCCACCACTGAGTCTTACTATTTAAATGAAATGAAGCTGGTAATCTCTCGAAATAACTCATGATATCCAAATTGTCAAACAGTTTTCTAGTGGCGTTACTGTACCATGCTCGACTGAAATTGCTTATTAACAAAACCTTTTATCTACTTATTTACTTATTTAGGATAACGTCATTTCAGCATAGGTGGAATTTAGTTCAACCAAAAAAGCTAGTTTTGAGTTTTACCTCCAATCCTCCATATCAGGGTTAGGGGAATGTACACTCTTGAGGAGGATGAAACTAAAACGAAACGGCTGCTCATTGCTATCATGTTTTCAATGCTTCTTTGCTGACTAATGTCAATTCATGATGATGACGGATTCCTTTGAAATCAGCATAGTCAATGTCTCAAGTTTCCGATAAGAAGGATCAGTGAATGGCACTCTTCAAAGGATGGGAGTACTTTTTACAATCTTTTTTTGCGGACTCATTGTGAAATGGATTACAAATAAGGTGAATAGATTTTTATTACTCATTTTCTTGCAGCATTTTTTCAATGCAACTTCACAAGTTTGAAGTACACTTGAAAATAAAAACACAATGAACAGATGTCCCAGTCTTCTGCATTTCTGCAATTGCAGTCAGGTCAATCACGCTTTGTATACAACTCTGACTGAGACCATAATTCTTTCGGCATACACCAACAACTTCCAAGAAAGCATGCTTAATTATACCTAGAAGTTGTCAGGTGGATGTCGGTGAATCCCAGTGTGTGATGTTGTCCTCACTGATATTGCAACTCAGCGTCCTTTTAAAAAGATGAAACCGGCCTGTTGGATTGGACTGTAAAATAACTTCGAATTAAAACTCCATGCACAATCGAAGCATGCGATCAAAAGGAAAGAGAACGTTCAATTTGGTCCACTAAAATAATAAGGGGGAAGTTACAAGCTTTGATAATTAATAAATGATTCTTGTTACACAGGATGTGGTTATTGTTTCTCAGTAGCTCTTGTGGATAACGCTCATGCGTTTGAAGCAATGGCTGCTGCGTTACAGATTCATTGGGTACACGTAATCAGCAGTAAGAAGTAGATACATCCAGCTGCACTTGCTAGAGTCTACTGGTAACCACTGGCAACAAAATAACACCCAGATATAGTTACATATGCACATGAATAAGTTCGCCCGACTACTATGTGAATTCATGGCATGTCACTGCCATCGCTTGATCGTACTCACACACTGACTGCTCATCTAAATCCAAGTCTAACCGAATTAGAAACGGGTAGCACCTCTTCGATCATCATTTTGACTATCGGAGATAACCGTTGTTTCACAGACTATTCTTTTTGATACTGGGTAATAATTGAAGATGAAATAAACTGTGGCCGGATTCGAACCAGCGACAACTGGGTTCAGTTTGCCATAATTTGAAATATCTGGAGGAAGAAGGCTTCAAGAAATATCATAAAGAAAAGAGAAAGAGAAAGCATATTTGCCACTGTAATATGAGTTAACTCTTATCATCAACTAAACATTAGAAGCTCAAAAGTCCTCAATCTTCATTTTAGTAGACATCAGTTCACAATCTTATCAAGTGACTTGTTATGATTTTGATAAAAATACGCCAATCTGAACTTTACTCGATGAGTAGCTAATCCATTATAGATTAGTAATAAGGCTTTGGGTTATTTACCTTCAAAAACTGTTTGTCCCAGCTGTATTAAACTAAACAATTTAGCATATTATTCAGCTGAATACCATCATGGGCAATCGAAGAGTTTACCTATAACATAATTATCAAGTTATACGATTACATAAATGTCTAGTAAGTTTAACAATCTTGATCAACTGGATTCATTTGATTCAAGCCTTTACTGAATCCAGAGGATACTTCTACAACATGATGATGATGAAGTGAAGGTATTCAACGCTAGAAGTGTAAATTAGTCGACTAATTCGTGTGTTCGATTCAGCTAACATTTTTCTTTCGTCATGTGGTGTGTAAACGTACACGATTGAGTTGTGAAATATAGAAAAGCTCCAGAATGATTACGACAAGAATTACATTCATACTGGAGAGTTTTTATTGTAAGGATGTGAGATATCCATAAAATTCTAGACTTTCTGATTAAAGTAACAAAGTATTAGAGGTAATATTATTCTCTTTCAAGAAGAGGGAATTTCCGCTTTATTTTCACTCCTTCCGTCGATATTCTTTACATTTGGACTACTCCATTCTGAATTATGTCCGTATGGATTGTTATACTGTAGTGATTAAGTCAAAGCCACATAGTCAGCCAGCCGGTCATTCAGTCATTCAGTCAATCTGTCTGTCAGCTAGTCAGTCAGTTGTTCAGTCAGTCAGTCGGTCAGCCAATCAATCAGATAGTCGGTTAGTTGACTGCTTATTCTATTTTCAGTTTGAATTAATATACTTAAAGTATTATTATTATTATTAGTCCCTTGGGTTCCTAATGGAACATAGGGCTTCAGTAGCACGTCTCCATTCCACTCTGTTCTCTGAAATCTTTTGAACCTGGCTCCACGACAGCCCACAAGCTCTCATTTCCTCCTCGCACGATCTCCTCCATGTCACCCTCACCTAGGACGCCCAACTCGTCGCTTCCCATGGGGATTCCACTGGAGCAACTGGCCTGACGCGTGATGTCCCCAGTCCGCCTTCTCAGTGTATGCCCAATCCATCTCCACTCCCTTCCATTGCATATTTGTTGGGTGATAGGTTCTTGGTTGGTTCGTTCCCAGAGTTCCTTGTTGCTTATTCTTTCTGGCCATCTGATCTTCAGTAGCGAGCTAGCGTAAGCAGTTGTTGATGAATGTCTGTAGTTTATTGGAAATCCCTTTCGTACCGCGCCAAGTCTCTGAACCATCACACAGAAACACTGACTTGACTGGATTGGTGTTGAAAATCTGGATCTTGTTCACGCTCTATGCTGAGTGCAGAAGTTCTCCACACTGGTTTCAGGCTAATGAACGCCTGTCTTGCTTTCCCGATTCTGACTTTGACATCCTCGTCTGTGCCACCTGTAGTTGAAACAGTGCTGCCTAGATAGGTGAAGGAGGTTACTTCCTTTAAGTTTCTCCCATTCATGGTGACTGGAGTTTGTTTTTGTTAGAGTTGTTGGTGTGGTATCTTCATCACTTCTGTCTTCTCTATATTCACCTGAAGTCCCGTCTTCACTGTCTCACCTCTTCTGACAACTTGTTAGTTTTCGCCTGTAGATCTTCAAGTTTGTGTGACATCAGACATAAGTCATCACAGGCGAAATCCAGATCTTATAGGTTCTTTTTCACAGTCCAGTGTATCCCCCTCTTCTCACTCCCCACTGTTTGCTGCATGATCCAGTCGACCACAATCAGGAATATCATGGGGGATAGTAGGCAACCTTGTTTCACCCCTGTCTTCACTTCACTTCGAAGGCACCACTTATCTTCCCATTGTGAATTACTTGGCATGTGCAGTCTTCATATAGTTTTTGAATGAGGCTGATACAGGTTTGCGGTATTCCGTAGTATTGAAGCAGTTTCCAAATTACCTCTCGGTCGACGTTGTCAAAGGCCTTCTCAAAGTCAATAAAGTTGAGGTAGAAAGTTGACTGCCATTCTATACTCTGTTCTATGATCATGCACAGTGTAGCGTCGCAATTTGGTCGGCACATGATTTGTACTTCCTGAATCCAGCTAGCCAGCCTGTTCCGGTAGTAGTTTTGAATCCAGTGCATCCTTTAGCCTCTCCAGGATGATGCGGCTTAATATTTTGCTTGCTGTGGGTGGACAGGAGAGTGATTCCGCGCCATTTCTTGCAAACACTGAGGTCTCCCTTCTTCGGGAGTTTGACAAGGTAACCCTTCTTCCAATCACTAGCCAGGTACCTTCCCTTCCTTCCAGACCTCCTGCAATAGTGGTGTGAGCATGTACGCTGTTGTCTCTGCGTCTGTTTTCAGTGCTTCTGGTGGGATCCCATCTGGTCCTGCTGCTTTCCCGCATTTCAGTAGCTTTATGGCACTCAGGACTTCCATTTTCGTTGGAGGATTTATGTTCACTTGTAATTCAGCGGCTGCAGGTGGTATTTCTGGACGAAGTGCAGGTGGTGGTCGATTCAAGAGCTTCTTGAAGTGGTCGGCCCTTTGTTTCCTCTGTTTCTCTTCTTTCATAATTAAATTTCCGTCATCATCTTTTATTGGTTTCATCTGTGTTGATCTCTTCCCTGATAGCAACCTGGTTATTTGATACAATGTTTTCAGGCCTCTGTGTCTCCTACCTGCAGCCTGTTCTGCTTCACTTGCCAGTGTTTCGTAGAAGTGTCTTTTGTCTTTGCGTGCACTCTTCTTTACTTCTTTGTTCGGTGTTTTATACATTGTGCTCAGTTCCTCTTGTCGTTGAGTATCCTTGCACTAGTTTATCTTCTGCTTCACCATCCTCCTCTCCTCTATCAGCTTCCAGGTATCCGTCGAGATCCATTCCTTGTCTTCTTTCTTCTTCCTTCCTAATACTGTTGTGCAGGTTTCCTTCCACATCTCTTTCAAAGACTTCCAGTGTTCTTCCACACAGGTTTCTTCAGGGATGTTCCTCGATATCTCCCATTTTGTCTTGATGGCTGCCTTGAAGATCTCCTTCCTTCAGTTTCCGAGTGTTGAACTTCAACTGTAATTTATCACCAACTTCCTTCAAGGCTTCCAACTTGATTTTGAAGGTTCCTTGCACTAGATAGTGGTGTGAATCTACATCTGCTCCTCTTCTTGACCTTGTGTCAAGTGGATTGCGTCTCCACTTTCTTGAGATTGAGATAAAGTCGATCTGATTTGAAGTGTAATGTTTCCTAGTGTCTGGTGAAATCCATGTCGCTTTGTGAATATCCTTGTGCTTGAACACACTGCCTCACTGCAATCACCAAATCGTTGAATGCACAGAATTCTGCAAACAATTCTCCATTCTCGTTCATCACCTCACGGAGCGCTTCTCGACCCATGATGAGTTCTCTTCCTGTATTGTCCGCTCCCAGTTGGGCATTCATGTCACCCCACCCACTAGAATTTTGATATAGCCAAGTGAGGTCTTGTCCAGTGTTGATTGCAGTTATCTGTAGGATTCCTCCTTCTTCTCTTGATATGCATTATTTGTAGGTGCATAGTGTAGTATTGTATGATTGTGACCTTCCTTCCTTCCTTTTGAGTTGAACTTTGCTGTCATGATCCTGATGCTGGAGGAGACGGGTTCCCACTGCATGAGAGACAGCCTTCGATGCTGTTGGGGACATCATGATGGCCACTCCATAACTCATTGTGCTCGTGGTTGTCATCTGGGTGACAGTGTCGGAGTAGATTATTGATTCTCCAGTTGACAGTTTTAAGAGTCCAATCCCATTCCATCTGCTTTCGCAAATTCCAAGCACTTCAGTGTGATACCTCTTCATCTCTTTTGCAATCTGGGCTGCATGGCTGGTTTCAAACATTGTGCGGACATTCCATGTCCCTACGTTTACTTTCGCTTTCATCGAGAGAAGACACATCGGCCAATTGGCTTCCCAATGGCTTTCACCAAACAGCGTCATTTCGCTTCTCCGATTCCAACAGGGAATAATTTTGTTTTCATTTTTCCTATTTTGTGTGTGCTTTGAAGTTTCTTTAGCGGTTAGATTTGTTTTACGGGGTATGGTTGCTAGCCCTATGCCCAACCTTCCCTCTTTACCGGGTTAAGCATCGAATAGTAACTAGCGAACTAGTTAACCAGGCGAGGTTGTGGTGAGGTATTATTCAACTATTACCTTCTTTTTCAATAAATTCTAATAGCCCGAGACATGAAGTCGTCAAATGCAAAACCTCAGTTGTGTTTGTATTCATCATGGTGTCATACGTGCACACACACACTCACATGAACACCACTGTTTAAGACTTTCATACTGGAATGAAAATAATCTTTCATATAGCAATCAGATTCCCAAAAGTTATTGATTTTCGTCCTACTATGCCACTCTTCAGCAGTGCGCACCCCTGACCAGCACGTTATCACTAGCTAGCCACTGGGTCGGCAGAATCCAATGGTTCATATTTCCAACTTCTGCCAGTTCACAACATAGGGCGATGGCCATCGAATATCATCGTTGAGTATTTGTCCTTACGGTCACCAGGTTTCCTCCATTGGTCACGACTTCTCTTTGGAACTTCACGAATTACCTCTAGAAGGTAGTCACAAATGAGCACTAGTTCAATTGAGTTTAGAGGTTTGTAGGAAATGAGAGATTTTTCTCAATTTCAGTTCTCAAAGTTGGAATCCATCAGTCAAGAAAAGAAATCGAATTCATTCACTATGCACAAGAATTTCTAAGGACTTCCAAGAAGGAACTCTTAAATTTTTTCAAAAAACGATACACACTACTTATGAATACTATAGTTCAAAGAATATAGAATGGTAGAGAGGATCAAGAAGTGTTCGCGTAAAGCACTGAAAAAGAGACCATCAGACTGTTGTTTTCCAGTCAGCATTTGATTCGTGGGTGTGTATAGGATAAGCTACCACGTGTTTATTTATACATTCGCTGTTGTGGAGCTATTTACATAGTCCACATGAAGCGTATTCTATCCAAACGATGCATTGTTATCTAGAGTGTAAAGCAATTCGCAGCTCGATTCTTGAGTATTTAGTTAACTATGGTCACTGTACTCCATGAGAATCTTCTTTCAACGTTATTTATAATGTAAAGTGAAACATTTCAAAGGGATTGAATATTCGTCACTTGAGCATAACAGAATATTTGATCATAATCTCCCCAAGATATTAATTTTTTCTTTATTTACTATTTGTTGATTTATTGCCATCCTAGAAGCGATTTTGTTGATGACCTTGAGCTGACTTTCCAGCAGTTATCACCTTGTGACTTTACTGACCGTTTTTGATGACCTTGAGCTGACCTATTAGCTAATAATAGACACAGACATTTTGTAGTAACTATCATAGCGACTGTAAAAGTTTTGAAAATGATTCATTAAAACAATAAGTTTTCTTCGCTGAATTGTCTTCCGGTAATTTTTCATTACCTAATCGGAATATTTCGATAGGAACAAACTATTACAAATCATCTTTTTTTTGAATTTAACATAGGGAACATGAAATATTATGCATTATATAAGGATAGTATGTTTAGTGTGGAAATAGTATACAAGTAACAACACATGGTGATACAGAGCCATTCAACCGGACGAAGAAAATTTTGAGCAGAATTCATTGCTCATCATCATCATCATCCTTCAAGGTGATTCTTTCATTTCAACAGTAGTACAACCAAGTATCTGAACAGTCTGTAAGAGTGTTGACTGAATAAAGATTGCTTGATCAATCTCCATGTTCTCCTAAATTTTTTGGATCCTACAACTATAAGCCTGAGGTACGAGTGTGTAAGTCACTGGATATAGAGCAATAGTCGAGCTTTTCTTCAAATTTCTTATCTCAGTAGAGTCTACCAATCTATATTTCGCTAAGCGTTTTTCCTCTGCTATCCTAAGTCACCACGATCAGTCACTTTAGTCTATACTTGACTAGAATTTGAATCTACTGGATATCTGAGTGGATTTGTGGGTTTAAATGCCAACCTTCATCCCCCCCCCCTCCATCAGTATTGATATGATTATGAGCAATAAAATTTTACTCACGCAATATACAACACTGTATCACTCATTGTCTTCTGGCTGTACCACACCTAATAACAATCTAATGTGGAATTATAATCTATCACAGTGGTCAAGTTGTACACTTACATAAATCATATACTGTTATATATTTATGATTACCTGGTTTGACTTCTTAACTTTTCTCACTATGCTTGCATGTTTTGTGATATACATGATGAATTGGTCATCATGAAAGAACTTGAAACAGAATGAAGTGATTTACTTAAATTCCGATGGTTTACCGCAGCAACAGCGGCAGTGGTGAAAGGGGCACTACAGTTACGACTTGTCGAATATACAATTTTTAAAAAAATATCTGGCTGTAAAGTCAGTAAAACATACTAAAATTGATTAGATATTTAAGTAGAAGAATAAATTGCTTTATCTACTGAAAAGGAATTAAGATATTGTGTCCAAAAGGTACGTTTCATCCCATTTACGACTCATCAACTGATGTGTCTGCACTCTTGTGGATAGTGTTGCTCCATACTGAAACTTGAACCACGTAACCATCACTTGAAACATCAAAGGTATTGCGAATAAGGTGAGGATAATATGTATACGCATCATCGTCTAGAGTCTCCAATCATTGGTTTCTCTTGTCCCATAGACCCCGACCGGCTATTCTGAATCGCTTTACATGTCTAAGAAGAAAAATGAAGGATTCCACGCACTGATGCCATGTTTTAGTCTGGCCACCCACAGCCTTTGCCCAGCCTGAGCCTACTTTGGCCAACATTATGTGACAAAGAAGACGATGGCTAGGCATGCGTAACACATATCCTAGCCAGCAATTATAGCCATTCTAGGCGCATTAACTGGCTTACCTCTTCTCCCGAAAACCCTACGTCTGACTTCAACGTTACTCACGTGGTGACGCCACGACACACGATCTATGCTATCAAGGCAACGGTGGTCAAACACCTGAAGCATACTCATGTCTTCTAACTTTAATGACCATGTTTCACACTCATGCAGTATAACACAGTAGACGGCAGCTTAATACTTTAGACGCTTAATAGACAGTCTAATATCGTGGCGGTGCCACAGATGGTATAAATTGATGAAAGTAAAACGAGCCGTTTATATCCGTGAATAGATTTCGTCGACCAACCAGTGACTGGTTGAATGGAGTCTTCAGCAGTGTACAGAATAACGAGTTATTATCATGCCATGAGAACCAATGGTCAGTCAAGAGTATGATTTGAGAAAGACAAATAAATATAGAAAGAATGCATAACGGTGAACAGGAAAGCTGTCTTTCATTAATTGGTGAAAATCTACTGGCTAATTCATGATCTATAAATTATCCTTGATCTAATGTTTACTGCTTTGGATACGACTAAAAGCAATATCGACTCCTCTACTTCCTTATTTCATTATTGCTCTATGTTATGATTCAGTGCAAAGACACAACATTCATTTAGTTTTTCGATGTCCATTCAATGAAGGAATTCTGCAATAGTCATCGTTTCGTTATAGCCGGTCGAAAAATATTAACATGTTGGTATCGTTTGACAAGGTATCAAATAGTGTATAATTACCCACGAATTATTTTATTCTTTCCAAGAATAAAAGGCACAGTTAAAAAAGTCAGACATATTATTATATGCGTTTCATTGCATTTGGTTTCATAATCACAGTTGTAGGTTTTGCGTTAATTTCTATACTACTTTTTAATTATAAGTAGCTTTATTGTTTACATTTCATTTTGCTGAATTTTACGTAATTTGCACGCGAAGATTCGTTTGAAGTTAACATATTAATGTACCAAATTGTGCTCGATCATTTCATGAATGTACTTCATACTATTCAAATTGATAATGTGTATACATTCCTCGAAGCTTTGCTAGTTGTGATTGCTTCTTCACATATGTAACTGGTTTTTGTAAACTTTCAAATTTCACTCGTGATTTCTTTATTTCTCACTTATTGACACACTTGTATATCATGATTTCACAATGTTATGAATACCTAGACCCTCCACTATTCCAGATTTGTAATCTGCTCTATGCGTAACTGTTAAACATTGAGGAAATTTTGTGTTTATCACTGAGAAGTCTTACACGTAACTCTGCAGTTCGACTTCTGGTGTTTGCAGATTTATTTCAACACCTGGTCCCGGAATTTCTAGTTCGATTCCCTATGAATCTCACCTGTTAACAGTCCAACCCAACACAGATCAGATTATGCTATTTCACGTCCCATCTGTTTTATTTTCCAGTGTCTGCACATTTCAAAAGTTTCCTACATTAAATTCATACAAAACTTGACAAACTCAGATAGACGTGGTCTGGCACACCAGAATTATAGATACTGGAGGATGGTTGGAGCTGAAGTAAAAATTCCGAACGCGGCTAGATTCGAACCACTGCCCATCCAGTTGCCCGCCCGATGCTCTACTAACTCAGCTACGATATACAAATGGTGACCACATTTTTCTATTTCTCTCCAATCATCAAGCGAAGTTTCACTCAACTACCACGTGAATTCGTGACGTCTTACTAACACCTTATCATATTCACACTGACTGCCTCAAGTCACGACTTCTCATCACAATCAACACCCAACAGAGTTAAAATGAGACGGGGAGCATTATATTGATTGTCATTTTGACTATCCATGATAGCAGCCGTGGGGTTTGGCAGACTAGTAATACTGAAACTGGGTGACGATTGAAGGTGAAATGAAAATTCGTGCCGCGGCTGGTTGGTTGAGTATCGGCCTGAAAACCTGATGATGGCTGGTTGGAATGCGGTTGCAGTTCATATTTTCATTTCACCTTCAATCACCACACGATATAAGCAATGTTACCTTGTCTAACTATGTAGACAAAGCATCTCAAATTCTAGTGAACCTAACACTCGCTACAACAACCACCAAGAATCTAGTAACAACAATACTACACTTAGTTCACTATACACTACAATAATCACATATACAGTCACCATATGTTAGCTAGTCAACTAACAATATTTCCAGTGGAATTCAACTGAATAAAGCTCAGTCATTGCAGTATAATCTTAGCGTGTAACAAGTTAGTTGAGACACAAACTTGAATGTGTATCAGTGTGTAATCCATAAATGCATAATGAACAAAAAACAACAACTGAGGATACTAACATCAACATGGTAAATAGGTTTGATGATGAAATCAATTTATTTCTCAAGAAGTCAGTGTGACCAGTTGATGAACAGATCTAGTTTTCTTCATTCATTAGTTACAAAGTTGATACGAAATAGAATGAGAATGATTTATTCAATTTAATTTAATTTGTTTTATTTTTCAACAACGAACAGATTAATTTTACAATGAGCGTTTTCATAAGACAAAGAAAGAAACTGAGACTTTCTGGTTTCAACAAATAATTGAAGGATTCACTGTGTAAATAACCAAATGACCTAATGCAACTAAATTTCGTGAAGGGTTTCAAGTGAGATAAACCAGCCGGTCGATGATCGAGATGGTTTGGGATATATGGTGCACATTGACGAGTCATTACCACCCACCTCCATGTGCAATGCTAACAGAAATTGGATTAGGTTAAAAGATGGCTCAAAGTGATTAGGCATATCTGGCTCTTGCTGTGAGGCGTATACGGAAGTGTAAGCCACTCAGGTGGACGATAGAAGTTGATAGTTCAGGACTTTTGTTGATAGACTAGAAATGAGTCATTTTGGCGCAAATGTTTTTCATATTGTTTCTCCTGCACATACTTTTGTATACTTCGATATTATTTTTGTTTTCTACTCACTCATTCCTCCCATGCCACTGTAAACAGCAGCAACTTTAAGCAATGGAATTCTGTGTGAGGTACCACATTGATCTTGTCTGTCTATTGGTCAGTTCGGCTACTGGGTTATGAGATGCAATTGCATATTAAAAGTCTCAGGTATCATGAGGTTGCTTAGGCCTGAGTGGAGCGCAACTCAAACATCGCATACATCATTCTACAGTCTAGCACAATGATAACACTCCGCAAATATTGATTGAATTAAAGGTGGAATAAAACACCGTTACTTCTGTCCATTTTGTGTGTTCATTAACTAACACGTTTAGTTTTCTACACTTATATAAAACATATGACATAAACAAGATAACGTTTTTATCAGATAACAAGTAATCAGGTAGTCATTCAACAGAAATACAATAGTGGTAAAACAGTTTCAGATCCTGGATATGATGATGGTGGAAATCGACCATACCGATGCAGAAGTATTCAGCCTTTGTCTTCAGCAATACTCTAAAACCATTTGGGGGTTTGTAGGGATTTATTGATTATTCAAGTTGGCATTCATCATGAAATGACATCATTTGGGAGAACATTGAAAAGCTGGAAGTACTAGACAGCTATTCTACCCTATTATGGAACTCTCAGGCAGTGCGCACCCACGGAACCTCAAGGCACTGGCTTCGATTCCTGGCCGGGTCATAGTTGCGTAGTGCTGAGGAGTTCCACACTAGAAAGCAAAAGCTTTCCAGTGTTCTCGGCTTTTTAATATTCCTCTGAATGTTGTCCGTTTATGATAAATACCTCCTTAAAATCAATACTTTGAAAGTCTTTTAGGTCCAAATGTAGTTCTTCCTCTTTCAATGTTTATCTATATTCTTGTGTATCCGAATATCTTTTTTTGATTATGGTTGTGATGTTTCCAAGTGTAGTAGTATCGAGTAAACCTATAGGTCTGTTATCTTAATTTGTCAGTCATCATCTGATATAAATCACAGTAGTGTTAAAACGAACTGTACAGATAAACAGCTAAAAACAACTAGTTATTATTATCTAAGTGATTTTATTGGTTATTTTGAGAATCTTCCTTTAGAATAATTAGATATTTCAATGATGGATAGTAACCACCGGTAGAATTCAGCTTCAGGGGCGTTTCTTTGTATTCTGGATTCGTCAGCTGGATGCACCTGTCACGTTTCAGTGAGTGATGTTGTTCCTACTAGTACCAGAACGCCAGACTGATCACGTCAAACGCCAGAGCAGCAAGAGTTGAACTATGCCCATCACACAAGAAGTGCCGATCATGATTCGATGGTCTAGTGGATAACACTCATGCGTTTAGTTCGATCAGTCCCGAGTTTGCGTTCTAGTGGAGACAATATCATGCATTGGGATGTAGATGGATACAGCCGACGAGTCCGAGAAAGAACGAAATTGGCATCGCGCATTTTCCAACAAAAGGAACACATGCATCAACAGCTGCCCACCCTCGATACTGAAGAAGAGATGGCCGGAATAATAAGAATAAGCAACAAGGAAGTCTGACGTGATAACCAGCCAACAACCTGTCGCCCAACAAATATGCAGAAGAAAGTGGAGATGGACTGGATTGGACATACATGGAGCAGACCATTCGGGGACATCACGCACCGGGCTAGGCAGTCGAGTGGAACCCAAATGGGAAACGACGAGTTGGGCGTCCGAGAGTGACATGGAGGAGATGATGTTAGAAAGAAATGAAAGCTTCTTGGCAGTTGGGAAGCCAGGTGGAGCGAGACTGCAGAGAACAGAGTGAAATGGAGAAGTGCGACCGAAGCCCTATATTCCACTAGGAATGCAAAGGACAAATTTATAAAAAATAACTGTATAGCATGGGCATTTAACCATTTGCATTTCAATAGAAATTTATGTTTATTCTATCTAATGTGTAGAATATTTCATTTTTAACCGATAACTGACATAAGCAACGGAGAACCTCGTACACAAATGCATCGGCTCAAATTGCCACACTTCATATTAGTATACAAAGAACTGATGAATAAAAAAGGAATGATATCAAAATAGACAAGATAGTGTGAGAAAATTAGCTATCTGAAGATGAAAGTTAGAGTGAATACCGAAACTTTAACAGACGTCAAACAGTGAATATATCTGCATCATTGTAACCTATTCTCAACAGTATCACCGAGAGTTCTCAACCACCTGATTCCTTTCGTCTTGAGGAACCCAACCAGGTACACCTTGGTTTGGCTACCCTAAATCCTCTTCCAGCTGAGTCCAATTCCACCCCCCCCCATGGCATATCGAAGTAGACGATAGTGGCTTGGCATGTGCAATACATCTCTAAGTACCACCTTGCCTAATACCCTTCGCCTGACCTTAAAATTGCTCACATTGTGATTCCACCAAATGCGAACAAGGCTAAGAAGGCATCTGTGCTCAAAACCCTGTCGTCACTTTATGTCGTCTACTTTTAACGCCTATGTCTCACACCCGTAGATATAACCAGTCCAACACAGTAAAGATTTATGAACCAAGCAATACCTCAGTCACCCATCAACTTAATGTCGTGTTAGCCAAACATCATCATCAGTAGAGTAACACCGACCAAGTGATATAACTACAATAATTACTAAGTTGTATCCCAAATATTTTGCACTGCATGTTTAAGTTGACACCAGATACATAGGCTACATTTGTAGATACTCGAACGTGTTTCAAACAACGATATTGTAATCTGAATATCTCACCCAGAAATTTAGTCCAAAATTCTTCAAGAAAATAATCACATTTAAAGCATCAAATGTGTATATTAGTGAGGTCTAAAATGTGTACTTAACATCCCTACCCCTGTCAAATTCTGTTAGCATAATTGTTGTTTTTAGTCTCTTAACAAATTTGACAGCATAGTCTGTTTTTATTAAAACCGATTATAAACTTATACCACCAGTACTGGTATGATAAGGAGTAGAGGAGAGCGAACTATTTTCAAGGTCGACCTTTTCTAACCCCCACTACTCCTTCAAGGGAGGGAAATATTACAGTGAAACTGCTGGTAATCCGCTGGGAACACAGTACTGTTGTCACACTCGTTTCCAGTCACTAGGACACCATCACCGTGCAACCCCAATCAAAACGTAACTATTGATATTATGATGGTAACTGCCTTTCGTGGTATGGAAGGACCTCCAGGAACAACACGAAAAAAGAAACAGTGGTGTAAGTAAATATAAGAGTCAGCCTTCTTAATTGTCAATGGGTACTGCGTTCGAGTCTCGGTAAAGGTGGTGGAGTGGGGTGGGAAGATAACGTCACTCCCCACTGATATGTAGGTACATTCAGCTGACGAATTATTAAGCAGGACGAAATGCGAGTTCGAGACCGCTAATTAAATCTTAAAATATTTATCTGAGAAGGTCAATTGACACACGGAATTCATTGATTCGATAATCTGTCAATTGATCAAAACAATCATCTTATGCCTTTTTACCTATTGAAACAAAACAATATGCTCTTTGTCCCTAGTGATTTATTGAAAAAATTTTGCTTCTAAGACAAAAAATAAGCAATCTTGCAATTTTACCAATTCTAAGATAGTCATCAAATTGGTCTTGTGATTCATTGTAAAAACTTGTAGGAATGTGTCTCTAAGAGACGTTGTACATTACAACAACAAAAACAGAAAAAGAGAAAGCGTAAGAAACTTTGATTAAAAAGTTTTTTTTTTAGAATAGCATTCATCATACATTGGCATCAGTTGGGGGACCTAGGAGAATTGAAGTGGACAGCTGCTTTGTCACGCTATATGACTCCTCAGCTAGACACAGACATGACGCTGTGATGAGTACTATCTTGAAATCTCAAAAATACATTACTGTATAGTGCTCCTTAGTGACATACTTGTAGATGGATATCCCGAAGTTAAAGTAAAAAGTTGTAACTTATGGGTGTCAAGCGATTGTAAATGAAGTAGATAGTCATGTTATATCACGAATTAACAGACGAAAAGAAACAGTGAACAACTGATCTCTGCTCCAATGGCTGTATAGTTAACGCATTCATCATGAAACGTGAAGGATGCAAATTTAATTCATGACAAAATTGTGCATGAAATCTACTGAGAAGTCCCAAACTGTGACTATGAATCTGTCAAGTACCGCTATCGATGTCAGTTAGTCATAAATACTATTTTAGAAAGCATTTGTTATGTTGATCAAAGAAGGGGAAATATGAAAACATCGATAAGTATGACAATTCACGTTATTTTACTTACTTCAAAAGACATCTCACTTAAGGTTATTCAACAGAGCTTAAGTTCAACAGTTTTTTGTTGATTCCTCACCAGTTTCTATTTTATTTATAGTTCTGAAATATTTCACTGTACGAGTTTGGAAGGTACACTTTGTGTAATCCATCGTGTGCATGAATTGTGTATAAGAGAAATGGCCAGTATGTTAGAGATGAATCAGTAAATTGACGTTCTTCAATAATCTACGAGTGACTCTGAAGATGAGGCTGGTGGATACAGAGATAATCAACTAGATTTTCTAATTTGTAAATACTTACTACCTCCTCAAGCGAAACAAAGACGTCTGAAAGATTATTTCAATGCTCGTTAGGATGGTCTTTAGGAGACCTTCGAAAATCACTGCCAGGCGAATATATTAAAATATTTAGGCTGCGTCTCTTAAACTCTACAAAGGAGAGGGGGAATTGGCCACCTTAACCACTACGGGAACAGCCTATCAGGTTCTTTTATATTAATTTTAGTGACTAACAGTAGAATCCTGGATGCGCGTTTCGTCCTATTTGGGACTCGTCAACTGGATATACTTCCAGCTCACTGAGTGGTGTTGTTGCCACTGAGAAACGAGCCTAGTACCCATTGCTTCAAACGCCAAAGCATTATCTACTAGGCCACTGATGTAAGAAGTACAGAACCCTAACTGGTCATTTCAATACTTGCCAGGAGAAGAGTTAGAATTTACAAATTACCTTGTTGTTATTTCTACTCAACCGAACTGAACTCACCAGGTAAGGTTTACATGTACGCTACTTAAATCTACACACCTCAGTTTTTTCATGTGATCACATTATAGTAAATCATAAAGAGGTGGTTTAGCGTGCACTTGGGAACACAAAACTATCAAATGATGGAAAGGGTTTGTAGCTGGCTGATGATGACCATTTTGTCGTGAAGGCTTCATCATCAAGTTTGATAACATTTTCAATCCTAACTTTATAACTTTTTTATGATAAAACATCAAAGATGAAGGAATAATAATCTTAGATGGATGTATAAAATAACTTGCTAATAAATTTTTTTATTTTTCATACTATCTAGCGACGTCTTCATCAGCTGGCTGAACAACTCCGCTATCATTCACATCATTATGAACCTCAGTATGGATCAGAACACCACCACCAATCTCAACTACCAGAAAAACATCTGCAAACATTAAAACATTAATCATCATGTGTGTTATACAAATAAAGAAATTATAGAGTTGAAGCATCCTACACCGTGTTATGGTGAAACAATATTGAATACAAACAATAAAGTCAATAGAAAACACTGTTCATAGCTATGGATCAGGGTAGTAAATAACTCTGATTGCAGAAGTAAACGAAATCTAAATGGAATAAAGGCAGATGTCAATCGAAAGCATATGTACACTTACTCCTAAACGACACTATCATCATCATTCTTTCTTACTGGATAATCGTTTAATTGAATCTCTTCATCAACATACTACTACTCTTATTAAGAGTAATTGTGATACTAGTAATAGTAGCAGATATCATCATAATAATAATTAGAAAAGTTTTTCATTTCATAGCGGCTGTCATTCATATGATCCCAGAACATCTATTCCAAGTGATCAGACTACTACAAAAACAGATCTTATATATAAGAGATATATAACAACTTGAAATATTTCCAAATCTCCACAACCCCCTCAAAATTTAATTGAACTAGTGCTCGTTGATGACTAGCTTCGAGAAGTATTCCCGAAGTTCCAATGACAAGTCGTGACCGGTGGAGTCAAAGCCTGATGGCCGTGAGGACAAATACTCAACGATGACATTGGGTGGCGGTTTGCGCTATATCGTGAGAAGTTGGAAATATGGAGCATTGGATTCTGACCCAGTGGCTCAATGGTAACGCGCTGGTCGTGGAACCTGAATGTTGCGGGTCCGATCCCTGCTGGTGGGGCCGTGGGTACGCACTGCTGAGGAGTCCCATGCTAGGACGAAACAGCTGTCCAGTGCTCCTAAGTTTCCTTTGTTCCTCCAACTGACGTCAGTCTTCGATGAATAACAACTTTAAATATTTCCAAATCTCCACAACCCCCTCAAAATTTAAAAACAGATCACTCAATTGAAGATATTTTTCTACCATATGGAAACTTATGTAAGTTGTTAATATATTACTTTCATGAAATATTAAGTAATATGTGTATTAAGAAGATTTTTATTTTTCTGGTTGTGAAAAGCTATACTCTCATACCTATAATAAGTGAGTGAGTGAGTGTAGATTCATAGTCTCACAAGGCACTCTCATCTCAGTAGAGGAATACTACAGATCATTTGGAATGGCTTTTAATTACTCAAGTTTGTTGAGTAGTAGTATCTTGCATTGCCGTAACTACTGAGAACTGTGAATTAAAATATCTACTCATTAGGAATTTACATACTTCTTTTGCATTTTCTAAACAGATAGCTAGTTATGCAGAACAATACTTTATCGAGGTGCATGAGGTGTGTAGACTACTAACTTGTGTTTCGTACCTCCAAGTTTCATCAGTTGTCAGGATTAGCAGCAGTCTTGTAAAACAACATGTTAATCAGTTTATCACAATTTTTATTCCCTGTGGTGGTCAGTGTCTATCAAAAAACTTCAAATGACCTGCTAACTCAAAGTGTATTGAATTTTAAAAATGCAACTATGCTAGGTGCTTGAAATAATAATGAGAATTTCAATAATGAATCCCACCCTACCCATCCAATAATCAGAAATTTTCACAGGTTGACTCTTATTTTAATTACATCAGAGCAGGAGACCCACATATTGTTTGCACTACAATTTGAAGCTAATTAGTTTAACTGACACTGACGCTCTCCACTGTGTTAACACTTATAACCCTGAAGTTTATATGTTGAATAGTCTTCCACTGAATAACTGTATTAGAATTAATCCTTAGATATTTTAACGGAAACATTTTGTGATGGTGGTATCGATTCAGTAATGTATGTGTCAGTCTCAGTCCTCCAACGAACTAAGTATGTAGACCGATTCTTAGCTTCCATCTCTATAGTAATCCAGCTGATATACCTCGTGAACTGTTGGCAGATATCAACATTCCTTAAAATTTTTATTGAATCTACTAAGATGATAACTAGTTATTCTCAGTCAAAACATCATTTTACTAATAGGTTTAACTGTTACTCTCCAACTATTCAATGTCCAATCATTTTATGGTCTACAGTTCAAACCATACAACAATCTACTCCTTATAAAATTTTTGATAAATCATAATGTTTTTAAAAGAAATTCTAATTCTTAGAATATTCATCGTTTTCTAGAATTGAATTTTCAAATTGTAGTAACAAATAATTCCTCAAAATCAATAGCCTAGTTTTCAATAAGATTTAACATTCATGCTGAACTTCAGGTTAATTGAGCTGAAGACACACACGATTGAGTAACCGGGTAATCTGCCTCATATTTTGTGATACATGGTGTCACTGGTTGATGGAAACGTATCGTTATTTCGGCAAAATCTATCAAATATACTATCTGATTATCACATTTTGTTCTCATTGGTATTCTACCAGTAAGAAAGTTCAGTGACTGACATCTGCATCCATCAAGTTCGTTTGAAACAACCCATCAGTTAAGAGCAATCCTTCTGTCGAGTAGTATTCAACGACTTCAAGGATAGTATCAAAATGAAACTGCAGATGAACGCTACTTTATGTAGCTATTCAAACAAGATGTAATAATGAACATGATTGAAGTGAAATTTGTACATGGATAAGGGGAACTACCTAAGACGTGGTTATTTGATCTCAGTTACTTGAAATTAAGAAGACGTCTCATTTCAATCCACATATTAACATCAGGCTTAACTAGTTGGTTATGAAGATAACAAGTGCATACAACCATCAGTTGAAAGTTACTGCAACTCAGAGATCTAGGCATTTGACGTCAAATCAATGACTTACGATGTTGTTACTTGTATTACCCCATCGTTGAATAAACCGAATTGATCAATCTGCATTGGTGTATGGGCTACTGTGCATGGATGCCTTCATATTGCCTGTCTGCGAATTACATATTGATGATGGATAGTGGGTGGGAGTGGAATGCAGATTGATACGCGTTCCATCCTCCTCTGGACTCGTCAGCGATGTCCTCACTGGCACTCCAACTCACTTCTGATCTCGTCATTTGATTCATTGTTATCTAGTAGACCACCGGGTCACGATAACCACTTCTTGTTTTGCTGGTGTAGTTGCAATCTTGTTGCTTGTATTATCCCGTCGTTGATCGGACTGAATTGAGAGTTCTTTACTGGAATATGGGCTTCTGCAAAGGGTGCTTGCACATTGTCTGTGTTCAAGTTATATTGATACTGGGTGATGATTGAAGGCGAAATGAGAATTTGGACCGTGTCTGAATTCAAAAGCAGTGATCACCGGGTTTCAGTTTCGATGCTGTACCAGTTGATCTGTGATAGTAGTCTGCTAAGCCATAGCTATCTCAGATAGTCAAAGTGATATTTAAAGTACATAATAATGATGGATAGTGGTTAGGAGTAGAATCCAGCTTGACACGCGTTCGATCCTACTCTCAGCTCAGCTGGATATCTCTACCTCCACAAGCAACTGCATTAAACTATACCTGTCGCACAATAAGTGGCTATCGTGACTCAGTGGCCCAGTTTGGATAACTGTCTGGCGTTCGAAGTGAACGGCCACGAGTTCCAGTGTTAGTGAGAGCAACATCGCTCACTGGGATGTAACAGGTACATCCGGCTGTCGAGTCCAGAATAGGACGAAATGCCTGTCATTGATCCCTATAAGCATCAATAATACAATGAAATTTAATCATTTGAACTCAATAAAATAGAAACTATTGCATCTCAATGCAGACATAAGTATTTCTATACGGGTGACGATTAAAGATGAAATGAGAACCTAGATTCGACTCATGGGCTGTACGAAACAGACTATGAGACTCAACTTTCTACTAAATCTTAGCAATAGTGAATGACAAGTGGAAGAATAAAACAATGAACTGTTTGATGTATAGTTTTAGATGGCCTAGCTTGTGCGCTTACGTCATTAGTTTGACTGAATTGGTCGACCACACTCTTAGCATATGGTCAGATGCCATGATATTGTCTATAGTGGCTAGCAGAGTGGGATCCAGGTTGGGCGTTTCACCAATCATCAGGAGGCATATCCAGATGACGAGTGATTCTTAAATAGAACGAGAAATACATCCTGGATTCCATTCTGCTAGCCACAAGTCATCAATAACTATCAATTAAAATCACTTTGACCTGTGTTCCCTGTATCCATGTCATCCATATATCTTAATGAACATAACTCACAAATAAGTCTATCCCAGGCATAAAAAGTTTCTACTTCCACTTGTTGCATGATTTGATTCAAATTGATGAAAAACTGTTTTCATATAACTTTATGTGACGATACCTCAATATAATTTCAAAATTTTTTGTCAACAGTAATTCACTGCTTATTTGACTGATAGAAATTATTCTCAATGAAGTTAGTTAGAAGTTAAGAAGGCTAGTTTTCATGCTTATTGGCATTCATCTACAAGGTGAATCTGAAAGCGTGAAGAAATATACGTCCACGCATAAACCCAAACCAGTTCCCTTTAGTGCTATCAATCTAGGACATCATCACTAAGTGGTTGTAAATTCCCCTTTTTTACTGATTGTTGACAACAAGTACAAAATATAAGTCGGTTGAATTGCACTATACTGGAATGGGGTTCGTACAGATATGCAGTAGAATAAGCCCTCATAAAACAAATGTGGTTCATTGCTCATATGCATGGAAGTGTACATGGTTGTTGGATGGATACAAATTTTGTTTTTGGGATTATGTTTGAAAAAGATTTCACTGAAAATTTGCAACTTGACAGTCAACTTAGATATATAATCCTCGGTGATACAGCATCATTTACTAGATGAGTAAAACTTGCTTCTCATGATATATCACATAGTAAAAAGTGATCCGGTAACTTTCAGCCTCCTCTTTTGTGCAAACCATCAGTAAAAGTTGATTAAAAGTTCCTTAAGTCAGTGTATATTGATCACATTTTAACTGAAGTTCAATAGATTGACCGATTTACGGATTCACATACTACTCTTACGGTTGTTTGAAGCGAATCCTGGCCGAAAAGATTCAGGAACAATATCCTGTATGGTTATAAAAGGCATTATTGTAAATCTATAGTTAGTGTGACTGGGATAATTGAATACCTTGTCAATAATGACCATGAAATCTCTTCAACATTAGTGTGTAAAGAAACTTGTCACCACCTTTATATTCCTGGATGCTTTACGTATCCATATAGAAAATCTACAGCTTTACATACAAAATGGACTTGTTCAACAACTATTTCTTTTTTTATAATGGATAATGATTGAAGGGGAAAAGAAAATTTCAAACCGTGGACGGATTCAAAACCAGCGACCATTGGATTTCCAGCTAGATGATCTACTAACTGAGCTACGACATCCGATTTAAACCGCTGTCGGACACCAGCTAGCGACCACAAAAACAAAAAACAACCATATCGAACTATTGCAAAACACTGAACACTCCTAGACACGATAAATGTGTGTAGCTTTCGGAAGGAAATCACCTAAAAGAAACTTTTCCTTGAACTACTCTACATTTTCTAACAAAGAGATTTCTGTCAGTAGTTGTCTAACATCTCTTAGCGAAATCAATATAATAACTGAACGTGGTATCTGAAGCCTTCTGATATCATACATTCCTAATTGAATGATTCGTTTTTGGGCAGTAGGTTAATTCAGTTTGGAGGTTTCTGAGGATTTATTTACCAATTTAAAATTGGTATTCATCATGGACTGATTAACATCAGTTGGAGACACATTAAAAACCTGGAAGCAGTGGACACCAGTTGTTTCTTCCTAGAGTGGGACTCCTCAGTAGCGCATTGGCCTCGCCAAAGATCGAACCAACAAGATCTTCAAGTCTCGTAGTCAACATGTTACCATGAGTTAGAATTCAATGGTGTCAGATCACGATATACCGTAACCTCCATCTAATATTATCGTTGATTATCTCTCTTCATATTCAATTTAGTTTATCCCCCTCCCTCTCTCACAGTGCGCAGCCATAGGATTTTCAACATCCTGGAAAAGAAAGGCATTGCAAATATTTTGTCTCATTCTAGAGGACATAGGTGTGTTGAAACCAGGATATATCTCAGCTTCTTTATACACACATAAGATTGGTTACAGATACATTCCAATTTGCTTTTAAACTAGAAAGTAAGTAAGTAGGACTCAGTTTGCTTGATGACAGTGGCATCCAAGGTAGGTTGTTCGTCAAAGCTGAATGTACTTGCCCCAGTCGCTATCCATCATAAGTAACAAAAATCTAAACTACTGGCAATACTAAGGCTTATCCCCTCCCACATACAGCCGATCATATGCCAATAGTAGATGGTCATTTCGATGTAGTCAGTGATGATCATTCATAAGTTACAGATTGTTTAACCTGTTCTGCAGTTTCCGTAGCTTTTCGGCGTGCTTTAATTTGTTCATGTCGAAGTTGTAATCGTTGACCAATCTCCATTAATCGAGCTTCTCTATGCTCATAAGCTTGGCGTCTAGCTGTAATTAATGCTTCTTTTGAGGAGAGTAATTGAGCTTGTTTCATTGCTTGACCCTTTTCATCCTCTGCTTGGCATATAGCCTTTCTGTCTTTAATAAATCAAGGCAGATTTCTATTAGTTATTTCGTTCATTCGACTGATATGATCGTGGAGTTGTAACATAAGACGTTTGACAGAAGGGATTAGATGTAATAGCCAGAAAATCTATTGGTATTTCGCGTACATCACCAACACCATGTGTAGTACCAGAGTGAACTGAAGGCGTTTTATTGGATGGCTCTATAAATTAAAAAATGAATCCCCACTTAGTTTGCAATTTTCGAGGATTCATCTATTTTAGGATGGTGTTCATTATGGACTGAAACTGATCGGGGAACCACTAAAAATCTGATAGCAGTGAACAGTATAGCTGTTTCATCCTAGTATAAGGTCTTCTCAGCAGCACTTCGACTGATGATGGGGATAAATTACTAGAGATTCAGCTGATCAACGAAATTAGTTACTATCAATATAATACTAGCGAAAATGACATGCTAATCTCCAGTTTTATGCATAGCAGTCATCGTAACATCTTTTACTCAATCATTAGCTTCATAATAAACTGAGTGCTGAGTATGAAAAGCTTGAACAATGCATATGTAATCATTCATCAGAAAACAAGCCAACATATTAAGCAGTAATACTCTTTCGGGCATATTTTGAATACCTGCGCTACATACTCCTTGGACTGAAATCGGTCGACAATGACTGAAGCTGGTTCCTTCAAATCTAAGACTTTCGAAGTGGTAAATTCAATGTTATGTACCTCTAACAGGGAAATCTAACATTTTCCCTGGGGATCACAGAAAAGCACTTAAATTTCTGTACGATAATAAAGATATCGATATTGTGAGATCAGTTCAAGAATTTGAGGTAGTGATTATTGTGTTTGTAGTCAGAATAAATGAGAGTCATAACCAATCTAATTCTAATTGTCTTCCTGTTATCTGTCTCTCTTCTTATTGGTTGACGTCCTGGTTAGGTCATCTACGCTTTTAAGGCCTTGTACACCTTCCGTATACTTTGCTAATTAGAAATAACTGTGGCATCTAAACTCACCTTTTCATTGGATCAGATAGTGTGACATTATTGGCCGCGGGATCAATTGAAATATATCAAATCCGGGGATAATAATAGTAATGACCCGGGTTTGGGTATTTCTTACAACTCGTTAATTATAGAGCTTAACTGGGAACCCTAAAGCGAGGATACGACCAGAACATCCGCCAAATAATCACACCCAGCAATATAAAAGTAAACATGAACACAATTGACTACCTCAACAATATGGTCACGGAAATTAAAGAAACCTAATGGCTTGTACTTTTTCCCCTTGGCAACAGATAAGTGACGAACTAAACAACTGACAAATCTACTAAATGAAAGGGAAATAAATCTCAGAGAATGAAGACTAAGTATTATACATAATACGCAGAGAATATTGAAGTATCCTATTCAAGTGAATATTATCAATAGTGAAGCATTTCTTTCAGTGAAATATACCTATCAGACTTTGAAAGAAGAACAAGTACACTTAAGCGCAGAAACCCTTTTTGAGTGATTTCATTTTCAAAGCTGTACAATCACAAACTTATGTATTTTTCCTACTGATAGTTAAAAAACGGTTTATCAAGCATGGCAGGCAACATAAACAGTGTCATATTATATGAGCTGTCATTAAACTTTTAATACGTGATAAAAGAAAACTGTGATGAGTAGTAATAATGAACCGAAATCTGACTAGAGTTGTATAAAGAATAATAAGTCGGAACAAGAAAATTCGTCACAGAAAAAAGAGGGGGTGGAGGTGACTTCAGAAACTGGAAATTAGAACCATGAAAAGAGAAGGAGGGGTTGAATAATCTTCAATTGCATACACAATTCAGGTTTCTTCATATGGGTAGCAAGAGCTTAGGCGATGCAGAGAATACGAAGATATACAGTCTTTGGAAGGTTTCTTTCCACTTTATGGATAACTTTGAAGGAGGAGGTTCTTGAGATAGAATGATTCGTGTTTACTATATGTTCAGTTATAGAACTCCTTATCGCCCCGTAGTTACCTCATTGTAACATCGCGGTATAGTGCTCTTGGACCCTTTTGGTCTTTTGAATAACAATGTAATCGAACGACCTATATATCTGGCTGGCTCCACAAGAGCAGGGGAAATGATATTTGCCATGCTATCCCCACTAGGTTCACTACCAGTAGGTTGCTTCATGGTTGGTTTGGAGAACACACCCTTAATAGCAGCGATTAAAGGTTTTAAACGGTACAAAAGGTACATGGACGATGCTTTTATTATCTACGATCATCAATACCATCTGAATAACGTTCCAAGAACATTTAAAAGCATTAAAAAATTGATTTTTAACCAGTAGCTGTTGACAGGTTTTCGTTTTGCCTGTAGGTAGGTAGGTAGGCACTTTGTTGCAGAGGGCATGCAGAACAGTCTGTTTCGTGTTGACCGCGAGAATCTAGAGCGGAAAAGTGGAAGAGAAAAAAGTGAACTGGTAACTCACCAAGTACAGGTTAATTAAGGTATTTTTAGACCTATTGAGACTAAATTATCAAAAGCCTTAAACCTGATTACTATGTTCACATGGAAGCCATCATCAATCATACTGTGTCTTGTTGACGCATTCCCAGCTTTTTCTTTTATTTGTAGTTCAGTAGTTCAGAATTTTCAATTATATTCTGATTCTGTTGCTATTCTCTTTAGTAAGTACCTTATGTTCATTGCGACTTTAAATTTAACTAATTTTATTTCAGTCTCTACAGCGTATTATTTTCATCCTTGTAAGTTTTTGAGAAATCTTAATCGCAGAATGTATGTAGTTATTATTCTTCGAGATTCTTTCCTAGCCCTTGAATCTTTTGCTATATCACACTAATTCCTGTCTTTTGAAAGCATTTCTATAATTCCAATCTTTGTAAAGTCAAATTTACTGAATTTTCGTCAAAAGTGTCTTTTGGTATAATTGTTTTGTATGATACCGTCGTTGATTGGACCGAATTGATCGGTCTCTATTGCCTTATGGGCTCCTTTGCGGATGCCTCGATATTGCCTGCGTTCTAATTATGTTAATGACTGAACTGCCAGCCACGATCCATCATTAACATAATTAGAACACTGGCAATATCGAGGCATCTGCAAAGAAGCCCATAAGCCAATAGAGACCGATCAATTCGGTCCAATCAACGACGGTATCATATGAAAACAATCATACTAAAAACTATACCCATCACACAAGAAGTGGCTATCGTGGCTTGGTGGTGTAGCAGATAACGCGCTGGCGTTTGAAGCAGTCGTTCCTGGTGGGAACAACATCACTCACTGGGAAGCAGGTACATCCAGCTGACGAGTCCCGAATAGGACGAAATGTGAATCCTGGATTCCACTGCTAGCCACGATCCATCATTAACAAAAGTGTCTTTTTTCTGGTGATGCAACGTGGAAGCGTTTGACAAGAAATCAAAAGGAAGTGTTATTCCACAATTTCCAAAGTAGTTGATCTAATGAGAAATACTTTCATTTACTTACATCTTATCGCGTATCACAATCTAGTTAACACAATTATTCACAATGACACAGTCATGAAACATCAGGTAAACAAGCACTACCATTCATAGAAGTTGTACAACATGAATCTGATTATTTAAACAACACTAGATTCACTCTGTTGTTTATTTTGATATTTCAATCTCTTGTGTAAAAACAAAAACAAACATCTTATGACGTTTGTAGCACACAGTATAAATAAAGGTGAGAATTTCAATTCCTTTACAGATATCCAAATCGTCAGTCAGCATGATTATCAGTTACATTTTTCTCTCGATAACTGCGAGTAAGTAGATGCAAACCAGATAACTTTTACATTATTGGCATGTTAACTGAAAACACCTGTGTAGCAATAACTTCGCAATAGTTTTATTCCTAATACTCAGAGAATGTACATGCTTAGTTCTGTTCAAAAATATATTTGTATGGGAGTAAAACTTGGACAATGTGGTAGACTGTGATTCCATTTTGGTCTGTTTATTAGAAAAGTCACACAGTCAAGGAATAGTATCATTTACTGGATAACGTTTCGGACATAATTTATTGTCCATATTCATATCAGGTAACTCCACAATTTTTAGACAGAGTTTATATAGTTCTATTTTTTCCTTCTTCATGTGATGATGAGACTAGCAGAATCTTCCGAATATCTGGGATGGACGGAGAATCAAAGAAAAAATATTGCCAGTAGTAGTAACTGCTGTTGTTGTTGGTGTTGTAATGCAGGTGTTATTAGTAACAATCCTACTACCAATGGTAATCATGGTGACAAGGTTGAGAGGGAATTTAAAGCACCTACTGTGTTACCGTGTGAGGAAGGCACCTCAGAAGCATTACGAAGAATTCTCAATAAGGCTGGTTGGGATTAAAGTGACATTTAAACGAATAAACTTGCTTGGAAACAAGCTTTGTAGGTTGAAAGGTCCCATCAAGCAAAATAATCTGGTTTACCAAATCCCTTGCAATGATCGCGAGGTCAAATACATACGTCACAGCAGTTGACCAGAGTCGGTTAGAACAATGGAGCACAAAAACTTAGCTAAATCAAGATTAGCAGATCCTAATAAGATAAGAAATTTAGGAGGAAAAAAGCCCGGCTACAGCTCTTCATGCAATTACACACAATCACACAGTAGGGTGGGATGCAGCAACAGCTTTAGAAACTAACTTAGTTATGGGTATGGAGGGATTGATAACCGAATATTTGTTTATCGAATCAACACAAAATACATGCAGTAGTATAAATGATTCTGTATCACGTCTCAGATATGTGGAAAATTCTACTATCCTTGTCATCACAAAGAAGGAGAGAAAAACATAACTATATAAACTCTGTCTCGAAGTTTTGGAGTTACTTGATATGAATATGGACAACAAATTGTGTCCGAAACGTTATCCAGTCAATGATACCGTTTCATTGTGTGACATTCCTAGTAAACAGGCTAAAATATATTTAATATTTGACATAGTCCAACGAGACTGTTAAAATATGATTAACTTTTGTTTAATTCACCTGTTCGACTTGTCAAGATTTAAAAAGCTGCTGAATTCTTTTTCATAATTGATTGAGATTGTCGTTTAAACAACATTTCTTTGATACTTGAATGGTCATATGTAGCGACATTCTGCATATTATGGGGATGAAATATCTTTTCGATAGGCCACATCAATAATTTGATTCCATATAATTAATCTGAATCAAATTAAGGTGTAATAGTGAGTACGATATGTCAAAGTGTTCCAACTTGTTTCAGTACTCTATTAAATAGCCCTTACTGGTATAAGTACTTGAGGACCTACAACGTGTACCACTTTTACTCCTTTCATTGAAATCAAGATGGATTACTTATTGAAGAAAAATACAAACCATTTTATTCAAAATTAATGTGTTTATAAGCAATAACGAATGGCGAAACAGAGTTTAGTATTCTAACATTTATAAACCTTAGTCTCTTCGACATTATAGATGGATTTAACTATTTCACAAGTTGGAGAAACAATAGAAACCTGGGAGGAATGGTAACGTGCTGGCCACGGAACCTGATCGCGGGTTCGATCCTCGGTGTGTTCGTGGACGCGCACTGCTGAGAAGTTGCATACTAGGACGAAACAGCTCTCCAGTGCTCCCAGGTTTCCATTGTTCCTCCAACTGATATCAGTCTACGATGAATAACAACTTGAAATATTTCCAAAATTTATTTCACAATTATTGTCTGGTAAACTTGGATTTCATTTAACAGATCACATTCTAACAGGTATTGATTCTATGTGAGACAAATCAGTATCGCATGAAAACTTATGCAAGAAAACAATTTTTGTAATGACTCGAATACTTCATATTCCTTTCTAAGTGTTTTATATGAAATCATGTGGTACTTGCTAACAGTCATTTCTTATCGAAGAGCAACAACATTCATCAGTGGATTTTGTTTGAGTTTCCAAATACTGATTCTTGTTCATGAGAAGTGATGTCATTGCTAAGGGTACAAGAACTTGATTTATTTCAAGTTCTTAAGCTACCTCAAGATTACTGACTACGATTTTGCTACTGAATGAAATAATCGACGTAAAGCACCATTGCATATGTGTTATCGATTACATTTACTCAAATGGTCAAGAGTCAATCCTTAAGCATATGTATGATTATGTGAACACAGTTTTAAGAGATTGAGGAATATGTTTATAACTTTAAGTCTGTGTATATATAAGAGAATTTCTTATTCACAATTCAATTAAGGCAACTGATGATCAACTCTTAAAATTTCAAATTGTTTATATTCTAGTTGTGTATGCAAGCGGGTAAGTAATCATATCTTTTGAAAAGTATAAAGTTATGTATACTTTTTTGTTTACTCCTAGGTAAAATCCATTATTTCTTCGCTTAAGGATTACTTGTTACATTTTTTCATAATATCCAATGAAAACATTGGAAAGGTGTTAAAATAAAAAAAAGTCATCCACATGCAAAATAATGAGCAGTTTCATTACACCCTCAAATCAGATCACACTTACTTGAAGAATGATAGTTTATTGTTGATTAGATGTTAAAATGAAATGAGTTTTTGATTAGAAGCTATGATATGCATGCTCTTATACAGTTGGTGCACGTCAGCTTTAATTATCATGTTGAAAATAGTTTCTAAACAGGAAGTGAAACATGAATGAGTAACTGTTAAAATAGGTGACTGATAATACGAATAAATTGGTGCCCAAAGTTTTGTCAAGATTTTAAATTGCCATAAAAGCAAAACTTTGACAAATTTGTTACAAACACGAGATAGATTCATGATGAAAGTCACTATTCTAAAAGAAACTTAGATTGAGTACAGAAAATATAGACTGACCATATTTGATAAGACATTATTATCACGGAATAGAATCTTTGTATTAATTTCAGTCAGTAATGATTAAATATCTTGCTTGGTATGAATTTGATATACTCTACACAAAAACAAAGCTCACTATAGTGTACTCCTGAGCATTATCAATTATGAACTGGTCATTTGGAATAAGATTATGCATATTATTCCTGAATGTAGGGCAATGAAATATATGAAGATATGATTCATAAGAGTATACAGTACAAAGCATTACACAGTCAGTAACTGTAACTTCCATAGTATAGAAGTAAACATGAGTTCTTGTAAATTAGTTTTCAGTTAAAAAAGAAAAGCGTAATAGTTTATTATTCACCAAAATTACCCGTAAAAGTATTCAATTCTTTAAAACTATCAGTGATATATATATATATATATATATATATATATATATATTCAACCATACATATTATGCCCTGAAATAAAGATAATAGTCCACCTTAATGTTTATAGAATTATTCTTATTCAATCAAAATAAGTGTGAAATCGCTCATTTCCTTTTTTTACAAATTATTATCGCAATGATCACTGTTATTTTTTCAGTGGAAATTTTCTCAATTCTCCAAAACAAACCACCTCACCATCCACTATAATGTGAGAATAACTGTTTGTATTAATCATATCAAAAATCCTTTTTTTCTAATTCATTCTTGATTTTTAAGGGTACCAATTCACAAATCAAAAGTTATGAACTCATCATAAAAGTCAGTAGAATGACAGTTGATTTACTGTATACTCTTATATTTGAGCTCGGATGAGGAGCAACTGAAAATATAGTGGAAAGACTTAAAATGCTATTGTCGAAACTTCGAATATCGAATTCGTAGAAGTCTATGGATGTGATGAAATGTTTTAGTATTGGATATGTCTTATTTTGCCAGCAGTTTCTTTACCTAAATTATTAGCTAAAAAGCCTGAAACAAGGTGGGTAAAGCTTGACAAATTATTATTTGTCCCTTGGGTTCGTAATGGCTTTAGTAGTATGTCTCCAGTGCACTATCTTCTCTGCAAACTTTTGAACCTGGCTCCACGGCAGCCTAAAAACTCTCATTTCTTCTTCACACCATCTCCTTCATGTCACCCTCGCCTCGGATGCCCTACTCGTCGTTTCCCATCTAGGATCTACTTGAGGACCTGGCCTGGCGCGTGATGTCCCAAGTCGGCCTTCTCAGTGTATGCCCAATCCATCTCCACTTTCTTCCACTGCATATTTGGTGAGCGAAAAGTTCTTGGTTAGTTTGTTGTCGGCCAGCCAGAGTTCATTGTTGCTTATTCTTATTATTCTGGCCATCTGATCATCAGTAGCGAGCCAGCGTAGGCAGTTGTTGATGAATGTCTGTAGTTTGTTGGAAATCCCTTTCGTGACGCGCCAAGTTTCTCAACCATATAGCAGCACTGAATTGACGTTGGTGTTGAAAATACGGATTTTGTTCCACATGCTAAGTGCAGTGCAGAAGATCTCCACACTGATTTCAGGTTAATGCCGACCTGTCTTGTTTCTTCGATCCTGGCTGACCTTGACATCCTCGTCTGTGCCGCCTGTAGTTGAAACGATGCTGCCTATGTAGGTAGGTAGATAGGTGGAAGAGACTACTTCCATTAGGTTTCTGCCGCTGATGGTGATTGAAGATTGTGGTTGGTGATGGTGGCGTTGGTTTGATATCATCGTCACCTCCATCTTCTCTACGTTCACTTGAAGTCCCCTCTACGTTGCTCTGCCTCTTCTGTCAACTTGTTAGTTTTTGCTTGTAGATCATCAAGTGTGTGTGACATTAGACATAAGCCATCGGCGAAATCCAAACCCTCTCGGATCTTTTCCCGGTCCAGTGTATCCTCCTCCTCTCGCTCCTCACTGTTGTTGTATGATCCAGTCCACTACAATCAGGAATACCATGGGTGATAGTAGACAGCCTTGTTTTACCCCTGTCTTCACTTCGAAGGCATCACTGAGCTTCCCATTGTGAATTACTTAGCATGTTCAGATTTTAGCCTTATCGAAATGAACTTTAATTTGAAACAGATTAGATGATCAGCATAAAAGTCTTAGATAAGCAATAAACGACGCCAGTCGGAATGCGAATCGGTATAGTTATCTATTCCAGCCTTATAATAATTAGTTGACTTTTTCAACTTTATTGGCTAGTTTAGTCTTTACATTTCAAATCCACTGCAATAAGGTTGGAATCAACTTTCTCATCGTGTAATTGAAAGGTTATCTTAAGTTTCCCATAGTTTTTAAGCTATTAGATTTGAAAAACAATTTCACTGCAAGCTAGATCAACTGTGAAGCGACCGTATTCTACTGTTGACACGACAGAAAGTAAAATCATCAAAGAAATAAAAGCAGCTGTACATCAGGAAAACAGCGTACCTTGTTAGTCGTTTTTGCACAGAATTATCCTCAAGGTGATCTGACTACAATAAGAGTAACATTTGCAGAATGGATACGAAGGGTAGCTGACAGATAGAGTCAAATATTTTAGGATGCATTTTTTCATATAACCATTTTATGCACATCTGACTTTCCAGATAGCAAAGCACAAGGTATCCTATAGATAAAACACTGGACATCATGCATATTTGTCACACTAGGTAGGATTGCACAACTCCGCGGAAACATCACTTTACTTGAATATCCTTGTTTTGTCTTTAAGTTGATTCGCAAATTTATTGTTTATTTCTGTCTTTTTGACATTTATAGTGTCGAATCTAATTTAATGTAAGAAAATAGTATACTCGAAATGGTTGTTTTGTAGTTAACTGTGTATTATAATTTCAAAATGTCAAGAATTACAATTCACAAATTTAATGAAATCTTATTCATAGGTTTGTGAGAATTTAGTGATTTTAATTTGGTATTCGCCACAGACTGACATCAGCTGGATAAGTATTGAAAACCTGGAAGCATAGAACGGCTGCTTTCTACTGGTATGGAACTCCTCAGCAGTACGAACTCATGACGCCGCTCTCCAGAAATAGAGCAAAGGACCTTCTGGTTTCGTGGCAAGGACATTAAAATTGACCCGGTGGGTCGGTATCCATTGTTCCGCACTTCTTAATTCGGTCAGTTCTCAAAGTAGCATGTCCTCCATCCAATCCCATATTTGAGCATTCGTTTTCATGCACTATTTTTTAATTTCATAGCAGTTTAAGAATTATATAACGATACTTTTAGACCGGTCTGTTCACCGATGGATGTATTAAACTGAGCCGCGACGAAATTCTAACAAACAACCGATAGGTTTCTCGACCGGTGCTCTGCCAGATGAGCCACGAGACCCGACTGCTGAACTGACTTTTATTTCGTTTCAATCACCAAGAGTGTTTCCCGATTAACATGTGAATTAGTGACTCGCTACTACCGCTTGATAATTCTCACACTGGCTTCCCAGTCAGAACTTCTCATCCCAACTCAAATCTAACTAAATTAGATAGAAAGGAGCATCATAATGATCATCATTTAACTATCTCAGATTAACGTAGTTTACAAGACTACTGTTGATACTGGGTGATGATATAAGATGAAATGAAAATTTGGGCTGTGACGGGATTCGATCCGTCAACTACTGGGGTCCTAGCTCGGTGCCCTACCTACGAGGCCTGACTGCTGACCAGATTTCTGCTTTGTTTTACCTCACTAACATAACTGTCAAATGATGCGTAGGGAAACAGTATGATCATATGAAAAATCATCTTACAGTTCAAAGCGTACAATGTAGTTTAGTCTTGTGGAAAATGAAAAACTGAGATAACTTTCTACTGAAAACATTTTTTCAGTAGAATCTAAAAAAAACTGGAAATTTAGTTGAAAAATTGCTTCACTGAAATGAAATTGTAACGTTTTTGTCTGGAAAAACATCGTACACTGTTAGGCAGTAGTTCCTTCCATAACACCCGGTTCACTAGCACAAAATCAGATGTGAGTAGGAAAAAAAATATCATTCAAACAGGTCCACAAGTCTATGATCATAAACAAGAAGATTGGGAATTATCAGAAAGCAGTTTCGTAAAGAATTCCCAAAAAATTAGTAGAAATCATATTCATCCCTCTATATTTCGTAGCTTAATTATCATAAAGTCATAAGTGTAGGCGACTTTAATAACTACTTACAACATTGGAAAGCACCATTATATCAAATGCTACCAATAATCTTTCTTCGAGAATTTCTTTCATTTTGGGTAGTCAAAACTCTATTCAAACAAATTCACAGTAATGAATTATAATAATGATAACGCAAACAGTTTTATTCTTGGCAGTTACGTATTAAGTAAATCAACACTGTAAATGGTGCGGAGTGTGGCAGGACCAACAGAACTTTGTATCTGTGTGTGTGTGTGTGTGTGGCTTCATAAAACAGTGTTTTTACTGACTTTGTCGACAGGAAAGTACGCGAAAGTGTGTGTATAACAAAAAAATTACTTTCTCTCTTTCTGAATATGTCATCTACAAGGAAAACTAACACAAAGATTCCAGTTTCCTATAATTTTCACTACAAGATTAAGTCAAATAAACTGTAGTTTTGCTATGAGATTAAAATGTCTTAAACGTTTCTGGGGATTTATTAATTTCAGATCAGGATTCATCATTGACTAATATTAGTTGAAGGAACATTTGGAACCTGAAAGCACTGAACTCATGATGAATACCAACCTGAAAACAATAAATTTCCACAAACCTCTAAATTTAATTGATCTAGTGCTTATTGGTGACTAACTTTGAGAGGTGGTCCTCGATATCCAATATTCTTCCAAATAGCCTCCGTCCTTAGTGAATACCAACCTATTATTTCTTCATCAAGAAGGTAGTCATGTATTCATGATTGGGAATATGAAATGGAAAATTGATAGATATTATTCATAAACAAGGCAAAATCAATTTTGGTATATTAAATATTTCAGTATTACTTATTCTAAAGTCTCATCTTTGCATCAGAATATAATTTTATGAAATGCCACATTTGTTATTTCAGAGAGATTGGATAGTAAGTTTTTCAATCACACTAGGCCATTAGACGTTTCTGCTGAGTAGAAATCTAATAGATTTAATTAACAAAAGCTATGCAATCTTCTTAGTTGAGTGTTTTATTTTATTCATCCAAATTCTTGAAGTTTGACAGAGCAGGAAGGACTCTATTTTCAGAATAAAACGATACAATTTTATTTTATGAATACTCTTCATCTGCATACAGTATAAGAGTGTAATATTTATTAGTGTAAAGATAGTTTAAAACCGAGAAATTAAAGCCTTAAGTTTTACAGTAAAATCAGTAAGAAAGAGAGACAGATAATGGATATTCCAAGAGATTCATTATGAAGTATGAAGAAGGATAAGTAAAAAGAAATAAACACTGAACTGTTGGAAAGAAGGTTTTCATTCATTCTGCATTCAAAAAAGATGCAGTATCCGAAAACGCACGTATAGGAATCAAAAGAGTATTGGGGAGAAACTTCCCTGCAGCTAAACGTATTTAGGTATACAGCATAGCATGTTAACTGAACTAGTCTTAATTGGATCAGTACTCTGCTCATGTCGCCTCCAACTGGATTTATGAACTAACGTCCACTTTCGGCAGCAATTACATTAGAAAGACTGAAAGTGGTGTATCCATGAGGTTCGTTAAGTATATGTCAAAAAATTATGCCTGGAAGAAAGCAAAATTCAAACCACTCCAATTTATAGACACCTCATAGACATAGGACATCAGATTGACAACTTGAGTTCCTTTAACAGTTAAAAAGGTACAGAAAATCCCTAGATTACTACTCTTCACAGAAGCAACTGTTATAAAAAGCTTTCAGCCTGACCTCTGCATACATAATGAGAGCGTGGTTAATCTCTTAATCTCATGGTAACTGTAATTTGATCTTGTTTCATTTTAATTTAATAATCCGTTATTTTACTCACCTACTCCTAGAAAACAATAACTATTCCTCTCTTACATATTTTCACCCCTCGTACAATTATTTTACATAGTATTTAGACTGACAATGATTTCGCTGTACTACCTAATGTACTAAGCACCACTTTATGCAGTTGCAGAGCATCTATCAAATGAAATGGTATCATTTTATTCTGCAAATCTAGTTCTCTTTATTATTATTATTATTGGCCCCTTGGATTCCTAGTGGAACATGGGGCTTCACTACCACGTCTCCATTTCACTCTCTTCTCTACAGGCCTCTCAACCTGACTCTACAACTGCCCACAAACTTTCATTCCTTCCTCACACAATCTCCTCCACATCACCCTCGTCTCGGACACTCAACTCGTTGTTTCCCCTTTGAATTCCACTCAACGACCTGACCTCTTGCGTGACGTTTCCAATCGGTCTTCACAGTGTATGGCCAATCCATCTCCCTTTTGTTCTACATATTTGTTGGGTGATGGGTTCTTGGTTAGTTCGTTACCAGACCAGAGTTCCTAGTAGCTTAATCTTTCTGGCCATCTGATCTCCAGGATCGAGTGGGTGTAGGCTTTCGATTTGATTTTGAAGGTTCCTTGCACTAGACAGTGAGTGGTGTGGACTGACATCTGCTCCAATTATTGGTCTGACCTTGTGTCTAGTTGCCTGACTGCGTCTCCACTTTACATTGAGATGAAGTTAATCTGATTTTTAGTGTGTCCTGGTATCTGGTGAAATCCATTTCGCTTTGTGAATATCATTGTGTTTGTACACACTACCTCGCCTCCAATCACCAAACGTTGAATGCGCAGAATTCTGCAAACAGTTCTCCGTTCTTATTCATTTCACCAAGTGCCTCTCGACCCAAGATTGGCTCTCTTCCTGTGTTGTCCACTCCCAGTTTGGCATTCATGTCACCCCACCCATTAGGATTTTGATGTCGCCAACTGGCGCGGGGTCTTGTCTAGTGTTGACTGCAGTTGTCTATCGAATTCCTCCTTCTTCTCTTAATCTGCATTATTTGTAGGTGCACAGCGTAGCATTGTACAATTGTAACTTCCCTTCCTTTTGAGTTGAATCTTGCTGTCATGATCCTGCATGAGGAGACTGGTTCCCACTGCATGAGAGAGAGTTCCTTCTATGTTCTTGGGGACATCATGATAGCCACTCGAAAACTCATTGTGCTCGTGGTTGTCGTCTGGGTGACCGGAGTAGAGTAGATTATTGACTCTGCAGTTGATAGTTTGGAGAGTCTACTTCCATTTCATCTACTTTTGCAGATTCCAAGCACTCCTATGCCACATCTCCTAATCTTTTTCGTAATCTGGGCAGCCTTGCAAGGTTCAAACATGGTGCGGATATTCCATGTCCCCATCCTTACTTTCTTTTTTATTAAGAGAAGATCCATCGGCCAGTTGGCTTCCCGAAGACTTTCACCAACTGGCGTCATTTCGCCTCTCCGATTCCAGCCAGGAATAAAATTAATTTTATGTTTTATATTTTCCTTGTGCTCTGAAGCTTCTTTAGCGGTTAGATTTGTTTTACGGGGTAGGGTTGCTAGCCCTATGCCCAACCTTCCCTCTTTGCGCGGGCTTAGGACCTACTAGTAACTAGTGAACTAATTACCTTTGTCAAAATTTATCGATGGTTCTGAATGCATGAAATTCAAGAGAATAATGGTTGTTCAGCATGAAAATTCGTTGAAAATGGAGTTCTTATTGACAACAAGTAAAAACATTCTACCAGATAAAAACTGCCTATAGATCTGACAGACAGAAAACTATCAAGTTATTCGTTGCACTGTACACTTCTGTCACTGTGGGCAACATCAAGATGAAATCGGAGTGTTTTACACAGATCATGGAGTATCTGACAGAGTACTCCAATGGTTATAGTTTCTTTTCCTAAGCTAATTCACATATATATGCATATGAAGCTACAACCCTTTATTTTAGATACATTACCAACTACCAGCTACAGTCCCTAATAATTAACTGACACTTTAAATTTTGTTTTTAGTGACAGTATTCCGTAAGTATACACTTTCGATTAAAATTTTGTTGTAAAACTCAGTTCTATGATACTTGGAACAGAGAAGAGGAAAGTCTAAGGGAATATAGCAAATAAATACTCCTACAAATCATGCGTGTAGAGTCTATCCTTATGACCTGTTGAAAAAGTAACTATGAATTCACGATAATTATTATAGTCAACAGTCAACAGTTTTTCCAGTATTTTAGAACACATTTTAACGAAAAGATGAAGACAGACCTTAAAAAAAGACTTACTTAGTAAAGCATAAAGCATATTTAATGTATTAAAGATTGTTTCACTGAACCTAAGAAAAGGTAGACCAGTTTCACTTTCTATCATATCTTCATCTTCATCTAGTATGACTCTTATGAGACAGTGAAAATAGAATGCAAGATTGTAAGATGATATTGGTTTTTAAAAGTTGATTATTCAGAAATACACAAATCACGCTGATATTCATCATAGAAATATCAGTTAGAAACTACAAAGTCATGATAAGATGTTCTATCTCTGACGTAAACGTCATGAATAAATTAAATATACTACTAACTTCTATGAATAACTGAAAGGCACTTATAATATTCTGTAAATTTTGATAGACTGGTTGAAACATACTGTTTACATCAATATGAACTGATTACTGAAATCTAAATATTTCTGTTGCTCAAAGATAAATTGTTGAATTTTATTCAAATTTAACTTGTTAGGAAAAATTTTCACGCATTTCACCGGCAGCCAAATCATCTTCTCACTACAAAGGTAGCCACTTCATTAGGTCACTATACTTTCTATACATGACTAAGCATTTGAAAGTGTATTTCATTACTTTCATCTTAATGTACACTAAATGCAACACATTATATAACATTTTTTTTTTCATCAGACAATATCCTATAAGGTGAGTGAGAATGTTTAAACTTGACATAGTTACGTTTTTGGCTTCACTGACTTGTTTAAGGGTTTATTTGAATTAAAAGTCTAATTCACTGACTTTTATGCAACAATCTTAATACATTGAAGTCTAAAAATATAAAAAACCTGAATTTTACATCACACTGATTCTCGCATTCATAGAGGAGCACAGCATATGCAGTGAATAAAGCTTGGTAAAGAGTTATGCTTAGCATATTCAATAAATCCGAAAGTTTTATGTGAATATTTTTAATTTCTTTATTTCAGTCCGGATCTTGCAAGTAAGATTTTGTTATCGAAGAATGATGAATGACGTTCACATCAACATCAGTACACCATTCTTTCTTATTTTGGTTCTGTACAGCGATACACTGTTGTAAATATGTCGACAAGATGACGTAAACAGAATAACTTCTTTTAGAAACCAATAATAATGGACTCTGAAATTGTACATTGGAATTAGATCAAAAAATGCGAATATCTTATTGAAAGAAACCATTCTCTTTCTTTTTACCCAAAGATCTACTTGATATTACAAAATAATGAATTAGAAGCTGTCTTCAAACATTTATAACACACTGACGCATGAAAGTGGATAATTATCACAAGAATACTGTCCACATGATAGTAAAAGATATAAAACACATGACAAGGCAAAATTTTTCGATTCCAGAAAATTGTCATCTTTGAATGTACTAACACTTTGTCAAGGTGACAACCTTCGACAAAGGTCAGTAATGGACCAATAAGATGCGAATGTTACTACCTTTGATCAAGGTTCATGATGAATATTTGTATCATATTTAACATGGAAAACATCGACCAGTCAGCTGCCTTTTTGACTCTTCTAACATGAATTACTATCATCAGTTATGCTTCTTTTAACCTCAGGAGTTAAGGGTTCTTATCGCTCCTAGATGACACTAAACCACCACATTTATATAATTTTGAAAACCTACATGTTATAATTACCAAGAATTGGTAATTTATGTCCTTCAAGTAGATCAGACGGCCAGAAAGATTAAGCTACTAGGAACTCTGGTCTGGTAACGAACTAACCAAGAACCCATCACCCAACAAATATGTTGAACAAAAAGGAGATGGATTGGCCATACACTGAGAAGACCGTTTGGAAACGTCACGCAAGAGGTCAGGTCGTTGAGTGGAATTCAAAGCGGAAACAACGAGTTGAGTGTCCGAGACGAGGGTGATGTGGAGGAGATTGTGTGAGGAAGGAATGAAAGTTTGTGGGCAGTTGTAGAGTCAGGTTGAGAGGCCTGTAGAGAAGAGAGTGAAATGGAGACGTGGTAGTGAAGCTCTATGTTCCACCAGAAACCCAAGGGACAAATAATAATAATATGTCCTTCAGGTACCACTGATATCAGTTTTTCTGAAACTGATTATAAATAATTTCCATCATGTTTATGAAAATGAATCAGGCATTTACTGCATTCTAGATTATTTTTAAAGTACTAATAATTGGTAAATATCAGCTAGAAGTTCTGTTTACTCGAAAAGGTGAACAAAATTTTATGCTACATTTGAATTAAATGGTCTCGTCATGATTTACTTCTGATGTGATTTCCACGTACAGGATGGTATTCACGACGGACCGACATCATTCGAAAGAAACATTGGAAATTATGATGAATACAAACTTGAAAATCCACTAAATCCCCACTAATTCACAAATTAAACTGATCTGATGCTCATTGATGACTAGCATCTGAAATTTTAATTCTTGAAGTTCCAATGAGAAGTCGTGATCGATGGGGTAAACCTGATGGAAGTGTGGACGAAATCTCAACGATGATTGGGCGATGGTCGCGATATATCGTGAAGTGATAGAAGTTAGAAATATGGACCACTGGATTCTGACCAAGTGGCTCAATGGTTGAGTGCTGGTCACGAAACCTGAAGGTCCTGGGTTCTATCCCTAGAGGTGGGAGTCATGTATACGCTATGCTGAGGAGTCCCTTACTGGGGAGAAACAGGTGTCCAGTGTTCCCAGGTTCCCACTATTCCTCAGTCCAAGATAAATAATAACTTGAAAAGTAAATACTTGCACATTCTCAATGTACTTAATGCAGATATACAATTCATTTTATTTTCAGCAAAATGTAAGAACTTATGTAAACTATTGAATACTTTAGCATAATATGAATCCAAATTGAGTTAAAACTAATGCAGAAGCTGTAAGCAGCATTTCTCACTGCTTTGAATGAATATCATGCAGATAGAGGAACTGAAATTCACTCAGCAAGCATGTATAGTAGGTAATGAGCTACACAATTTTCGCGGAGACTAATGGCTTCAAACCCAAGATTTATTTGGGAGATCCATCCCTGTAACTCAAGTAGATGGTCCTGGTTGTATTGTGTTCTCTGAACTGGGTTGTTTACTCATGGAGCTTTTATCGTCTTTCTAGACAGCGACATCATCAGCACTAACTTCAGTATGAAGTGAGCTGTCAATATTTCTCCGTGAGTGATTTAGTAGCTTGCCGTGACGAAGTGGTTTGTGGTTGGTTGTTTTCATTGATTGTTGTGTCATTGATTGTACAGATTTTCCTGTTGATTGTTCCTCTGCTTCACCTCTCACCCTCATGTCACTCATCACTTTTCTCATTGCTTCATAGATTGGGTCTGTGTCCATAATTCTATTGATTGCTGACTGACTGACCTGAATTCCAAGCACCTAGGAATCCTCTGATATACTTTGTCTTTACTCTGTCCACAATTTCTACATTGTCAAAATTTAATTCATGTCCATAGTTGTTATCCACGTGCATTGAAATGAGTGATGAGATGTCATATTTGACGCTTGATAGCCAATTGGACTTGACGCAGACGAAGGCGAAGGGGGCGACCACTTTGTCCAATGTAGTGTTGATTACAGTTATTACAGTCGATTTTGTATATAATATTCAGTTTGTCTTCCTTAGTCGTTGTGTGCTTTGGTGTGCATAATAGTGTTTGAAGGCAATTAGTTAGTTTATGAGTGGCCACACCAACTCCAAGTAGTTTCAGTAATCTTGTGTTGATTTCTGATATATTCTTTTTGTATGATAGAGTGATGCATTTATTGATTTCTGTCGATAACGTTGTAGTTGATGATGTAGAGAATAGGGATCTGGTGATAAAGTTTCTTGGGTAGGCGTTCTTCTTTAGGATGCACACCACGTAATTTTCTTCTTTTCTCCGTGAAGCTGTTGTGCTGCAGTATGTTCTCACCCTTTTGAATAGAGTTTGTACGCAACTGATTTTGTGGGTTGTTAGGTTTTTGCTACTGTAGTTGAGGATTTGGTCAGTGTGCGTTGGTTTCCAGTACACTTGGGTTCCCAGCTTTCCAGGATTTGCCCTACTGACTAAAGCATCCAGGAATTTCAGTTGGTTGTTTGACTCCTTTTCTATTGTGAATTTGATGTCATTGAAGACGTTGTTGACCAAACTGTGAGTTCCTTCTATGTCATCTTCTTTATGATGACAAGTGTCATCTACATAGCGAATCCAAATTATTGGTTTGATCACAGGTAGAACGACGGCCTCCAGCATCTGGAACATCGCTTCTGACACTAGTCTGGACATTGGTGACCCCATTGTTGTTCCCTTCATCTGTTTGCATATCTTGCCATTGAAATGAAAGTATGCTGTCAGGCAAAGCCGATGAGTTCCATCAGATTTGAACATTTGTGTTTTGTTCCTTCTAAAAGGCTTGTGTCTTTAGTGAGCAGGAGGGACATAGTTTCTTTGGCCATTTAGGGCTCTATGGGAGTGTATATTACTGCGACATCAAAGGATACTATCAACTGGCCGTTTTCTATATTAATGCTTTCCATCTTTTCTAAGAATTTCGTTGGTGATTTCATGGAGTGTCCACTTGACTGGATGGGGTGTTTCAGTTTTCTCGAAAGTTCTCCTGACGTGCTGACAAAGGACGCACTATGGTAGTCGTAGACAAAGAAGACTACATCAGGAAGTCAGAAGATTTACTCAAAGACGAAAATATATATCAACCACCTGAAACAAACCCTTTCCCAAAGTTCGACAACCGGATCAATAAAATTTTGAAGAAACTGTTCAAAGCAGATGAAACAACAAAGAGAGACAAATGGCGAATGAAATCTAATGGACATGTCCTTCCTCGGTTCTATGGTAGACCAAAACTACACAAACCAGATATCCCTCTACGACCAACAGCCTCATTTCCGGGAGCTCTAACATACAATGACAAACGACAGCAAGGAGAGAGGTGAAGCAGAAGAACAGTCAACAGGAAAATCTGTACAATCAATGACACAACAATCAATGAAAACAACCAACCACAAACCACTTCGTCACGGCAAGCTACTAAATCACTCACGGAGAAATATTGACAGCTCACTTCATACTGAAGTTAGTGCTGATGATGTCGCTGTCTAGAAAGACGATAAAAGCTCCATGAGTAAACAACCCAGTTCAGAGAACACAATACAACCAAGATTTCATCTCTAAACTAACAAGTGGAAGCTTCGACGCACATATGTTATGCTTTGCTTCAGTGTTGAATGATTAGAAATCCAATTGACAGAACAACTAATTACGCTTTTATTTCTAAGTGGATGGTATCTATAAGCATGTTGCATTACAATTCTGTAAAGGATATAAACACCATTGATTTTATACGAGTACTCAAATATTACTGTCCTGTATGAATTTAGAAGGAAATATTCAATGATTAATTGACTTGTTTTCGTTTCATTGTGCGACATAAGATGACTTATGCGGTAAGTAATTTTGTAACTCAAACAGTAGAGAAAGTAATTTATTATTCCTCTATTGAATTAGAGGGTGTTTGCATGTTTTTATTATGTAAAAGATTGTTGTAATCAAGTGAAATTTATGACAAATATATATATATTTTTAAGTACTTTATACAATTTTCACCATACAAATTTACACATTTTTTAACAAAATAAAATGACACATGATTTTTTGAAATGGGAACTATCAGAAAACTCTACACACTTTTTTGATTATAGCAATGGAAAATTTCCAGTAAGTGTGTATGCAATAAACTGATATATTTTTACTACAGCCAACCATACAAATTAGTAGAGTGTTTATCATATTTTAGAGCCCTAGATAGTAAACATACCTGAACAAAATTGAGGAATACTGTAAATCAGCATTTTCTCTTCGTTAGATAGATCTTATATGCTTATGAGGCTGTTGAAAGAGCAAAAATTGTTTTTTTGTTGTTGCTTAGACGTTTGAAGCAGTTTGCCCTGAGTTGTGGTCCTAGTAGGAACAACATTGCTCATTGGGAGACAGGTATATCCAGCTCACAAGTCCCAAATAGGACGAAACGCGTGTCCTGGATTTTAATACCGCTCACTATCCACTATTAGTACAGAATTTTACCAGCAAAATCTTTCTTTCTCAGCGTTAGTTTATTGGAGGTAATCAACAAGAAGCGTTGCTTGGAGTAGGTTGCGTGCTTGTTGGCACTCATCAGAAAGATGTATTTGAAACCTACACATAACTGATGTCCCCAGTGATATTCAAACCCAGGTCAACCAGTGTGGCAGTCACAAACGTTGCCACTGAGCTCTTTAGGCTGCTAATGACCTCCTGCAGGTGTGGATTAAGGATATTGATTGGTCACTAGAGAGAAACCAATCTCATGTTTCCTAGTCTTCAGTGGTAACTGATTTCTATCGATTATTTTGCAAAGTGGCCACCGTGCTAGGAAGCTTGTCATCGCGTTGCACTTTGATGGATTTTAGATGATTGGAGGCAATCAGGATGCAGCCCTAGACATAGGTTTCCTGCTTGTTGGCACCCTTCAGAAAGACGTACCTGCCGACAAATGCGAAACTTAGGTTCAAAGTTTCCTACCGATTGCCTTTCACCAACTGTCATCCAACAAACTCCAGTGTGACGGCGAACCTCCTAGCTTCTTGGCCACTTTACAGAATGATCGACAAATATCTATCAGCGCTCAAGACCAAATTGCATGAAATCGCTTGCTCTCTTGTGATTAATCGATGTATTATGACATCAGTATCACGGGTAAAATACACTTCAGATGTTGAAATCCAACTGGTTGGAAGAGAATGAATACAGATACTCCTTCGAAACCGTTTTCCATAACCTCTGCATGCTAGGCATGAAAACTCATAAAAGCTTTAAAATCTCAGTACATGAACCATAGTTAATGTTTTGTTGAAGAACATTAATCTTTCCGAAAACACTGAAGTGAAGTTTATTGATGAAATGAACTATTACATTGTTTATTATTTGTCTATTGGGTGTAACATAGGGCATCACTACCACGTCTCCATTTCACTCTCTTCTCTACAGGCCTCTCAACCTGACTCCACAACTGCCCACAAACTTTCATTCCTTCCTCACACAATCTCCTCCATATCACCCTCATCTCAGACGCTCAACTCGTTGTTTCCCTTTGGATTCCACTCAACGACCTGACCTGTTGCGTGATGTTTCCAATCGGTATTCTCAGTGTATGGCCAATCCATCTCCCTTTTGTTCTACATATTTGTTGGGTGATGGGTTAGTTCGTTACCAGACCAGAGTTCCTTGTTGCTTATTCTTTCTGGCCATCTGATCTTCAGTATCGAGCGAGTGCAGGCGTTAGCCACTGATGATGTATGTCTCCAGTTTGTTGGAAATGATTTTGGTAAAGCATCAAGTCTCTAAACCATTACATAGAAGCAAGCACTGACCTGACTGACATTAGTGTTGAAAATCCGGATCCTGTACATGCTTTATGTCGAGTGCAGTGCAGTGCAGTAGATTTCCACACTGATTTCAAATTATTGAGCGCTTGTTGTGCTGTCTTTTTGATCCTGGCTTTGACACCCTCATCCGTGCCTGTGCCATCGCCTGCTGTTGAAACGGTGTTGCCTAGGTAGGTAGGTAGGTAGTTAGGTAGGTTGGTGAAAGGGACAACTTCCCCTAGCTTTCTCCCACTGATGGTGATTGGTGCTTGTTGCTGTTGTTGTTGGTTTGGTATCTTCGTCACCTCTGTCTTCTCTATGTTTACCTGAAGTCCGCTTTTCGCTGCATCTTCTGCCAAGTTGTTAGTTTTAACTTTTAGACCTTCGAGTTTGTGCGACATTAGACATAAATCATCATTGGCGAGATCCAAATCTTCTAGAAATGAAATGAATGATCCTACTAATTAAACGGAAATAAGTTTATTTCAATCGAAAACGAAAACATCTTAATTTTTATGAAACTATTCATCTGTGCTTTGTGAAATCTACGCATATACGTAGTGAAAGAGTTTCATAACTGTCAGGTGAATTACGCAATCGTATTCACTAAAAGAATCTTCTATAGAGAATTATATGTATAATGCGTCTGCTTTTTCAGATCTGATTTGATATTATTTGTGTTATGTTAATTCGCAGCTTGGAATTCTTCAAAATATTGTGAGTTGTACACTTGTTTTCGAAATATGTTTGACAGCTGCGTGCTAAAAATAATGTGATGTAAACACATCTCTCCAGTTTTGAATAACTCTAAAGGTCACTTTAGCAACAACTGAAATAACCAATTAAAATTCTCTATTTTATAAAAATATGCCTTTCCGGTCGAAATTATGAAGCTTGTTAACTGTTTCAATCGCTGCTAAGGTGGCCTTTATATATATATATATATATATATATATATATATATATCTTTCACAAATGTGTGCGGTCAAAAGGCTAGACGAAGGCGGAAAGAATACAAAAAGAAGCGATTTTGGAGTAACTTCAAGGCTACCCTAGAAATATCTTAACTAACCAATTCAGTTTCTGTATTTCGGTTGGAAAGGCAGATTTCTGCAAAATAGAAAAATCTGATTGATTATTTTAGCTGTTGGTAATGTGAACTTTAGAATCACTTGGTGTTTAAGACCACTCTGACAACTGGAGAGATAACAATCACGTTTCTTTATTTTAGGAGTGACTAGCTTCTCAGCTGAAAGAAGGCAAACTGATTGGTTATTTCAACAGTTGCTAGAGTGGCCTTTAAAATTGTTGTACAAAAGCAGTCCTTGAAAAATAAAGAGGTGCTCTTGAGAGTTTAAAGACTGTTCAAGTTAAATTGAAAATTGTAAAATATAGTAGTAATGATGAAAATAAATTCAGGCAGAATAAATTATGCTGAATAATTCCGCTTTCTAACTGTAGCATTCAATAGAAATTAATTGCGACAAAATGCTTTGTGAATACGCAACTTAGATCTTTGGACATATATAGTAAATAATACAGCTAAGTATAAACAATGAAACTCCAGGCCTTAGAAGCAGTTTAACTCAGGGGTGTAAACTAACCTAAAAGATGATGCACTAGTGAATGAAATACTTTCTTCTCGTAAACTTTCATATTTGATTATGTTAGTATCCTTCCTTGATTTTTGACAAGTCAAATGCGATAGTGTTTGACAACACATTCCAGATGAATCATTCTTATACAATGTACTGTAGTCAGATCCACAGAAGCGTCATCATGAGTAGCGAACTATACTTTTAACACGTTATTGAATCAAACGACAACTTGAAAATTCAAAGTGTAAGCTAATGAGGTCACAAGTATTTCTGACTCATTTCAAAATTTGCATTTTCAATCATTCAGCTTCTTGATTTCTACTAAATCCTGTATAAATTGTTATTGTTTGAATGACACGTTAAATGTTCCCTTTTAATAATTATATCATTTATTGTCACCTCATAATGTAGTGAAACCTTACTGAATAGTCTGTAAGTTATTATTATTATATTATTTGTTCCTTAGATTCCTAGTGGAACACATGGGCTCAGTAGAACGTCTCCAGTGCACTCTGTTTTCTGCAATCTTTTGAACCTCGCTCCACGACTGCCCACACGCTCTCATTTCTTCCTCTTACTATCTCCTCTATGTCACTCTCGGACGACAACTCGTCGCTTCCCATCTGTATTCCACTCAGGCAACTGACCTGGCGTGTGGTGTCTCCGAATGATCTTCTCAGTGCATGTCTAATCCATCTCCATTTCCTTCTGCATATTTGTTGAGTGATAGGTTCTTGGTTGGTTCATCGCAAGTCCAGAGTTTCTTGTTGCTTACTCTTTCTGGCCATCCATCTGATCTTCAGTATGGAGTGAGCGTAGGCGGCAGTTATTGATGAATGTCTGTAGTTTGTTGGAAATCCCTTTCGTAACGCTCCAAGGCTCTCAACCATCACACAGAAGCACTGACTTGACTGGGTTCGTGCTGAAAATCCGGATCTTGTTCACGCTTTATGCTGAGTGCAGAAGATCTCCACAATGGTTTCAGGTTAATGCCGGCCTGTCTTGCATTTCTGATCCTCGCTTTGACGTCCTTGTCTGTGCTTGTGCCGCCTGTAGTTGAAACCGTGCTGCCTAGATAGGTGAAAGAGGCTACTTCCTTTAAGTTTCTCCCATTGATGGTGATTGGAGCTTGTTGTTTTTGTTAACGCTGTTAAATTTAATCATCTGAAGATAGACACGAAAATACTTTCATAATTTTTATCTTCACTACAACAACAGAGAAATAAGCATAAATTAGGCTATTTAACTAAAGAGTGAAAAGGTTTTTCAACTAACTTTATCATAGTACATTTTGGTAATTAAATGTTTCCTAAAATAAAGATTTCCTATTTCTAATATATCAATAAAAAACGCTTGAATGATAAAAAGTAATCAGTATATCTGGACAATGTAACAGAATATAACAGTGGGATATTCTGTTACTGACTACCATTTGTCATAAATCACTAATACATATATTGAAAACTTCTCATTCTTTGGTATATGATTTAAGTTCGTTTCTTCTGAAAAATATCAACAATAATTTCAAGAGTGATGCAATCCGGTGATGACTCATGGATTAAAAATATGCGGTACTTAAGAGACTGATATTTTTTTTTAAGAAAAACGATTCAACCTTACCAACGAAAGCGAACAAACATCTTCACATTGTCTAACGATAAAATATACTCTTAAAGTTATTTGTTCCCAATTAATAGCAGTATATATTCTGTAAAACGTATACTAGAAGGGTATCAGTCTTCATAAGCACTATATAACTGAAGATAAATAACTCAGCTGGGAATACAATAAACTGTGGTGCCAAAAAAAGTGAGTACTGTAGTAGATTTTAATTCTATTTTAGCCTCTTTATTAAAATTCTCACACATTGAAACAGTAATATTTACTGGATAACGTTTCGGACACAATTTATTGTCTATATTCATATCAAGTAACTCCATAACTTTGAGACAGAGTTCATACAGTCCTATTTTCCTCTCACTCTTTATAATGATATGGGTAGTGGAATTTTATACATGTTTAGAACAGGTGCAGAATCATTTTTGTTGCATATATTTGCAGTTGATTAGATAAACAAAGACTAAATTATCAATTTTTTTCTTCACCAAATAAAGCCACTTTTTAATACTGTTGCGCTATCCCACCTTATCAAAATTCCTTATCTTATTAGGATCAACTAATCTTGATTTAGCTAAGCTTTTGTTCTCGGTTATTCTATCACTCAGACTTACCTGATGTGAATATGGACAATAAATTATGTCCAGAACGTTATCTAGTTAATAACACTGTTTCATGGTGGAAGTTTTAATAGACAGACTAAATTGGAACACTTATCATAGTTACTGTGAGGGCATTGAAATAAGATAACAAATATTTGGATCTCTTTTTGAAACTAAATGTTGATGAAGTAGAAGAGTTCTGTGCTTATTATGAGAAAGTATGCAGGTTTCAGGTACACACACTGGAAACTCTGTTATTTATATCTTTTTCCTTGATGTAAGTAGCAAAACTAGATCGAATTAGACCCTATCACAACAATCATGGACTGACACCAGTTGAAGCAACAGTGGAAACCTGTGGGCTCTGGACAGCTGTTTCGTCCTAACCTGGGGCTCCTCAACAGTGCGCACGTATGATGATGCTAGTGATCTGACTCAGGACCTTCAGGTTTCGAGGCCAGCACATTACCACTGAGCCACCCGGTTCGGAACCTAACGGCTCATATTTTCATGTCGTGAACTGATATAAGTTGGAAATATGAATCATAAGGTTCTGAACCAGTGGCTTTATGGTGACAAGTTGGCCGTAGAACCTTAAGTTCCTGGGTTCAACCTTTGAAGAGGTCATGTATGTACACTCCTAAGGAGTCTCAAACCGGGATGAAACAAGTGTCCAGTTCTCCCAAGTTTCCAATGTTTCTTCAGCTGAAGTTGATCCGTTCTGATTACCAACTTAAGATCAATAAATTCCCGCAAATCCCCAAGTTGCATCATAATAATCAGCTTGTATGGTCTAAATTAGATTACTAAATTTCATTTGTACAAATGAGATTTTATAAGCTGTGTACTGTGTAACATGTTGTTTGTCTAGTTAAACATTCACATTCATGAATATCAACAGATATCGCCTCTTTTACAGATATTCAGCCTAAAAATTGAGTTCCTCACATTGAAAGGATCACTGAATAGCTTCCATGTTCCCCTAGTTGGGTCACGGATACCCTTTTGTTTACCAGACCTATTGAGTTGATATTTGTTCCTTGATTCAAAGTCAATATTGTTAAGTAAACTGCTAAGTGGAATTTTAGGTCAATTTTAATACCACACATGCAATGTTCTGCCTATACAGCTGTATAATACATAAATCTCTCAATAATATCTGTATTATAAACTAAACAGTCAATTATGAAATACTTCTTGCAAAGAATAAAGTTACTACTCATTAGTGAAACGCAATCATTTTATAATATTTTAATAATTACCAGATATTACACCTCAAAACATGTGTAAGTTACTCTGTTTGTAGTACAGTTAATTGTACCTTAAAAGCTGTAGTGAATGGAAAATAATAGAGAGTTATCACACTAATCATTTACTTTACATCATGTGATAAATCAAATGTGTATACTCACTACCTAGAGTTTTGTTCATCACTGTATTCAATAGAAACCTCATCAGATTTTACTCTGAAATCAGAGTAAATGAAAGTATTTTAAAATTTGTAGTTTTGTAAAGTTTTATTTATTCCTTTCACGTTAATATTCATTATGAACTGATATCAGTTGAACAAAAATTGAAAAACTGGGAGCCCCTGGAAAGCTGTTTCATCCAAATATGAGACCCCTCTGCAGTAGACACCCATTATATCTCACGTAAGAGGTCAAATTTAGGACTCTGGAGTCCCACGGTGACCATGCTAAAGTTAAATCTTTGGCTCGGAAAGCAAACAATTCAAACGTGATGACAATCACACAATGAAGACACTCGACGTAAGTTAAGCTGTATAGTGAACTGAAAAAGAAGCAAACGTGAAAAATCTGAATGAGAATAAGAAGCTCAAATCAAATGTTTTGGAGGGTGGAGGAAACTGAAGGACCAAAGTCAGGTCCCTACAGAGATCACGGGTGCGCACCTCTTAGAAGTTCCGTATCAGAACAACAAAGCTACTCAATGCTCACAGGTTTCCAGTACCCCTCCAACTGATATCAGTTCACGATGAATACAAACCTGAAAGTAGTTTCCAATTGAAATGGGAAAACAGTATTGGAGACATTGAAAGATAATGCTCGATATCCTATTTAATGAGGATATAGTTTGAAAGGTGATCGAATAGTTCTATATTCAATAGTGTAGAAGCTTACTTACTTCAGTTTTGTTTGTTCAATACAGATAAACCATTCAAATGCTCAATAATTATTTATCCAATTTTTAAGAGGGAATTTTCAATTGTTTTGTCATAGCAAAATGATTGGTTTAAAGAAAGTAGCCTTCAACCAAATCTAAACGGTTCTAAACAACACTTGTATCAATCAAACTGCGTACCTTAATTACTTGTCAACAATTTACTTGTAATTTATACCTAAAATTCTCTGCTCGAAATAATAAGTAATTGTTTACAGAAGCATAGATGAGGAAAACTCTTGCTAAAGTAAATCTCGAATGTGCTTAGTTTCGCTGGTGATAATTCTTAAACTTTCTTCAATAACATTCATATGTAGCTGCAACGAGTATGTTCATCATTTTATAACTCATTTATTCAGTATACTTTTTTTAAGAAGAAAACTCAACAATCAATTTAGCTATTTATTATACTCTATTTTCGTCAGTAAAAGAAATAATATAGGGATAGAAATGAGAATATGTTTACTTATCAATGAGTATTCGTTGAAGACATAATCGTTTGAATGCTATCGAGCTTCGATTGCTGTGCTAACTAAATGTATACCATGAAGGAATGTGAAGATGCCTTGAAAGTGATTGAGTTAATTTACATGATAATGTCACTCTGGTATACTTTTGAAATGGTTAAGAATATTTGTAGCTTAATTGAAATAATGATTTCCGTTGCATTGTCTTCTCTGATTTGCGTAGTCTAATCGTAAAGCTTTCATTGTCTTTCTGAACAATATCATCATCAATAACTTCAACACAAAGCTAGTACTTGTCAGATTGTCAACTGTGGAGTCTAAAATGAGCATTTCATCCTTCATAAATCCCTACATTCATGGTGATTTTACTACTTGAAAGCAGTAAACATTGTTATGATATTCACATTTCTACCTCTGTAAATAGACAACCAGAAATATCCATTATTGCAATATTGTGAATAACTCATGATTTTTTAACTATCACTTGATATTATATATCAATGCTTGTAATTTCTCGATCCGATCCAGTAACAACAAGCAACGAGAACGAATAAGGATGAATAAATAATAATAACTGTAATAATAATAATAATAGTGAATAATCAGACCAACTACCAGCATAGTCAATGAAGCCTTGATTGGAGGTTTCAAATCAAATTGAAGTAATGATTCCCTCTAATTTTTTCTCATTCAGATCTGAAGACGAAGCGTGAGTTTCTTTTGATTTACAATGAACAGGTGAATTCGACGCCTGAAGCAGATGATGACCACTTATCTGTTACCATACATTTTTGTTGTCATTTTAATCTCAGACTGAAAAAGTGCCTTCTATGAAAACGTAAATTGTACTTCTTCAACTTGGAATTTATGTTATTCATCCTAATCAGTATCTAGTGAAGATAACAACAGACAATTGAACAGTCTGAAGAGAGTTGGTTAACGATGGCACTGGATGAAGCTCATATTATATTGTGAACGGACCGAAGTAGGAAATATAAACCATTGGAATGAGTCTAGGTGGCTTATATTTAAATTTTTTTTGTATGCGAACCTTAATTTCCTAGATCTCAGCTCTAACTTTCTTATAGGCTGGCGCTTCTCAGGAGTCGCCTAATAAGGGGAACATCTTTTTTTAGCTGCCGGATTTTCATGGTTGCTGTAAATGATGTCGTTATATGTTAAATTCCAGTCTAATATTTGGAAATATTCTTCAAAGCATATGGATTTATTTTGAATCCTTTTTTCTATGTTTACAACCCCAATCTTCTTCGGCTGTTGTTATATGATTAGATTTTACTTAATACTTTTTTTATGAAGAAGTTACTTGTTACGCTCACATCAATAATACACTGATGCTGTCTACTTTCTTTCAGTAAAAAATTAGTGGAAGTAATGTAAGAATACGTCGAGTTAATTATAAATTTCTGTGTGTGTGAAGATGTAAAACATATTTCCAAGAATATGCCTTAAGATATTTCTGATCTTAACGATGAAAATGAAATCTGATAAATGGAGGATTTAAGTCAAAATTATGGATAAATTAACTCATATATCAGTTTAATGACAATTTAACTTATTTAACCAATTGCCATGAAGGCAAAGGATTTAGGGAACAAAAACAGAACTTAAAGTAAAACATGCAAATGACTAAGGTGAATTCTGAAGAGTGAATGAAATCTTCATATAAAATGTACTGATTTCTAAAAGGAATAAAATAACTCCTTTAGCTGGTTATTTACTGACATCGATGGCAGGATAGTAGGTGGTATTGATAGGGAGAGAGAGAGAGCCATAAACAGCTATACAATCTTAAGATTCAAAATGAGAAAAGGTCAACAGCACTAAAGTAATCTCATGTGATATGCAGTGATTACGCCGAGTGTAGAGACTGTGTACATGTTGTGAGACAGACATTAGTGGCTAGCTTAAAAGTATTCCAAATAAATTCCATGGGTAAACTGAACATACAATAAATGAAAGTTATCTGCACTCTCATGACTTGAAAACCTTTTTATTGATTGAAACGACAATGATAAATACCAAAGATTTTTGATGATATTTATCGTAAAGCACAAAGTCGTAGATATGCTTCAAAAGTTCGATTTGCACACAGAGTTCCAGCTACCATAGTCTGTATCAATTAGCTTATTGTGTTACAAATTTAGTTAAGGTGGTTTTCGTTAATCCTTAATCAAACCAATGGATGGCTATAATGCCGAAAGGAATATATCAATACAGTTTTTGACTGCAACCTACTATTTTGTATAAATCCTATTGTGTTCACTATTCATAGGCTGGAACAAGTCATTTGCCTGTAAGACATTAAAAAAGTATTTCAGTGTTTTATTAAATTGATCTATTTGTTGCAGAGTTTCTTTAAGTTGTTCCTTTCGAAAATATTATTTCATTTTTGATGGTAATGATTCTTTTAAGAAGTATTATATAATCCTCTTGAAAGAATTACTCTATTAGGCTGAAGGAATAAAATATTTACACCAAATGCTGTTTGCATACTGTTCAATACATGATGATTATACCTAAGTATATAATGCAAATAAAATACCTTAGTGAAATTATGTTTATTCTTACTTATTTTACTCTTACACAATACGCTGTTTCTGGTAAATTTTATTTCATTTATACAAACCGATAAATAAAGGGAACATATGGCTACTGCTTTGTAAGTTATGATATGCAATTTATTACTGTTTGCCTGACAAAGTTGAAAAGTTATGATGTAATGAGTTGGGTAATTTCAGTCACAATCTCTAGTGATTACTAAGTTATAAATTGCCTGGTGGCGGCCATCAATTGGATGCAGAATATGCATTTCTTCATGATTTAAAAAGTCGTTAGTTGGATGTGCCTGTATTCTAGTGAGTACTGGTGGTTCTATTGAGACTAGATGTCAGCATCTTTTGCCTTAAACTTGAAAGTGTTATTCGCTAGGCTATTGAGGCATGAAATTCACCTCTTGTGCATCGCCTATCAGTTGTTATTATTTATTGATAGTTGTAGTTTTTTGCTATTATACTGAAACAAAATGATCAACCTCTACCAGCAAATGGGCTCCTCAATATTACTTGATTAGTCATTAATATAACTTGCCTGGTACTGGTTAGCAGTGAAAACGAGGATAAATGTATTTTCCCGCTTAGAACTCATACGCTAGATATACACACATCCCATATAGAAGCCCATATATTGAGAGGTATTTGATAAATGTGTTTTACAAGCTTTAATTATCCATAGAAATAATTGACTGAATTAGAAAAAGACTGTAATAGGAAGTGCTTGTTTACTTGAATGATTCTGTTGATCGTAACGTCTGTATGTTGAATGTAAGCATATCAAATTTAACTACTACAGTGATAAGCTTCAGCTTCCTTGTCAATATAAAATATCACTTTAAAATGTAATACATTCATAGTGTTTGTTTTAACTGACTAAAATTTTACAATTACATTACTTTTAGTGGATATGGAGATGATCTGACCAGGTTAGTGGATAGTTGAATATCGAAGATATATGTTACGAATAATTTAAAAATAAATACATTAATGTTAGTAAAACCCGCTGAGATTATATTAAAATATATTCTTATAATGTTCATAAAACTGACTTAAGATAATCATGATATCGGTAAAGTTCACTGACGTCGTATAAAATTAAAATTGTAACCATTTGAGGTGTGTAGACACATATTCTACTCGTCTAACGATTTGTAGTAGTATTAGGATTAAAAAGTTCCCAACAAAATATTTCTTATATCGACTACACGATGGTAAGTGGTTATACCAAAGTAATTAACAATTACACAATCTTAAGATTTACAAGGAGAAACGATCACTACTACTACTACTACTAAAGTGATCTCATATGTGGTGATAAAAGTGAGGGAGGAAATTGTATACATTTTACAAAACAAATGTGCTAAGAATTGTCCATATATAACTTATATTTACTGTGAACGCTTCACTTGACCCCTAATATTTGTAAAACTATCTGAATAAATTTTGATCAGGATTCATATAAAAAAGTTCTTCATATAAGCATGATAATTTGTAAATCATGATGATTTTGATAGTTGATATAACGAATCTATATATCTGTAAAGTCATCGAAATTTATAGTTTATTTCTAGCTGAGATGTATTTAGAATATTAAATGCACAAACAGATATGCAGATTATATTGTTGTATACAATTATACTTTCGTTCTAAATATACAGAAATATACATTTTTGATTCTAAATCTGCATATCCTATGTATACCAAGTTAGTATATGTAGTTCACAGTATATATTTTGAACATTAACTTACGAGGCGTACACATTTAGCTATTCATTTCACTAACGTACTTATCTCATCTTTGAACGTTTACTGTCTTTTAATCCACTTTTAACACTGTTTCATAAAATGTATGATATATAAAATAGCTTGAGATTGGAAATAAAGTTTTTAATTTAACCTTTTGTTAGACTATAAAATTTCACTTTAATTTTACAAATACTACTTAAATAACTTTATAGAGCAAGTTACTTGACGTTTGCGTAAGTGGATATACAATTTTACGAGTTGATTCGTTTTACATAAAGCTCTTATTGAGAAACAATTATGTATGAATTTTAAAAACAGTTTTCATGACCAGTTGTATTAACATGCAAACTCGATCTACGGGCGAAAACTAACAAATTGACAGAAGAGACAGCGAAAACGTGACTCCAAACGAAAGTAGAGAAGAAGGAGGTGATGGTGCTACCCAACCAACAACAGCATCAACAACAAGTACCAGTCACCATCAACGGGAGAAACCTAAACGAAGTAGTCTCTTCCATCTACCTGCCTAGGCGGCATCGTTTCAGCTACACACGGCACAGACGAGGATGTCAAAACCAGGATCGGAAAGCAGCAAGACAGGCTTTCATTAATCTGAAATCAGTGTGGAGATCTACTGCACTCAGCATAAACAACAAAATCCAGATTTTCAACACCAATTTCAAGTCAGTGCTGCTATACGGTTCAGAAACTCGGCGTGTCACGGCAACCATTTCCAACAAACTACAGACATACATAATCAACAGCTGCCTACGCTGTTTGAATGCTAAATATCAGATGGCCAGAAAGAATAAGCAAGAATGAACTCTGGCTGGCTGGCAAGGAACCAACCAAGAAACCATCACCCAACAAATATGTAGGACAAAAAGGAGATGGATTGGCCATACACTGAGAAGACCGATTGAGGATATCACGTACCATGCCCTCGAGTGGAACCCAAGTAGGGAACGACGAGTTTAGCGTCCGAGACTAGGGTGACATGGAGGAGATTGTGTGAGGAAGAAACGAAAGCTTGTGGGCAGTCGTGATGTCAGGTTGAGAGGCCTGTAGAGAAGAGAGTGAAATGGAGCCCTATGTTCCACTAGGAACCCAAAGGAAAAATAATAATATATTAGCATGCAAATATGTAGATTTCACTTGTTAATTCATAAAGATTAGACAAAAAATATTCATTAAAATTAACTCTCATTGACAAAATCTTCTTTCTACCCAAAAATAAATGACCAACAGAGACAAACTGTTGAGAATACTGTAAGTTTTCAGAAAAGTTTTCAAATGGAAATATATATGATTTGGATATAATTGATATAATGTTTACAGTATCGATTCTAAGAAGTGCGTAAACAGCATAACAAATTTTTATTATAATAATATAAGAAAGAAGTGTGTAACCATATAGACTGTATAGCTTAACAGACAGAATCCCATCTTATACTGTCATTTTCAATGAGACTATATCTCGTTACTTTAGTTCAGATGAATAACGATAAATAAGAAGCTTTTATCATTGTAGCAGTCAGAAATTCTAACATTCATTGATAATGCAGTTTCTTCAGTGCATAGTAGGTCAAATATAACATGTTTTTCTAACTAATATGACAAAGGAATGATCATGTTGTTGTCAACAGTTTTTTTTTTACTTCTTAGCAATTTATATCTCCATACTTTCTATTCATTCCTTTCAAATAATTATTATCTATCATTCTAAAAGTTGGACTACAATAAGAAGACAGTAAGTACTTTATGCATTTCTGAAGTGTTTCATAACTATTTTTCAGTAACACAACCAGAAGTTTTTCCCCAGTAAATATACTAGTTGGAAATGCCGTACAGTTTGTAACCTTCATACAACTTAAACAGTATAATGAGAAGCCGAAGATTATCTGAAACATGTCGTAATGTAATTAGCGCTATACACATTTCGAACAATCTGATCACACATGGACTTGTAGAACTGTTTATGTGAAAATTTAAGAAAAAGGTCAGTGAAGTTAATAGGAAACATAGGAATAGGAAGGGATAGAAAAAAAATGAAAAACCTTACTCTTGGTATGAAAATTAAAATCAATACTACCAAGGTAGGTTCAACTTGAGTACGAATTGCTTTTGTATACATAAAGGGGATTAAATTTATGGATGACAAGAGCCTCAATAAATTTAAGCACTCGGCTCTGACCACTTTTATGTAGTACTTTAAAGGCTGTTTTCATGTCTATCCTGTGGTTAGTTTCTAGTATATGTTTAGCGATAGACGAAGATGGATGTTTGTCACCTACACTTATCGGATCTGTTGAGGTCATTTGTTTCTGTAGCCACTTAGGTACATGTAAACCTCCCTTAACTGCATATCACGATTGCTCCTCCCTATGTATGTGTCCACACATACATGTAATTTGATAAACGCAGTGGGATATGACGCAATCGTCTATATGTTGTTTTGGTTTGTGCTGTAACATGGATTTTGTCTTCTCTACAATGATGACCTTGGCTGCATAATATCTTTTACAGATGGTCGATCTAAGTCTTTTCTTCACAAAAAGGCTATGTGAATTACCTCTAAATGGTAATGAGATGTAAACATTTCTCTTAGCGTTGGAACACTATGTACTTTTCAATGGTACATAACTTTTGCACCTGTCAATAAATTTCAACGGGTATCCATTCTGCGTCAGTGTTGTTGTCAGTGGGTTGGTCTATTCCTTCCTGGTGTCATCGGTACAGATGCGGTTAATCCTGTTGAATAAGCATCTAACTAAACCATATTTATATTGAACTGGGCAATAGCTATGGAAATTAAGATCCATCACATGTTTCAGATAATCTTCGTCTTCTCGTTACGCTGTTCAAATTTGTCAAAGGGACCAGTTGCTTTAAACTTCATACAACCACTATTTTATCAGTTTAGTCTACTCAACCGTAGAAAACTATAAACCATTACACTACAATTTCATCCATTTCATAAAGCGTGGCTATCGTTATCTAGTAGCTCTGTGGATAAAACTATGTGATTTAAAGTGGGTTTCAGTCTCAAGGAGACCAATATCAAATTAGGGAGCTAATGTACTTATTTCATGAGTCCCAAACAAAATGTTGCTTTTATTTAAGTGCTATTAATTAGGTCTTAACAAATAAACATGAACATGGATAATCTCGTATTCTTACAATACACCTCCACATTACCTTCATTCTATCCGCTATCTACGTTAACAAGTAATAACCTGTCAAATGCAGAAATATACAATGATTATTCTGAGGCTGTCAGTATATAAACTATGATTGCAAGTATGATGAAATATACAGTATAAACATGATGAAATCTAAGTTGGTTCTGCAAACTTACACAAGATAAAAGGCATTCAGTAAGATGATATTGCCTGACTTCAAATTGTTGTCGTTTTCTTGAAACAGTATAATCACAGTATAGCACAGAAGATAAGTTCTGTGAAGATTCTGGTAACCATCCAAGTATTGTGAATGCAGTCAATCAGTCTAATATAACTAGTACTCTTAGTATGTTATAAATAATGTCGAATTTTTACAATTAATTTCTTTAGAAGTAGTATTCATCATGGACTGACATCAGTTGGGGAACCATTGGAAATCTGGGAGCACTGGACAGCTGTTTCGTCCTAGTATGAGACTCCTCAGCAGTACGCACCCACGACCCGGCTGGAGGTCGAACCCAGGACCTTAAGGTTTCACGGCGGACGCGTTAACCATCCAGCCACTGGGTCGGCCCCACAGGGTTCACAATTTGCAACTTCTGTCAGTTCACAACATAGCGCGACTGTCACCCAACGTCTTCAGTTAGCATCCACTTCACTTCCGACTAGTTGACCTCACAGGTCACGGCTTCTCATTCGAACTCCCTAACATCCATCTGGAAGCAAGTCACTAATGAGCAGAGCACTAGAGAGTAATGTATTTTTGAGATGAATGGGGATTTTTAATTTAGAAGTAGTATTCATCATGGACTCCCAGATTTTCAATGGTTCCCCAACTGATATCAGTCCATGATGAATACTACTTCTAAATTAAAAATCCCCATTCATCTCAAAAATAATTTTTTATCAATAAGTCCTGTTTATTGTTGACTGACTTACTGGATAAGATATAAGACTGTTGAGAGTTGTTCACATGTGAGTTTTGTGTACTTCATGTTACAAGTTCATTATCTGTTATTACTTGAATATCTGAAATCAGTGTATGATTCTTTATTTCACTTTATTTACATATTTCTACGGATATCTCCTCTTCTTTATTATCATTCTAGTAAATATCGCTCTGAAGAGGGGTAAGAATAGTCAAATTTTAATTATGAATGCCTCACAGGTTGATAATATTAATTTCTTCTAGTGATTAGAACTTTAAAGTGACTAGCTAAATCTTTCAGACTACTGATAACTCAATTGTCTAACAAATTTCCTCAGAAATATTTATTCAGTAAAAGTAGAATTATTATTTGTGTCAGTACATCCATTAGTTAGAAAATTTAAATATGAAGAGTTTTCCAGTTTTTCAGGTTATCTACAAATGGATAATCAGAATGACTTTACGCATCACATTATTAAGTAGTTTACGGTCTAATCATGTACGTTATGTTGCTGAATACAGTACTTTTCATCATGAACTATATATGTACAGACTTCACCTTCATTTATTACAGTTGATGAAATCTTACCAATTTCAAAGGTGTCTATAAGCTGATGTTTGATGAATACATAAACTGACTTATTTCATTTATTTCAAGCTTTTAGCGATATACAATAGTTCATGAATACTGTGGATTGAAATGTATATCCAAGATAGTATTGACTATTCAACAGCTATCAACATCATAGTACTTTTAGTGAAATTATCATCTAAGAGTTGGATACTGATTATGTCGAAGCGCACACGGATTCATGTTTAATAATTTGAAAATATCAACTTTTATCTTCTATAAGCATAAATATTTCTCAACTTTCACTTACTCCTGATTAGTTTATTTATTTCTGAAATCGAATAAATTAAGAATACTCCATGTGTCATGTTTTATAAATTTAAGCAAACTACGCAAAATATCACTTCGGAATTTGTAAAAACTTTTAAGTAATCATGTTGGGCCCATAAATTATGTCTTCCTTATAATCTAATTAACTCAGTTTCCCACACTTTACTGCTTCGTTTCTATTTTTATTCCGAAATAAAACTTACGAAAAAATCAGAAATATTTCTTCTGTTTTAGTGATAAACGTCGAAATTTTATAGATATTTTATATGGTAGAACTAACGACATCATTTTTAGAGACACTTATAGTGTGGTCCATGTAGTAAGATTTAGCGAAGTTTTGGAGATTGAAGTCATGATATCTTTTGTGAATCATTTAGGGAATTCAGAATAAAACACGTTTCTATCTGATCAATAAATTTTACTATTGACAACTGTAATGACTGGCATTTCGTATGCATTACACTTTTACTAATGTGCTAAAGTTTCTAGCGTGTTTTTTAAGTCGATTAAGGCCTCCTTAAAAACAGTGAAATTGGCACTGTAGATCAATTTATCTGTCTCCAGATATCTGCATATAAATAAACCCGCTTGATCTCACAATAGTCATTAGTAAAAGGGAGATCTTAACCATCTACTCTGCCTAAATAATGAAAAGTAATCAGACCAATATGTCGTCACAAGTATTCTCTGGAAACGGATTAAAAAACATTTTTATACAACTCTGGTTTACAAATTCAAGATAGTTTAATAATTTAACAAAATTCAAATAGTTAGTAATGATCACTGACAAACATTTGCGACTGAAAATTCAAAGCAACTGTGAATACTTGTCTGAATAAAAGACATTTTTCTAGATTAGACTATATAGAGTAAAGCCTAATTAATGCTTGACCTATTCCCTGCAACAAGTATCAAATATCGTTATTGTCAGAGAGTTTCAGCCTCATTGAACTCGTGACTATACGCTAATCGTTTAGTGGAATACGAGAAAGAACCAAAGGTGTTGGCATTTGCAGTTCAAATATGCATTCTTGTAGATGAAGAGAACTTGACTTTTAAGTGAATACTGAGAATAAACCAAGGCTACCATTACTGCTTTCTTTAACACACATATATAAGGCTGAACGACTTATTTTTATATGCAAGACTGATTTTTCACATGCCTTTTACTGATGAATAATTATAAAGTTTCCCAATTGTGACTTCTGTGTGTAATTTCATATGCTCAGTGTTAAAATAATAATCTAGTACTCATTGGTGACTAGTTTCGGAAGATAATCCAAGAAGTTCCAATGAGAATTTGTGACTTATAGGGAGGAACCTAGTGCACGTGAGGATAAATACTCAGCGATGACATTTGGTGATGTTCAAGTTATATCATGAACTAAGAGAGGTTGGAAATATGGACCTACTAGGTTCCAGCATACTGGCTCAATGGTAACTTGCTGGTCATGGAACCTGAAGGTCCTGGGTTCAATCCGTAATGGGATGGAGTCACGAATGCACAGTGCTGATAAGTCCCCTGTTGGGAGGAAACAGCTGCACACCACTCTCAGGTTTACATGTTCCTCCAACTTGAAGCCTCTACATAATTGCACTAGTTTCCTTGGAAGTTTGACCTTTATATATCTTTTCAAATGTTCATATTCTTCACTGTCCTATGGTCGCATTAAAGTCTTTTCACACATTGTCGTACATAATAATAAAGTTTTACAATTTACTAGTATCTGAAGTTATTATTACAGATAAACTTTGTGCAATCAGTGATATTTGTCGCAAGCAACCATGACTATTCATAAAGGACTCTTATATCAAATTTTGTCCATCAAACCTTATAATCATACATTTCATGCAGCCTCAAAACCGGAGTGTTTCCGACTTTCATGGTTTCATAGCATTTAAAGTATACTGTATATATGGAAGAATAATGCAATACATTTACTAGTCGATTTTTTATACTAATTTACAGAGTCATAGACATCATTCTATCTATCTATCTATCTATCTATCTATCTATCTATCTATCTATCTATCTATCTATCTATCTATCTATCTATCTATCTATCTATCTATCTATCTATCTATCTATCTATCTATCTATCTATCTATCTATCTATCTATCTATCTATCTATCTATCTATCTATCTATCTATCTATCTATCTATCTATCTATCTATCTATCTATCTATCTATCTATCTATCTATCTATCTATCTATCTATCTATCTATCTATCTATCTATCTATCTATCTATCTATCTATCTATCTATCTATCTATCTATCTATCTATCTATCTATCTATCTATCTATCTATCTATCTATCTATCTATCTATCTATCTATCTATCTATCTATCTATCTATCTATCTATCTATCTATCTATCTATCTATCTATCTATCTATCTATCTATCTATCTATCTATCTATCTATCTATCTATCTATCTATCTATCTATCTATCTATCTATCTATCTATCTATCTATCTATCTATCTATCTATCTATCTATCTATCTATCTATCTATCTATCTATCTATCTATCTATCTATCTATCTATCTATCTATCTATCTATCTATCTATCTATCTATCTATCTATCTATCTATCTATCTATCTATCTATCTATCTATCTATCTATCTATCTATCTATCTATCTATCTATCTATCTATCTATCTATCTATCTATCTATCTATCTATCTATCTATCTATCTATCTATCTATCTATCTATCTATCTATCTATCTATCTATCTATCTATCTATCTATCTATCTATCTATCTATCTATCTATCTATCTATCTATCTATCTATCTATCTATCTATCTATCTATCTATCTATCTATCTATCTATCTATCTATCTATCTATCTATCTATCTATCTATCTATCTATCTATCTATCTATCTATCTATCTATCTATCTATCTATCTATCTATCTATCTATCTATCTATCTATCTATCTATCTATCTATCTATCTATCTATCTATCTATCTATCTATCTATCTATCTATCTATCTATCTATCTATCTATCTATCTATCTATCTATCTATCTATCTATCTATCTATCTATCTATCTATCTATCTATCTATCTATCTATCTATCTATCTATCTATCTATCTATCTATCTATCTATCTATCTATCTATCTATCTATCTATCTATCTATCTATCTATCTATCTATCTATCTATCTATCTATCTATCTATCTATCTATCTATCTATCTATCTATCTATCTATCTATCTATCTATCTATCTATCTATCTATCTATCTATCTATCTATCTATCTATCTATCTATCTATCTATCTATCTATCTATCTATCTATCTATCTATCTATCTATCTATCTATCTATCTATCTATCTATCTATCTATCTATCTATCTATCTATCTATCTATCTATCTATCTATCTATCTATCTATCTATCTATCTATCTATCTATCTATCTATCTATCTATCTATCTATCTATCTATCTATCTATCTATCTATCTATCTATCTATCTATCTATCTATCTATCTATCTATCTATCTATCTATCTATCTATCTATCTATCTATCTATCTATCTATATATATATATATATATATATATATTCTATATTTGAAGGCATAATTTATGACCTAGGAAAGTTTAATTTTATGATTACTTCTGAATTGAATTAAAGTATCCTCACTGAAATTTCTGTCAATTATAATAATTTTTTTGAAAATCATTAAAGAAAAAGAGTAATCAGCTATTTGTAAGTAGTAATAAACTAATTATTCATCATAATGGTGAACCATTATAAATATATTTATATTTCTGTGAAACTGTATTATGGATAGAATTCAGTGTTTTTTATCGCATGTCATTTTTATGGCTAAGTAGTACTTTCGACAGTGACTGAGATGTTATCAATTATTTTGTTCTCCGTTAGACAGTTTTTTAGCTTATAGTTCGCGTCTATTAATCTAAGAAGGCATTTGAAAGTTTTATTTTCTCGTTTAGTCACTATACTGAAAGAAAAGTGAAAGTATATTCGCTTATATTATTGACTTCGGTAAATGAAATCATAGCTCATCTTCAACATACAATATACATCTATAACAGGTTAAATAAGATAAAGTTCATTCCTTCTGATAGTTCATTTTCAGGAGTTAACAACATCTACACAGAAAATTTACTCAGTTTCTCAGTAAAAAGTTGGAGAAAATAAGTTTAATACTGAACTTATGCTTTCTCTGACCTAATCATCAATGATGATAACATTCTAACAGTATTCTATAGTTTTACTATGGAAATCAATTCAGACGTACTTAGTTGACTAATGTGAGCTGATGGGAACAAATGAAAAAGTTCGAAAGATGAAACACAACTGCTTTCTTCATGAGTTTTTAGTGATTACATATTATTTCTTCATCATTTTTGGTTCTTACTTAACATGATTGTATTCTTTACAATAACGTCTATGGACTACAATGAATGAAAAGTGTTTGGTTGTATGGAAGATATTCAATTTTCTTCAAAAAACCGGTTATGAATAATTGTTTTTATATCGTACCATCGTTGATTGGAAGCAGGTACATCCAGGTGACGAGTCCCAAATAGGACGAAACACGCATCCTAGATTCCACTGCTAACCACGACCCATCCTTAACATAATTAGATTGCTGGCAATATCGAGGCATCTGCAAAGAAGCCCATAAGCCAATACAGACCGATCAATTCGGTCCCACCAACGACGGTATCATATAAAAACAATCATACTAAAAACTATACCCATCACACAAGAAGTGGCTATCGTGGCTTGGTGGTGTAGCAGGTAACGCACTGGCGTTTGAAGCAGTCGTTCCTGGTGGGAACAACATCACTCACTGGGAAGCAGGTACATCCAGCTGACGAGTCCCAAATAGGACGAAATGTGAATCCTGGATTTCATTGCTAGCCATAATCCAGCATTATCTGGTTATGTACATGTGATAGAAAAATCCAACAAGTATATAATATTGTTGTTTTAGTTAAAATGTAAACAGACTTGCGCTCAGTATTTTCAAACGTTGAACATTGAAGAATGAATCCAAGTATGCGTAATAATAAAAACAAACTAAATAGGACTGATGAATTGTAAATAATATGAGACGCATACCCGTGTTTATCACACTCACTATTGGAAAGACAATATGGGAGTTAACCAAACTCATTGTTAGTTTAACATGCATACCAGAAAATACCTGACAACTATCGTTCTATCAAGTAAGAAATGAAATACTGAATCTAATGTGAAAATATTTCTTGAACATTTTTCAATTTGTTACTTTTTTGCAGAAATGCCACCACAACTAGAGTGTAAGTACTATCAACTGATAACTAATGTAGATAGGAATGAATTCAGAGAATTTGGAAAGCAGTTTCTATGCATATGTGAATACAACAAAACTTTTCACTTTATGCCAATCACACGTTTATAAATTTTCGGTTAAAAGCTACTTCGTATTATATCTTTAGAATGAAGAACAGTGGTTATGGCCAATTACTTACCAAACAACAATGCCCACTTATAGGAACATATATAGATAAATGGTAACAATAAGGATCACAATGAGAACAGTGAAGAAATTCAGTGAATATTTACCTAATTAGCGATAGTGACTTTGCATAATTACATTGTGATAATGAAAACACTTTTCTTTGTACCAGAAATAGATAGGAATAAATGAGGATCACTATTACAAACACTAAGTGGATGAATAGCTTACAGTATCAATAAAAACCTGAATTTTACAGTTACTTAGGGGAAGAAAAAGGACAATCAAAGTACAGATATATGGTTGCAAGGCGTTTGATTATTCGACAAAAATTGTTATAATTTGGTGTTAAATAATAAAAACGTTTCGAATGAGCTTCTGTTTAAGCAGTCAGAGTAGGCTTGCAAGAAATGTAAATGAATATTACCACTGAACATTTCATGTAAAGCTTACACACAATGAAAGATTTTTATTTGCTCAAAACCTTACAAAACCTTTCATTGATATGTTTATTACCACTGAATTAAAGATGGTACAAACTGTTTTTTGTAAAAAAAAAAACTGTAGGAATAACCAGTTTGATTTATTGGGTAATTGATTTCACACAAATGCCATTTAACACAAATGAAGCGAGACAATACTTAAAACTCTCTGTCTTATATTTTTGTGTCGATACAACTGAGGCACTTAAAGTACTTTGAACTTCACCGCCAACCACAGAGATTTTAAAGCATAACTTGAAACAGCAAAGCAAAGGAGATTAAGGAATATCCTAGTGAACGAATTATAAACTTATTTTCAACGGTTCCTATAGCTGTTTAATATAAACTATGTTCATTTCCTTATTACTTCCTAGATATGGCTACTTTGTAAAACAGTAAGTGAATACTTTCATTAGTATGAATAAAACAGCTTTGGATAAGATAGGAGATGATTCTCTGTTAATGAATTCAACGAAATAAATCATTATCACTAATACGTTGCATTCATCTCGGTGATTGTCATTGGAATCGAGGACACACGTTTCGTCCTATTTATGACTCGTCAGCTGGATATGTCTCCAAACAACGTGGTTCTGAAATGGTTGTATTATGTTCTGTGAGCTGGGTTGTTTACTCTTTCTAGACAGCAACATCACCAGCACTAACTTCAGTATGAAGTGAGCTGTCAATATTTCTCCGTGAGTAATTTAATAGACTGCGCTGACGATGTGGTTTGTGATTGGTTGTTTCCTTTGATTGTTGTGACATTGATTGATTAGATTTTCCTGTTGATTGTTCCTCTGCCTCACCTCTCACCTTCATGTCACTCATCACTTTTCTCATTGCCTCATAGATTGGGTTATGCCTATACATCTATTGATTGCTGATTGACCTGAATGCCAAGCTTCTAGAAATCCTCTGACATACTTTGTCTTTACTCTGTCCAAAATTTCTACATTGTCGAAATTTAATTCATGTCCATACTTGTTATCCATATGCATCGAAATGAGTGATGAGATGTCGTGTGTGACACTTGATAGCCAATTGGTGTTGATGTAGACAAAGGCGAAGAGGTTGACCACTTTGTCCAATGTAGTGTTGATTACAGTTATTATACTTGATTTTGTAAATGATATTCGGGTTATCTTCTTTGGTTGTTGCATCCTTTGGTGTGCATAATAGTGTTTGGAGGAAATTAGTTGGTTTTTGAGTGGCCACATCAATTTCAAGTGGTCTCGGTAACCTTGTGGTGACTTCTGATATATTCCTTGTGTATGGTAGAGTGATGTGTTTATTGATGTAGGTGGATGACTTTGTAGTTGGTGATGCACGGGATAGGCATCTGGTGATAAAGTTTCGTGGGTAGCTGTTCTTCATTATTATGGACATGTAGTAATTTTCTTCATTTTTCCTTGGTTGTTGTACTACAGTGCGTTTTCGCTCTTTTGAATAGAGTTTGTACGCAACTAAATTTATGTGTTGTTGGGTTGTTGCCTCTTACTCCTAAGAAGTTATGGAACTGAACAGACATAATAAATTACTTATTACTTTAAAATAACCAACCGACATACCATGCAGCTATTAAAAACACGATGGATGACGAATAATTCAATGCTTATATTCAATAAAATCAGATAACTTCACCTTCTTGGATTCACTAACAAACCGTTGTCTTGCTTGGGAAAAGACTAAATAGGCGTTGTTTATTTTTTATTTTCTTCTGTTAGTTTCTCATCTCTATCAGACAAATAATTCACCGACTACTTTCAACATACCAACTATCCTGTTTCTTTTGTTCAACCATCCACTTTCGTCTTGTAACGTGTCATGCTTCTTCAAGATATTGCTAACAATTATCAGTTAGTTTGTTAAAAGTGTATTTATGCATTTTTAATAAATTTTGAGAACAAATATTCCGGAAAATATGGTTGAAACAACATTAAAACTATACTCATCTCATAAAAAGTGGCTCGGTATTCCAGTGGATAACGCCGTGTCGTTTAAAGCTCTCGGTCTCTAGTTAGATTCTTGGTGGGAACAACATAGCTCACTCGGAGGCAGGTACATACAGCTGACGAGTATCAAACAGGATGAAACATGCGTCAAGCTGGATTCTACTATAATCCACTATTTAGATATTTCGGATATGTTGATCAGAAGGTTTTGAAATATTTTTAAAGTAAACTCCACTTTTATAGTTGTATGCATAATCAAATGTATCATATAAACTACCAATTTTAACAGATTTAGAAGTGAGTATATATTTTTTCTAAAGAATGAATAAACACCATTAAACTGTAGTTCTTCGATACTTTAAGTTTATTGAAATTAAAGTACTTGAAAGTACAAGTGCATGTACTGTACACTCATCTTTTTAAAAATTTACACTTGTCATTTATAATAATTGAAAAACTATACATTTCATTGCACTTGTTTGACTAATTTGTATAACTGTATGTTTTTAGAACCAAGGTAAGTTTTTAAAGTTATATTGAATTAAGTGACTAACAAAAGAATCTAAGATATGTGTTATATTCTATTTGGGACCTATCAGCCATGGCTGATTATTACTATTTATTGATATACTTGTTATCCGGCTGACGAGTCTCATATAGGACGAAACGCGCATCCTAAATTCTTCTGCTAGCCACAACCAACCAATTTATGAATAATTAGTCAAAAGTTCAATCGATTTGTTTTAAAAATGAATCAACTGAATACTTTAATGGACCTTTTAGGTCTATGAAGAATATTACATAAAATCTGAAAAGTTTGCATATATATATATACATAATATTTCAAGTTGTTATTCATCGTAGACTGACATAAGTTGGAAGAATAAGAGAAACCTGGGAGCACTTGACACCTGTTTGGTCCTAGTATGGGACTTAGCAGTGCGCACCCCGCCTTCCAGGGATCGAACCCGCGACCTTCAGGTTCCGTAGCCAGTGCGTTACCGAAACAGCTGTCCAATGCTCTCAGGTTTCTTTTGTTTCTCCAACTGATGTCAGTCTATGATGAATAACAACTTAAAATATTTCCGAATCTCCACAACTCCCTAAAAAATATATAATATTTATTGATATTTTAGAAGACTACACGGATTACAAACATTTTTTAATACACCCTAACTGTAACAAGATGACTTCATTCACTTTTGATATCATACTGCACATTGGAACTACATGGAATATTTGTTATTCAATGAAATAAAGTGCGTTCCCCTTTCTTTTGAATTAAACAGCTGTAAAGCAGAGTTAATGAAGTAAGAGGAAATTTTAAGTTTGCTCATTAAGTAAATTGAAACGCCTGTCTATTATTTTAAAAATTAAGACATACAGTTTGCCATTACAATAGATTCCTAATCAATTTATTAAGATGTTCCTTACGATAACTTCCTCCTTTTCTTCTTGACTTTCTACAGTTAGATGTACATACTGAATGAAGAATTACGCTGCAGTAGTATAAAGATTTCATTGATCAGTTTGTTAACAATATTATACAATTGAGAACAGGATTGTGTGAACGTTTATGAAGCCAGTGAATGTTACTACGGTTCGAATGAAAATAACTGACCGTCTAAATGATTACACAGGTTATATGTAACAAATACCAGAAGGGGATTTAGAAGAGTTGGGTGAAATAAACTAAGAAGGAGAAAATAGATTTAGATAACTTGTCAAAATTATTTCAGATTAAGTGGAACAAGGAGTTATCTATAGTATGGAATTTGATTATCGATGGCAAGATGCTAACGTGGACGAGATATTACATACATTTTCTCAACTTCTTCTCCCTTGAGTATAAAAGAAATTTGATAAAGACTTTAAGTTACTGGATAAAGGTTATATGTTTGGAAGATATAGTTGTAGAGGAACTAGTGACTTTACGCAACACACTAGTCGAGAATGGCTATCATTATCAATTACGAAAATGTCAAGAAACGATTTTTCACTGTCTAGCAGAAAACCGCTAATACATTCGTGTACAGTCTAGAAGTGACGTGCTCAGCTAGATATTAATTCAAAAACTGCACAAATCAATCCAGAGAACTTTTAATGCTGGTTAATTACAAATTACGTTTCCCATATGTCCAATGGCAACACTGAGACTGAAAAATGAATAACCTAGACTGGTCAGTTCCTGTTGTGTTTATCAGTTAGACTACTCCTATACAGCCAGTTACATCGGCCAAAAAAAATTTAATTTTATGTGCTTGGGAACATCTCCTATCATGGTTAGTTGAAGATGTGATAAACATCATTACCACCTTCATATTAGGACTTTTGGTTGAAAAGAACCATAAAGTGGATATGAATGAGTCATTGTTCATTGTGTACCGCATTCCCATCAACTTGCAAAAAGGTAGTCGGCTCAATTTTTTTCAAACTGCAGAGACAGTTGTGTGTTCAAGAGAAGCAGATGATACCTGTACAGTTACTGTGGCTTAATTCAGGATGCACAAATTCGTTAGCATCTTGCCATCGATAATCAAATTCCATACTATAGATAACCCCTTGTTCCACCTAATCTGAAATAATTTTGACAGGTTATCTAAATCTATTTTCTCCTTCTTAGTTTATTTCAACCAGCTCTCATAAACACCCTTCTAATGTTTGTTACATATAACCTGTGTAATCATTTAACCAATCAATCATTTTCATTTGAATCCCAGTAACAGCAATCAACTGTATCACAAGCGTTCACACAATCCTGTTCTCAATTGACTTTCACAATTGTATAATATTGTTAACAAACTGATCAATGGAATCTCTACATTGCTGATTCCTTAAAATATAAATGTAGCTGTAGAAACTGAAGAACAAGGGGGAGAAGTCATCGAAAAGATTATTCTTTGTTCCCTCAAATGGCTTTCAAGTTGTAATGAAGGTTTTATATGATTTACCTAGATACATAAATTGTTTACTTTTCTATCCACTGAATGAATTCTATGCAGGGAAATAATTCATGTGATTTAAATAAAACGAAATTAATGCACTCGAGTGTATTATACATACTTCAGTCTAGGTCATTATTTAGTAGAAGATCTCGAGTAGTTCAAAAATTCTGTTTCTTATCAGGGAAGTTATATAGAAGTTTAACAGATTTTCTAATATCCTATTTTACTGCATAGGTATGAAAGTATTCCTACTCCAGGTAGGGAGTTTATCAATTTCGGGACAAAATAGAAATCGAACCATTATACGACTTTTTTTGAAACATTTTTAATACCTAACAAAAAGATGCATTGTACTTTAAACATTTCCTTAACGAATTAAAAATCTATCCTAATCAATCATTCTTCTCTTTACATATTACTCAAAATATGTTAGTAGTTATGAGAAAACTAAAACTGGAGAATGGTCGATTCAATGAAAATACTAGCCGTTTAGAATTGTATTTTCGGCACATGGATGATACATTTGTAGATCTTGAAAGTGAGATTGATAGGAATGCTGTTCTCAGTAAGTTCAATAGCGATCATCCGTCAATCAACTTTACAGTGGAAGAGAAGAAAAATGACCGTATCTCATTTCTTGATGTTCTGTTGGTAAGAAGGTTAGATAGAACTCTGAAAGGAAGTGCATTTAAAAAGCCAACATCGACAGGTCAATACACGGACTTATTTAGCGCCATACCCCCCCCCCCCCAATACAAAAGGAACCTGATGAAATGCCTAGCATATTGTGCCACAGCTATTTGCTCAGATAATGCTTTAAAGGAAGAGTTCGTCACCATCCGTGATCTGCTTAGTAGGAATGGCTATCCCAACAAGTTTGTAACTAAGTATATGAACGTTACAATGGTTAAGACTAGAACGCCAACAGTTCCTAAGAAGCAAATATTCCTGAAGCTGAAATTTAAGAGTGACATTGTTAGTCAGATTATCATCATCTCGCAAAAAGTATTCGTAACCGCTAAATCATGTCCCATCTTCTAAGATCGCGCGATTCCAGGTGCCTGATTCTGCCACTTCCATGTGCATTTATCAGTTCAACTGCTCCTGTGTAGCTAGTTACGTTAGGCATGCAGTGAGGTAGTTCCATCGTCAAATTTCTGAGCACCACCCATCACGGTTGAGCAAGGGATAAATTAGAACAATAAATTGCTCCATACCTGGACATCTGGTTGACACGAGACATCAAGTGGATACTAGAAAAGCTTTTAAACAAAATGTGTTGTACCTTTTGTGATATAACGTAAAAACAACCGTAAGTGGAATTATTTGTCAATCATCACCCAATATCAATACAAATCTGCTAAATTACGGTCATCTCAGCTAGTCAAATTGATAATCAATATGATGTTCCCCCTTTCTAATTTAGATTGGGAATGGACTGCCAGTGTGAATTCGATCAACCAAAAGTGTAAACCATCCAGAATTCACATGAAAGTTGGATGAAACTCTTGGTGATTGCTGTAAAATGTAGATCTCGGGAGCAGCCACGTTTTCCAACCCAGCCAATAGAACACTGAGGTGATAACTCACAGGGTATTAGTCCGAATCCTGCCACAGCTCATATTTTCATTTCAACTTCAGTCATCACCCAGTATTAACAATGCAGCCAGCCAGAATTCCTTTTAGTTAACAAATTTGGTAAAACGAACGTAGAAGTTATTTCTCGGTCTACTTTGTAGGTAAGAAGATATTAGAGAGACGGAAAAGGCTTTCCAGCTAGAAGAATAATATTGAGGAGTTGAATGCCTGTAATGATAACTGGATATGTGAAGGTATATACTGGTGTTCACTAAGTATAGTTCATTTGTACGCAAATACGTGTTTTAATATTTGACCTGAGCACTGATACATAAACTTGGTTTGTGTTAATGTCGAATAAGTATACACAATAGATCATCAGTTAACCACTTTCACACTAAAGTTGTAATAAATTTCACAAAGTTTGCGATTCACCAAAGGTCAAGAAGTATAAAAGGCTATAAGTTCACTTCTTTAATATCTGGAAAGCTTAGTAACCCATTGCATTCATAGCCATGAAACTGATTATTGTTATATTATTTATCCCTTGGGTTCGTAATAGAACAGGGCTTCAGTAGGACGTCTCCACTTCACTCTCTTCTCTGCTATCTTTTGAACCTGTCGCCACGACTGCCCACAACCTCTCATTTCTTCCTCACACCATCTCCTCTATGTCACCCTCACCTCAGACGCTCAACTCGTCACTTCCCATCTGGATCCCACTTGAGCGACTGGCCTGGTGCGTGATGTCTCCGAATGGTCTTCTGAGTGCATGACCAATCCATCTCCACTTCCTTCCAGTGCATATTTGTTGAGTGATAGGTTCTTGGTTGGTTCGTTCCCTATCCATGAACTTACCTATTACCTTCGGGATTCTGAATAAGAATCTCGGTACAGACGTTCATTTTTAATTTGATAAAAACGAAACGCTTGTTAAATTCCTCTAAAGATATACGAAGGAATGAAAAAATAAGTAGTTAAGCAAAGAGGCTGTTTTCCGCGAATTTATTTTATTTGTACTATTGTAATTCTGTACAATTTTTCCAACTTCTGCTAACTGTTTTACGTGAAGTTCAACATATAAAAAACTAGGAGATACAACTTTGTGGTGCACTTCTACATATGTTCACTGTTTGGAGGCAATCAGCAGTAATAGCTTGCTTGGTGGAGGCTAGCAGTGGAATCCAGAACATTTGTTACGTCTTATTTGTGGCTCATGAGCCGGATGTGGCAATAGTGTTTCCACTGAGACTCATTACCAGCTCCAAAAGCCAAAGTGCCATCCACTCGATGACTGCCGCACGACAATTACTTCTTGTACAACGGATATAGATATTATTATTATTTGTTGGTGCTTGTAACTAATCAACTTTATAGCAGATCAAATGCCAAATAGTAGTCGATCAATTCAATCCAGTGTCCAAGCGTGAAATTACTAGTATCAATAAATCGCCACGAAGTTTTGACGAGTGTCAACAGACACCAAATCCAGGTACAGAAATACTAGCCAACTTCTTACATTCAGTTAACTTCACTTACAATTATTTGCAACAACTAATTCCTTTACGCTACATCACATGCTCGATTTCTTTAACATTTAAATTTTGAGGGAGTTGTGGAGATTTAGAAATATTTCAACAGAAGTTGGAAATATGGAACATCGGATTCTGACCCAGTGGCTCAATGGTAGCGCGCTGGCAGCAGAACGTGAAGGCTGCGGGTTCGATCCCTGCTGGTGGGGTCGTGGGTGCGCACTGCTGAGGAGTCCCATACTGGGACGAAACGGCTGTCCAGTGCTCCCAGGTTTCCTTTGTTCCTCCAACTGATGTCAGTTCTTTAACATTTGTTTGGTTATTACAACAGGAACGGACATTTTAAACTCCAGTCATAACATTAATACTTGATCGCTTCATCTTTGATTACTTAATTGTAGGGTTATTATTCACTGTTATCTCAGGTACGCAGATTTGACAGAAACGTTCTAAATTGAGAACCGAAAACCATCTCACCGGAGTGTACTATTCTCATTTACCTAAGCTACATCACATTTTCTCTATTACTAATTTTGGCGAATTTTCTTTCGAATGGATAGAATTTCGTACTGGAATTTATATGATCTATCGCATAAAACTTCATTGAATTTTCCCTATCTTACGGTTTTAGGAAGTGGAATTACCATTTCATCATTTGACAGTTCGCAAGCTTGAAATTTATTCTTTTCATTTATGCCTAAGTGTTTTTATTGGATACTGTTTTGTTGCATCTTTAGTCTTCCATAGTTTACAATACAAATTTTTTGCTGTTTGACTGATACATCTACTCTTTGAATGTGGCGCTTTCAAATGGAAATATCGATCACAAATGAGTCTCTGAAAAGTTGTGAATTTCCTAGTAAACTTCTTAAAGTAGCTGACCGAAGTGCAACGTAACAGAATTAGCATGAAGTAGAGTATCTTCTATTTCCAGCTGGTCTACTCTTACATCAAGTGAACATGGTATAAACTTCTCTTTTAACATTTGATATAATCTTACGCAAATGTAATGGCTTAAAAGAAAGAATAAAAGAACATGTAGTATTTCTTATATCGCGCCATTTCATGTCATACAGGTGAAGGATATAGTAACTAAGTGACACCAAGCTGGAGATAAATCAACTTAAGCTCAACAAAGAATACACACAACACATGTAACTCAAGTCTGCTGAAGTAAAATATCACAATAAAATTTGACATTTGCAGTTTGCCTAATTATGGGAAGAAATAAACCTCAGCGCTCGAAAACAGATTATCTTAATGGAAACTCGAGAACAAGTGATTCAGGATGTGTCTCCAAATGTATTGAGATAGATACCTCACTCTGCAGTTTAGATGTTGGAGAGAATACATTCTGCACACTGATCATCAGAGCCTCGAACATTGTCTCCCAAAATAAAGTCGGTGAAGTTGCTTACCAATTCAAAGTTAATACCAAAAAGCGTGGCAAATAAAGTCTTCTGAAGCAACCAATCACAATAAAATCCGACCCTTGTAGTTGCCAAAACCTGGCAGCTAGCCTCTGGGTGCCATTCGGATGTGTGTGACTTTCTATTTTCTATACATATTTTCTCGAAAGTGGCCTGCTTACACTTTGAGCTGTGGAAAATTTTCCACGGGAAATACTTCATCAAATTCTTCCTTTTAATATTAGTTTTAACCCCTCAGATATTTCGTTTAGATGTATGAAGTATCCTTGCACACATTTTAAATGGTCTCTAATTGTCGTTTTTTAAGCTAACAACAAGAATTAACTATACGCCAATAACAGATGAGCAAATAAACGCACAAAAATACAGTATATTACAATTCCTTGGATTACTGTATCGAATTACAGATTTTGATTCTGGTTGAATAAACTACCATCAACAAATTACCCTCGATCTGCTTTTCATTCATCAGTCCAAACCAGATGCTAATGTAATACCAGGTGTATGTTTCATATTTTGTCTTCTATTACTGTAATTATTAACACTATTCAAATGTCATGATTACTTCGCTTAAAAATATTGTACAGGGAATGAATCCGTTCAAATATTACATACTGAGAATTCTATACTTCACCACTAGTCTTGTTCAAAATAAATCTATTATTATTATTTTAATGATGGATCGTAGCTAGCAGTGGAATCCAGGTGGGAACAACATCACACAATGGGAAGCTGGTACATCCAGCTGACGAGTCCCAAATAGGACGAAATGCGCATCCTAGACTCCACTGCTAACCATGATCCATCATTAACATATTTAGATTGCTGGCAATATCGAGGTATCCACACAGGAGCCCATATGCTAATAGAGACCGATCAATTCGGTCCAATCAACGACAGTATCACACAAAAACCCCTATACTATTATTATTATTATCCGTTTGAATGTGGTTTTAGTCTTTTGGGTTGAACATCTATTCACTCAGTTCCTCTAGTGGTTGATTACTAAATAGTCATTTCATTATCTCATGAAATTTATCATTCTGTTGAATGTCCACAAACAAATATCACCAATTGGTAACAAAACCTTTAAATAGCCTACTATGTTATTCTGCAAAATACTTGTTTCAGTTTACTCAGTCTTATCACTGCTGAAAAGACTGATAAACAGAAAAATCGTCATAGAGCATCTCAAAGAAGTCCTACAATCCAAGTCATCATAATACTTCACAACAGTATACAAAGAACAAACTGACGGATAAAGTGACATTATAAAAGGCCAGTGTTTGGAGGAAAAAAAGGATTTGGAAAATGAAAGTTAGTGAAAATGTTCACACTGTAAAGGATGTCAAAGAATGAACACCTAAGCACTGTTGTTACCGATTTTTATCCATGTCACCAAGACTTTGTAACCACTCATTTACACTTTCTGGAACACTTCTGTCCGACAGTCTACACCTTCCTACACAACTTAGACTAACAATCAGAGACTTCATATGGTCTCTCTGAGGCTTCCTCCACACAAGTCCTACTTCAAGTAAGACTTCATGTTGCAGTTAGTGGTGACTAGAAATGTTCAGCACACGAACAAGCAAATTCAGTTGTTGAGGGTTCACAATTCCATTGGTTGACTTGTCTTGAACCCTTCACCTAACCTTGACATTGCTCACAAAGCGGTTGTATCATGTATGAGGATTGCTGGGTAAGCATATGTAGTAAGAACCTCTCCCACTTTCAACGGCCATGTCTCATAAGCATATAATAGGATAGAGACAATATCAGAACAACATACTTGTCCTCTGGTATATAGCTGAACATTCCACGGGTGCCAGAGGTGGTATACGTTGTTGACGAGTCCTGAATAACCACTATTCAACTACCCATTTCATCATGGTTATATTTAATACTATGAGAGAATATTTTTGCAGTAGCTCTCTTTGATTTGAAGAGAAGGCAATAAAACAAACTTACTTTTCTAAACTTCAGTTTTATGCTTCTCTGCGTAACATAGTCTACCCAATCTACCTCATGTTACTTTATGTAGATGAAACGTAACCTTGTCACAATACAACTTTATGCAAAGTAAACTGCTTAAACCACCTACTTGGCAGCAACATTCGACTTGGTAGAAACATGATTGCAACTCAATTACATATATATTTGATGCTTTCACCACACTGATTTCACGACATTTTGCTTGCATAATCTTGTAAGCATTCAGTCTCATACTACTCATTAAAAATCAGTAACGTTGTTTGTATTTACCTCAATTTTTACTTCAATAAGCTGATGATTTAGGCTTGTGACAAATTACTGCTTGTCTAACATATTATCGGTCCAATTTCTGGACTCCTCTTCTTGTATAACCATCCCGCTTCGTCTTTGATTCATTCAGCTTTTTCTACATATTATCTCCTAAATTATTGTTTACTTTGTACCCTTTCAGTTTCTCCAATTCATCCAGTTGTATATCCCGTGACCAACGTTGGTTGGTTGGTTGATTCTGCCATGTACTACCGATCTGTTACTAAAATCTATTTTACTGATGATTTATTGAAGGCATACACATATCTCTACAGTTTATCATTTAGTGTTTCAGACTTTTGGCAACACTTGCTTTAAAATACCGTTTTTCAGTTCATAATCTTACAGGCCATTCAGCTGTTTATTTTGAAGTTCTCGCCAAAACTCCTCAAGCCATTATCGGCAAAGGTGTTAAAATTATAATAGTGAAGAAACAAGTCAACAGAACCAGTTAAAATAGAGGTTTTTCTCTCCCATACATACTATATACATGTTAGAATAGAGCTCATACGTTTGGTATAATAACTATGAAACAATCAAGCGAACATCTTCGCAAACATCTTTTGTCACATGAACTACATTAGACTATTGTATGCAGTTCAATATTTGAAGAATACCTGTAACATTACTGAACAGTATCACAAATATTAGTTGCTGTGCAACGGTTTGACATTAGATATGGTTTGTGTTTGTATAATTCACAGCGTATTTGAAATAAAATAAATCCAAAGTTTCGCATGAAGGTCTGGTCCAAACTTCTTCAAAAAAAACCATATGAATAAGTCAATTTACACAAAACGATAATCCAGAATAAATGACCGGGTAAAATGTGCTTAACAGTTATACATACATATAACTGATACACCAGCCAAAATATTTCCTAAAGCCAAATACACTACTGACATCAATGTAGTTTTGATCCCATTGAAGATAAGCTGTCTAACTTGACCGCTAAGATAGTGCAGTTACACAATCAACATGAATGAAGGCGTTATGAAGTAATTTTGTAAAACTCCCTTCTCATGCCACTTGAAATGATTGTTGAAATGGTTGTTCAGAAAAAACATACTTTCTCCACTTTAATTTAGACAAGTCAGTCTTTGGTAAGTTAAGTTACCTAGCTGCGAATTACTTCATGGAGTAAATTGCAACCATTATCGTAAATGGGTTAAGAAGAACATGGTTATGACTTTCCAGTTAATTTGAGTGGTGTAATATGAGAGAATAACCTTCCAAATCAAGTCGAAAGCCTTCAAGGCAGTTGGTGATAGACCACAGTTCAAGTTCAACACCCAGAAACTGAAGGACGTGACTACAAAGAAAATCTTCACGGCAGCCATAAAGACAAAATGGGAGATATCGAGGAACATCCCTGAAGAAACCTGTGTGGATGAACACTGGAAGTCTTTGAAAGCTATGTGGAAAGAACCCTGCGTAACCTTATTAGGAAGGAAGAAGAAAGAAGATAGGGAATGGATCTCGACGGACACATGGAAGCTGATAGAGAAGGGAGAGGAAGATGGTGAAGCAAAAGATGAACTAGTGCAAGGATAAACGACGAGAAGAGAAACTGGAGACAATTATAAAACACTACACTGGACAAAGAAGTGAAGGAGAGTGCGCACAAAGGCAGAAGACACTTCAACGAAACACTGGCAAGTGAAGCAGAACAGGCTGCAGGTAGGAGAGACAGAGGCCTGAAAACATTGTATCAAATAACCAGGTTGCTATCAGGGAAGAGATCAACACAGATGAAACCAATAAAAGATGATGACGGAAATTTAATTATGAAAGAAGAGAAACAGAGGAAACAATGGGTCGACCACTTCAAGAAGCTCTTGAATCGACCACCACCACCACCACCTGCACTTCGTCCAGAAATACCACCTACAGCCCAGCCACAGAACTACAAGTGAACATAAATCCTATAACAAAAGTGGAAGTCCTGAACGCCATAAAGCTACTGAAATGCAGGAAAGCAGCAGGATCAAACGGAATCTCATAAGAAGCACTGAGAGCAGACGGAGAGACAACAGCGTACATGTTCGCACCACTATTGCAGGAGGTCTGGAAGGAAGGAAGGGTACCTGGCTAGTGATTGGAAGAAGGGTTACCTTGTCAAACTCCAGAAGAAGGGAGACCTCAGTGTTTGCAACAATTGGCACGGAATCACTCTCATGTCCACCCACAGCAAGCAAAATATTAAGCCGCATCATCCTGGAGAGGCTAAAGGATGCACTGGATTCAAAACTACGACCCGAACAGACTGGCTGGATTCAGGAAGTACAAATCATGTGCAGACCTAATTGCAACGCCACCCTGTGCATCATCATAGAACAGAGCATAGAATAGCAATCGGCTCTCCACCTCAACTTTATCGACTTTGAGAAGGCCTTTGACAGCGTCGACCGAGAGGTAATTTGGAAACTCCTTCATTACTACCCAGTACCGCAAACCTTTATCAACCTCATTCAACAACTATATGAAGATGCCACATGCCAGCCAAGTAATTCACAATGGGAAGCTCAGTGATGTTTTTGCAGTGAAGTGAAGACAGGAGTGAAACAAGGTTGCCTACTATCCCCCATGATATTCCTGATTGTGGTGGACTGGATCATGCAGCAAACAGTGGGGAGCTGTGAGAAGAGGGGGATACACTGGACTGTGAAAAACCTATAAAATCTGGATTTCGCCTGTGATGACTTGTGTCTGATGTCACACAAACTTGAAGACCTACAGGCGAAAACTAACAAGTTGACAGAAGAGGCGAGACAGTGAAGACGGGACTTCAGGTGAATATAGAGAAGACAGAAGTGATGAAGATACCGCACCAACAACTCCAACAAAAACAAACTCCAGTCACCATCAACGGGAGAAACTTAAAGGGAGTAGTCTCTTTCACCTAACTAGGCAGCACTGTTTCAACTACAAGTGGCAGCACAGGGACAGATGAGGATGTCAAAGCCAACCAGGATCGGAAACACAGCAAGACAGGCGTTCATTAACCTGAAACCAGTGTGGAGATCTTCTGCACTCAGCATAAAGTGTGAACAACATTCGGATTTTCAACACCAACCCAGTCAAGTCAGTGCTTCTGTGTGATGGTTGAGAGACTTGGCGCATTACGAAAGGGATTTCCAACAAACTACAGATATTCATCAACAACTGCCTACGCTGGCTCGTTACTGAGGATCAGGTGGCCACAAAAGAATAAGCAACAAGGAACTCTGGGAACGAACCAACCAAGAACCTATCACTCAACAAATATACAGTGAAAGGAAGTGGAGATGGATTGGTCTTGCACAGAGAAGACCATTCGGGGAAATCACACGCCAGGCCAGTCGCTCAAGTGGAATCCAGATGGGAAGTGACGAGTTGGGCGTCTGAGGTGAGGGTGACATGGAGGAGATGGTGTGAGGTGTCCGAGTGACCAAAAATAATCGTCTCATTCAATATAAATATTTTTTTAAAGGTTTGGTATCATGCAACCCAGTAGACATCAAGAATTTCAACTCCGCAAACTATAAGACAGGAACTAAATGAAACTGAATACACTGGTAAGTCATTCAGTGCCAAACAAGTGAAAATACTCTTTCATCAGCCAGTATCAAGTAGTATCTAATAACAAGTGACAGAAAGACACAATTATTGTGCAGGTTTCAACACACATTCTTGATACAGATCGCAATTTTATTAGGGTACTGTCTTCAGTTTAAAAGTCATCCTCAGAGACAAAAGCACTTGAATACTCAGAAATTAATCAAACGTCAATGCGAAGTATCATTTCAGAATACATATACTACGAACATCTAATTTAGATTCGATGGGCATGGGTCAGCAACAATCAACGCAGTAGATACAGATTTGTTTCCCAAGTTTCATCATTTACAAGATTTGAGTGCAAAGCTACATAAAACCATGAAGTAGTTGAAATAACCAGAAATATTTTCTGTTCTACACACACGTCGTTATTGTAGTCTAAAATATAGGGAATTTAAAACTTTAATGCTGATCACAGTATATCTCATGCACAGATGTGGTAACATCGTCTCTGGTGACTATTCTGACATTTTATTATTCGCACTGTATACTGATTATCTCACATATCCCAACAAAAATTTAGAAAATGTTTGCTAATTCTACGCATGTTCACTCACATCATAAATTATACATATTACAAATGTACTACTAATAAGTAGCAAAAGTCTAAAATGAGAAATAGCACCAGAGACATTTTGATAGTTGGATGCTGCGAAATTTATAAGGTTCATGAACACTTCAACTCATGATTGATAAAAAATTTTAGTACACTTTTCATGAAAACAATGTAACAGTTATCAGAAATAATCCTAATTACGAGTCTACGAATATTACCTTTCAGAATATCCAGGAACTCACAAAGATTTGAAGTAGGATAATAATCTGACTCAACTGGCATAGTAGATGTTTATCCTCCTCAAAAATTTTGCGTCGGTTTACTCAATGGGTAGGAATTAGTGATCTGAGGTGCAACCAAATACAATTTAAAATCCAAAGCAGTCAAAATCTTCAGTTCAATGACTAGGCTAAATGTTTGGTGTACACATCGCCTATTGTCGATGTCTCTCCTCTCTGTCTATGAAAGCGAAAGTAAGAATGTGGATATGGGACATCTGCACCATGTATCAAACTAGCAAGGCTGCCTAGATTGCAAAAGAGATGAGAAAGTATGGCATAGAAAAGCTAGGAATCTGCGAAAGCAGGTGGAATGGAAGTGGACTCTCAAAACTATCAACTGCAGAGTTAATAATCTACTCCGATATTATCACCCAGACAACAACCACAAGCACACTCAGTTTTCGAGTGGCTATCATGATGTCTCCAAGAACATCAAAGGCTGTCTCTCTTACAGTGGGAACCAGTCTCCTCATGCAGGATAATGACAACAAGATTCAACTTGAGAGGAATGAAAGTCACGATCATTCAATGCTACACTGTGCACCTACAAATAATGCAGATTAAGAGAAGAAGGAAGAATTCTAAAGACAATTGGAATCAGTGCTAGACAAGACTTCACCTCAGTTGGCCACACCTAAATTCTAATGGGTGGTGTGATATGCATGCCGAACTGGTAGTGGACAACACAGGAAGAGAACTAACCATGGGTTGAGAAACTCTCGGTGAGGTGATGAATGAGAACGGAGAACTGTTTGCAGATTTCTGCACATTCAACGGTTTGGTGACTGGAGGTGAGGCAGTGTGTACAAACACAAGGATATTCACAAAGCGAAATGGATTTCATCAGATACCAGGACACACCAAAAATCAGATCAACTTCATCTGAATGTGAAGAAGGTGGAGATGCAGCTCACTGGACACACGATCAGATTAAGAAGGGGAGCAGATGAAGCTTCACAACACTCACAACACTATCTTGTCCAAGGAACCTACCTTCAAAATCAAATTGAAAGCCTTCAAATAAGTTGGTGATAGACAACAGTTGATGTTCAACACCCAGAACAGCAAGTGAAAGACGAAAGTACAAAGGACATCTTCATATCAATCAGTGTTCAGGAGAAGATGTAAGATATTGAGTGAGATCCCTTAATAAACCTGTGTGTATGAACACTGGAACTGTTTGAAATCTATGTGGGAGGAATTCTGCATAAGTGTATTGGGAAGGAAGAAGAAAGACGATAGGGAATGTATCTTGACGGACACATGGAGGCTGATAGAGAATGGAGGGTGAGATGGTGAAGCAGAAGAAGAAGCAGTTCAGTTCAGTTCAGTGCAGTGCAAAGATGAACAACGAAAAGACGAACTGAATACAACCTACAAAACAGCACACTGGACAAAGAAGTGAAGAGGAGTGCGTGCAAAGACAAAACACACTTCTACGATACATTGGCAAGTAAATCAGATCAGGCCGCAGGTAGGAGAGACGGAGACCTGACTACACTATATCAAATAACTAGGCAACTATATGCGAAGAGATCAACTCAGATGAAACCAATGAAAGATAGTGAAGGAAACTCATTTACCTAAGAGGGGAAACAAGGGAGACGATGGGCTGACTACCTGAAAAAGCTCTTGAATCTATCACAAACACCACCTGCAACTCTTCCAGAAATACCACCGGCAACCGCAGAATTACCAGTGAACAAAGCCATCTGACCGCAGCAAAAGTGAAGTCCTGAACGCCATAAAGTTGCTGAAATGCGGGAAAGCAGGAGGACCAGATGGAATTCCTCCAGAACTACTGAAAACAGGTGCAGAGACAACAGGGGACATACCCACACCACTACAGCAGAAGGTTTGGAAGGAAGGGTACCAGTCGATTGGAAGAAGTGATACCTTGTCAAACTCCCAAAGAAGGGAGACCTGAGCTTTTGCAGGAACTGCTGAGGAATCATGCTTCTGTTCAAATATTAGGCCACATCATCCTGGAGAGACTAGAAGAGGCCTTGCATTCAAAATTACGACCGGAACAGGTTGGCTAGCTGGCTTCAGATAGAACAAATCATGTGCAGACCAAATCGCAACGCTACGCATCATCATAGAATAGAGCATGGAATAGCAGTCAACCCTCTACCTCAATTTCATCAATTTCGAAAAGGCCTTCGACAGCGTCAACCGGGAAGTAATTTGACAGTTGCTTCAACACTACGGAATGCCACAAACCTTTACCAACTTTATTCAACAGCTATATGACGACGCCGAATGTCAAGTGATTCACAATGTGAAGCTCAGTGACACATTTGCAATGAAGACAGGAGTACGACAAGACTAGCGCCTACTATCACCGATGATCTTCCTGATTATGGTCGACTGTACTGGCCAGGACCATGCAGAAAACCGTGAGGAGCGAGAAGATGGGCATATACTGTTTCACCGATGAAAAGACCCCAGAAGATTTGAACTTCACCGATAATGATTTATGTCTTATGTCTTATGGAACAAACTCGAACATCTACAGGCAAAAACCAACAAGTTGACCGAAGAGGCGAGGCAGCCAAGATGGGACTTCAAGTGAACATAGAGAAGACAGAGGTGATGAAGATATCCAACTCCCACCACCAACAACAAGCACAGTTACCATCAACGGGAGAAACCTAAAGGAAGTAGTATCCTTCACCTAACTAGACAGCACTGTTTAAACTACAGATGGGACAGGTACAGATGAGGACATCAAAGCAAGGATCGGAAATGCAAGACAGGCCTTCATTAACCTGAAATCAGTGTGGAGATCTGCTGCATTCCACTCAGCATAAAGAACAAGATCCGTATTTTCAACACCAACGTCAAGCCCACTACGAAGTGCCGTGGTAAATGAACTGGCATTAGGTGGGAAGAGAGTTCTGTGGCTAAACTTAGAAGTGACCTAAGAACATGAAGTCCCTGACTATGCTCCGATCCAAAACAATAAATATCAGTGTTTAAAACGGCTTGGTGACATGGCTTATAATCAGTGACAGTAACGCAGATGTATTCACTCCTTGACGTCTTCTAAAGCTTGAATATTCACACTAACCGTTATTTTCAAACTGTTTATTCGCTGACACAATTTTGACTACTTTGACATCACTCTTTTTCTGTCCACTTGTTCTCGGTATACCAAACTGTGAAATGGGACAGGTTGAAGCGATGAATTTATGCGTGAGGTTTTACGTTGATTCTGTCTACCTGTCTGTTTCACGATAATCAGGCATCCGTTTTGATAATTTATGGCTTATCGGTAATGTGGTGTTATCTATTTTACTTTTCATGTTAAGAAAAAGTTCTTTTTTTGTTTTTTAAACCATCACCCGTTTACAAGTATCAAGCAAAGGATGTGCAGTTGTATGCAGACTAAATCTAAGTCATGAAACAACTGTCATTCAGACGTTAACTTTTTTTAACGATATCGTTCTTTAGCTGCGCAATCACATGTTAGTATTCTATTCGTTTGATAACAAAAATGAGTTACGTAACATGACATTTAGTTGATAATAGGGTGTTTTTTCAAAATTACAATTACGGACCTGAATGACGTAACACAGTCAAGAGAAGTGTGCGCGGTTAAGAAGAATTTGAGGTCAGTATTTTGACATTTGGCATAATCTGATGAAGAAATATGTTAAATAAAGGTTTTATGAACTGTGTTCATATAGATGACATCCATTATGAATGACAGACAAAATCAACCTTGTATTGGTTCAAGTTGCCATACTTCATAGTAGTATGCAAAGAACAAGGGGATAGAAAAGAGTGATATCAAAAAAGATCAAAGGATATGGTAAAAAGTAGAAAAATCTTTCCCAATCCCATACTGCTCACGATTATTGCAACGACTCTTGTTCGATTCACATCAATGTTGCTTTCACTGTGGTGACAGCCGGTTGAAATCAGTCTTCTCGCATCGATTATTTCGGATGACGTCGCAGAAACCAAGTGACGTTCGCTAACGTTTGGGCGTAGATTTCCAACTGTCTTCATCACTATTTTTTTGTTAGACTAAATATCACGCGAGGCTTCCTCAGGATGAGCGTTGCTAGTATATTTAAGTAAATGCTTAGCTGACTCCTCCCCATAAATACATACTTGATGTCTTCATCCTCGAATCAAGCATAGACGGGCTTTACTATCACCTGTTTTCGATGATCAGTCAGCTAGCAAGCACTGCTAATTGGCTGGAGTAGTACGTAACTACTGATTTCAGCCAATATAATAAAACTCACCAGCTTGTCTAGTAGACACCACTCTTGGTAATTTGTGCGCTGAACATTTTCTATATAAAGATATATAGCTGCCGACTACCAACACAACCACATAGCTAACAGACTATCAGTCACATGTTAACAATAACACTAGTATTTTATGATCCAATATGCTAAGGTCACACATAGTATTCTTATCTTACAGTTGTTCAGTAAGTATGTCTAGCAGAGGCTTTTGTAAACTCACGCAAAACTGATGTTGTTAAGCTTGAGATCTCAATAAAGTAAACAGTAATCGTTGACGATTATTTGCAGAGGTAACATGGAAGAATCAAAAGTATGTCATACTTTTAGTATTAATCTAATGGTGGCGTGACTTAACACAACACACTAACAGGTTATAAATCATAGTAAAAGTTATGTTGAAAATAAAGTGTCGTTTGTATGCTACCAAGAGAAGTAACACAATGACAAAAAAAATGAATTAACGTATCAATCTATGAATATCGATTAACTTCAGTTACCTAGTCAGGTTAGGGAGAAAAACTCGAAATAGAGTGGTACTTGTTCAATCACGACTTCCACCTTGTCACTGCGGTCGAACATGAGCTAGATTGGTCGAATACTCATTTCTTAAGTCCTTGTTAAGTCAAGAACATCGATAGGAAAGTGAAAACACTAAAAGAGGCTTGGTTCACAGTAAGAAGGACGCGCAATAATATTAAGTCGAAAGGTGAAGTGGCACTCCTGATAGTTCCAGTGTAACGACAACAACGTCCTTTCCTTAGGATAACCAGTATTTCTAGACATGTCGTCTTCGAACTGTCGGAAGGATGTATACCAACTGAGCTCTAAATGTCAGCCGTGTGGTGTTGTGCGTCCACCGACATGATGTTTTTCACATACCCCAAATAAAATCAATTTTCTGCGATACGATCAGTTCATATGCATATGGCAGTCTCTTATCTCTTCCTGTAAATAACTCGACATCATCTTTAACTAATTCGAGTTCATAGGATAGGTTACTTTGTCTTCTGAAACTATGCAAACACTAACTAATAGATCTCTAAATTGTAAAAACCCCAAAACAAGCTCCATCAAACAGAAATCTGGTGTGTGTCTGGAGCGATAAACGTATGTTAAGCTTTTAAAACATATATAAAAGAGGCAGATATAGCTGTTGACTTTAACGCATCCAGATAGATAATAAAAGTGTACTTGTTTGGTTTGAAGGTGTAGGAATTCAAATTCCGATTAACATCGTCTTGCACATTTAGACAAAGCATTAAGTTCTGAGACAGATGTATTGTTCACCGGATCCTAGTTGATAGTCACCTGTTCAATGAATGATTGAATAGTATAACAAGAACTGAAATATAAAAAAACAATCTACAAACGATTTGCAGTTTTCACCTACACGCCCACTGAAAGATACCACTTTACTTGCCGTTGAACAATCGCAAATAAATGGTGGATACCGATCCGTTAATACTGAAGAGTATCTATGGAGTATTACCATTCGTTTTTTAGAACACACCATGACATCAAAGGTGCACTAGATCGAGAATACGCATGTACACTCCCAAATGGATAAGCAAACTGCGGCTAAAAGATGCGTTTCTAAGCTCTTTTTGAAGAGGATATCAAGTCCGCATTTAGTGGGAAAGTGAGTAAACACTTTAGACAAACATGAAAATAGTACTCATCCTGTAACAACTTGACAATATTTCTAACCTCATGTAAAAAGAAAGGTGAAATAAAAAGGATCTCTCAGAAACTTCATCCAAATTACTAGAAGCATGAGGATGAATTGATGAGAACTTCGACTATTATCCGAAACCTAATTCAATCAACTGTAAGCTAATTAATAGTCTACTTGAGGATAGTTGTGGTGGGAACGAAAACTCAAAAGATCGTAAATGCAATAATGGTAAACAATTGTTTAGTTTACTTGCCCAAAAATTAAGTACATCCTGTTAAATCCCAATCCAACGTACTAATCATCATTATCAACATAGGACCAGGCAATACTGCGTAACGGTCCGAGTTGTCACACCTCACGTCAGTACATTCAGTAAAAAGGTAGTGAGGTGAAAGATGACGATAAGAAAATTCAGTCAAGAGAAATATGAAGTACGAGAAGAAAGGAAGAATGACAAAACGGTGAGATGAAGATAATGTGTGTATACATCTGTGCCACTGACATCGGTTCTGAGCCACATCACCTGGAGTCTCCAACCACTGGTTCCTCTTGTCCCGCCGACCCCAACCACCAAGTCTGCATCAGCCTCCCTACATGGCTCAAACCAACAGTCAGAGACTTCATGCATTGGTGCCATGTTTTAGTCTGGCCACCTCGTGCCTGTTTCCAGCATAAACGCACTTCGGCCAACATTGTGTGATGAGGCAATCAGTGACTAGGCATATGTAGTACTTGTACCAACCATCTCAGTCAATGAAGGTTCACAACCATGTCAACTGACTTGCCTCTTCTCCCTAAAACTCTACACCTGACTTCTGCGTTACTCACCTGGTGGTGACACTACGGAATACGGTCTACACTACGAAGGCAACGGTGGTCAAACACTTGAAGCTTTCTCGTGTCTTCCACCTTCATTGGCCATGTTTCACAGGCATACAATAGAACAGAGCGGACTGCTGTGCAGTACACGCGATCCTTAATAGACAATCAAATATCACGCCGGCGCCATAGGTGGCGTAAGTTGGCGAAAGCCAGCCGAGCCTTTTGTGTCCATTCAGTGTATTTATGTGAGGTATAATTGGTAAGTCTGAACTTTTATGCAATTATGCCAGATTCCACGGTTACAATGTTTTCGTCTGTGACAGAGAATAACTTCTATAACTTAAGAGGCCAGTGTTATACACCATTTGTTAATGACAAAAGATGTGCGATACCATCTAACAATTCATGAGGTACCTATGCTGAGAAAAGTGAATGAGCAATCAAAATATGATAAGAGTTGTGAATAAAATAATTTTATATATATATATATATATATATATATATATATATATATATATATATTGTTTTTTTAAATAGGCTAGGGTGATAAAAAGTGATTGTTGAGAATGAACATCAATCTAGTGTCGCTTATTTTTTCCCAAGAAATATATCTGAGATGGTTACACCGAAGTGATTGCACAGTTTGGAAAAGATGCAAATGTAAAAATCTACACCTGTCTCTCAACTGAATCGATTGAGAAGAAAAAACAGAATTGGGACTGTTTTATTCTGTAATTTGATTATGAGACGATGAATGCAGAACAGTATCTCTAGATTGCGACTGATTTTGGTTCTTGAAACTCGACGACTGTGAAATGAATGAAGTTAAAGATGGATCAAAAAACGATTGGAAATTCGGAGTTGCTCGCCATATATCTGGAAGATTACAACAACAAAAAATATAGTACATTTATAGATAGTATCCAAGGAAATTATCAACATTTCTTACTTTACATGATAATGCACTTTGGTAAATGTCATTTCGTAAAAACAGACAGACAAAATCAACGTAAAACGTCACACATAAGTTCATCACTTCAACCTACCAAACTTCACGGTAGTACACAAAGAACAAGTGTCAGAGAATAAACAATTTGAAAATAAGTGTGAATATTCAAGCTTTAGAAGACGTCAAGGAGTGAATACATCTGCGTTACTGTCACTGATTTTAAGCCGTGTCATCAAGACGCCTCAACCACTGATTCCTGTCATCTCAAGGACCCTAGCCAGGTAGTATACACCTCGCAACAAGACCTAAACCAACAGTTAGGGATTTCGTCGACTGGTGCTACATCTAGGTCTGGTCAAAGAGTTCCGTTGCAACATGCTGGAAGTCAAACGACGGGAAGAAATGTTTATTAGCAGTCGTCAGCAAGGTGTATATACAGTCCTTGAAGGAATCAGTGTTCCTTTGATGATTTCAATCCTCATCATCCAGCATCAAATTCACAAAATTGACCAACAACCTATTCAAACAATGAGTGGCACTTAGCAGAAATAGGACATGTATATAATTTGCTCTTCAAACCTTACCCAAGTAGCTATCGATTAAGTTTGTAATGTGACCCCTAAGTCAAGTGATCTGACCCTGTGATGCATTATATTTTGAATGCCACAGACTGAAAGCCAAAGTCCTTTCGTTGAACGGTTTCCAACACCACAATACAATGCACCACATTTGCATGTCACTTAGCTTAATCGTTATATTGGAAAATTCGTAGAAATTTCACGACTACATCAATTTTATCCGCAACCGATTCGTGTATATAACCAACTGATACTTTTTACTAGGTCAGTCAGAAATATTGTCTTGAAGTTGAAGAACACTTCTTAGAACCTGTTGGTGAGATTATCTGAGATAGCCGAAAAGCATGATACATACTGGGGCGATATGAATGAAGTTGAGTTCACTGTGATATAGAGCTCCTGAATCACATCTTGAAATCAGGTGGAAATCCACTCAGCAGTCTTGTACACATTCATGCACTAGGCAATACGTTATACCTCTTCTGTAAAGACTAATGATACCGTCTGGCTGCCTGGACCTCAGTAGATGGAGTGGGGTTCAAACACATGGCCCATCGGTTAGTAATTAAATCCCTAGACCAATGAGTGACAACTTCTTGGATTATGTTAAACTGTTCAGAGTTCAAAAATCACTTTTTATCTATTCAGTACAAAAAACTGTTTCCACCTAAGTACCAAGTAGTGTAAATATTGAACTAGTATAGATATTACCATCTTCTTAATTTCTTTGTTATAACAAGAAAATGATAATTGAATTTAGGGGGAGTAGGGATTTTGAGATTTTTTTTTCAGGTTGGTATTTATCATGGACTGACATCAGCTGAAGGAATATTGGAAACCTGGGAGCACTAGACAGCTGTTTCGCTCTAGTATGGGACTCTTCAGCAGTGCGCACTTACGACCTCGCCCTCCAGGCATCGAACCCGCGACCAGGTTCCGTGGCCAACACGTTAACATTGAGCCACTGGGTCGGAATCCAATAGTCCATATTTCCAACTTCTGTCACTTCACGACATAGCACAACCGCCACCCAATGTCATCGTTGAGTAGTTGTCCTCACGGCCATCAGGTTTGCTCCACTGGTCACGACTTCTCACTGGAACTTCGGGAATCACCTCTCGAAGATAGTCACCAATGTGCATCAGTTCCATTGAATTTTAATGGATTTGTGGAGATTTAGAGATATTTCAAGTTGATATTTATCGTAGTTGCAAATATAGACCACTGGACTCCAACCCAGTGGCTTAATGATAACATGTTGGCCAGGGGACCTGGTCGGGGGGTTCGATCCCTGGCGGGGTCGTGGGAACGCACTGCTGAAGAGTCCCATACTAGGACAAAACAGCTATCCAGCGCTCCCAGGTTTCCATTGTTTCACCAACTGATGTCAGTCTACGATGAATATCAACTTGAAATATCTCTAAATCACCACAAACCCCTCAAAATTCAATTCAGTATTTACTCGATAGTGGACATGATGATGATAGATTGAAATCGTTCACAGTGATCAATCATAAAATTTAAATCAAAACCTTTTGCGCTACTCTGAAACAGTTGCAATTATATTGGAAGACTCAAATATGACCTTTGTATGCAGCAAAAGGATACTGTTATTAATCTTGTTGAACTTGTTAATTTGTGATTACAAAACTTCATGATCCTGTTTCTTTTTACATTTTCTCTATTCTAAAATCACTCACAATTCTCATCTTATCAACCAATATAATGTTAACTTTTTAGTACATTTATTCGGTAATGGTGTCATTTTTTGTTAGTTGTTTACAACTTCTTTTTCCCCCCCCCCGCCCTATTTTCATTACCCTCCAATCATTGTTAGTTAACTTTTGATGACTCCTAATATTGATTTCAGTCAGCCTGCCATTTCTTCTCATCTTCAATCACAAGTAGCACATTCTTATCAATTTATGAAAATAAGTTGTTTACCCTTTTCTTTATCATAAACATTATACTCACTGGGTTGTAAAACCAACTGAAGAGAATTCATGAAATGCATAAACACTAATTCTGCTACTTCTTTATCTTCTTGCTTTATTAAGGTTGGTGAAAGAGAAAAATTAAATGAATTTGGAAGTTTGTTTCTTTTCAAGTTGGTATTCATCATGGAGCTGACATCAGATGGAGAATCAGTGAAAACTTGGAAACATCCGATAACTGTTTCGTATACAACTCCTCAGAAGTGCGCACCCACCCATCCCTAGCGAAGTCACGAATGTACATTTAGTGCTCATTGATGACTTGATCCAAAAAGTGATTCCCAAATTTCCAATGAGAATGAGTGATAGGTAGGGCCAACCAAGTCGAACATGAGGACAGTTACTCAACGACGGCACTGGATGGAGGTTCTACTATATTGGTAAGTGACAGAAGTAGAAAATATGGATGACTGGATTTCAACCAAGTGGCTAAATGGTAATGTGATGGTCATAGAACTTGAAGATCCTGGGTTCGATCCCTGACAGGGTTGTGACTGCGCACTACTGAGAAGTCCCATACTACGACGAAACAGTGCTCTCAGGTTTCCAACGTCTCCCCAACTGATGTCAGTCTATGATGACTACCAACCTGAAAATTAAATGAACATAACAATATTCAGGTTAGCATCCTATTCTCACAAATTTATCATCACTTAACACTGCGTTATTTCCGATACCGGTTTGCCTAACAACTGAAAAACAGAACTGTATTCACAGGCTAAGTCAAACGAATAATGCATAGATGAATTTCTATTTTTCAGCTTATCTGTTGAATTATGTAGATGAATCTTTCGATAAACAATACTAATATGTATATGCTATAAGTTCTGTGTCGTTTCATGTATAACTGCTAAGCTTGGCAATTTTGACAAGTTTATTATTTATTTATTTATTAGTCCCTTGGGTTCCTAGTAGAACATAGGGCTTCAGTAGCACGTCTCCATTCCACTCTGTTCTCTGAGATCTTTTGAACCTGGTTCCACGACAGCCCACAAGCTCTCGTTTCCTCCTCGCACGATCTCCTCCATGTCAACCTCACCTCGAATGCCCAACTCGTTGCTCCCCATGGGGATTCCATTCGAGGGCCCGACGCGTGATGTCCCCAAACGGCCTTCTCAGTGTATGCCAATTCAATCCATCTCCACTTCCTTCCAATGCATATTTGTTCAGCGATAGGTTCTTGGTTGGTTCGTTCCTAGAGCTCCTTGTTGCTTATTCTTCCTGGCCATCTCATCTTCAGTAACGAGCGTAAGCAGTTGTCGATGAATGTCTGCAGTTTATTGGAAATCCCTTTCGTGACGCGCCAAGTCTCTCAACCATCACACAGAAGCACTGACTTGGCTGGGTTCGTGTTGAAAATCCACATCTTGTTCACACTTTATGCTGAGTGCAGAAGATTTCCACACTGGTTTCAGGCTAATGAACGCCTGTCTTGCTTTTCCGATTCTCACTTTGACATCCTCGTCTGTCCCGCCTGTAGTTGAAACAGTGCTTCCTAGATAGGTGAAGGAGGTTACTTCCTTTAAGTTTCTCCCGTTCATGGTGACTGGAGTTTGTTGTTGGTGGTGGTGCGGTATCTTCATCACCTCTGTCTTCTCTACGTTCATCTGAAGTAAGTCCCGTCTTCCTTCGCTGCCTCTTCTATCAACTTGTTAGTTTTCGCCTGTAGGTCTTCAAGTTTGTGTGACATCAGACACAAGTCATCACAGGCGAAATCCAGATTTTATAGGTTTTTCACAGTCCAGTGTATCCCCCTCTTCTCACAGCTCCCCACTGTTTGCTGCATGATCCAGTCCACCACAATCAGGAATATCATGGGGGATAGTAGGCAACCTTGTTTCACTCCTGTCTTCACTTCACTGCAAAAACATCACTGAGCTTCCCATTGTGAATTACTTGGCTGGCATGTGGCATCTTCATATAGTTGTTGAATGAGGTTGATAAAGGTTTGCGGTACTGGGTAGTAATGAAGGAGTTTCCAAATTACCTCTCGGTCGACGCTGTCAAAGGCCTTCTCAAAGTCGATAAAGTTGAGGTGGAGAGCCGATTGCTATTCTATGCTCTGTTCTATGATGATGCACAGGGTGGCGTTGCAATTAGGTCTGCACATGATTTGTACTTCCTGAATCCAGCCAGTCTGTTCGGGTCGTAGTTTTGAATCCAGTGCATCCTTTAGCCTCTCCAGGATGATGCGGCTTAATATTTTGCTTGCTCTGGGTGGACAGGAGAGTGATTCCGCGCCAGTTCTTGCAAACACTGAGGTCTCCCTTCTTCGGGAGTTTGGTTAACGCGTTCGCCGTGACACCTGAAGGTCCTGGGTTCGACCCCTAGCCGGGTCGTGGGTGCGTACTGCTGAGAACTCCTATACCATACTAGGACGAAAGATCTGTCCAGTGCTCCCAGATTTCCAATGGTTCCTCAACTGATGTCAGTCCATGATGAATACTACTTCTAAAATAAAATAAACCTCGCCTGGTTAACTAGTTCACTAGTTACTAGCCGGTCCTAAGCCTGGGTAAAGAGGGAAGGTTGGGCATAGGGCTAGCAACCCTACCCCATAAAACAAATCTAACCGCTAAAGAAACTTCAAAGCACAAACGATATATAAAAGTTAGGTTTACTTTACCATATTATTCAGGCTACACTATGATTAGTTGTGGAATATTATAAAGCCCTTATACGACAAATGTTGCTCATAGCCCGTATGAATCACGCTAGCAGCCATAAATGATAGCTAGTTGTATTCTTTTATTTGTTCAAGACATCCGATCGGTGAAGAATTGTATTATGTATTCAAATACTTTGATTTTGAACCTACAATATTTGATTATAATCTAGGGTTCACTTCGTTATTCTTTACGTTGATATTTAATGGGTGAAAGAACATTGATTCACAAAAGTATGTACAACAAAAGTGTTGAAGATATTAGTTTCGCTGGAATCTGAAAAACGAACAGTATAATAATTAATTTGTAAATCATGATGTTCAGATTTCGTAATTGAGATTGAAAACAATTTACATAGTTGCATCATTAGTATACAACATAATCATTCACAGAAATCGCCTGTTTTCTAGAAGAGATAAACACAGTTCCAAGAATAAAATACAGCACATTTTACATAAGGTAAGGTATTTGAAAATAACTAGTTGTCCCTATCAATGGAAAAGTTACACTTAACCTCAAGTTATCTTCAAAGTACAAATATATTTGTATATATCCAAAATAGTTAGATTCTTATAACACCTAAAAATTAAGTAGGCAACCATAAGGAGGTTCATAAGATAGAGTAAAAACTATGCCTGTTTTTGTGTAGGTTAATCACATTCACTAATTATACAAACCTCAGTAAATAGAGAAGGACTTCAATCTCTGACTTACTTGGTTATGGCTAGCAGAGGAATCTAGGGCGCGCGTTTACGTCCTATCTGGAATACAGTTGAATGTACCTACACCTCACTGAGTGATATTGTTCCTATTGAGACTCGTACTCATCGCTTCAAACGCCAAAGTGTTATCCACTACGCCACGGAGGAAGGATAGCCACTTCTTGTACAACGGGTAGTGGTTATTACTATTTGTTGACATACTTGTTATTCTCCGTTGTTTTATTGGATCGAAATATTCGAACTCTATTGGTATATGGGCTTCGCAAAACGCCTATTAATTCACTACATAGCGCCACCATAATCCATTATTCTTGGTCGTTGTATACCTATGCTCATTAGAGACTAGTTTTGATATAAATATCCCAAAATTTTCATACTAACACGAAACAACCATCTACTTCTCTATTGTGTTTTTATGCTCATCTAGCTGATTTCAACACACGGAAAAAAATTACAACTTGAAATCAATTGATGAATATCACAAATCATCCAACTGAGAAATTATAATAACTTGTATCATTTGATCATTAAAGCATGAAGTGATAAAATGTGTAGGCAAAAATAAAGAAGATCAGGTAAAGACTTACGTTCAAGAAGGTTTGAAGGTGATGATTTCCATGCAGGAGAAGGTTGATTATTTTTCATGGCGCTATCTGAAATATTTTCAAATATACAAAGGTATATTGAGCAATTTTACATGAAAAATTTGTTGAATGCATTGATGGGAAAAATGTCGATAAATATGATTTAATGTTTATTACATAGGATCGGGGAAAACTAGTAGTCAGGCATACAGCACAAAACAATCTGTCACACCGTTACATATAGGCTCAATTCATAGAATTTACTACTCGAAAGATGATTCTGAAAATAAAAGTCTACTAAAAAACCGGAGGAAAAAAAATCATCTTTGTGTATTTGAAGTGAAAATATCTTTCATTTGCTAAGCAATATTAGAATAGCAACCAACTAATCAGTATACACTTCAATCAATAATAATTATGAAGATATAACTTAATGACTACTTGCATAGAGGAGGTAAAGACAACAGAAAGTAGTAAGGACTGACTGTTGTTGGAGTTTGTCTCCTCCATATGCACAAAATATGCTTTACACCAATGGCTGTACAGTGTTTTTATTTAGTCGTTTCTGGTGCAGACCTGAGAGAAATATGTTCCAAAGCTAATTGTGTATATTCTTAGCGAGGTTGCTCCCATTTCATAGGAACATCATGTAAATAAGTTTGCGATATGGTGGGGTAGTTTTAATGAATAAAAAAGATCGATATTTAGTTCGTTAGATGATTGTTAAAAACTAGGATAAGCCTTTCGTATATTATTCGCTTTAGCTATCCAAACCATAAGTGTTCATTGGTCCTAAGAATGAGCAAAGAAACTGGAGTAGTGTTCGGTTCATAAAACGGGATAGTTGTGTTACGTTAGCATTGGTTACTGAAGCAGGATACTTTAAAAAGAGCCCTACAGGTTACGCGACTCAATGACTTTTAGACAATATCAGATGTAACCCAGATTACTTGTCTTTTATTAGCAAACAGTAGTATGAGAACAAATAGAGATTTAAAATATCCTCTAATTAAGTTCCTCTTCTTTCCAGATCACTTTTTTGATCGAGCTTATCAAAGAAAATGGTGCATAAACTTCAATGGTTACACAGAATATAGCCAGGAAGGACAGAATGGAAACCTACCCAAAAGAGAGATAACTAGAAGGTTAATCAAAATACTTCAATAAACACTGTATTAATTCTTCGATTACTTTTCAGTTGCCTAATATTTAGCCTAGACCTAAATCAGATAATGACATTCGACCACAATGTTGTGGGAGTGAGTTATCAATGACAGAAAACAAGGGATGATGGTAGTTTTCAATGGGTTGCCACCAAATTATATAGAGATCACTTCCGACAAGGTTTATTAGCTAGACTGATAGGTATTTGCTGCAGTGTGGAAGTTAGACACGATTCCCTCTGTTTGGTCTCTGTTCCTGATCGTTCAAGCCAGTAAGAAACCCGTGATCAAAATAATACATGAGATGCTAAGTTACATAGTCATTATTCGTTGGATAGCTAGAGCTAGAGAAAAAGTAGGTAGCATTCATTTTTTCAAGATGCTCTCGATTTTGGAATACAAAAGTACTTACCAGATTCTAACAATAACCACACTTCGTAAAATGAATGCAGTAGATGAATCTGTCAATTGAACCGTTTTTTGAGTTCATTTCAATGAAAGGGTTATTTCAGTAGTATAAGACTTTATACTGGAACGTATTATTGGACACCTGTCGCTGATAGCTTTTCGGGTGACACCTTTCAATGGATATCCGCTAGCTCATTTCTCACAAGTATACTTAGAGAGGGGACTGTATCTTTTTGTGAATTTAGAGGTTAACCAATCTAAAAATTCTTTTACTGACTTGAATTTCTTTTAAGAAAGAAAACGGGATAAAACAGGGATCAATCAGTCAATGTCAATATAAGACCAAGTATTAATGCACAAACGTTCAAATCGTCACAACTCATATCAGCACAGCTAGTAAGATGGAAGATGGAGACATAAAGAAGAATCGGTAAAAAGCAATAGAAAGGCCTATAACAAAGAGAAAGGAAGAATGAGAAAATGCTGAATTCAGTATAGTGGTTAGGGTGAAGATAACTTGTGAATACATCTACTCCATATCACCTAGAATCTCCGACCATTGTTTTTCTGTTGTCACGTGGACCCCAAACGGTAAGTCTGCATCTCCCAATATGGTTCAAACCAACAGTCAAGGGATTCATGCGATGTTTTAGTCTGGCCGCCCTGAGCCTTTTTTCAGTGTGACTATACTTCAACCAACATTGTGTGATGAGGTAGACGCTGACTAGGCATGCGTGATACATGTCCCAGCCATGAAGGTTGACAACCAGATCAACTGACTTTCCTCTCCTCCCTAAAACTCGACATCTGACTTCTGCATTACTAACGTGGTGACACCACGAAACACGGTCTATGCTACGAAGGCAACGGTAGTCAGACATGAGAAGTCTTCTCATATCGTCTACCTTTAATGGACGTTTTTCACAGTCATACAGTAAAACAAAGCCAACTGCAGTATAGTACATGAAGATGCTGATAAACTGTTGAGTCTCTTCAACACTGAGTAACAATTTAAGAAGGTTACGGATACATTTTTGACCTTCTAAATGTATCGACGAACTGCTCGATAGTAGAGACTGGGATGGTTAGGTACATAGATAACGCTACGGAGTTGTAATAAATAATCATCGTGTTGAGAATCGTAGAACATTAGTATTGACGAAGAATTTAGGCATACCCAGCTACGATGTCGCAGATAAATGAACAACGCTATCAATGACAATAGAAAAACTTATTATTTGCCATTATGTATCAGTGAACGCAGTTAACAACTAATTCAACTTTTATGTAGCTACAATGTACGCATAAAAATTGATAAACAAAACGATACAACCAAGCCACACCCAAATGCTATTAGTTTTGCTGAGTCTTAACTACTAAAATGAGTAGCTTAAGTATGCCATACAAAAAATTCATCTACAAATCTATGATGAAATTAGTGGACCAATTAACTAATTAGCAAAAGAAGATGACCCAATATAGTTATGTCCCAGACTATTATTATTTGTCCCTTGGGTTCCTAGTGGAACATAGGACTTCTGTACCACCTAGCCATTTCACTCTGTTCTTTGCTCCATAACTGCCTATATCCTTTCATTTCTTCCCTATACGATCTCCTCCAACTAGTCGTCTTCTCATTTCGGTTTCACTCGAGGGCCTGACCTGGAGCGTGATGTCCTCAAAACAGTCTTCTCAGTGAATGTCCAATCCATCTTCACTTTCTTCTGCATATTTGTTGGGCGATAGGTTCTTGATTGGTTCATCTCCTAGTTTACTAGTTCATTAGTTTACTAACCGGTTCTAAACCCGGATAAAGAGGGAAGATTGGGCAAAGAGCTAACAACCCCACCCCATAAAACCAATCCAATCGCTAAAGAAACTTCAAATCATAGAGGAGATATAAAAGATAAACTTATTCCTTTCTGGAATCGGGGAGACGAAATGACGCTGGTTGGTGAAATCATTCGTGAAGTCAATTCGCCGATGAATCTTCTCTCGATGAAAGCAAAAGTAAGCATAGGGACATGGAATGTCCATACGACGTTTGTCTCAGATTACGGACCAACTTTATGGTATCGACCGGCTGCCCGGCATAAGTAGGTGAAACTAGATTCAGAACTGAAAACCACTGCTTGAATCTCAAGTGGCTGAAAACAACCTCTTCACTGAACTATTCTACATTTTTTGTATATGAAAGCCAAGTGTCTAATCCAGTAGAAAACACCTGTACAATTAGTCTTTAAGTCGTTTAAAATAAAGACAATAATTCATGCCTTGTTGATACTAATGAAAGTTAGTCTCCCACTCAGTAACTCCAAAATACATCAATCTCATCATTTACAATTAACAACTAGGCAAAAGAGTAGTGATAATTCACATCAACTTACTTGCTGTTGATGATAACCGACTGGATACAATAGCGGGATCATCCAGTTGCCATGTGACTGGTGACGCTAAGAAAACGAGCAAAAAGTGAAAATAAGGTTATATGCAACACAAAGGCAACGTATTTAGAAATATATATGACAGCATAAAAAGCTTGAAGCTTTTTTTACAGTGAGCCAGAAATTAGTAAAAGTTGAGGTAGTGCAGCACAGTGATGCAAACTCTAGTAATTATATAGAGGCTCCTCTTTTACTTGACCCACCATTTCGGAAATGTGAAGCCTGAAACAAAACTGTTCTACATTCAGTAACAGCACTCCACGATGGAATTACGCATTAAATGGTGGATTTAACTGACATAGGGAGACATTGACTAGAATGGTTGACTATATTTGCATAATAGCAAAAGACAATAAATACTACTCACTAATGTGTCATCAAATAACTCAGGTTGACAGTGGAGTCATAGCCGAGGTTTTTACGACAGACTTCGTTGAAAATCGAAATACACTCAGCAACCTTGTGGACATTCATGAAGGCGGCAATGAGCCACACCTAATGTGTGAGGGTTAATGATATTACTTGGCTGCTCAAACCTCTGTAGGTAGATTGGGACTCAAATCCGTTACCCATCTGTGGGTAAACACATCACCTTAGTCATTGATATCTAAAATATCAAACACAATTCATAGGTCGGTAAGTGAACATCAACACAGAAGTTGACATCACTCCATCATACTTTATATACAGACAACGAGAAGAAGGATAACGGAAAAACTGAAATCCACGATTGTAGGAAACCAATGAAAAAAAAGAAGGGTGAAAGCAGAAACCAAAATATTATTATGTTAATTAAGATGACAACAATGTGTGAATGTATTTATGTCATTACGATTGATTTCAAATCGTATCATCAAAAGTATCCAACCATCAATTTAGACTGTCTTATGCACCCCAACCTAAAAGACAATATTTCCCCACATACATCAAAAATTAGTCGGAAACTCAATAAATTATGTCATGTTTTTATCCAATCACCCTATTTTTATCTAACCTACTTCGAACCTAGCTAACACTACGTTACAACCACGTGTGACATATCATGGTTGTATTGTGTTCTCTGAGCTGGGTTGTTTAATCATGGAGCTTTCATTGTCTTTCTAGACGGCATCAGTTCATCAGGGCAGGCTACTAAATCACTCATGGAGAGATATTGACAGCTCACTTCATACTGAAGTTAATGTTGATGATTTCATCTGGAAAGACGATGAAAGCTCCACGATTAAACAACCTAGCTCAGAGAATACAATACAACCGAGACCATCCACCCGCGTTACAAATATTCTTCACGTGTAACATATCTCAGCCATCTCATTCGATGAAGGTTTACAGCCTTGTCAACTACCAACTCTATGTCCACTAAGGAATCTCTTGTGGGGAAATTAGACCATGTAAAGTTCGACAAGGGGATACAGATCTACATAAATCTATGGCAATGTTCCATTAAAATAATGGGTGTATATTTCCTCAACGAACACTGACAAATAGCTTATAAAAGACTCCAATATGATCAAGAATGTTTGAGCATAGTCTTCAGCAAGGTGTATATTGTTGGGGTATCCAATTCAATGAAATACAATGTCACACAGAGTGTAATGCTGTCAAAAAATATAACTAGAGTCGAGTGTTACGAAAATGTCTATGTTCGATGACCTGGGGGAGGATGAAGATTTAGTTGAAGCACCCACACTTAGCTATAAAAACTAACTTATTATTTTCAGGTTTGTTTCCAAGCTCTCCCTTAGGTGTACGATGCTTATTAAACCTATATATTCACAGTGATTTCTTGAAGACTGCGAAAATCTAAAGAGTCATTGTGCTAATAAATGCATAAGCATAATTGTAATAAGATGAACGCCGATTGGTCAATAAAATTAGGGAATGATTTACACTACTCAGCAACTAATCACAGTCTAAGTAAAAGACTAGTTGTTGAAGTTTACACTGGAACTATGTTGTTCACACTTATACTATGCAAGACATCATAGTGAAGTTTGTAAAAGAAACAAATCTGTCTAACTTGTAAATGTTAGATAAACAAGTTCTTGGATATTGATATTGCCGCACACTGGATAAAAACCAATACCATTTTATCTTTAAAACAACGTGCTTTATTATGATACTCAATAAAACGGCTTGTTGTTGATTTTCCATTCAAGTTAAGTAGCAAGTAAGAAGCACAAAACTAGTTCAAAATTTAATTTAAACACCTATTGAAAGAACTAGTTGAAACATACTGCCAGTATCCAGTATATTGCCAATGTAAGCTTTATGTAGTATGACTGATGTTATCGGTCACTATTCTATTCAAACAGAGTAAATGAATTAAGTAATTTCGGGCGTAAATTTAATTAATCTCTTCAGTTACTGTAATATTTTTAATCTACAGTGCCATATAAGGTTTATATTTCGGATACTGGTATACAGTTGGTAAATCTGTAATGAAATCTGACAATGCTTCATTATCCTTCGAAATAAAATGATATCTAAATACAGTCAGCATAAACTACCTGCCTTACACGATTTCCCATCGTGTATACAACGTATTCTACAGATAGTCCAACACTATAATTAGCGTAACTTCAAGTCAGGTTAACAAGAGTATATAGCACGAATACTTTATATTTGCACGCAGACAATATCATACATATAGTTCATTTGTGTTTACCTTTGGTCATTGTGTTGAATATTGAAGAAATCAGATAAACACAAAACTAAACTATTCAATTGTTAGCGAAAGCATTTCACTTTCACATAATAGTGGTTAGACAAAACTGTGAATTGAAAATAAGAAAAGTAGAAACAAATTAAAAGACTACATAATTACCTGGATCATTTGAAGTAGAATGAGAATCTACATCTGTTAAACCGGTGTTGCATGGGAAGCCATTATTCTAAAATTATACAAAACAGATAAACAGAAATAAAATTCAAATAGATAATCATATAATAATTACTACAATGGCAGCAGAAAAAAAAATGAAAAACTACGGAAATATTAAAATGTACACCACACACTGATGTATCAAAATATCCAGTTTGCCTAACATAAGGGATTCATTAATGATGGATAGTGGCTAGCAGTGGGATTCAGTACGTCTGTTTCGGCCTATTTGGGACTCGTCAGTCGGATCTACCTGCCTCCCAGTAAGTGATGTTATTTCCAACAAGACTCGAACTCGGGGACGATCGCTCCAAACCCCGGAGGGTTATCCCCTAGACCATAAAGCCACGATAGTCACTCCAGATTCAGTTGGAAAAAAATAATGCTGTCCTCATAATCACATCTTTGCAAAGCCAAAATATATGGTCAAGAAAAGCTCTTAAATGATAAAATTGAATAAACGGAAACGAATCACAAAGAAATTCAAATACAATCCAGTAAAGCGGATATTCCCATTAGAACAACCAATTAATTATTAAATAACCCGGAACAAATGGAAATACTGTAACCTTATTTTAGCCTGTTTATTAGATTACTATCAGGTTATATGAATACGGACAAAAAATCATGTCCAAAATGTTATCCAGTAAATAATGCTACTTCACTGGATCATAGATCTCATAAACAGACTAAAATGGAGTTACAATCTACGGAAATCCTCAAGTTTCACTTCTATATCACGGAAATGTAATAGTAGAACAGAGAGAGTTCCAGTGTTATACACTCGTGTCATAGGTAGCGTAAAATGACGAATTTCAAGCGAGTCTTCCATATCTTTGCGGAGATTTCACTGTTCACAGACTCATCAATCCTGATACAACTTTACACGAAAATGAAATGATTAACACGCTCAACTACTTCACTCTCCCTATTGCTAAAGAAAGAATCAGTGAAGATCAGTTCTGCAACAACGATTTGTATATGGATGGTGAGAAACACATACCAAATATTCGCAACTTAGCACTCAACACGTCTAGAAGACTCTACATCTTGTCAGTGTCTTCAACAAACAGGAATATGTCATCTGAGTACTCTAAATCTACTAGTCTCATGTGATAAGATCAATCCCTGTAAAGTCAGACGAATAGAGACCTCTATATGTACGTCGATCACACCATTCAACGTATACAACTCATCATAGGCTCTAACACACCCATTGGGATTCCGGTACAAAGCCTTCAACAGAGTACTATACTTACTCAGAACCCTTTTCAATCAGAGATACTGCTGTAAGACCACTCAATCGATGGAGTCGAATGTCATCTTCAGGTCAAGAAATACAACCAGTATCAGGTGTCGGTAAGTGTGCACGTATTCCAGAACCTGATGGAAGGTGAAGGTGTGATCGATAAATCCATGACTAGGTCTGAAACGTTCCTTCCTTCTTGAATTCACTATACCCAAGCTCCACCCATAGAACCTATGGTTTTAAATACGATGTTTGTCATGCTAACTCCGCTGTGGTTGTTTCAAGATGACTTCTCAAATTTCTTGAATACAGAGACAACCAGTGACAGAGAACAGTCTGACAGGACAGTACCTGACGGCCATATATTAGCTAACACTCCAATTAACCTAACAAACAATCTACGGCCAGCGTCATCAATAACCCCAGTTGCCAACCCAACTGGTCATGCCATCCTTTCTTGCTTCGTATTACTTACAGCAGTCAGATGGGCTATCTTAATGTTCCAATGAGGATCCAACAGGATAGCAGATTACGGAATAAAAACTGGAGGCTAGTTGATTTGTTCCAGTCATCTGCCCTGCAAATGAAGTGCAGATACATCATTTCATGCTATAGGTCCACTAAACGCTATCATTCTGTTCCACTTTCCTGGATAAGTCTACATAACTGTCTACTGTTACCTATCTTTAAGACCTATTGCATCTCTTTATCTTTCACTACCTACCACAGCTCAGTCATTGCGTAGACTTCTCATCAGCCTGAATTTCAGTTGCCTTCACACCTCATCGTGCGCGAAACCGGCAGAAATGCCTTCATGTACATTCATTAATTCGGAAAGAGTTGCTGAGATCTACTGACAGTCAATTACAGTCTTTAAAGTTGTTTTTACAGAAGACTAATGATGGCGCTAGGCTTCTCGATGAGTTACATCGTTGTACTTCGATAGCTGTCTAGCCAGTTCCCTACTGAAGGCGACCTCAGTCCTCTCATCATTGAGCCACCCTCGGAATGGCCACTGCCCAAACACGTTCTCCAGCAGAAGCAGCAATCTTCCACCGACCCTCTTCAGTGATAACTGACGGCGATTTGGTCTACCTGTGTTCACCGTTGAATTTAGGTCGGTGGATCCCACACCAGTGTCCCTCTTTAGGCCTGAATTTCGTGTTGGCTAGAAATAGATAGTTAGTTGAGTATAGTTTCAATAGCTGATTCCGTTATCTGTTTGCTTGGCTGGAATTATGGAAGTCCCTCTAAAGTGTCTTACTGCCTGACTGACTAACCTACACACTCTAACACTGAAAACAACTGCTATAAAAACAACCACATCTGACAGTTTGATGTTCAGTAAGAGACTAAACAGTTTCCCGTAGGACTTATCTTTCCCTTCAGCCGAAAGGAAGTCAGTAGATACATAACCAGAGATTATAAAGAGACAGCAGTGTGTTTCACTCTTCTTTTTATTCCTTATTGCATTGTCCAGTCGGACAGTGAACAAGTGATTGTATACTGGGTTCCAGCTAAGCGGTGATATACCTACACTTAAGAGAACACAACGACGAAATACTGAATCTCCAGAAAATCGTAGAGTGAATTTTTCAGATTCACTATATTAGCCAAACGAGGTCGGGTGAATAACCACATTTGGGTCTTGTAAACGTGTCTCACAAACACAGCACACGTGCATGACCCGAGAAGTAAGAGTTTTGGTTAGGAAAGTTAGTTGTTCAATTTGACGGAGTGTGGACACTTTAAGCTCTAATATGCAGCTCAAAGCACGGTTTCAGGAAACAAGTGATGCTGTTCCGTAAACTCATAGCTGCAGAGCTGAAACAAATAAAGATGATGACTTACAGTTTTAGTGCCTAGGTTTTTCTAGACCTCTAGTATCAAGTAAGCCAATATCGCTGGTGCAGTTGATCACTGAATCTTTTCGTGAGATGCTTCCTTGAAAGTTTCAAGAATCTGCAAAGGCCACTAGTCAGTATACAATCTAACTCACTATATATTTAACTGACATTAAGACTCTCCTTGGTCATAGCTGAATTAAGTGAAACTTTTCTTTCTGCTTACCGTTTGATGCCACTAATTCATCTCTGTTTAGCGTACTAAACACAATGTTTTGCAGTTCCCCTGCAAACATTTTGAATCTTATCACGTAAACCGCTCAAAAACATCACCGTGCTTGTTATCCATACCCCTGATGAGGTTGCAAGAAACTTTTAGAGCTGGTTACTATGAACAGGACGTTCCGTAAAGCCATAAGCTACCTCGCTAGCCACTTTCATGACGTCCCGTTTAACCACACCTTGCACAATTTCTGGAAGCTTGACAACTAAAGCTGAATACAACTTCATAGCCGATAGTTGGTACCTTGACGTGGTGATCAGGTTTGTGTACCACAATGACCCGATGAGCTATGCTGGAGGAACGCTTGCTCTCTCGAGGTCTTACCATGATAAAAAGGTCTTTGGATATTGGTTAAACAAAAAGCAGTTACCATTATAGTGCAAATTACTATACTATGATGAGGGTCCGAGACGAAGTCGCATTGCTGCCTGGACGGGAGTATGATAGCGGAAAGTTGTTTCTCTTGAACAACCAGTACTGCCACCTTCCCAACGGGAAGAGGGGATCAAGATTACATATCACAGTAGCCCAACGAGCTACACTGGGTAGGACACTTGTTTCTTGAGGTTCTACCACGTCAAAAATGTCTGTTAGATAATGGTAAGACGAAAAGCAGCTGCCGTGAAAGCACGCACTGCTATGCTATGAAAGGCACCTGAGGGAGAGGGTGTGAGAGCAATATGATGTTTTTCAAGAATGACCAGCGTACCAAGCTGTCGCTGCTCTCTTTATGGAGGGATGGATTCAGAAAAGGCTGACCCCAAAAAAGTACATTCCTCAGTGGATTGAGGTATGGGTTCCTCCTATCCGGAGATAAAGCAATCAAGAATAAAGAAAACAATCCTTCAGATGTCCCACAGGCTCTGCGGTCACGCAAAACCAATCTATTTTCTCCTTCAGGTATCATCCAGAGACAACTTTCACGGTATGGACAGCTAAGTGTCAACTACCGACACATTTTCAGTAATATACAAAACCCAATCAAATATACTCTCCTTACCACTGCCTTCATTTTCCTGTAACCATTATTAAGCCCCATAAAACTTCCTCAACCCTTCATTCTGTGAAGTCAGCGAAAGACCATTTCCAGTCTCCTAAACACACACTGTTATCTTCGGATTATATTCTCAAACGTCCGGAACCCCTGCCAAACTGGAAAGAAGTCATCTCTTACCAGAGCTCTGGAATACCGATCCATGAATGTATGCTGAACACGACAGCAATTCTCTTCCTAAGTTTGATTTAATATTTAGTCCATTGTAGAAAGAGCGGTACAGAGAGTTGGCGGTCGAAATCAAAAACTAGCGCATGTTTGCAATTCCATTCACATTTATTAATGTGTGAAGACTAATTCCAGCTGGGTCTCACCATGATGAAGAGTGAAAGTAACACAAACGTAAATTGACCTAGGGTCTTCACAACGACTGTGAGCAGTGGTGGATGGAGAGACGGAGAGAGATGGAGAAGGAAATAGTGTTCGGTAACACTCGGTAACTATTTAGGCTTATTAAAGATACCACCAAGTAGTTGATGGCTGTTGATATCATCATTAAAAAAGATGGGAAGCTGATAACCTCCAAGGACACGGGACTAGAGCGTTGGGCACAACACTTTGAAGCACAGTTCAATTGGCCCTCAGCAATGCTTCAGTTGCCCAACATCCAGCCTAAACATGAAAAGGACGCATATGTCGATCCTCCAGATCTCCTTGAAGTTAAGGATGCAGTATCAAACTGAAGCGGTACAGAGCAGTGGGACCTGAAAGTTTGCCACACGAAGTTTTCAAGGATGAAGGTAAAAAATTGTTAATTACACTGACGGAGGTACTAGGTAGTGTGTAGGGATCAGAGAAGGTGCCGTCAGACTTGCCTACTTCTTTAATCAACCCAGTCTATAAGTAAGGAAGATCTTTTAGTAACAAACATAGAGGAAATCGTTCAATATCGTGTCCAAGATCCTAGGATCCGTAGTTACACGACGCCTAACTGAAGCTCAAGAACAGCGAACTCGAGAAAACCAGACAGGTTTTAGACCTGTACGAGGGTGTCAACCATATTTTCACCCTTCGACAGCTTTCGGAATAAAGGTATAGCTACCAGCGGCCAACATTTACCATGTTTCTTAACACTAAGGTGGCATTCGACTCTATAGACTGTGAGATGTTGTGACACCGTCCGACTGTAAAGGGATTACCGAGACAGTATATAACGCTTATCAAACTCTTTATTCGTACTCACACAACCGTGTAAGAGCTTATGAAGAGTTCTCATCGCAATCGACAATAACTAGTAGTGTCTGCCAGGTATGTTCACTATCATAATTCTTATTTACCTTCGTCATAGACGTATTAATAGACATAACCTTAGGTGCATCTGACTTCAAAATGACTGACTTACTTCCTGGAGACCACCTGGTTAACTTAGAGTATACAGACGATATTGTTTTGGTGGGTGAAGACGCTGACAAAATGCAAGGTCTTCTGCATGCGTCGAACAGAAATCTGATCCGTTTACCTGTCACCTGCCAAATGTAAGACGATGCTCCACAACAGGTCTGCTGCAAGTACTCCTCGTTGAATGATAGGCAGTGAAGTGGTGGAATTTGTCGACCACTTCACCTACTTAGGAAGTTGCATCATCCCGAATGGGTTGATTGCTAACGAGATCTCAGCTGGGAAACTGAAGGTCCGTTTGGCATTTGCCAACTTGCATCATTTGTGGCACCGATTGGCGAGATATCTGACTATCTATCAAAGGAAGAGTATAGAGCACTGTAGTCCATTCTGTCTTGCTACTCGGCTGAGACATAGTGACCACTCAGTCCTGATCACAAATGTTTTCGTAGTACTGCTCGAGTTTTGTGGAATTACTGTGATGAGGTCAGGCGAAGGGTACTAGACAAGACAGGCGAGTCAATTGATGAGGCTGTGAACCTTCATCGACTGAGGTGGCTCACACATGTGCTAAGCATGCCGATCCATCAATTACCTCAGCATGCCATGCTAGGGGAAGTTGGATTAGGTTAGGAGAGGGTCAAGGGTGACCAGACCAAGATACGGCACCAGTCAATGACGTCTCTTATTGTTGTTTTGAGCAGTGTGGGAAGATATGGACTACTTGGTTTAGGGTCCCCGACACGAAATGAATCAGTGGTTTAGAACTCTTGGTGACATGGTTGAAAACCGATCACAATGGTGCAGACGTAGTCACTCCTTGACATCTTCTAGAGCTTGAATATTCGCACTAACCTTTATCTTGAGATTGTTTATTCTCTCTACCTGTGTTTTGTGTACCATTGTGAAGTGTGGCAACTTGAACCAATGCATTCGTGTGCGACGTTCCACGTTGCTTTTATCTGTCTGTCTGAATAAAGTTTGGTTTTTTACTTGGTAGAAATTTCAGTTTCAAGTAATCTTATTGTGTTGCTCATTTCAGCACGACCATTCTGATGACCATCATAAGGTTAAGTGAGATTATTACCACACATTTACGCATGAGCGGAGTCAAAACACGCACTTCAAAACGAGTAGTGGTCCTGTGTACAGTTACACCGCCGACAACTGATTATAATATGAACAAGTTTATTTCAGATTTAAGTGGTGTGTGAAAGACTTCAAGCAAAACATCGGTAATGGTTGTCCCAGAAATTAGTACTGGTTAGAAGTAGGTTGTAATCTGAGCGGAAATGCACACTAACCAATCCGTCAGGAACTGGTCTCTCTCTTAGCCACCTGGTCAACTCTCCTCAAAACAGGATGATACTACCTTGCTGATGAAGTGGAGTTCGGATAGAATGTAGTCAAAGCATTCTAGGCCACTACCCACGGAGGTAAAAGCTTTTGACCTCTGATATCTTAGTTATACTGTTTTGTGGTCATGATGACATTTTTGGACGCTTTAGTGCTTTAGTGCACTGATAACTAACCACCGTTATGAATAGCGGAATACACTACAGGAAACTTCAAAAGAGTCGAAAATAGAATTATTTTTTGGTTATACGCATACATCATTGATGTATATACCTTTGATACTGGGTGACAATTGAAGGTGAAATGAAAATTTGGACCACGGAGAGAGTCGAACCAGTGAAATTCACAACAAAAGATATTTCATGCTTTTACTTTTTGCATCATATGACTGAATAACTCTGATGAAGGAAACGATAGGAATTCAAATTATGCACAAAAATGAACACATTCCAACGAATATACACTTTTTCAAGGACTGAGATTCACACATACTAGAAAACCCTTAGGGTGAAACCATCAATTATTCGGTTATCACACCATTCTCGGCTTAATCCAAGTATAAAAAGAAACTAGTTTATCGTCCAGCTTCTATCATATTGTAAACGGTTGATAAAACAACTGGTGAATTATTTATTAACCTGGTTATTGTGATTGCTAACCGGCTAGATTTGTTCAAGATCGTTTTCAACAAAGCACTAGGAAAGCAAACAAAGCTCAAACTACATATCCTTCATGTTAGAAAGAAAATCATAGTATTAGAAGAATATATCGTTTTGAATTCTATTTAAGATGATAACAGTGTAAAGTTGGTTATTCCGTTAAATCCCTGAATAATACCAAAATGCGAAAATATATCCAAAAGAAGTATTTCATTATATAAGGTGAGATTTTGTGCTCATGAGTATATATTCAATCATAGTTTATCACAATGAACACAAATATACAACACAGTAATTAATTGCTTAGAAATTGTATCCAGGGAAGCTAAAGTAAAATGGGTTAAGCACTCAACTATTGGTCGCTAAATTATTACTTCAAACTAATCTTATATGTTCACCCCAGGGCATTCAGATAATACAGTAAGCTTGTATATTAGGCTTGGTTCAGTTTACTACACTGATCTGCTTCCGTTTCAGAGTATTTGAAGAGATCAGTGATAGGTATGAGTATCAATCGGAAAATGTACACTTAGTGAGATGCAAGTACATCCTTCCACTTATAAATCCTTCAATAAAACCATAGAATATAAACTTATCATGTCAGACTTGTAGGGTGATAAAAAGGAGTTCGGACTAAAAACGAATGCTTCAGGATTGGAGCTAACTAAACTAAACCAATTATTTACGAAAATAAAACAAACTACGAACACAATCAAACAATGAAAAGGCAAAAATGTGACATTGTTTATAGTTGTTAGCTCAAGTATCATATAATGATGATGATGATAATAATAATAATAATAATAATAATAATAATAATAATAATAATAATAATAATAATAATAATAAAGAAAAACAATAATATGGACTATTCCTTCAAGAAAAGCAATACAAACGAATAAGAAACTTTAAAAAAAACACTTACTATATATTACAGCATTTTTTTTTTGAAACAGAAAATAACGGGGAATTATCAGTACTATTATTTATTCATTTATTTATTTATCATAACTGACTACAGAAACAGTAGTAACAGTTGTGATAATACCATTAACTTGGATATGCCTACGGACACATTCACAATAAATTAGTGACGTAGAACATATGTTAAAACGACATATTAGCGAAGTCATACTCTCACCCTGAAAACCACCTTGATTAATACTAACATAAATGACACGATATTGTCCCAAAATCAGGTATCGTACACTATTCATTCATAAAAATAATTACTATTATCAATAAGGAATAATCGTAACAGAAAAGTGTGTGGTTTTCCATAACAAATTTAGAGGATAGTATCCTTACAAAAAAAAAGTCTTCCAGTGGAGCATTTTTTGACTCCTAATGTTGAGCCAAGTTCGTGTTCTACACAAAATTGAAATAAGTTTGAGAAAAAAATAGTAAACACTATGCAGAAATGATGGAAAGTTACTTCGTAAGTGTTAACAATAGGAATTAACATCACAAGTAACATCGAAATCGAAATGCACTCAGCAGCCTTGGGCATTCTCATGCAGTAGGCAATGAACCACACTTATTGCGTGAGGGATAATGATACTACCAAGCTGCCTAAACCTTGGTAGATGGAGCAGGGTTTGAACCAGTGGCCCATTGACTGAAAGTCATCCCCCTAAACCTATGAGACGAATCTTCATTGTACAACATAAATTACGAAACAAGGGATTATCAGTGATCAGGAGCAGTTTTGGAGTAAGGGCACATGATTTCATGAGCGTGTATATTTAGTGTTAAAAGTAATACGCTATGCACTCTCAGACTAAAAAGTGATAGTTACATAGTGTCAGCATTAAATGAATATTATATCGAAATTAAGCACCATTTTGAAGGTGATTTTGTAGAAGAGATATCCGTTTGCGTTTAACACATATCCTGACTTTATACAATGGTCTTCTTTGGCTGCAAAACATGCCTCACCTCTTTGAGGTTCGATGCAGAATAACAATCGTGAAACATCTAAATAGAAGACATACTCCTGTGAGCAACCACTTATTGTGACTACCTGACACTAGAACAAACAGCCTATTTGGAATCAATTACCATAAGAAATAAAGTACTCAATAGGCTATATATATGCACTATGTGGAGTGCTAGTTCGAGAAAAAACTGAAATGAAGCGAAGTAACCAAGAAAACGTCCCCACAAGCAATGAGTTCCATCTATTGTATGAGGGCTTATATGCTACCTGGATACCCAGACCATCTGGTTGAGTTGAAGGCTTAGATCGATGAGATACAGCTCCACACTATTTAATCATATTCACATAGTGTTGAAGTAAGTATACCACAAACTGCACCGGGTGTAAAATGCTCTATTCTATAGATAAACTGTTCAAGGAAGGGTACACAAATCTCACAAGCCTTGAGTGTTTGAATAGCCAACCTCAATCACATAGAATGACATGTCCTGATCTCTGAAGAAATACAAGTAAGCTTAAGTTTGCAGATATTGCTTGCTGATGATTTCTACGACGCACAAAATCTAGATTCAAGGAATCTTGACGACCAACACTCAATTGTCGAGTACTTTATCCTCTTGCAAAGGTTCAAGGGGAATGTTTATATTAACGTACTTTCTAGGAAAAAACAATTCCAAGTTCAGAAGTATGAAATCTTTAACCAATCATTACTTGTGTGCATCCCGCTTTCCACAATAATTAGTCTACAGCTAATATTAAGTTGATAAGTTGTAAGAAAAAGTGAATGCAAAGAAAAGTAGAGTTATTTTGTAAAATTTATGGTTCAAATAAACAGTAACGCAACTCGACCAGATACGAGATTGTGTACTAGATTATGAGTCATACTTGATATGTGACGGTCTATGATACTACTCACTTCCCAAGGTCAAAGTAAGTGCAGCTGGATTTGGACCATAAACTCACTATTTAAACGTTCAAATCCATGTAATAACAAGACTATGATGAAAACCTGATCAATAACAGAGGTGCTAAAAGTGATAACCTTTGTTTTGCCGACTAGCATATTTATTTTGAGACTTTGAGCAGCACTGTTAAAGAATGACCAAACAATGAACTCTTTTTAAGCCTCCAGAAAATGAATATTATCAGATGAAACCGACTCTTAATGATTCCTCCACAGTCATGTTACACCTGTAACGACTTACAATAATGAGACGACATTATTTATTTAGCTGTATGCAACGAAACAACAGATTACCAAATGGTAATTATAATGGCCAACGAATTTTGGAGTAAGTAAAAAGGTCAAATCTATTACTTGTCGTTATTTAACACTACCAGCAGTCAAATCAACATTATCTTGCCTGTTCGTAAAACACTAAACTGTAATTTCATTTCTCCAACACTAGTCAAACATGAAAATGTGGTATTTGTGCCTAAAATGTTTTTCAGTATGAAAGGCATCCTTGTAGTAGTGTCCAGGCGAATAGGAGGAAGCAGTAACGCCAAACAATAAACGAAACGAAGAATGGTGTGCCTAGGAAGATATCTGAAGGTAAATAAAGACACACACAGAACGATTACTGCCACATCTTGAGTAATAATCACTAACACAAGAAGTAAACCAGACACCGATAGATGAACCAATCTAGGACCTGGAAAAAAGTGTTCGTCTCAAGCTAACAAATTTCGCAACATTACAGAAAGAATAGATGGAAAAAAGTAGGGTGATATTCGAATTAACGAAATAGATGTGAATGTTTATACCGTGCACCGGTGATGCTTTGATGGTACTGACAACCCAACTACCAACAACAACGATTCATAAATACACAGTATGCTAGGGTTGTGTTACGCAACATACGATGCTCGAAATAGAAATACTGAAATCTTATAATCTTCACAGATAGAAAAAGCCGAGGAAAACTTTCTGTTATCATGGTTAAGCTGCATTGTTAGCTACTATCTCGGAGTAGTGGTTGGGCCTGCGTTCACCGCAATAACTCATCTGAACTATACTGATTGGAATACTTTTGCTTGAAGTGCTAACATATGAGGAAGGTCAGATGACAAACGATGAGACTAAACGCAGTTAACTTCATAATCTTACAATCAAAATGAGATAAAATACTGAGGTTAGAGGGTAAAAAAATATTGTCGGGTATTCGGAGAGTGGTAGTAGTGAGGTGGATCAAGACGGTAGTCAGTTGATACTGCCGTTATTTTTCCAGGAGTTAGGTGAGATGGATACTAAATGTAACACTCTCCCCTTTGAGCCTTGGGATTTATGCTACTGATAGTAAGGGTTTTCAAAGTATGAGTCAGATAGAATTCAATCTAAATCTAAGACCTCCACGAAGACTGTGTGTGACAGGTATCAAGCAAATATACATCGAACTCTGTGGTCATGGTCACCAAATTGCCGTGAAATGAACACAGGTAGGATGACTACGATCATTCTGTCAAAATGCCTTCGTACGGCTTGTAATCATAACCTCCGCCTCGGAAACCACAATTGTTACCTTCACGTGGTTTCAAATGTTTCCACACAATTTCGAGACCAAAAGCGAACATCTACAGCTATAATAGAGTTGGAGTGCACAGAGATTACACCTGGCGGAGTTGGAAAACACTGATTCCAAACTAGTGATGTACATCAACCCCCATCCAGAAGAGAGGAATAGTGTATGATCCAATAGTGGTCACTGGCAACCGTGATAATGTAGTACTTCACGTTACTCCGGTGTCTTGTGGATCAGATGCCAAGTCAAAAATTCGGAGAATGGTCCCTTAAGATAACCACCTCCTTCAGTTCAGGTGACCGGGTGGTATCATAGTGTAAATAAAATTTATGAATCAACATTTAGCATGAAAACTTCCAAGTACCCACTGTCTTCGTTTGAGAAAAAAAATTAACTGAGTGACGAACATTCCACTCAATCATTCAATTTGTCTTTTGACCGTTGTCTGAGTCGCTAAACTGTTGCTTCCGGGAAGTTTTTCTTTAATTTGATATCTAACACCCTAAGCTGGCCACGTTTAACGGTAACATTTTGATGCAGATCTGACAACGGACTCTGGGAAGCGTTGCTACTAATGTATGCTCCACCTCAAAGACCAGTGTGCAAGATCCCAGTGCAGTGTTTCGAGTGACTTCTGCATCTGGATGTTTGCCATGCGAATATTTGGAGAAATTGTGGCATCAGCAGCTGGCCTTGCTGATGCTGAGACTACACCTAGTATTAGAGTCGAAGCTGCGCCAGTCGATTAGATTCCCGCCGTTTGTCTGCTTCATATTGAGCTATAAAATTCGATAAGTGATAAATAACTGGTGCCTGAAACGATGTCTCTTCGTCATCTCTACCTGTGCCCCAGCTAACTGCAGCTTGGATGAGTTATATAGCCAACTGAGTCACACTTACCAGCTGAGTTCAACAGATATCATGGTGGCAGTTAGAGACTTGAATGAACAAGTTGGATTTCTAGATCCAGAGAAGAGTCGTTTATTTGGGCGATGGGGTTTAGTCGATTGTCAGTTTGATAAAGAGAAATGTTTTCTGCAGCCTTGTGCAGATCAAGACCTTTTATTTACCATCAACTGTCGACGAATCAATCGCCGTTGTTCTACCTAGTGTCTTCCCTTCACCACTCAAGGATGAACTTAAATAGAACATGTTACAACCACCAACAGATTATTATATTATTTTATTATTAGTCTCTTGGGTTCCTAGTGGAACATAGGGCTTCAGTAGCACGTCTCCAGTGACCTCTGTTCTCTGAGATCTTTTGAACCTGGTCCCACGACAGCCCACAAGCTCTCATTTCCTCCTCGCACGACCTCCTCCACGTCACCCTCGGACGTCCAACTCGTCGCTGCCCATGGGGATTCCACTCGAGGGCCTCACGCGTGATGTCCCCAGTCGGCCTTCTCAGTGCATGCCCAATCCATCTCCACCACCTCCTGCATATTTGTTGCGGGATAGGTTCTTGGTTGGTTTGTTCCCAGAGCTCCTTGTTGCTTATTCTTCCTGGCAATCCATCTGATCTTCAGTAGGGAGCCAGCGTAGGCAGTTGTTGATGAATATCTGTGGTTTATTGGAAATCCCTTTCGCAACGCACCAAGTCTCTGAACCATACAGAAGCACTGACTTGGCTGGGTTCGTGTTGAAAATCCGCATCTTGTTCACACTTTATGCTGAGTGCAGAAGATCTCCACACTGGTTTCAGGCTAATGAACGCCTGTCTTGCTGTATTTCCGATCCTGACTTTGACATCCTCGTCTGTCCCGCCTGTAGTTGAAACAGTGCTGCCTAGATAGGTGAAGGAGGCTACTTCCTTTAAGTTTCTCGCATTCATGGTGACTGAAGTTTGTTGTTGTTGGCGGTGTTGTTGGTTGGGTATCTTCATCACCTCTGTCTTCTCTTCATTCACTTGAAGTCCCGTTTTCGCTGCTCTGCCACTTTCCCCAACTTGTTAGTTTTCGCCTGTAGATCTTCAAGTTTGTGTGACATCAGACACAAGTCATCGGCGAAATCCAAGTCTTCTAGGTTCTTTTCCGTCGTCCAGTGTATCCCCCTCTTTTCACAGCTCCCCACTGTTTGCTGCATGATCCAGTCCACCACAATCAGGAATATCATGGGGGATAGTAGGCAACCTTGTTTCACTCCTGTCTTCACTTCACTGCAAAAGCATCACTGAGCATCCCATTGTGAATTACTTGGCTGGCATGTGGCATCTTCATATAGTTGTTGAATGAGGTTGATAAAGGTTTGCGGTACTGCGTAGTAATGAAGCAGTTTCCAAATTACCTCTCGGTCGACGCTGTCAAAGGCCTTCTCAAAGTCGATAAAGTTGAGGTGGAGAGCTGATTGCTATTCTATACTCTGTTCTATGATGATGCACAGTGTGGCGTTGCAATTTGGTCTGCACATGATTTGTACTTCCTGAATCCAGCCTGCCTGTTCCGGTAGTAGTTTTGAATCCAGTGCATCCTTTAGCCTCTCCAGGATGATGCGGCTTAATATTTTGCTTGCTCTGGGTGGACAGGAGAGTGATTCCGCGCCAGTTCTTGCAAACACTGAGGTCTCCCTTCTTCAGCAGTTTGACAAGGTAACCCTTCTTCCAATCACTAGCCAGGTACCTTCTCTTCCTTCTACACTTTCTGTACTAGTGGTGTGAGCATGTCCGCTGTTGTCTCTGTGCCTGTTCTCAGTGCTTCTGGTGGGATCCCATCTGGTCCTGCTGCTTTCCCACATTTCAGTAGCTTTATGGCGTTCAGGACTTCAACTTTTGTTGGAGGATTTATGTTCACTTGTAGTTCTGTGGCTGGGCTGTAGGTGGTATTTCTGGACGAAGTGCAGGTGGTGGTGGTGGTCGATTCAAGAGCTTCTTGAAGTGGTCGGCCCATTGTTTCCTCTGTTTCTCTTCTTTCCTAATTAAATTTCCTTCTTCATCTTTTATTGGTTTCATCTGTGTTGATCTCTTCCCTGATAGCAACCTGGTTATTTGATACAATGTTTTCAGGCCTCTGTCTCTCCTACCTGCAGCCTGTTCTGCTTCACTTGCCAGTGTTTCATAGAAGTATCTTTTGTCTTTCCGTGCACTCTTCTTTACTTCTTTCTCCAGTGTTTTATACATTGTACTCAGTTCCTCTTGTCGTTGAGCATCCATGCACTGGTTCATCTTCTGCTTCGCCATCCTCCTCTCCTCTATCAGCTTCCAGGTATCCGTCGAGATCCATTCCTTGTCTTCTTTCTTCTTCCTTCCTAATACGGCTGTGCAGGTTTCTTTCCACATCTCTTTCAAAGACTTACAGTGTTCATCCACACAGGTTTCTTCAGGGATGTTCCTCGATATCTCCCATTTTGTCTTGATGGCTGCCTTGAAGATCTCCTTTGTAGTTTCATCCTTCAGTTGTCGAGTGTTGTACTTGAACTGCGGTCTATCACCAGCTTCCTTGAAGACTTTTAACTTGATTTGGAAGGTTCCTTGCACTAGATAGTGGTCTGAACCTGCATCTGCTCCTCTTCTTGACCTTGTGTTAAGTAGACTGCTTCTCCATTTTCTTGAGATTGAGATAAAGTCGATTTAATTTTTAGTGTGTCCATCTGGTGAAATCCATGTCGCTTTGTGAATATCCTTGTGCTTGAACATACTGCCTCGCTCCAATCACCAAATCGTTGAATGCACAGAATTCTGCAAACAATTCTCCATTCTCGTTCATCACCTCATCGAGCGCTTCTCGACCCATGGTTAGTTCTCTTCTTGTGTTGTCCCCTCCCAGTTTGGCATTCATGTCACCTCACCCACTATAATTTTGATATCGCCAACTGGCGTCTTGTCCAGTGGTGATTGAAGTTGTCTGTAGAATTCCTCCTTTTTCTCTTGCTCTGCATTATTTGTAGGTGCATAGCATTGTATGGTTGTAACCTTCCTTCCTTTTGAGTTGAACCTTGCTGTCATGATCCTGATGCTGGAGGAAATTGGTTCCCACTGCATTAGAGACAGCCTTCGATGCTGTTGGGGACATCATGATAGCCACTCCATAACTCAGTGTGCTCGTGGTTGTCGTCTAGGTGACAGTGTCGGAGTAGATGATCGATTCTCCAGTTGACAGTTTGGAGACTCCACTCCCATTCCATCTGCTCTCGCAAATCCCAAGCACTTCAATGTGATACCTTCTCATCTCTTTTGCAATCTGGGCTGCCTTGCTGGGTTCAAACATCGTACGGACATTCCATGTCCCCACGTTTACTTTCGCTTTCATCGAGAGAAGACACATCGGCCAATTGGCTTCCCGAAGGCTTTCACCAACTGGCGTCATTTCTTCTCTCCGATTCCAGCGAGGAATAATCTTGTTTTTATTTTTTATATTTTGTTTGTGCTTTGAAGTTTCTTTAGCGGTTAGATTTGTTTTACGGGGTAGGGTTGCTAGCCCTATGTCCAACCTTCCCTCTTTACCCAGGCTTAGGACCGGCTAGTAACTAGTGAACTAGTTAACCAGGCGTACCTGAATTCAGGGCTACCACACTACAGTAGCTTTCTGGACGATGACCACGTTTCCGTATGTACTAAGTGTATCATACATCCGTCGGTCATCAAAATAACCGCCCTAAACGGCTCGACATAGGCTAACTGTTCACACCTAGTATTGCAACTAAATACTACACAAAGCTACATTCAAGGTTAGCTGCCGAACGTCCAGAAGGTATGGATAAGCATTGGCTGCACTTATAAGAAGCCATGAAAAAGGGCAGGTAAGCCACTTTTGGCTTCACTGAAGGTTCCGCAAATAAACACAGGACCTCTGCGAGCTTCTCGCAGCTTTCTATGTTCATCGTTGTATGCCAGGAATCAGCAAATAAATAATATGTGTAAGTCCCTTTCACAACAGGTCAAATAACTTTTTACAAGGGTGACGACGCCCACTCACCAGAACGTATGAGCAAGATGGAATCAACAGTTGCATCTGGCAATAGTTGGTGGTTGTCCCAGCTCATCTGAGCCACTGGTAGTAAGAAGCATGGTGTCTGAGAGACGTTCAGTAAAGCAGATGGTACACCGATTACTAAATTTGCTGGACACTTGGAAAGCTGGGTAGAACATTTAGGAAAAAGGTTTAGATGAACGACTGCTCCAGCAACATCAACCTCAATGTTATGTGGTCCATCGTCAGTTAACAGTGACTCGCCTAATGAACCGGCGGTCTGTAAGGAACTCCAAATTCTAAAGCATCATAAGACACTCGCTTCAGACAACCTCCCCTCAGTCCTTTCAAAGGTGAGACTGTAGTCAACAGAATGACTGAACTTTTAGGCGGTGATGTATCTCAGAATGAGAATTTACCATTACTTTGGAATAAAGCTTATGTCGTACCCAACTCAAAAAAGTGTCTACCTAACGTGTCTGATAATCATCGGAGTAACAGTCTACTACAGACAGCGTCTAAAGTATTGGCTGTTATCATGCTTCCCAAGCTGCCCAAAACGTGTGAAAACCTGATCCGTGAGCAGATCAGGTTTCGGTCAAGTCCCGATTCCACTAATCACGTGTTCATCCTCCATCACATGCCTGAACTACACCACACATATAGCAAGACAACAACCGTTGTATTCCTCAACATACTTCTACACATCAGGCAGAGTGAACGCCTACAGCCACCTATCTTCATTTTTCCAAACCAATGAGAGGTTTAGGCAAGGGTTGCTCAATTTCACTATTCCTCTGGAACTTCATCATCAATGACATTCTACAAATAGACAGCTCTAAAAGAAATCCATAGTGGTGGTATAAACCTGCTATTAAGTGGAAGAATTCGAACCACAGTATGTGAACGATATCGTTTCACTGTGCGATAACATACAGGTTACTCAAGTCGCACTTAGTCAATTAACCATAAGCCTCCGCAAGTACGGTATGTACTTTGCATCATCAAAGTACAAAGAACTTCTACAAGATTAGTAGGAGTTTGTACCTGTACTTACTTTTGGTGGTGAATCGCTGGGCGTTTTTTAAAAGTTTGTGTACCTAGGTGGTCTTCATCAGTGCTCACGAAGGTATAACTGACGGAATTTCCATCCGTATATCGACAGATACAGTAGCATACATAAATCTGGATTACCTTCGGCCCCGACGAGACGTCAACCTTGCTGTAAAACGTCGGTTATACAACACATAGGTGCAGGTTGTTCTGTCCTACGCCTGTGAAACCTGGCCTCTCCAAGCTGGCGATGTTCAACAACTTAGTATGTTTGACCACTGTTGTCTCTTCAGGACTGCTCATATCTGGTGGAAACACCATATAAGTAATTAGGGTGAGAAGGCGTGTTTAGGCGCGAAGGAAATTACTGCTTATTAACTGTGGAAATCTTAAAATACCGGCTCCGGTGGCTCTGACATGTGCTAGACATACCGAACAAGCGGCTCACACATTGTTCACTGTTCGTTTGCTCTGGGACTAGCTGGAAGAATCAGAGTGATGGCCAGTTCATGACGTAGTGCTGTGGAATGGAAGATAACTGTGTTGGACTAGCATTTGCAGGAGCCTCACGACTCCTTAGATGGAGTGCGAGACACTATGCAACTCACTGGTTCCAGACAACAGCTGACATGGATGTAGAATCGAAACCAGTGGCGGCCATGCTGTACTTTCTTCGTTTCTTATATTGCTGGGAAACAAAACGAAAGCAGTAAGTGCTTCTCTGAAGGTACTTTTGGGACGACTTTTTTAATAACCTACGTCTGCTTTTGCTTTCATTCTGGCTTCCGTTTCATATCTTCATTCTCTAGTTTAATTATTGTTTACGGCGCACCTCTTGGTGACCATGAGTCAAGTCTGCACTAATATATATATATATATATATATATATATATATATATATATATATATATATACATGCTTTCAGTGAGATAAAACCATGTTTGCTAACTCACTTTTTGAAGGTACCTTAAGTAACCTTTCAGTATGTGTGAACGGGAGACATCAATTGTCCCTACACCTCCATCAGTAATCAAATTTTTTTCTAAACACCAATAACGTTTTACTTTTTTGCCCTCTATATTTTCTTTATACTTCTATGTTAATGATCATAAATAATTCTAAACTTAAGGCTCTGCAGCCAATAATAATTATTCAAGATTAGAGAACAGAACTTTTGTTCTACTGAAACCGAACTCTAAACTACATAACAGCTTTAAAGGTTAGCATTTTTTGCGAAATCAGACCTTACCTTACTAACCGAAAGCCCGGCATCGATAGCCATGGATTAACCCTTCGTTTGTACGACATCCATAAAGTGTGGTTATCTGCTTGATTACACCACACAACTATTGTAGTGATTCTGAGAAACTTTTTCTTCGAGTATATTAGAACTCTCAAGCTTTTAGGTGTATGCATAGGCAGTCGTATAAGACCAGGTCCGATGCTCAACGGTATCCTAATTGAGTTTCTACATGCAACGTTTGATTGCATGGTGCAGTAAAGACAACAAAATATGGTAACAAACGATGTCTTTTGACAATCTGTCTATGCATCTACTAAATGAAGTCAAAACAGTGAGAAATGAGTTTTAGGGGAAAATATATCACCTCCAGAAATCATAAATTCTGATTTGTTCGTCACACAAGATGACTTTAGTGCAAAGGTAGGGAAGCATAACAAAGCAGAAAGGTACTTAGGTGGTACTTTCGGAATCTCACTTGAGTGATGCGGTTATCGCAATCACTTGCTAAAACTGAGCTCAGATAATTACCTATTCCTAGTTAGTACAAATAGAAAAAATGAAGAACGACCTTGTACGATTAGAAAACTAAACGAGCTCAGCAGGTTCATAGGAGTTAATACATGCGTTTGAACGCTTCAACGTAGACAGAGATTATAAAGAAGGATGAAGCGAACTTATATGTCTATGCGTTGTGGCAAGCAGGAAAAGCTAGAGGTGGGGAGAGCACGGAATGACAATATGATACAGTTGTGTAAACTTATTACAGAAACCGATGAAACCATCTACGATTAAGGAAATTATAGCGGTGTAGTATCAGACTGCGATCCGATTATGGACAGAAAAACAAAATAAATGAAGAACCTCGCACACAAGTGCATCGGTTTACATCGTCACACTTGACAGCAACATACAAAGAACAGGTCGATCGACAAAACACTGGTATCAAAATAGACAAATGTATGGGAGAAGGAATTTGAATATAAGGTTGGTGAAAATGTTCAAGTGTTAGAAGACGTCAAAGTGTAAATACATCTGTGACCAACTATCAGTCACGTCACCAAGAATTTTAAACGAATGACTTCTATCGTCTCGAGGACCCCAGTCAGGTAGTTTACACTTGCCTACATAGACCAGACTAACAGTCAGAGAACTCATTACCTACACCAGATTCGGGTCTGACCATCCTGAGTCTTCCATCGTAGTTCAACTTGGGCTGGCATTGCACATCGGGGCAGGAGGCGGTTAGAAATGCGCAACATGTGTCCAAGACAACTAAACTGATGAATATTAACAACTTCATTGACTGATTTGCCTTTCTTGCCTAGTAATGTTTGCCTAACCGAAGCATTGGTCACATGGTGATTCCAGCTAACATAAAAAATGCCAGGAAAATAACTGTGTTCGGAAGCCTGTAATCCCTTGATATTTACTTTCAACAATTATGCCTCATAACTATATAATAGAACAGAGGGGCTGCAGCGCAGTATTTTCATTATTACACAGGTCGGATATATCTCGCCAGTCAGTGACAGATGAAACGCCAGCTGGCAAATGCCAAACGAGTCTTCTGTGTGTGGGCTGAAATTTAGTCAGTACCCAGCCCATTGGGCTGATACAACTTCCCAAGTAGGTGGAGTGGTTGATGCATCCTACCGCTTCACTTCATTGGACTGAGAGAGGTTTCAGACCAACTCTGAAGCATCATCTTACATTTGAAAGGTGACAGCTAGACGTATCCCAAACATACCCAGCTTTCTCCCCAAAGCATTCACAGGCCCCAGTATTTTGTAAGGGTCTCCATTTAGCATGACAATGTCGTTTACGTCCTCCAAGTCAACCAGTAGAACAATTCCTGTGAAGCCAGACGTAAATAGGGGTATGTTCGCTAGTACGTCTATAACGAAGTTAAGTAGGAAAGGTGACCGTAGGCGTGCCAGGTGGACACCGCTAGTCGTTGTCAATTCACATGACGACCCTTCATTATCCCTAACACGACTGCGTGAGTACGAGTAGAGGGCCGTGATAAGTATTATATACTTGCTCGGTACTCCCTTCAGATATTGCCACATGTCACGGTCTACAGAGTCAAATGCCGAATTCCGGTAGAGAAATATGGCAAGTGTCGGGCACTAGCCGGTAAGTATGCCTGTGTTCCAGGACAAGTCGAAGGGTGAAAATATGATCGATGCACCCTCATCCAGGCTTGAAACCTGTCTGGTTTTCTTGAGTTTGCTGTTCTCAAGGTCCAGTTAGATGTCGGATAACTATGAACCGAAGGATCTTCAACAGGGTGTTAGTTAAACTGATTCCTCCATAGTTTTCACGAGAAGACTTCTGTCCTTTTTTACACACTGGGTGATCAGTGAAGTGGACCAGTCTGACTGCACTACCTCTAATTCTTATATAATACCTAGTGCCTCCTTTACTCTACTCAGTAATTTTCATCTCCGTCCTTAAAATCGTCATGCGGCAAACCGTCAGGTTCTGCCGCTTTGCATAGTTTACGAACTGAAACTTCTCAAATTCGAAGAGATTTGGGAGACCAACATCTACGTCTCACTTGCAGGAGAATGACAGTAGACCCTGACAAGCTAAAACCAGGATCACTGAAGAATATAACTGGTGCACACAAGTCAAATGTGATAAACGTTGAGGCAGTTGACTTCCAGTCACCTGGTTATGGGTTCAAACGACACTTCCTTGACCAAGGTTCGCGCAACCAGGTAGTATTGACAACCCTTACAACAAGCATGTTTAATTGTCCAGTGTACGAACCTGCTATGAATGAGAACGCAAGTATGGGAAGACTGTTGAATTTGCTTATCAGCAACAGTGGAGAACTGGCGCAAGATGGTTACCACAAGCAAACATCAATGCCAAACCTGGCACAATAGCGTACCGTTTTAAGTTATCATACTTCCCATCAGTATGCAAAGCAATGGATGAAGAAAAAATGGAATAAAAACAGACAAATGTGCATGAGAGAGAAAATAAATAGACAAAAGCCAGGGAAAATAGTTGAAATTTCAAAGATCCGCACAGTACAATAGATTTCAAGCCACATCAGAAACAGTTAGTTCATGACTTTTAGGACGAATATAATACTCCTTATTTACACCAAAAGTATTTAAAGACATCCCAAGACTACTGTAAAATGAAGTGCCAACTGGAATAGCTGATACGGGTTTTATGGACGCCGAAGATGTCACAACACTTCACCTAAGTATGTCCAGGAAACTAAAGCGAAAGTTAGGTCAGTATTTGTTAAGGCGAAGTTCATCAAACAAATGTTCATCACTTACAACTTATTCAAGACCTCAATTTTGACGCTTCTAAAGATTCATGCGAGTTGTATCCTCATATTACTAACACTATCAGAAATCATGGGGTGAACTTTAACCTTGTTGTTTATATTGCGATGTTGATCTGAATTTCCGACATACTAAAAGTAAGCCATCATTAGTTAAGTCTATAAAACTGCTCTTAATAGGTGAAGCAAGTGTCCAAAAAACCAAGGATGTCGTTCATGATGTTTACAACATCCGGACTCTTCGCTCAATAGAAGTGCTCAGCGTATTTCAACCCACCTGAAGAATCTTTGGAGTATTCGTACCTTACATGAACAGGCCATAAACATCTTAGGTGCATTCGACCCTCAACCTGAGAATGATGTACGAAAAATGACCTTTAGGATATGATTTACTTGAGATTAGTCAATCACTTACTGATGATAAGGAAGGTTTGGATCTAGCTGCCTTAGTTTTACAGACTCATTACCAAAACGTGTCTACACACCTGATTAGTTACTTCTACATATAAACCGGAAAAGCATATACAGATGGGCTTAAACGCATTATTTGATTAACGGTAAGAACTTATAAATAAATACCTACAGAAAAACGAATACATTCCTTATACAGTGGCACATTTATCACACTTGCATTTCTGACCTTATGTAAGTTACGCTCAGTCAATTCGATATTTCATGAGTAAGGTAAACAACTATAAATACATAATTACTTACTGTGCCAAACAGCGTTTTCTGATGTTGTTGATAATCACTGCTAATAGGGAAAGGACCAGTCCTGGACCCATATTTTTCAGAGATGAAAACATTAGAGCTCGGTGCTGAAGAAGTAGGACATAAAGACGAATCTAAAACTTCATTTGTATGCATCCCAAAGGTAAATTGGTTCTAGCTGACCAGTCAGAAGGATTATGTGTGTTTACCTCAGAGTAACCAGAGGACTGACGATACAGCTGATTAATTAGTTGGTTTAAGTCAAACACAGATGTCGGAAATTTGGTTAGAGATTTATCATACACTGCAGTTGAACCATTAGTATTCACACTTGGTGGAGGATTGAAGACTGAAGTATATACGTTGGTCATAAACTGACTAGAGTTATGAGGTATTGATTCATCTTTTACCCGGTTACTAATATCAGGTAGGAGTGCAGGGGGAGATGAGTAGAAACTGTCTGAATACATTGCGGTTATGTGATCAGATACCTTTTTAACCTGCATCCAGTTTTCGAAAGAAAGAGAGTTTGTTACTAATTTTCCGGTGGAGTCTGTAGGAGGTAAATTACATGGAAATGCAGATGATTGTAGCGAAGACTCGTTGTTTCCCTGCAAATGGTTATTGTTGTATCCAAAGTTTCCGGGACATGAGTAAGACAATTCTGGATAGCTTGCATTTAGCAAGTCAGTGGTAGATGATAGAAACTGGTTGTCGGTAGAATGATTATAGCCTTTTACAGCTTCCTCAAACCCAGGAGGTGGATAAAGACTAGTAAAATTATTGCAACTCACGTTAGTCGTTTTATTTGCATCATTATGGTTGCTCCTGTCATACATGAAGTTGGGATACCACGAATGTAGTTTTGTGGATTGTACAGAATCGAGGCCCATTGTAGTCTGAGAAAGTCTGACGTCCACGTTTGAGGACTGTGGTTTAACCGGATCTTCATTTGAACAATGAGAAGTTTCAATTGAATTCCCATTAGTGTAACACATACGATGACTAGACAGAGCATCAGATACATCAAGACGTGCCACTTCAGCAGCTAGCAGTTCAGCTAAACCTTGCTGCGATTCTCTAAATGGATCAAAATCAATATCTGCTGGTTCATCTCCTAAGAGTGGTTTAACACTAGATGGATTCACCGAAGTAGGTCGACACCAGGTACGATGGCAGTTATTACTATCCGTGCAAAGAGACTCTGTATGAGTGGATACTTGGTCAGATGGAGCAGATCGAGGCAATGAAATCTGATTTTGTGAAGAATGGTTATGTCGCATGTTAGTACTTTTGACGCCCACAACGTACGACTTGCTTGTATTTACTACTTCAGGTGTATTTTTAAAATGAAAAGTTCCAAATGAATTCTTTCCAAGTTTTCTAGCTGAATAATCTGATGAAGATGAATGATTCCAGCTATTTGACTTGCTGGAAGTACTATAGTTTAGTTTGGACCTATCAGTTAGTGGGGCATCAGAAACCGAGACACTCAGATGACTTTTATCAATATGTCTTAATTTACGAACCTCCCTAGTTGAGGCATTCCTTCCAGAATCAGCTGTGGTCTGGTCTGACGGTGATGAACATTGATCCAAAACCTGGAAATTTGAGTTTTCGACTGACAGCACAGGCGTATCTTCATATCTCCCTCGGCTGCGACCATTTGAATGGCTGCTTGACTCATTGGTATGAGATACAGCAACATCATTTGGACCTGATACTGAGGAATCGAGTGGACCTAAAACAGTTGTTTCTTCCTTTTGCGAATCAAGTACACATGAATTAGACTGGCAAAACTCCTGTAACAATTTGTTCATATATTCAGTATGTTTTCCAGCCTGCATTTCTTCTTTAGTAAAACTAGCGGCAGAATCACCCAATTCGTGCAAGTACATGCATTCCTTAAAACAAACAAGGGAAGTTTACAAAATATTTGGACTAAGTATCAATCTTGCAAATCAGCAACAAAACAAACACCAACCGATAAGAGAAAAGGAAGTCTATCGGTCAACATGTTAGAAACGATTTACAAGATACCTCACAACAACGGTATCAGTAGTTTCATCCTAAGGTGGCTAACATTTTATGAACACATGATAGTAGAATGTGACCATCTTTATCTAGCTTTGTACCAATGCATGGTCAGTTGACAAACAAATAACCTGTTGTATTGCAAGTAATACGAAGAAACTTAACAAGTGAGTAGAAATTTATGCACTAGGCAGTTGCAAATGTTGGTCCTCCAATTCTCCTTGAAGTTAAGAAGTCTGTTTGAAACTTGAAACGATGCAAAGCGGGAGAACCTGAAGGTTTGTCGGCAAAAGGTCTTGAGGATGCGGGTATAAAATTACTTTGTAGAGTGGCAGAAGCACTAGTTAGTGTATGAGAATCAGAGGTAGTCAAGTCAGACCAATTCAGATCGTCATTTACTTCAGTATTCCTTTGAGTATTTTAGTACTCGTTCTTAGTTTGTTTATTAAATGTATCACACAGAAAAACATTGTTGTGCAAACATCTCACTTGTTTTACTGTTTCTGATGAGTATTTAGGCTTCGATACGAAGGGCCAAATCTGGTATCTGCCAACTCACGGTATATCTTTAATGCTGGTGACACAACTGACTACCGATTCAAGGATGAGTATACCATGTTGCAGTCTGTTTTGTCCTACCATACGACGGAGACAGCCTTTGCAAGCAGATATGAATAAATATGTTTTCGACCAGACGTACTTTTGCAGCGTGATTCACATGGTGTAATCACCCTGTAACCTACACCGATGCTAGACGAAGGAAATTAAGTCGTTGAAGCTTAGGTGTGGCTTTCCTCTGTACTGCGTGTGCCCAGTTAAAGCCTACCTCGACATATGATGTTAACCGAAATAATACTGGGTTGAAAGTTTTAGTGACCAGACTAAGATATGGCAACAGTCCTTGAAGCTTTTGATTGTTGATCTGAGTCGTCCAACGAGGTTTAGAACGCTTGACTGGGATCCTCGAGGTGTTAAAAACCAATGACTGAGGGCTTGGTAACATCAGCGAGATCACAATAGTGTAGACATGGTTACTCTTTGAAGTCTAAAGTTTTAACATGACAACTAACCTTCATGTATTTCTTCTCTTCTCATTCCTTTCATACACCTGGTCTACCCTAACATCAATTTATACCCACTTCTTTACAGTTCTGTGAAGTGCGATAACTTGAACTGATGCACTTCTGATGAGATCGAGTCTTTGACTAGGTAATTAAAAACATATTACATAGGCGTTGAGATGGAACCAGACCACTTGAACCACAGTTGATGAAGCGGGGTTTAAACCCGTGATACGATGAAAATGGAATGCCAAAACTGATGAACAACCTTACAAGTAAACTGGCCAATGAAGCTAATAAATACTGTTAGATATCAATTCACACAAACACCAATTCACAGCAAGAAATCAACCTCTCTAGTCACAGAATGGTTATTTAACAGCTGGTACCTCTAGCAAGCACAAGTCCATAGCTGGTATCACAAACACACCCATAAATGCATTCGTCCCAGTAAGCATATATAGTGAATTGAATATTTGATAATAGCTACGATGGCATTTATCGACCTTTCGCGTTGAATAGGAAAACGTAGGTCAACAACATGTGAACTATTGCACTACCATTTTAAGGCTTACTATGTTAAAGGTGAAGCTAACTTAGATCACCACAAGAAAATCCAATGAAGAACTAAGTATAGCTCAAACTTTCTGAATGCAAACTCTAACGACTCTTGATGGGTATTTGGTGACTGCTTGATGCTTGTCATAACACACTAGAATAAAAACCTTTGATGCTGTAAAGCCTTTGACAGCCACCAGAGTTTACTTGGTTTTTACAAGTTCTCATCGATCACATCTAAAGAAATCAAGGTAATTGAATGTCATTAATATAACAACCTAGTATGGATCCATGCATTCAGATATGAACTACACTTACTGCATAGCGGCTCATTTTACTATCCGGTTGCCTAGATTGAAGTAGGAGTGACCTTTGAGACTGGTTTATCGCTTGAAATGAGAACACTTAAGACAAAAATCCACGTCTCCACTAAAAATATGTTTGCCACCAATAAGCATAGAGATCACAAGGTGTGAAATATGACTGCAACAAAGTATGTACGCTGAAAGAGAACCTAACAATTTCACTGACTGTTCAGTGGATGCTGACAACCTACTTCTCTACATAACTAGTCTTTTCACCACAAATGCATGTTCCTTGAACCAGAATTTACCCTCACACTGTAAACGCTGCTACTAGCCTAATTAGTGAGACGTATCATGTGTCCCGAAGTAAATATATTTTCCCAGTCCAAAGCATTCTATCGAAATATGATATTTGTGTGTAGTTTTGTAATCACTGTAGTCACTGACCTTCCAGCATACATGAGCTACAACAACTACATCCATCAGAACAGGTGAACATTCAAGTCAAAAAAAACCAAGTCGCCCAACTAACAGGAGGTATTTCCCCGACATCCCTGTGCAATTTCTTTCGCAATGTCAACAGATTATGTACAGTAGGCGTGGAACTTTTTTATCAACATGTACTGATGACAAAAGCCAGAGGCAGGGTATTAAAAGATGTCCAATAAGCCGAGAAAATAAGTGGCCTTTACATTGAAACGGAAGTATATTGCGAATGTGACTTTGAGTACGATGCTTTGACCATTTTATCAGGATTATAAGGGGACCTAACTAAAGGCGTTGGAAAACGTGTAACTGAAAACAAAACCTCAAAATAGACACGGAAGCGCTCTCTTCGGAGAATGCAAGAAGCAAGACTTACGTGCTTGGTACACTTTGTTCCTCTAAGAAACTGGCTGCAGTATTTTGTAGTTCCAAGGGAAACACGAATTGGCCTTCCATGCAGAGTACTCTGATTAAGATCTCTTATTGAGCGCATAGCATCTTCAGCTCGGTAGTACGTTATATATGCACTGAAACTGGGCTGGCCCTAATAATATGGACATAACAATAAACAATTATTGTAAACAGGTGTTTCTTTATGAGAAGTCAGGCAGAAATACTACTGAAATTTAAACCAACCTGTGGACCACCGAACGTTTGGTTTTGGTTAACCTCAACTTTGAATATTTTCCCATAACGACCAAAGTAATCTTGGCCCTTTAAGATTTCTTTGTCCTTGGAAATCCATGTGGGCAATCCAACTACAAAGATGAGGTTTGGCTGCACGACCCTGGATAATAATCATTTCCACGTGAAAACTGACACTACCTTAGTTCCGGAAGGATTTTCAGCATCTCGGGGTTCAGTTTCGTCTTTTTCATGTAGTCTTTACGTCTCCTGCTTGATCTGCAACGAGATTCTCTAGAAGGGAAATAGACTTAACAAGCAACACTTACTCAGCTTCCGAGATAGGTTTGTAGGAAGCTGGTTTCTCTGAATTATATTCCTAAACTACACTATACATACTGCTATATCCTACCTTCCGACAAGCCGGACATAGTCCATTTTCCTCATTAATAATCTTAGCCCAACAGAACCGGCAAACCTAGTTCATACAGGAAGAGAAATTTTACATTTGCTTACCTGGTACCGACAGTCACAAGGATAAAAGGCAAGGTCGTCTGCTTCCATTGGTTCCATACAAAGCGGGCACTTAATAAATAATGTGTATCTGGAAAAAAGAATACCATTTCTTTCTCGTCCGTACTCATTAGTGGGAAAACACAGTAATTCCTATGATAAGGGCTAAAAGTAGTGCCCGAAAAACACTCATATACAGCGCTCTCAATACTTCAATTGCCAATGTGTTTTAGCAAATCTATGTGCAAAGCGCTACATAAATGGTAGTTAGAACTGCTGTGAGTGTTAAGTCACACCATAAACCCAAAAGACACTCACTCTTTATCATCTCTTGTAACTACTCCACAGAGCATAGAAAACTGATACTTTTCGAACTCTCGTCTCTAGGTCTTGGAGTTTAATTCTTTCTGTACCTTAAGACTTCTTCGATTCCCACAGCTTTTACAGTTTACTTGGGTTTGGCTTTTGGTGGGACCATTGCGTGGCTGAAGGTTTTTTTCAGACTTCAGGCACATTTGTTTGGAGAAGCAGTGGACCTTCTGATTGTATCAATGCACTTTTTTCAAGTACTACAACGTTGCTCGGAAATGGTTGCGAACGTATGAACATGGGTTCACACTTTGATTAAAAAAAGAGACGAATGGTGAAAATTACTCGCCGGGGCAAAAGTATTGCTAAGTATGTTCACTGATGTAAATGTAAGGGTATGGCGACAAAGATATGGATAAGCTTGTTAATTCATTACCAGCCTATGTTATTTGTGAGTCGCAAACTTGCCCAACGCTTGCTTGACAGATTTGTCAGGGGGCAGTATAACCACCTCTTTCAGGACTATTTCCACCACGCATGCACAGAAGTTAAGTCCAACTCATGTCCTCAGTCTCCCGTAGAACTCATAAATAAAATTCTCACGAGACTATCGATTTCGAACCAAAAATATCTCGTTAAGGTGGTTCAGTTAATGTATATTTCTGGGGGCTGTTGTCAAGTAAACTGTTTTTCTTTGACCATCCAAGGCAAATACATCAAGTCATCGTGGCTTTGCGCGCGTCTCTCGACCATTAGTGCGATAAGTGACCTTTCCGCCCTACTCCCTTCGGGTCCCCCCAGCGGATGGGCTTATGGTGTTGAACATCCCTAACAACTGACGCAGAAGAAACTACCCGCAAGTTTTCACTTGTAAACGTATCTGTTTTTCAGGTTAGTTAATTATTAGGCTAGCTATCGCTACTGCTAAAAATATCAAGGAAACTGTAGGTCGAACATCATCATGAGCTAACATCAATTGGAGGAATATTGAAAGCCTAGGAGTACTAGACAGCTGTTTCTTCTCGTCAGTATGGGACTCTTGAGTAGTGCGTACCCATGACGCCACAAAAGACCGAACCCAGGGCCCTCGGGTCACGTGGCTAGCACGTTGACATTGAGTCACCCGGTCGGAATCCAGTGGCCCACACTCCCTACTTCTGTCAGTTCACGATATAGCGTGACCTAAATCCATTGTCGTCGCTGACTAACTCTCCTCATGTTTGACCTGGTTGACTCTGCTGGCCACGTATTAGCACTGGAACTTCGGGAATCACCTCCCTAAGTTAGTCGTCAATGAGCGCTAGATTATTTCAGTCTAGAGGACAACTACTCAACGGCGATATTGGAGTGACAGAAGTAGGGAATGTGGACCACTGGATTCCGACCTAGTGGCGCAACGGTAGCGCGCTGATCGTGGGACCTGATATCCTGGGTTTGATTCCCGACGGGGTTATCGGCAGGCACCTCTGAGAGATCTTATAGCAGGAAGAAGCGGGCTTCTAGCGCTCCGAAGTTCCTAATATTTCTCCAGCTAATGTTAGTCCATGATGAATCCCAAACTAAAATCAGTTAATAAACCTCCACAAACCTCCAGACAGGATGTATCAAGGAAATGCTTGACGGCTTGGTAATGGAGTTGCTACATTCGAAATCAGTTAACGTCAAACTCTGTTTGACCTCACTCTGATTTTTGGAAGATCCAGAGTGGCCCATTTCCAGAATAAGACAATCACGACCTGGACCCTCAAGCAGAAAGTGTAACTCATGCGTCTGTGAAAGTCAATAAAATGGACAGTCGAACGGTTGAAGAACTGGATTCTTCTAAGTGTGTGCTTGCCAAAGTTGTCACGTGCGAAAGAGGAACCGTGAAACTGACTGCTACCAGTAAAATATCTGTTAAGCCCAACCGATCGCCTAACTGTATTTTTTAAAGGAAACAGGCACTGAAAAAATGGAGTCGGGTGCGAGAAGTATGAGAAAAAAATTGAAACTAGTGTGTTCTCGAGACGTTAGGTCTCGGAAAGGAATGTTACTCAAACCCGTCTGGATAAGCCATTGGGGTTAAGGAAGTTATTTGTTCTCGCCAACCCCTAAACCTAACGGAACAAAGTTTACGAGGTGAAGGTCGCAATCGATGAACTTTACCAAGTCATGGTATTTGTCACAGAAATGTAACTGAACCCGATGAAAACTGAAAACTAAGGTCACAGGGATTTCATGTCCATCGTAATGATTGGGTATAGGATGTCGGCAATGAGGTATGGTATTATGCGTCAAAAACATTCTGAACTCCCCTCTACTTCCACGGTGGGACATGGAAATGGGACGCCTGCACTACCCAGTCCGCTTTCCGAAGCTGAGGACTTGAAAACGTAGCAGACCGACACCTGGATGTGAATGGTGACTTCAACGAGCATTCGTAACTTGATTTTTGTCATTTTCCGTGGATTGGTTGGTCCGTGTGCTAGGATTTCAACTTCTGCTCTAAGGTATTAATGCATGTTTGCAACTTGTTAAGCGAAATCAACCAGCTTTTACAGCAAAACAATCCATTGTTTCCGCGTCATTAGATACCCCAAAACCCTACCTTTATAATGGAAAGAACTTAAGCCACACGGTCAAAAACAGACTTGGCGAAGGTTTAAGAAGGATTGTTTTGGGCCCTTCTCCTATGGTAGTGGAGTTGGCTCCTCACCCTACCCTTTTGGTGCTGAAAAGATTAATTACCGTAAACCGATCATCAGCTCCTCTGACACTGTCTACTAAATGGATGCACGGATGGAGTAAAATCAAAACGACAATTCAACATTTAAGCTGTTTTAAGAGACAATGAAGAACAAGGTCTAGCCCAAACCTTCAGATTTATTACCGCCGTAACTAGTTCAACAGCAGTCGCTCAATCGCCTCCATTTAGCTACCGATTCATCCTTTCTGCAGCCAATTATTTTGCCTCGTTTTATTTTTCGACCACTTGCTTTCTTTCAAATATCAATACTTCTCAGGTACTACTATTCGTTTTATTCTACTCGCTTGTCGTTGGCATTTATTCCCGCAATGAACTAATTTTCAACCCTTTCCATTTCTTGTCAGCTAGCTTGAACAACTACACACTGAGGTGATATTCGTTCATCCAGGGAAGGTGGATGAAGTGGGACGAAATATATATCCTTGAGAATGAGCCAGCTCGCATCCGCTGGTGCATCTAACCGGTGCTAAATATACTGTCCCGGAACACATCAAAAAGCTCAGCTGTTTGTGGGAGACAAGAGGCGAGAGCAAGAGCACCAAAAAATTATGCCGATCATCCAGTAAGGTAGTGGATTCTGGGAATGAAGAGGGCTGCTTCTCAACCACAAGCATTATCCCTCCAGGAGAGACGCCAGAAGGTTTCAAGCCCTCACGCTACCTCATTTCGCGTAAGGTGACAATATGAATGAAGCTTGCAAGGCATTGCGACTTCAGTGGCATGACGCACAAAGTGTCGGTATGTACGAAAAACGTAAGTTGTGAAGAGCAAATAGAAGTAAACTTCCGGTTTCAATTCAGTGTTGTGAAATGACGGTAGGTGACATCTTTTGTTCGCTGACGGCGGCTTCTGGATAAACATTTTTAGTATTTGCAGTATGTGTGTGGAAAATATTATGAAATCTCTGCACTTAAACGCCCTGGGTGTATAGCACTGTAACGCCTGTAAAGAGTTGCACCAGATGTTCGGCTATCGCCTGTTGGCTGATGAGACAAAAAGTAAACTTCCTAACTACTTTGTGGATAAGCTAGGCATTTGTTTGCATAGTGAAGGGATGAAGGTTGTGTGAAAGCGTTGATTGCTGCAAGATGCCAGCGAAGATGCACTTTCCCCCACTTTTTCTAAACATTGTTAATGTCTCACTTCTAAAATTAAGTCATCTACCTCCCCTTTCTCTTTGCCGGGGGGCTGAGAGACCTGCAAGAGTGGAACTCATTGGTTATTGTTCAGCCGTCCGCTTTCATTTATATATATATATATATATATATATATATATATGTGTCACATTTGTCGCAGTTTCATCGTCTTCAGATCTCGTAGACACGGCTAATTCTCAAGCACAAATCCTTACTCTGCGAAGGCATCCCAAGTTGTAATTACTTCGGGGTTCACGTATTAAATCAAAAAATATATTTCATTCTCATACTGTTGATTCAGCAAGAGAGGAGCCAGTTTGCAGGTATCATAACATCAATGTGTATTGAAAAGTCTACAAGATTTTACGGGTCCTAAATGGTAAGGAAGAGAGGTCGTAAAACTCCCGTTAGCTATGAAACGGACGAGAAAATATCACGTTTGAGCATGTACGGGGTGTTAAAGTTTGGATAATAATAAACATCATCCTCATTTAATGGGTTAACCATGGCAGATACCAGTTTACAAGCATCATCAAATTGATAATTCTTGAAAGTTTACAAAATGGTACTTGGCATTAGATAATTCACATGTCAGGCTATTGATGGGCATAAACCTTCTACCTCCCATAGCGCACAGGTTCCAATATTAGGAACAATAAAGTGCAATGTCCGAAGTTTGCGTTATAAACAGCCGGCGTTGTCAGTCCATTTGCGTAGTGTGATGTCTAGTAATGTTACCATACATTCATTGGAAAGTCTTTCAGTTTTTAGCTTTGATAATTACAAAGGGCTCCCGAATGCAGTTTTGAGTACCGGTAAATTATCCACGGTTTGATGACCGAGATAAACGTCCAAGTCAATGCGTTTGCATTTCACCATGTTACGTTTATGGGTAATGTGGATTAACTCCACTGTGAATACTGGTTTCAGTGCATGGAAATAGAAGCTGAAACGGCCATTCGTCCAGATGGCAGTGGCTATACATGGGCATAGTATGCAGCCACAGAATGCTTTGAAAAGTAGTTCGACCTAAGTGGTATTCCAAACTGAAACAGATTTGCTCCACAGGATTTTCGGATCCGGCTGTGTGGTGCAGTTTAAGTCGTGTACCAGAAACTGGAAGGCTTATAAAGGGCTGTAGTGACGGTGATATAGATGATAGTACTTGCTATATATGGCAGCTTTCTTCTCACACTGGGCACAATCGAATGGAAACGGTTCATCACCACCCCAACAAATGCTGGGAATGTACTCGACTTAGTTTTTGATTAAAGCGGTGGTGGTAATCACGTATTTATTATTATTTGTCCCTTGGGTCCCTAATGGAACATAGGGCTTCAGTAGCATGTCTCCAATGCGCTCTATTCTCTGAAATCTTATCAACATGGCGCCACAACAGCCCACAAGCTCTCATTTCCTCCTCGCACGATCTCCATGTCACCCTAGCCCCGGGCAACCAACTCGTTGCTTCCCATCGGGGTTCCACTGGGGGCCTGACGCTTGATACCCCCGGTCGGCCTTCTCAGTGCATGCCCAATCCATCTCCACTTCTTTCCAGTGCATGTTTGTTGAGTGATGGGTTCTTGGTTGGTTTGTTCCCAGAGTTCCTTATTCTTACTATTCCGACCATCCGATCTTCAGTAGCGGCAGCAGGCAGCTGTTGATGAATATCTGTAGTTTGTTAGAAGTCCCCTTCGTAACGCGCCAAGTCTCTCAACCATCACACAGAAGCACTGACTTGGCTGGGTTCGTGTTGAAAATCCGCATCTTGTTCACACTTTATGCTGAGTGCAGAAGACCTCCACACTGGTTTCAGGTTAATGAACGCCTGTCTTGCTTTTCCGATCCTGACTCTGACATCCTCGTCTATCCCGCCTGTAGTTGAAACAGTGCTGCCTAGATAGGTGAAGGAGGCTACTTCCTTTAAGTTTCTCCCATTCATGGTGACTGGAGTTTGTTGTTGGTGGTGGTGAGGTATCTTCATTACCACTGTCTTCTCTTCATTCACTTGAAGTCCCGTTTTCGCTGCTCTGCCACTTTACCCAACTTGTTAGTTTTCGCCTGTAGATCTTCAAGTTTGTGTGACATCAGACACAGGTCATCACAGGCGAAATCCAAGTCTCCTAGGTTCTTTTCCCCAGTGCAGCCAGAGTATCCCCCTCTTCTCGCCCCTCACTGTTTGCTGCATGATCCAGTCCACTACAATCAGGAATATCATGGGGGATAGTAGGCAACCTTGTTTCACTCCTGTCTTCACTTCACTGCAAAAGCATCACTGAGCATCCCATTGTGAATTACTTGGCTGGCATGTGGCATCTTCATATAGTTGTTGAATGAGGTTGATAAAGGTTTGCGGTACTGCGTAGTAATGAAGCAGTTTCCAAATTACCTCTCGGTCGACGCTGTCAAAGGCCTTCTCAAAGTCGATAAAGTTGAGGTGGAGAGCTGATTGCTATTCTATACTCTGTTCTATGATGATGCACAGTGTGGCGTTGCAATTTGGTCTGCACATGATTTGTACTTCCTGAATCCAGCCTGCCTGTTCCGGTAGTAGTTTTGAATCCAGTGCATCCTTTAGCCTCTCCAGGATGATGCGGCTTAATATTTTGCTTGCTCTGGGTGGACAGGAGAGTGATTCCGCGCCAGTTCTTGCAAACACTGAGGTCTCCCTTCTTCAGCAGTTTGACAAGGTAACCCTTCTTCCAATCACTAGCCAGGTACCTTCTCTTCCTTCTACACTTTCTGTACTAGTGGTGTGAGCATGTCCGCTGTTGTCTCTGTGCCTGTTCTCAGTGCTTCTGGTGGGATCCCATCTGGTCCTGCTGCTTTCCCACATTTCAGTAGCTTTATGGCGTTCAGGACTTCAACTTTTGTTGGAGGATTTATGTTCACTTGTAGTTCTGTGGCTGGGCTGTAGGTGGTATTTCTGGACGAAGTGCAGGTGGTGGTGGTGGTCGATTCAAGAGCTTCTTGAAGTGGTCGGCCCATTGTTTCCTCTGTTTCTCTTCTTTCCTAATTAAATTTCCTTCTTCATCTTTTATTGGTTTCATCTGTGTTGATCTCTTCCCTGATAGCAACCTGGTTATTTGATACAATGTTTTCAGGCCTCTGTCTCTCCTACCTGCAGCCTGTTCTGCTTCACTTGCCAGTGTTTCATAGAAGTATCTTTTGTCTTTCCGTGCACTCTTCTTTACTTCTTTCTCCAGTGTTTTATACATTGTACTCAGTTCCTCTTGTCGTTGAGCATCCATGCACTGGTTTATCTTCTGCTTCACCATCCTCCTCTTCTCTATCAGCATTCATGCATCCATCGCGATTCATTCCTCGCCTTTTTTCTTCTTCCTTCTTAATAGTGGTAATAATAATGGCCTTATTCTGGAAGCTATTTCGAGAGTACCCAACAGAACTTTCAACACGTAACATCATTTGGACGGAAACAGTGTGCGTGCATGTGCAGCAAAATTTACGAAGCATAAATTACACATAAAAAATAAGAATATACACCCTATCCACAACTTTCCCGAAAATGTACAATCAATTTAGGTATACAACCATATCAACAGTTATATTTGAGATACTTAGATACCAAGATGCCGACCATCAGTTTACTTTCAAAAACATAAGCTGATTAGTTAGTTCATCCTCCATGCCTTCTCCGTCGCATAGTAGACCAGCTAAGTACGGTATAGTAGAGTTATATTTTATAGTACGTAAACGAAGTCTTATTTACTTGCTCGTAGTCTTTCCAGATGACCGACACGTACGGCACTTTGAGTGAAGCACATACCGATCATCTGATACAATAACTCTTACCAAATGTTTACATGAGTTAGCATGTTCACCAACGGCTGCTTCAACCAGGAGGTTCAGCGGAACACATCTAGCCCTGCTGACAGTCTTCAAAGTTCTGCACAATGTTGGACGGCCTTTTTCGGCAACCCCAGAAAAAATAAAGGAGAACAACAGAGAAGAGGCAAAAAGTGGGAGTTCATAGGACACAAGAGGAGAGACTGAGCAGAACCAAACACTCTCAGCTTCCCGTTATAGAATGTTGGGCGGAAAATTCTTTCGGAAATCAGTAAGGTATGGGAGGACGAGGAAACGTCCAAAGAAAAATACACACCGAGATAGACCGCGCTTGTAAAATTCTCTAATCCACAACCATCAACGGAACAAGAATCATGAAAACTAAGCAGTTTAAATAGGTTGTGTTTCTGTTTAAAACTAAAGTTTATGGTCTGACACTTGGAAGAGTTAGGCATAGGACCATTCATGGGGGACCATCGTCCAAAGGTAGACAGGAAATCATTCAGTTGGGAACATTCTGTTGTCGAGGAGACAGGTATGGGAGCTGTCAGTTCATCAGCATATTTGATGAAACTGATACCAGCTGAAGACGATAAGTCATGCAGGAAGAAAGAAGAAAGACGGAGGGACAGTGTGGCCCCTTGGGGAACACCGGTCACGGTAAGCAATGAGGTGGAGCGCTTCCTTCCTTTCGGAGGAAAGGGACTGCAGCCAGCCGAATATCCAGGACTGAGTATTTGTCCTGGTTAGCTTGTCCAGCAGAAGAGGTCCCGGGACAGAATTAGGTGCCGAGGTATGGCCTGAAAAGGCACACCTGACATGCTCGGCACTTTTATCGGGACCATAAGCAATATGGTGATATAAGGGAGTGGTGACATCCAGAGTGCTGTTTCTGCTTTTGTTCGCAAATCGATTAGGGTCTCCGAAAGTCTTCAGTGAGGGCTCGAGCACGGGTATTATCAGCTTTCCCATCGTTTTCAAGGACGGATAGGTAACCACAATCGGAAGGAATTTCGGACATGCCCCTGGAGTCCCTGACTTGGGTGCGAGGAATATCTCAATACCTTTACATGCAGCCGGTGCGGTTTTGTTTAAAAACGATCTATTGAAGATGTTAGCTGATGGATGACATAGGCTATCAGTGCACTTCTGAATAAGCAACTTCACATACCATCTGAGTTTGAACTACTTGAAGGGTCCACGGATTTGAGACATCTGAAAACATCTTTCTTGGTGAACTCTGGACAGCATTCTTCACGGGGCTGGTGTTGACAAAGTGAAGTGCGACAGGTGGGTTGGCGCACAAACGATTTGTTCAGAGTACAGCCGTCAATATATGCTCCTTTATTAAGGCGCTTACCACCAGTGAGGCCTTTAAAAGCTTCCAGAAGTTGGAAGAGCCTTTGCACTGCAAAAAGGTCTGGTTATGTAGCAGACCCAGATGTTTAATTTCCAACCTAATAAAAACGTTAGATCGACAAGCACCCGCACTATCACGTATTCTGTATAATTTTTCTTTTACTCTTCCCAGTCTCCTAAGCTGGGGGAGGACATACGTTCCGAGCATAGAAAAAGTTTTTCACCGGGCCAACGGACATCCAGCCAAAACTTGAAAAGGTGTGTCACACCATCAGTAGAGTTGTTCAAAACATCGCTGTCAGATATGTTCCAGTGTGTGCATTGTAGCATTTCTCTTAGATTAAGTACGTTACTACGTGAATGCTTTCAATGCACGATTTTCTTAAATGTGAAGTCTTTTTTGTGTGGCTCACCACATATTTTGGGCAAAATGGGCATAACCCAGTGATCTGAGCTGAGCAGCGGGGACCTCTTTTGAGTTTGATATGGATCAATATCCGTAACAAATATCAAGTCTGTTGTTGCATCCTGACGTGTTGTAAAATTGCAAAGGTTTTGGTGGCCAAGAGTTCTGAGAAAGCTTTGACGAAAGGAATTAAAATCACCACAAATTATTGACAGGGAACTACGGAGTATGGGGGTTGCGGATTTTGTGAATATATTGCAGAGGCCGGACAACTGAGAGTAACCGCAATCATGCTTCATATCAGTATTTGTGATATGATTAAAGTGATACTTGTTCAATTTTTTGGGCGGCATTTAACAGTGATATAGTCTATGTAATCATCTGGTAATATGGAGCAAATATGACTCAGAATGCACCATTGGGTATTGACGACTGTCGATGCACTACCTCCACTTTTCCTACCCTAGCTACATCGATCCTGAAGGAGTTTTGAAATCATTCAGATCATTTTTCCTCAGCTTATTTGGTACTGGCTTGGCAAAGAGTTGCAAACTTATTAAAAGTGGGCGTGAATATATGTTGCGGTCAGAAGACATAACAGAATGATTGAAACGAATAAACATGTTGAAAACTTTGATGCAAAATGTTAGATGGAAAATTTAGTAACCCAGGTATTGAAGCAGTCCTCTTTCAGTCTGTGCAAGCTCTGAACTCTCAGGAAGCGACCAAGAGAGAGTCGTGTATGCGTTCCTGCCTCTTTTTTCAACTAGAAGACCAGGTACTACTCTCCCTTTCCTTCGTTTGAAGTGCAGAAACTATGCTTAGGTTGGCTGTGAATCAGTGTGTTGGTCACTCCGACGTAGTGGTTGGGGAAACTACTTCACTAAAGCTGAACTTGAACTAGCAATAAATGCGCTTTATTCTCATCTATATAACTACCTTGATTTCCCTGTCCCTTCTAGTGAAATCCACTAAGCTCATCTGAAAGTGATCCTTCATTCCCCTGGAAAGCGTGTCGAGTGCCGCTTCAGCTACTGCCAAAACGCTCTGGGTGCCATGAATTTGATGCACTAAAGTCTCTTCTTAGTACTCGTAATTCCAATACTCATTATCAAGAGATGAGCGCGAAAAAAGCTGAAGTTTTCGTGCTTTCCAGCCGCTCTAAAGTAAATGGGCTCATAAAATTCTCACGCAAGTGGCGAACCGGTAGAACCATAATGCAAAGTGAATCAGGAAAAGAATTGTAGGCAAACAACGTTAGTTTCAATTAGATCGTCTTCAGGCTTTACTCTAATACAAATAGGTTAGTATGTAAAAATTAGACCAATCATGCAGATTTGTCGGTTGATGTGATAAAGTAATGATGGGCAGTGGCTAGCAGTGTAATCCAGGATGCGCATTTCTTCCTATTCGTTGCAAAATTACGACGGTGATAATAATGAAAATAATGGTGGTTATAAAAATGACAATGTTGACCAGAGCACTTACAATACAGGTGATAATGATAAATAAATAATTTGTTCTCAAATTAAGAGTTTAACATGAGAGAAGCCAGTGTACAGGCATCATCAGACTGCAGAAATCTTCATTAGCTGAGCTGTCCTGATTGAAACAGAAAGTACCGCATCAGGATTTATTAAGATACCAAAAGTGACTGCAGGTCATGAAAAGATCAGAAAAATATCACTTCACAGCGCATACAGATTGTTTATGAGTTTCTGTCGTTTCCGCACACCATCCTTTTTTCAAAATAAAGTGGCACCAAAATCGCACAACATTCGAAGTTTACATTCTATGTGATCGAGATGCTTAACCTGGCGGTATAATTCCGCGTATCATCAGGCTGACGTTTATTACAACATCGGTTCACATGTTTATAGTATCGCCGGACTACAAAAACTCACGCCATGAATTTCAGGCAACAGAAAGTGTTAGCATAACCATACAATCCAAGTGAATATATAAGTCTGCTCGTTTCCTACTCCTTGCGTGACTTTACACAGCAATACAGATGGAAGCCATCAGAATTAGTTGTTGCAGTAAAAAGAAATAAAAATTTGAAGGACTTTCCGATGGTGGTGGAGTTTGGCACATAGAATACACATCGAAGCATGCGGCATTATCAAGGAGGTATGTCAACTGTTAATTGTCTTCTATAAGACGGAGTGAAATGATATAAGGTACTGGGGAAGTTTGTTGTATGGGTTCGTCTGCGAACATGTCTCACTTCGAGTCACTAGGTGAGGTTATTTCTTAGATTTAGTTGGTTGTCCAGATTTTCTTTGCCATTATGACCGTCCAGAAGCCTTAGATCATTTATTGTAGTTGGGTTTTCGCGTATGATAGCATCTCGGATGTTGGCAGCTAAAAGGGCTTGCTGTGGAACTTTTCATAAAGCTGGAAATCAATACGGGAAAACCAGTTGAAGAATTCTTTGAATAATTTCTGCTACCACGTACGAAGTGGTCTGTTCTGCAAGTTGACATTTTTGGACAAAATTATGTTCAAGATTTTCTTTTGAAGCTTAAGTTGAAAAGGAAAGAAAAAAGGAAGGCACGAGCAGAAACCAGAGGGTGATATGCCTCACGAGACGAAACTAGGAAGGGAGAAGTTCCTGTCTTCTTAAAGGCAATCGAGTTACATGTACACTTTAATTAATGCATATAAAGGTAGCTAATGCTTTTCTTACGTAAAGTCCGCACGAGGTTTTAGATATACAGCGCTCTTTGTAGGCGTACAGAGAAAACTGGCTACATCAAGGTGACATATATTTTATCAACGTGTACTTTAGTGAATACAGAACCCAAGCCAGTGGATTTCGCTTGAGCTCTGTGTAAGACCTTCAAAATTTACTCGCAAATCACCGTACTCTGACGTTCTTTAGAATAACAGCTTCAGAAATGTGCCAGGCTGGCATCTCAGCCAGAATCACCACGGGGGAAGGAAATGTATCGCCGCCGATGTTCTGACTTTCTTCGGGGGAACAGGTCACCAACTCAGAGGTCTCAAGTAAATACATCTTTCTTAGAATGTCTGAAGACCAAAGAAACTCGGCTGGTTGTTCCTTTGGCCGTTCTGAGAGGACCAAAATACTATCTCCTGGTGAAAAACCGTGGAGCTAATGGCTTGGTGTAAGAGGTCTTGTTGCCTTACTACTCCTTTGTTAAAAAAGCAGCATAATTTGACTCAAGCCAAGATAACGGTAACGCATCAGATCAGAATAGACTCTACTACTATATTCATCTGTCATAATTATGCAATTTTGTAAGCAGTGTGATGACCACCCGCCATAGTTCAATGGCCCTGTGGAGTAAGATGGAAGCACCCTGGTTGGCTGACGGAAGTGATAGTAATAGTGATGATAATAATAACAATGATAATAGCAATCGCCCTATCCAAAACATGTGTGAAAGAATACGGGGTTATCGGCAGGTATTATTTCTGCACGATGTATTTAATAGTAATAATTATCGCGTCTCAATACTTTCAATAATAACGGTTTAAAGGTGCTAATGTGAAAGCTGGCGTTACATTAGCGTCTTGTTCGAACCCAAAGATGAATACAGAATTGGGCGCACTTGTGGTGGCAGTAGTTCGGTCGACCAGCGCAAAAATCTGAAATTCGATATAGATATCCTGTAACAGCTCTGTGAGGTATTTTTGGGTGTTTATATGTTTGTCTCCACCAGTCATGACTTTTCCTGCGGTCTCTCTCTTAGCTTGAGAAAAGAATAACCTGAAAAGATTTGAGAAAGATACTGAGGTGCATGCTGCATTTAGAGGACATATTTGGACAGAAGAAGAGGAATTCGATAAAACTAGTTCGGTGGAAAAGTTTTTCGGCTGCCTCAGTCCTAAACAGGCGGCCAACCTTCAATTTTGGGGCATAATGTAGACCGTACTGTGGTGTTTATTCTTGGTATGCACTCAGGACTCTTCCGCCAGCGCGGCGTTGGGAATGTAAACGCTGGCGAACAAGGCATTCGTATCTAAGGTCATCGACTACAATGACATACCTACGGCTAGAAGTACCACGGAAATAGGAGGGGTTGAATGACCATGCAGGCTGTACTGAAAGCCGTTTACATGAGTTACGATGTTGGAGGACGTTACACTTACGAAGACATTTGGGCTTCCCCCGGATCAAGCGTATTACAGAGTATCTTGGAAGATGCTACAGTCCTCTACACGCGGAGTGTAGGCAGTTGCTGGTACCCACCAAATAGCAGTCCGAGAAATCTGACTGTTACGAACAACGGAGAGATAGTCACCCAGAAGAATTTTACGGCTGATGAAGAAAACAGGACCCTACCATTCAGTTAACGTATCAATCCTCTGAACTACCGTCCTTCGGGATGAACTTTATGATGGTATACAAACCCCAGCAGAAAGCTGAGAGTGTAGAAGGCAGATGACTTTTCCATTATCTTCGTGGTAAACCGCCTCAGTTTTGGATGAAAAACCAATGTAAGGTTATAAGTTACAGAATCACTAGTAGTTTCCTAGCATGAATCGTAGAGTACTTTGTTCCGTAGAGATTGAAATTGCATGGACGGCTCCACCTTCTATTCTGTACGTTGAGAGACAAAGCATCAGCACAGAGCTACTTTGGGGTAAACTTTTATTCCTACTAGAGACTCAAGGAAGACCGACCATGAACAAATTTCCAAAAAAGCTCCAAGTTGACGTTCTTATACTACACAAAAACAGTTAGCAGGGGCGCCGCAGATACATTCAAAGGACTAAACACAGAACCCTGACTTAAATTTAAAAAGAATTACCGTATTTAGGCCAGTAAATTTCAAAAAACGAAAAAGGTCCGCAAAGCGGAGTACAACAGTAGGTAGGCTACAACCCTACCAATGACACCCCAAGTAATCTGGAGAACATAGCTGTATTAAAATCGGTAGCGCTGCAGGAGCCGACAGTCTGGGAAGCAGACAATGTCCCGCTGGATGTGAAAACTCACTGGAGGTACATACTGAACAAATCATGTTCACCATCGCCTAGTCTAGTTACCCCAAACTCTACAGAGTCACTAACGATCGAAGATATTACGCGATCAAAACTCCAAGCTTCTAAGTTCGAAAAGGTGTCGCTAGACCAGGAATATGAAAAATAACTGGGAGGTCACCGACAAAAAGTTAAGATGAATGAGGGATCTTCCAAAAAAGGCACTAAGAGGCGATGAAAATCAGCATCAATAACAGGTTATAAATGTAAACATAAGTATTTCATTCTCATATTGTTAATGTAACGTGAGAGAAGCCAGTCTACAGGCATCGTCACACCGATATATGTTGGAAAATGTACATGATTTTACGTGACCTGAATGGTCCAGAAGATAGGTCATTAAATTCGATTAGAAATATCAGAAGATTCCACAAGGTATGAAATGAACAAGAAAGTATCATATTTCAGCACATACAAAGAGTTAAAGATTAGATGGCCTTCAGCCACACATTTAATTTCAACAAGCGGTGGCAGCAAGGCCGCGCGAAATTCCCAGTATCCGTCACGAGCAGTCGACACGACGTATTCGTCACCGCAATGACCAGTTACTCGAGACAAACATCCAGTTTACTATGAATTCTTGCGCTTGTAGCTTCGGAGACCAAAAGAACCCACACTGACGGTTTGACGAATCTATAAGTTTCCACACAATCATGTAATCCAAATGAATATCTATTCAAGTGTTACTATTCACAGCAATATAGATTTACGCCATCAGAATTAGATATTGTGGTGCAAAGGAATAAGCATTTAAAGAACTGCAGACCAGTGGCGATGCGTTTTCAATACTGTTAACTTTAAGGTATGCAGTATTGCCAACGAGGTACATTCACTGTTAGATAAAGCGCTAGAGAAGTCTGTTGCGTGGCATTGCTGCGAAAAATTTCACCTCTAAGTTAATGGGTGAGTCGATCCTCTGGATCTTACTGTCCGTCTAGATTTTCGTTGCCATTATGACCGTCTGGAAATTTGAGTAATTCCAGGACTGATAAATGTTCATATAGTGACAGAGACAAATGAGTGAATGGGATTGGTAATTCTTACTTATTGGGCAGCAATTTTCACGGGAGCGCAGTTTTATTGCTTCGCAAAAAATGGAATGCTGAGAGTCAGTAACGTATATTCCCCATTTGTGTCTCGTTGTCATCATTGAAGGTTATCTTGAGGATGTGGCTCTTCGAGAATTCGAGCTAAATCCCTCGTTCGTTTCATCTAGTGTAGCATTTGATGTGCCAGTAATAATAGTGCTCGACATACAGATAAGACATCCACCTCCTTTTTTTATAGACTGTGTCCCGTCTGTGCGTTCTGTATCCATCGATTGCAATATGTGCGTCCGATATATTTGGAGTTAGCCTGGTGTCTGTAAGCAGAACCAGTGTCGGTTATTTCAAGAGTATTAGGGTTCGAAGGAGTAATATTTTACTTATTGTGGATCGCGCGCTAATGACTAGTATTACTAGATACAAGGGGCATTGGGAGACAGAAGTGAGGTTATTGCTTGCTACTACTTCATCAGTGTGCTGACACATATCGCAGTTTTCCCTTCCCGTTTCAAGCTGTGCTGCGCATGAGTAGCAGGTGTTCTGCTTGTTGTTGTCAGTGGTAAGTATGATAAGGGAAGGTGGCACCATTCGGCATACACCTTATCCCAGGCTTTCCTACCGGTTGTGGTATCATTAGGGAAGCAGTAAATGGATTCGGGGATAGGAGAGGCAGGCAGTGAAAAAAACTGGGCTGCATATTTGTGCTGTCAGGAGTGTAGTAATTTTGAGACCAAGGATGGCTCATCTATGAGTTGTACGCAGTGTACAGTCCACTGTTAGTAATTCCGTTACTTCTTGGGTCCTGTGTTACAGACCAATATAGACGAGACGTATTATCGTGCCCTCTGTCCCTAGGATTTGGACCGTGAGTTATATCTGTGAGTGGAAATTTCATCCCATCATTCCTTAGATGCATGTTTCTGTTGTCCGGTCTGTATTGATTGTGGCCAGTAGAGGCGGCCCCTTTCGGGGTCGTATTTGCCTCATTCGTAGTGCCATTTTCATTCAGCACAGCAAATAAGTTCATTCTGCTGGTTCCTGGCCTCTCAAAGCTGCCATTCTCAAAGGAAGCAGTTAGTTCTGGGATAAAGGGTTTATTATTATTGGCGCTTGGTTGTGTCTTTTTGTCTTTGTGAGGTCTTAACTGGAGTGTTGTTCTGTCATATGGGCGTGAGTCTACGTCAACAGAGAGAGTGTGTCCGTTACTGCCGTTAGGCATATGAAGAATTTTTTCTTCTTGAGTGATGTGCGAACTGATGAAATGCTGCACTCCTGTGAGTTCTACATTTACTACTCGACCGTATCGGCTGGCTGCTTTGATCTCACTCAGTTTTTCACAGTTGGTAGTACTTGGCGTGAGGCTTTTAGAGTCAGGTATTTTGCCAAGACAATGTTGGACAAGAACATTACCTTTAGATCAGACACTTGGTTGCTTCGTGGTGGGCGCATTGTTGTTGAGTACTACCTGGCTTCTTGCATTTTTCCTCTGGAGTGGGGTCCGATCTTCAGCTATCTTAATGTGCCTAAACATGTTTTTAAATTTAACACTGTTGCTTGTCGAAACAAATTGCTTACAATCAAGGGATGATATAAACTGGAATAAGATAGAACATGCAAGTTGTGAACCGGTCCTTCGAATCCCTTTACAATCACAAGTGACTTGTGACATACGGCGGGCGCCTAAGATCATAGCCTTGGCCCTTTCATTTCTACACTTTCCGGGGCATTGTAGGCGATGGCTTTTTGTGGTGATGCAACTCGTTGTACCACCTCTGAGTCGATGAAGTCGATTAGAGTTTCAGCCTTTCGTACTTCCTCAGTGTCTGTGTCTTCGTGAAGATTAAAAAAGATGAGTGATGGGTGCGAGCTGCTCGAGTGCATTGTGGGCTTCCGTTAACATCGTGTTACGTTCAGTAATTTTGACCGTATTGGAACCCGCTAAGTCATTGGGGTCCGTGACAATGTCAGCTATGCTTACAAGAGGAGTTTGCGACCTATTCAGAAACTTTTGAGACTATGTTGCGAATAGATATGTGGAGCATTCATTTTTCTTGTCCAAGCCATCTGTTGGGGATCTTTCGGTCTTACCGCGTTCCATTATTGTGTCAGTGTTTGGATACTGTGGGGTGGATATCTCACCAGGGAAATGTTTCTTCAGTGTAGCAACTGACAAGAGGTAGTCAAAGGACCGTAGTAAACTAGCTTATTAAACAGACGAGTGGATCCTAGGAGCAATATCTAGTAACCAATCCCGAGGAGGCTGATGATTTGATAGTCCGGAGGAAAAGTGTTTTGTTAGGCAGTTAGGCACTTTTGGTGTTCACAGGTACAAGAATAAACGTTTGGTAGCGCCAAAGTTATAAGTTAACAGATCATGTGTAAATGTAACTCAGGTTACGAGCTCACCGCTCGCCGCTACTAAAACTACAGACATATTAGGCCCTTTCAATATATAAACAACCTACAACCTCAAAGGTGCAGAGGTTACGCCTGCTTCTGTTGTTTTTCTCCACCAAAATTCCGAATGGTTGCAACATGGAAACATCAAATTATAAATAAACTGGACTATGACGAAAACTTACCGAATTATCTGGAAAGCTGAACGCTGAACGAACGAGGGATTTAGCTCGAATTCTCGAAGAGCCACATCCTCAAGATAACCTTCAATGATGACAACGAGACACAAATGGGGAATATACGTTACTGACTCTCAGCATTCCATTTTTTGCGAAGCAATAAAACTGCGCTCCCGTGAAAATTGCTGCCCAATAAGTAAGAATTACCAATCCCATTCACTCATTTGTCTCTGTCACTATATGAACATTTATCAGTCCTGGAATTACTCAAATTTCCAGACGGTCATAATGGCAACGAAAATCTAGACGGACAGTAAGATCCAGAGGATCGACTCACCCATTAACTTAGAGGTGAAATTTTTCGCAGCAATGCCACGCAACAGACTTCTCTAGCGCTTTATCTAACAGTGAATGTACCTCGTTGGCAATACTGCATACCTTAAAGTTAACAGTATTGAAAACGCATCGCCACTGGTCTGCAGTTCTTTAAATGCTTATTCCTTTGCACCACAATATCTAATTCTGATGGCGTAAATCTATATTGCTGTGAATAGTAACACTTGAATAGATATTCATTTGGATTACATGATTGTGTGGAAACTTATAGATTCGTCAAACCGTCAGTGTGGGTTCTTTTGGTCTCCGAAGCTACAAGCGCAAGAATTCATAGTAAACTGGATGTTTGTCTCGAGTAACTGGTCATTGCGGTGACGAATACGTCGTGTCGACTGCTCGTGACGGATACTGGGAATTTCGCGCGGCCTTGCTGCCACCGCTTGTTGAAATTAAATGTGTGGCTGAAGGCCATCTAATCTTTAACTCTTTGTATGTGCTGAAATATGATACTTTCTTGTTCATTTCATACCTTGTGGAATCTTCTGATATTTCTAATCGAATTTAATGACCTATCTTCTGGACCATTCAGGTCACGTAAAATCATGTACATTTTCCAACATATATCGGTGTGACGATGCCTGTAGACTGGCTTCTCTCACGTTACATTAACAATATGAGAATGAAATACTTATGTTTACATTTATAACCTGTTATTGATGCTGATTTTCATCGCCTCTTAGTGCCTTTTTTGGAAGATCCCTCATTCATCTTAACTTTTTGTCGGTGACCTCCCAGTTATTTTTCATATTCCTGGTCTAGCGACACCTTTTCGAACTTAGAAGCTTGGAGTTTTGATCGCGTAATATCTTCGATCGTTAGTGACTCTGTAGAGTTTGGGGTAACTAGACTAGGCGATGGTGAACATGATTTGTTCAGTATGTACCTCCAGTGAGTTTTCACATCCAGCGGGACATTGTCTGCTTCCCAGACTGTCGGCTCCTGCAGCGCTACCGATTTTAATACAGCTATGTTCTCCAGATTACTTGGGGTGTCATTGGTAGGGTTGTAGCCTCCCTGCTAATTTGCTTCGCTTGGCGGTCTTACGGTTATTTATCGTGTTTATATCTCCATGTTGGCACATAGTTTTATAGCTGACAGTTTATGAGTTGTTTGCGGATTTGCTAGGGATCTACATTTTTGGATATTCTTGTGCTGCCTTGTCACCCAGTGGAAGCGACCGAGGTGTCACTACCACGATTTGCACGGTCTGTGGTAGTTTCGAGCGATACAGTTCACGTAAAATGCCGTTTCCCAACGATTGTGTGCCGGTGACTTCCCGCATGCGTGTGAGGACTTCATTGGCTGAGTTGCTGCCCATCTCGATGCTGCGAATCAATCTGTCTAGACGCTGGCGATGTTCGTGGTCACTTCTCTTCGGTAATGCAGCCTTGGGAAGTTCACAAAGATTACTGACTTCGGGACTCAACATATGCACTGTAACATGGCTGTCTAATTCCCGTGAACATATGAAAGCAAGAAATCCAGACCGAGCATCTGCGACTCCCTGTTCTCTAAAATCTGTCTCGGCATACAGAAACCATTTTTCTGCATTGCCCGACCAGTATGGCACGAGTTGATTAGTGTTCGTCGTCGGCTTAATACGGATAAGCTTGGGGGTATGGTTGGACATAGGTAGGAGTTGTATATGGATAAATAAAGGCTGTCAAAATGAAAGCAACATACTAGGGGGAAAAATGGGACGGTTTCACCGATTTAAGATTTGCCATTGGTCGGGATTTGTCATCACGTCGGGCTCACCAATTTAGGAATTGTACTGGTGCGAACTTGACGGACCCAGAGGCCAATCACTAATTATTCAAACTCGCTACATACCCACCAGTATGAGACAAGGACAGACTACAACATCGTGGTCGGATGGAATATTGTATTTGCGTGGTTATGCCAAGATACCGGTGCGTTCCAACTAACTGGCTAGACGGCCGATCACGAGCAGTGAAACGTAACACGACAGCGCGCCAAAATGTCGAGGATGCTTGACCAGGTGCCTTCAGCTTAGCGCGTCCTGTCAAACTGTGAAAGTCAGCAATAATGTTGAATCTCGTCAGACCCTAGGCTATTGACCTTGGAGAAGTGTGTGACGCTACAGGGCATCGCGAAGACGAATGTAACACGTCAACCGCTTGTGGCGAAAATTCGGAATTTCGAGCTACGTTGGTGCCACCACTGATGAAAGAAGGAGGCATGACCGAATGCGATTTAAACTTTAACACTCTAAAATGTGGTACTTTCTTGTTCATTTCATACCTTGTGGAATCTTCTGATATTTCTAATCGAATTTAATGACCTATCTTCTGGACCATTCAGGTCACGTGAAATCTTGTACATTTTCCAACATATATCGGTGTGACGATGCCTGTAGACTGGCTTCTCTCGTCTTAAATTAACAGCGTGAGAATAAAGTGCTTATTAGGATTAAATATTTTTGTTATTGGTGCTTTTGTGTCACTGCCGTAATGCAGGGATAAGCTGTCTTATAAACCCAGTCAATTCTCTTCATTCCCATGCTTCCCTGGGTAAACGGTTACATATCTGAGCGCATTTTAGCACAAAGAGGCTCTCCCTAGTGACTGTTTTGAACTGCCCAATCGCTTTTGCTGCAGTTATGTTTCTTAATCCGCATGCGGTTTTGTTTGTGAACCACATGTCTGTGCATGTACTATGGGTTATCCTGTTAAGGAGCTTATAAAACGGTATCAGGTTCAGCCTGAGTCATTTCCATAGTGGTTCTAATCCTATGTTCGCAGCGAGTTCCGAAAGCATTTTCTATTATGTAGCACCATTCTACTAAGTGTAGGAAAACGTTTCTGGCTTAATAGATTTCACTCAGTAACACTGAGATGGTGGATATTTAGACCAGTCCCTACTGTTACGTTAACCCCACCTGGGTAACACCTAACGAAGTTACGAATCTCAAGATTTCCCAAACTCAAAACGAAACCAACCAAATCCAAAACAATTAGTTGTCAAGTAGCGAATGTGTATTCAAACAGTGAGTGAGCCCCGTGGAAATAGCTCTTTACAGCATAACACGTGAAAGAAACTTAATTACAAACCTTCAGTTTTGACGGCTACTGCAGTTTCTATCCAAAACGATGTACAGTGGTGATACTAACCGAAACAACAGGTTAAATATGGTTGTGCAAGCAAATTGAATAAGGCCAAACGAAATGAGTGATCGATGCCCTTGAATACTTTACAAGAACGAACTTAAAATACACGCAGCACACCCTCATCAAAGCACTTTATTATCTTTCCACAACCTTTGCCATCCAATATTATTTATCGCAGCCTCGTCGAGGCAATTAGTTCACTGGCTACTAGCAGGTCCAAAGACAGGATAAAGAGGGAAGGTTGCGCATAGGGCTAGCAACTCCATCAATCCCAACGCCAAAGAAACTTCAAAGACCAATGAAAATATAAGACACAAAATTAAAATTATTTCTCGCTGGAGTCGGAGAAGCAGACCAAAAGGACAAGGAGGAACTCCGCAGACGGCTGCAATCAGTACAAAACAAGACCCCACCCCAGATGACGACATGAAAATTCCGATTAGTGACATGAATGCCAACGCAGGAGGAGAACCAATCACGAATCGAGAAGCACCCGATGAAATGAACGACAATGGAGAACTGTTCGCAGGCCTCTACTCATTCAACAGTTTGGTGATTGAAGGCGAGACAGTGTGTACAAACGCAAGGATATTCCCAAAGCGACATGGATTTCACCAGATGCTGGGACACACTAACAATCAGATCGACTTCCGCTCAATATGAGGAAGGTGGAGGAGCAGCTTAATGGACCCAAGGCCAGATCAAGAGGGGGAGCAGATGTAGGTTCACACTACACACCATCTGGTGCAGGGAACCTTCAAAATCAAGTTGAAAGCCTTCACATAAGTCGGTGGTGATACACCACAATACACGTTCAACAACTGGGACAGAAACTGAAGGATGAAACTTCGAAGGACATCGCGTCAGTCATCAGAAAAAATGAGCGATTTTGAGGAACATCCCTGGGGAAACCCGCAAGAAAGAACACCGGAACTCTGCAAGAGATGTAGAAGAAAGCCTGTATGGCAAGCAAGACATAGAACGGATCTCGACAGACACACAGAAGCTGGTAGAGAAGGGAGAGGAGGATGGTGAAGAAGATGAACTGGTGCAAGGATGAACAACAAAAGGAGGAACTGAATACAATCTATAAAACACTACATTGGACAAAGAAGTGAGGAAGTGCGCACGGAAAGACAAAAGACACTTCCATGACACATTGGCAAGTGAAGTAGAACAAGCTGCTGGTAGGAGAGACCCGACAACATTGCATCAAATAACCGGGGCTACTATCTGCGAAAAGATCAATTCAGATGAAACCTAGTCACCAAAGAGAAGAAACAAAGAAAACGATAAGCTGACCACTTCAGAAAACCCCGAATCAACCACCACCACATGGAACTCGTTCAGAAATACAACCACCAACCACAGAATTACAGGTTAACACAAGCCGTTCATCAAAAGCAGAAGTGAAATACTGAAGTCCATCAAGCTGCCAAAATCCGGGAAAGCAGCAGGACTGGATGGAAATCCTCCAGAAGCACTAAAAACAGACGCTGAGACAACAGAGGATACGCTCACGCCCGCATTGCAGAAGATTTGGAGGGAAGGAGAGGTACCTGAAGATTGGTAGGTCTATCTTGCTACACCCCCCAAAGAGGGGAGCTGGAGGGGAATCATGCTGCTGTCCACCCCAAGCAAGATATTTGGTGTCATCATCCACCTCAGTTTCATCTATTTTGGAAAGGCCTTCGACAGCGTCGGCCGAGAAGTAACTTGGCAGCTGCTTCAATGCTACGCCCATTTGCTATGTGATGCTACATGCCAGGTGATTCACAACAGACAACTCAGTGATGCCTTTGAAGTGAATATAGGAGTAAGGAAAGGCTGCCACCTACTTTCACTGATCATCTTGATTGTGGTGAACTGGGTCACGCCGCAAACTATGAGGGAGAAGATCGGCATACGCTGGCTTGAACGATGAATAAAAAGCAGAAGAAGATTTGAATTTCGCCGATGATTAATCATGTCTTATGTCCTATGTCGCACAAACTGGAAGATCTGCGGGCAAGAACCAATAAGCTAGCAGAAGAGGCAGGGCAGCGAATACGGCACTTCCTTCAGGTAAACGTAGAGAAGACAGTGGTGATGAAGATACCCAACTACCACCAACAAGAACAAGCACCAATCACCGTGGTCATCGGAAACCTAATGGAAGCAGTCTCTTTCACCCACCTCCTTGTCCGGGCAGCATCGTCCCAACTACGGGTAGTGGTGGCAATGATGAGGATACCAAAGCTAGGATCGAAAAGACAGCAAGGCCGGCCACCCTTCATTATTCTGAAACCAGTGTGGAGATCGACTGCACTAAGCACAAAGCGTGAAGAAGGTCCGGATTTTCAACGCTAAGTCAGTTAAGTCAATGCTCCTATGTGGTTCGGAAACTTGGCGCGTTACGAAAAGCATTTCCACCATACTGAAGACATACGTTAACAGCTGCTGCCCGCGCTCGCTCGATACTGGATATCAGACGGATGGTCAGAATAATAAGAACAAGGAACTCACTCTGGCCTCGCAACTAACCAGTTGGAACCTATCGCCCGGAATTATGCAAAGGAAAGTGGGGATGGATGGAACATACATTGAAAAAACCGTTTGGGGACATCGCTGGCCATTCAATGCCCTCAAGTGGAATCCAAAGGGGAAACGACGAGTCGGGCGTGCGAGAGTGACACGAAGGAGATAACGAGAGGAAGAAATGAAAGACTGTGGGCAGTGGTGGAGTCAGGCTGAAAAGACTGCAGAGGAGAGAATGAAACGTTGACTTGCCGCTGAAGCCCTATATTCGACTAGGAACTCATGGGATAAATAAGTCAATAAAAATCTCCAAGGCTTCGGATATCATGAGCCATATCTTTTGTACCAGCCAGCTCGAACCGACAAAAATCAACCCATTGGTAATTGATTGACTGTCCTTCTGTTTTAGTGATCACCTCTCAAAGGTCCGCGTGAGTTTTGGTATTTCTAAAGAAACGGAGAACCCAAGTGCATTGTTAGTATTGGGTTTCCAGACATACGCGGTTTCAGATTTTACACATGATTTCCTCTCATAGATAGCTTCCGAAATTTTTACCTCATCTAATGTTGGGGAGGGAAATCACGCGTGAAAACAACAGGCTCACTTCACCTGCTGGTTTGGCTTTACTTCGACAATGAGAACGTTACGTTCAACAAAACTTTTCGTCCGAAAATTTTATGGTGACACTTCCACGACGTAGTATGAGACCCGTATTCGAACTCGGAGACATAGCTGGAGTAACCAATGGTAGAAAAGAATCTTTTCAGATTATTCGGGTTTATCTGAATGCCCTTTTGCCTGGCGAATGCAGCCCGGATTTCCCAAACAGTAGGGGATCAAGTCCTTTATGGCTTACTCTTTGTTCATACTTAAACCGCTGACCTACTGAAGGCAGGCACCTCGCGGAAGCAACACCTCCAAACGCCTCCATTACTAATGCACAAAATGTGAGTTCGAAAAGAGGTTCCTTCAGTTGCTGGGGTCTTAATTCCCAATGACCTTAAGTTTGAATCTGTGGAGACAAACCATTTTGTGCAAATCTGACACTTGCAGGCCCGCCATGGGTTTCTGGGCGGTTCACTCAGATTCAAACTTAGATTCGGATTTGTAGCCTGTTGATGGGAGGCCCTGATCCCATGTAAATCCTTTCCAGGCAGACCTCCCTGCCTGCCCAGTAATCTTTAGGACAGCTCAGCTGATGACGCAAACACAAAATCTTTTGAGACTTGTTTCTAAGAGTTGACTGCTATACACGAAGACCATTATTCTAAGGAGGCATTGTTCACCCTGTGCCCTTTCACCCTCCTACTATATTCGCCAAGGTATTCTGATACGGCAGTAAGGAAATGAGAAGATAGATCAGGCCCTGGGTCCGCCCCCGAGATTCTGTATGGTATAGTTAGGGTAAGGAATAGCTTTTCAGCTTCTAAAGCTGTTCTGCCTAGATCAGGCTAACCTTTCCAAGGATCGTACTACTGGGTGTCCTCTTAACTCTTTCTCGGCTGTGAGAGTCACCTGCCGGACAAAGAGTTCCCACTTGTGCACAGTTTGGGTCTAACTGGAGATGTGTTTTAAATATCGAACACGTCAGCACTTACTTTAGATAGCTTTCTGCGCAATGCCCAAAGTATCCCGAAACCCTAGGCTGCGACCAGTCAGCAGTTCGCCACTGTCTTCTAATTGTGGCTTATCGCTACTCCCACGCTATCGTGGGCCGATACGGAGGGTGGGTGGGTGCTGTCGTCCCCAAGTCCTACTTATGTGCTCACACACTCACTTGTGTTGATAGGCATTGGCCATTTCTCTGGCCAAGTTGACAAACTTTTCATTCTGCTTGAACTTCAAGTAGGTCCTTGTCGTCCCTAGTTTTTCGCCATACTTATACGTCATCAGTGTAGACAACCATGGAGGATTTCACGCTTTTCAGAAGTTCATTTGTGTGCGCAAAAAATAGCGGGAGACCCAGGACGGTCACTGTACCAACTTCTCACGGAAGAGTTGGGAATCAGTGCTTGCCTTATGATTTCTGCATATCAGGATTGATTAACCTCCCGAATACCCCTGAAATCATACCCCTTACTACAAACGTAAAGATGATCACAGCACGACCGAGGAGTGGAAAGTGCAGGAGGGGACCGACGTCATCTGTGTGAGGTGTTTCCACCAGGTCTTCGTTAGTTCTATTCAGCCTAACCCAGAATTCAAAGCGGTTATCTTTACTTCAAAAGTACAAACACATAGAATGCATCCGGAGGCAACTCCATTCAAGCCATGGGAGGAGCACATGACAGCATTCATTCTATGTTCTTTGAGATATCTATGACTAACAGACTGCTAAACAGCGAAGTATAATATTTAAAATGCTTCAGATAACGACAGTGATCATTTTCTTATGCTGGGCTGTACTACTAAACTCAAGGATAATACTTCAAGTTAGAAGGTGAACCACAGGGCAGATAAAAATTTGATGCGTCCTATACTCCTTATGGTTTACTAAGGCTTAAAATGCTCTCCAATCGGCAGTTGTCCAGGTTACATCATCAGATTCCTCTACACATAAACTCGGTATTCACTTATGGAAGGAGCGTCAGTTTGCAGACGAAGTCAGAAACAACCTACTATAGCGTATGGCCGTTGATGGGTTTTCGTGTAGCCTGTAGAGAGGTACGTTGCTGCAGTGGGACCGGGCATCTGGAGTTTAATAGTGACCATGAGAATCTGGAAGGGAAAAGAAAAAGAAGACGTGAGCTAATGACTCAACAAGTACACAAGATGTACTTACATCCAATAATAAAAGACAACTGGCAAACTGCAGAACTTGACAAAAAAGAGGTGAAGTAGCCTGGAAACAGAAGCTGGAAAGAGAGTGAGCTAGGTTTGAAACGCGTTACACTGCTCTCTTGCTTTTATCTCTTCGTCGTTCTCAGATGTAGGTTCTCGGTGGCATGAACTATTACTCCACTGGTTCTGGCTGCAGAAGGAAGCTGAGCAAGGGCTTCTTTTATTTCATTCCACACCATTTGTAACTATTTGAAATTGAAGGCGTTGTTAGTTGAAATGCGCTGAGTGCCAGGCACATTATTCGAAAACCAAAACTTTCGAGCCATCAGAAGGCACGAACTACTTTTACAATGCAGGTTACGCGCAAAGGTGTCAGTTTCGCTCTCGACCTAACCTCAAGAAATCTATTTCGTCAATTCTCAGTCACACCTGTTGCTTCAGCTGTAAGATGCCATACTAAATAATAGATCCTGGTGTTTAGAGCCTAAAGGATATAATGGCTGATCTTATACCTAAGGAGCAAGCAAAAGTTGCTGCCTTTCGAAAAGAACACGGGTCAACCAAAGTCGGTGATATCACTGTAGATATGGTTTGTTCGGTTTTATAAAGTTGATGTTTCTTAAAGATGTATGGGGTATGAGAGGTATCAAGGGTCTGGTCACAGAGACGTCTGTACTGGATATCAATGAAGGTATTCGTTTCCGTGGCCTTTCAATTCCTGACTGCCAGAAACAACTCCCCAAAGCTGCCGGCGGACAAGAACCGCTGCCTGAGGGAATTTTCTTCCTTTTGCTCACGGGAAAAGTACCAACTAAAGCCCAAGTTGATGACATATCCAAAGAATTTGCTAGCCGAGCTGATTTGCCTTCCCATGTCCTAAACATGCTAGACAATTTCCCGTCATCACTCCATCCCATGAGTCAGCTAGTGGCAGCGTGCGCAGCCTTAAATTCAGAGTCAAAGTTCGCACGGGCATATTCTCAAGGAATCAAGAAAAGTGTGTACTGGGAGGTAAGCGATCATACGACGAGTGGTGTAATTTCCAACTAGTTCGTACCATGAAAAGTGATAATTAAGTTATTATTTTAACAATGAAGAAGGTCAAATCTTAGGTTTCCAAATAATTTAACGATAAGTCATTAACTTGAACTACTCATGCATACATTCAATAGATGTTTCCAATGCTTGTCGTAACTGATCATCTAGGTTAATGTTATCTCGAACTTTTTGAGATTTTTTCCCTTGATGGGTCAGAACTACTGAATAAACACCGCCTCAAGTGACATTTAGTTTGAAGTGAATTTTTATGCGACTATAGTATTATCTCTATTTATATTACCACTGTCACTGTTGCCAGAATACAAGTTTGGTTCCCCATCCCAAGAACAAGGCGAAATCAACGTAGGACCTCAGTTCAAGTTGCCACACTTTAAAGTAGCATACAGTAAGTGGAAAGTGATATCAAAGTTAAGTGGCCAACACCTACCAACTTCTCAGTGCTTACCACTAAACTGGGAATGCTTGCAGCAAACCAGTGCTGAAGCATCATCTTACATTTGACAGGTGCGAAACGCATGCCAAACACTCAAATTTCTGCTCGACACGTTTAGAAGACCCTGTATTTTGTCAGCGGCTTGATGTAGCAGGACAATGTCATTTGCGTCCACGAAGCTAACCAGGGAGTTTGTCAATCCCTATGATGTCATACTTACCTGAGGTTGTGTCCATCAGCACATCTTTAACGAAAATAGGCGGGAACGGAGAAAGTAGGTATCCCTGGCAGGCACCACTGGTTATCAAGTCAGACGACATAAGCCCTACAGGTCTGCATGAGTTTGATTACAGAGTTGATTAGCGTTGCGTACTTGGTACAGTCAGGCACTGCCACATCTCACCGTCGACAGAGTCAAATCTCGCCTTCAGGTCAAGAAATATGGCGGGTATCGGGCGCCGGTAATTATGCGTATGTTCCAGGACCTGTCTGAGGGTAAATATCTGGTCGATGCACTCTCGTTCACGTCTAAAATTTGACTGGTTTTCTCGAGTTTTTGTCGAGCTCCAAGGATCTCGGGCACAATGTAAGACTGATTTTCTTACGCTTGTCGCAAGGACTTTTTTACATACTGGAAAAGTCAGTAAAGTAGGTCAGTCTGACGGGACTTCCTCTGATTTGCATACATTACCTAGTACCTCCGTTACTCTGATCTGTTGTTTCCTACCCCCATCCTTAAAAGTGTCGAGTTGCAAACTGTCAGGTCCTTCTAGTTTGCATCGTTTTAGGTCCGAAACAGCCTTCTCAATACCATGGAAAATTGGAGGACCGATATCCCCGTCCCTTTAGGTTCACATTGGATGTTGGGAAACTGGTATTTTTGCTGTGGGCCGGTTGAATTGTGCTTCAAAGTGTTCCACCCAACGTCCTGACCGTCTCTCGCGAGACGTTATCAGGCTACCATGCTTCCCGGTAATGGTTTCACTACCCATTTCGCATCTTAAAAAGCCTAAATAGTTGCCGGGTATTACCTAGCGGTAATGCCTTCTCTATCTCCTTTCGTCACCCACCACCGCTCGCGGTTGTTAAGAAGACCTTCCTTGTGGTCAGAGGCAGCTGGAATAAGTCTCGCACCAATCAGTTTGAGTAATCTCACTGAAATCCAATGGCGTTTACTAACCTTTATGTGTAGGTTACCAGTTGCCTTTACCACTGCTTCTACAGAAGACTTAACATCATGCCAGGTTTCCCTAACATAAGCGTTGCTATCACGTTTATATAAATGCCTAGCTAACTCCGTAATTACGTGTTTGGCATCCTCGACCATAGGCTATACTATCACCTGTTTCCTGCGACCACTAAGAGGCAGACATACAAAAGCCCTTACGCATGATCGGATTCCAAACTGGTAGTTCGGAAAAAGGCAGTGCTCCAACGATGGCTTATGGCAATGTGATCTAGTTGTGTCCGTGGTTGGTTTGATATCAGTGGGCGCCGTGTGACAGTATCTCCTTATGTTTGAAGTTAGTGCTGATCAGAAACAAGTGATTGTCAGAACTACATTCCAACAAACGATCACCTTTATCTGTTCGTTACCATGTGAAGCCATAGATACCCCAAGACACTTCCGATTGACGCAGCTTCCCTACTTCAGCGTTAAAGTCACCTACTGTTATGACTATATCAGAATATTTCGCTTTCCGTTGCAAAACTGATAGCTTTCAGTAGAATTTATCCTTTGCAACCAAACCACAGTCAATGGGATTACGAATAAGCATCTTTTGGTCTCAATTTGACAACACGTAGACGGTATCCGATGGAGAAACGCAATTTCTGTCCCATAGCTTAGTACTATGCATACACCAACGAGTCCACGAGAGCTAGCAACTGGGTCTCTGGACTCTCGTAAAGGGAATTTTGAAGACTGACCGCACTGGTACAATAGCCAGGGGAGATCAATTTAATAACCAGACTTGGGTCCTGTAAACGTGTCTCAGAGACACAGCATACATCCATAGTTTGAGATTTCAGAGTTCTGGCGAGCAATGCATGCTGCCCGATTTTGCTTAGAGTTTGACAGTTAAAAACTTTAGTATGAGATCGGTATCGGGGTTTTAGGTTTAGGTGACTAGGAATGAAGTTTTGCCTGGTTTGGTCGTTGGTAATGGTCCCAGAATAAGAGGTTGAGAAACTCGTAAGAGGTAAGGGAAGTTATAGGATAGGTTAAGTTTGATTCGGTCTGAGAGCGTGTGGGCGCCTAGTGGAGCTGTGGTTCAGTGGCTTAAGATCACTACTAACCATTGGACCACGGGTTTGTGCTCTGTCTCACATACCGAGGTTTGGGTAGCCAGCTGATATCACAAGCCCCCACAATACGTGTGGCTCATTACCCATTGGACAAATGTACACAAGATGGCTGAGTGCGTTTAGCTCGTTCATACGGGCGGCTGACACTTCCCGACTGCCCGCACCGTGTAGGCTATTTTTTCTTACGCTCTGAAAGAGAAAAAGGTTTGTGCGACCACGAAGGCCGTCAGGCACCTACTCAAGGCTTGCTCACACAGCCTTTTGAAAATTGTTGACACAAGATTTGGTTTTTCTACCGTAGGATGGAGAAAACGCATGTCATCGGCACTAAAAGACCATGGGGCACGGAGGGGTGTGCTACTTTTAGAGCCGACTTTTTCTGGCTCCTTCCAGTAGAGAAGGCAGTATCATTGTGGCACTGCTGGTCATTCAAGGGAAACGCCTTACTGCTATCAAACCATATGCAGCTAGTAGTACAACTTCGCCCTCGTATTCCCGTCATAGGGTGATGGTACACACTGCAACGGTAACTGCTTCTCGTCCTACCGTTGTTCAACAAAACTTACTGGTGTAGTGAGACCTGGAGAAAACAAGCGTTTCAGCCAACACAGCTCGCTGGGTCATTGTGGTATACAAGCCCTGTCACCACGTCGAGGTTAGTGACTATCGGTCGGGTGGTACACCATGGGCACCAGGAGTTTGGCCGTACAAAAAATCAAACTGGAATATGAGGACGCATGAAACGGATATGAGACTGGAAAGGAAAGCAGAAGTGAGTTATTAGAAAAAAGTTACCTTCAGAGAAGCACTTACTGCTTTCGTTTTGTTTCCCAGCAATATAAGAAACGAAGAAAGTACAGCATGGCCGCCACTGGTTTCGATTCTACATCCATGTCAGCTGTTGTCTGGAGCCAGTGAGTTGCATAGTGTCTCGCACTCCATCTAAGGAGTCGTGAGGCTCCTGCAAATGCTAGTCCAACACAGTTATCTTCCATTCCACAGCACTACGTCATGAACTGGCCATCACTCTGATTCTTCCAGCTAGTCCCAGAGCAAACGAACAGTGAACAATGTGTGAGCCGCTTGTTCGGTATGTCTAGCACGTGTCAGAGCCACCGGAGCCGGTATTTTAAGATTTCCACAGTTAATAAGCAGTAATTTCCTTCGCGCCTAAACACGCCTTCTCACCCTAATTACTTATATGGTGTTTCCACCAGATATGAGCAGTCCTGAAGAGACAACAGTGGTCAAACATACTAAGTTGTCGAACATCGCCAGCTTGGAGAGGCCAGGTTTCACAGGCGTAGGACAGAACAACCTGCACCTATGTGTTGTATAACCGACGTTTTACAGCAAGGTTGACATCTCGTCGGGGCCGAAGGTAATCCAGATTTATGTATGCTACTGTATCTGTCGATATACGGATGGAAATTCCGTCAGTTATACCTTCGTGAGCACTGATGAAGACCACCTAGGTACACAAACTTTTAAAAAACGCCCAGCGATTCACCACCAAAAGTAAGTACAGGTACAAACTCCTACTAATCTTGTAGAAGTTCTTTGTACTTTGATGATGCAAAGTACATACCGTACTTGCGGAGGCTTATGGTTAATTGACTAAGTGCGACTTGAGTAACCTGTATGTTATCGCACAGTGAAACGATATCGTTCACATACTGTGGTTCGAATTCTTCCACTTAATAGCAGGTTTATACCACCACTATGGATTTCTTTTAGAGCTGTCTATTTGTAGAATGTCATTGATGATGAAGTTCCAGAGGAATAGTGAAATTGAGCAACCCTTGCCTAAACCTCTCATTGGTTTGGAAAAATGAAGATAGGTGGCTGTAGGCGTTCACTCTGCCTGATGTGTAGAAGTATGTTGAGGAATACAACGGTTGTTGTCTTGCTATATGTGTGGTGTAGTTCAGGCATGTGATGGAGGATGAACACGTGATTAGTGGAATCGGGACTTGACCGAAACCTGATCTGCTCACGGATCAGGTTTTCACACGTTTTGGGCAGCTTGGGAAGCATGATAACAGCCAATACTTTAGACGCTGTCTGTAGTAGACTGTTACTCCGATGATTATCAGACACGTTAGGTAGACACTTTTTTGAGTTGGGTACGACATAAGCTTTATTCCAAAGTGATGGGACATTCTCATTCATGCCTTACCCTCCCAGACAATACCTTCAGTTCCCTGACTTCAGTTTTACGTCAGTCCTTAAAAAGGACTGAGGGTAGGTTGTTTGACTTATGTCTAGTTTTCTGTTTTCTGAACCGAAAATTGTCTAACCTCCTACCGAACACCAGACGCTCATATGCGGTTGCTTTGACAGGTGATATCCATGCGCAGGTTGGTAGGCCAGGTCAGGTATTAAGGCACTTTGATTTCACCGTAATCCCGGCCGAACAAGCGGATAACAGCGATCACCCATAACTGGGATGAGCCAACCATCTATTTTCAGCCAACACAAAACCTAGATGTAAGGAGAGATATTGTCTGATGTGGCACCACCAACCTAAACTCAACGGTCGGTACAGACATACCATATTGCCATCAGTTATCGCTGGAGTGTGTCGGCTTGGAGGACGATGAGCAAAAGCAACTGATATATAGGCCAACGAAAAGTCTACTCAGCAACCGTAAAGAGTGGCGGGTAGCGAATGCTAAGGAGATGGAAAAGGTATCGAAGATGGGTACCTTCAGACAGTTATATAGATTTATTCAGGAAGCTGGGACAAAAGTGTTCAGTGGAATGTCATAGCATAAAAAGACGCATCTGCAATTTTCCCGCTGGAGAACGACTAAACTGATGGGCGGAGCACTCCGTGGCAGTCTTTAACTGGAAGGGATGTTGAGTAAGTTCATCGCTCTGTACTGGAACACCAGTGGGTGTATTACAGCCTGTGATGAGTGGTGTTCGTCAAGGTTGTACACTCTATTCTTTTTTGATTTTGTAATCGACATACATATGGAGGTCTCTTCGTCTGATTTTACAGGGATTGGTCTTATCATATGAGACTGTAGTGGATGTAAGGCTTACAGATGATATATCCTTGTTAGATGAAAACATTGACAAGATGGAGAGTCTTCTGGGCTCGTGTGGTAGTTTGAGAATGTCTGGATGCGTTTCTCACCATCCAAATGCAGTGTCGTTACAGAGCTGATCTTCACTGGTGCCTTTTTGAGCTTGTTCACCACTTCACTTACCTGGGAAGTCGGATCAGCGTTGGTTGGTAAGTGGCCACCGAAATGTGGGCATGGATACAGACGGCTAAACTGTCTTCGGGCCATTTATGGCGCTACCGTGATGTCTGAATGCATATTAAGAGCAGAGTGTACTACACTTCAATACGTGTTCTTCTTAGCTGATGTGGAAAACGGCTATCAAAGGTAGAGGATATGAGACAGCTTCAGATATTTGACTACTGTTGGCTTCATGGCTTAGACCGTATTTTTTAGTTTCACAGCGCCATTATTATGGAAGTCTGGTGTAGAGTTTTAGGGAGGAAGGGGTCTTCATGATAACATCGGTGGTTAGAGAATAGTTGTTGTGGCTTAGAACCGATGTCATTGGCACAGACTTATTCACTTCTTGACATCTAAAGCTTGAATATTTGCACTAACTTTCATCTTCAAATTGTTTATTCTCTCATACTACTTTATCTACTTTGACTTCACTCTCTTCCTATCCATCTGTTCTTTGTGTACTGCTGTGAAGTGTTTCAACTTGAGCCGATGCACCAGTGTACGAGGTTCTACGTTGATTTTATCAGTCAGCCAGATGTATCCATACATCGTCCTTTTCTTAATCGTCATACTGAATTCTGAATCTTTACTTGTTATTTTATCACAACTCTGCAACTTTCGATTGCTTTTTTTCTGTATCCTTCATCTTATTGCTTGGTCGCTGGATGTGATAATATAAGATGTGACCGTCTGTGCTGCTATGCAGTAGCGCCTGGTCTTATGTTGATCTTGTCTGCCGATCAGTCTGATTATTTAAACGTAACCAGTTAAGAAAAACTTTTTTTCAAGAGAGTTAAGCTGAAATCCGCTATATAGCAAATGTGTTTTCAAGTTTCTAAAAAATTGATTGAACTATGTTTTACTGGTAACACTCAAGTGTTTTTTTCTTGTAGTATGTTTACGAAGATTCTATGGATTTAATTGCTAAGCTTCCAACCGTTGCTGCAATTATCTACCGCAATTTATATCGTGACGGTACATCTGTTACTGCAATAGACTCAAAAACGGATTGGTCCCATAACTTTTGTCGTATGTTGGGGTATGAGGATCCTGGCTTCACCGAAATGATGCGTCTCTACTTAACTTTCCACTGTGATCATGAAGTAAGTGATACTAACTAAATACATTGTTTTAATGTATTTTCTACCAAATGTTTCATAAACTGTTCGTTTGTTCGTCTTTATATATATCGATTTTCCCCGCTTGTAGTTTAAAAGCTGACAGTAAACAAATGTTTTCCTCCAATTACTAAGTAATTTCACTCAGTCTTGAATTAGTTGGTGTTGTGGTAGTAAATTTTCACTATCCTAGCTGAAGAAACATCACGAAGCGCATAGTGGTAGTAATTTTAACAAAACCCATTTCTAAGAAATGCGGTACAGTGTATAAAAAATGCCAAGTTCCGACCATAAAAACATTCCATACCACATAAGGTTGAACATGAAAGTATTCCAATTAAATTCGGGAAATGGGAGGTCTAAACCATGTATGTATGCGCTGGTAACAGCTGGAAATGGGAGTGGATACAGTAAAACCTTTCCACACATTTAAATATACTGAAAACACGTGAAAAATAATCGCTGAAGTTTACAGATGACTGTTTTAGGCTGGCCAGAATAAAGTTTGTTTGGTCACTACATACGCTCAGTGTGCAAGCGGTCGCCATAACGATACGGTTATACTACGTTGCTCCAAAGCTGTAGGAAAATTTGACTGTCAAAGACTACGTTACAGTCGTGATAGAAAACATGGTGACCACATAATTTCGTATGGCACACCCAGGCAGGTTTCTAACAGCCATTTTTCACTGTTGAGACAAAAAAGTAGGAGAAATCAGCAAACGGGAGTGACAGCGTAAAGAAAATGTGGAAAGGATAAAGCCGAAAACCGAACAGAGTTTTCTCAAAGAATCAAGTGATATACCTGAAGTAGTAAAGTATCGACAACTTATTTATGCAGCATATAAGACTAATTATCCACATTAGGGGTCCTGTAATTTCAGCAGATGATGATTGCTTGTAGTTGGCACCAAGAGGTAAAGTGTTCCTCTCACCAGTAAAGATATATTGGGTTGCCTCTTGAAGACTTCGATGATGACGCTGTATCTGATAACATGAGGTGGGTAATCCCAGAGTTGGGTGGAACTTATGATAAAAATGTTTACCTTAAGTAACTAAGAAAATCTGGGTATGTAAACAAGATGGTCCTTACTACGCAAAGAACATAAATGAAACCATGAAGTTCAGTTTAGTTAGCTACATTATGAAGTGGGTGACATCAAGGAACCAGATTCAGTGCCAGTTATCTTTTTCACAAGGAATATAAGGAGAGTTGTCTACATCTATCGTCGTAGCTCAATTCGGGCACATTACTAACTAGGTATTTGGTAAACCCTCTCAATCTTAAGTTCATCACACTCTTAAAATGCTTAATGTTAGAAAGCAGTATTCAAGTAAAGGTTGGATGCAGGTCTTTTCTACTCGTTACATTATGATTGGTGAGGTTGTGAACCTTAGTCAATTGAGATGGCTTGGACATGTACTGTACGTGCCAAGCCACTACCTACCTGGACGTCCTATGCTAGAGGAAGTTGGAAAAGGGTTTCAAGGTGGCTTGGCACCAGTCGATAAAGTCTCTGACTGTTGGCCTGAGTCGTATAGGAGATGCAGATTGGCCTGGTTGGGGTCCTCGAGTAGAAGAGAATCAGTAGTTGAGAAATGTAGGGGACATGGGTGAAAATCGGTGACAATGACACAGATGTATTCACTGCTTAACATCTAAAACTTGAATATTCGCACTAAGCTTCGTCTTCACACTACTTCATCTACTCTGATACCATTCCTTTTTCTGTCCACCCGTCCTTTGTGTACTGTGAAGTGTTTCAACTTGAGCTGATGCACCTGTGTGCGAGGTTGTGCGCTGATTTCGTAAATTTTTCGGTCAGTTATAATTATTTTGTAATGATGGTGAACATTTTATCAAGGACTCAGTCGATATATCGGTGAAGGTTCATCAGTACAACACCATCAATTGGAGACCTTTGGTTCGACTGTCAGATTAGGATCTTTACGACGAGTGACATTTCTCGAAAACAGTTGATATCATGTGCCATACGATTATGCTTTACTTCAACTTTCGTTTTCGTTGCTGGTTGTCAATCTGCTCATTTAAACCAATTAGCTGTTGTTTGTACGCATATTTAAAAGCCTCCTGTTGTTTTCAAATGCCTACTGGTTAGGACAAAGAAACCTGCCGTAGACTAGGTATTTTTTCATCAGAAGCCGATGTAAATTATGTACTGTTATATAATAATGATGAGTCAAATAGACAGCATACTGTTTTTATCAACGAGACAGTACTCACTGAAAGAAAATGAAGCCTTGTAAATGAGGGAATCAGTACACTTATCATTCATATAGAGGGAGATTCCTAGATGATATAATTGTAATCGATCATTATTTTCTTCCCTACAAAAATAATTTAATCGCTGTAACGTCATTTTAATAATTCTATATTAAATCGTTAATCTTTGATTACTGTTAGGGTGGCAATGTCAGCGCGCATACCTGCCATTTAGTAGGCAGTGCACTTTCTGATCCATACCTTAGCTTCGCTGCATCCATGTGTGGCTTAGCTGGACCTTTACATGGATTGGCCAATCAAGAAGTATTAGTTTTCTTGAATAAAATGCAAGAAAAAGTCGGTAAGAATCCAACAGATGAGCAGGTCAAACAGTATGTGATGGACACATTGAATGCTGGTCAGGTGAGTTTTTGTATAATCCACTTTATGTTTAGCTTTTGCGTGTAAAAATGTTAATAGTTAGACTAGTCTCATTTGCTAAACTGCAGTTTAGCTCATATAGACTGTTTCGAAGTTTTATCAGTAAGACAGTTTCATGTAACGCAACCACTAGTAAATAAGGATACATTGTGTATGTAGATGAGGCTTCTTTGTGAGTTGCTTAGTAATGAACGGTAAAATACGTTGAAACCAAATGACCCATTGGTCATCGACTTCGTTATTGTATAACGTTCTCAGAATAGTGAAAATTCTGTAATCTATCGTATAAATAGAACCATAATTTATCAGTTTTTCAGTTTTCATCAAAATTATGGTTAGCTGTTGTTATCGGCACTTTATTTATAATGCCGTTTTCATTAAGTTCTTGAAGTGTTTGTGAATGATTCATCAAATTTGTTGAATCAGCGCCTCAAAATCACTCTGATTTCTCCGATCTGGCAGATGAGATTTATTGTTTACCTGTGCACATCGAGTGGGATATGCTTTACTGGTTTCGGTACTCTGTTGGCAAACATCAAGTCATAAGTTTGAATGTATCTCTATCTGTGAGGTTTATTCGATCTTCAACTTATAAAACACCCATAATTCTTAGCTTCATACTGAAAAGTAAAGGTAGTTGTTAAGTTTCACTATCCTTTATCATTCACACTTCTTGTGTCTTCATGTTAACTTTCATTGTAACACGTGCTACAATTTCAATTAGTTTTCTGGCTTCATGAGGCTTTTGCCTGTAATTTCTCGCCATTAATAAGCCCCAAATTATCTGAAACACGCTTCTTGGGTTTCACCGCTATCCACTATCCATCATTACTATCAAACTTTGTGATGTCATGTTGAATCTTTATCTTAGGTAGGTAATACTGCGTATCCATAGCCTTAGCAAGAAGTCATATTGATTTATATGAAATGAAAACCTAATTATTCATTTCTCGGTATTAGATTTCACTCTTAGAAGTCTGCGTTGTACAGCACTGGAGTCAACTGCATTATTTTTAGCTCCGAGGAAGTTGCGTAATGTGTACATTTTGGAATAAGTTTGCACCAGGAAGTCGAAGTGGTCATTGTTAATAGTATCGAAGTACTGGTAAGCGAACACACAAAAGCCGCCGTGGGTTGGTACCATCAAATTTTTACTCCGGATGATGAAATGAATTGGAATAGGTAATGGCTTAACATTTGAAATGTGTTCTAATCTCTAATCTCTCGGTATATAACCTACTTGCCTATTAAAATCACCTGCTACGATAACTGCATGTGTACGTCTGGCTTTTTATGAAAGGATAGTGAACCTTTGTAAAATTAACCTGTTCCTTTGTGTGAAGCTCAACTACGGAGTGTCTGCATAAAGGCTTTTTTTTTGATTTCTGTTCCATTCGAACAGCGCGAAACGCCTGGAGGTTAGATTTCTACTGCTAAATGTGGCCGTATATTGACATACGTAGGGACATGTGAACTTATATTTTATACATTGAATGAATGACGTTCAGTATTTTTTTATGCACATCCCGGAAACAGAACATAGCGCTTCTGAGAAATCATAGTGTAACTCAAATATGTATAAGGGACATTGGTTAGTGAATGACTTCTTAAAATATCACAAATCTGTTATTAGGTTAACAATGTAAGCGTGGATCGTTTATTTATTTTGTGCCACATCTTTTCTCGGATGAACGCTTATGTATAAAAGGGTATTTGTTGCCTAAACATAAGAATCTTTTAATTGTAAACATCAAAGTATTTTAACTGTAAAACTGTCCTACTAAAATGCTTCTACACCATCTAGTGCAAGTAATCTTCAAAATCAAGTTGAAAGCCTTCACAGAAGTCGGCGGTGATAGACCACAGTCCAGGTTCAACACCCAGAACAGAAAGTGAGAGACGAAACTACAAAGGACATCTTCACGTCAGCCATCAGGACAAAATGGGAGACATTAGGCAACATCCTGGAGAAAACCTGTGTGGATCAACACTGGAACTCTTTGAAAGCTATGTGGAAAGAAACCTGCATAACCGTATTAGGAAGAAAGAAGAAGCAGGACAAGGAATGGATCTCGACGGACACATGGAAGCTGATAGAAGAGAGGAAGATGGTAAAGCAGAAGACAAACCAGTGCAAGGATGTACAGCGAAAAGAAGAACTGAGTACAACGTATAAAACAGTACACTGGACAAAGAAGTGAAGTATAGTGCGCTGAAAGACAAAAGACACTTCTACATCACATTGACAAAAGAAGCAGAACAGGCTGCAGGTAGGAGAGACCTGACAACATTATATCAACTCAGATGAAACCAATGAAAGATAGTGAAGAAAACCAAAGAGGGAGGAACAAAGGAAACAATGGACTGACCACTTCAGAAAACTCTTGAGTCGGTCACCACCACTACCACATGCAATTCGTTCAGAAATACCACCGGTAACCGCAGAATTACCAGTGAACACAAGCCCTCCAACAAAAGCAGAAGTGAAGTCTTGAACACCATAAAGTTGCTGAGATCCGGGAAAGCATCAGGACGAGATGGAATTCTTCCAGAAGCACTGAAAACAGCCACAGAGACAACAGCGGATACGCTCACACCACTACTGTGGAGGGTTTGGAAAGAAGGAAGAAAGGAGAGGTGCCTGCAGATTGGTAGAAGGTCTACCTTGTCAAACTTCCAAAGAAGGGAGATCTAAGTCTTTGCAGGAACTGGCACGGAGTCATATTCCACCCCTGTCCACTCCAAGCAAAATATTATGCCACAGCATACTGGAGAGATTAAAAGGTGCTCTGGATTCAAAATTACCAAGGGACAAATAATAATAATAAAATGCTTCTAATGAAGATGGTTTCTCACTTTCGGCTGATATGAAAACAAACCAAGCTGTACTGTTCTGGTATGCGGATCCTTTCAGCTGGAAAATTTTCAAAGCATAAGCTCTACATGACTCCTCGAATTTACGTGTGTTTTATGGACGTTATTATTTTCTTTAATCAGTTTTCTGTAAATGGATATCAAACATACCTATATAATACAAAGTCTTTCCGTTTGTTTAGTAGTAATATCATTTACAAAGTCATACGTTTCTACTCATAGTGACACTGGTTAATCATTAATTGTTTGTTTATTTGTTTAGGTCGTTCCTGGTTATGGTCATGCTGTCCTCCGAAGAACTGATCCCAGGTTTACTTGTGCACAAGAGTTTTGTGAAAGACACTTCCCGAATGATCCACTCTACAAATTGGTTGCTCAGTTGTATAAAGTTGTGCCTCCAATTTTGACAAGCCTTGGCAAAGTTCAAAATCCTTGGCCTAACGTTGATGCACATAGTGGTGTTTTGCTTCAGGTAAAATTTTGTTTTGCACTGCTATGTATGACAAATCTTCATAGTACTTCAGCTTTAGAAGTGGTTTAATTACCGAATTCCTACTACTAAATACCTTGAATGTTGTCCAGACGTTTCAGTTGTCCAGTTCTTTGATCTCTCATAATAATTTGTAACTTCATTCTGAAATTGTATGCACACTACCAACCGCCACCACATTTGTTCTAGTTTCAAACTAGACAGAAAATGTAACTGCTCATATTCTTGAGGATTTGATATTTTTCCCAATTTTTTAAAATCATGTTAGTAAGAGCACAAAATTATCTCAGTGATTGTGTACTGATCCACTTAACTTATTAGAAACGGCAAGTCAGTTTGTGACTCATTAGTCTAGGTATCCAATTTTCACGTGTTCCAACACCGCCTTACCTCCTGAGGTTTGGACAGTTAGATAATTATAACTAACTCTCACACAACAGGCTTAGCTTATAGTCTACTGCACGTCAGTGCACATGTTTGCTGAGTGCATTGTGATTAGTTAGCGAACGGCCGTGTGTATGATTGCTGAATTACTTAGCATTATTTCACATTGTCATATGAGTGTAGCAGTCTGTTTTGACATTAACCTGTCCATCTTTACTATAACTAGAACTACACAGGTATGTCGAGGCATCCGCACAGGAGCCCATATGCCAATAGAGACTGATCAATTCGGTCCAATCAACGACGGTATAATACAAGCAATAACACTAAAACTATACCCGTCGCACAAGAAGTGGCCATCGTGGCTCGGTGGTGTAGTGGATTTCGCGCTGGCGTTTGAAGCGATCGCTCCCGAGTCCGAGTCCCAGTGGGAACGACATCACTCACTGGGAGACAGGTACATCCAACTGGCGAGTCCCAAATAGGACGAAATGCGCATCCTGGATAGCGCTGCTAGCCACTATCCATCTTTACTATTAACCTGTAGTTATTGAACAGAGTAAGTAAGCTGTTACTTTTCTCAAAATTACTTTGATTTAAGTATACTTTTTCATTTCATGCTGTTTTGTGAAATCCACTATCTGGTTGGTATATTTGTGTACTTTTGTTTTCATGATCTGTCTTTAAAAAAAACTCTATTTCAGCATTACGGTCTCACGGAGATGCAGTATTACACCGTTCTATTCGGCGTTTCTCGAGCACTAGGCGTATTGGCATCACTTATTTGGGATCGTGCATTGGGTTTACCTATTGAACGACCAAAGTCATTATCTACAGATGCTTTGATAAAATTTGTAAATGATAATGCACGCAAGCAAGCCTAAGCACAAATGAATAGTCTTAATTCACAAAGAATGTTGTTATCCTGCAAAACATTTAGATTTTTCATTTATTCGCTACAACAGCATTCAGTTACAAAAATTAGACTATCATTGTAGCTAGCTGTGTTTCATTGTCGTACTAATATTTTTTATCAGCTGCCTGTACGCGTATCTATTGTTATAAATTAGAAAATCGCATTCTGTCACCTGATCATGTTTACAAAGTTATCTTTATATTTATCCAATTCTGAAATCCATCCAATCATTCGGTTAATTTCACTTCTTCCTAGGATTTTTCCTCATTATATTCTTAGTATTCATAAAATATTTGAATATTAAGTCTGATGAATAAAAGTTCTTGATCATAGATTTTTCTGTTTTGTTTTTTTGTTACCTATTGTGGGTGCAATTGTATTGATTTTCTGGGATAATTAAACTGTGTGTGTGTGTGTGTGTGTGACGCAGTACTTTTGATGATCATTTCTTGGTGTCTTTGATTAGTAGCACATGTGAACTCCGAATGTGATTCATTTCGCTATACTTATGCTTTACATGTAGGCTTGAAAAATTATTAGCTTATCATATTCTGATTGCTTTAACTCCTGTCATTCCATTACACCAAGTACTTGGGACATATCGATTATATAGGAGCTTTTCAGTGCCCGACACTGTTTTTTGTTGCAATCGACTGAAGTCGTATTCTAGAAGATTGTCTCGCAATTGTAGTGTTTTACCTCTGTTTCACTTTTCGTCTTTATCACGGTGGTTCATACCAAAAGGGATCATTGGAAGTACCTTAAATTTTGCTACACTAAGCACGTTAAGCACTTTTTAATTGTGATTCGGTTGGGTTGAAGCACTTCCCATTCATTTCATGTTTGCAGTCAGCTTTTTTGTTATTTCAACTATCGTCGTCATCGAAAAGGGTGATAGATTTCTAAGTTTGTGATTCAATTATTCTTTCAGCTATAAACATCGTTGGTAGCGGTTGTTCAACTGAAGAAAGGGTATTCTGGTCAAGAAGTGGTACTAGCACACGAAGTCAGTGACCGCGTATGTGAGTGGAGGTCTGTTCGTTGATTTCCACGCTAAGATGGTAATCGATGATTTACAAGTTCAGGATATTGCTCACAATCAATAGCAATGATGCGTCTTCATTTATCTGTCTTTTAACGTATGCCACTATTCATCTCATTTCAGTTTATTTTTTAGAGCAACTGGCATCATTGTTTTCATTTGTTTGTCTTCACTTTTGTTGTCTTTTATTTCCTACGGGACTGATTCAACCAATGTACAGTTATACCGGGGTCCCTGTTGTTTATGTTTACGTCGGTAGCGTGCTGATTGTTGTTCAACTGTAAACTACCCGCATGATTTTTTTGGAATATCTGTTAAGCTTCCAATTAGTATCGGCCTCAGTCTTTATACTTTTACTGAGATGAATTGTCTACTATAAAAATGTAAGAAGTAAATTCTCGCACATTTACTGACAAAACAAAGAAGTACGAAGTAATGGGACTCAGTAGCCACCAGCCGTTTCATGCACTAATCTGTGATCTCCGTCTATTATTCAGAAGCCAGCTGAATTATTCAGCTGTTTACACTGAAAAAAGACAATGAATTAAATCCTAAAGTTACTGATCAGCTGCTTTCTACTCTGGTGTTACTTCCTCATCGCTGAATACTATATTCCACCAGCTAGAATCGTGTCATATTCATTTACTTTGAGTGTGATTATCTTCTTGGTTATATCGTTTTAAAGTCGATAACTTAAACATTTTTGAAAGCAGTGCTGCTGTCCGGTTGAACCCATTAAAATGACATATAGTGAGACATTAAGAGAAGAAGTTGGCAAACGTAGTCCCCTCAGCTCATTTTTGAACATATTGATGACTATAAACTCTAAAGTTACGTTCTCAGACGGATCACCAACCTGATATTCGCGACAGAATAAGCCTGCGTTTCTTTTCCAATTTACCTTTTTAGAAATAGTTATCGAGCTGGAGAACAGGAGGTTTGCCTAGTGACACAAGTATACAGATTGCTGTATAACAAATACTTATATCAGAGAATCGAGTAGCATTGATGTATATGTGGTCTAATCGGGGTTAAGATTGTTGTTTCTGCCAATAGAATCACTCTCTTTGTAGTGAACTGATCTCTGAGTTGGGGTTCTGGTTGGTAAACGTTTTAGTGTTGTCCTAGATACTCCCATCAGAGCTTCTTATGAATTGAAGTAGTAGTTGGTTGTGCATGGATATTTATAACGCGCTACTTTCCCTGAGTATAATCTGATTGATTGCTTGCAAGAGAAAATATCCTATACATGCTTTGGAATGACGAGTATCGACTAGCTTATATTATTATCGGAACACCAGAAGTAATGGATCTGTCTACATACTTTCATTTCAGAAACATGATGTATGAACAGATCATAGATACTCCAATAGGGTGATCAGTCTCAAGGATCATTGTAGAAGCGGTCACGCAACAGCTGGAGTTAACAATATTGTCAATCATCAAACCGAAATTATGGGTGCGATATGTGGACGACACAGATGTTACCCTTGCTCATAATGATGTTGAATCTACTAGAAATGAAGTTCACGAAAGAAGAAGGGAATAACCGACAGCTGATATTACGAAAGGTGCTGATGATGGACATCTTGAGACTCAAGTGTACAGAAAGACAGCTTATACGAACTAGATGCTCAACTGCAACAGCAATTGTACGATGTTGCATAAGAAAAACTGTAGCAATGCTGTGTAGGCGAGTAGGTACAAACTACAGTACAACTGAGTTAAAAGGAACTGAGAAAAAACGTTTGCTCGAAATCTTGCAACTCAACTACCATGCAAAGAATGTCATCACGAGATATCTTTCTACTAAGTGAACGAAATAAAAACCTACTGCAAAAATTAAACTAAGAATCTTTCTCCCGTTTATCAATAATATCTCGAAAATGAAAGCCAGCTTGCTGAATCTGCTTACAATCACAGTGTCACCTAAACTATCACTACCACTACACCATATCTTATGCAAAACAAAAAACCCACTCAATGAGGAGGAAGTGATCAATGTTATCCTACAAAGTCAACTGCAAATGGCACTACGTGTAAGAGTCAGTTAGACCAATATTACAGCGCCTACATGAAGGTCAACTGGCTGTTAAACGTTATGATATGAAGTAGCTCATTTCAATACTTTGTGCTCACCACATATTCGACTGTGACAATTTCAAAATACTTGAATATGTAAACCGGAAAGCGACCTGAGAATTCGTGGAGGCATGAAACTCAACCAATTTCGTAAAACATCGTCGCACCTACCTGGACACAATATACCAGCCTATTCGAAACAAGTCAATCGCACTTAAGTGCAGGCAAACTATCGACTCAGAGGAAAAGAGGATCTGAAAAAAACTAGTCACTTTTATGAATCGGGATAACGTAATTAGGAAAATCTAATTTATTTGCGCCATACATTTTGAACAATGTAATCTGCTGCTTTACGACTTAGTAGGTACTGTGGAGTTATTTAGAGTTAGATGGTACAATTTAGGAAGTTAAAATAAAGACTGTAATTGGGTTTAAGGATGGCAATCTGATATTAGGCATACCCCAGTGGGAACTCCTTATCTGTGAGTTATTCTTTTAAAGAAAATGCAGCTACATGAAAATAATTCAAGCCAATAATATACAGAGCTGTCACCTTCGATTCAGTCGAAATTATCATGAACAACATTGTATATAAGACTATCGTTAATCATCAGCGAGATATTTTCATCCCTTCCAAGCTTCCCAGAATGGTCGGACAGTTGGCCGATTCAAGGTACTTTGGTAGTTGCTCAAGGATAACAAGATCCTATTGTTCAACCAGTTCGCTGAGCTAATGTTGTAGTTGACCAGTGTTTCAGGGTAGTGCTAGACATCACCAAATCTTCACAAGGAAGTGAAGTGATTAACTGACTACGGATGGATGTATGTAACGTACTACTTTACCAACCTGATTGGCCGTTGTTGAATTTCATTCTTCAACTTAATGATTCATAGAATTCGTTTAATACATTATAGGGAATATGTTTTGAAGCTGCATAAAATTTAAGTCGAACTTATGTGTTGCATTCGATGAACTGATGGTGATACTGTAGTCGATTTTCTCAAGTTTGAAGTTATACTAAGGTGGATGAAGTCCTGGCGTGAAAGCCTTCAGAGTTACAGATGAGTGGATAAGCACTTGACATTACAATCGATGAGTCACGGGCTGGAACCAGACTCCACCTACTGATGTTTTGGCAGCCATGTAGTATCATTGGCTCCAGCACCTAAGGTGTGTCTCATTGCCTACTGTACAAATGTGCAAAGTGGATTTCGATTAATCCTGACGTTAGGTAGGTCTATAAGAATTCTAACTTGCTTTCTGTTTAATGTTATTGTCGTTCATGTCTTTTTCCACTACAATATCGAGTTCATCTTCTATACTACACTGTTAGAATCAATGTATAGGATATTTCCTATGTGTAATGTGTGCAAGATTTCAATCATTTTTATAAACCATAAAAATGAATCGTCGTGGCATACTTGAGATCCAACTAGCTGAATGTATTGAACCAATCAGTCAGTTATTGAATAATGGGAAACTGAAATCACGAATTTCCTTGCTAGACTATTGTCATTAAACCGATAACTTGAATGAAAAAATAATATGATCTACAAAGTGTATGAATGTTATTTGTACAATGGCTTATCTGATAGTAAAGTTCAGGTTATAGGTTTAAATTTATCTTTTCAAGAATGGGTTACTTCTCTCCATTAATTCAGTGCTTTATAGTTTGTCTGCTAACTTATAGTATACTCTATATGAAGCGTTAGTTGTTGACATTCTGTCCCTGAGTACTTAGTGTATATTCCTGATAGATCATATTGTAAATGTACAATGTATGATTAATCTGTTGAGTAGGTCCTATTTTTACTACGATTATCGGCTGTTATTTGATCCTCTGTAAACTAGTTACCTATTTTCTTCCACCGAATCTTCGTGAGTTTTATAATTACGTTTTTTTTAAGAGATGGTCTGTTAAAATTTCCATCTTAATCTTGTCATCGTAGTGTAGATTGTAGAGATACGGATTTTATTTACCACAGTTATGGTATATTGGTCTAGGCAGTTGGCTTTCAGTCGGTGGGTCACTGATTTGAACGCCACTCCACCTACTGAGATCTAGACAGTCATTAGCCTTCACAAAATAAGTGTAGCCGGTTGTCTACTTCACCACCGTGCTACATGGTTGCTGAGCGCATTTCTATTTTTAAATAGTTCGACTTTAAATTTGTTGATTGTAGTTATGTAAAGACATCATTTTTAGCTATGCCTGAATGGCCAGTGCCATAAAGCACTTCCTGTTTGTTGACTCTTGAAGTGACCGAGTAGATAATAATAAATACGCGAAATGATAACAATGTGATGCGATACTTGTACCGGATAGGAGTAGCGACTGTTCTTCTCCTGATTTCCTACTTCACTGAGCCGTCAGAAGACAAAGACTGGTCTGTGACTGTGTAAGGAAGACAACCTTATTTACAAAAAACATCATTTACTTACAGTTTTCCGTCAAAAAATGAATCCAGTAATTCACAAAATGTACATTTGTTTTCATTGGTCAGCTGAGGGACAAAATTGTTCAATAAGATTTCTCCGCCTACATGAACCGAAAGTTGAAATCCAAAACTTCTACCTCGGCGCCTGATGACCTTGAATGTTGATTCTGATTTAGACTGCTCCCTATCAAATCCCTACGTCTAACACCGCATATTATTTATCTTTACGTTCAGTAACTTCTGATAGGCTGTTTACGTGATATATATATATATATATATATATATATATATATATATATATATATATATATATCGGTGCTAGGTGGAGCAGAGTTCGAACTCAAAATTCGCAATTATTTCTTCCAATTTCTGTTTTGTTGTGTTAAGTATGGGATGAATAGGTGAGTAACTCAAGTATCAGCCTGTTTATCATTGGCGATCTTCGATAGGCTATTTTCTGTCTACATCTAGTGGGGTCTTTTTGTGTCTGACCTTGTTACTGACTTATTGAGTCATGTTTAATAAGTAGATAAAGTAGTTTATTCTTTCAATTATTTCGTGTGACAGCTTGACTAGTTACGCAGTAATGTGAGGTGAGATTTGATATTGAATGACAGACCTAATTGTGAACTATTCGGGTCTATGTTCTGAACAATAGCTGGCCTACTCCACTATACCGAAGTTCATTACTTCCAGACAAAAAATATGACTTGAAGGTAATCAGATAAGAATTTTAAAGTGATGCAGCTTCAAATTATGTTAATTTTTACGTAATTAAGGCTGTATTGTATATCTGGACATGGAAGATATCTTATTTAGACCCATAGAATCAGTGGTAACTATCAGTATTCATCACAATTTCAAACGGAAATCAATAAATAAATCCCCAAAGCTCCAAATTGAACTATTCTGTAGTGCTCATTAATGACTTGCTTCGAAGTGAGATTCCTTAAGTTCTAATAAGAAGTCGGGACTGGTAAGGCCAACCTATTCGGACAGTTACTCAACGACGACATTTGATGGAGGTCACGCCATACTGTGAAGTGGGAAGTGTGGATTCCAACCCAGTAGCTCAATGGTTACCTGCTGGTCGTGGAATCTGAAGGTCCTCGGTGCGCACTGTTTCGGAGTCTCAAGTTTTTAATGATTCTCTAAATGATGTTAATCCGTGTTGAATACTTACCTGAAAACAATTTCAAACGTCTTCGACTGAGTTATCTACGCACATCCAAATCACTGTCAGTTGGCAATTTTAGGCTTGGTTTTCGTGTTCGAAAACACTACGTGTATTCATTGGTCTTTTGTCTTTAGAAACTTTCTGTTCCACTCGTGAACATTAATAATCGCATGTCCCTATTGATTTATAATAGTTAGTTATTGGTTTACCACGATTTCAGATACCATCATACAACTTAAGTAAATGAATTCGTTGAAAAGAAAATTTTATTCTCTGTTACCTACCTGTTTTATTACAATTCGTAATCACATTTTCGTAATATCTTTCTGTCCTCTTTCACATATCTGATATAGAGTCATCAAATTACATTTGAAGACGATTTTCTGAATCGAATTGCCTACAGTGAAGAGTATGTTTACAATAAGGCTTATCAAAGTGAGACTTTACCCGTAGGGAAAGAAAATAATCCAGCCAATCTTACAACTGAAGTGGAGAATGCCCGTCGATTGGGTATACTAAATGGTGCGAAATTGGCTTCAGAATTCGGTTTCTCTTATGGAATGGCGCTAGAAATTATATCACCTCGGTGACTATTTTTTCTTTCTTTTGTCATCATTTTTTATTAAAGTATTTTTCATCATTGCTATTGGGCCTTTAAACCCGACTATACGTAAAAGGTAGTGTAGATTGTAATATAAAAAGCCTTTGAAATAGAGCAAGTGGCCAATTTGTTTACTTGGATATAAGCAGTCGACTTATCATGACGCTAAATACTTTTGGTGTGATAACTCAGCTTTATGCTGCATACCAGTTGTTCTTTAGAATCCCTCATATTGGATGCTGTAAGAGGGCATTCAACCTATTACTAGGTCATTCAAACCTGTAGAATCATTATTCCAACTGTCTCGTTGCACTGAATTGATCTAGCCACATGCTGGGTAATCCCAGCCGCGTATTCTGATGTAAAAAAGCAAGAAATTAACCAAACAGTTTCGGCATATTCCCACACACATGATGACACATCGCCACCCACCTACAGGCATATACACTGAGCTGTGTCATATTAAATCTATGATGTTGTGTGATATTATCCGTTCGTTCAAACCGCAGTACTTGGTGAAAGTTTTGATCCCAGGAGTCGAGTTTATCCCCACTGATCAGTCGTGAACTGCTTAGATAAAGTCGCTAGCAATAAAACTATACATTTGCAATTGAGGTTTTCGCTGATGATGTTGACTGTGATGATATCGAAACTAAACTAACTAAAACATCCTAGTGCAGAGAACAGTTTTATTTGGAAAAACAGCGATTATTGGTTAGGTCATAGCTAATTCGCTGTTGGTAAAATAACGGTTGGATTGGAAAGCAACCTTGTTATATAATATGTTTACAGAGTGATTGAATGGACTATCTTCAAAACCTTTGACTGAGTAGCTAGTTTGATTGGATTGATTTGCACACTATTCCTACTATAGTGATGTAATACAAAATTGTTTAAGTGAACCTGAGATCTGGTTAGTGATTGGTAGTGATTGTCAAGGTGATAGTGAGCCGGGTCAGTAAACTGCTGACTACTGTTTCAAATTCCATTGCAATCTGTATTTTCTTCCTACTTCGATCATCAGCTTTACACAGACAATATCATCTTTTCTTCACGCGAACTATTGTTATAAGCGTTTTGGTCTACATTCAGTTAAATTATAGTTGTGAGTTCATGTGATTAAATGTTTCATTTAATCATTACATGGTTTATACTTAGATTAAAATTCATTTGCTTTTAAAATTTGTTAAATATACTTCAGGAAATAGTTTGCACTAGTTTGGAATTTATTGTCAATCATAAACAAGTTAAAAGTGACGTACAGTAAACCACTATTCACCCTAATATGTGATACTGGGCGTAGTATTGGGTTAGTTAATATCTAAGGGTGTGCAGGTCATGACTTGACAAAAATTTATGAATTTACCAACTTTCGATCTCAACCGTATAAGCTGTCTAGATGGCGTTTTGGAGATGGTACACAGCAGCTAAAGGCCAGGTGATGTGACCCAAAAATGATCACAAATAGGACTGATGTATTCTAATGTATTTTTTCCCAAAGGTGAACATCCTAGTACTTACTGTTGCTATGTTTCATGGTCACGTGTTGTTCTTTTGATATAACTTGGTAATCGACAGTGACAGCAACGGACATAGCTCGCCAGAACTCTGGAATCTCAAACCATGGATGTATGCTGTATCTCTGAGACAAGTTTACAGGACCCAGGTTTGGTTATTAAGTTGGTCTCCCCTGGTCATTGTACCATTGTAGTTAACCTTCAAAATTCACTTTACGAGAGTCCAGAGACCCAGTTGCTAGCCCTCATTGACTCGCTAGTGTATGCATAGCACTAAGCTGTGGGACAGAAATGGCGTTTCTCCGTTGGATACCAGTAAACAGCCGTCTACGTGCTGTCAGACTGAATGGATCTCCACAGACCCAAGGATTGTGAGACCAAAAGATGATTCGTCGTAATCCCACTGACTGCAGTTCGGGTGCAAAGGATAAATTCTACCGAAAGCTGTCAGTTTTGCAACAGAAAGCAAAACGTTCTGATATAGCCATAACAGTAGGTGACTTTAACGCTGAAGTAGGGAAGCTGTGTCAATCGGAAGTGTTTTGGGGTATCTATGGCTTCACATGGTAACGAACAGATAAAGGTGGTCGTTTGTTGGAATTTAGTTCTGACAATCACTTGTTTCTGGTCAGCACTAACTCTAGGCATAAAGAGAGACAGTCTCATATGGCGTTCACTAACTTCAAACCAATGACTCACAGATAGGTCATCATTGGAGGGGATCAGTGGAGGATGACCGCCCTTTCTCGAGTACCATTTTGGATTCCGATCACGTGTTGGTACTGGTTTTTGCATGTCTGCACCTAAATGGCCTCATGAAACATGATGCAGTGAGGTCCATCGCTGCTTGATTGGTAGACGAAGACGCCAAGTACACATTTAGAGAGGAGTTAACTGACCATTTATTTGAACATGACAGCAATGCTCATCCTAAGGATACCTGGTGTGATATTAAGTCTGCTGTGAAAATAGCGGTGAAGACAATTGGTAACATATACCCTTGAGTTAGCAAGCGTCATTGGATTTCCACGATGTCACCCTAACTGACTGATGCAAGAAGACTGGTTTCAGCTAGCTCTGACCACGATGAATGTCGAAAGCAACTTAGACGTAAGTTGCCAAGAGTCGTCACGTGGATCACAAACAGCAGTGGGTGACGAAAACGAGAGAGATAGAGAAGGCATCAGTGTTAAGTAATACCCACAACTATTTAGGCTTATTAGTGATACTCGCAAGAAGATGATGATGAGTGAAACCAACACCGAAGAGGATGGGACGCTGATAACCTCCCAGGACAGGTGGTTAGAACGTTGGACAGAGCACTTTGGAGCACAGTTAAACTGGCCTTTAGCAAGGCTTCAGTTGCCCAACACTCAACCTGAATGGGACGTAGATGTCAGTCCTCCGACTGCCTTTGAAGTTCAGAAGGATGTATGGGACCTGAAACGATGCATAGCAACAGAACCTGACAGTTTGTCACCCGAAGTTTCCAAGCATAGAAGTAGGAAACTATTGATAAGAGTAATAGACGAAGTACTAGGTAGAGTATGGGGATCAGAGGTAGTATCTTCAGACTGGTGTACTTCACTGATCATCCCAGTCAATAAGAATGGAGAGGTCTTCATGTAACAAACGTAGGGGAATTAGTTTGACTAATACTGTGTCCGGTATTCTAGGGTCCACAGTTATGCGACACCTAACTTTAGGTCCACTGGAGGACAACGCTTGAGAGAACCAGGCAGGTTTCAGATCTGGATGAAGGTGCATCGATCAAATTTTTACCCTACTGTAGGTTCTAGAACACAGACACCTACCGACCTGTGGCCGACCCTTGCTATATTTCTTGACATGAAGGCAGCATTTGACTCCGCCGATGGTGAGGTGTTTTGGAAGTGTCTAACTGTGAATGGAGTATCGAGAAAGTATATAAGGCTAATCAAAGCTCTACTCAAACTCATGCAACAGTATCAGGTATTACGGAGAGTTGTCGCCAAAAGTGACGACAATTAGTGGTGTCCACCAGGGATTTCCACTATCACTGTTCCTATTGAACTTCATCGTAGATGTACCAATGGGCATAACTTTAGGTACGTCCAACTTCACAGGGATTGTTCTACTCCCTGGAGGTCATCTGGTTGACTTGGAGTATGCAGATGATATTGTCCTGCTATGTGAAGACTGGCAAAACACCTGGTCTTCTGCGCGCGTTGAACAGACATCTGAGTGTGTTTAGCACGGGTTTCGCACCTATGAAATGTAAGATGATGCTTCAGGACTAATCTGCAACGACTCACAGCTTAACGATAAGGAGTGAAATGGTGGAATGCGTTGATCACTTAATTTACTTAGGGAGTCACTTCAACCCGAATGGGCTGCTTTGTTGACGAAATTTCGGCTTGGAAACAGACAGCCCGTTGGACATTTGTGGCGCCGGCGAGATATCTAACTATCTATCAAAGGACGAGTATACTGCGCTGCAGTCCGTTCCTCCCTGTTGTGTGGCTGCGACATGGCCATTAAACGTACACGTGATGCAGCAGTTGCAGGGTTTTGATCATAGATAACTTCGTAGCATTGCTTGCGTATGGTGGAATCACCGTGTGAGCGATGTTGAGGTAGGGTAAAGGGCACTAGTCAGGATAGGCAAGTCAGTTGATGAGTTTGTGAACCCTAGTCGACTGAAATGGCTTGGGTATGTACTGATATGTCGATCCACCGCCTATCTCGACGTGCCATACTACCATAATTTGGATTAAGTTAGAAGGTTGAGGGTAACCAGAGCAAGACATGACACCAGTCGGTGGAGTCCCTGACTATCCTCTTGAGCTGTTTGAGGAGATGTAGACTACGTAATAAGGGTCTCTGAGAAGAAAGGAATCAGTGGTTGAAGACTCTTGGTGGCATGGCTGAAAATCACTTACAATAGCGCAGATCTATTCACTCCTTGACTTCTAAAACTTGAATATTTGTTCTAACCGTTATTTTCAGATTATTGATTAACTCACATGACTTTATCTACTTCGATATCATTCTTTTGTATCCACGTGTTCTTTGTGTATTACTGTGAAGTGTGGTGACTTGATCTGATGTACTTGTGTGCGATGTTCTATGTTGATTTGTCAGTTAAACAGTGACTTGTGGAAAAGTAATAATTCTTCTTCTCTCCAGTTGATTAGCTTACACTTATTTCTTTCTTTTAATTTGTTCTTCTATCGTTCTATAGGCACTCTTCTCATTGTAATTCATCTATAATTTCTTCTGATGTCAACATCACCAATGAACATCGGATACAATCAAGAAGAGATATTCAAATTTATAAAACAGCCAGTGATTTACATCAGTATTTAGTAGGTTCCAACGGTCTAATAGATATTTCAAATTGTCCTCAGTTGAATAAAACTATTGAGTGCACATGTAATGACAATGATGAGTTACTTAAATTGATAAGAAATAAAGCTAAACAGTTGAAAAGTTTATTGGATATACATTCAGTTGAACAGGAAATGAATAATTTGACGTTTTAATAAACTGTTATATATATATATATATATATATATATATATATATATATATATATATATATATATGTTGTATAGAATATGATGTAAATATTTCACCGAATAAATTTCATATAAATATATCAGTAATGAAGAAAATCACTATCCGACTAACCAACCTCTAACTTTTTTGCGTTGTTAAGTGAAAAGTTGAGTTGCTTCACTTCCTTGTAAACTGCATTGATGACGGTGTCTTGTATGATATCAACACATTATTATTATTATTATGGACAGCGAAGTAAATGTCTCAACGAACATAAATTTATTTTTGTGCACGTTTCAAACAAACCATATGCGGTTATCACATATTCCCACTTTTACAATAAATGAAAATTTGTGGGTACACCTACTACTTCTGTAGATTCCGTTTTTGCCTTTTTTTATTCATCATATAAAGCTTGCATTGAAAACAATTGACTGTTTCATTATATGGATAATATCAGCGTAATTGGCTGGGGTCCTGAAGGTGTAAGGAGTGAATTATTAGAGATTCTTCGTGATATATTGTTAGATACCAACCACCAATCAACCTTCTTACTGGATGGAAAATTGTACAATAAAGTAGCAGGAAAATGACACGTCTAATTATTTCAGATGCATACAACAGATTCACCGAATAAACTAACTTGAATGCAACAAATATTGGATACAATCATCGGAGTAGATATAATGAGTAAGTTGACAATAGCCATCAACAGAACAACTATGAACGATAAATTCCCCAAACTGTCACAACCAGCGGGGAAGGAGTTAAAGGATGAGCGGGTGTTGAATCTTTCGGACACCTACTATCTCGAACAGAATACGATTTACTTCAGAAAGAATTGAACTGCAACACGGTGAATACAAACAACCTAGACTTCCGCGCTTCGTTAAAGTTTACTTTGATGAAAAACTCAGGACTAAACGTTTAACAACAACAGGAACTACGTCAGTCAATTGTATCTGTAGTAGAAATCAAAGGAAATCAACAACTAAGGACAAAGAAAGAGATGGAATGAAATCACTAATGACCTACAAGACAATTGTAATATTACCTTTTGATAAAGGAATGAGAACCATCGTCATGAACAAAGCAGACTGTGTCAAAAAGGAACAGGAATAACTAAACGAGGAAAGTGTGTACCTACCACTAGACCAGAACCCAAATAAACAGATGGAGAACCAAATCCAAAGGAAACGTGAGTTTAATAAGAACCGGCCAAATCACAAAAGAAGAACAATAGCAGATGAAGCCAAACGGACCAATCCTATTAAGGTTTTACGGCTGACCCAAGATCCACTACGACCAATAGTTTTACTACCTGGAACACCTTATTTCAACTCATCGAAAGAATTATACAGAAAACTAAAGCATCTCATCAATGGAAGTCAACACTCAGTTAGCTCAGCAACTGGTTTTCTAGACAAAATAAAAGATTTGAGGATAGATAGTGATGAAAAGATGATATCCTTCGATGTGACTTTACTCCTCTTCAACCTACTCATATGTAGCCTAGGAGACGATTCACATTCTTCTGAAGAACGACCAAACCCTTTCTGGTTACACGAAGATCGCGGTTCTGAACTGAATGGATTTTTTCGACCTATGTCTCACGACCTATTCGCAATTCAGTTGGAAAATTTACAAACAAACAAAAGGGATACGTATGAGATCACCAGTATCAGGACTGATTGATGAAGCAGTGATGCAGCGGCTGGAATCGGTAGTGATCTCTCTTATCAAACCAAAACTTTGGATTCGTTCTGTTGACGACACACACTCGTTATCCTCGAGGAAAATGAAATAGAGAACTCATTCAAATTAATCAGCCGAACATTTGGAGGAGTTCACTTTACAAAAGAGGAGGATGCCAGCAACGAAACTTCTTTCTTAGATATCCTCATCAGGAGACTACATGAAGGGACTTTGCAAACTGAAGTGTACAGGGACAATCATCCTACAGTTTATAAGAGATGTTGTGTTCAAACACTGTTCGCAAGAGCCAAAACACTTAACAGTAGCTGAACCACTCCGGAAAGCGGAAGGAAAGTGTTTGTACGAAGTGTTTACAGCCAATGTTTATTCAAAGCTTGATTAATTTTTGTCAGCAGGACGGAAGGTTTGTATTACCTCAAACTAATAAACGCAGTAGTATATTTTATATCCAGGAAATTTCAGAAGCAGTGGATTGATCGTTTCTTCTACTCGGGATTGAAGTGTCACACAAACCAACGAAATCACTATGCGGCATGTTATCCAGGCTGAAGGACTAGTTGCCAAAAGAAGATGCATATAAGCTAAAAAATCGACTGCGGATATTGTTCACAACACTAAATTGGCCAATCCGGCAATCAAATTGGTCAGGGAATTCGTCAACTTCAACTATCAGTAAAGTGACTTGATGCAATCACCTTGGTTGAAATGCCCACAGACGATCGCGATCAGAAACTTTACTGGAAGAATGTGGAATTCCTCCATACAATAGGTTCGAGGATTTTAGAAGCAAGGCGTTCTGGTTGTATGTCAATCAACAGATAAGTGGATATGGAGTCGATCTACCATCTACTTAAGAAAAAATATAGCCTTCCATCAACTAAGGGCAAATTAACCGATTAAACTAATGGTGATACACAGTGTGACAGTAACAAATAATACAATTTCACTCTAACAAGGATTCTCTACCAGCGTGACCGACTGGAATTTAAGGTTAAAGAGGTGAAAGTGTGAAAAAAGACCTTTTGTTCGACCAACAATTAGATAACACTCAAAGTTAGTAAAAACACCGGCTAAACATTCGTGTAACACTGAGATATGTTCCGCTTCTCTCTGAAGTTATTAGTGAGGGTGTTGTCAAACCTGACGATGAAACGTCCGCCACAAAATATCGAAGCTCGGAAGACACGGAACCACCATCGTTTGTAGCTTTCGGTCTCTGAAACTGTCATCATTTAACCTTTATTTGATCCTGGGCACTACTAGGTAGTTCATCTGCAACTTTTCTACCTAGATTCCAGTTTAGAACCACAGACCAAAGGTTCTGCCCAGAGGACGCAGCATAGTAAGTACATCATTACCGACTGGAAATTCGTTAGGTACGCCTACACCATACAGTGAAGCAAACACCATTCAACATAGTTAATTGATTTTCTTTCTAAATCTAATACATCGCAAAATACATGTATAAAACTAAGTGGGTTATTCTTTTTTAAATATATGCTTCGTCATTGAAGATATTCTTTATGTTGGGTCCTGGAGAATCATGAGGCTGTAAACCTTAGTCGACTGGGATGGCTTGAACATGTACTACGCATGCTAAGCTAACGCCTACCTGGACATCCTATTCTCATGTAAATTGGATTGGGTTGGAAGAGGCCTCTGGGTGGCCAGATTAAGTTCTGGCACTAGTCTATGTAGTCTTTAACTGTCGGTTTGAGCCGTATGGGAAGATGTAGACTTTGGTTAGCGTTGTCGAGATGAAAAGAATCAGTGGTTGAAGACTCTTGGTGGCATGGCTGAAAATCAGTTACAATAGCGCAGAGCTATTCACTCCTTGACTTCTAAAACTTGAATATTTGTTCTAACCGTTATTTTCAGATTATTGATTAACTCACATGACTTTATCTACTTCGATATCATTCTTTTTGTATCCACGTGTTCTTTGTGTATTACTGTGAAGTGTGGTGACTTGATCTGATGTACTTGTGTGCGATGTTCTACATTGGTTTTGTCAATCAGTCAGTTTGGAGAATAAAAATGCTTACTTATAAATTTGTGAATCATATAAAATCACATGAACGAGTGTTATCTCTTTGCTCAGTAATAATTGTCCGAACCACACGATTTTGATGATGCTGTCTTGCCCCGCTTCATGTACACAATTTATTCACATGATGAGTCAGTTAATTTCACCGTCCTAATCTCTGTGACAACAGAACACATTGTGGTACTTAGTGGCTGTATATCATCTTATCTGTATATACAACTGAAGGTTTTGTACACAATACACCATAGTTCATAAAAATGAAACATCCAGTTTCATGCAGAAAAAATGAGACTACAAAATAATCGATTTCACTCAACATACCATCATTTCTGTCACATACAGAAATAGCTGAGGGGGTATATCAAAAGCTCTCTAATCTTTAATTGTCCATTACCTAAACTATACTTGTCTGGAGTCAATTAGTAAACAATCAGAAGACAACGGTCATGATACATAGGGTTTAATCAGTATGTAGGTGGTGCCTTATTTAACAATGAACTAAGGTACTAGCGAAGAGACTTAACTTCAATGTAGCAATTAGTGAATTGAAGCCTGAAGATGTCTTTCCTAAAATTGAAATAGCACTAAGTTCAGTAGATAAGACAGTAGCAGGTGAAGTTCGAGGGACAGGAAAAGACAAAACAAAATTTACCAAGAGTAGGAAAAGAAGCTTTGAAGAACCTTCTAAATGACAAGTATATAGTAATTGCTAAGTTGGACAAAGGCAACTCAACAGTAATGTTAAACAAGTCTGATTATATTTAGAAAGTCAATGAACATATAGAAACAGGACCCTACGAAGAAATTAAGAAACCAATTGACACTATCATGAACAAAGTTAAAAGGACCACGATTTATCTAATACGCCGAATGAAGCCGTTTCTAAATGAGTCTTAATGCTTTAATTTAATGCCAAAAACTATTAATCCCAGTAGGATTTATGGTACTATTAAAAGTCTAAAAACCGGGTTATCCTATAAGACTGATAGCAGACTTTAGAAACGCTCCTACTTATGACTTATCTAAATATTTGGCGATGGTACTAAACCCAGTTAGAAACAGTTCTAAATCAAGACTTACTAACTCTTATGACTTGAAGCACAGATTATATGGCATACATTTAGATTATAATGAAAAATGGTTAGTTTTGTAGTAGTTAGTTGGTATACCGAAATAGCGATTCATATGGCCCTGGAAGCAGTTAGAAACGAGCTCAATAATGACCATGAGCTTACACTACGAACTAAGGTACCAGTAAATGATATCATGCTAGGGGTACAGCTATGCCTAACTTCTACAATATTTAGTTTTCAGCATAAAATATACAAATAAACAAAAGGATTTGCCATGGGATCACCAATATCCCCTATTGTGGCTGACATATTTATGGATAGTTGGGAACAGATGGCTGTAGAAAAATGTTGTCCAGCTCCGAAAATATGGTTTCGCTATGTAGACGACACGTTTACAGTGTTGAAGTCGGAACACATACATAATTTCTTCACATATATAAATTCAGTAGTCAACGCAATCCAATTCACCTATGAATTAGAAAATAGCGAAGGAGAATTAGCGATGTTGGATTGCCGAATAAAACGGAAACAAGATGGGAGTTTAGATACTGGTGTCTACAGAAAACTTTCACATTCAAATTGTTACTCAGACTTCAAATCGTCTCACCCTATGTCACTTAAAGTTGGCTTAGTTAAGTGTCTAAGTAACAGGGCCAAAAAATTTACTAGTAAAACAGAAGATCTAAAACAAGAAACCAGATACATTAAAGATGCCGTAATCATCAACAATTACCCTCCCAAACTAATTAATAAGTTCCTTAGGAATTGTAAGAAAAATATCAGTAACACAGTTATTAGTAGTAGTAATAATAGTGGTAATAACCGCAACAATAATAGTAATAATGGTGCTGATAATGATGTTGATAATAGTAGCGGCAATACTGTGAATAGAGAATTCAAAACCTCCACAGTATTATCATACAAAGAAGGCACCTCAGAAACACTACGCAGAATTCTCAGTAAGGCTGGGATTATAGTGGCATTGAAACCTACAAACTCACTTCGAAATAAGCTTTGTTTAGTTTACCAAATCCCTTGCAACGATTGTGAGGTCAAATATATAGGTCAAAGTAGTCGACCAGGGTCAATTAGGCTATCCGAACACAAAAACTTAGGTCAAAATTGGAAGGTCCTAGTAAGGTATTGAATTTAAAAAAAAGGTCAGCCATAGCTATGCATGTGATTACACACAACCACACAATAGGATGGGACAGGGTGAAAATTCTTAAAACTAACAACATAACAGGGTGGAGGGAGAGATTGATAACTGAATGAATGACTCAGCATCTGTTCCGGATATATGGGAAATCTTACTATCCATCTCACAAAGAGATGAGGGAATTAGGACTATATAAAGAATATCTCAAAGTTGTGTAGTTATCTTGATATGATTATGAACAATAAATTATGTCCGGAAGGTAATCTAGTTAACAATACTGTAACACCGTGTGATAAATATAATAAATCAATAAAAATGGGATTACATTCTACCACAGTGCACAAGTTTTACTCTTATAACAATAAACTTAAATTCATACCATTGATTTATAACACGGCTCATGAAGTTGTAGTACACCTTCCAGGCACCAAAATGCAATTTGGGCTAAAATAAATGAATAAAATTGAATTAACTAAATAAACCTTTAACTTGCCTCCAGACGCTTAGGGTGTCTTAAGTTTTGTTTTAACAAGCATACATCTGAGCAGGCTTCGACGCCATTTTGCATTCCGTTTCTGCTGGTTAACACACACATCCTCAGAGTACTTAGTTCAGCTATACTAGCCAGATAAGTTGGATAGACTTTACTTCCAATAATTACCATCACATTTATTCTATTTAAATAATTTGCTGCTTCGAATATATTCCTGAATACCAGTTCTTTTGATTAGTTTTTCGTTATCAGTACTTACATGTTAGGTAAGGTACTGATTAAGCAGGTACTAGGGCACATCGAGTTAAGTAGGGTTGGTCGGGCGTTACATAATAGTAACACATCTATTACCCTTACAAAGTCACCCAATTCAAGCAACGATAGGATTGTAGAAACGTTAGGTCATAAACTAGCATGGACACTTTGATGCTTCCACTTTTGTCGCTTTCTTGTTCAATCTGTAGAAGGAAACTTAATCAAAACCATACCATATTGAATGAAGCTGATGTGTTCTGAAGATTTGGATTGGCTTAACAACTGTACATATGTAAACACTGATGCCGCTAAATGCAATCTACCAACCATTGGAAAATTTCTCTGTTGCATTCTACTGCATAGGGTTATCAACTTTATTCATTCTTATTCATATATCTCATGGTAATTCGGTATTATTTAATTGAAGAAAAATACGATGTTTGGGTTAACACTGCGCTGTGTGATGATGCAAACGTTTTAAACAAATACGATAGTCTCACGATTGTAGCCCACTGTATTTTCACGGTGAAAATGACCATAGAGTGAATACTGTCTTCAAATTACTAATGATATATACCGAAGAGTTTGTTCAGAAGCTTCGTATCTGTTTTCCGACCGTCTCAGAGGCGGTTATAACACGGTGAACAAGACAGTGACTCTCTAAATGAAACAAGTAAGCCTAGGCTGTTAGTCTGTATAAGGTTTTATCTGTCTTTAAAAGAAGTGGAGAATACTTGTAGCTTAGGTGGGGATGGTCTTGGTTTCATTGTGTTTTCTGAGCTGGGTTGTTTAATCGTGGAGCTTGATGTTCTATCCTAAAGAAGAACGGCTACCCAAAAAACTTTATCACCAGATGCCTATCAACTACAAAGTCATCGACGGAAATCAATAAAAGCATCATCCTACCGTACATAAAAAATATATCAGAAATCGTGACAAGATTACTGAGACCACTTGGAATTGGTGTAACTCATAAACCTACAAATTCCCTCCAAACACTATTATTCAGACCAAAAGACACAACTAGCAAAGAAGACAAACCGAACATCATTTAGAAAATCAACTGTAATAACTATAGTCAACACTACCATGGACAGAGGGGTCTCCCTCTTCGACTTCGTCTACATGAACATCAATTGACTATTAAACGTCAAGATATCTCATCACCCATTTCAATGCACATGGATAAGAACCGTGGATATGAGTTCAGTTTAGACAATGTAGAAATTTTGAACGCAGAGAGGAAACACAAATAATATCAGAGAATTTCTAGAAGCTTTGTATTCAGGTCAATCAGTCAGAAATCAATGATGTATAGACATAGACTCAATCTATCCACCAATGAGAAACGATAGATAGGTGAGAGGTCAAGCAGAGGAACAGCCAACAAGAAAATCTAATCAATCAATAACAAAACAATCAAAGGAAACAACCAATCAAAAACCAGTTTGTCAGGGTAAGCTACTAAATTACTCACAGAGAAATAGTGACAGCTCACTTCATATTGAAGTTAGTGCTGAAAATGTCGTCTAGAAAGGCATTGAAAGCTCCACGAATAAGCAACCCAGCTCAGATGACGCAATACAACCAAGCTTTTTGTCTATTCTTTCACTTGTTATTTAACTCATTTTGTTAGCTCTTTTTCGAATATGTAACTACTACTACGATGACATTGGGTGGCGGTTTGCGCTATATCGTGAGCTAACAGAAGTCGGAAATATGGAGCATTGGATTCTGACCCAGTGGCTCAGTCGTAACGCGTTGGCCGCGGAACCTGAAGGTCGCGGGTTCGATCCCCGCTGGTGAGGTCGTGGGTGCGCACTGCTGAGGAGTTCCATACTAGGACGTAACGGCTGTCCAGTGCTCCCAGGTTTCTTTTGTTCCCCCAACTGATGTCAGTCTTCGACGAATAACAACTTGAACTATTATCATAACTGGATTTCTAACTTGATGTTTAGGTTTGTTGATTAACTTGTTTAAACAAAATGAGAATCACCTGTTCTTGCTTAATTAACGAATATACTTAGACATATATAGACAATGTCACCTTTGTCGCATACTGTATAATCTTTGTAATCGTGACCACGTTTGGTAAACATCAGATGATGCATATTTTAGTTCGGTTAAGAAAAATTCTTAATTCAAGTTTTGCATTACGATCTTATTTCACTTAGACCATTTACAATTAATTGAACTTCGTACATTTATTACTCTTGACTAGTTTAAACAAAGCAAAAACGAAGAAGTATGCTAAATATGACAGATTCATTGCATTTCCTTGCATTCTCTTCAGTTTCATACAAGTAAATGAAGTGAAGTGTTAGTATAATTATCAACATAATTGAAAAAAAAAGTGAGCAGTGAGATGATCATGAGTTATAAAGTGGGAGTGGATTTCACCTCCCATCGTAAATTCAGTGCTTTGTTAACCTATGTTATACGCTGGTAACAGACAATTCGTGTAGCTTAGGTTCTTGTGCATAATAAAAGTATCATCAGCATAATGTCTATAGAGTATGTTTCATTGACTGCAGACGCCATTGTCATTGAAAGTGCAAAGTTCTCCTGTTTTTCCTCACCCGATAAATAACTTTTTAATATAGGCGAATTAAGTAGTCGGTCTACTAATTAGCTTCACTTGGAATGATGATGAAAGTGAGGTAAGGTGATATTGTCCACTGTTTCTTACTTGGAGATGATTGAGCATAACTACGACATAAACTTCAGGAATATCGCAATGTTTAAGCATCCTTTATGTGCGGGAAAACGCTGATATGTTCTTACTCTAAGCATAAAGTGACATTTTATTCGGAGTATTAGGATTGCTGGTAGGCAGTAAAAACGCTAAGATAAATATTATGAGGAAAATTAAGATAATTTTTTGTTTTGCATAGAATAATTTGAAACAGGCGCAGCAAGATGACATTTACTATTCATACTAGGTATTTTTGCAATATCCGGTCCATGGTAAGAAAAATTCTACCATGATTTCCTTCGGAAACAAAACTATCCAGTTCATATAATGTGACCTGTTTGACACCACAACTGGCTGCACGAAATTAGCTGATATGAGTAGTTTTAGACAATGTATGTCGATTCAGCAGTTCTCGCTAACCCAATCGGGTGGTCCGAATACTGGACGACCTTTTCTATCACTTTGGGTCGAGCTTATCAACCAGGTATCTGCATCAATTCAGCCCAGAGCATCATATAGTTCAAACCAGTCGAATTTGAGGAGGGTATTTGATCTCGGTCTACAACTACCCATATCAATCAGTAGTATATTTAGCACATACTAATGTAGAATGTTCAGAGGTCACAGTCATTTCAGGACTACTACTTCGGGGACATCATGCTGCAAAATATGTGTCAGCTACTCCCCAGACTCATTCTAGGATGAACCCTGTTACTGGAGAACGCTTGCTACTTAAATTTGATCTAAAATCGGTCATTCCACTAAGATATTATGGATCGCCATATGAAGATAAACCTCAATCGAAAATATGCTAAGCCACTGTTAATTTTCAATCTGGTATGAGGAGTTTAACACAAAAAGCTGTTTCCTCTGACCATTCACTTGGACCGGTCGATTTCGGAAGACACACATTATGCTTATGATTGTACAAATTATCTAATTACTATCACATGTACACATTTGTAGCCTCATTGCTTACTGGTGGAATAAACGTTTTTGCCTCAAAATTCCAGTTTCACAAGAGGATGACAGGTAAATACAGCCGATAAGTATCTTCTTATTGAGTTAAGCATTTTCTTCATTTCACGTAGCGTTTCTGGCCGATACCTGCTATCTTGTCGTGGTAATCGGGTTCACATGTCACAATTACCCAACGAACTATGCTGACGGAGCACTTTTTTCCTCGAGATCATACCATAGCAGAAAAGTCATTTGGATAGTGGTAAGACAAAAAGTAGTTGCCATTATGCCGTAAGTTTCTACACTATGTGGGGGTAGTAGGAGGGCAAAGTCATACCGCTTGCTCAATAGGGGCATGATAGCAGTAAGGTTTTTTTCCGTGAATGACCAGCAGTGCCACGCTGATGCTGCATTCCCTACTGGAAAGGAAATTTAGTAAAGGTCAATTTCAAAAATAGCACACTCCCTCCGCCATGTTTTTCACTGCCAGTGGTATAGGTTCATGGCTGCAACTAAAAATAAAAACTTCAGCTTCAAACTTCCGAAAGGCCATGTTTGACCAGGCTCATAGAGATATCCCACAGGATTTGTGGTCACACTCCACTATGATTAGCCCAACTTCAAGGAAAAGTAACCTTCATAATGTGGACAACCAGGAAGTGTTGACAGCCTACACAACTTTGTCAACACTCAAGTTTACTTAGATCACTGTCCAACTTCCGCACTCTTAGTTTTTAATCTTCTTTCACGTCTATTGGTCAATATTTCTGTATCATCATTAGTTTCTTTTAGCTCTGTAACTCTTGACAACGATCCACGTTTATGGTACAGCTTCATTGGTCTGAAATCGCACTTCAGACTACAGTTGGTACTTTTTCTTTTCTCGCTCTCTGTCAAATTTTTAGTGGAAAACGGATTCTTACCAAAACGTATTGATAAGAATTTAAAGCTGAAAGACACAAATAAGTGTATACAACTTGTTCTGAAATAGAATGTGCGGATGAACATAGAATTCGAGAGTGACACTGCAGTAGGCATTTTTAAAAAAACGACTATCAAGACTCACTACCAGAACCTTTTTCGCCATAATCTCAGAATTTTATCCTACTGTCAGTATGCAAACGATAGTTTGGAGGACTGGGTAACGTAAAATATTTGTATATCAATCTATTTGCTCCTGTGAAGCTGATTACATCGAAATTATCATGTATCACTGTTGATAGATAGTCATCTGGATGTACCCGTACCCCAGTGAGCGTTATTCCCATTGAGACTCAAACCCAGTGCTCATCGCTTCAAACCCCCGTTGCATAGGAGGTGACTGTCGTGCTCCTGTGAATTAGTGGATAACGCTCTGACGTTTAAAGCAATCAGTACTGGGTCCGAGCTTTAGTGGGAACAAAACCACTCACTGGGGTACAGGTACACCCAGCTGACGAGTTCCGAAAAGGACAAAACCCGCATCCTGGATTCCTCTGCTAGTCACCAAGGTCAGTATAGTACCATGCATCAGTTTACAATATGTACTTATAAGCCTTTTGCAGTCTACCTAATAAATATGGAACGGAAATGCATCTTCAGCTCTGTAGTAAAATACCAAATAAACTTAGGATATGCAGCCTCTATTTTAAAACCCTTTAAAATTTTATCTCAAGCCCAATAATATCACGAAAAGCATCTAGGGATAGAAGAAGCAAAATCAATTCAAAAGCTCATATCGTTATTGTATCTTCAACCTGCTTCTCTATCATAAACTTTGTAAAGAATCGATAATGTTCTTTGATGTAAAGTTTTACTTCACAGACGTTTCAATGCTATGCTAGACATCCATACTTTAAGCTACAAAATCGATCTTTATAAATAGTGTAATGGTTTAATTAAATTTCATTTTCTAATCATTTGTTGATTTTAATGATAGGTAGTAGCTAGCAATGACACACGTTTCTTCCATCCAGGAGTCGTTAGCTGCACCTGCCTCTTAGTGAGTGTTGTTATTCTCACTGAAACTCAAACACAGGACCAATTTCATTAAATGCAACGGAGTTTACCACTAGACCATTGACTTTCGACAAACACTCCTTGTGCGTTAGGTATAGATGTTATGGCTTGTAATTTCTCGCCATTGATTGGATCGATTTGATAAGAATTATTATCAAGTTTATTTCTTTGAATGTTTCAAGCAGAAATTGTTACTATTTGTGAATAAGAGTGTCGAATACAAACCTGATTGATTTAACATGATTTTAGGAAGACGCTATAGGTCATAATATAATAAGAACGTACTTAATTCCGAAGTCAGGCAATTACTAGCCTGTCATTTTTGTAATAATTTATCTTTTATGGGTGACAAATGATACTAGCTACCGTTTTATACTACCTCAATGTGTATCTACAAGTTTAATTGTGTAGCTAACTACACTGGACATACAAAGTGTACTGTTTCCAAACTTATAACAATATTCTACTTGGTCGTGAAGATATGAGTACAAATCAATAAGCAGTTCGATACTTGAATATTTAGTTGGTCCCCCTCTCTAGAGTCATCCTTTACAACCGTATACAAAGTCAAGCCATAAAATTTGAAAAGAATGCCATTTCACAATCTATGCAATAAGGAAAGCTTTGGTTATGAAATAATTTAAGCCTGAACTCTATATTCAGAAGAAGTATGTTCAGACTCTCTTTTTACCGTTGTCTAAGTGATAACGTATTGGTAAATTCGTTACTGTCTTTAGAAACATTATAGCAATCACGTAATCGTGTTGAATGATGACAGATTGAGTTTTGGAGGGTTTTGGGAATTGATTGATATTAGGTTGGTATTCCTCGTGAAATGACATCAGTTGGAGAACCATAGGAAACCCAGCTGCGCTGGATAGCTGTTTCACCCCCGTATGAGACCCCTCAGCAGTGTGTATTCATGACTCCGTCAAGGATCGAACTTAAGACCTTCAGATTTTGTAGCCAGCACGTTAGCATTGACTCACTGGATCAGAATTCAACTGTCCGATTTTCTTACTCCTGCTAGTTTGCGATATAACCCCAATGAATAGATTGCTACTTGTCTCCATTATTTACCAATAAAACTGCATAGTTTTAGTAAATGAAGTTATCGCAATGAAATTTTTCTTACCTATATTGTTTATATTTTAAACTGATGACATATAAATCACTTTCAAACATGATGAACAATCAGTCGTAACAGGAATTTAGTACAACCGAATTGTATAAATTCGTTTCAAATATAAGCACTTAAACTTCTTTGTAAAATAAAAACTTTTAATCAATAGTAGTTTTACATTGATTTATTTAGTGTTTATGTTGAACATGTCTTCCAAGGTCATCTATTCTAAACCTATTGATCACATATGCACGAAGATGGTTGTACAATAAGAACTTATAAGGTGGACATTGAAAAATGGAAATAGAGCATTCCGTACTTTGAAATAAACATTACACTGATTTTATACTGATAATCTATTTTGCTTTACTTTGACGATAAACTACCTTTCAACTACATTACTGATGGTCATGAATTTCCCCATTAAAATTCCTTACCCCTGAGATGTAAGCTTGGGGAGAAAAGATGAGAAAGTGGGGACATTTAAAAACAGTATGCTTAACTTTGGTACTTAACAGTAATCACCACAATCAGCTGGTTGAACAAGATATGAGGATTTTTACACAATGACAGTATATTCAAACAATGAAATAACCGTTTGAATATGCCAGAATGCATTCTGCTTGATAATGAGTAGGAAAAGAGTCGAATTATTCTGCTAGAACAACAGCTGTCATCCCTTGAAGTTATTAGGATTCTGTCTTATGATGTCTTAGCCTGTAATATCCGGTCAAAACGAAGAATCTGCTACTCCTCAGTTGAATAATTTATTATTTATTTGTCCCTTGGGTTCCTAATGGAACATAGGGCTTCAGTAGCACGTCTCCATTCCACTCTGTTCTCTGAAATCTTTTCAACCTGGCTCCACGACTGCCCACAAGCTCTCATTTCCCCCTCACACCATCTCCTCCATGTCACCCTCACCTCGGACGCCCAACTCGTCGATTCCCATCTGGATTCCACTCGAGCAACTGGCCTGACGCTTGATGTCCTCAGTCGGCCTTCTCAGTGTATGCCAATTCAATCCATCTCCACTTCCTTCCACTGCATATACGTTGAGCGATAGGTTCTTGGTTGTTTCGTTGACAGCCAGAGTTCCTTGTTGCTTATTATTTCTGGCCATCTGATCTTCAGTAACGAGCCAGCGTAGGCAGTTGTTGATGAATGTCTGTAGTTTTTTGGAAATGCCTTTCGTAACGCGCCAAGTCTCTCAACCATCACATAGAAGCACTGACCTGACGTTGTTGTTGAAAATCCGGATCTTGTTCCACATGCTGAGTGCAGAAGATCTCCACACTGGTTTCAGGTTAATGAACGCCTGTCTTGCTGTATTTCCGATCCTGGTTGGCTTTGACATCCTCATATGTGCCACTTGTAGTTGAAACAGTGCTGCCTAGATAGGTGAAAGAGGCTACTTCCTTTAAGTTTCTCTCATTGATAGTGATTGGAGTTTGTTGTCGTTGTTGTTGTTCGGGTATCTTCATCACCTCTGTCTTCTCTATATTCACTTGAAGTCCCGTCTTCGCTGCCTCGCCTCTTCTATCAACTTGTTACTTTTTGCCTGTAGATCTTCGAGTTTGAGCGACAAGACATCAGACACAAGTCATCGGCGGAATCCAAATCTTCTAGGATCTTTTCCCGGTCCAGCGTATTCCCCTCTTCTCGCTCCTCACTGTTTGCTGCATGATCCAGTCGAACACAATCATGAAGATCATCGGTGATAGTTGACAGCCTTGTTTCACTCCTGTCTTCACTTCACTGCAAAAGCGTCACTGAGCTTCCCATTGTGAATTACTTGGCATGTGGCGTCTTCATATAGTTGTTGAGTGAGATAGATAAAGGTTTGTGGTACTCCGTAGTGTTGAAGTAGCTGCCAAATATCTTCTCGGTCGACGCTGTTGAAGGCCTTTTCAAAATTGATGAAGTTGAGGTAGAGGGTTGACTGCTATTCTATACTCTTTTCTATGATGATGCGTAGCGTAGAGTCGCAATTTGGTCTGCACATGATTTGTACTTCCTGAATCCACCCTGTTTCGGTTTTAGTTTTGAATCCACTGTATCCTTTAGTCTCTCCAAGATGATGCGGCTTAATATTTCGCTTGGGATGGACAGGGGCATGATTCCACACCAGTTCTTGCAAAGACTTGGGTCTCTTTTCTTCGGGAGTTTGACAAGGTAGACCTTCTTCCAATCGCCAGGTACCTTTCCTCCCTTCCAAACCTTCTGCAATAGTGATGTGAGTATGTCCGCTGTTGTCTCTGTGTCTATTCTCAGTACTTCCGGCGGGATTCCATCTAATCCTCCTGCTTTCCCTCATTGCAGTACCTTGATGGCGTTCAGCGATTCACTTCTGTCTTTGTTAGACGGCTCTGTTCACTTGTAGTTCTTTGACTGCAGGTACCATTTCTGCACGAAGTGCAGGTGGTGGTGGTGTTTGATTCAAGAGTTTCCTCAAGTGGTCAGACCATCATTTCCTTCCTTTCTCCTCTTTCCTAACTAGGTTTCCTTCACTATCCTCCATTGATTTCATCTGTGTTGATCTTTCTCCCCCCAGATAGTAACCAGGCTATTTGATATGGTGTAGTCAGGTCTCCATCTCTCCTACCTGCGGCCTGTTCTGATTTACTCGCCAATGTGTCGTAGAAGTGTGTTTCGTCTTTGCACACACTCTTCTTCACTTCTTTCTCCAGTGTACTGTTTTTATTGGGGTTGTATTCAGTTCCTCTTTTCGTTGTTCATCTTTGCACTGCACTGCTTCATCTCCTGCTTCACCATCTCACCCTCCATTCTCCATCAGCCTCCATGTGTCCATCGAGATACACTACCTATCGTCCTTCTTCTTCCTTCCTAATACAGTTATGCAGGACTCCTCCCACATAGCTTTCAAACAGTTTCAGTGTTCATACACACAGGTTTATTCAGGGATCTCACTCAATATCTCACATCTTCTCCTGAACACTGATTGATATGAAGATGTCCTTTGTACTTTCGTCTTTCACTTGCTGTTCTGGGTGTTGAACATCAACTGTTGTCTATCACCAACTTATCTGCAGACTTTCAATTTGATTTTGAAGGTAGGTTCCTTGGACAAGATAGTGTTGTGAGTGTTGTGAAGCTTCATCTGCTCCCCTTCTTAATCTGATCTTTTGTCCAGTGTGCTGTGTCTCCACCTTCTTCACATTGAGATGAAGTTGATCTGAATTTTAGTGTGTCCTGGTATCTGGTGAAATCCATTTCGCTTTGTGAATATCCTTGTGTTTGTACACACTGCCTCGCCTCCAATTATCAAATCGTTGAATGCACAGAAATCTGCAAACAGTTCTCCGTTCTCATTCATCACCTCACCGAGAGCTTCTCGATCCATGGTTAGTCCTCTTCCTGTGTTATCCACTCCCAGTTCGGCATGCATGTCACACCACTCATTAGAATTTAGGTGTGGCCAACTGAGGTGGTCTTGTCTAGTACTGATTGCAGTTGTCTGTAGAATTCCTCCTTTTTCTCTTAATCTGCATTATTTGTAGGTGCACAGTGTAGCATTGAATGATTGTGACTTTCATTCCTCTCAAGTTGAATCTTGTTGTCATTATCCTGCATGAGGAGACTGGTTCCCACTGTATGAGAGAGAGCCTTTGATGCTCTTGGAGACATCATGATAGCCACTCGAAAAATGAGTGTGCTCGTGGTTGTTGTCTGTATGATAATATTGGAGTAGATTATCGACTCTGCAGTTGACAGTTTGGTGAGTCTACCTCCATTCCATGTGGAGATTCCTTACAGATTCCTAGCATTTCTTCGCTTTGCTTTCTCATCTACTTTGTAATCTGGGTAGCCTTGCTAGGTTTAAATATAGTGCGGAGATTCCATGTCTCTATCCTTACTTTCGCTTTCATAGAGGGAGATGTGAGACATCGGTCGATTGGCTTCCCGAATGCTTTCACCAACCGCCATCATTTCGCCTCTCCGATTCCAGTGAGGAATAGGTTTCTTTTTATGTTTTATATTTTCTTTGTGCTTTGAAGTATCTTAAGCGCTTAGATTGGTTCTACGAGGTTGGGTTGGTGGCACTATGCCCAACCTTCCTTCTTCATCCGGGCTTAGGACCGGTTAGTAACTAGTGAACTAGTTAACCAGGCGAGGTTTCAATTGAATAAACAAGTTCCAAAAAGGATGGCATGTGCATTCTGGATTCCAGTATAAGTCAGAGTTCATCATCTTAGTCTGTGGCATTCTATATCATTAGTGTTCATACACCTTTAGGTTTGTCTTTAATGGTTCTCATCTTGTGTACCAGCACGGTGTTGAACCTCTGCATTATACATAGCTGAACTGTGTCCCATAATAATGGAACCATTCAAAGTCATTTTGTAAACCCATTGAAGCACTTTTTGTGCCTTTTCCACTACAACTATCCATTTTGGCTTGAACACTTTTCATCTAGGATAATCAATACGTCTGCTCAATCTGATCATTGATTTCCTGGTGGCTTGATCACTAAATACCTCTTAAAACAAATGGAAAATACAGCTTATCTATATGGGCAACACCAAGTGAATCAGGATGGCATACACCTCAAAACATTACAGGCGTCACCAGTACTATATAACTGATTTAAACAAAAAATTCCAAGGAAAACCACTCGTGATATTTATCCCATTGTGATAGTTGTCAGTGATGTGTAACATGTTGTGAACTGTTGCTTTGACGAATTTAGTGCCATATGTAGAACAGTATCTGTTTAGTTGGAGGCAGCCTACATGAAGTTCTACTGTAACTAGGTTCCTAGTTTGTTGGCACTCTTCAGTAAGGTATATCTCCAACCTTGAGGAAACCGGTGCCTGCCCCCCGCGTGAGGTTTGAACCTGCATCACCTAGTCTTGCACTCAACGACGTCACCACTAAGGTATTCAGTTCACGACTGACCTCCTATATGACTGGATCAGATATATTGTGACTGGTCACTGAAGGGCAACCAATTCGGTATTACTTGGTCCTAACTACTGACAGAAATCTATAGAAAATTTTGTAATTTGGGCACCTACCTAGGAGGCTGACCATAGCAGTGTAATTTGGTAGACGTTAGTTGGTTGGACGTAGTTAACAGGAAGTAATGGACCTTGGTTTCGCGCTTGTTGGAAATTGTAAGGAACCTCTAGAGAGCTGATGTTTATGTTTATCACTTATTCGAAGATATAAAGGACAAAACAAACTGGATTTATCTACAGGAAACTCACTTGAACCTTCTGTGAACTAAATGAACAACATATAATTTCCCGTAGAAACCAACATTTTGTTCAATGTACCATTATTTAACTTATCCTTGGATCATTCCACACATCTGAAGTGATTCAGTTTGGTACTTCGTGAGGAATTTATTGATTTCAATGTGACACTCATTATGGATTGATATCAGTTGGCTAACCATTGAAAATCGAGGAGCACTGGACATAAGTTTCATCCTAGTATGGGGTTCCACAGCAGTGTACACCCATAGCGTCGTGTTGCTGTTGACCCCTTTACTAGAACAAAATTGCTGTCCAGTACTCTCTAGTTTTCAGTAGTTCTCCAAATAACCTAAGTCTATGATGAATACCAACCTGAAATATAAAGTGATTTTATTCATGTCATAGAAATAGGTTTTTGTGATAGGGAGGGAGGAGTAATCGGGTCATGCAGTTGAGGGTTGGAGAACATTTACCTAAATGGCTACAAAAGCAAATGGAGTGTGAAGTAAAGATAAATGCTGGTGGGAGACGATCCTCTTCATCTATAGCTGAACTTATTATAAAAACGGGTCACAAAGTTAATGTTCAAATGGCTTTGTATGGAAACAGTTAGGGACGTATTTGAGGAAGCCATAGCCACACACAAATTGAAACCACCTTTATGTGTACAAAAGTAATTTGTTCTTACACTACACCTACCTTAGTAAACTTTGTTTCCTTACCAAGATTAGGATCAACTATGTCACTTTCTTTCTATTTGTTCTCATTTTTCTTAATTTTAATCCATTATTATGTTAATTGTTGTATTTGTCCTCCCACTCTTTGGTTTCATATATATTGACTTGAGACAAATAAATGTGTGATCAGATTATTAGAAATGTATTGCGCAAATACACCAATTACATTGTCCAGATAAACTTCGTCTTGTAATTACTCTATCGAAATTCATAAAAGGGATTAACTATTTCAAATTATTTATTCTCTTAAACTTTCTTTAAAGAAATAAAACAAAAGGTGTATTTCCGTGTGTTGATAAGTATAGTATCTAACTTCGTTGTAAGATTTAACCTATAACTTCAAAAAAGTAACTAAAACGATTTCATGTTAATATAGCTTATATGAATAGCATCACATGTAATCAACTTTACTTGGTGTTCGGTTCGAGTTGATTATGCGATACAATAAAAATAACAGCTATCGATAATCTTTTACCTCACCGTCACTTCCTTTTCATTGAATCAGTAGGCTAGTTTTTGTTGAATAAAATAATACTTGTAGTAGATTTTCGTATCATACAGTTTCCAGTTACTTTATGATAGTATTAAAGGCTGTTTGTTACAGAATTCAGGATGCATATTTTTCATTCTCTTGATCTGGTTTATCATTGCAATCATTAGCCTGAAGGATGCAACACTTTTATCCGCTGTTAGGAGTCATTCGTCAGAAAGTTCTGGATGTATGTTTCAGGCATATTGATAGCCGCCAGTATGACTTATCTGTAACATTAAGGAAACTTATAATTCACTAGAGATTCGAACTTGCATCACTGAATATTGGATCCGGAAAATAAGTGTACACTCAATGTATACGGTAACAGGTATTTATGAATTATCTGATATTAACACAGAAACTCATACTAATCTTAAATAATAAAGTATTATTAAGTAGTTTGTGAAAATATTATGGATATCGTACTTTGAGTTACGAACTATAATCAACTAGTTACTTGTGATATAGGGGTTCCTAGAGTATCATGAAGAGAAAAGTAACTTGATGCAGACTATGAAATGAAACCACCATTACAATAAGTAAATATAGTTGACAAATCACAAATTAGATCGAATTCTGGTTTTGATATTTCTAAAGGCGCTATCGAATACTACTTTTTTAAGTTAACTTTGTTTTTGTAGATTAAAGAAGCAAATGTACTCTTATAGGTATACATCTATACATCTACAAAAATGCATAAATGTACAATGGATTACTTCATTTCTTATATTGTGTATTTGTAATTTCGGTAATTGTCATTTATTTGAAAGATATATATCACACAAACTAAACGAATTCACTAAGTAATTTAAAAGTACATTTTACTCTGGTGTTTTAGAAATGTAGGAATTTTTCCTCAAGGCATTTTTACTGTATAATGATAACCCTAAGTATAGTGATGATGGGTAGTGGCTACCAGCAGAATTCAGGATACTCATTTCATCCTATTTGTGACTCGTCAGTTCGATGTATTTGCCTCCCAGTGAGTGACGTTGTTCCCACCAGGATTAGGACTCCGGAGCGATCGCTTCTAACGCAAGAGCCACCGAGCCACGATAGTCACTTCTTGTGCGATGGGTAGAGTTATATTGTTATTGCCTGTATTACACTGTCGTTGACTGGACCAAATCGATCAGTCGCTGTTGACATATTGTCTTCCGTACGGAAGCCTCAAATTTGCCTGTGTTTTAATTATATATAGTAATGATGGGCTAGCAGTGGAATACAGGATGCGCATTTCGTCCTATTCGGGACTCATCAGCTGGATATACCTGCCTCCCAGTCAGTGATGTTGTTCCCACGGGCAATATCGAGGCACCCTCACAGGGGACCATATGCCAACAAAGACTGATCAATTCGGTCCAATCAACGACGGTGTAATACAGGCAATAACACTAATGATAACCTTAGTAGTGACTCAATGGTATATGGTAGTTATGTATGGTTTAGACATTTTGAGAGAATTTGAACAGTGCAAGAACAAAGACATTTACAGAATAAAATGAACTCGTTTTATTTCTAGGCCCTTCATCAGCTGCAAATAGCCTACAATTGAAATGATGTATTAGTAGTAATAGTGGGATGATATACTTGATGGAAACAGGACATCAAATAGATGTTTCTCAGTCCTTTATGATAACCAATAAACAAAGAATATCATGTTTATTACGCTTTGCGGAAGCTCTCGCTATCAAATATTTTCAACCTGACCTATTCACTCAGAAAGAGATTGTAATTGACCTTTCTCTACCTTGGCAAGTGTATATAATTTTTGCATGTGTATATATACATAGTCTTCCCTTTTCTTCTGATTACATCATCTCCTCATTAATTGCTTACTGCCTGTTAATCACCTAACGATTTTTAAGTTTTTCATGTAATTACGTAACCTTTTAGCTCTTAAACAATAATTTATTTAACATTTATTTTCGTTTGTTGTCCTCCCACTTCACAGCTCTAGAGTTTTCTATCTCATTAGATGTAAATTGCAATTGATTTTAGCTGAGATTTATAACTATTAATCCTGTCTTTCTTTAACTCACTATCTTATTTTTAACCCTGGATTTCAAATCTCCATTTATTTCTGAGTGTTTAAAGTATGTTATGTTGTTATTATTACTACTACTAATATTTCATACTAATTGTAGGTTGTTTGCAGTTGATGAACGGCCTTGAAATAAAACGAGCTTATTTTATTCTGCGAACATCTTTGTTCTTGTATCGTTTAAATTTGTCAAGGGAACTAAATGTATGACATTTTGAGAGAGGTTAATAAATATCTCGTTAAATCATTGTTTGTTCTACCCTAAACGATTCTAGAAAACAAAGGAAGATGATGATATACTGCTAGCATCTGAAAGATACTGTACGTTGATTGGTCACTGGAAAGCAACCAGTTTCGTGTTACATGGTCTTTAGTGCTAATTAAATTATGTTAGTCATTTTACAATGTAGCCATCAACCTAAGAAGCTGATCATTTCAGTACACTTTGATGGGTGTCAGCTAACTGAAGACGACTGGCAGGAAGCACAGCCTAGGTTCCATGCTCGTTGGTACTCTGCAATAAGGTGTATTCCGAACTTCAAAGGAAGTGATACCTTGTCTGGGATCCGAATCTGGGACATGCAGTCCTGTGAAAGGCAAAATGTGGCTTAAGCATACTGATGGTAAAGTGGCGGACTGCGATATAGGGTGATACTGATTCGAATCTCAGGTGGAAAATTAGTTCCTTCAACGTTTCAGATATGCCTTACTGCTGAGTGCCGACAAGAACGAAATCTAGGTCATCCAGGGCTTCCTGCTGGTCGCTCCCAACCAAACAACAAAACTTACTTCACTTCAATGACTTAACTCAAGCCATACATGTCTAGTCACTGCACGAGACTTGTTTCGGTCCCTACTCTCTTTCCAGTTGATTACGGGTGAGCTAGACCTATGAAGTGGTTATTACTATGTAGTTATCCTAGTTGAATTCCATCTATTCATTATATCTGAACTCTGATTTAATGTTAATACGTATGAACACACAGCGCTTTTCGTTATAATTCAACATTATTTTCCATACGTTATTAGTTACTAGTCAATTACATATTTTCCCTGTGCTGTTTCAACATTAAGAATGGTATGTCTTATCAACTGAACACTAAACAACGCCTAGTCAATACTCAGTAAATCTGCTTACCGGAAAGTCATTCCTACTTTCTGGTTTATTTTGACATCCAACTTAAAGGTTCTACACAACAAACATTAATGAATTGTGTGCCATATAACGTGTGATAGATATTTTCCTATCAGGGAAATGTTTTTGCAAAACCAATATCGAAAAGTGAAGTTCATATGAACGAACAATCAGTTGATTAAATATTCACTGTTCCACACAAAGTACATGTTAAAGAAGCTCAAGGAAGGCAACATAATTAAGATGTATTTTTTTTATTCCTTGTATAAACATTAATCATCAACAACTGCCTACGCTGGCTCGTTACTGAAGATCAGATGGCCAGAAATAATAAGCAACAAGGAACTCTGGCTGTCAACGAAACAACCAAGAACCTATCGCTCAACGTATATGCAGTGGAAGGAAGTGGAGATGGATTGAATTGGCATACACTGAGAAGGCCGACTGAGGACATCAAGCGTCAGGCCAGTTGCTCGAGTGGAATCCAGATGGGAATCGACGAGTTGGGCGTCCGAGGTGAGGGTGACATGGAGGAGATGGTGTGAGGGGGAAATGAGAGCTTGTGGGCAGTCGTGGAGCCAGGTTGAAAAGATTTCAGAGAACAGAGTGGAATGGAGACGTGCTACTGAAGCCCTATGTCCCACTAGGGAATAAAATAATAAACATTAATCATATATCTGAGTTATACGATGAGCAATAAAATGGGGGAATGGCTTAAAATAAACAAATAAAGCATTCAGATTTGTGATTCTACATAACTTGACAACCTACTACAAGTAGGCATGTTAGAATGACTATATTTTGCAATACATAATGCTTGATTCTGATTGTGGGCGTCAGGCAAGTTCATAAAGAATGTTAGTTTTTATTCCTTATTTTCATAATTTTTGTAGTTGTTTCAAAAACACTGGTAAAATAAATCCTTGTAATTTTTTTTAACTATACGAAACTCACAAGTTAGTAGGAGCTCACTACATTGGAATTCAGCTTCTTCACCAGAAAAAAAGTGTTTAAATACTGTTTTTATCTTAGAAGTTTAACAGAATAAAACATTATTGTTTGCCTGACGATATGCTGGATATAACTAATTATCTTTAACCTGACTATCAAACTTAACTGTCGTAGTTATAGAATGACGGAATTTTCCATATATTTCGAATAGATTTTGAACCATTTCTGTTGGCCGAACACTCATCACCGATGAAAGTGAAAGAATAAGGGTCTGTGGGAACATTACAGCTATTGTTTGATAACCAGAGTATGGTTCTTCCACAACACTGAATTATTGTGTGTTATAGTATGCAGTCGACAAAAAAATGAAGTTTCACTCTACTGTGGTGCCGACGTTCCACTCGACTATAAATACTCGCTTCTTCTGGCTTTTTAAATGCATGACAATATGATATTTCCTTCTTTTTGAAGATTAACTTATGAAATGTCATCATTTCACTGAAGTATATGTATCTACAATACTGATAGAGAGCCACAAAATAGCAAACGATGGTGCAGTCTAACGTTTTACTACATCACCTTTTTAAAAACTGCTTGAAAGTGATTTGGATTCTTCTAAGCAGAATAAAAGTGTATAATTATCTCTCTGAAATTTACAGATCTCACAAGAGATGAGCGTAAGGTGGAAAAGTTACCTTCATTTTCATGATAAAGGGATATGATGAGGTCTGTGGGTAACATGTCATGTCATAGACAAGAGATAATTCAGGGAAGAAAATTTTCTTTTTCGAAGATATCATTTTCTAAAGCTGCACAGTCGCATATATATATATATATATATATATATATATATATATATATATCATAAACATATAACAGTCTATTATAAAACAATAGGGTATAATTACATCATTAACCTGTTGCTAAAAAACCGGAACCAAGAGTGCAAAGTAGTCGCGTAATAATCTAAGACAGTAGAAATATCGAGGAAGGCAAGGAGTTTGACAAGGTGAAAATTGTTGGTAGATGAGAAACGCAAATATTGAGTGTCCACTTGTTAGATAGATGTAAAGAAGGGGAAGAATGAAAAAGGTTACCACTTTGGGCCACCTCGATATGTGTCTACAAATTAACTTGCTCCTGTGAAGCTAGTTATATAGGTCGCACAAAGCACACGCTTTCCAAACGTATCTCTGAGTACTACTATCCTGCAAAGTTGTCGAGGGGAGAATGTAAATCAATTAACAGTTCAGTTCTTGAACATTTGGTCAACTGTGGACACAAAGCTAGACCTGAATCCTCCTTAAATGTCATTTATCATATCAGATGGAATGGTTCAAAAGGAGTACGCCTTCGACAGTTGTGCACAGAGGAGGCACTGATGATTCATCAATTGGAGTCTGATCTCTGCGTGCAAAAGAAGTATGGTCTTAAAACTTTCATTTTTTCGATTTTATTATAATTAATTTGTTTGTTATTATCACCTTCACTATGACCCTCATCTCATTCTTCCCCTTCTTTACATCTATCTAACAAGTGGACACTCAATATTTGCGTTTCTCATCTACCAACAATTTTCACTTTGTCAAACTCCTTGCCTTCCTCGATATTTCTACTGTCTTAGATTATTACGCGACTACTTTGCACTCTTGGTTCCGGTTTTTTAGCAATAGGTTAATGATGTAATTATACCCTATTGTTTTATAATAGACTGTTATATGTTTATGATGTATATATATATATATATATATATATATATATATATATATATATATATATATGCGACTGTGCAGCTTTAGAAAATGATATCTTCGAAAAAGAAAATTTTCTTCCCTGAATTATCTCTTGTCTATGACCCAGTGAACATGTCGCATCTCGAAGGAATTACAGAAGCACTATTAACTAACTAAATCATGTGATCTGAAATAACTAACATAATGTAAAAGTTGGTTAACATTTCTTCTTTACATCACTACTCACAGGTTTCAGTTATTTTTCTGACCATTCATATCACCTTGACAAGAGTTAACAGTATTGCTGATCAGGTATTTACTTTCATAGAGTTTAACCTTTGACTATACTCAAACACGACAGAGCTGCTGAAATACCATGACTTTTATAGGTTCATTAAGGACAAAATAAGTCATTTAGAAGATATAAAATACACACTGCTAATTGTGTATCGACTAGCTAATTGTTCTGTCATGACTTCCAGTCAACAAAATTGTAATCACCTTCCAAACAGTCTGGTCACAATTATTTGTCAATTTGTTTGATATGCATATTGCAAATACATCCCACTTTTAGATAAATTACGTATTTTGGATTGAATCATCTAAGTTGGTAACACGGATTAGTCATCTCAAACTGTAGACAGCTAAGAGTAATTTCAGCTAGTTTCTCACTCCCTTTTATCTAGCGTAGGATCAGAAAAAATCTTACCCAAATGCGATATCATCAGAGTAATTCAAACTTTTGTCGATACTAAATTGACTTTACAGGTTCACTGCCTCTTGTCCCTTCTGAAGGACAGTAGGTAAGACATAGTTATACTTTTATGTGCACAAAAATGCTGATCATGTAAAACAAAAATGTCTACTAGCCAAAAAGTTAAAAACTTAATTTAGTCCTCATTATCAAGTCTCTTTGTGACTATTCTTCTATTTAAACACCGTTTATTACTACGTTTCACTCATTGTCCATCCTTCTAGTTATTTTTTTGTTTGTTTTAGTCTAGTTAAGTCAAAAACTTCATTCAACATAGGCACCAAGAGATTCAGAATACAAAAGAACAAGGATATGGTGAAGATATGAGTGGAGCATAGACGAAAGGAAACGAAAAGAGATGGTTTGTTGGAGAAGCAGTCCCAGACATACCTTAAAAATTACTCACCACTTTCCTTTTGCTTTTTGATGATTGGATAAACAACTAAACTGCAACACAATTGCCACTAGTCCCAGTTATAAGCCTTGTCTGCTATTATTTCAAGCTACAGAGTTTCCTAATCTCTCTAAACTCACTCACAAGGCTGTGATGTACTAAAAACTGCTGATACAAGACAACTTCTTTTAGTTTATAGCTGCATATTATAAAACAACCACCTCATTGCTTCATCCAGGCGGTCAGACAGTACAGGGACCGTAAACATTTCAACGTCTACTGGATGACATGCGTAACACCAGTCAAAGTTGTCGAAACTGGTGTTTCAATACCTTGCTCAATAAATGATAATAATCATCACACACAGACACATACAGTCTTACCTCACAATTACTTATGTGGTGCATATACTAGATATTGGCAATGCCACAGAGATAATGGTGACCAAAAATGCAGAGTCAGCGGACATCCTTAACTTCAGGAGGCTGGGTTTCAAAGGCTAAGGGTAGAGCTTCACGACCCTTTGCATATCGGATGCTTTTCAGATAGGTGGAAGTCACGAAGTTAAAATTGAATTATCTGGCGTCCGCCATCCAATTAAACAAACTTCTTGATAACTTCAGATGACTCACTGACAAGGATAAGTCCTGGTACAGGCTCTTGCCTATTTTGTAGAAACGTTTTCTGAGCAAAGTATCCTTTGGAAGAACAAGGGGTAGGATGTTTGGGCCCGCCAGCTTACAGTACGTTAGTGCTTTGGCTCTTTACCGATCTCCGTTTCACTACGTAAGTCAGTGTTAACTAACCATGAAACACAAGACACTAAAGTTGATGTCTCTGGATCAGTAGATCAGCTGAACTGTTTAACGAAGTGCTCCACTCATTCGAAGCATCTATGAAACTTATTGATCAGCTTATCATTACCTCCCCGGGTCATCTCACTGACATGATGCTTCTGGTTACCGATGACTGAAGCACCTACAAAGGTGGAAACGAACAACTGCCTCTCTAAGTTATCAAAACAAGCACCAACAGAAATTGACGAACTTCATCATCGAAAACTAAGTGGAAATACAAGGGATGCCTGGTTTGCAGAATTCTTCACTGCATTTGAATCGGCACTTTAGACCATAAGGATTGAATAAAGACAATCAACAAGAAATACAGAAATTTATCGTACCACTGACCAGACAGAAGGAAGATTACACTTGACAGACCACTCAGCAACAGAAACCATTAAAAAAACAGCGAAATTAGAAAAACACTGTGGTACTATCAATAGACACCATGCCAGAAGACTACATCAAAAACAAGAACGATTTAGTCAGGAACGAGAATGTAAACAAATCACTTGATAGTTCCCCAATACAAAAGTTTCAAAACCAGGTAACCAAAACCATCAAGAGGCTATATACAGCAAAAGAAACAACTAAGCACAACAAATAAAGAATGAAACTGAATGAACCAATTCGTCTTCGGTTTTAGAGAAGACAAGAACTACATCCATGAGAAAGATTCAAGTCAAGAGACCTTAATGTACAACTAATTAAGAGAGAAGAAACGTCGAGCAGAGTCATTTAGATATTTCACAAAATCCCCCGACAGAATTCATGAGAAACATCAAAAGCATCAACATAGAAAACGACAAAGTATTGGTCTCCTAAGATAACGTAGCACTACATACATCAACTGAACAAAAACTGGTCAGGACGACTATGCCTCAGCTTATCACACAAAACACAAAAACGTTCAACCAAACAGAAATTCAGTATTCATGTCTGATGGAACTCATTCATCACCTTGTGACAACAAACTTCCATTTAAGTGATAAGGAATACAGATAGGGGAGAGGAACTCCAATCGTATCACCCATATCTGAATTCACTGTAGAGACAGAAAAGTGGATAATGAAAGCCATCGTTTTGCCTGTAGTCAAAATAAATATTTGGGTAGCACTCTTATGTTCATCAAAAAGAATGAGCCAGAAAACACTCATAGTTTGATCAACAGCTTTTCCAACAACATCAAAATTCAAAATGGTGAAGGAGTTGAACAACCAACTACCATTCCTGTACGTTTCATTAAGTAGAACCAATGTTGCGAAATTCGGAAATCCAAGTGTACAGGAAGTCAACACACACACACATGCACACATACACCAAATCCTCAAATACACTAGCCAGCACACAAATGTGCACAAAAGTAGTTGCATACAGACTACATTCAAGGGAACAAGATCACACTCCAATACAACAACATCACATTGGAGAGGAGCAACTTAATTCATATCTGTCACATGAAAGAACAGTTGCCCACGAGATTTCACCAGAACATGCCAATCCCTCTCATCATCAACTACAAATTCATCCATCCAAATCAGTAAAAGGACGATGGTCTTACCGTACATAAACAAGATATCGCGGATACTGACAAGATTACAGAGATCACATGCAGCTGTGCCGGTTCACTGACCAATAAATTCCCTTCAATCAATATCATCCAGACCAAAGGAAGCAATAGACAAAGAAGACAAACCAAGTATTATTCACAACGTCAGCTGCAACATTCGCTGTTAACACTGCATTGGACGGAGTGGCGGCCCTCGTCACCTTCATTCACATGAATATCAGTTGATCATAAAACGTCACCACATTTATTCACTCATATCAGCATACACGTGGAGGACTGTGAACATGAATTCATGTTTGGAAATGTCGACATCTTGGACAGAGAAAATTCAAGGAATAAGAGACAATTCCTAGATGCTTGGCATGTAGACCAGTCAGCAGTCAATACATACATAGATATACACTCAATCTGTCAACAAATAAAAAAAGTGATGAACAAATTCAACATCAGAGGTCAGGCAGAGAAACAGACAACAAGAAAATTTATGCAGTCAATGACACAACAATCAAAGGAAACAGCCAATCACAACCCACTTCTTCATGACTAGCTACTGAATCACTCACGGAGAGATACTGACAACTCACTTCATATTGGAGTTGGTGGTTACAATGTATGCAGTGTAGAAAGACAGTGAAAGCTTCACAATTGAATCACTCACTTCAGAGAAAGTAACGTAACCAAAACTTCCACTCAGACAGCATAATTGGCAATAAACAAAATTTTACGCATGTGTAATTCAGTCAAATTCGGGATGCAGATAATCAGTATGCGCAGTTAAATAAGGTCATTCAATTTCCCAGATAACCTCGCTTAGGTAACTGGTAAACTAGCTACTAGCCGGTCCTAAGCCCGGATGAAGAGGGAAGATTGGGCATAGTGCCACCAACTCAACCTCGTAGAACCAATCTAAGCGCTTAAGATACTTCAAAGCACAAAGAAAATATGAAACATAAAAAGAAACCTATTCCTCACTGGAATCGGAGAGATGAAATGATGGCGGTTGGTGAAAGCATTCGGGAAGCCCATTGACCGATGTCTCACATCTCTCTCGATGAGAGCGAAAGTAAGGATAGAGACATGGAATCTCCGCACTATATTTGAATTTAGCAAGGCTACCCAGATTACAAAGTAGATGAGAAAGCAGAGCGAAGAAATGCTAGGAATCTGAGAGGAATCTCCACATGGAATGCAGGTAGACTCTCCAAACTGTCAACTTCAGAGTCAATAATCTACTCCAATATTATCACCCAGACAACAACCACAAGCACACTCATTTTTCGAGTGGCTATCATGATGTCTCCAAGAACATCAAAGGCTGTCTCTCTCACACAGTGGGAACCAGTCTCCTCATGCAGGATAATGACAACAAGATTCAACTTGAGAGGAAGGAAAGTCACAATCATTCAATGCTACACTGTGCACCTACAAATAATGCAGATTAAGAGAAGAAGGAGGAATTCTACAGACAACTGCAATCAGTGCTAGACAAGACCCCATCTCAGTTGGCCACTCCAAAATTCTAATGGGTGGTGTGATATGCATGCCGAACTGGGAGTGGACAACACAGGAAGAGGACTAACCATGGGTCGAGAAACTCTCGGTGAGGTGATGAATGAGAACGGAGAACTGTTTGCAGATTTCTGCGCATTCAACGATTTGGTGACTGGAGGTGAGGCAGTGTGTACAAACACAAGGATATTCACAAAGCGAAATGGATTTCACCAGATACCAGAACACACTAAAAATCAGACCAACTTCATCTCAATGTGAAGAAGGTGGAGACACAGCACACTGGACACAAGATCAGATTAAGAAGGGGAGCAGATGAAGCTTCACAACACTCACAACACTATCTTGTCCAAGGAACCTACCTTCAAAATCAAATTGAAAGTCTTCAGATAAGTTGGTGATAGACAACAGTTGATGTTCAACACCCAGAACAGCAAGTGAAAGACGAAAGTACAAAGGACATCTTCATATCAATCGGTGTTCAGGAGAAGATGTGAGATATTGAGTGAGATCCCTGAATTAACCTGTGTGTATGAACACTGGAACTGTTTGAAATCTATGTGGGAGGAATTCTGCATAAGTGTATTGGGAAGGAAGAAGAAGGACGATAGGTAGTGTATCTCGATGGACATATGTAGGGTGATAGAGAATGGAGGTTGAGATGGTGAAGCAGGGGATGAAGCAGTGCAGTGCAGTGCAGTGCAGTTCAGTTCAGTTCAGTTCAGTGTAGTGCAGTGCAGTGCAGTGCAAAGATGAACAACGAAAAGAGGAACCGAATACAACCGCAATAAAAACAGTACACTGGAGAAAGAAGTGAAGAAGAGTGTGTGCAAAGACAAAGCACACTTCTACAACACATTGGCGAGTAAATCAGAACAGGCCGCAGGTAGGAGAGATGGAGACCTGACTACACCATATCAAATAGCCTGGTTACTCTCTGGGGGAGAAAGATCAACACAGATGAAACCAATGGAGGATAGTGAAGGAAACCTAGTTAGGAAAGAGGAGAAAGGAAGAAAATGATGGTCTGACCACTTGAGGAAACTCCTGAATCAAACACCACCACCACCACCACCTGCAACTCGTCCACAAATACCACCAGCATCCCAGCCACAGAGTTATCAGTGAACACAAGCCCTCCGATCAAGGCGAAAATGAAGTCCTGAACGCCATACAGTTACTGAAATCCGGGAAAGCATCAGGACTGGGTGGAATTCTATTGGAAGCACTGAAAACTGACTCAGACACAACACCTGACATGCTTACACCACTACTGCTGCAGGTTTAGAAGGAAGGATGTAGTAAAGGTAACGGCCAGTCAGTTAGAAGAAGGTCTACCTTGTCAAACTCTCGGAGAAGGGTGACGTAAGTGTTTGGAAGAACTGGCACGGATTCACACTCCACTGCTGTCCACTCCATGCAAAATATTATTCCGCGTCATCCTGGAGAGACTAGGTGATGCACTGGATTGAAAATTAGGACTGGAACAGAGTGGCTGGCTGGCTAGGTGGCTTGATTCAGGAAGAATAAATCATGTGTGGATGAAATTGCGACGCTACGCTACGTATTATCACAGAACAGAGCCACATGCTAAAAGATTCGCAATGGAAAACTCAGTGACACCTTTGACTTGGATAGAGGAGTAAGTCAAGTGTTCCGCCTAATACCATCGATGATCTTCCTGATTGTAGTTGACTGGATCACGCAGCAAACCGTGAGGATCGAGAAGATGGGATACGCTGTCTGACCAATAAGAAGACCTTAGAAGATTTGAATTTCGCCGATGATGATTTATGTACTGCAGCAAGATCCGGATTTTCAACACTAAGTCAGCCAAGTCGGTGCTTCTATGTGATTGTTGAGAGACTTGTTGCGTTACGAAAAGCATTTCCATGAAACTGCAGACAAACATCAACAGCTGCCGCCTACGCTCACTCCATACTGAAGATCAGATGGTTGGCCAAAATAATAAGAATAAGTATTGAGGAATTCTGGCCTTTCAACTAACCAATGGAGAAGCTATCGCCCAGCAAATATGCAGAAGAAAGTGGAGTTGGGTTGAATAGGTCATACACTGAGAAGACCTTTTATGGTAATCACACGTCAGACCAGGCCCTGGAGTGGAACTGAAAGGGGGAAGGACGATTTGGGCATGCGAAGGTGATGACATGGACGAGATCGTGTGAGGAAGAAATGAAAGCTTGTTGGGAGTCGTGGAGCTAGGTTTAAAATGCTGCAGAGAAGAGAGTTAAATGGCAATGTGCTACTGAAGTCCTTTGTTCCACTAGGAAGTCAAAGGACAAATAGCAATAATAAATTTCACAGATATTCATCAGCTGCTTACAACCTAATTTTATTACAAATTTCTTGGAATTTTCAGAAATAACCCACTTCAATTTGTTAAGGGGAAATAGAAATTTCACAAATTTAATATTAACTATAAAACAGTGATTCCACAGAGACGGAAGGATAGAGGAATAACAAATGTACTTCCAAGCGAATAATAATTTGTAAAAAAAACATCAGTCTGAACAAAAAATATTCTTTTCAATCAGTCGTCTTTTCAGGTTTGACAATTATAAAATGCATTTGTACAGAGTAAAAATAAGCCATGTTAGGGTCAGGTACATTTTCAAAATGGAAAGAGAATGTAGGAATTGTAAAGAAGTTGATTTAACTTTTCTAAATTAGTCAATATTGGAATGATGCATATAGAGAAGAATGATATGATGGTGGATAAAAAGATAACGAATAAGGTGGCAGGAATGTCCTTCAGTTTGCTGAGGACCAAGGGAGAAGTAAGACTTGGACATGATATTTGTGAATGCAGAGTTCAGGCTTGATCAATCTTATTTCGACAGCCTTCGCTGTATTGAGTAGGCGTTGGCAAACTACATGTGGTATCGTTTTGGGAACATGATGAATGACATTGAAAGCTTTATTGGCATCTACGTGATACCCTGTGTCGACCAGATGCGACAGGATTGAACTTTTCACCACTTTCACTTCGCCCTTTCCTAACCAACCTGTATTGAGTGTAATTTATAACTGTTAATGAGGTTTCCAGAAAAATCTGCATCTTAAATGGATTGTAGATACACTTTTAGTGAAAAGTTTGCACACAATGAAAAGTTCTTATTTTGGTAATAATTTGAGCAAAATTACTGTGCATGATCACACCAATAGTTGAAATATTTGGATACTATTTTGTTGGATATATATTACTAACACAAAAGCTTAGCATTGTTTGTAAACTCCTCATTAAAAATGTACTCATAATATATTATTCCATTCCACAATACACATACTTTTCATCTATATATTTAAATCTTTATAGGAATGCACTATTATCTGTAGTTTTAAGGATAACGTATGTAGGAAACTGACTATTCAGCTTCGGTAGTTCTGATCAACATTAATGTGGTCTTCAAAAACCAGTGCCAATTAAGTGATCATATACTTTTGGACAAATTTTAAAATATGTCTCCGTGTATCTCAATTATGTACTATGCCCTTCGAAACTTTTTACTGGGAATGGATTTATTGTTAAAGGTAAAGTATGACAGTTGTGGAACTAATTTATTTCACATGTGATCAAGAGACAGCATTTATTTGATTTCTTTTGCTTCAAAGAAGTCATAGTGCTTATGAATTCTTGTTGCTATCGAATAACTGCACAAAATAGGCTTATGAGTACTGTGTAAGTATTTGATATTTTACGCACAACGGAAAATACAAGAATTTTCGATGAATCTTCTAATCATTGGTTAATAGTAACTTCATTTCACTCCTTACATTCTTTGTACCTAGTAAATGTATAGATTCCATCGAGAACGTTCCTAGTTGACAAAATGAGACTACCAAAATGAAACAGATCAACAGGAAATTTCGTGCACAAGTTACACCATAAGTATATTGTTGTTTGAAAGAGGAAATCCCGGTTTTCGAGGCATTTCACTGATAGGATATGGAGGTTAACAATTCGAATATGTTGTGATTTCCTTTTGTGATATATTTGTAACTGATGCCAAATACATAGGATGAGGCAAATTTTTCAGATCAACATTGTCAATTGATTTCTAATCATAGTTACAGTTTGTTCACTAATCTGTAATTCACAGTGAATTTTAAGAATTCGCAGATAAGACTATAATATTTAATATGGCGTTCATAACAAGTGATGATTCCCATGAAATTCATAAATCCAGTTTCACTGATCAACTAGAAACTTATTATAAGACAATAGACAATAGTATTCATCTGTTCATACATTCCGGTATTAGGATAAGCATATGTTAACTGATATACATCAACAATGAACACTACTGGGGAGGATATCGTTAAAAATTAAAGCAACTTGATCAGTCGAAATGTGTAACGTTTACAGAGGTGAGTGACGCTTCTTTAGAAATCAAGCCTAATTTGTTCACATGTTTAGTCACGATGGCTTATTTGCGGAAAATCTGTATTGCTGATACCTGTTCAGAAATGCGGTTAGTACTTAAGCTCAGTGCTTCATTATTTAGCAGTGCCGTCATGTCGCTACTCAGTGTGAACAAATTTCATTGCTGTTTAACCCACTAAGTGAGGTAAAATTTAATAGTTCTCATATACTCGGATTTCGACTGTTTGTCGTTAAAGGAGTATGTTTTACTGTAACTCTACTACATTGACAAAATTGGAACAAAGTTTCCTTGAAAATTTCGCCATGTAAGCCACAGATTCTTCAGAGAAATATTCTGAACAAACTTGATTGGATTGCAAAACACTTTGATAATGAAGAAAATAGACTTGATACACGTGTTATTCTAGTATATTCGTTACAGATATGCTCTAGATGCTTATCACTCCATCTGACTCTATGCTTTAAGTTAAATAAATGCTGCAACACCACGAATAACAGTTTTCCGTCAGTATAACAGAAGTAAACAGAAATATGTGCTTGTTCACGAACAGCGAATAATCGTCACAACTCTCAAGAGCATTACTTCCGTCTTATTAAGGAACACGTCTGCTTATACACACCTTCAAGGACACAGAACGAGATACTACATAACTGAGACACGTTTAAGTATTTCTGCAATTGATGCAATGCTACGCATCTAGTACATAATCATAGTTTCACATGTCACGCAAAGGAAATCGGTGTACATGAAACGCTTGCTTATATCACTTTAACGCATATCAGTTCTTTAATAATAAGTGGAAAGTCTTAAAACAAAACTATCCAGAGAAACTACTAGAAAGGATAGAAATAAGTTTATCGAAAAAAGACACAGAAAAACCAAGCCATAAAGATTGGATTAGTACTCTAGTGCTTCTTTATCGAACATCCACATCAGAGGAAATAAGACGTACCCTTAATAATTATAACATCAGAGTATTCTTTAAGGTGATGAACACATTACTCTCCCATCTGTATAAATTAAAAGATCTGATTCCCCGTTTGAAACAACAGATCTGTGTTTATAAGGTAAACTGTAGTGGATGCGTTGCCATACACATTTGAGAAACATCACGTCAATCAGTTACTAACACGCCTAACTGAACATGGTCGAAGTTGCAATAAACCAACAAACTATTCCTATGTTATGTAAAAATTTGAAAAAAGCTTTACCATCGCAACTCATGCCCTACATTCAGGTCATAAAATATCATTCGAACAGACAAAAGTACTGCAAAAGGGTTTTCTTTCTCACAAAGAGCGGACCACTACAGAAGCATGGCACATCTGTTCGTACGCTTCTTCAGTCAACAGAAAAGATGGGTTAGGCATCCCACTAATACGGCAAACATTAGTGACTCGCATAGGCAGTTGTAAATAATATATAAAGAGAAGGTAGAACACAATTTCATTATACATGATTTATTCCCAATTTACTCTTGCCTGAATAGTTTCTGGTGTCATTTGGCTTAATCGTCTCAATCACATCAAAAAAAATATTGGTTGTATTTTAACAACTTGTCTATACCTATTACACAACGCTTTACTGATCTACTATTTTCATCAGTTTTGCGCTCCTTTCTGAATTATATACATTTTATGAACCATCCTATATATTACATAATCCATTTTGTTATCATTCATACTTCAACTGTTACCAAAGTATCTTCATCGTCACTACTACTATTATCATTATTATTATTATTAATTATTATAGTGTTACTGTTTGTTGATATGCTTGCAATTCTCCGTTGTCTTGCTGGATTGAATTGTCCAACCTCTAGCTAACATCTATCTGATGAGTCCCAAATAGGGCAAAACACGCGTTTGAATATGCTATTCTGGTAGTGAACTTGCCGAAGATTTCATACTGTATAAAACACATTGTTTGGAATCAAGCGATTATTATCGGTTGACTGTGGTCAAGTTTTGTTGAATAAACTTAAAAATCTTCCAAACATTTATTTTCAGAGTGAAAACATTTTTGTCAGCACAATTTTGTCCTCTAATTCAAAGGATTTGTGACTGATATTAAGCAAAAGTGTTAAATAATAACTTGAAGACGGAGCTGAAAAGATGAGAAGATTTGCTGGTATTGATTTATTTACTAACCTGTTAAAATTACCTTGGGATTAAAAGTAACACTTTTTAGTAGCGTCGACAAGCATCACCTGATACCCACTGTACAAGAGCTGACTGTCATACCTCGATTGCCTGATGGATAACGCTGTAGTGTTTGAAGTGACGGATAAAGGGTTTGGATTTCATTGAGAACACTATCACCCACTAAGGTGCAAGTAAATGCGGCTAACGGATCCTGAGAAGGATAAAACGTGCCTCCTGAACTCCGCTGCTAGCCACTAAGTAAACTATAATATAGTAAATATTCTGACAGTTTTGAGGATCCCGCATAGGAGCCAATTTACCAAGAGACGTCTAGCAGTTAGATTCAGTATACCGACGAAAAACTTTAAGCACTAATGAACAATCTTTGAATCAAAGTTTTACAATGTATGATGTGAAGTAAGTAAAAATAAACTACATAATACATTTTCATAAGAAGTAGTAGAAAGATAATCCTAACAATAGTATCAGCTGGATGAATGACTTCAAACAACCTGCAAAAGTTTACAACAGAAGGTTCACAGCTAGTTCACTATAATATATGGTCCGATGGAATATATCGACCCATCATACATCTTTATCAAACACAGAAGGTGAAGGATCCAACCACACAGACAAAAGACAGCGGTTTTTAATTACCTAGACACCAGTACAGATTGATTCCTAAATCTATTTCACCATGAATTCCACTCTTTCAAGTTAACTTCATTCATTCTAACTTCAAAAGGCTTCACTACCTTCAACTGAAAGTGTAGTGGGCGCTGCTGATAAGAATGGATATAAGTAGCATAGGTTGAGAGGACGACAGAAATCATAAGGAATTACAAGCAATGGGTAAGGACTCTGCCCAGAGAAACGCAAGAGACAACTTGGTTGTATTAAGAGCAAATCAAGAGCGAAGCAGAAAAGGAAATGAAGCACATTATGCAAATGACTTTCTTAATGCAAGGTGTAACATATTTGATGACCATTGTACAAGATATTAATAAAAAAACATTTCTTCCTTCATCTCTATCTTCTCGTTTCCTTCAAAAGTACAGAAACAGACGAATAATCCGCAAATTTTTGGGGAAGTCCACATGCGTTCAAAAATACGTAGCTCAGTTGCTAGAGCACCGAGCTGGCAACCCGCTGGTCGCTGGTTCAAATCTGGCCGTGGTTCAGATTTTCGCCTCACCTTCAGTCATCATCCAGTATAAATACTAGCCTGCCAAACTACGGCTTTCTCAGATAGTCAACTGATAATTCAGATGATGTTTCTGTCATTAGTTTCTGCAGGAAATCATCGAGTTGAAAACAATAAGGTGCCTGTAACTAAGACATTTTCCAACACAATAACTACTAATTTCGTGTAAACTAGATGAACATTGTGTCATCCACTATAGTTCGTTCCTCTATGTAACTGGAAGGCAGACAGTGGTGCCGCCGCTACTAAAGATAATTCAGGGCGATTCGGATAAGTAGGCAGTATTGAAAACGTCATACGGAGGGTTAGACTATTCATTTTTTGACGTTCATCTTCAAACCTATAGTGACTTTAACCAGATAAAGTTGAAGAAACGGTACAGCAATGAGATACAAAGTATCGCAGTGAAAAACCGTATTAATATTTTATCTGATTGAAGGCTTTTATTGGGATTTGCAATGTAGTTAGGCAATATTTTGTTTCGAGAATGAATCTGTGACAAACTTGTAATGTGATTATGCAGTTTGATATTTGGAGGCCAAATAGTTCTGGGCCTATATTTTTTGTATCTTGTTACTCATTGGTAAAGTGTATATACAACTTCAAGGGAAATGATATTGACCCGGAAATCTGGGCCCACCCTACCCAATGCTATGGTCAAATACGCTTCCGCTGAGATGTTCTAGCTCCAAGTGACCTCGTGTGCAACTGAATGATATACATATATATGTTGGTTACTGCAGTGTAAGCAATTAAACGTTGTCTAGTATTTTTAAGGTACTGGCCAAATTCCATGAATGAGTTATGTGATGTGTTTGTCAAGTTAAGTGACCGACGATCGCGGATAAATCATACCACGTAAAGTTAGAAAAATTTCTTATAATTAAATTGCAGGCAAAATATTACATAATTCCCAAGTTGCTGAAGGAATAAATATCAGTTTTCTGAGTCATGACACTTCTCATTCAGATTTTCCTCATCATTGTTGCCGGTCCTTGAAATAAGAACGTGCTGGTCAATGGTTTGGAATAAAATATGATGCGTCTAAACTAGACACCTCCAATTTCCACGTAAACCAAACTTATCAGCCAAAGATAATCAACATTTCTTCAGTTATTGGAATAATCTTTCATGGCAGTAAATGCAATCACCAAACCAAGTGTAGATCTAACTCGAACGTGATTAGTCTTTAATGAAATTTAGTTTTACGCTGGGATTGTTATTCGTATTGAAGCAAACATTACTGATCTTTCATTATGAACCTCATCTTTATACACAAACACAGCAATTAAATGTTTGAAGTGGATGCGTGCAACGAAAGTGCTTTAGTAGATATCCACCCTTTACCAACTATTTCTGGACTGTAACATGCTTGCCACAAAACGTGGATGTTTAGGGTCCGATCCCTGATGGGTCATGCGTGTATACTGCTGAAGAGTTCCATACTGAGACGAAACAGCTGACCAATACTCTTAGGTTGTCAGCAGTTTTCCACTGGACGTCAATCTGGGATGAACATTGATTTAAAATCAATAAATCCCCAGTAACCTGCAAATCGAACAAATTCAAAAGCGATTTGCAACTCAGTTATGATAAGCGGGAAACTCTTATTAGTTGGATGGGACTTTAAACTCAGCCATTCAGAATAAGCTTATGATTACTAGTGTTTTACTGGCATTATATTTCTATTCTGACAAACTATTTTGTTTTTAAAAGTGCAGAAAAAAATATTTCGGGATTCTTTTCACCTGTACAAGGACCATAAAAAGTAATGCTTTCACGCACCATTTTAGTTTACGGATATTCATTTCAGCTATGTGTAGAAGATAGATGATAATTCACTTCTGTCACAACTCAATAAATTCAAGTATTCTGCATTTATCTGTTCTCTCGGGTTAGATTCAAAATCACAGAATTTGACCACAGACTATGGATGAAAAAATTACAATACGTTTTGATTTATCCCCAACCGTAATTATGTTTACAGTACATAATTCTCAGCGTATGAAATTACAGTTTACCTATTGCATAACATTTTTAATACTAGTGCTGTCTAACAATATATAACAAAGAATAGCATGATTTTTGACATATTTAATGACCTCAGGGATATGATAACTGTTTGCTATTGCAAAGTTGATTGATAAGTATTCCAAGAAGTATCATTTGATGTGGCTAGGTTATCTTTAAAGCTCTGTGCTATCTACTATGATATCTTTTCTTAATTACATTTGTTAAATTCATCCCGGTAGGCTGATAAACTTTTAAAAGTTCGCGCGGGTATTCGATACGACTCAAGGTCACATTTGGATGGATTAAAACAAATTAAAACACAGTTAGCTAGATGCAATATATAAAATGAAAAGATTTGGTAGCCCAACGTTTAAGCAGATTGGCTTAGAAAAATGATGGATACTGGTTTTTGATCATACTATATGAAATAACCGGAGTTTAACTTGTTGGTATTACTGGTACATAGGGATAATTGAAGGTAAAATAAAATATGGCTGATGGCTGAATTCAAAGTAAAAGCCTCCTGATTATTCAACTTTCGCCCTCATCATTTGGGTAGCCAGACTCACCTACATATTAGGTTTTAAAATTTACTTCCGTCACTCAGCTTTGTGCTCAGGTGTTATGTGAATGCGTGTAACTTAACTGTTTATTTGCTGTAATCCTACCAGCAGACAGGTCTTCTCTTCTCAATCAAAATCAAGCTAGCGAAGAGAAGAGGATCTTCATACTGATTATTGATGAAATCATCTAAAATAGTCATGGTTTATCAAACGAGTATTATCAATAGATGATTGAGGTTATTATTTCACTTCCAGTTCAACAGCTTGTATCAAACATTGGTTTTATTTAGCTGGCAGAAAGAAAGATAGAGTAAGATGCATAGTTTAACCAAGTTCAGTGTTTTGAACAGTGAAATAGTTCTTTAGGCCTTTTAAGATGAATCAGATGTTCTGAATTTAAAAAATGATACATTGAAATGAATAATTCTATTATCGGCCTGGAGAAGTTTAAAGATTGTCACAAGGCCATGCAATAAACAATATTCAGGTGATGCTCATCATATGCCTTTCAGTTATGTGAATAAATGGCTGTACCTTTGTTATGTTTTATCAGTTTAGTAGTGTAGTAAGTATTTAACTGAAGAAGCTTCGAATTTTTGATTTAAAATGGAAGTAATATTGAATGTTTCAATGAAACCTACAGGAGATAGTAGTTACAGTAACCCGCTGATAAACATAATTCTTATTTACGAATTGTGTTCATTCCCTTTGGTACAATAACTGAACTTAGGTATAACACGTTAACACTTCAAAAACTAAGACTTATGAGCTATAACATAAGAACTAAACTACACCCGTTGCACCAGGAGTGCCTATCATGACTCACTGGCCTAATAGGTAACTCTCTGGCATTTGAAGGGATTGGTTGTGGGCTTGAGTCTTAGGGGGGGGGGGGGAACCAGTCACTAAGAGGCAGGTGATTCCAGCTGACGAGCCCAAAATAGGACGAAACTAGAATGCCGGATTCCAATACTAGCCAATATCCATTATCAACCGCAATTTAAAGTTGAATTTCTAAAAACTGAGTTAAAGAGTCATTAATTACCAGACAAAATGTCCTTCAAGTTATGCATAGAATGTAAACCCCTAGTTCCCTTGTGATAAAACATTAGCAACGTTTGCTTAAATAGTGATATTTTCATGCTAGTCATAGACATGAAAATTTGTATATTGTAAACCAATCACAGTTAACTGCTCTGAAACAGAAAGTACAGAAATTGTATAGAGAGAGTGTTACTGTTATGAACCTCTACTTGAGTTTCCCTCTTGGTTCTATAATTAACCGGCTAAGAGAATTGTCCGCTATGATTGTACCAGATATATAGATGCAGACTACACTATCCTACCGGTAACAACATATCAGTTAACTGAGAAAGAAGACTAGTGTTCTGTTTTAATGTATTTGGTAGAATGTATGGAAAATGTGCCAAACTTATGAGGTGTAGAATGCCTAGTGAGAGTGACATCACTGGCTATTCAGACAACAGTTAAGAACAATTAGTACTAGCTAACATAATACATAACACTCAAATTAGTCACATCTGTAAAACTGAAATTGATTTACTAAGTTGAGATGATTAGAGTCAAGATGAGAGTGAAAAACTGATAACTCTCTCAGTATTCATAGTTCTAGTTGAAAATGCGTAACAGTACTCGATTCCTTGAAGTGATGAAGTAAAAACATTGTCTGTACGTTTACTACTTTGGTAGCGGTCAAAGCAATAACTTTATGTTAGGTATTTACGTTGTGTCTATTAATTGTATTACAAAGAATAATAATATAAACTTTGTTCTAAGTAATTTGTGGTACACTGTTGTTTCTTGTATTACACCGTCGTTGATAGGACCGAATTGATCAGCCTCTGTTGGCATATGGGCTCCTATGAGGATCCCTCCTAGTGGTTCGGTGGTGTAGTGGAGAACGCGCTGGCGTTTGAAGTGATCGCTCCCGAGTCCCGATGGGAACAACACTCACTGGGAGGCAGGTACATCCAGCTGACGAGTCCCAAGTTGGACGAAATGCGCATCCTAGATTCCACTGCCCATCATTACTAAACATAGTTTATGGTACAGTTTGAAATTTTCAGCATGATATATTGCAACAGCGACAAAATATGTGTATATATACGCTCTTTTACAACATTTTGAATCGTATTGTTATAAAAATCTAAGTAATGTAAAAAATATTAAAAACGAGGAGATTTTATACTGTTAGTTAAATTATTGAAATGAGATTGTTAACTGTTACAAAGTTGATATGTGAGTTCTTACATAATATGCGTGCTAGGTAAGGTACAGTTAAATTCTTATACTTAGCTGTACGAGTTTACAGTCTTATGTAGTTTCTTCTTGTCCTCCCTGAGGACATAAAATGAGAGAGTTGTGAATTAAGTGGATGCTAAGTATCATTTAAAATTACTGTAGCTAGTTGCTTGTTAGAACTTAGATGTCTATCAACTACAGTGTTAATCAGTTGGGTTAGAGGCATACTACTCACCCTACTGATGGCTTTCAAAGCCCTATTCAATACAGCATAGTCCTTAGTAGTAGACCAGGACGGATCAAAGGGGAACAATAGAGAAGAATAGGTGAAATGCAGGAATTAATAAATTGTAAAAGAAGAGGTTGAGTTACACCAGCCAGCCTCAGTTTCTTTATGTAATACATCAAACGAAATATTTTTTTACAAGTCAACAAAATATGAGACGACCAATAGAGATCAGTAGTAAAACTCAATCCAAGATAGTTAACACACGACTTAATTTCTGCAAAAATACCATCAATGCAACAGGCGTTATGAGACTTAGGCAATTCATATAAGTCTTGTTAACGCCTGAGGCTAAAATTAACAGTCTGACATTTAGAAGAGTTTAACTAAAGACCATTTGAGAGGAAATATTGCTTCTCTTCAAGTAAAGACTGCTGAGAATATATTTCATTTTGGATGTTTGTAGGGATTCCAGTTGTTTCAGGGTAATAATCATCACAAACTGACATCAAATGAAGCCACTAGATGGGAATCCAACGGTTCATATTTTCCTACTTCTCCCAATCCTTTAAAAAGTACGACCAGCATATAATATCATCAATCAGTATTTGTCCTCATGTCCGACTTGGTTTGCTCACCCGTCACATCTCATTAGAAATTGGGTGAACATCATCTCAAAAAATGCTACTAATCAGTAGTGAATAGTAATTCAGACAGGAGGTTTGTGATGATTTGATTTAATTCATGGTGTTCAAGAAAAGATGTAGAAACTTTCTTTTGAGTGTACATTGGTTGGTCACAGAAGGTCAACCAATATCATGTTGTCCAGTCCTGGGTGCTGACCAAATTGTGTTGATCATTTCGCAGTTTGGCCACGAGCCTAGGAAGTCCATCATCTCAGTACACTTTGATAGGTTTTACTTGGCTGGAAACAATTGGTGGGAATAGCTACATAGGTTTCATGTTTATTGGCATGCACCCGCAAGGGGCACCTATTACCTCATAGGGACCGGTATCCTCTATAAGATTATACCTTACTTCACCTATCCCTAAGAATAAGCAGTCGTGGTTCCAGGAGCTCGGTAATAACAACGCTGACCGCAACACTGCGATATGGATTTAAATATCTTAGGGAACACCAATTCCCTCAAGGTTGCAGATACGCCTTGCTGACGAGTGCCAACAAGTACGAAATCTAGGTCAAGGGTTTCCTCCCGATTGTATCCAACCAAATAATATTCTGATAATTCTACTCGGTCTGTTCGCCAGCGTATGTGCATACGTATTTATAAATGCAGTCGGTGGCGACACAACCACCATAGTCATTCACTTTACATTGATTAATAAAGCCCATGCTTTCATAAAATGATCAAAGTTTAGCTACAAAAAACATGCTGTATACCATCAGTATTACTGTAATTATCCAAAGTTTAACATTCGTTTCAATAAAAAAATATGATCAGATTTATTTCGATCTTCATTTGCTGTGAGAAAGTGAAAACATATGTACAACATAATGTTCAAGTTAACCTAAACTAGTTTACTAGTACACTAGTTACTAGCCTGTCCTAAGCCCGGATAAACAGGGAAGGTTGGGCATAGGGCTGGCAAACCTACCCCGTAAAACAAATCCACTGGCTAAACAAACTTCAAATGACAAAAAAAAAATAAGTAAAGAGAAAATTATTCCTTGCTGTAATCGGGGGAAAGAAATGACGCCGGTTGGTGAAAGCCTCCTGGAAGCCAATTGGTGGATGTGTCTTCTCTCTCTCTCTCAATGAAAGCAAAAGTAAGCATAGAGACGTGGAATGTCTAAACGATGTTTGAAGCTGGTTGGCAAGGCTGCCCAGATTCCAAAAGAAGTGCGAAGATATGGCATACAAGTGCTAGGAATCTGTGAGGAATCTGCAGATGGAATGGAAGTGGACTCTCCAAACTGTCAACTGCAGAGTCAATAATCCACTCCGATACTGTCACCCAGACGACAACCATGAGCACACTGAGTTATGGAGTGGCTATAATGACGTCCATAAGAGCATCGAAGGCTCCCACGCAGTGACTCTCCTGCAAGCTCATGACAGCAAGGTTCAACTCAAAAGTGTGTACAAACATAAGAATGTTCACAAAGCGAAATGGATTTCACCAGATACCAGGAAACACTAAAATTCAGATCAACTTCATCTCAATGTGAAGAAGGTGGAGACGCAGCACACTGGACACAAGATCAGATTAAGAAGGGGAGCAGATGAAGCTTCACAACACTCACAACACTATCTTGTCCAAGGAACCTACCTTCAAAATCAAATTGAAAGTCTGCAGATAAGTTGGTGATAGACAACAGTTGATGTTCAACACCCAGAACAGCAAGTGAAAGACGAAAGTACAAAGGACATCTTCATATCAATCGGTGTTCAGGAGAAGATGTGAGATATTGAGTGAGATCCCTGAATTAACCTGTGTGTATGAACACTGGAACTGTTTGAAATCTATGTGGGAGGAATTCTGCATAAGTGTGTTTGGAAGGAAGAAGAAAGACGATAGGGAATGTATCTCGATGGACACACGGAGGCTGATGGAGAATGGAGGGTAAGATAGTGAAGCAGCAGATGAAGCAGTGCAGTTCAGTTCAGTTCAGTGCAGTGCAGTTCAGTGCAAAGATGAACAACGAAAAGAGGAACCGAATACAACCGCAATAAAAACAGTACACTGGAGAAAGAAGTGAAGAAGAGTGTGTGCAACGACAAAACACACTTCTACGACACATTGGAGAGTAAATCAGAACAGGTCACAGGTAGGAGAGATGGAGACCTGGCTACACCATATCAAATAGCCTGGTTACTCTCTGGGGGGAGAAAGATCAACACAGATGAAACCAATGGAGGATAGTGAAGGAAACCTAGTTAGGAAAGAGGAGAAAGGAAGGAAATGATGGTCTGACCACTTGAGGAAACTCCTGAATCAAACACCACCACCACCACCACCTGCAACTCGTCCACAAATACCACCAGCATCCCAGCCACAGAGTTATCAGTGAACACAAGCCCTCCGATCAAGGCGAAAATGAAGTCCTGAACGCCATACAGTTACTGAAATCCGGGAAAGCATCAAGACTGAATGCAATTCTATCGGAAACACTGAAAACTGACTCAGACACAACACCTGACATGCCCACACCACTACTGCTGCAGGTTTAGAAGGAAGAATGTAGTAAAGGTAACGGCCAGTCAGTTAGAAGAAGGTCTACCTTGTCAAACTCTCGGAGAAGGGTGACGTAAGTGTTTGGAAGAACTGACACGGATTCACACTCCACTGTTGTCCACTCCATGCAAAATATTATTCCGCGTCATCCTGGAGAGACTAGATGATGCGCTGGATTGAAAATTAGGACTGGAACAGGGTGGCTTGCTGGCTAGGTGGCTGGATTCAATAAGAACAAATTATGTGTGGATGAAATTGCGACGCTACGCTACGCATCATCACAGAACAGAGCACGGAATTGTAGTCAGCTCAGCTTCACCTCATCGACTTTAAAAAGCTTTCGACGGCATCGACCGAGAAGTAATTTAGTAGCTGCTTCAACATTACGGTTTTAGAGCCACAAACCTTTATTAACCTCATTCAACAGCTATATGACGATGCCGAATGCCAAGTGATTCACAGTGGTAAGCCAGTGACGCCTCTGAAGTGAAGACGGGAGTAAGTCAAGGTGGTTGCCGTCTACTATCATCGATCATCCTGATTGTTGTGGACCGGATCATGTAACAAACTGTGAGGAGCGAGAAGATGGGTATACTCTGTTTGACCGATGAAAAGACCCCAGAAGACGATTTGGATTTTGCCCCCGATGATGATTTATGTCTAATGTCTAATCTGGCACAAACTCGAAGATCTTCAAGCGAAAACTTACAAGTTGACAGAAGAGGTAGGGCAGCGAGGACGAGACTTCAAGTGAGTGTAAAGAAGATAGAGGTGATGAAGATAGCCAACCAACCACAACAACAAGCACCATCAACGGGAGAAATTTAAGAGAAGTAGTTTCTTTCACCTATCTACCTAGGCAGCATCGTTTCAACTACAGGTGGCGGCAGAGATTAGTATGTCAAAGCCAGGATCGGGAAGACAGCAAGACAGGCCGGCATTAACCTGAAACTAGTGTTAGGTCTACTGCACTCAGCATAAAGCGTGAACGGCATCCCGATTTTCAACACCAATGTCAAGTCAGTGCTTCTGTATGATTCAGTAACTTGGCACTTTACAAAAAGCATTTTCAACAAAATGCAGACACGCATCAACAGCTGCCGCCTATGCTCACTCCATACTGAAGATCAGATGGGCAGAACGAATAAGCAACAAGGAGCTCTGGCCTATCAACGAATCAAGGAAGAAGCTATTGCCCAACAAATATGCAGAAGAAAGTGGAGTTGGGTTGGATCGGTCATACACTTAGAAGTCTGTTTGGGGACATCACGCGTCAGACCAGGCCCTGGAATGGAACTCAAATGGGAAAAGACGATTTTGGCGTACGAAGGTGATGACATGGAGGAGGTCATATGAGGTAGAAATGAAAGCTTGTTGGGAGTCGTGGAGCTAGGTTCAAAATGTTGCAGAGAAGAGAGTAAAATAGCGATGTGCCACTTAAGCCGTTTGTTCCCCCTAGGAAGTGAAGGGACAAATAATAATAACCATATCAAATGTACTTTTGATTTTTAAGTATTATTCACTTCGGATCCTAAGAATCACTCTTTCTAGGTACACAAAGGTTGATGATTGTATGATTATTAATCAAATGAATAGTGGATTTACTCCTTAAAAAATACCCTAGTATGAAGTATGCAACTAGTTTTCTGGTTTGTTAATTCTCATCAGCAAAACATCCCTTCAACTAGTACAAAGTGATGTCTTCCTATAGTTTGGAATTCTAACTTGTTAGCGACACTGCAAAATGCTGCGTGGAATTCGATTAACACTTACGAACAAACTGTACGAAATCTACTATTCTTCAATACAACATGTTACCTAATCACTTGGTAGTCATTAAAAACAAGTTGTACATATTCGTAGGACTGTGGAGCATGCATTATCAGGTAAAGTTATTAGCAATATTGATGAAGAGATTTGGAGTTGTTAAAACAGTGTATTTCCCTTGAAATAACTCTATTCATGCCCTCTAAGGTGTTATCACTTGGAAATAGACCGATGAGATAGTAGTAGGACTCCATAAATAAGTCTTTCATCAGTCACAATGTACATTATCATCCCCTTCCTTATCAAGTATAACTCAAAGGTACATGTACAAGAAGTCTTTCTGTTTCACCTAAAAATGGATTTGGTTTTGTACAGATACCGCAAAGTAATTCAAATGGTTGAAAGCGTCAACTTAATACTTTAAACTAATTTGATCAACATCAACAAAAGTTATTGAAATCATTTAAAGTAGTAAGGATAAAGAACACATTTATGTTCAATTTTTATGCAGTCATGCTTAATCGGATATTGTTCGCTAGAGCTGACGTCTGCTATAGTCATACTGTCAAGAAGAATGATTTCTATGACAGTTCATTATTTCACATTTTCCTGAATACATACCTACACTTTCTCCTGTTCACTGATATAAGGTCACTTCATCAATAAAAGATGTTACTCGTGAATTAGACTTTTCATTCATCTCTCAGTAAAAATTAATTGAAAGAAGTAATCCCTTTTGGCTTACATTTCGATAGTTTAATCTGATTTCTAATGAGATTGTAGACATCTAGACTATACTTGTTACTATTGTCTTACTGAAGAGGCTGTAACTTAAACAGCAAAACGTTCAAGTGAATGTTATTTTGATTTTTTAAACAGGCCAGGTGAAAAGGTTAGAACAATACAAGACCAAAACGTGAAGAATGATAAGGGACAAGAATACATTTTCCCATTACCTTCTATATTAAAGTGAGATAAATATTACTACTATTTTAGGATTGATTCTATTACAGGTTTCTATTGTATGTGATGATGATGATGATGTTTACCTTCTCCCTGTGTTTATCGGTCTGTTTAAATACCATTATTTCTCTAGATATTGGGTTACATAATAGTTTGTTTTGTAAGTAAATAAAACCTCTGTTTTAATATCACACTGTTTGGTGCTCACCTATGCGACAGCATGGTGGACACTTCCATTTTAAAGACGAAATACTGAGAATATTGTAAAGTCGAATCGTTTGAACTGCATATGATATGCGTAATTCAATAGTATCGGTGTTAAAAATCTAATTGTTTCTTCCTCTTGTATCTCTTATGCAAATACGCTGAGTCCCTTGATACAAGCACCTTTAATAAGCTTTGTTTATACTACATTGGACAGAAGCTATGAATTTTTACATAGTATTCCATTCAAATAGGTTTTCTATGCAGTGATCTTTTTATCCACCCATATTCCCTTGTAGTAAAGAAAATCAAGTTAATTATCATTTGCTACTTCCGAGGACAAACTGATATGCTTTTATGTGACGCTATGGCTGTCTAGAAGGCCGCGTATAGCAACTCGAAATCGTAAGAATCATGATAACAACTGATACCCGTTGCACCAACGGTGGCTAACGTGCCCCAATGGCTCAGTAGATATCGCCTTGACGTTTGAAGCAAAAGATACTTGGTTTCAGTCTCAGTGGGAACAATATCACTCAATGAGGTGCAGGCACATCCAGCTGACGAGTCCTGAATACGGCAAAACGCGCTCCTGGTTTCTTCTGCTAGTCACTAATATGAATCATTAAAATAAATATATATATAATGTTCGAAAAACATACCGTAAAAAAAATCAGTATCTTTGTAATCTGTCTCAGAACACTCAAGAGGCAATTAAATTGCATTATAATTAACCCAGTTAAATGCTGGATGAACTAATATCTTGAGTTTGTAGAGTGTTCTGGACCACTGGGGTGTTAGTGTGAGAATTTTCGGATTCGTTTTCCATCACCCAAATGCAAATTGTTGCTGCAAGACGGATCTTCAGTGGTGCGTTGCTCAACAATAGGGAATAAAATGATTGCTCGTGTTAACCACTTCACTTGCATGAGATCTGCCTTAGTGGGTCAGTGACTGATGAAATCTCTGAACGTATGCAAGAGGCACGATTGGCTTTTGCCAGCTTATGACATTTATCACTCAGAGGTGATATCCAATTGTTTGCTAAGTGTCAAGTGTACTGCATTGCAGCCGGATTCCAGAGCACCATCTTCTAGTAGTGTGGGATTTAAAAGTTCACATGTCAATGTTATACCTCTTAATTAAATCCACTTGAAGATTGAAGAAAGCGCTCTCATCATTGAACTACAACTTTCTGTAAATAAAAGAGGTTAAGGGTTGACATTGTAAAGGATTGCTCGTGTGCAACGCAGTGTGCAATTTTGGTAGAGATAATAAGATCCTCAACTTGTGACAAACCTCTCAGGTCCACCAATTGTAGTAAGCCTTCACATATCTTTGAGATGTTTCGGAAGACAGCATAGCTGAGTATACTCTCTATCCAATTGAAATAGATAGAACGTAGGTGCAAATGGAGGATAACTATGAAAGTAACTCTAAATCATTTGCACCGAGCAACACACCACTAATGCCGAGAGTTCAAAGGAAGTGGTGCCCCGCCTACAAGTGATTTCATTATCTAGTTTCCCTAGCAAAACTGCAAATTCGGCGGACTTTTTAATCGATTAATATCTTTCATCATGTAGCGGGAGTCCACAGTTCAACTTTAGCAACCCAGAATACTCGAAGGTGGTAAATCAGTTGAACATGTAAGTACTAACTACATTCCCACGTACCTTAATATTTTGCAGCCGAACACGAGAAGTGGTAAGGAGCACACCTATGTCCTAAACTTTCATCGCTACTTTCAGAAATTTGTACTACTGGTCATCCATGTTGTTACCATCGAAGGCGAACACTGTAAGAAAATTAATTTCGTAAATCCTATGGTTACTTTTTAAACACTTTTCCATACAGCCCCGAACTTTGGCCCTTTGGATGCAGCTGTGTTAGCATCACTTGGTCAACAAGTCAATCATGAGTAAGCTCATAGACTCCTGTCTGAAAAATATGTCGCTACAGATACAGACTGTACTTCGTTTGCTCCAGCACATATAAGAGTCAACTAGGACAACTCCTGGTGACATTCTAGACGGTTCTGGTCGCATATAACAACTGTGAAAGAGTTGACAGCACTAAAAATGAAATCAAGCGACGAAAAATTCCGTACCAGCTTTTAAAATCACGCAGTTTCCCAGACCAATCACCTTTCTACCTGGCTCTGATATTAAGTATCGAAAATATTTGAAAGCATGGTTTCATATGCTTAGAGACCAATACTGTGGGAGAATGAGAAAACGGATTCATACCAAGGTAAGCCTCACTAATCCTCCGAGTAACACTTTCTTTAATGAGTTTTCACTAAGATGTGATACAAAACGAGAAAATGCCTAGCAAACCTTAGGCTACTTGGAAAGATATGCTTCTCACTGCATTAATAAAACTTGGGTCTTATTGCAGAAAACGTGAAAACCAACATCCAAGAGGTGCCAATTGGAAATATGCTGTCCTAACCACATATGAAATAAAAGGTAATTCGAGAAAACGTAAGGCAAACTGTCCAAAACAGAAGTGGCAAATAGAAGAAGCACGCGGAAAAACTAATGAAAATGAGGGGAAATATGAATGTAAACGAGATACGAATTAAGGTGTTGGCGAAATGAGTGGAAACGAGGGACTAGTGATAAAGCATAGAGCAAAACTCTGGGAAATGTTACGAAACACCGCATTTGACCTGAGCCTTCATTTCATTTTTTCTACATAGTTCTTCCTTCAGCCCTGCGAAAATGTTGACGCACTTATAGACTGATGATTAGTGTTTGCTATAGCATCTTTAAGCTAGCTTAGCAAAAGTGACTGGAAAATTCACTGGTGATCACTGAAGTATAGATAATAAGAAGATAGAGCAAGTTACTTGAGAAGCAAGTTTCCGATAAATAAGGAACTAATGTAAAAAGATGAATATTTTTCGACACTCATGTCTAGTAAGTGTACAGAAGTTTAGAAATTACTTAATCTTCTTGGAAAGTTTCATCAGCGAACAGTACTTCCTAAACTTGGTTACAAATATTGCAAACGGATTAGAGCATATTATGGAGATTTCCAAGATCTGTAGCAGATATCAGGGTAAGAGAATAGTGGCGGACAATAATGAGGTACAAAATGACTAAACTGAACCAAAAGGCAGTAGATTACAAAAGTCTATCTTCATTCTTGTTTATTCTAGCTATTCTTATGATGAACTTCATTAGTTAAAGGCAATACTGGGTGCAGTATCCTAGAAAATATCTCAAAGTAGTCGAGTATACATTTATTTGATCCAAAACAAAATTCTGAACTTCTATTTGTAATTTCTTATCTTTAGACTCGATCTACGTCTTGCTAAAAAGGGTAAGATTCAATTTAGAGGTTCTTGGGGATTTAGTGACTTCACGCTGGTACTCATCACACATTGACATCATTTGAAGAACCATTGGAAACATGAAAACATGGGACAATTGTTTCCTCCTGCAATTCCTCAGCACACGTTGAGTGGTAATGTGCTTTCCACAAAACTCGAAGGTCTTGGGTTCGATCCTTGGCGTGATTATGGGTGCTCACTACTAAGACTTCGATTGGTTTACACTTCATCGAAGGGTAAAAAGTTAGATACAACAAATCAGCTGGCATCTTTTCATGTGTTTATATACCACCTTCAACACTGACGATTCTTTTATCTCTTCTTGAGGTACGTATATTCATTCATCGATCACTAATACTTCAAGGCAACGTGTTCTTAATCTTCGAAGAATGCAATAAGCAACCATATTGGTTTTTTCAAGCTAATAATACAAGTCACAACCTATATATATATATATATATATATATATATATATATATATATATATATATATATATATATTACTTCCGAACCGTTCAAATGAAAACCCTGTAAAATCAATCGGCAGTTATTTCTGTTATCACGTGCTGTCAAATAAAATTCCCCTTTCAATACAAATACGGGTACTCATCATGTTCTAATATGTTTTCGGGGCCAGTCATTGGAATGAAATAAAAACGCCTACCTAGAAAGTAGTACAAAGTCTTAAATTGTTAAGCGTTCATGCTAGTTGACATTAGAAATGGTTCATATTTAAGTCATAGTATGTTTGAAATAAAACAACTGAGACGTTTCCCACCCAAATCTGGTCCGAGCTTCTTCAGGGACATAGATGTAAATACAAGCTGTATTTAGTTAGCGTCAATATTTTACTTACTGCCCAATATTTGCAATACTTTCCGGTCAAATCCATGGCAGTTGTTTTTTATTTTACAATGATACAATCATAGGAGGTTTAGATGTTGAGCATAACTTATGGTAACCATAATAATGGAATCTTATCAAATGACTAGTGATTAGTTTATCTGGTGTGACTCAGAAAAGCTCACCGTGATGCTGAGTTTCCTAGCCTAGTGGCCACATTACAAAATGATCGATAGAGTTAGGTCAGAACTCAGGAATAGACAACAAGAAATTGGTTGCTGTCCGGCGACCAGTCAGTGTGCCTCATCCAGTGTTTTGGGAGGTCAATCTCAGTCCAAATAGCTTAGTGATAACGTTTCTGATTACAGCACTGCGTGAGTTGACTTCGCATAATGAACATCAATTCTACGAAGGATTTCGGCCCAGCTTGAAGAGTGCCAGTAAACACCAAATGTAGTTCAAGTGGGCCATCATGTCGATAACCTCTAACCAACTGACATCCATCGAAGTGACCTGCATTTGTGGCATGTTATACTTTTCAGTAGTTCTCACAAAGTTAACCGGCTATGTTGACAAATATGCATCTAAACGACATAATTTTATCATTATCAACTGCTCAGTCATACTGTCAAAAAGGTTTCCATTCAAAATCACCTTGCAAAGGTTGAACAAAAAATCTCAGTAATAACAAAACATACTACTAAACAAAAAGCGTAGTTAAGAACGACAAATTTCACTAACCAGATTAGAGTAATTTAAACAGCTTACGGCAGTTTCGCTCATTTCAGTTCGACGACTTAGGTTGATGAATGAAATGAAAAATGAATAGTGACATAATCCATCCATATCAACGTGTTTCGACAAATATAGGTCAAAAGGTAGGTCAATTTACGTGAACATGAATAGTATATGGATGAATAAATTTCGTTGTTTGACGTAAAATAACTGCTTCAAGCGAAAATGAGTAGATTTTGTTGTGAGCAGACTTAAGACATTACTTTCAAGTTTTGCAGCGATATTAGCCGATATAATGTATATCATACTCCCTCTAAGTTCACCTGTCAAGCGAAGCATAATGAACTTGGAATAATGGTAGAAATGTTTATAGATTATACTGAATTATGATTCAACATGCTTAACCATCTTTGACATGCAAGAAAGTAGAAGTCAATGAAACTTTGATGACTACCAATCACTTTCCAATGAGGAACGATCACTCAACATTCAGCATACAAAGCACATGGAAATAAGTAATGGAAATGATGTATTATCTACGAATTAGAAACTGTTTGCCTGAAAAATAAATCTCAGAAAACTGTTATTTGATGGAGATATATTAACATGGATATCCCGTTCCTAACATGGGGATATTGTAGTTCCCGATTCGACCCACTTTTCAGTAACTGATTTTTTCTAATTCATAGATTGATGAACGAAAGTGTTTTACATACTTCTCTGAACTTAACAATATAGACTACAGAGTACTTCAGAGCAAACAACCTTTAGATGTTCTTACTGTTCAACAATGAAAATGAATATGAGTCAGTTGTGTAAATCGTTTTTATGAACTACTCTGATCACTATTTACCAAACAAGAGTTAGTAAACAGCATACCTGAAGATAGAAAATCGAAAAACCTAAAACAAACTTATGTATTTCAAGTTGATACTGTTCACGGACTGACATCAGTTAATAAATCATTGAAAATCTGGGGGCGCTGGACAGTATGACACTCCTCAGCAGTATGAATTCAGAAACCACGGCTCCCAGGTTTCCTGACAAACATGTTACCATTGGGCCACTTGGTCAAAATCGAATTCTGTCGACCATTTTGAAATGTGACCACTCGGGAGCAGTTATGCATGCGCACTGCTGAGCAGTCCCTTGCTAGAACGAAACAGCTATTCAGCTCTCCTAGGTTTTCAATAGTTCCCTAAATGATATCAGTCTGTGATGAATACCAGTTTAAGACAAATCAGTCCAAAAATCTTCCAAATTAGAAAATTTCTGTATCTCAAGGTTACTTCGTTTCACACTATAATTATCACAATATCCAGACAGATTAAAACTTAACATGATAGCAGTGAGTGACAGTATCCTAATAAGATCATCTTCAAACATTCTCACTTACTGCTATCATATTCCTTTGAACTAATAAATAACACTGATTTATCAAATGCTTTACATATTTTCCCATTTCTTTAAGTACTCTTTGTAAAAATTTCACCATACTGACAAAAACATACATTCATTTCTCAAACATAACTCATTACCATAAGTATGCAGTTTGTGCTCTGTAGTGTAATGTAACTCCACATCCGATTAGTCCATTTCATATAGATTGTGTGCAATATCATAATAAAAATACTATATGGGACAAATAAGTATCCATATATCTCAAAAATGAACACAAGATGAATAGTTAAAAAAACGGAAAATGCTACAAATGTAGAGCTTTTAAAAATGAATTCAGTGAAAAGAATTCGCATTGCCTAACTTTTCAAAGGCAGCTCGAGTGAAGTTTTGTTTTAACGTCTATTGAGATCAATAAATAGAACGTCCCACTCAGGATGGCTATGCCTGTCCTTTAATACCCAACCGTATTTCAACCCGAGACCTAAGGTCGCCTTACCTAATTCGAGCTCATCATGTATATAGCAAGTCAGCTGTTCCTGTGGAACAAGTTATATAGGTCACACTATCAAACTCTTCCATCTCAGGATATGAGGACATCTACCAGTGTGGTTTGCAAAGGCTGAGATCAAATCCATTAGAAGTTCCACACTAGCACACCCAATAGATACAGGGCACCAAATAGATGCTACCACAGCTTTAACTGTGATACACCGCTTCCTGAAGACTCTACCACCTGCCATTCGTCTACGCACCATCTATATAATAGAAGCTAAAGCTTTAAGATTAATTTAGCCTGAGCTTAACTATTTGTTCTACAATATTCTGGATTTTCGGTATACCACTAAAAGTTGAAAAATAAATATGGACTATTTTTATGTAATTATTTTGCCTACTGACAAAATATAAGTAGTATGAACATCCGTACAAAATCAACCTGTGGCCCTGCGTTTGGTTATGTGCCCATTTTCATCCCTACAACCAGCACCATTGACCAGACTAAAAACAGTGCACCAACGTTCGGGCGCATGTGCACCACATATAGCCTCATATCAGATGCATGGCCCAACGCTGAGTTCGATGTTTACTGCAACTGGCCCGATAGCCAGACTTTGGCCCTACAGTGGGCTCAACGTTGTCCTACTTGGCCCAGCGGAATTGTTTACTGGGTTACTCTCGTGTTTCTGTTGATTCTTTATTACTGACCAGGCACTAGCTCAAAACCAGCTGGCTGTTTCACATTATTTCCTTGAATACTGTCATCAATAACATCATTCAGATGTAATAACCATTTCGTCTGAAAATACTGTTCTGAGAATGAATCTGTTAAAAGATTACATACACAAATACATCCACATATATTGCTCGGAGTAAAGTGACTATTAACGATATCTGTTAGAATTTTACCTCCTGCTAGTCCTGTGCATCCTTACGTCACTGACATTCATACTAATCCAGTCTATCCAGCTTACGCAAGGTAAACAGTCAGTATGTGACCCATACATCATCTGTACACCAATTAGTTTTGAGTCTTTAGATACCACTGTCTTTATCTCGATTCAGGCAGTAATCACTGTGTATTCTGTAAATATGCCTATCGATGGTTACAAATGCTAATTTTGAAAATTTGAAGTGTAGAGTCTTTCTACTGGCTAGTTATCTGCACAATTTTCATACGGGTTCTTTTTGCCTGCGTACTATATGATTCAACAAACAATAAATACTGGACGATAGAACATATATATTTCATCTGTATATTATGCTTGGCCATGATGGTTGCAATCAGGCGAAATTGGTAACTTCAAACAGGTAACACAGAGCATTTTAGTGTTGATGGTCCACGTCTTTGCCAGTAGAACTAAATTATCAATTTATTGATTTATCTGTTGAGGCTTTACTTAAATTTATCTACTTGAAAATGGACTATGAATGTGGTAATTGCAAAATCACTTTCCAAATCTTTATGCTAAGATTTGGATGAAATCGAGATAAACAAATAATGCCTACAGCAGAAAACAACTTTGCGTTATTAGTTAGCCACGATATATGTTAAACTAGTTCCTAGCTTTTCAGTTTGGATCAATTTCTTGCAAGATATATCAGTTCTTATATAGAGTTGACTTCATGTGTGCTTCCGTGTCATCTCATTGACCTTATAAGGTTCTTAAAATAATTAGATATCGGGCAGAAGCAAAAAGAACATCATCGATCTTGAATGGATGAGTATGACATATATTACCTTGAATGGATGAGAATATCACTCTCAACCTTCAAAATGACCAAGTATTGAATAATAGTTACCACATAGCCTACTGATTTACGAAACTAACAATCAGTTATTGATGTTTTCATATGTCATTCGAAAACGCTTTGAGTCTTAAGCACATAAAGTACCCATCCCACGAATATCATACTTATACGTCCAATAATGGCTAACACTTCACTGATTTGAGCCTATTCTGTAGTGAATCCTTAGTATGAAGTTGATATTCATCATGGACTGACATCATTTGGAAAAACATTGGGACCCTGGCAACAGTGTTGGTGAATTGTATTGGTGCTAACTTGAGAGACGCAGAGGCCAATCACTAATCATTCAAACTTGTTATATACCCACGAATAAGAGAACAAGAAAGAACACAATAGCGTAGTCAGATGGAATAGTATATTTGCAAGGTCGAGCCAAGATACCTATGGGTTCCAACTAACTGCCTAGGGGGTCGAATACGAGAAGTGCAACGTAACACGACAGTGCCAAATGTTGAGGATGCCTGACCGGTTGACTTCAGCGTAACGAGTCCAACAGGACTGGCAAGGTCAGCATCGATGTTGAATCACGTTGAACCCTAGGCTATTGAGTCTGGAAAAGCGTGTGACACTACAGATCACTCCCCCCCTAGTAGGTGCGTTAGGCCCCTAAGACAATACCAGCTGGAAGTAAAAACCCAGTGGTTTCTCCACTGGTAAAACTCTTCCGATGTCTTCACTGCTAGAAGTGGCTCCTAGTTGATCTAAACTTATTCTCGAGTCTCGTGGCGAATGAAAAAAACTAAATACAATACATCGGATTGTACGGCGATGGTGATACCGTGTCCTCTGATATCCCGTCCAGTGCTCGTCGCACCTGGAATGGAAACAAAAGTCTTTAATACCACGAACACCTTTTAGGAAAATGAGAAGCATTCGTAAATGATAAAAAATATTGAAAGTATTTTTATGCTAAATTCCATTTCGCTTTTTGAAAAGGCATGATAGCGTAGTGGTAAAAATTGGCACCAAAAGATAAAATGTGGGAAAAATTTTGCATTCGTAGTAGAGAAACGGTGCCTCCAAAAAATTTGAATTTAAAATTGGTTGATACATTTCAACTAGCACTGCCTAGTTGATGATGTCTTCAGATAATCCGCGAATCTAACGGTCGGACGTGATCGTGTATTTTGTTGCGTCAGTGGTTTCATTTGTTTGTTACCATGCACATCGTCAAAAATTTCGGTAATTGGGCCATCCGCCGGTCATCACTTATGATGAAGTTGCGTTCGGAATAAGCTGGCTTCAAAGGATCGATACCAACAGAATCTTCACGTCCGTTTTGCCCAGTTACATGTAATTCCTCATGCCACTTGATCACTTTGAATGGTCCACCGTAAGGTAGTTCAAGTGGTCAACGAACGGCATCGTGGCGAATGAACATGTGTCTTATCTTTGGTAAAACTGGGTGAATGAAGACATCAGTCGTTTGAAGTCCAACAGGAGAAGGCCTAACTAAACTCAATGCGTGTGTAAGCCTAGTCACCTAAGATGGCTAATCGAAAACACTTTTGAAAGTTGAAGGGGAAACAAACTCACCTGGTAGGCGAAGAGTAGTCCCATAGACGAGTTCGGCAGAGGTGCATCCAGCATCGGCTTTTAACGCGTTACGAATACCCAGTAGGACTAGAGGTAGAGCGTCGGTCCACTGCAGCATGTTTGTAGTTGAAAGGAAAGTTTTCAGCTGTCGATCGAAACGTTCCATCAAGCCATTTGCTTGTGGATGGTAGGCTGTCGTTTGGAATAGGGTGCAAACTAAAAGTGTGGTTAGAGCGTGAAATAATCCCCACTCGAATTGACGCCCACGGTCGGTTGTGACGAAAGATGGACATCCAAAGTTCGCTATCCATCTTTCGACGAAAACATGGGTGACAGTTCCAACAGTAATGTCCTTCATAGATACTTCTTCTGGCTGTCTCGTAAACCGGCTCACGCAGGTAAGCATATCGATTAGACTCTGGTAGAGGTCCCACAATGTCTATATGAACGTGGTCGGAAAGCATGTCTGAAGCTAGAAAAGAACCCACAAGCCTTTTCGTGTGTCGTGTGACTTTACACTTCTGACAAGCTAAGTACGACCGGGTCCACTCCTTAACGCCTTTGTTCATTCCTGGCCAGCAGAAACTTTGTGCAATAAGCCTGATGGTGGCTCGTACATCTGAATGGGACAGCTCGTGCAACGTATTGAAGACGTTCCGTTGACACCTTTTCGGAACTATTGGGCGTGATTGACTAGCAGAGAAATTGCATAAAATTGCATCCTTGCTTGATCCAACTGCACACAGTTGCAGCCTGATACTTGTGGACGACAACTCATGGTGCCGCTCATGGTCTTCTTTTCGACACCGAGCAAGTTCAACGAGACGGACGCCTTCGATACAGCTTATCGAAGCTATCCGAGATAGTGTGTCGTCTACGGAGTTGTTTGCTCCAGATATGTGACAGGTATCTGACGCGAACTAGTAAATGTGGTCCAGTTGTCGCGACTCACGAGGAGAGAGTATTTGTCAGACGCCGGGCTAAAAAAGAAGGTTAATGGTTTGTGGCCTGTGAGAGTGATGAAGTCACGACCTTCAACCGAATGTCAAAAATGGCGTGCAGAACAACATATAGCTAGGAGTTCCCTACCAAATGTACTGTACCTTGCTTCCACCTACTGGAGACACCTCGAGAAAAGGGCTAGAGGCTGCCAGTGGTTTTCATTCAGCTGCTGCGAAACTGCTTCAGTTACTGAGTCAGATGCATCAGCAGCAATGCTCAAAAGAGCACTGAGGTCGTGATGCATGAGCATGGTTGCGATTGAAATAACTTCCTTGACTCCAGAGAAAGCAAGTCTAGCCACGTTGTTGAGAGTCCTGCACTTCTTAGTCCTTGGAAGTACATATGTGGGTGGTATCACGACAGAGCTACAGTTAAGAACAAACCTTCGGTAAGGACTTAGAAGGCCGTTGAAAGTACAGAGCTGCTTGACAGTGGTCGACTCTAGGTAGTTCATGATAGCCACCACTTTATCTCTCAATGGGCGTATACCTTTGTTGTCAATGGTATGCCCAAGGAAGCTGAGTGACTCATCTCCTATTTCACACCTCTGTAAGTTGGCTGTGATGCCATGTTTTTTAAGTCTTTCGAATACGAGGTCCAAATGTTTAAGGTGGGTTTCCTTATCTGGACTCACAATGAGACAGTCATCGATGTAGAAGTGGACGAAATCTAAACCACGGAAGACATCATCCATAAAGCGTTGGAATGTTTGTGCTGCACTCCAAAGACCAAATGGCATGCACAGGAATTCAAGCAAACCAAAAGAAGTTATAATGGTCGTTGTTGTGACATTTTCTGCTGCCATAAGCATCTGATTGTACGCTTTGACTAGATCAGTTTTGGAGAATATGTTAATTTCGCGTAAAGTCTCACTTAAATCTTTGATATGAGGTGTCGGGTAGCAGTCTGGTGTTGCTTTGGCTTTAATCCTGCGGTATCCGCCGGTTGGACGCCAGTCGTTGCTATTCTTTGTGGGAACCATATGCAATGGTGAGGGTTTGATAATGCCCAACTAGAACACGTGGTCGAATTAACTTTTGACCGTTTTGAGCTCATTAGGGGCTAGACGGCGTGCTTTGGATGCCACAGGTGGACCTATGGTGGTGACGTGATGCATAGTATTGCTGGTTATTCACGGAAGAGTATGCTCCGGTTTTTATAACTCTGGATATTTCTCTGACACTGCCTGATGGGGCACGTCGCCTGATTGTTTAGTTTTACCGATGGCTAAACTTGGACCTATGTAAGTGGTGCCGTCCGTAAACGGCTTTGTGTTACTATCCATCAATCTATGCTGGTGATGGGCATAGAAACGTCAGCTGGGAGGAAAACTCAGTGAAGGGGTTTACGTAAACCTAAGTCAAGGTCGGCATACCGCCCCTCACAGGTTGCGATTGCCTTGCCGTTAACTGCTTGAAGATTGAAGGATGAGCCACGATAACGCACCTTCGTGTATGCAGGGAGGACGCTAACTTCTGTACCGGTGTCGACGAGGTAATGAACTTTCACTCTTATGTCAGTAACGTAAAGCAAACGGCTGTTTCTGTCGGCCACGGTTGCCGTGAGCGCGTGCCGGCATGACAGTTTTCTGAATTTGTATTGGTGCTGAAGCTGCATGTCTTCCAGCGGTCGCTGGCTTCGTCCCCGCAAGTATTCTGAAACCATCACTATTTAGGGTTTTCCACCCTGTTAGGTTTAGTTTCTGGATAACCACGCAAGTCGCTGCGGTGGGTTGAGACGCGTTTCCGTGATGTGCTACGTAACCTTTGGCTTCGGGTCCGCAGCAGCTGCCGAACAGAGTTGCACAGCTTGATTGCCCCTGAATCTCGGCTAACAGATTCACCGTAGACCGAATATATGTCGAAGATTGGTCTGCCCGAGATTGCCAGTTTTTATCTGCTGAGACAGCCAGGTTACCGAGTAGAGCTGACTGAAGTGTCACTATACTGGCTTGCACTGGTTGTGGTGACTTCGAGAAGAACAGTCCTCGGAAAAGGCCAGTGTCGAACGTTTGTGGGCCCGCAACTTCCCGCATGCGTGCAAGGACTTCAATGCCTGAGTTGCCACCTATCTCGACGTTAGGAAGCAATTCGTCTAGGCCCTGACGATCTGTGGGATAACTATTTCTCAGAAGTGCAGTTCCGAGAAGTGCATAGAGATCACTTAATTCATGACTAAACATGTGCGCTGTAACTTGCTTGCTCAATTCCCACTACAAGGAACGTATGATAGGAAGAAATGGAGAATGTGGATCTGGGACACTGGTCTCAAAAATCTGTCTCGGCATACAGAAACCATGTTTCGGCATTATCTAGCCAGTATGGCAGGAGCTGGATAGCGTTCGTCCTCTGTTTAATATGTTCAAGCCCGGAGTATGTTCGGACATGGGAAGTAGTTGGATATGGATACATAAAGGTTACCAAAATGAAAACAATATACGAAAGAAATAATTGAAATGGACCCAACAATTTAAGATTCTTTCGTGGTCGGGGTTTATTATCACGTCGGGCTCACCAATTTAGAAATTGTCCTGGTCCGAACTTCCAACATCCAACACCAATGGTGCCAGTAGGAGAAACTCATTGTATTTGAGCTCTCGCTTCTAGGTCTTGAGGCTCGGTTCTTTTTGTTCGGTTGTACCCTTTCGATGATCGCCGAAGTCTTTGTGTCTCAGAGGTAGTGCGTGTCTATCTGAAGGTATCTTATTCTCAAACTGTAGCTTGATTTGTTTTTTTTTGGGGGCAACGGAGCTGCTGATAAGATCAATCAACCGTTTTCAATTCCCGTTCTTGTAGGCACCTGCAAGTAAGCGTTAAGCGTTGCTTAAAAAGTGGTAGAAACAGGGTGAGTGAGGAGTGAAAAGTACTTGTGAAAAGATGAGTGCAACTGGTAATCATTTGGAGAAGAGATGCGTCTTATTGCAGATAAAAGGGTTGTGGAATACAAGGACAGAAGGGTGTATCACCAGTTGCTACTGACAAATGTTAGTGGCAAGCCATTTGTGCCTACATACTCATCCAGTAGTCGCTTGATGCAGTCGACTGATATGGCTGTGGACACTTCCTTCGACAGAGCCTCCTATAAGGTGCATACTATATGGGAGAAGCTAGATCTCACTCTAGTCTTTGCCCTATGGTCGGGTATTCGAGCAAGGTCCCCACGGGACTGTTGGTTTTGGACCGAAAGCGTTTTCCTATTTGGGTGGCCCACTTGGTGGATGGTCTTGTAGGCTGTCATCAGATTACTTCGTTTTCTTTGACAACTTAGTGTGAGCAGGTTAGGATGTCTGGGGCGTTGCGCACATGTTTTGCCTAGTAGTCCGAGAACCGACTTTTGCTCTTCTTTGCACCTTCTCGAGAGTATTTGCATCTCTCTTTAGTAGCGGTAGCAGGCTGTCATGTTTGACACCTCTAGGAGTGGTCTAACATGGGTTTTGAATACCATAAGAAATAATTATGAGTTAACAATCCAAAGTGCCTTCTTTGGAAGTTCATAACTGCTTCCGCCTTTGCAGCCATTCCCTTATAATTGACATTAGTATCCAGTGTGCCAGAAAAGTTTAGTCACAGGTCCTTCTCTGTGGATACCTTGTTGATTGCAAGCTTGTTAAGAGTGTAGCTGGTTTTCATCGCACCTGACGTGCGAAGACACATCAACTTGCCTTCCTCCAGGTTATTCCTTAAACCCAAGCATCGCTCCATGAGGAACTCTTGTTCTTGCATTCCTCCAGGTTGATCGAAATCTGTTTACTTTAGCGCAGAAAACTCCATCCTCCAGGTATGGAGTAAAGAGTGGTTCAGTGGTACAGACGCAAAAGCCAATCGCTAATTATCCGAACTAGGTATATACCCACGAATATGAGAACAAGAAAGAACACAATAGCGTAGTCAGATGGAACAGTATATTTGCGAGATCGTGCCAAGAAATCGATGCATTCCAGCTGAGTGGCTAGGGGGTCGAATGCGACAAGTGCAACGTAACACGACAGCGTGCCAAATGGCGTGGATACTTGATCGCATGTCCCCAGCTTTGTGAGTCACGCAAAACTATCAGGGTTAGCATCGATGTTGGGCATCGTTGAACCGTAGGCCATTGATTCTAGAGAAGTGCGATGCTACAAGTGGACGGCTGTTTCATCCAAGCGTGCAGCTCCACAGCAGTGCCCATCCGTGATCATGCTAAGGGCACACGGTCACGCACCCACGCCATTCGGCACACTGTCGTGTTACTTTGCGCTGCTCGTACTCGACCCCCTAGCCAGTCAGTTGGAATGCATCGGTTTCTTGGCACGACCTAGCAGATGCACTATTCCATCTGACCACGCTATTGTGTTCTTTCTTGTTCTCTTATTCGTGGGTATATACCAAGTTTGGCAAATTAGTGATTGGCCTCTGCGTCTCTGAAGTTCGCACAAGGTGAATTCCTTAACACATATAATCACCTGACTTTCCTCGAAGCCTCGATACAAAATGACTGGCCATGCAAATCCTAGGGTGTATTTTTCTTTCAAGTACCTAGGTCATCTGATTGCGCACCATCACAATCCTCTTGTGACATCCACCATTTCCAGCCCAAACGTTTTTAGGAGAACCGACACGACTTGCTTTTGTGTGATCCCCGTAAACATTTTCTTCATCCAAGCAACACATGTGAGTATTTTTTCCATCTGTTGTCATTTTTCGGCTTTTTCACCTACGCTACAACCAAATTTTGGAACACTGTTGGTTCTACAAATCTTATTTCCATGTGATCATCTGCAGAGCTTCTCTTGTTTACAGTATCGAAACGTCCAAACAACTACGTGCTATTTTCAGAACTTTTAATACAACGGCATGAAAGATTTTAAAAGGCTAACAACAGTGACCTTAAACTGATGGGAAGCATCTGAAAGAATGACTTCTAACATCCGGCAAGTGTGGGAAACTGATAGTTTTTTAGTTCTAGTGTTTCGGTTCTCGGTGTTCTGTTGTGCTTATTAGGTGGCGACAGAAATCTTTTCAGTTTCAGTGTGCATACTTTGGGTAACCCGCTTGGAGGTTTACTTTTGCAGTTTGTAGGCTGGCCGTTTAGCGGGGGCTTCTGGGCACTCGATAAGATCACTGAGTATTTCTCAATTCTTATCTGTACAGACAACCTCACTGGTGTTGAAGGGTTGTTCGAAAACAGACTAGATAAAAGTAGTCAGAACTTTCCTTTATCTTAGCCATCTTAAGTGTAGTGTTCCCAAAGAACTTTCATCCTTGGGTCGGTGACTCTGCAATTTAGTTGTTCACTCGTTGTAGAAGCCTGTAAGCTGCCACCAAGTTGTCACTTAAAATGACTTTAGCGTCAGGACGTAATTTTGTGGCATCCTAAAATTCTCTTCCTCACCCGCTTTCCTGCAAAGCTTTATGTCATCATCAGGCATAGGAGAAACGATTCGCATAAGCAGCAGCAAAAATGAAAGGCTGCGAATTGTCTTCCTGAGGTATGCATGTTTTTGAACTACCCCACCCCAGGCTAACCGAATACTTTATGTTTCGGTGCTGAACTCTCAGCCATCCGGGTATCCTCTGAACCAAGCTATGACCGATTCAGTAATACCTATTTTAGACAGTTTAGTTAGCCTGGCATTATGCTGGACTCTGCCGAAAGCCTTGGCTAGGTTCAGAGTACCGAAGTAGACTCACTGTGTGCTGTTCCATCCAGCGGTTAAGCGACCCCGAACGGTTGTTGAGATTGTAGTGTAGGACTGCCTTATCCTGAAGCCGTATCTGCTATCCGAGAATTTACTTAATTAGGCTTTTCAGTAGCCCGGTATGCATGGACAGCAGCGCTATAGACCTATAACTACTTGAGATTTTGTGTCTTTTCTCGTGGAGGTTGATAAAAAGATAGCGTGCTTCCATTTTTCGAAAAGCTAACTTGCTTCCAGCGAGTACGCAGACAGATTGTGTGCGACGCTATGGTGTCATATTCAGACTCGCAATTGGGGAATATTTCCTTGGTTTCCCAACGTAGCCTTTTTCATCTGAGGTTTGCCCTTGCTAAACATAACAGGAAAATTCCTCCTGCTTGACCTTTGCAGATATACTGCTACCACTATTCCAAGGTTATCTTTATGTGCAGAAACCACATTTCTGCTCCGCTTTCTTACTCTAGTCGCCGTCTCACAGGGGCATTTGCATGTCTTTTTCCCCACCCCCCAACCCAGTTACCTGTCCGCATTTTGAAACTTATTGTTACTGGGTGTAGGTTTCTGACCGCTTCGAAGTCTGGGTTCGCTTTGCTCAGAGTGACACCTGACTCTGCTCGAGACACCGTAATGCAGCGAACGTAGCAGTTTCTAACTTGGCCGTCCTCAAGTGTCATTCTTGCTGCCTAGTCCGACACCTGTAAACAGATATCGGGTCTTCCCAGCCTGGAACATCTGCATCTTGAGATGACCGAGAACATTCGCACCCCAGGAGGATAATTCTGATGAAATTGTGTCCCCTGAGCCTCTTTCTGAAGTTTGCGCCGATGATGCGACTTAAATGCCAATTAGTGCTTCAAGATTGAACCATCCGGCTTGGGGAACAGGACACCAGCGAAAGTATTTGCTGATCGGATAGTGTAAAGACCAACATTTTTGAGGTATCATCTTCTTAAACAGTGCTTTAGCATTATGCAGTAGATTATTCTTATAGCATCAAACATGCTTTTATATCCTCAGGGTACATTTGGGCCAAACAGAGCTCCGGGAAAAAAATCGCAGCAACCTAAAACCACTCAATCTTCTCTTTTGGTCTAGCTAAAACATAATCTGGGCTACGAGCCGTTTTCCGACCGGGATGCGTGTCCTTTTATAGTGGCTTCAAATGACAAGCGCTCGAGTGGCGAAGAATTAGTCTAGCTGTTGAGCCTGCGATTTGACGCACAACTCATGAAGAAGGCGAGGATGGGTGGACAGTATGTAGAAGTGGAACCCGAGACGCACTTTTCCTTTAATTTGGAACACTCCAACTGGATGTAGCTGCCTCCCAGTAAGTGATTGTGTTCCGACTGGGATTCGAACCTAAAGAGGACAAGGTGCATGTCCTGTATTCCACCAGTAGACGCTGTACATCTATAACATAAAAACGAAATCTCCAGCCAGTGTGCTAACAGAGGCCAACTATTTGAGTCCAAACTAGCCACCAACACAGTAAAAAACTATCTGAAACTACCTACGAATAAAAGCGTTTCATCATTTCTCGGTGGAAAACTGCACGAGTAAAGTGTTTAAAAAGCTGTTGAAATTCAAAGCTTCCGAGTCTTAAAAGCGTGATGAGTTGAGACGATAAATACTATGAAACTGCGCATAAATTCCATCCTCACCTGTTTGCGACCTGATCACCGATTCAGTGGAGAGGAACCGGTGGAAGAGTGAAGTCGAGCTGTCTTATCGCCAGCACTCAGAGGAGATATTAGAATGGATGCAGCCGAACACTGATCCACAGCCATAACGTCAGGGATGTTGGGTGAACCCAAAACCGTGGAAACCAGCGCGCCTGATGGATTTCACTATAAAAATACCCACATTCACCCCAAAAAACACAGCTTATGAGCGAAAAATCCTATGCCACCAGCTCACTGAACTTTGTTGAAGACAAGCCACATGAAACGGTGAAATAATAGTTAATGTTGCTTCTCTTTAATTGTTCAAAGCTTTTAACAGTTCCTACTACGACAACCAGCTTGCAACAACTTTTGAGGTGAGAACTACTGAACTCAGAATCCCTCAGCCCAAGGTTTACTTAGATGGTGGGGGTCTCTGCATCCATGTCAACAGAACCTTGACCTGACCTGGGTCCTCGGTTTGGAGTGTTTAAGATTATTATCCTAGGCCCGCTCCCATTTCTGCTCTTCACAGGCTGTACTCCTTCGAACCATTCCTCTTCATTCTATTGCTTTACGACAGTATCAAGACACAGCATGCAAGTTATGGGAACGGTGACCATATACAGTCTCAGGATGAGCTTGTACGGCTGAAACCTTGGATAACAAGAAGTCGCCTAGGCGTTAATCCGAAGGAGTTCAAAATGTTGTATGTTTCAACTCCTGAAGTGAGTGGAATAAGCTTTATTTACTGGTTTGCGAACCAATCTAGATTTTGATGCTTTGGGAAAGCTTTGCATCGAGCAATCAACGCTTATTATTTTAGAATCCGTATCCTCCATTAAGTGGGGAGTACTAAGGCAAAAAGTGATGAGAACCAACTACGCTGTGAGTTGTTGCATTGCTCCGCAAGTGACCAAGAACAGATTGGGACTCCTTCTTCTCCACCACGCTTGTCGTCGCCAGGAGCTTTGGAGAAATGATTTTTATGACTAACTCAGTTACAAATTTCTTGTAAAGCCGGCTTTAGTGACTTACTGCCATGCCCTTCCTCATGGTCTTAAAAGCGTTTTTCGGGCCAAATCTACTTAGAATGACAGCCCCCCTATGAGTTGTGCTCAACTCGAGTCAGCTGAAAAGGTACAGGGCGGTGCAAAGAAATGTGTTATCAGGCTTAGAGCCAAACCCTATCTCCAGCGTCTCTGATTTCTTATTCGTCTTCAGTCTCTGTCGGAACCGGGATGACCTGGCCACAGTCTACGAGCTTCCCTTCCCCCAAAATCAACTATTATGAACCTCGGCAAGGTAAACTAGGTGGAAGGACGGCAGGAGTGGATTGTTAAACAGCTAACCAAACGCTAGAGTGGGCTTCCTCCCACCAAGTGGGCTGTAATCCCAGGGAAATGCCTGTGGGTTTGAAAGTTAGTGTGTTCGAAAGATCCCCAGACAAACATCCTGGCTTACGAGGTTTACAACCAACATGAGAAGGAACCTCTGAACTTGCCAATCCACCCACGCTTCACTATCTCACCCCCTTCCCGTATTCTAGTTTCCACCCATACTTGCCGCCAACGCACATATTTTCAAGCTCTCTCTTCTTTTTTTACCAGCCAAAGCTGTAGTAAATTCTATGGCTGCAGACCATCATCAAGAAATCAGTTGCATGCAGTTCATAAATACTTTTGGCAGCTCGTCGCTTCTTCACTTAACTAGTCTCCAAACTACAGTGGGGAATAAACCGAAGGTAAGGAAACCAGCAGGAGCCAAATGCAGGAAAGCAGAGACGATTTTAGCGTCTAATAAAACAGCCAGCCTGAACAAAAAGAACCCGGTCTGATGGTTTAGTTGCGGAGGTTCTAGAGCTGCAGGTTTTCTATGCTCCCTGTACTCGTGTGGCTAACAACATGACCGGGTTGAAATTCTATTCCCTGGGTATGTGATTTGTGGACTAATTTACTGACGGACGTAGCCGTAGACCTTTCAGCAAAATCGCCCAAAATGAGGCTGAACACCTTATAAGGCTTACCAACAACGCACTCAGATCCACATTAGCCCCGCCAACCACCGATGTCCAGTGAAACCATACAACGATGGCCAAACCATATGACTTAGACGTAATAGTTCAAAAGCCAGTGTTTTCTTACCCTTGTACCTTTATTGTTAGAGGAAGACACTGCATAATAAAGCTGATGCATTACCTGGGGATATTAAGGCAGGTGCGTGGAAGCCTGGGGGATGGACGCCGACTGATCGAAGACCCCAGCACTCGCCAACCCATGTCCAATGATTGAAAGGCCAGGAAGTGTGTGGAGTTGTTTGCCACTGTGCCACGACCAGGAATCCTATGTTGTCCCTCAGACAAGCAGTTTACTGGACTCTAATCCAAGTAATTATGCTTCTTTACTATTTACATTGAGGTAGCCAACTAAATGGTTCAGAAATTCTGGAATAACCTTTGTCAAGTGGGAGCGACAACCTAGATCGGATACAGCGAAATGCGATTTTAGCCTCCCAAAACCAGATGAAGCCTAGGCGGCTCAAATTCCAATAAGTTCTCAGGAATTGGTGGAATTCATCTGAGAGTGTTCAAAGAGTGTACCGATGTTCCAACTGTTACACTTGTAAATCAGACATTCACTTCTTGAGGGCAGACTGCCTCCTGATAAGGAAGTTCCAAGTTCACAAGGATACAAATAAACTACTTGCCTCTAAATATAGACCAATCCTTTAGTCTCCCCATTTGCAATGGCTGTTTAGGATTCTTCCTGGTGCGAACTTGGCAGACGCAAAGACCAATCACTAATTATTCGGACTTGCTATATACCCACGAATACGGGACCAAGGAAGAACACGATAGCGTATTCGGATGGAATGGTATATTTAAATGGTTGTGCCAAGATACCGATGCGTTCCAACTAACTGGCTAGAGAGTCGAATACGAGCAGTGCAACGTAACACGACGGTGTGTCAAATGGAGGGGATACTTGACCGGGTGCCTTCAGCTTAGCGAGTCCAGTTAAACTTTAAGGTCAGCATCAATGTCGAAAGTCGTCAAACCCTAGGCTATTGATTTTGGGGAAGTGTATGATGCTACAGCTGCAAAGAGCGTTAAATGACTCCGTTCATGATTATCCGCTCAACAGCTCAATCCTTACTGACTGTCGATATGAGAGTCATGCAGCTGCAACATACTGATAGCATGGAATGAGTGGAATCTGTCTGTTGAGCAGAAAAGACCATTCATATTGTGCTACTTGACTATTCTGAGACCTTTGACGGGCTCGGTCAAAATATCCTGTTTAGATAAATTTGGCTCGTAGGACTGCTGTGTTGGCAAGTGACAGTCAGTTCGAGCAGACTACCCCTTATCTAAATGGTTTCCGGTACCGGGTGAGGTGCTTCAAGGTCCCATCCCTTTTCCAGTTATCTGGTTTCATAAGTGACTTGCGAGCAGGCCTAGCGTCTCCCTTCCTTTTATATTGTGATAATCTCAAGGTTTGGAAGGAAACAAAGCGTCCAACAGATGTTTTGTGCTAACAAGACGTCCCTCCTTAAGCCACAGGTTGGACAAGTTAAAGCCTTCCGCATCTCAACCTGGAGAGGTGCAGAACAATTATTGCAGAGAAACATAGGTGTATTCTAGTTCCTACCCCATGGGGGGAGCAAATATTTTTTCAAACACTGTGCAGCGTCCCTTCATTGTTGTCTTGCAGCCAACAAGGCGTGCGGAGTCAGGGTTTCCTCTCATACTCTTGGAAGTGTAATCCGAAGCCCCTTCACTACAGTGTACAGACTTGGAAGCTGTTCTCATCTCCGGGGGACTTCGTTAATTGTTCTCTCACACTTGAAGAGGGACAGTGCCATCCTTGATTGGGTCAAGGGAATAGCTACGAAGAACATGACTGAATCACGTCACAAACGCTATCCACAACACCTATTTGTTCTTCAGCAGCATCCAGTAAGATACAGTAAGATCACAGACGATGTGACTACGTGTATCACACCACTCATAATCCCCCTCATCCTAGCTGATCACGCTTAAGTTCGAATGAGAAAAAGCACCTTGGAGTTCATCCCCTCAAGCTAGAGCACGAGTGAGAAGGTTTAATGATCCGTGCCTACTCATTTGCAGTTTGAACATTTAAACTATGGAACTCCGCACCTGAGAAGGTTATCACAGCCCCCTCCCCCGACGCTTTCAACAAGAGGTTTGACGCACACGTAGAACTCTTTGGCACGAGTGGGCTGTACTTAAGAAGCCCGTCCTAGTCTCGCAAACCACGGATAACAACACTACCAATAGCCAACTGATTTGTCAACTAGTTTCTGTCCTTCCAGGTTTCTTTGGTTCGGAGAGGCAATTGGCCACCCTAAAAATAGAACACATTACATCAGGACAGTTTCAGAACTCGAGGAACCATTGTTCGCCATTTCTTCAACACAAATTTTGAAGTGTTAACAGGGCAGGAAAAGGGGTGACCTTATTATGGCATACAAGGTCACCCATCAGGCAGACCATGCAAACAAATCAATTTTGCCTGCATCTCAACGATCTTCACGAGGAAACCCCATTAAGATAGCACACCAGAGAGCCAACACAATACTCAGGTCCAAATTTTTCTCCCTAAGAGTATGTGCTTTATGGAATGCCTTACCGCGACACATTGTTATAGCTCCCTCAGTCGACTCATTCAAGAGGCGATTAGACAGTCATGCCACCTCGCATGGACTACCAAGGACGTACTCAGGTAGTCACCAACCTCAGCACCCCCAACTCCCTCCTAACCACAACTCACCATCTCCCTCCTTAATACACCCACATTACCTACTAATTCTTCTGTAGGAACCAAACCCACGCGATCATGCGGGCAATTCACAAATACCTTTCTTTCGTTTTCACTTCTCTTTTCACCCCCCTTTTCTCCCCCCCTTTCTCTTCCCTATATTACTATTTTTTCCTCTCTTTTTTTATTCTCTCTTCATTCCTTTACCGCCACCTAACTATTCTCTTTCAGGTACCTACACAGACAGGAGTCGCGGCAGTTCTTTAAACTTCCCAGCAATCCGTAGCTCCCTAATCACTCTACAGATTACGACTTACTAACCCACAAAACATCCACCTCACCGAAGCTAAAAGCAAGAAAGCAGAGGGGATTCCCTCGTCCCCTACAGGAGTGAACCGAACAACTCGAACCAAGCCCTAAGAACTAGATGACAGATCAAAAACTACCACTTTTCTACGCTCGCACTATCAGTATTGGATATTAGATATTGGAAATGTGCGTTTCATTAATGAAGGCGTGGAAACTGAGGAACCGTCGTTTGCTGTTGTGGCAACACCAAGTTTGAAGTTTTCAAGGGTCTTCGCTATTGAAAAGCAGTAGGTAACCTTGACGGATGGCTGACCTTGGCGGCTATGGAAAGATATGACTACTTGCTGAAATTTTTAATTATTGGGAATGCAGCTACTGGAAAGACATGCTTGATGAGATGGTTCTTAGAAGGGAAATTTAAACAGGATTCTCTTCATACTATAGGTGTTGAGTTCGGGACTAAGATACTCAGAGTTGATAATAAGTCGGTGAAGTTGCAAATATGGGACACAGCTGGTTTGTGATAGTTTGTAAGCCTAATATCTTTCAGGCCAAGAACGATTTCAGTGCATTACACGGTCCTACTACAGGGGTGCTGCATGTGCACTAGTAGTATATGATATTACTGACAGGGAGTCATTTAATGCAGTCAATACCTGGATTTCATCTGTTAGAGACTTAGCTCTTCCGAACCTGACCATCATATTGATAGGAAATAAAATTGATTTGGAAGTCAGTTCGAGAGAAGTAAGTGATCCACTAAATCGTACCTCACTGACTCCACATCAGCCGTATTTCACCAGTGTTTGTATTATTATTTCACTAATTTTAACTATATGTCGACCTACTTGTTCTTTGCAAACTACTTCCCACATATGCCAGTTCATTTCTTTTCGTAGGAAATCAGTATCTCAGACTCTGCAACACCACTGATAAGTCACTGCACCCCAGTCGTTACTGAAACCCAGGTGTTTGCGGTAGTCTTCCAATGGCCCCTGCAGCGATGACTGATAGCAATGTGGTCTATCTACGTCCACCGTTCAGTCGAGGTCGGTGGCCATCACGTCAGACAGTCCGTTTCTTTATGTCAGAAGTTTGTGCTAGCCATAAGCAAGCGGTTATCCGTGCAACCGTTATCCGTTCGTTTGTCTGGAATTCCAGAAGTGTCACCTAAGTGTTTTTCCGTCTGACTTAGCCTGCCCACTTATGCATTGAAATTATCTGCAACGACAACCACGTTTGAATGCGTGGCGTTTAGTCGGAGGTTAGGCAGTTTTTGACAAAACTCGTCCTTCATGCGAACCACAGTCAGTGCGTTCGTAAACAGAGATTACAAAGAGACAAAGGCGAGTTTCACTGTTATCTTCAGTTTTCACTATTGTTCAGTCGAACAGTTCCCAGACGACTCTCAGCTGAGATCCAGTCGAGCAGTACACTTTCTGCCTTAGCAATTAATGCTATACCAAAACCTGCAGGACCCCGAGAATTCACCGTCAAATCTACGGAAACCCAACGAGTAAATTTCTCAGATTCACCATGATGACCGGGTGGGGTTAAGTGAATAACCGCACTTGGGTCTTGTATATGTCTCACAAATACAGCGCATATCCATGGACTGAGATACACAATATTTAGGCTAGTGAGGCTCGGTTTCCGCTATACTGGAGAGTGTGAACACTGAAAGCTTGAGATTGTAGTTTGGACCGTGGTTTCAGGAGACTAAGGATGCTGTTTCATGAACTTAGATTCCTTTCAACAGCTGAAGAGCTGAAAGGAATTACAGATAAGGTAGGAATGTTGACCAACACTAGCGAAGAAAAATTAGAAGTTAGGGATGTAAAAGGTAAACAGTGATCTGTAGGAACTTGAGAACTGACAGAGTTGGTGGGTGGTTGACATTTCTCGGCTTTCCAAACCGTGGGAAGTTAGTTTTCTATCGAGGCACCTGACAAAGGTTTAGTACATGACTGCGAACCCCAACGGACATCTCCTTGAGGCCAGCCACAGTCTTTGTAGAAGTTTGACAGCTCACTCTGTCTTTTACAGACCCGACTTGGCACGACGTATCGCCGGCACCGGTATGCCGCTTGTCATAGGAAAGGCAGCATCAGCGTGACACTATTGCTTACCCCCGGGAAGCACCTTACTGCTGTCACCCTCCGTCTAGCCAGCAGTACGACTTCATGTTCGAACCCCTATCATAGCGTAGAAATTTATACTTTAGTGGCAACTGCCTCTTGTCTTACTACCACCATCCAACAGACGTTTCTGGTATAGTGAGGCCTCAAGGAAACAATCGTTCCGGTCAGTCTAGCTCGTCAGCCTGTTGTGATATGCAAGCCCGACTACCACGTCAGGTTAGCATAAATCGGTTGGGAACCTCTTTAGGTTACTTGAATCAGCAGACATTGACATGCTGTCTTGCGGAGTGGACCTGGTGTCAAATGCTTAGGGACTGGTATCTCAAGACAACTATCGGCTCCCATGAGTTCCTAGGGGTTATCTCAGCTTTCCTAGCAGGTCATGAAGCGATTACAACAAAGGTTGTATTCACCATAGAATGACATCACTTGGATAATTATATTGAACATGAGAGCACTGAATAGTAAGGTACTCTTCGGGAGTACACGACCCCACCAGGGACCGAACCCAGTACCTTCAGGTTTCACGGCGAACACATTAGGCATTAGATACTGGGTCGGAGTCCAGTGGTCCTATTCTAGGACTTATTCTAGGACTTAAAATTATGATGATGTCTTTAGATCTCTCGTCGAGTCATCTTTCCAATAATCAGGTTTTCTGCACTTAAATCTGGAGCTGTGGCTTGTTGGTTTCAAACAGTGGGTTAAGGGTTCAAATCCTGCTTCACTACCGAGATTTAGGCAGCTTGATGGTGTCATAGGCCATCACACAATAGGGGTGACCCCTTGCCTACTGCGCGAAAGTGCTGAAGGTTGCTGACTGCATTTTTCTTCTGCATTTAAACCATATCCTTTCATTCAATTTATTATCATTTCATCATTGTAATTATTTTTGCACGTGAACTGTACATTTTGTCCAGTTAAAACTATAGACAGCCTCTCTATTCATTCATACTACAGTTTGGATTATACGAAGAATGCATTCTATCAAAAGCTAGCAATTTCGCTACATAAAGCATAATAACAGGTGACTTTAGTGCTAAAGTTGGGAGGCCGAGCTAGTCAGAAGAGCATCTTGAAGAAAACTACGAAATCCCATGTGTTGCAATTTTGTCTCATGACATCTACCAATATGAAGCCGACAATGAACACATCATATTACTATCAGCCATGGAGAGTACTGAGGGAGTCTATAACGTTAATCAAAACTCTCTACTCTAACTCACATAGTTGTGTCAAGGCTTGCGGAGAGTTATCATATGAATTGACGACAACCAGTGTTGTCAGATAGGGATGCCTGGTGTCACTTATCCTGTTCAACTTCTTTATAGATGCACCAGTGGACATAACTTTGGATAGCTCTGACCTCATATGGATTATTCTACTCCCTGGAGGAGATCCGGTTGACTTAAAGCATGCAGGGTCTTCTGAACTCGTTGGACAGAAATCTGAGTGTTTGTCATGCTTTTCATATGTGTTAAATGTAAAATGATGCTCCAGGACTGGTCTGCAACTACTTCTGTTTTAAGGATACTGAGTGAATTGGTGGAATGTGTCCACCACTTCACTTACTTGGGGAGTTGCATCAGCCCGAATGGGCTGACTACTTACGAAATCCCAGCTCGAATAAAAAGGCCCTTTCGGTATTTGCCAGGTTGCGTCATCTATTGCTGTGGTGAGACTACCGACTACCTATTGAAATACTAGTGTACTGCGCTGCAGTTTGTTACGTCCTGTTGTATGGCTATAAGAAATGACCGTTAACAGCAGTAGATGCGAAACGGTTGTCTTTTTTTTATCACAGGTGTCTTCGTATCATTGCTTGCGTATAGTGGAATCACTAAGTGAGCAATGTGTAGGTTAGGCGAAGTTTACTAGGTGTAACAAGCAAGTCGGTCGATAAGGCAACTGAAGTTGCTTGGAAATGTTTTGCGCATGCCTGGCTGTCGCCTACCTCAATGTGCAATGCCAGGGGAAGTTGAATTAGGTTAGGTTTAGGATGGCCAGACCAGACCAGTGCATGAAGTATGTGACTGTTGGTCTGAGCCGTGTGGGGAAGTGTAGACAACCTGTCTAGGGTCCTCGAGACGATAGGGTTGAGTGTACTGCACTGCAGTTCGCTTTGTCATACTACACAACTATGAAACATGACCATTAAAAGTTAAGTACATGAGAGGGTCTTATGTGTTCGACCACCGTTGCCTTCTTAGCATAGGCCATGCATCGTAGTGTCACCACATCAGCAATATAGAAGTCACGTATGGAGTCTTAGGGAGGAGAGGAAAGTCAGTTGATCAAGTTGCAAACTTTAGTTGACTCAGACGACTGGGACATGTGCTTCGCATGCTTAACCGCCATCTGACTCGTCGCACAATGTTAGCTGATGTTGGTATTGGCTGGATAAATGTTGAGTAGCCAGACTAAAAGATAGCATCAGTGCACGAAATCCCCGACCGTTGGTCTGAGCCGTGTTGGAAAGTATAGACTTGTAGGTTACAATCCGTGGGGCAGCAGAAACAAAAGGTTGGAGACAGTAAGTGATATGTCTCAAGACCGATCTCAATGGCGCAGATGTATCCACACATAATCCTCATCTTCAGTAATTTCTTATTCCTCCTTGTTATCTTGTCACGACTTCCCACCTCTCAATTGCTTTTTTATCGTCTTCTTTTTTCTTTGTCTTAGTGCCTTTTTACTTGATATACTGCTATGCACTATGGCAACATACCACTACTCAGTAATATGAGGCTTTATGCTAATATTGTCTGTTCATCTAAATGTGATAACGATTTCACTTGCCATTTTAGTAAAATATGTTTTCGATGCATATCAGACTTGATTTCCAAGGAACTTCAATGCGGCTGTAATTGTTTACTTTCCTCTTGTAACTTACTTTCATACGGGTGCTAGGAAACTGCAATTATCTGGGAACTTTAGAAAAGTGAACTCACTATTCAGTTAATGTGCTTTCAAACAGCAAACAAATCAAATGTTTATGGCTTATCAGTCTGCTCACCTAGTTTCCGACCAATGGTTGTCACAGGTTCAGATCTTACTCAACCTTCTAAGATCTACGCTACCAGATAGGATTATTACGCAACAGGTGTGACGCGTGGCCAATGCATGAACCTGCACATGATTACTGAGTCACAATATTATTATCTATTCACTTTTTTGGCTTCTACCTTACTTAGTCTTATTATGTTGTTGGCATCCACTTTACTGTTCTAATAAGCATTTTCTTTATACAAATACTTAAGTGACCAGCATTTTGGTTTGTTATATCATATTAGGTGTCTGAAATGGAAGGGAAACAATGCGCAATTGATAATGGAGCACAATCATTTTTAGAAACATCGGCTAAAAATGGTTCAAATGTTCTTGAAGCGTTCACCGCTGCTGTACGAAGTGTTTTAGAACAAATTCAAAATGATCCTCATCCTAATCAAAAATCCTATCCAGTTGGCATTGGTCCTGCACAGTTAACTCTTCCTGAATCAAATGAATCACCTGGGGATAGAAAGTCTGCTAAACTGTGTTGTCGTACTTAGAGTGTTAGAGGAAGTTCGCTGATGCTGATATTGTGAGTTGATGTGTATTTTGACTAGTACTTCAAAATTGTTTATCGCTATAACGCAGCAGAGGCGTAGGATCTCACTTCTATTTTATTAGGTGTTGATATTGATATATTTTTGCGAAAGAACCCTTTTTTTCGTAAATGATATTGTTAAAAAAGCTGTGTAGCACGAAAACTTTTCGATTTGATTTTTCGTTGTTGTACGCTTAAAGTGATATCCGGTTTGACGTAAATCGTTCTTATGTTGACCGAGTCTTGTCGAAAATCCAAATAAGTCGAAATGCACTCAGCAACCTTTTACACATTGGTCCAGTAGGCAGTGAACCACACCTATTATGTGAGGGCTAATAATACTTCTACGTGGCTACCCAAACCTCGGTAGGTGGGGGGTTTCGAACTCGTGACCCGTTATCATATTATAATAACATACAGTTATCATTAATCTTAAGGATTTTCGACAAATTCATGCACTATTTGAGTATTATATTAGTCTTCTTAACAACGAAGGCTGATTGTCTTATGCTGTGGTTGATAGCTGAACAGTTTTGTAGTGTCGATTGCTATAAGTAAGCTATAAGTATGGGCTATTCTTCACCACTATGTTGCTTAACGCCTACTGACTGACTGACAAAATCAACTCAAAACCTCGCACACAGATGCATCGGCTCAAGTTGCCACAATTAACAGAAGTACACAAAAAACAGGTGAACAGAATAAGAGTAATATCAAAGTAGATAAAGTTGTGTGAGAGAATAAACAGTTTGAAGATGAAGAATGGTGCGACTGACTGCATCGACGAAATATGTACACTGTGCCAGGTCTTAGAACATAGGCACGCTTACAGACACCGACAATAGCTGTATTTCTCGATCTGAAAGCGGTGGCATTTGACTCCGTTGATCTAGAAGTCTTATGGCAATGTTTCTCACTGAAAGGCGTGCCGAGTAAGTATATCATCTTATTGAAAGCTCTCTACTCGAACACTTGTGGACATGTTAGAGACTATGGCGAGTTGTCCAGGGAGCTATACTCATCAAGTGATGTCCGTCGAGGATGCCCACTATCTCCATTCTTATTTAATTTCATCATAGATATACTTATGGAGGTTTCCCTCTCGTCACCTAATTACACAGACGTTGACCTAATCACAGGTGAATTTTCTTTAGATCTAGAATATGCAGATGACATAGTCCTGTTAGGTGAAGACGCTGACTGATGAGATGCAGAGTCTTCTGAACACTTTGAGTGGGAATTTGAGAATGTTTGGGATGCGATTTTCACCACCCAAATGCAAATTTTTGCTCCAGGACTGGTCTTCAGCGGTACGGCGGCTAACAGTAGAGAGTGAAGTGGTTGAGTGTGTTGACCACTTCACTTACCTGGGAAGTAGGATCAATCCTGGTGGGTTAGTTGCCGATGAGATCTCTGCACGGATACAAAAGGCTCGATCGGCTTTTGCCAATTTGCGCCACCTATGGCGCCGCCATGATATCCGTTTGTCTATTAAGGGTCGCGTGTACTGCACAGCAGTCCACTCTGTTCTACTGTATGGCTGTGAAACATGGCCATTGAAAGTGGAAGATATAAGAAGGCTTCAAGTGTTTGACCACCGTTGCCTTCGTAGTATAGACCGTATTCCGTAGTCTCACCACGTGAGTAATGCAGAAGTCAGGAGTAGAGTTTTAGGGAGAAGAGGTAAGTCAATTGACGAGGTTGTGAACCTTCATCGACTGAGATGGTTGGTACACGTACTACATATGCCTAGTCACTGATTGCCTCATCACACAATGTTGGCCGAAGTGCGTTTAGGCTGGAAACAGGCACGAGGTGGTCAGACTAAAACATGGCACAAATACATGAAGTCTCTGACTGTTGGTTTAAGCCATGTAGGGAGGGTGATGCAGACTTGGTGGTTGGGGTCCACGGGACAGGAGGAACCAGTAGTTGGAGACTCTAGGTGATCACATGGCTCAGAACCGATGTCAGTGGCGTAGATGTATGCATACATTATCCTCATCTTAACGACGCTATACCGAATCTCACCATTTTGTCATTCCTCCCTTCTTTCTTCTCTTACTTTTTATTTCTTTTGACTGAATTCTCTTATCGTCATCCTTCACCTCACTACCTTTCTACTTGATGAACTGACGTGAGGTGTGGCAACTCGGAGCGTTAGGTAGTAATGCCTAGTCCTATGTTGATATTGATTGCTTGATTGATTGTTGGTGCGAATATTCAAGTTTTAAAAGATGTGAATGGGTAAATACATCTACACCATTGTGACCAATTTTCATTCATGTCACCAAGAATCCTCAACCACTGATTCCTGTCATCTCGGAGACCCCAAGCAGACTCTACATCTCCTAACACTGCTCAGACCAACAATAAGAGACTTCATCGACTGGTGCCCCCTCTTTGTCTGGCCACCCCGAACCCTCTTCCGACCTAATCCAATTTCCCGTAGCATTGTACGTCGAGGTAGGGAGTGGCTCAGTATGCGTAGTACATGTCCAAGCCATCTCAGTCGACTAAGGTTCACAACCTCACTTTTTAGGGCCATGTCTCATGGCCACACAACAGGATAAAAGGGACTGTAGTGCAGTATGCTCGTCCTTTGATAGATAATCGGATATCTCACCAGCGCCAAAGATGACGCCTACTGTTAAAAAGTAATTTGGACTGCTACGTGCGATAAAATAGGATAGAATGAGGCTAATCTGTTCCTTAGAGTATTTTGATCCCCCGGATTTAACCAATGGTTAACTGGTTCGAGTTCCAACTTGTACCGGTGCACTTCTTATCCCAGGCTCCACGTTGGTTTATGTGTCTGTCTCCATCCGACCTAGCAAGGTTTGAGAAGTCAGACATTGTTTCTACCATTGTAACTAATTTTTCTATCCTATAATTTGCCATTTTTCTTAAAAATTGCCAGTTTGCATTGAACTGATACCCTTGTCCATGTACATTTGTTTCGTGGAAATGTAAATATGTCGGTGAGAAATACATTTTGTTACAGTTCAACTTGGTTAGATTTTAACAACAATAATATGGAAGTACAATCAAGCACCACTTACACTTCTGTCCAGGCAGTGAGCCACATCTATTGTGTAAGGGCTATGGATATTACCTGGTTGCTCAGACCTCGATATGTGCAGCAGGGTTAGAATTCATAACCTAATGGTTTGTAGTCGACTAACTAGATCAATAAGCCACAGCCGCAATTCACTAACTACTGATATATTTCGTTTATAAATGCAATTGCTGGGTGGAACACTTTCTTGGTTGGTGAATTCTCATAGAACATAATGTACTTGTAGGCATAGAGTAAAGGGTCAGCCATGATACATAACTACAGTATGAAATGTTGCATTAACTTAAAGGTACAATCATGAACAGTCACCAAAAGTAGCTGTCATTGTATAATATACGATTGAATTTAACTGTTTATAAAGATCCTAAGTGTATATTCACTCTCATGTAGTTTTTATCTGATTTATTAAAAAGCGAAGGTGGCAAGTATTGAAAACAAAACTATTGATCAGTTTTCTGTAGTATGGTATTATATGATGACTCTTGATCAAGTACGAAAAACAAACACTTAAGTAAATCGATTTAAAAAAAAAATAGAACAACTAGTCAGGAAATGTATTCTCTTCTGTAATAAATTATTCACTGGTATAAATTATATATAACACATAGTAAGTATGATTTTAAAAAATATTTTATACATTATCAGTAATGAGTTCAAGGGTGACTGAACGTCACTAATTGATTAGTTAGCCTAGCAATAATAATAATGATGCATCCAGTAGGTCTTTATGTACTAAGCTATGAGCCACATACCTTGTGTAAGGATGCATGACACTAGCCACTTGCCTAGACTAAAGTATGTAGAGTCGAGTTTGACTCTGATACCCACTACTTGGAAGTTGATTTCCTTATCCAATGAGTCTCATGTACACTAATTAGCTAAGACTCAGAATAGATTGTTTTTTGACTAATGTCTGATATCATTTGACTATCTGAGATAGCCTTAGTTTGGTAGACTAGTATTTATACTGGGTAATGATTGAAGATGAAATGAAGATTTGGACCTCGGCCAGATTCGAACCAGTGCTTACCGGTAGTAATGCGTCACGAATTCACATGGTAGTCAGATAAAAGCTTTGGTGTTTGAAGTGAAATCAAAATCTGATCAACAGTCGGACCTCGTAACTCAGTTGGTAGAGCATCGGGCAGGAAATCCGGTAGTAGCTAGTTTGAGTCTGACCGTGGTCCAAATTCTCACCTCGCCTTCAGTCATCACCCAGCATAAATACCAATCTGCCAAACCACGGTCATCTCAGATTGTCCAACGATAATCAATATGATGCTCCCGCTCTCTAATTCAGTTAGATTTGGATTGGGATGAGAAATGTTGACTAGGTTAGCCAGTGTGAATATGATCAAGTGGTAGTAGCACATCACCAATTCACATGGTAGTCGGACAAAATCCCGGTTGTGATTGATATAAAATCAAAATCTGGTCAGCAGTAGCTCAATTGGTAGACCATTGAGCTGGAAACCTGATAGTCGCTGGTTCGAATCCGACCATGGTCCAAATTTTCATCTCACCTTGAATCATCACCCAATATAAATAATGTCTCATAGTTACAAAAGAAAACATAAATTCTCCTACTAGGATCAATCAAATATGAAGTAGTATTCACATGGAAGACAGAAGGATAACATTATACACACGAGCCAATTGAGTAGGAAATATATATATATTTAGTTGCTTTGTTTATATCCCATGTTATCGTTCATTGTGTTAAGCTACTGTTTATCCAATTTATTTTTATTTCTTCTTCAGTTGATTTGTATTTTGCTTATAATAAAGATTATCAGTACATACATTGAACTCAACAAGAATTTCTGTGATATTTTATGATTTCAACGTGGACATATACTAAATTTGTATTATCTTTAATTTGGTGTAACGTATTTGACAAACTTGTATACTAAAACAGTAGAGATCTGTTGTTGTTGTTGTTGTTTTATGTTTTTGGCATTCTCTCTTTTCCTTTCCAAGTATCCTCTTCCCTTCTGTGTGAACAAATCGTTTAATTATATATATATATATATATATATATATATATATATATATATATATATATATATATATATATTCAACTATTACATCTCATCACCTCGTGCCATCCATGTTTCTGTGTCTAATTTGTAATCTTATTCCTTCAGTCACTACTTCAGAAATCTTTTGCTATTCATTTTGTGTTTCATATCTCTTTTTACTCGTCAAACTGTTACACATACAGTGTCACCTTCTTCATTCTCTTTACTGTTCTTCTTTTTCTTATTATTCCAGTGCTAATTTGAATATACAAATGTATACTTCTTTTTGGATACATTAAAGTACTTGATTTACTTGTTTATTGATTATAAGTAGTCTATTCGATATTCGGTGGTAGATTTTAACCACCTTTTTGTATGCATATATCACTTTTAGGCTACTTTTTAATGGTTTAAAAGGTATTTCCATTAGTTTACTTTATAGTAGCTTCTTGACAACTATTGTGAGCCTATGCTAAGCTATGAGGGGATCCGTTAAAGTTGTGTAGTGTCTGTTAAAAATGTCCACGCTATTTCTGTTCAACTATGTCATAGATTTTCTTGCTCACTCGCTCTTCATATGAATTCAAAGAGCTTGATATAATAGAGCTGTACCTTATTGGTCTAGGTACTTGACCTTCCAACTAGTAGCCAGTCACATGTTCAAACTCTGCTCCACCTGCCTAGATAAGTTTGTGACTACTGCATAAAGATGCATACGCATTTGGATTTCGTCGGGGACTGCTACAGTCGCGTTAGAGTATATAGATGACGAGTTTTTTTCAGATGAAAATAGACAATGCAAGTGTAGAATTAGGGTACATTGGTGGAGTGTACTATCATATTCGTCTATTTGATATAGCACATAGAGTGATGCAGTAATAGTTTCTGGATGACGTCTCGAGCACAGTTTATCACTCAAATTATGATTCTGCCACTTTTCTCTCATCGACTGCCAATACTATTCTTTTTGTATCTAAGATGTAATGTAGGCAAAATGACTAAGAATGTATCTAAGACTTCTATAGTGTTTCCTTTATAAAGAAAAGAGGAGACATCAGAGACCTCAAGTAGAATTCTCGGTGTGAGTGGGATTCAAACTTACAAATTTATTGGGAAGTGAACTTTGTCTGTTTGAGGATTCTACTGACCCAATTAGATCACTAATTTAATTTACCAAATATGTTGACCTCTTTATATACTTGGGAAGTTGAACTAGTCTTGGTGCTTCAGTGACCAATGGAATCTCTGCATGGATACAGAACGATCGATCTGTTTCCGCCAACCTTTGAGATTTACTGCACCGTCAAGATATCGGATTGTCTACTAAAAGTCAAGTGTAATGGACAGCAAGCTGCTCTATTCTACTGTATGGCTATAAAATGAGACCATTTAAGTTAAGAAGAATTCAGAAAGGCTTCAGGTATCCAACCACCGTCGTCACACCACGTGTGAGCGGCGGAAGCACTACTTGAGGAATGTAACGATTAAACATGGTTTTGTGTAAGACAGGTAATCACTTAATCAGGTTGTAAACATTCATCGAATGAGATGATTGTGACACTTATTCTCTGTTACTACTGCTGTAAAGTGTAGCAACTCGTTTAACTCACGCCTTGTCACCTACCCTGACAACCTGTGTTACGTGGTGCTGGAATACGTTAAGAAAAAGCTGGGGCTGACCATTGTACAATATAGAATCAGTTTATGAGGTTTCTTACTGTGACTTTGAGCTGCGTAAGCGAATGTTGACTTTCCGACCCCCAGAAGTGGTTGTTACAGACTGAGTGATGTGACTGAGAATTGACCTCAGTGATGCAGGCGCATCCTCACCTTAACGTCATATGAACCGCTGCATCATAGACTAGATTGTTTGAAAATATTTGGTTTATCCCTTTCAGTTGACAGACTCTTGACACGCATACGGAAAACTCACGTTCTATGCTTTAATTCCTGGCATCTTTGGTGCTAGTGGGTTACCCAGTTATCTAATAAAGGACGTGTGTATCTACGTACAGTGTTATGGTGTCCACCCTATGGTTATGAAAAATCGATTGCAGATCATATGGTGAAGTTACTGGTTTTGGTCACTTACGTTCAATATATGAAGGCTATGGAATAGGATAAGAGAAGAGTTGTGTTTGGAAGAATGCTAAGTTGCTGTTTTGTCGAACTCCGTTGCTAGCGTTCACATTGATTGCCGGTGAATGGAGTTCATTGGTGTGTTTTTACAAATCCAGTAAAGATAATCTTCAGACTAAGGAATTCATTCACTGTAGAGTATTTGTAAATGTGTCCATATCCTTTCAACTCATATGCTGTATAGTAGCAAGTATGTGATAGAGATTAAGGCCTATACATATGTGAACAGAATCCAAGATTGACTGACAGTTTGAAAAATAGACCTGAGGTGAGTGTAGGCTCTTAGCCTATCCCTGGTGTAAGTATTGTGTTAAGTTGTAGGACAGAAAGCGCATTTCTCAAACTGTTACCAGTTGATAGCTGAATGCATCTGTAATGACTAGGAAAGACAGACACTTGTTGATGCCTGTTCGTAGTCTCCACCTGCGTGCCCACCAACTGCAGTTCAAGTGCTACAGAAGATAAGTCCTACCAAAATCTGTCAGCCTCACGAAACGTCCAGATATAGTCATAATAGCAGTCGACTTCGCTGATCAACGTAGGGAAGCTGAGACAATCGGAAGGGCACCTGTGGTATCGCCTGCCCAAAACCGTGGTCACCTACTACAGTAGTAGGTGGCGAAGAAGATGGGTAAAATGTCAGTCTTAAGTAATACTCTGAAACTATTTTGGCTTGGTAAGGAAACTGACAAGAAAGCCGGTGGTTGATGAGATCACCACCGAAAAAGATGGGTCCCTAACGACCTCTGGAATGTTGAGCAGGCCAATTTTTAGAACAGTTCAACCGGCCTAGAAAAACGCTTCAGTTATTCAGCACCCAACCCAAACGTAAGTGGGAAGTTGATTTCAGTTCTGTTACCCTCCTCGAAATTGAGAAGGCTATTTTAAACTTGGAACGATGCAAAGCAGTAGGACCAGACAACTTGCCACCAGAAGTTTTTTCGGAAGGAGGTAGAGAGTTATCGAATGCAGATATTAGCTGTTGCATACGAATCGATGCAGTCCCATCAGAGTGGTTTGAATTGCTGATAACTCCAGTTTATAAGGAAAGAGATAAGTCTTCTTGTGAGAGCCATCCCTAGATTTTCTACTGGCTAGAAGAGACGATAATACACTGAAAAGGTCCATATACAGAAAGCTAAACTGGAGTGGATCGTCGACAAACTTCTATGGTCGGGTCCTATTAACTAGAAAGCATGGTCTTATTCTCTCCATGTTTACACGATACTATAGAATTTCTGCATAGAAGAGGAAATAAGTTTCTTGGAAACCGCATTTTAGAAAATTGGACACCCATTATATTTCGCTGGGAGAAATACAAAAAATAAGAACACAAAGAATCACCAACACTGTTTCGAAGTAGCTATTGTTCTTGAATTTAGAACTCAAGGGGGATATTGCTAGATATATTCTTAGGCACCGTATTGGAAGTTTGATTCGCAATACGTTCTGTGCACCGAACCCTAGAATAAATAGTATATCAAGGTCGCCCCTTAATGTGCCCCACCGGAACAATAAGTTGCGTAGACCAACCATTTCAGTGTGTATTTATCAGTCCACTTGCTCATATTAAGCTAGGCATGTAGGTCGTTCGTCTAAGTCTATCCTTCACCTCATTAGAGGACATCTTCCAGTAAAGAGCAACGAAAATCAATCAACTCATCTATCTTGCAACTTGTGATCAACATGGGACATTCAACTTCGAGTGCCTCTTCCCATATTAGTTGCAAAATTCAGCCATAACATCTACGTCTCCATCTACTCTGTATAGTAGAAGCCTTGGGAATTCACAATTTGAAGCCAGGGCTATGTATACCAGAAGAATTTGTTAAGTCTCTTTCGTTACTACGGTCCAAATATGATTGACTAATGAGGCATTTGAATATCAGTTTGGAATTCATCATGGAGTGACATCAGTTAGAGGGACATTGGAAACCTGGGAAGAGTGGACAGCCGTTTCGTCCTAGTATGGAACTCCCCGACCGATAGCTGCTACCTTGACGTGGTGGTCGGGCTTGCATATCACAATGACCCAACGAGCTATACTGGTGGAACGCTTGTTCCCTCGAGGTCCTACCATACCAGAAAGGTCTGTTGGATAGTGGTTAGACGAAAAGCAGTTACCGTTATAGTGTAAATTGCTACACTATGATGGGGGTCTGAGGGCGAAGTCGTACTGCTGCTAGCTGGATGGGGTGTGACAGCAGTAAGGTGTTTCCCTTGGATGACCAGCAGTGCCATGCTGATGCTGCCTTCTCAGTGGAAGGGGGGGTTAGAAAAGGTCGGCCCCAAAAATAACACACTCCACCATGCCCCACGGTCTGCCGGGCCGGCGGTGTTGGTTCACTTGTCGTTTCCTTTCGACCATCCGGCCCCAAAAATACAAAAGTCAAAATAATCATACTCAAAAGGCTGCGTGTGACAGGCCTCAAGCAGATGTCCGATGGGCTCTGCGGTCACACAAATCTCTTTCAGGTACCTTAAGAAGAAATAGCCTTCCACGGTGTGGGCAGCCGGGAAGTGTCAACCGCCCTCACAACTCTGTCAGCACTCAAGTTTCTTCTGACTGCTATCCACCTCCTCCATCATTACCTTCTAATCTTCCTTCACGTCTCTTAATTAATGATGCTGCATCATCTTCAATTTCTCCTACCTCTGCAGCCTTCGACAACGATCTGAGTCCACAGAACAGCATCACTGGTCTCCTTAAACCACGCTCCAAATTACATATTGGAGCCTTCAATGTCCGCACCCTCCGTCAAATTGGTCAACAGGCTTCGTTAGCAAAGACTCTAGCAACTCGGGCCATGGATGTGTGCTGTGTTTGTGAGACACGCATACAGGACCCAAGTGTGGTTATTCACCTGACCAATCTGGTGAATCCGCAAAATTCACCCTTCGAGTTTCTGGAGATTCGATAGCTAGCTCTCGTGGTCTTGCAGGTGTAGGTATAGCATTAAGCACCAGGGCAGAAAACTCACTACTAGACTGGATCCCAGTTGATAGTCGCCTCTGCGCTATGAGGCTGAACGGCACAGTGAGAACTAAAAGGAATAGTGAGACTCGCCGTTGTCTCTTTGTAATCTCTGCTTACGCACCCACTGACTGTAGTTCGGATGAAGTGAAGGACGAGTTCTACCGTAAACTGTCTAACCTCCTCTCGAAAGCCAAACGTTCGGACGTGGTGGTTGTTGCAGGTGACCTCAACGCACAGGTGGGTAGACTGAGTGAGGCAGAAAGGCACTTAGGTGGCACTTTCGGAATCCCAGCTGAACGTACAGATAACGGTGATCGCCTATTACAACTATGCTCAGATAACCGCCTATTTTTAGCCAGCACCAATTTCAGACATAAAGAAAGGCACTGTCTGACCTGGCGTCCACCGAGCTCAACTCAGCGATGGACACAGATAGACCACATTGCTATTAGTCATCGCTGGAGAGGATCGGTGGAAGACTGCCGCTCCTTCTGGAGTACGTGTTTGGACAGCGATCATGCGTTGGTCCGAGCACGTATATGCCTGCGTCTCAATGGACGTAGAAAAAATTTGGCAACAAAACCACTACGAGTGCTGCTGGAAAACGGAAACACCAAAGCCGTGTTCAGTGAGAAGTTGGCTAGGCAGTTATCGGAACAAAAAACTGTCACTCATCCAGAAGAAGCTTGGTGCCTTCTTCAGTCTGCTGTAAAAGCAGCACTGAATACTGTAACCGACTCCAAAATGGTGGCTAAAAAGAGCCAGTGGATATCAGCAGCTTCTTCTGAACTAATGGATGTACGCGAACGCCTCCCTGCAGGCTCTGAGTACAATGAAGAGCGAGCACAACTTAAAAGTAGACTGATGAAAAGTGTGCACAACGATGGCGAACAGTGGTGGGTATCGAAGGCTAAAGAGATGGAAAATGCAGCGGCGACCGGTAATTGTAGACATTTATTTAGACTTGTTGAGGAGACTGGGGGTAAAAGATCAACAGCAGTTATTGAGGCTATAGAGGGTAAGGACGGATCTGCGATTCACTTGCAGGGGAGACGACTGGGAGGATGGGCAGAACACTTGGAGGAACAGTTTAACTGGCCTCCAGCCACGATTGCGTTGCCCGCTATGCAGTCGGATCCTGAATGGGACATAGAGATAGGTCCCCCAACATTAGAAGAAGTTGAGAAGGTGGTAGGTAACCTGAAACGAGGAAGGGGGGCAGGACCAGAGGACTACCTGCTGAGGTATACAATGATGGTGGTAGAGTGCTCTTAGTCAGGTTAACGGAAGTGTTAGCTAGTATATGGGAATCAAATACTATTCCCTCTGACTGGTCTAAGTCACTGATTATCCCAGTTTTGAAGAAAGGTGATGGGTCCTCTTGTGATAACCACAGAGGAATCAGCCTGACGAACATAGTGTCTAAGCTTCTAGGTTGTATAATTCTTCGACGCCTGAGTGGAACTCGGGAACAGCAAGCCCGAGAAGAGCAGGCAGGCTTTAGACCTTGCTGCGGGTGTATCGACGAAATATGTACACTGTGCCAGGTCCTGGAACATAGGCACGCTTACAGACGCACGAAACCAAGGAAACGATGGAGTAACAACTTCAGAAAACCTTCGAATCGACAACCAGCAACACCTGCAACTCGTCCACAAATACCACCAGCAACCCAGCCACAAAATTGCCAGTGAAAATAAACTCTCCGATGGAAGTAGAAGTCCTGAATGCCATAAAGCTGCTGGAATTCGTGAAAGCAGCAGGATCAGATGCAATTTCGTCAGAAGTAATGAAAAAAGACACAGAGACAATAGTGGACATGCTCACACCCACTATTGAAAAAAGTTTGGAAGGAAGAAGAAGAGGTAACTGCCAATCAACTGTGTCTTTACCTCAACTTCATCGACTGTGAAAAGGCCTTCGACAGCTTCGATGGAGAAGGAATTTGGCAGGCAACTGCTTCAACACTACGGTTTTAGTGCCACAAACCTTTATCAGCCTCATTCAACAGCTATAGGCTATGTGAGAATGCTACAAACCAAGTAATTCACAACACAATGGAAAGCCCAGTGATGCCTTCAAAGTGAAGACAGGAAGAAGTAAGTAAACGTTTCGCACTATCACCGATGATCTTCCTGACTGTGGTCGACTGAAGTGGACTGGACCATGTAACAAACTGTGAGGAGTGGGAAGACGGGCATACGCTGTTTGTCCTGTGAAAAGATCCCAGAAGACGATTTGGATGCCGATGATGATGATTTATGTCTAATGTCTTATGTAACACAAACTCAAAGATCGACAGGCAAAAACTAACACATTTCATAGAAGAGGCAAGGCAGCAAAGATGGGACTCAATTCAGGTGAACGTGGAGAAGACAGAGGTAGAGGTGATGAAGATACTCAACCACCAACACCACCACCACCAACAACAACAACAAACACCAATCACCATCAACAGGAGAAATCTAAACGAAGTTGTCTATTTCACTCACCTACCTGTGCAGGGCAGCATCGTTCCAACCACAGGCGGCGGCGCTGGCGGTGGCCGCACAGATGAGGCTGTCAAAGACAGCTAAGATCGGAAAGACAGTAATACAGGCCTTCATTCATCAATCTGGAATCAGTGTGTGTGGAGATCTACTGCACTACACTACACTACACTACACTACACTACACTACACTACACTGCACTAAGCATAAAGTGTCAACATGATCCGGATTTTAAACACCAACGTCAACCAAGTAATTCACTGCTTCTATGTGATGGTTGAGAGACTTGTCACGTCACCGAAAGCATTTCCAACAAACAACAGACATACATGAACAGCTGCCGCTCACACTCACTCGATACTGAATATCAGATGGATGGCCAGAATAGTTAGAATAAGCAAGAAGAAACTCACTCTGATGTGACAACGAACCAACCAAAGAAGAAGCTATCACCCAACAAATATGCAGCAGAATGCAGTGGAGATGGATTGTATTGGTCATAGACTGAGAAGACTGTTTGGGGACATCACTCAGTAGTCCAGGCCAGTAGACCAGGTCAGTCCAGATCGTCGAGTTGAAGCTATATGGGAAATGACGGGTTGGGCGTTCGAGGTGAGGATGAGATGTATGAGATTGTGTGAGGAATGAATGAAAGTTTCTGGGGAATTGTGGAGCTGTGTTGAAAAGACTTGAGAGAGTATAGATAATGAGATGTTGACGTGCAACTGAAGCCGTATATTCCACTAGGAACCCAAAGGACAAATATTGATAAAAATAATAATGATAATATTTTAGTAGTGGTAGATATGCCTTTACCTTGATGGCGAGTGGAATTTGTAAGCGACTTTAAAGGCCACCATTGTAACCAATGAATTAATCAATTGGGTATTTTTCTTCATGAATAGCCGTCACGATAGTACTTTGGAAAACTAGCAAAGTTCTTGTTCTTTTGATTCCATTTGACTCTGAATTGCTTACTTTATCCAGTGAAGCTTTTAAACTTTTGGATCTCATCAGCCTAAAGTGTCTAAAACAGCATAAAGTCATAAAATGATCAGGATAGGTCAAAAAAACACTTCGTGTAGATTGACTTTTATACTACTTAAAATGATAAATTAAGATTCATATTTTTACTACTACGTCATTGTTAAATCTATCGTCTTCATCAAACTTGACAAAATATTTGTAATTTACAGCTACGGCATGAATCCGCATGCAGTTATGAAGTACCTTCATTATTTGTTCAATATATAATAGAACAAAACATATAATCGAACAATATTGTTTTCAATTAGATCCCCTTCAGGCTTTACTCTAATATAAATAGCTTTATATATAGATATATAATTAAACCAACCATGCAGATTTATCGGTTTATGTGATAAATGTTTTAAACATAACGATGGTGATAATAATACAAATAATAATAATGAAATTGATAAAAGTGATAACGTTGACTAAAGCACATGGAGTATAGATAATAATGATGATAAGAAGCAAGAAAGTAGCATGAAAATGTAGACTCTTCGATGATCAAAATGGGTCAAAAGCTTGTGAAAATAGAAGTTACGTAATAGTGAAGGGCCAGGTAGGTGGATAAACAAAGCCTAGACAAATACAGTAAGTATAGGAAAGGGGTGAAGAATAAGAAAACGGGTAGGAAAATAAGCAACAACTGAATGATAAAGTTATTAACTAAAGATTCCCTGGCCAAGGGAGAGATAAGGTATGTACAAATTTCTTCTGGATACAAAGACTCGGATTATGACCTCGAATTTTCACAGCTTCTCTTATGTGTAAAAGACGAGTTTGAATGCCTTTCGAAAGATGAGATGGTATGGGGTGTATACTCGTGAAAGCAATGTTCTTATCTACTGAGTGACCATTATCAACGAGGTGAGATAAACCCGTGCTTCTGATGATAATAATAAGCAGTAAAGATTGTATCAGTTCAGTTTGTAGGTTTCTGTTGATCTCAACTTGGTATTCATCATCAGCGGACATCAGTTGGATAACAATTAAAAGCCTATGAGCACTGGACAATTGTTTGACCCTGCTATGTGATAAATGTTGCGCTATTTTGCGAAACGACAGAGATGTAAGCACATGTAAACCAGTGGATCCCGACCCAGTAACTCAATGGTAATGTTTCCACTTTGAAATCCGAAAGTTCTGCGCTCAACTCTTAGTGAGTTCAAGGATGTACACTACTGATGAATCCTATACTGGGACGAAACAGCTATTCACTGCTTCTAGGTTTTTAATGGTTCTTCAACTGATTTTACCCCTTGATGATTATCACCCTGAAATTGAATTATTACTTTACCAGAATTACATCAATTGATTTATCATCTCTGAAATTGTATGGCTTCTTGTGCGACTGTACTAAATTAAAAAAAGTTGTATGCTAATACTTGTTTTAACTGAGATTATTGAACTATTGATACAGTTTTATTATTTTCTCTCTAAAAAAGACTAGATTAGAGAGATGTTTTCTTTCATGCACCAAGTATTTAAGGTGTGGTTGCTCAAAATAACCTTAATCTTTCCGCACCAAAATTTCTCTAAGCTTTGTATTACTTAATTAACAATTCAAGAAAAAGAGAAACACTTCTTTTATTAAACACTTCCATATCGATTTACTGTTGAAACAATAGTTATGTTAAGTTGAATTATATCTATTCAACTGATACGATCTAGTTAACTTTTCAGTGCCACATAAACATAAATATTTATCGTGATTATTTTGAAAACATTGGTAAATATAAACATGCTGATTGTTCATGGATGATTTGATCCAATCTAACTAGTCTTATTCACTGATTGTCCCAGTCTCAAGGAACGCAGAGAAATCCGATTGTAATAAGTCCCGAGAATATAAATTTTAGGATACTAGTTTCCATAATCGTGGTAAGAGTGAACCTAATAAAACTAGGTAGATTTCAGTCTTAGTTGTGAGTATACAAGATGAATTATTCACTCTCCACCAGATTATGAAACCCTGGTGTCTTATACTACCTATATGTTCTCACATTAAGGGGACATTTGCCTCCATCGACTGACATGTTGGGTGTTCAGGACTATTCTGAGTCATCAGATGAGTTGTGCACATTGAGTACTGTCTATCATTAACACCTGCCTACGCTCGATACTAAAGATTAGGTGACCAGAAAAAATAAGCAGTAAGGAACCAATCAAGAATCTGTCACCCAACAAATATGCAGAAGGAGGTAGAGATGTATTGGATTGGGCATACACTCAGATGGCCAACTGGGGACATCACGCACCAGGCCCTCGAGTGGAACCTATTGAGGAAACGACGAGTTGGGTGTCCGAGACGAGGGTGACACGGAGGAGATCATGTGAGGAAGAAATGACAGCTTGTGGGCTGTCGTGGTGCCAGGTCCAAAAGACTGCAGAGTATAGAGTGCAATGGAGACGTGCTACCGAATCCCTATGTTCCACTAGGAACCCAAGGGAAAAAAACTTTAATAATAAATATCAAGAACCCTTGATGACTCGATTCTTACCTGACTTAGTCACAAACTTGCTCATAAAGTTTTTGACAGGTTGCCCACCAAGCAAATTAAAATTGTTACATCACAACTGGTTCTCACTGGTGCTTTGTTTAACGAAAAAAAGTGAAGTAGCTGAGTATGTCAATCACTTAGTTTTCTTCAGGAGTCAGATCAGCCTTGGTAGATCAGTGACTGACGAAATCTCCTGACGGATATAAAAGCCCAACTTGGCCTTCGTGAACTTACACCATCTGCAGTGCCATCATAATATCCAATTTCCTATTAAGAGACGAGTGTACTGCGCTGCACTTTGCTCTGCTCTACTATATGGATATGAAACATGACCACTAAAGGTAGAGGATATATGAGATGGGTTCATATGTTTAACCACCACTGCCTTCATAGAATACGTCGTGTCGTTTTTCCATCAGTCAGGTATAGAGTTGTAGTAAGAAGAGGAAATGCAGTCGATTAGTTTGTGAATCTTCATCGGCTTAGGTGCCTGGAATATGTGTTACCTATGCCTAGTCACAAACTTTAACTCAAGTAAGATTAGGCTGGACAAAGATTAGGGACAGCCAAACTAAAAGATGGTATCAGTACATAAAATGTTTGACTGTTAGTGTGAGCTATGTGGCGAAATGTAGGCTCACAGGTTGAAGTTCGTGCAACAACCTAATTCAGTGACTGGAGATTCGGTTTGCAATCTGTCTCAACGGCGCAGATGCTTTCCCACATTATATTCATTTTAATTGAAGATGGAAAACATTAGGCCAATAAACCATTACACATATTAATAGAACCACTAAATGCCATAATGAAAGTCAGTAAAATTATAAATTCTAACTTCTTGAAGGTCATTCGTTGGATTCCATGCAAAATCATGGGTGCATACCGCTGAGCTGTCTCACATCAAAATCAATATACTCAAAATATGTTTTTACCTGGAAAGAATCTAACATTGAAATTATGAATTATTCTTTGACATATGAAGTAGACTACTTCATCAAATGAAATAAAGTCTCTGATTGATCAATATGTGCAATTTCATTTACTCATTCTTAACGATCGGTTTTACACACTCTTGTCTAATATATCGTTTAGAAAACAATCATAATCACATTGAAAAATGTAACATAAATTGGAAATTAAAATGTTGATGTGTCTCGTAGTTAGATCCAAGTATAATGTGAACATTCTTGTCACAATTTATTAACTCCCTTTATCTTCAGCCACATAGTAGATGCTGGTACAAAAGATATACGATATACTTCCTGTCATTTAGGTAATTCAAAAACTTCTCCATACACTCAACAATTTTATACAACGTTACTTTTTCTTGAGCATCAGTGAAAAGAATTTAAATTGTGGTCATACATCCTGATCACTGATGTTGGGGTTCAAATATCACTCAGCGTCCTCATCACTGCATAGTTTTACATTCCACTGGCTACGGGGATTGCTACAATGGGGTAGGATAAGGAAGTTTTGTTTCCTATAGAGTAATAATAATAATAATAATAATAATAATAATAATAAGTACTCTATTCCAGACAATACTTTTAATACAGTGTGGAATTTCTGACTTTTGAACTGGTTAAGTTGTTTACGACGGTTGCAGAGTTCTGTTATTTTAGATTCCTAACATTTCGGCTTTTTGTAACCCAGTACACGTTAAATAAAAAGGTCACTGAGAAGTCTCCAGTATCCTATCGACTGAAAATGCCAGATCATAGGAACAGGCTAGGTCATAAAAAGCACGCTTTTCATTGGTGGGGTAGCCTGTGGAAAAACAATTCGCGCAAAGAGATGATTTATCGAAAGTTGCTTATTCAGTTACTTCATACATTCATGCAAGCGTATCAGTTACTAAAACGTCTTCTAACTGGATGTTGTGAAATAATTAATCTATGAGGTAATTTTTCTTTGGAAAAGTGGTTTTAAATGATGTGGATGGATCAGCTGCTGCAGCAGTGAACTTGTTTGCCTTTTAATGCTTCCTCTTACGCAGCTGCCAGGAACCAAGAATGAGAGGATATGATATTCTTTTCAAAGAAATCGGGTTCAACACACAGAGGCATTTTCTACACTGTCTAACCAAAATCGTAGGAGCTAAATTCTCCGCCCCACCTTTAGTCTCACACAGATATGTTTTGCTATCTTCTTGCCCATATATATAATAACAGTAGTACAAACATATTGTAGTGGGCTCTACTGATCAGAATGGATATAAGTAGCATATGTTGAGAGGGTGGCAGAAATCATAGGGAATTACCAGCAGTGGGTAAAGATTCTGCCCAGAGAAACGCATGAGACAATGTAGGCGTATTAAGAGCAAATGAAGATAGAAGCAGAAAAGGAAATGAACCACATTTTTGCAAATGACTGTCTTAGTGCAAGGTGTAACATCCATGATAACTACTGTACAAGATGTCAGTAATATACATTCCTTCCTGCACCTCGGTCTTCTCGTTTCCTACAGTATGAACCAACAAAGACTCATTAGTATCGAAAGTATTGACATGGTTATGAGCAATAACTTGTGCTCAAAACACCACCAAGTAAATAATACTGTATCACTGTGTGGTGTATATATCAAATGAACAAATCTAGTATGGAATTAAATTCTACCACAGTGCCCAAGTTTTACACCTATATTAAAATTATCGAAAACAATAGAAATCCACAAAATAGGATGTTATGAAGGCGGTTTTTACAGATGTAAAAACCGACTACTATCAAACTTAACTATCTCGAACTGAGAGTACGACAGTGAATGAGCTGGAGGATTATGAACGCATAACACATGGTAGCACAACAGCATGAAGAAATTTGAGTTGGACGATTGACAGTATATGTTCAACTAAACAAGTTTATCAAAGTAATGAACATCATTACCAGTGTTGAGCACTACCGAACCACAGGTAATTGATTCCGGGGATTCATTTACTACTAAAAACTCAATTTAAAGTAAACGGTACCGCAGTACTTCATATGTATAAATTTATCCCATGAATTTACACTAAGCAATAGAGATAACTTCTGTAGAACAAGTCAAATTCAGCGCTTCCGATTTACCGAAATACAGCGTACTGCAGGCTGCTACATGTAAACGAACTTAAACCATGAAATTAAACTACAGGCTTCTTAAAACCAAAATGTTCAGTATAAGTTCAAACAAGTTATTTGTGATTAGTTGTCCTTTGGGTTCCTAGTGGAATATAGGGCTTCAGTTGCACGTCAACATCTCATTATCTATACTCTCTCAAGTCTTTTCAACACAGCTCCACAATTCCCCAGAACCTCTTATTACTTCCTCACACAATCTCATACATCTCATCCTCACCTCGAACGCCCAACCCGTCATTTCCCATATAGCTTCAACTCGACGATCTGGACTGACCTGGTCTACTGGCCTGGACTACTGAGTGATGTCCCCAAACAGTCTTCTCAGTCTATGACCAATACAATCCATCTCCACTGCATTCTGCTGCATATTTGTTGGGTGATAGCTTCTTCTTTGGTTGGTTCGTTGTCACATCAGAGTGAGTTTCTTCTTGCTTATTCTAACTATTCTGGCCATCCATCTGATATTCAGTATCGAGTGAGTGTGAGCGGCAGCTGTTCATGTATGTCTGTTGTTTGTTGGAAATGCTTTCGGTGACGTGACAAGTCTCTCAACCATCACATAGAAGCAGTGAATTACTTGGTTGACGTTGGTGTTTAAAATCCGGATCATGTTGACACTTTATGCTTAGTGCAGTGTAGTGTAGTGTAGTGTAGTGTAGTGTAGTGTAGTGCAGTAGATCTCCACACACACTGATTCCAGATTGATGAATGAAGGCCTGTATTACTGTCTTTCCGATCTTAGCTGTCTTTGACAGCCTCATCTATGCGGCCACCGCTGCCGCCACCGCCGCCTGTAGTTGGAACGATGCTGCCCTGCACAGGTAGGTGAGTGAAATAGATAACTTCGTTTGGATTTCTCCTGTTGATGGTGATTGGTGTTTGTTGTTGTTGGTGGTGGTGGTGTTGGTGGTTGAGTATCTTCATCACCTCTACCTCTGTCTTCTCCACGTTCACCTGAATTGAGTCCCATCTTTGCTGTCCTGCCTCTTCTATGAAATATGTTAGTTTTTGCCTGTCGATCTTTGAGTTTGTGTTACATAAGACATTAGACATAAATCATCATCATCGGCATCCAAATCGTCTTCTGGGATCTTCTCACAGGACAAACAGCGTGTAACCATCTTCTCACAGCTCCTCATAGTTTATCGCATGATCCATTTATCCACTGTTTTTAATGTTAATTGACTGAAATCAATCAGTTTTTCAGTGATTTAGATATATTCTTGTTTATTAGGTGGACTAGAAATCTTCTGAACTGTAAATAAATGTCTTGCTTTACAAGACTAACGGTCATCAACGCTGAATTCGAAACTTCTTGTTTCAAAATACCCATCAAATTTACTTCTATAGTTGAGTTAATTACTTCACGCCTACTGGAAATGATTATAGTCAGTAGCTGTTGAGTTGTGACAGTCCCTCATGTTTCTTTGAAACAATTTTAATAGATTCAACTACGCATCGTCGACTTTGACTGAAATTTAGTTATCAGTGAAGACGGATACATTGATTAGTCCATAGAAAATGAATTATGCTGTCTAGCTCAAACTACTGACCGAAATCTATTGATCATCTCGTAATGTCATCTCTTCCTAGGAGTATCAGTATCACAATGGACTTTGATTAGTGTAAGATGCATGAAAGTAATCGGTATGAAGCTGTGAACCTAGTCTTGAATCTCTGAGAGGACATAACTTTCTTTGAGGTCCGATAAACATCTTACCGACGATTGCCAATAGGCATAAAAACTATATCTGTAACTTACAGCAGATCATCTTCAACATTCTAACAGTGAAGTTGAGTGACCATAAGCACTATGAAACAGATTAAAATCCACTGAAATTGAATAAAAGCCGTGTCATTTATAAAATAATGAGAACACTATTTGTCGAATAAAATTTTATCATTTCATTTCAGGGAATTTCATCAGCTGCTTTGGTAACTAGTGACTTTTCACGTTCTAAGGTTCCCCAAAAATTTTAATAAATTTTTAGAATGCTTATCCTCATCTATATTCATACTGACTACAGTTATGTTATTACTGAACTGTTTTAATACAACCAATATTTATCTCACCTGCTCATTTTATTATTTCCCCATGGTTACTAAATTGCTCCTACTTATTCTTTATCTTATTTCACATACCTATGAACATTCCTCAACTTGACTTATATGTACTGTAGCTAATTTGACCGAATTTATTGCTTGAATCTGTTTTATATTTAGAATTTTAATGTTCTTCTCACTATTAAACAACACTAACTGGTGTTATAACCTGCTCCATATAAGTGACGTTAGCTTATTCCGCCAATGGGGTTCTTACCAGGTTATTGAAAAGCAGAATCAACTGAAGACTTGATGGTCATTAGCTACTTTTGTTATCCAATCAGAAGCATAATGTGATTGTGATTCCGAAATCAGGAAGGTGTCAATCCACCTTACTGCCTGGTACTTAATAGTTCTTATTTTGAAAGCCGACCCATGAAAGTAGCATGAGATTCACTTCACCCAAGGAATAAATTTTGACCCGGAAGAGCTCAACAGAGAATATATCAAAGCATGAATTCTACTTCACAATAATAATAATTTATCCTATTCTGAACAGGAGAGAACAATTCACAGATTGAAGAAAGGGATTTTGACCGGAAGTAAACAAATCGTAGTAAAACGAAATTAGAATAAGGTCACAATGTACAATTCGTAGGGGTGAATAATTTCTTTTCAAAGAGAAAGGAATTGAGAGAAGCCAATAATAGTAGTTTAAAGGCATCAAACATTTTGCTGACAGTCCAACTGTATCACCATCATCATCATCATGCATAATGAACACAGATTACTTCTTATTTTGATAAAAATGTTCTGCCCATTGAACATATGGCATAGCAAACTGGAAATGAAGTTGTTGACGTGATTTTCTCAATATTGAATCCTTGTAATAAAATCTAGAAAACAATAAAAGTGATGTTATTGAGTAGTAGTAAAATAATTACCTTATGAATGTTTTAACTTTTGATTTATACTACTGAATACTGTGAGTAGTTAAATGATAACCACGTCAATATTTCACAATGTTGGTTAGTTTCAAGTAATTTCAATATTGAGAATAAATAGTGGCTGATGGGGGAATCCGAGGCAAGTGATAACATCAAACTATACCCATTGAACAGGGTCGGCATCACTACTCAGTATTAGCTTAGTGGATAAACGTTTTCGATCTAGGTTATGTCTTCCGTTTTTTAGTCTCAGTGGGAGCAAGGAGGCTGGGAGACAGATGGTTTCAGTCAACGATTGTCATATTAGATAGAATACACTTTCATTAATTCCAGTTTGTGTCACCATTCACCTTTTTATTTACTTTGCACCAGTCTTATCATAATAGTCAGAATAACCAAGATTGTAACCAAGATTGTCAGTAAATAGCTTTGAAAAATCCAACTCTAAGAGCCAAATTACACAGACCACTTGAATCCTCCTGGCATAGAACCAAGCCATTTAAACCATGAAGTATTATAAACTGATGAGTTTTGTCACTGAAAATCAAAAAGAATCATGTGCCACGCATATCCATCGTAACTTCTTTATGAGGACCCGCAAAGTATAGTCATGATTGGGTAGCTTATAACAAAACCTACTGGAGTGACTGGTGAAGTAGTAAACTATGAACAACTTCAACGTAGATCTTGTGTTTTTTAAGGTAATGCGGCAAATTTCCATTTTGATGAAAAATCCACTTAACTCTGTTCATGAAAGGGAATTATGACTCATCAATTCCTTCACTTGGTTGTAAATTCAAGGTTAATATTTCAAAACATTACACAATCGGCCTCAGTTTAAGTATCTAAGTAAAATGTTCATTTGCATAGTGTGAACACTACAAAACTACCAATCAAAAATATAATTATCTGGAGGTTTATGGGGATTTGTTGATTGACTTTAGGTTGGAATTGATTAAGGACCGACATTAGTCGGAGAAACATTAGAAACCTTGGGAAATGGACAGCTGTTTTTTCATAGTATGAAACTCCTCAGCACTGTGTACCCACGACCCCACCAGCAAGGGATCGAACCCAGCACTGAAGAAGTTTACTTGTGAAATCTGCAGTTGCATGAATATATGTATCTAAGACTTACATCAAAATGTCAAGTGATGACACAGATCCATGCAGTATGGTTTCTCTTAATACCTTCTAGTGCTCATTGATGACTGGCCTCGAGAGATGATTCCTGAAGTTCCAATGAGGGGTCGTAACCGATGGAGAAAACCTGGTGGGCGTGAGGACAAATACTCAACAATGACATTAGGTGATGGACCATTAGATTCCGACCCAATGGCTCAATGGTAACGTGCTGGCCACAGAACCTGAAGGCTTTTGGTATAACCATAGAAAGGGTGAGGTCGTGGATGCGCGCTGCTAAGAAGTCTCATACTAGGACTGGATAGCTGTCCACTGCTCCCAGTTTTACACAGTTTCTCCAACTGATGTTGGTTGATGATGAATACTAACTTGGAAAATCATTAAATTTTCACAAACCCCCTAATTAAATTATTACTTTCTGTTACTGAGTTTGGCTCCTCAAAAATTGAAAATGTAGCAAACTTACTCTTTTTAACACTGATGACTAGTGGCTAGCAGTGGTACATGTTTTGTCCTATTTGAGACTCGTCAGCTGGACATGCTTGCCTATTAATGTGTTTCAATCTAACTTAAATGAAAAAGTATATATTTTTTCATATAGAACAATTATTAATGTAAATACTAATCAATGCATCTTGGAAGAGAACTTACCGCATTGCTCTAGCCATTTTTTCATAATCCATTTGTTTATTATTACGATAATGACCCCATTCTTTTGCACTTGACTGAGTATTTACAATACGAAATATTCCAGTGGATCGATTCACCCATTGAAATGCTGTCCGTTTAGCTGTCTCTAGACGACATAATATAAATTGCCATAATTCCATTTGTTTACTTTTTCGTTTTATTGACCAATATGAATTGATAGAAGAATTGAAAGATTTAATTTGTTTACTATATTTTATCTTTTTTATACACTTTTGATGAGAATAACGATGATAGAGATTATTTTGATGTTGATCTGTAGAAGAATTAGATTTTTGTAAATTTGAGTTATACATTAATTGATCAGGAAAAGAAGATGATTTGTATTTAGTTAGTCTCTTGTTATAATCACAATTTGTAGAGTTTGTCAACCAAATATTTGATTGAAAATCTTTATACATACGTCGTGTTACAGGATTAGGCCACCAAGGTTCAAATTCATTCACATCTGAGGAAGACTGATTATAATGAGGTAGATGTTTATTTCGATGCTGTGAATTCACAGTAGGATGACTTATTTTCTTGGATAAATTATTATTATTATTATTGTTACGATACGATCTTGGATTATAACTATTCCCTGATAAAGATTCTGTATCATTTAGCGAAGAATCTGAATCATACTCATCGCTTGCTACATAAGAACATTGTTTTGATTTTCGCTTAGTTAATCGACGTTTCTTTAAACACTTTTGACGAATTAAATTGTGATGATATTCAGCTTCAGAACATGTCAATGTACTATCTGAATTATGTCCAGTATATTTCTCTTCTTGACTATCAATGTATACAACTGATCTTTTGCACGTTGATACTTCGGTAGTCTTTTCTTTTTCGGATATCACATCAACTTCCTTTAATTTACAGTTTCTTGAAATGATTAAAGATTCATGTTGTAAGTCATTTGATGTTGAAGGTAGTGCCTCATTGTTCGAATGATATTTTGGTGTACAATAACCAGTTTGTCTACAAATTTCTTCAGTTGAATTGACTGTAGAGAAAATCTGCTCAACATCATCTAACCCTAAACCTGAGAAAATGAAGAAAAAATCATATGATGAACATATAAATTAAAAACTTATTTCTCTTGCTACGAATTACATGGAATCATGAAGATAAATATAAATAATCCAGGGCCAACCACAACTCAGTAATCCATCTGTTTATTGCTCTATGAGACTTACGTAATATGTGTAGGTTTATGTAAAACGGCTAAGTCGACTGATGAAATTGTGAACCTTAGTCGACTGAGATAGTTTGGAAATAAGCGACGCATACCAATCGACCGCCTACCTCGACGTGCCATAGTAAGGGAAGTTGAATTAGGATGGAAGAAGGTTCGACGTGAGTAAAGCAAGTGGTGATATCAGTTGATGAAGTCTCTGACCATTAGTGTGAGTCGTGTGGGGAGACGTATACACCAAAAGTCGAAAGGCGTCAGTGGTTGAGGATTCTTAGTGACATGGCTGAAAATTGGCAACAATGACACTGCCCACCAGCGATCGGACCCAGCGAATTCGGGTTTTACGGGCAGCACGTTGCCATTGAATCACTGGGTAGAAGTCCAGTGGTCCGTATTTCCTACTTCAATCAGTTCACGATACAGCGTGACCTACTTCCAGCGTGGTTGTTGAGAAACTGTTTTCATGTTCGATTTCGTTGGTTCCTGAAATCTACTAATAAATCTCCGAAAACCTCCAGATCGAACTAATCTGGCTGTCATTGGTGTTGAACCTTGCCTGCTTAACTAGTTTACTAGCCGGTCTTGAGTCCGGATAAAGGGGGAAGATTGGGTATAAGGCTAGCAACGCTACCCCGGAAAATCAACCCAATCACTTAACAAACTTCAAAGCACAAAGAAAATATAAAAAATTAAATTAAACTTATTCCTTGCTGGAATCGGGGAGAAGAAATGACGCTGGTTGGTGAAAGCATTCGGGAAGCCAATTGGCAAATGTGTCTTCTTTTCACTCGGTGAAAGCAAAAGTAAGGATGGGGACATGGAATGTCCGCACCATATATGAAACCAGCAAGGCTGCCCAGATTACAAAAGAGATGAGAAGGTATGGCACAGAACTGCTAGGAATCTGCGAATAATCAACAGATGGAATAGAAGTGGACTCTCCAAACTCTTAACTGGAGAGTCAATAATCTACTCCGGTCACCCAGGCGACAACCACAAACACACTGAGTTTTGGAGTGGCTATCATGATGTCCCCTTCAAGAGCATCGAAGGCTCTCATGTAGTGGGAAGCAATCTCCTCCTGCAGGATCATGACAGCAAGATTCAACTTAAGAGGAAGGAAAGTCACACTCATTAAATGCTACTCTATGCACCTACAAGCAATGCAGATTCAGAGAAGAAGAAGAAGAAGAGATTCTATAGACAACTGCAATCAGTAGTGGACAAGACCCCAGCTCAGTTGGTGACATCAAAATCCTAATGAGTGACATGAATGCCGAAGTGTGAGCAGACAACATAGGAAGAGAGCCAATCATGGGTCGAGAGGTACTCGGTGAAATGAATGAGAATGGAGAACTGTTTGCAGATTTTTGTGCATTTGACAGTTTGGTGATTGGAGGCAGTGTGTGCAAACATAAGGACATCCACGAAGCAACAAGGACTTCACTAAATGGATATACTACACTAAAAATCAGATCCCTTTCATCTCGATGTGAAGAAAATGGAGACGTAACCTTCTGGACACAAGATCATGAAGGGGAGCAGATGTAGGTTCAGACCAGTGTCTAATATCTAGTGCAAGGAACCTCCCAAATCAAGTTGAAAGCCTTCAACGAAGTTGGTGATAGATCATAGCTCAAGCTGAACACCCAGTACAGAAACGGAAGAACGAAACTACAAAGAACATCTTCACGTCAGCCAGCCATCCAGAAAAATTGGGAGTCATTAAGCAATATATTTGAGGAAACCTGCATGGGAGAACACTGGAACACTCTGGAAGAAACGTGGAAGGAAACCTACATTTTCTTTGTATATTTTCCTTTTTTACATACATGTGATCTAGGAAATAACTGATACTTGAAATTCTAGTTGAGACCTATAATGTTTAATCATAATTAGATGAAATTCTCTGAATACTGATCATTTTCATAGTTCACTAGCATAATTAAAATGATCAGAAAATTAGAAAAGTGTATTATGTAAATATTGATCAAGGACTGAATAAATCACAACAGTTATGTTGTGAAAAATAAAGGATCAGAAACAATTGACCGATAAGTTAAAGAAATTTTTAAGAAGAAATAATAAAGACATTATTATTTGATCAATAAACAATTCAAGTGGAATAATAATTCAACAAATAAGAACTACCAGAAGTAATACATACTTGACGTTCAACTTTCATCAACCTTTACATGGAAAACATTCAAAGAAATTGATATCAAAAGGTTTCAGAACTGTAATCTGTAATCTCTTCATGCGATTTCTTTTCATAAGGTTCATACTTAAGTTAGCTTTCAGATTTGCTCAAAATTATGTTATACTTCGGAAAGCATCTCACGTTTGGAGGTTTGTGGAGATTTGTTGATTAATTTCACGGAATTCATTATGGACTGACATCAATCGGAGGGACATTGGAAATCTGAGAGCACTGGACAGCTGTTTCGTTTTAGTATATGACTCCTCAGCAGTGTGCACTCATGACCCCACCCCACTAGGTACAGAACCTAGGGCCTTCAGGTTCCCCAGCCGGCACATCACCATTGGTCCAATGTGGTCGGAATAATTGCTCTCTATTTCCTACTTTTGTCAGTTCACGATATAGCATGACGTACATCCAATGTCGTCGCTGAGTAACTCTCCTCATGTTCGACTTGGTTGACTTCCATGTGAATTGATTAAAGTGATAAGAATATGTTTTAAAGTACTTATCAACTACAAAGTCATCCACAGAAATTAAAAAACGCACCATACTACCACACGTAAAGAATATATCAGAGATCATGACAAGATTACTGAGACCACTTGGAATTGGTATGGCTCATAGACCAACAAATCCTCAGACCAAAAGGACGCAACGATCAAGCAAGGCAAACTGAATGTCATTTATAAAATCAGCTGTAACAAATGAAATCAACGTTACATTGAAAAAAAGGTCGCCTTCTTCACCTTCGTTTACATGAACATCAACTGGCTATTAAACATCACGACATCTCATTCCTTATTTCAATGCACGTGGATAATTATGGACATGAATTCAATTTTGACAATGTAGAAATCTTGGACAAAGAAAACACAAAGAATATCAGAGGATTCCTAGAAGCTTAATATTCAGGATAGTCAGAAATCGATGAATTTGTAGTCAGATTCAATCTGTTAATCATTAAAAATAATGACAAGCAACTGAAAAGTTAGGAGTCGAGTAGAGAAACAAGCATAGGAAACAAGAAAACCTATGCAGTCAATGACGCAATAATCAAAGGAAACAACCAATAACAAATCAGTTAATCCAGGCAAGCTACTGAATCAACAGCGGTGAGGTACTGATCATTCACTTTAAATTGAAGTTAGTGATGTGAATGTTGTTGAGAAAGACAATGAAAGCTTGACAGTTCAAACAACCAGCTCAGAAAATTCAACACAACCGAAAAAAGTACTCACATAAAGCAACATACCTCCTAGTAATAGTAATCTGTGAAATTTTGCAAATATTTCATTTGGACAATCCTAATCAGTTGGTTGAAGTGGTAAATCAAACAGTATATTAGTTAATCCAATTACTGAACACGAAAGCGTCAAGGAATATATCTTTTCCAAATTTCCAGGAAAAATTTCAGTGTGTGAGAAAATGAAGAATGTTTTGAAGCTTTAAAACCTCCTTGTATCAGTCTGGTTTCTAATGAAATATAGGTAGTTTAGCGACTGTTTATAGATGAACGAAATCATGCTTTTAACCAAACCAACCTATAGTTTACGACCTATTCGAAAAGAAATCGAAATCCAATCAAAAACCTTGAGAACCCAGATTTGTTCAGTAGGCAATGGGCTACACCTGTTGTGTTGGGCTAATGATGCCACTAACTGGCTGTCCAAACCTCAGTAGGTGGATCAGGGCTAGAACCTGTGACCCATTGGTTGAAATTTATCTCCCTAAATCAATGACTCACAGCTCTATAGCTCCACGACCTATTGGTTATACCTGATCACTCAAATGTGGATAGTTATAGCTGATTTAAATGTACAACTCTGAACTTAAAAGTTGACAACTTAAATGAATAACAGACAACAGGAATTTTCAGTTACACGAAATAACAAAAGATAATCTTAATGACAGCATCTTAACACAACTACTTCAAATATTAAACTTTTAAAAATGTTATGAGCTGGATCGTGAGACTATATCTCAGGAATTAAAAACAGTCTTAAAATTTTTATTTATTGGTGGTTGTTCTTTTCTATTACCATAATGAGTCAGACTGCTCGACTTCTGGTGGCAGACGGCTTCTTATTCAGATGCCTTGATATTACCTCAGTATTCATTCCATTTTGCTTTACTTATTGGATAACAGTGAAATCCAGGACGTGTGTCTCCTCTTATTTGAGTCTTCTCAGCTGGATGCAGCTGCACCTTAGTGATTGATAATGTTCTGTATCTTCACAGGCGTTCTTTTGCTAGGTGAGATACAGCAACCTGACCCAGTGTCGTAAGAGGAAATTACAAGTGTCAAAAATACCTGTTACCAGTTGCACAAGAGGTGACCCTTGCACTCTGATAAACTCAGTTAATCAATAGACAACCATGTTACTCAAAATCTATGCCATCTGTCATTAAGTTGACGTAACTGTCCACAAAAGTTTGAATCACTGGTCGTACATTTAACATGTTGGTTGTACAAACCAACTGATTTCAACTAAGATTATCAATTTTATGGTATTCCAACATATTAGTTTTCAAGTTGTTATTCATTGTAGACTGACATCACTTGGAGGAGCAAAGGAAACCTGGGAGCACTAGACAGTTGTTTCATCCTAGTATGGGACTCCTCAGCAGTGCGCACCCACGACCCCGCCCTCCAGGGATCGAATCCATGACCTTCGGGTCCCGTGGCCAGCACGTTACCACTGAGCCGCTGGATTAGAATCCAGTGGTTCATATTTCCAACTCCTGTTAGCTCAGGATACAGCTCAACCGCCACCCGATGTCATCGTTGCGTAACTTTCCTCATGACCGTCAGGCTTTGCCCCCTCCGGTCACAACTGCTAGCCACGGAACCTGGTAGCGGGTTATATCCCTGGCGGGGTCGTGGGTGCACACTGATGAGTAGTCCCATACTAGGACGAAACAGCTGTCCAGTGCTCCCAGGTTTCTTTTGCTCCTCCAAGTGATATCAGTCTACAATGAATAACAATTAGTTCAGTTAGCATTAAGTTACATCTTGAAATATAACTTCAAGAAGGATACAATATGGTTAAGAATTTTGATTAAAATACATTAATTTATATAATCACATGAAGAACTTACCAGAGACATCTAATGTATCCATCCAAGCAATATCTTCACTTGCTAACTGTTTGTCTAATTCACTAGGTGAATGAATACATGAAAATGTATCCATTGATAATAATGAAACTGGTGATGTATTAAGATGAATTTTATCATTTCCTGACTTCAATAATTGTTTTCGTATTCCTTGAGAAGTATTATCAATTGAATCCAATTCATCAACTTGATGTAGTTTTAATAAATCACCTTCTTTACATTCTTTTGAATATAAAATTTCTTCAGAATTTCTCTTTTGATCATCTTTATTTACATAGTCATTAGAAAATGATGAATAATTGTCATCATGAGTTAGACAATCCGCATAGAACAATGAAGTATCCAATGTATTCTCAAAATGATTTGATATACTTAAAATATTCATTGGTGTCATATTATCAATATTCATAAATTCTGATAAAAGTTCAGATGATATTAACTCCATATTTGTACATTTTGAATTCAATGTTGATTTTGGTGATAGAGAATTTTCTAGATAACCTCTTAAATCATTTCTAGCACTTGAAAAAGAATCTGCAGATTCTGATGAGCATGGTGATGTAGAATGCCATGTCCTATCATCTAAACCATCTGTTCTACATGCTTGATTATCATTTTGAATACTAGTCTTATTCACAAGTGATGCTAAACTTTCTTCCTCAATGTTATTTTCTTCTGTTGATAGTGAGACTGAAAATAATTTGATGAAAGACAACATTTTAATTAACAGATTGTACTAGAAAGAAAAAGACCAATTGATAGTTTTTTGCCTGGTATCAAATTTGGCTGAATGATAATCCTACATCCAGAGGTAGTATACTATTAACTCTGATCTGACTTCAACATTTCTTTTATGATAGATACCGGCTAACAGTAAAATCCAGAAGGTGCATTTCGTCCAATTTGGGACTCATAGCTTGGGTGAAATTGCCTTTCAGCAAGTGATTTTATCCCCACTACTACTCAAACCCATGATCAATTGATTCAAACAGCAGAACGTTGTCCTCTAGGCCACTACATCAAACGATATTTATGTAAAATATTTCCACTTCCACCACTCCTATATAAATAATATTAGTTTCAAATCACTAAATTATCCCAAATATGATTGAGTCAGAGTGTGAAATATCTTTCCGGTTCCCATAGGTTTCTTGGAAAGGTACTGTAAGTTGGTTTATTTGAGATTGGATCATTGCACGCTATTCTGAATGACTTAAATAGGTCTTCAGAACAACTAAGTTAACCTGACTGAACAGTTTTTAGGGTTTCAGTTTACACTACTTGCAAGTAGTATCTCAAAACATCTCACGACTAACCAGTTAAATATTATGAAATAAACTCGACCACATAACCGTTATAGATAGATGTCACAAAATCTCTTCACTAAGGGAATGGTAAGCAGAAATTTCAAGTATCACTGCTAATGTAGTCAAATAAGTGTAAATAATTTTATTGGCAAAATTCTCCATGACTACCCTGATAGGGTCATAAATGCTCACTGCGATGAAGTCTCATACTGGGACGAAACATCTGTCCAATGCTCCCAGGTTTACAGTGTTTCTCCAACCGATGTCACTCCATGATGAACAAAATCTTGAACTCAATAAAATACCCCCAAACCGCAACTAGCTTCAAGAGGTGATTCCTGAAGTTCCAATGAGAAGTAACAATGGGACGAACCAATTCGAACAAGAAGACAGTTACTCAATAACGACAATGCATGGAGGTCGCGCTATATCTTGAACTGGCAGAAGTAGATAATGTGGACCAACCCACTGGCTGCTCAACAGTAACGTCCTTGCTACGGGACTTGGAGGTCTTGGGTTCGATCCCTGGTGGGAGAGGTCATGGGTGCGCACTGCTGAGGAGTTCAGTCGTGGGACAAAACAGTTGTGCAGTGCACTCATATATCCACTGTTTCTCCAACTGATGTCAGTCCATGATGAATAGAAACCTGATAACCTCGTTTATCAGTTGTTTAATGAAATGAAAGGTAGTGATGGAAATAGGATTTTTTTTTTCTGATGTTATATTCAAATATGTAGCCTCCAGCTTTTGTTTGATTAGATCATATGAAAAGATCATTGTTGACAGAGAAACTGTGCTTATAGAGGTCTTAATTATAATGATGTGTTTGAGATTGTGATTGATGTATCTGACTCTCAATAAGGATGCCAACGCAGTGGGATACAAGCATATTCATTATTTTACAATTGACATATTGGTGGCTTGCAATGAAATCCGGGATGTGCGTTCCGTCTTATTTTAGACTTTCCAGTGAGATGTACTACATCCCAGTGAGAGATGGTGTTTCCATAGGTACTCGGAGCCAGTACTCGTCACTTCAGGTGCCGAAGTGTCATCCACTAAGACAACTGAGGCACGAGATCCAACTCCTATGAAACGGCTATTAGTTATTATTATTTGTTGATAATTATAGTTCACTGTCTTTATACTTGATGGAACCGCCCAAGCTCTGTTGGCCGGTGCGTTCCCACACGAATGCCCTTATGTTGTCTGAATATTTCTTGTTACTTATCGGCATGACGACATGCATGTTTTCACTCACTGTCTATCGAACCTCAGCGAAGCATCCTGTTTTGCAGACTTCAGAACTGATAATAGGGGTTTGTTGTATACATGTCCCTTAACTAAAGTATTTCTCTACGAAAATTTGTTCCTTCTCAGTTAAAAGTATTAGAAGTTTTTGAACAAAATCTTGTTTTTTACGTAGTATCTGCCTGAAATTAACCTTGAAATGATAATACTTTTTAACTAACAAGTGTATATTCATAAATCGATGATGGATAGTAGCTAGAAGTGGGGCCCAGGATGTGCGTTTTGTCCGATTTGGGACTCAAATTGGGAAACGATTGTTTTAAACAACCATTAGTATATAGTCCAAACAGTCAATATCTAGGCATCTGCTCAGGAGCCTATATACCAATAAAGAGCAATTAATTCGGTCCACTTAACGATGAGATATTACAAGCAACAACACTAAGTGTATATTCAGTTATCATTTCAAACGATAATAACTGTCATCATCATCACGTGTTTAAATACATAATGTAATTAAGAGCAGTTAGGAACCATTGATGCTGATCTGTACGGTTCGCTAAGCAGGTCGGAATTATATGCTAAACTAAAACCTCTGGTTTCAATCCAAGCGTATCTGCCAAAAACTTGAATAAAGTCAATTTTTCGAATTGATTGGTTGGTGTACAACTAGTTGGATGGCCAACTTACTAACTATTTACAAAGTAAGCAGATAATGTCGATATACGTCGATGGTAAGCAGTATTTCAGCTGCATTTTCATCATGATTTCCATTGGAAAACAGTTGTTCATGATTAGAAACTATGTTGTCTGAAATTAGAGTATTAAGTGGTAACGAAACCTTCTATTGAACAACTTAAGTCCTTTTCATGCTCTCATAATGGCTTTAATATTTCCCCTTTTTTGTAACATGTTTTATTCATGTTATTTTAATTGCTGTTAACAATCTGATGATGCTAATGCGTTTGTTACAATGAAATGTGTGATCAGATTGTTATTCTAGTTTATACACTACATAAACTCATGCACTAGCTTAAATTAAGGATATTACTTCTCATATGAAGGTCTTATGTAAGTAACAATATGGCTAGTAAAAAACAAATCCTGTTGATCTGTAGAATTCTCTGGTCACGTCAGAGTGATTCAGACACCGGATGGCTATTTCACTTGTTTTATGACTTAGCCTTTCAGAGGTGTGTCCTTCTATTCATCTATATTAGTTAGCTAGATTTTGTTGGTTTATTATATGTTCACCTTTAGGTCACCTGTGAATTGAAGTGAGCCGAAATACAACAAACCTTTTGTCATAAGAGATAGAATAAATACCTTGCATTCATTTGTGAGAACACTCCCGTTGTTTATTGACCCTGATATAATCTCTGATTGAACATCGAATACTTAGCTGTAGCACAACTGTTGTGAACGTGTGGCTGCTATATTTCATAAGGGATTTTGAAGTGATGAATATGTGAAGGTAGTCAATGTGTCAGGGGTTTAGTTTTCTGACATTTCTTCATATGGGCTTTAGAGATAGTCGCTGGTCAATCAGATTGGGTTAACAGTAACAGGTCATAGTCTAGAAATCCAGTTCAGCTCCCCACTCTTGTATACAGTTGACTGATTATTACTTCGATACTTTCGTACATTGACATTACAATTATAACGATGTTCAGTTTCTTAGTGCAATAATAATGATGAGAATTCACATCATTTTTTACTACATTTTCCTTCTGTAGTTATAAATAATCATAAAAAAATGACAGACATAGGTTTCACGCTTGGTAGTAACTGATGAGAAAGTGTATCTACAAAATTAGAACATAGACATTTTGTTACAATTTGAAATCACATCACTGGGTATTATCAACTTATGCTTTCTGTCAAGTTTATTGTTACCAGCATGTAGTACATCGTCGTTAGGTACCAAATAGATCGGCTACTGTTAGGAAACAGACTCTTCTATGGCTGCCTTCATATTATTGGTAGGTCAGTTTTGACAGTAATAATGGACAATGACTAATAATAAAATCCAGGATGAGTGTTTCGTCCTAATTTTGGATTCTTCAGCTAAATATACCTGCATTTCAGTTAGAGATGAGGTTTCCATTGATACTACAACAAATATCAATAAAAAGGCGTAGTCATCTCTTCATAAAAAACAAAACCAAGTTATTCTGATGTAAATTGGCCATCATTTTCTCTAGGCATAATGGGATATCGTTTACTCATAGCGTTTTACTTCATCAATCATTTTCATAATCAAATGAAATCTTTTTATGTCTGAAAAGTTTATCAAGTGAGATCAGATAGGGAAAGATAATTATATCTACCTATCCACAGTGTTTTATCTTCGTTTTGTTGATACTTAACTGCTCATAATCATATCGATGTAATCACACACCACTTTCAACATTTGATTTTTATTGTTCTGTCACCTCATATGATTTGTTTTTATAAGTAGTAAAATTTTCCATATCTCTGGTATAGGTGTGCTGTGTCATGTCTATTACATGTGTTGGGTGTTAGCGGATTCGATGGACAAAAATTCAATAATCAGTCTCTCTCAATCTCCACCTAGTTATATTGGAATGAAGTATAGTGGTTTTATCCAACCCATCCTATTGTTTGCTTGTGTGTTGATACGTGCAGTGCAGTATCCGAGTGCTTTTCTACATTATTGATCTTTTTGAGGTCTGTCATTCTATATTTAGCTAAATTCCTATGTTCGACTATTATAACTGATGGTGACCGGCTTGGTTCACCTATATACTTGACCTCACAATCATTACATATAATTTGATAGGTTAGATTATTTTGCTAAAAAGGCCTTATCGGAACCTTAAACCAGCTGACAAAACTTATCTCTGAGTGAACTTGTAGGTTTAAATGCTACCTTAATTCCAGCTATGTTGAGGATCCTACCTAAAGTTTTCTGTAAACGGTATCTAGACTTCAAGTCCTCTCATCCAGTGTTAGTCAGTTAAAGCAGGTCTAGTCAAATGTCTAAGTGACAGAACTGGAAAACTGACTATGCAATTCAAGGGTCTAAACGAGGGACTGAAGCACATAAAATAACCGCTAATAGTTAATGATCATCCTCTGCAGTTTATTAAGAACTTCGTAAGAACACACAAGAAACGAAAAAATAACAGTAACACGAGTACGAATAATAACGACAACGTGAGTAGAATGGCGTTCACAGCCTCCATTGTGTAACTTTATAAGAAAGGTACATCAAAAACTTTACGTAGGATCCTCAACATAGCTGGAATTAAGGCAGCATTTAAACCTACAAGTTCACTCAGAGATAAGCTTTGTTAACTGGCTTAAGGATCCGATAAAACAAATTTAGCGATTCCATGTAATGACTGAGAGTTAGGTCAAGTAAATAGGTCAAACTAGCCGATCGCCGTCAGTTATAATAGTCGAACATAGGAATTTAGCTAAATATAGAATGACAGACCTCAAAAAGATCAATAATTTAGAAAAGCACTCAGATATTGCAATGCACGTATCAACACACAAGCAAACAATAGGATGGGTTGGATAAAACCACTATACTTCATTCCAATATAACTAGGTGGAGATTGAGAGAGACTGATTATTGAATTTTTGTCCATCGAATCCGCTAACACCCAACACATGTAATAGACATGACACAGCACACCTATACCAGAGATATGGAAAATTTTACTACTTATAAAAACAAATCATATGAGGTGACAGAACAATAAAAATCAAATGTTGAAAGTGGTGTGTGATTACATCGATATGATTATGAGCAGTGATAAGTTATGCTTGAAACGTGGTCATCAAGTAGATAGCACTATATGACACTGTGTTATAAATCAAATAAACAAATGTAATATGGAATTAAATTCTACAGCAGTGCCCAAATTTTACACCTATATTAGAGATATTCTTTTTTTCACTATGGATTGCGTCGCTGCATCCATTAGACAGAATTTTCCTAGTGAAATCATATGGCATTTCAATTCAATGCAACTATTTTACACAAGATTGGTTATATGAATCAAGCGAAGTGAGAGAGAAACGAACGGCTAAGCTAACTGAAAAGCCAATACCTTTATTGGTATGCTCATTTTAATGGAGTTGTCATGCTAACCACGTTAACTGATGACCGTTAGTGTTGTGTCAAAATGATGTCACTTCCAGATTAGCTAAATAGCCAGATATATGACCCTAATGAACTGGTACACATTTGGTGCTAGGCAATGGACAGTCGTCAGGAAACAATTCCACTACTTACTGCTGTTCAAAGCTAATTTATTCCTGAAACCACAACATTATACAGGACTTTTGAACTTGTGTCAATCAGTGCTGAAGTTATAGGATTAACCACTAAACTATTTAACCCATGGCTGACACCTGTATGACTTGAGTTAACACGGGAATAGTGATGCATGTTGCTGCCACTTCCTAAATTCTGGTGTAAATTTAGCGTGTTCACTCAACCAAGTGACAAAATAATATGGTATATATCTACAAATTTCCTAGCTAGCACATCGAATAACGGGGGTTGAAAGTTCCGAATAACTAAATGTTCCTAAAGGTTGAAGGTAGGCCTTACTGATAAATTACAGATTGATATTCATTAGAAACCATTAGAAACCTAGGAGAATTAGATAATTGTTTCATCCTAGTATGGGATTTCTTAGCAGTGAGGGATCTACCTTAGAAATGGATAAAAGCAAAAAGCATAAAACACAGAGCAACTGAGGCTTCCAACTGTTTAACATTGAACACTTAACTAATCTACATTTAGTTTACACTGATTTCATCCATCAACTAGTTTTCATTTGTGTTTTACAATGAGAACAGCGTCCTAAAGAATCCTATTTAGGTCAGTTAGTAAAGCCTTAGGCATTGTAAGCCATACGGTAAAACAGATGGCAACATGAATATTAGATCATGTTGAATTGATTCCTGAATACTCTACATCCTTTTTTTTCTTGAATTCCCACCAATAAAAAACCTGATGACTTAGTCACTAATTGATTTACTTACTGAAGCTGTTTGTAGAGCCTTTAGAAAGCAATGAACACTCGCCATAAGCATAGTACACTATTGAAATCCTATTGATTTATTCGTTTGGATTGAGCAAAGAACTTAATAATATTTTACTTTAGAAACTACGCTGAGTGAAACAACTTTTAATACGCTGCTGCATCAATTTCAATGTTTTAAACTTTCATACTAATTACTCTAACAATTGGAACTCTTCGTTTTACATATCAGAAACCTTATGGTGGTGATGAATTTCAGCTTAAGTGTAAGAACGATGTAAATCATGTTCAGTACACACTCATTTCACGCTTGTTTAAAACTATATTTACAAAATCTAAGATCAAATAGACAGTGTGCCATCATTTCTGAGGGTTTTCTTCATGTAAACCTACTTTGAAAAGAAGAAATATACCGTTTAAAGTATTCTCAAATCCTTAAGAACCAGTCTACTGGAAAGTTAAATGATCTGTTGAAAAATTGCAGATCACTCTACTAAACCAACTTGATCATACCAGATGATCCATTAGACACTGAAAAAAAAACGCAACAATTCAGTGTACCAATCACAAAGTCTTAGTGTGTAAGTCTTTAGACGATATCAATGCTATGGCGTACATGTACGCTTTGAAAATTTCGTTAAAATTTTATATATAGAAATAACACTTACTCAGATCAGTTTCATTCATTTGATTTGACTCCGCCTTTTCATCTAGTGACCATTGAGTTTCGTTGTATAATTTGAATAAACTGTATTACCATAAAAATAATGACAATAAATAAAAATACATATGAGTAAAAATGACACAATTCTATATTACTTATGAGTAGAAACAAAACGTTTCAATAAAAAAATAACTTTAATATCTCAGCCAATTAATTATCTCGAAACAATTACACTGAATTTGACTCAAGAATTATACTAACTAATTAAGTTTTACCACGTTTTGACTATTCAGTTCTTAGCAAGGTTATTAGTGCTGTTGTAGCTAATGCGTTTAGCTTATGACAAGAATGATACCTGTTTCACATTTCTCAACCTTGGATAGATAGATATCCATCGTAATACAAATTCTCCAAAGTCACAAAAAATGGCAACTCGAATGAAATGTCCATCATAATATCCATCTGTACGAATTGATTCACCGGTTATAGCTAATCAACAATAAAATATATACAATCTTTCCTTCGTATTAATTATGATTTGTCACTTGCATTCCTAGTGGAACATACATATTCAGTTGCACGTCTCCATTCCACTCCATTCTGTACAGTCTCCTCAACTCGGAGCCACAACTGCCCACAAGCTTCCATTTCTTCCCCACATGATCTCCTACATGTAAACCTCACCTCAGACGTCCAAATCGTCGTTTCCCACTTGCATTCCACTCGACGGCCTGGCATGACGCGTGATGTCCACAATCCGTCTTCTCAGTGTATCCCCAATACAATCCATCTCCACTGCATTCTGCTGCATACTTGTTGGGTGATAGCTTCTTGCCTTGTTGGTTCGTTGCCATGCCAGACAGTCAGAGTTCCTTGTCACTTATTCTAACTATTCTCGCCATCCATCTGATCCTCAGTATTGAGTGAGTGTAGGTGAAAGCTGTTGATGAATGTGTGTAGTTTGTTCGAAGTGCTCTTCGTGACACATATCAAGTCTCTCAACCATCACATGGAAGCACTGACTTGAACTTGACTGGGTTGGTGTTGAAAATCCGGATCATGTTCACGCTTTCTGCTGAGTGCAGTGGAGTGCAGTGGAGTGGAGTGCAGTGGAGTGCAGTGCAGTGGAGTGCAGTGGAGTGGAGTGCAGTGGAGTGCAGTGCAGTGCAGTGCAGTGCAGTGCAGTAGATCTCCACACACACTGATTTGAGTACAGATGAATGAATGAAGACCTGTCTTGTTGTCTTTCCGATCTTGACTGTCATTGACATCGTCATGTGTGTCGGTGTGGCCTGAATTTGAAACGATGTTGCTTGGTTAGGTAGGTAGGTGAAGAGACAACTTCCTTTTGAATTCTCCTACTAATGATGATTGGTGTTTGTTGTTGGTGGTGGTGCGGTCTGTTTATCATCTCTGTCTACTCTATATTCACTTGGAGTCCCGTCTTCGCTGCCTTTTTTCTACTGTCAATCTGTTGGTTTTCGTCTGCAGATCTCCGAGTTTGTTTGACATAAGACATTAGACATAAATAATCATCAGCGAAATTCAAATCGTCTTCTGGGATCTTCTCATCGGTCAGACAGCATATTTCCTTCTTCTCGCTCTTTACATTTTGCTGCATGACTCGGTCCAGTCCAATCGAATACAGTCAGGAATATCATCGGTGTTAGTGGATAACCTTGTCTTCCTCGTACCTTCATTTCGAAGGCATCATTGAGCTTTCCATTATGCTGTGAATCATTTGGTATGTAGCGTCGTCATATAGCCGTTGAATAAGGCTGATAAATGTTTGTGGCAGTAAAAGCGTACTGTTGAAGCAGCTGCCTGCCAAATAACTTCTCGACTGACGTTATCGTGTCCCTTTTCAAAGTCGATGAAGTTGAGGTAAGGATACAATTGACTGCCATTCTATGATCTGTTCTATGATGATGTGTGCTTAGAGTTGTAATTTGATCCACACATGATTTATACTTTCTGAAGCTAGCCAGCCAGCCTGTTCCGGTTGTAACCCAGTTGAATGCACAGCATTTTCTAGCCTCTACAGGAGGATGCAGCATAATATTTTACTTAGTGTGCACAGGAGTGGAGCATGATTTCTCGCCAATTCTTTCAAACACTTGAGTCACCCATGTTTGGGATTTTGAGAAGGTAACCCTCCTTCCAATCTCCAGGTACCTTTCCTTCCTTCCAGACCTTCTGCATGTCCACTGTTGTCTCTGCGTCTGTTCTCAGTTCTTCTAGCTGAATCCTATCTGGTCCTGCTGCTTTCCCAGCTTTCAGTAACTATATGGCGTTCAGGTCTTTTCCTTTCCATTACTGGCTGTTTTAGATTCAAGTGAGAAGGTACAGTTGAATAGATGATTATGAAAATGGAAATGCATTTTTACATTTCTGTTCAACATAGGATGTCAACAAGAAACTCAGTGACTGAATTAGATATTAGACCTAGTTATTAATGAAGTCTCTTAACTCGGATGTTAGAAGGTATGTTTATTAATCAGCAGGTTTGTATTTCTATTCAGGTGATGGGATAATGTGTCCAGTTTCAAGTAGGCAGCATTTCAACAATATCTTACAGCTGCCCTTAGAGATAATAATCATTATAGGATTATGTCATCGTGCATGCAGTCAACATAATAAATTCAGCCTCTGAAAAATGTCAACTCAAATCGTGTAATTTGTGAAATATTCACAAACTGACCATCCTATTTAAGGTATGTCCCTTCATTCAAGTCACCTGATGAAGTTCAATTGATTTGAACAACTCATTGCTGTCATCTGAATTTGTCAGGGTAGCCAAGCGATGGACTCCAACCATAAATGAACAGAATTATTGTCCAATGTTCGAATTGCTCTATTCTGGCTAGCGAAATTTAGAGGACAGAGTGAGTGCTTTCTTAATAGTCAAGTTTTTCAGTAATATATTTCTGTATACCACTTTTTTGTATGCCAATATAATAAAATACCTCTGCCCTTCAAATCACACTGTTTACATGACCATAAAAAAAAGAAACCTGCTGAAATGGTATTTCTGATGAGTTTACTGTTGGAAATATATTGCATTTTCTAACGGCGCTGCCTTCCTTAGAAATACAGAAATACGTTTTCACACATCTATGAGAAAGACATTTATGTTTGAAAAGTTTGAATTCAAGCTTCAGGGCACTGAATTCATTTTCAATCTTTCCTCCTGATACAACTTCAAAATCTCTACTAACATCAAATAATTACCATCTGAGTTTTTCTCCAAGAATTGCTTTTATTTCCGAAAACTTTACATTAGAAAGCTAATTCCTTGTGCAGAATACAATCAAATTATGATAACTACGTATTGAAAACTTCGACAGCCTCGATCGAGAAACAATTTAGCAGTTACTTCAATATTACTAAGTGCCACAACCTCATTCAATAGTTATACGAAGACTCAACATGATAAAAGATCCACAATCGAAGGCTCAGCGACGACTTTCAAGGAAAGATAGTAGTAAGAAAAAACAGGGTTGTCTACTAACACCCATAATCCTCCTCATTGGAGTCAACTGGATCATGCAGCAAACAGTGAGGAGCTGTGAGAAGACAGCCATACGCTGTTCGACCAATAAAAAGACCACAGAAGAAGATGTGAATTTCACCAATGCTGTTGTGTCTAATATCGCAAAAACTCGAAGATCTATGGGTAAAAACTAACAAGTTGACAGAAGAGGCGAGGCAGCAAATGCTGGACTTCAAGTGAATGTAGAGAAAACGGAGGTAATAAAGATACCCAACGAACAACAGCATCAACAACAAGCGCCAATCACCATTAACGGGAGAAATCTAAAATAAACGGTATCTTCCACATACACATACCTAGACAGCATCGTTTCAACTACAGGCGATGGCACAGGCACAGATGAGGATGTCAAAACCAGGATCGGAAAGACAACAAGACAGGTCTTCATTCATTTATCTGAAATCAGTGTGCGTGGAGATCTACTGCACTCCACTGCACTACACTGCACTGCACTCAGCAGAAAGCGTGAACATGATCCGGATTTTCAACACCAATCCAGTCAAGTAAGTCAGTGCTTCTATGTGATGGTTGAGAGACTTGATATGTGTCACGAAAAGCACTTCGAACAAACTACACACATTCATCAACAGCTGCCACCTACACTCACTCAATACTGAGGATCAGATGGATGGTGAGAATAGTTAGAATAAGCAACAAGGAACTCTGACTGTCTGGCATGGCAACGAACCAACAAGACAAGAAGCTATCACCCAACAAGTATGCAGCAGAATGCAGTGGAGATGGATTGTATTGGGGATACACTGAGAAGACGGATTGTGGACATCACGCGTCATGCCAGGCTGTCGAGTGGAATGCAAGTGGGAAACGACGATTTGGTCGTCTGAGGTGAGGTTTACATGTAGGAGATCATGTGGGGAAGAAATGGAAGCTTGTGGGCAGTTGCGGCTCCGAGTTGAGGAGACTGTACAGAATGGAGTGGAATGGAGGCATGCTACTGAAGCTGTATATTCCACTAATAACCCAGTGGAAAACTATTAATAATAATATATAGCAGCAGTATATCTCAGGTATTTAGTTTTCATTTGACTGACTGGTTTCTATCATAAGTATCAACTTCATCATCATTTGATCTTGCAATGTATTGCTGTATAAGCACTCTGAATTGCCTGAATGTCACCAAATCATTCCACTATTTTGTATTCTGTATCTTCATCTCTATCTACATATTTGTCTTGAAATTTCGGGAATCATCTCTCTAACTTTCAATGAGAAGTCGTGAACGGTGGGGCTAACTAAGACCAACGTGAGCAGAGTAACTCAATGACGGCATTGGATTGAGGTCGTGTTATATTCTGAACTGAAATAAGTAGGAAATGAAGACCATTTTATTCCTTCCCGGTAGCTCAGTGGTAACGTGCTGGTCACGGAACTGGAAGGTGCTGGGTTCAATCGCTAGCGGGTGGCGTCATGGATGCTCACTGCTGAGGAGTCCCGTAGTTGGTCGAGAAAGCTGTTTAGTGCTCCCAGGTTCCCAGTGTTTCTCCAGTTGATGTCAGTCCATGCTGAATACCAACGTGAAATCAGTTAATAAATCCTCACAAACATCAGAATTGTTCATTGTTTGTCAGTATAAAAGTGCCTTGAATGAATGTGAATCCACCCTATATTTCATCTGAACATTAACTACATCGTGGTAGTTAGCAGTTGAATAAGATTCATCAGCCGGAAACCAGAAACGATGGACCAATCTGATCCATCCAAATAAGTAGAGATTTCAAGCATAAACAAATAGCTAATTATGGAACATTTACAAAAAACCTATGGCTAATGATATGAAAGCATATTTCCACAATAATGAGTAATCTAAATATTTACACATGAACACTACACACGTATCATCACAATAATTAGTTTCAACACTTCTTTTGTACATAGAAGTGTGTGGTCTACATTTGCACATATGATGAGCACATATGATGCACATATGATGAGAAATAGATCAAAGATCAAGAAAGTTTAACTGTTAGTATATTCAGTGCTTAAAAGGGTAAAAAATGTCTTGACAAATGAAAAATGCATATATATATATATAGTTAAACTATGCTGTTTGTTTAACTAGAACTGAGTTCTTCGATCGTTATCTTTATTTGTGAAGCTCAATCGTTTTTCAATCAACTTTATTTTTAACCGATTCTAGCATTAAGATTCATCTGGTTTGAATGTTCATCTAAACAATAATGACTGGTCACATTACTAATTGGATAAAATAGAAACTCTTTACAGAACTTTCATGTTAGTTGTGACATTTTTGCTGGAAAGTAGCATGTCTAAAAGACTTGTTGGCATTCCATCAATAATATACAGTTTCAGGAAGTCTACATCAAAGGCATATTAATCTAATAATAATAATAATTTCTTCTTTTTTTAAGATGAATGAGGATTTTTAATTTAGAAGTAGTACTCATCATGGACTGATATCATTTGAGGAGGCTTTGGGAATCTGGGAGCATTGGACAGCTGTTTCATTCTAGTATGGGACTCTTCAGCAGTACGCAACCACAACCCGGCTACGGATCGAATGGTTAACACCTTAACCTGAAGGTCCTGAGTTCGATTCCTACCCCGGTCATGAGTGTGTGCTGCCGAGTCCCATACTAGGACGAAACAACTATCTAATACTCCCAACTGATGCCAGTCGGTGATGAATACTTCCTCTAAAATAATCACTTTATTCCAGACAACACGTATGATACAGCATAAAATTCTCAGCATGTAATATTTCAACAGATTATCTCCCTATCCAATATTTTTAGACGAAATAATTATTGACTGTGAATTGTGTTAATAATGAAAATAATATTATAGGCAATAATCTGAAACAGGAAACTGATGTTACGTAAGCGTTTGATCTGGACTGGGGAACGAAGCTAAAATTAAGCATAATTTTCACGATAGTAGTTCATTCAACCCGTACAAAAATCTGCAATTCGATATTCGTCTCCTAGAGATAGTAATGTGCTGTCTATTTGTACATTTATAAGTTCATTTCCATTCAGATTAACATTTCTGTTTTGCTCTTAACTTGAAAAACCGTAGTTTGAAAATACTTTAAATAGTTGCGAGAGTACATGATAAGTCTAAAGAAAATACTTAGAAGATTATTTTAAAAATTGAAATTGAAAATTTTAATGAAATATATTCAGTGGTAATTTTTTGGTAGCCCAAAAATTAAGCCAGCTGCGTTGCACTAATTTGGAAACATTATTATTGTTATTTTTCGGTAAGTTACTAGAGGAATATACCCCTTCAGTAGCATGCCTCCATTCCACTCCATTCTGTACAGTCTCCTCAACTCGGAGCCACGACTGCCCACAAGATTCCATTTCTTCCCCACATGATCTCCTACATGTAAACCTCACCTCAGACGTCCAAATCGCCGTTTCCCACTTGCATTCCACTCGACGGCCTGGCATGACGCGTGATGTCCACAATCCGTCTTCTCAGTGTATCCCCAATACAATCCATCTCCACTGCATTCTGCTGCATACTTGTTGGGTGATAGCTTCTTGCCTTGTTGGTTCGTTGCCATGCCAGATAGTCAGAGTTCCTTGTCACTTATTCTAACTATTCTCGCCATCCATCTGATCCTCAGTATTGAGTGAGTGTAGGTGGCAGCTGTTGATGAATGTGTGTAGTTTGTTGGAAGTGCTCTTCGTGACACATATCAAGTCTCTCAACCATCACATGGAAGCACTGACTTGAACTTGACTGGATTGGTGTTGAAAATCCGGATCATGTTCACGCTTTCTGCTGAGTGGAGTGGAGTGGAGTGGAGTGCAGTACATCTCCACGCACACTGATTTCAGATGAATGAATGAAGGCCTGTCTTGCTGTCTTTCCGATTCTGGTTTTGACATCCTCATCTGTGCCTGTGCCATCGCCTGTAGTTGAAACGATGCTGTCTAGGTATGTGTATGTGGAAGACACTGTCTCTTTTAGATTTCTCCCGTTAATGGTGATTGGCGCTTGTTGTTGATGCTGTTGTTCGTTGGGTATCTTTATTACCTCCGTCTTCTCTACGTTCACTTGGAGTCCAGCATTTGCTGCGTCGCCTCTTCTGTCAACTTGTTAGTTTTCGCCTATAGATCTTCGAGTTTTTGCGATATTGGACACAACAGCATTGGTGAAATCCACATCTTCTTCTGTGGTCTTTTTATTGGTCGAACGGCGTATGGCTGTCTTCTCACAGCTCCTCACTGTTTGTTGCATGCTCCAGTTGACTCCAATGAGGAGGATTATGGGTGTTAGTAGACAACCCTGTCTTTTCTTACTCTTGTCTTCCCTTCAATGGCGTAACTGAGCTTTATACTGTTCTGCTAGATATGGATGGCTTATACACACTTAATACAGGTAGTTAACAGTTTCTAGCATATGATTTGAGTAAATCCAATCACAGTTTTTGAAACTCGATCAACTGGCGAGATATTTGATCGGATTACACCCTGGAAAATGAGTAAATTAAATGGAAAACCTACGAAAAACAAATGTTTTTCTTTGTTTTTACTGAAGTCTATCAAATAACTAGGAGTTTACCACTGTTGTTGGCATGAGCACTCAATTTTTACACACAGTATAAACGAGTTTGATATGCACTTCAACATTTAAAGTTTGAATTACTCGGCAGTTCAGTCCTCATACCACATCAATGGATGTTACTGACAGTCTAGTATAGTAAATGTTATGTGATTCCAAATTAGAATGAGTTGTTGTCAGCAGGACTCAATAGAAAATGTTATACTCAGTTTTGAACTTTTAAGTTTTTACACTAAAACACAGGTGGGAAATAGAGAAATGAATTATATTTGAGGACACTTATAGATCATGAAGAATCTGCTACTCACACAACTGATAACAACTTATTGTCTGTCAGATATTATTATTATAGATAGTACACAACAATTACATAATAAAATCACAACAAATTTTCTACAACAGTAGAAAAACAATACTAACTAATTAACTACAATGACAGACAAAACCCTAAGATTATGTATAGTAACTATGGGCACTGGGTAGTAGTGGAATCCAGGATGCACATTTCGTCCCATTTGGGACTCGTCAGCTGGGTCTACCTGCCTCCCAGGTAGTGTGTTTCTTACCGGACTCGGGAGCGATCGCTTCAAACTCGAGAGCGTTCTCCACTACACCACCGAGCCACGATAGCCACCTCTTGTACCACGTGTATACAAGCATTAACACTAAAACTCTAAAAGTTGATTTAGAGTAACCAACCCTGATGTCATAGAGTTAAAAAAGTTACAAAGTGAAGGTATTGCAGCAATTCAAATCAGTTAGAAATGAATAAAATGGTTTTCATTTAATAACATTAATATGAATGTAAGATTTTGGCACTGTGACGGAACATAATTCCATACTGGATTGTTTATTTGATGTGGCACACAGTGATACTGCATTATTTACTGCATGATATTTTCAGCAGAATTTATTCGTCATATTCACGTCAAGGTCATACGAGATCATAGAACTTTCGAACTTAAGTGGTTAAACAGTTTTTCACTGTTTTATTTGAATGGTGGTAAAATTCATTAAAAAGATTATGAGCTATGAAAATACTAGCAGAATTGAAACATGTTAATAGCAGACAGTAACTAGCAGTGGAATCCGGGACGCGCGTTTCGTCCTACTTGGGACTTGTCAGCTGGGTGTACCTGCTTCCCAGTGGGTGATGTTGTTCCCAACGATAGTGGAGCTTGGAAACGGTCACTTTAAACTCTAGACTGTTAGCAACTAGACCACCGAGCCAAGTTAGCCACTTCTTGTGCGGCCAGTATAGTTTTAATGGATGACGCCCTGGTATTTGAAGCGATCGGTCCCGAGTTCGAGTCCCAGTGGGAACGGCACCACTCACTAGGAGACAGGTACACCCAGTTGACGAATTCCAAATAGGATGAAAAGCGCGTCTTGGATTCCACTGCTAGCCACTACCCATTATTATTATGTAACTGAAATACAGGCAATATCAAGGTATCCGCTCGTGAACCCATATGCCAATAGAGACTGGTCGATTCGGTCCAATCAATGACGGGATAATACAAGCGACAACATTAGTCGGAACATGCTTAAGAGGGAATTCAAATCCTGTCTAGTGTTGATATATATAAAGAATGTACATCAGAAACTGTATATAGGATGTTTAACATTGATGAGATTATGGTGGCACTTAAACCTACAAACTCAGAAAGGAGCTTCATTGGCTTAAAGAACCAGCAAATACAACTAACCAAAATAACCTAATCCATCAAATGTCATGTAATGACTGTGAGGTCCAGAGCATATGTCAAAGTAATTGACGTCATTTAGGATAATTAGAAGACCTTCACTTTTGCTCCACATACACTGACGCATAATCACATTACAGAATGGGATAAAGTGACTATTTTAAAACCCAATGTAGATGAATGAAAAAATGGAATAATTGTAGAATTTTTATCCATTGAACATGTAACAGCAATGGTTCATCACATAATGATGAAATCTAGAAAATCTGACTACCATCAAAATAAAGGAATGAAGAACTGTCGTACTGTATAAGGCAAGTTTGGAAGCGATATGATCACATTGATATGAAATCTAGAAAATGATAATGTATCATTGTATATAATACCAAATAAACAACCTAATATGGAATTATACTCTATACTGATTGGTCACTGAAGGATAACCAAGTATTGACTGAATTCTATCGATCATTTTACAATGCGACTACTAAGTAGGAAGTTCACCACCGCGGTGAACTTGGGTAGATGTTAGTTGGTTGGAAGCATTCAGTAGGAGATATGCTGTACCACAGTGATTAATTTTCACTTTTACATTGATAACTACAGAAGATGGCAACCTTTATAAATAGTTCAATCAATGATCACTGAAACATTTTCACTAAGAGGTACTGATAAACAGAATAGAAGTGAGGACATTTACGTTAACCTTAAAAATGGATCACTTTACCACAAATCATACATGTCTTGGGAACTACTAAGCAATTACTTCATCCATTCAGTTTCAGCGTGTCCCTATTGAATTTCTTCTGCAAACCGATATATTTCCTAAAGAAAACAACAAATACTGAGAACACCACTACATTATTCAATATAGTAGTCAAAATAAAATGTAGCTGAACTATGAAGTAGGAAGATATACGTTTAGCTCGGTATGACTACCCACAATAAGTTATTCGGTAAATAATACTGTCACATTTTGTTATGCACACCAAATAAACAATCTCATATATATCATTTATCATAATTTCTATCCGTTGTTTAACTCAGCTACGTATAGTTGAACATTGTATTGACCCAGTAATAATTCAAAATGCTGTCATTGTCACCAAGAGATACAATTAAAGATGTTGCCGTTGAAGAGTTCTTCTCTGGCTATAGTCCGAGTGACAAGGTTTTTTCAGTTATATGAACATATCACTTCCTATGAGATTTGAAATACAATTCACATACAAATACCAATAGGCATAAGTCCTTGGTGAAGTAAAGTTTCCTGTAAAATGCTTTTAATCAGGCATGAAACTTCTTTCTTAATGAACCATTGAACTAACTTCAGTGGAACGTATAACTGACTAATGCACAGACTTAAGTCAATTTACATAACTGTGTATAAAGCTGTTAGTTATGGAATAATGAAACGGAATAAACAAACTTTTGGATGAAGAATATGATACAAGTGTGAGGTGCTCAACAGTGACTATGACTAGCTATTCATTTGACAAAGTAAGCTAAGAAGAAACGTAGGTAATCAATCAGAAAGCCCAAATCCCTCAAGTTTCCGATTGTTATATCAGATCTTTGCATAGATAAGTAAGTAATGAGTGACTTGAATCACTTATGGCAACATTTTCCACCTAATTTACATCATCCTTTTTGATTCATTATATCACTTATCCCAAAATCTTCTTGATACTGAGTCATGGTTGTGGGTGAAATGCAAGCATTCATCTTGACAGTATTTGAAGTGGTGATGGATTCATCAGATGATAGAGTTCCAGATTGGTAACCCTCAGGTCACTGGTTTGCATCCTGTCATGATGAATATTTTCACATCACCTTCAATTACCAATTAAATAACTCTGTCAAACTTCAGCTATCTCAGATGATCTCAGTGAACACGTATTACACATAGGTAATAAATCCATTATCAAGCTAATTTTAACTGATCATTTAAAACCTTGATCACTATTCTTTTCATAGAAACTATTTAAACAAAACTGCTCACATTGTAAAGAGGAGACTTCAACTTTGTTAAGCACTGAAATTAGTCTTTGGTAAATACTCCCGCATCATGTAGTCAAATATAAAAAGCTACATCATCATTCTTGATCGTTATTTTTGCTGTTATATGTTAAACAGGTTGAAAAATATTGAAAAATAATAATTTATCATTAAACTGCTTAAAAATATATGTGCGCGTAAACTATTTTTTTTATCTCTAAGATACAGACAAACACATGCAGGTTGAATCATCAATTTACGCTAGCGACATTCAATGTTCAAGTGAACAAGTCGCACCATTTTCTCAACTTTTTGCTCTCTCTCTCTCCCCCTGTCTGTTCGTCTCCCTGCCTGTCTTAAAAAGAATCATCTCACGGTAACAATACATGATGCAGGTCCGAAACGTATGTGAGTAAACAGATGTTTTTACAAGATGTTAAGTAATTCATCATATCATCATGATATCTTGCATAAATCAACAAGTGAGATGATGGTTGTTAATTAATTCACCCTCCATGTAAATATTTGTTTACCTAAACATTTTTATTTGTATATATGTGTGCATGAGGGTATATGTGTGTACATAATTTACCAGTGTACAGTCATCTAGTTTACAATTATGATTTCACAGGTGGTTTTAGACAGTCTAAGTTTTCTGTGATCAATTATACATATTGAAAATAATTGCGTCATATTTAAAAGCTTTTTCATATTCATTCTTTGCTCTTAGTCCTCAGAAATGTCTGTAGCTATGTGAATAAATGCATTTATTAAGTGTTAAGAGAAGTCTTGAAAAGTTTAAAAATACATTCATTCTAGTGAGCTGACAACCATTCAAAGTAAACTACTGAGTTCAGAATTATCGTATGTAATACTGAACGATAAGGATTTGTTAAAACCTGGCTATATCGAACCCTAGTGATATGCAAGTCAAACCTAAGAAAATTTAACAACAAGTGACTGTTTCACTCCTTTTTAATTTATCCCATCATAAGTGTGCTGCCATAAATTTAGTTTACCAAACTGAAGTGTTTCGACTATTAAGATATATCCCTCTGGGATCCAAATAGTAAATTAGAATAGATAGGTTTAGCGTAGACCATAACAAACAATTATAGATAGACCGAGTTTATAACGCTGTTCATAGCTGTGTAGTTGCTCAACTACTGCATTTTTCATACTCAAATAGCAGTAACTAAGGACAAACAAACAGAAGTTCACTAGCGTTAAATGGTCAGACGAATACCGAATACATACTCTAGAAGTACTGAATTCTCCTTTATGTCAAGACTACATACTTAGGAAATGTATTGGTTAAAATGAAAAAACAACATCGAAAAGTGAGAATACCGGTATAAAAAATTAATCTGTGAAATAATCCTATAATGACCCACAAAAACTAAGCAATACACGTAACCAAAAACTGTAATGCATATGTTTCCCAGTGGATACCCAACCAACAACAACAAACACCAATCATCATCAGTGGGAGAATTCAAAAGGAAGTTGTCTCTTCACCTACCTACCTAACCAAGCAACATCGTTCCAAATTCAGGCCACACCGACACACATGACGATGTCAATGACAGTCAAGATCGAAAAGACAACAAGACAGGTCTTCATTCATTCATCTGTACTCAAATCAGTGTGTGTGTGTGTGGAAATCTACTGCACTGCACTGCACTGCACTCCACTCCACTCCACTCCACTCCACTCCACTCCACTCAGCAGAAAGCGTGAACATGATACGGATTTTCAACACCAATCCAGTCAAGTTCAAGTCAGTGCTTCTATGTGATGGTTGAGAGAGTTGGCGTGTCACGAAAAGCACTTCCAACAAACTACACACATTCATCAACAGCTGCCACCTACACTCACTCAATACTGAGGATCAGATGGATGGCGAGAATAGTTAGAATAAGTGACAAGGAACTCTGACTGTCTGGCATGGCAGCGAACCAACCAAAGAAGAAGCTATCACCCAACAAGTATGCAGCAGAATGCAGTGGAGATGGATTGTATTGGGGATACACTGAGAAGACGGATTGTGGACATCACGCGTCATGCCAGGCCGTTGAGTGGAACCGAAATGGGAAACGACGAGTTGTGTGTCCGTGTGTGGGTGAAATGGAGGAGATGGTGTGAGGAAGGTGTGGAAGGTTATGGGGAGTGGTGGAGCCAGTTTAGAAAGATTGTAGCGGAGAGAGTGAAGTGGAGACGTGCAACTGAATCGGTATGTTCTACTGGAAACACAATGGACAAATAAATAAATAATGTTTACCAGTGAGCAGGTAAATGCAGTCATAATATAAGCATTGTTTGTGCAGCAAGTGAAAATGACCATAAGGAACACCTGAATTTCTTATCACTAATGAAGTTTATACTACTGCAAAGAAATGAGTAGTTTGATAACACCCTTCAATTTGTAGATTTTATTAGCCAGAATATAGATCTAAGCACTGGGCTTCTGTTTCACTTGCTTGGGGCTTAACTGTTCAGTGACGTAGTTGGAGAAGTTCACCTGATGGAGCCGAATTGTTCAAACAAACTGAATTTGGCTAGCTGGTTGACTGACTTGCATGAATTCGGTAAATTCTAGTTTGCAACATTGGCTTTTTAAGAAGGCCTAAATTTAGGATTATATATGCATTTAACTGATGCAACTTCGTTACCTGGACAGGTAACGAATATCAGAAGGTAAGATTTTAGCTATTTGCTGTAACAGGAATAATTTCTTTGGAAAACTAATAGGTAATACAAACTGGTAGCAACTGTTAAACTGGCTAGGTGCTGATTGATAACTAGTAACTAAGGGCTCACTCACCTACACCTGACAGACTGTGGTGAAGTGTTCAGTCACTTATTTTAGTAGCCAAATTCGAAAAGTGACAGGGAAGATTAGGCTACCCTGTGGATAACTTCTTCCATTCATGAATGAAATCTTAGCATTTTCGCATCATTGTGTTATTTCTAAGCATTTCATCTTCTAAAGGTGTTAACCACTATGCTGACTTAGAAAGCTGCCACAGGCCAAACGGAATGGTTGATGACAAAATCTCAGCTCAGATACATAAGGTCCTTTCGGCATTTGTCAAACTGCATCATCTCTGGCGCTGATGAGAAGTTCTACCACTTATCAAACAACGAGTATACTGTGCCTCAGCCCGTTCTGTCCTGTTATACGACTTCGGGACGCAGTCGTTAAAGGTAGAAGACATGAAGCAGTTACGGGGTTTTGATTACAGATGTCTTCGTAACATTCCTCGTATTTGATAGAATACACCATGCGAGCAATGTTGAAGTCAGGCGAAGGATACTGGAAAAGGTAGGTTAGTCTATTGATGAGGTTGTGAAACAGTCGATCGAAATGGCTTGAATATGTACTGCACATTCCTAGATACAACCTACCTCGACGTCCCATGCTATAAGAAGTTGGATTATATTGGAAGAGGGTTCAGAGTAACGAGACCAAGATGTGACATCGATGAAGTCCCTGACTGTTGGTCTGAGTCATATGGGGAGATGTAGACTGCTTGGTTGGGGTCCCCGAGATGAAATAAGTCAGTGGTTGAGAACTCTTAGTTACATGGCTGAAAGTCGGTGACAGTGGCTCAGATGTATTCACTACTTGACATCTTTTGGAGCCTGAGTATTCTATTATTCTATCCACTTGTTCTTTGCGTAATCCCGTGAAGTTTGGTAACTTGAGACTATGCATCTATGTTCGAGATTCCGCGTTGATTTTATGAGTCAGTCAGTAACTTTTAAGAATAGACCCAGTCGCAAAAAGTATTCGTTAAAACTGAATAAGCCTGAAACATCAAAATATCATTCGTATGATACTAAGTCACAACAAATAAATCTTAAACTGGAGTGATGTTGACGGTTAAAAGGAAGCCTTAGTTATGACGAGGTTTACACTAGCCTTATCTGGTTAACCGACCTTGGCACTATACCAACTGAGCTACGAGATTCAAACGCTAATCACTTCTTAACTTAGCTCCAGTCATCGAAGGCTTCATCCCAATAGTCATGAGTCCATTAATGGTCATCAGACTACTCATAAAGCCAAAACTTCCCATCCAAATCAAATCGAGTTATGCTTAGTGTGTACCATGATATGAATCTATTTCACAATAATATAAATACTGCTTGTCAGCATATGATATGATTACAAAACATTCCACTTCTCTGCCTACTATGCCTTGTCTCATAGTTTCAGGTCAAGTCAAAATGTTTTTCACAAAGAGGCTGCAGAATACACTTAACATAAGACAATTGCTCATCACTTGGCAACACTGGTTTCAAAGGAGAGTTTTCGACTGTAACAATTAATATGAAGGTCAATCAAAGTTTAGATTGCTTGACATTTGCTTCATTCATTGAGTATTGATCATCCTAGTTCAGGTTTGCTTAGTTTAAATGTTGTTATTACGCTATTCTATGGACTGAATGAAATCAACCTCTGTTCTATGAGATTAGAAACATTCAGACCATAGTTGTTACAAATTTCTTGGAAATAGGTGAGCGCCAAGTCTGTGAATATGCACTACTAAGAAGTCCTAAACTATGAAAATAGCTCTTCGGGGTTTTTAGGCCTTCAACACTTCTCTAGCTGATATCTATCAGTAATAAAAACTCATGTGAAACCAATCGATACCCCCCCTAATTTCCAAACCCAAGTCCCATACTAGGACGAAACAGCTGTCCAGTGCTTCCAGGCTTCCTTTATTCCCCCAAGTGATGTCAGTCTACGATAAATAACAACTTGTAATAATTAAAAGGAGGTTACATTCTGCTACGATCTCATGTTTTAGCCCAAACATCTTGTGAGTGTGATATGATTGTTGGACAATAGTCAAGGCATCTTTTAAATGTTGACTACAATCCAAGAATCCCAATGAAGTTTGTGATACGTATGATAAGCTGTGTCACTACATTGTTATGCACATTCGCGTTATCGAATATTTAGAGCAAGTAAGAGGGTAGAATTGTATGTTATTATTACTTACTACATTTCTCTTGAGTTCCTAGTGGAACATACCGATTCAGTTGCACGTCTCCACTTCACTCTCTCCGCTACAATCTTTCTAAACTGGCTCCACCACTCCCCATAACCTTCCACACCTTCCTCACACCATCTCCTCCATTTCACCCACACACGGACACACAACTCGTCGTTTCCCATTTCGGTTCCACTCAACGGCCTGGCATGACGCGTGATGTCCACAATCCGTCTTCTCAGTGTATCCCCAATACAATCCATCTCCACTGCATTCTGCTGCATACTTGTTGGGTGATAGCTTCTTCTTTGGTTGGTTCGCTGCCATGCCAGACAGTCAGAGTTCCTTGTCACTTATTCTAACTATTCTCGCCATCCATCTGATCCTCAGTATTGAGTGAGTGTAGGTGGCAGCTGTTGATGAATGTGTGTAGTTTGTTGGAAGTGCTTTTCGTGACACGCCAACTCTCTCAACCATCACATAGAAGCACTGACTTGAACTTGACTGGATTGGTGTTGAAAATCCGGATCATGTTCACGCTTTCTGCTGAGTGCAGTGAAGTCAAGTGAAGTGAAGTGTAGTACAGTACAGTACAGTGCAGTAGATCTCCACACACACTGATTTGATTACAGATGAATGAATGAAGACCTGTCTTGTTGTCTTTTCGATCTTGACTGTCATTGACATCGTCATGTGTGTCGGTGTGGCCTGAATTTGGAACGATGTTGCTTGGTTAGGTAGGTAGGTGAAGAGACAACTTCCTTTTGATTTCTCCCACTGATGATGATTGGTGTTTGTTGTTGTTGGTGGTGCGGTCTGTTTATCATCTCTGTCTACTCTTTATTCACTGGGAGTCCCGTCTTCGCTGCCTTTCTTCTACTTTCCATTTGTTGGTTTTCGCCTGTGCATCTTCCAGTTTTTGCAATATTAGACACAAAAGCATTGGCGAAATCCACATGTTATTCTGGGGTCTTTTCATCGGTCAAACAACGTATTTTCCTCTTTTCACAGCTCTTGCCTATTTGCTGCATGATCCTGTCCATCACAATCAGGAACATCATCAGTGATGATAGTAAGCAATCTTGTCCCACTCCTTCCTGTCTTCACTGCAATGATTTCACTGACCTTTCCATAGGTAATCTCTAGGCATGTAGCATTCCCATATTGCATATAACTGCTGTTGAATGAGGTTGATAAAGGTCTGTGGCACTAAAACAATAGTGTTTGAGCAGCTGCCTGCCAAATTACTTCTCGGTCGACTCTATCGAATCCCTTCCCACAGTCGATGAAGTTGAGACAAAGATCCAGTTGACTACCATTCTATAATCCATTCTATGACATTGTGTAGCGTAGCGCTGCAATTTGATCCACACATGATTTGTTCTCCCTAATCGAACCAGCCAGCCTGTTACGGGAGTAATGCAGTTTAATGCAGAGCATTTTCTACTGTCTCCAAGATGATGCGGCTTAATATTTTCCTTGGGGTGTGCAGGAGCGGAGCATGATTCCTCGCCAATTCTTGCAAACACTTAAGTCACCCATGTTTGGGAGTTTGACAAGGTAGCCGCTCGTCCGAACGATCAGAAGGTACCTTTCCTTCCTTCATTCCTTGCAATCTTCTACAATAGCGGTGTCAGCATGTTCGTTGTTGTTTCCGAGTCTGCTTTCAGTGCTTCCGGCGGAATGCCGTCTGGTCCTGCTGCTTTCACAGATTTCAACAAATATGTGACGTTCAGAACTTCACTTCTGCTTTTGTCGGAGTGCTTGTGTTCACTGGTAATTCTGTGACTAGGCTGCTGTTAGTATTTCTGGACGAGATGCGTGTGGTGGTGGTCGATTGAAGAGTTTTCTCAAGTGGTCAGCCCACCGTTTTCTTTGTTTCTCCTCTTTGGTAACTAGGTTTCCTTCACTATCTCTCATTGGGTTCATCTGTGTTGATCTCATCCCTCGCAGATAGTAACCTTGTTATTTGATATAATGTTGTCAGTTCTCTCTCTGTCTCTCCTACCTGCAGCCCATTCCGCTTCACTTGCCAGTGTCGTTGAAGTGTGTTTTATTTTCCGCACATTACTCTTCACTTCCTTGTCTGGCGTAGTATTTAGTAGGTTGTAATTACTTCCTCTTTTCGTTATTCATCCTCACACTGCACTGCACTGGTTCATCTTCTGCTTCACCATCTTCCTCTCTCTTCTCTATCAGCTTCCATGTGTCTGTCGAAATCCATTCTTTGTTCTGTTCCTTCTTCCTTTCTAGCACGGTCATGCAGGTTTCCTACAACGTCTCTTTCAAAGAGTTCCAGTGCTCTTCCATGCAGGTTTCCCCAAATATTATTGCTTAATATCTCTCGTTATGTTCTGATGATTGGCTGATGTGAAGATGCCCTTTGTAGTTTCGGCCTTCAGTGAGGTTCCTACTCTAGGTGTTCAACTTCAACTGTGGTTGTCTATGACCAGCTTCTTTGAAGTCTTTCAACTTGATTTTGACAGTAGGTTTCTTGTAGTAGATGGTGAGTGGTGTGAACCTATATCAGCTCTTTTTCTTTATTTGATCTTGTGTCGAGTAGGCTGCGTCTCCCCTTTCTTGAGATTGTATACATATTCGTCATCTTCTTGTTAGAAATCATCAGTAAGGTATATTTGAAACCTAAGGGAAATTTATGTTTCATTCAAAAAGCTACTCATTTCAGATCAGTAAACATCTCTCACTACATAACTAACCGGTAAGTTTCCAAGTTATGCTTCAAGATGTGGATCTAATCTTGGTTATATCGGGAGAAAGCACTTTGCCAATCGTCACTAATTATGCAAATTCATATAATATATCTCATTGTGAAACGTCTATTTTAACTCACTTCATTTCAGTTATTTAAACATGATTCATACTGTCATTTCTTGATTTTCGTCTTAAACTTGTATATACAAGTTTTTCTCACATCAAGTATATGAAGAGAAAATTTTGAAAAAAACACAATACTGAGCAAAACCATGGAGTTTACCTTGAGAAAGTTTCACTCTAAGCATTTTGTCTATAATCAGTATTAACAATCTTGGTGACTGAATGTAAATGAGAATGGAGACGGAGTTATTCGTGCTTAATACATACATGTACATACATCAGTAACTTGATGTATATGTTTGTTTGCATGCGTTTGTGTGTGTGTGTGAGTTACTTTGTCTGCAATTGCATAGTGTATATGTTCAGGGCACATTCCGACTGAGCTGAAATCTGTACTGCCTTGTATCAGTCAAAATGTTTCATGCTTGGACACAGTTTTGTATACATCATAAAATAATTTTATGTATATGTATTTAGGTGATGAGGTATCCTATTCATTTCAGATAGAAGCAACACTTGAGTTAATTCTGATAAGCTGTTAGAAATGCCTTAGAAAATTATTGAAAAGAAAAGTAATGAAAAACGATGTATCACATAACTTTGGCTAACAGTGTGTGATGAACGTTTTAAAAACCTAATGAAAGGTGTGGAGTGATAGACTTTTATGCTATTAAAACGTTTGGTGACACTAAGTATATGCTTAAGGTTGATGCTTAGCACGGTCTGACATGAGTTGCAGAATCACTGTAAACTTGGGAGCAGTGGATAGCTGTTTCGTCTTGGTGCAAGACTCCTGAACGGAACCTACTCATGACCCCGTCCAGAGATCAAAATCAGGACTTGGAATTCCCATGGCGAACGCGTTAACCTTTCAGCCACTGGGTTAAGGTTCAGTAGTACATAGTTTTGTACATCTGTTAATTCATGGTATTGCACTACTATTCATGCAGTGACTAAATGATTAGCACATTCACGATAAAACATGAAGTTCCTGAATTTGATCGATGCTGAGTCCTTGGTTGAATACTGATGAGGAGGTACACACTAGGACGAAACAGCTATCTCGTGCTCCCAGGTTTTCACTGGTTTTCCAAATGATGTCTATACGTGACGAATACCATCTTAAGAATAAAATCCCTATAAACCTCAGACTACCTTTAGTATGTGTTGTTTTAACCATCTGGTACAGTGTAACTGACTCATTGAACTGTTCTCATCAATATGTACTTTCAACTAATCAATGTCAGAATGATCTTAACACTGAATTGGTGTTCATTTCATTTAGGCCTAATTCCATTATTGGTACACCAAAAATGTCCCAAGTAGGATACCTAATTTTCAGTTCCATTTATAGATTTTAAGTAATTGACGGTGTATAGACTTAATTCATGTATTTTCAAAATTCACATTTCTTCGTCAGAGTAATAACTCTTTAGATTAATTAGATGTAGTTTTCAAACTTGGAGATCAAAATATTCGGACGACAGTATATAATCCGGATGAGGTGGTAGGTATAATACAACAATTCTCCATCTAACCTTCACTAGCCTGGTAGATAATTTACATTTACCAAAGATGTTGGGTTTAGAAAATATCATCTATTACAGGATGAAAGTCTGTTCGTCATTATCGAACCTTCATTCTGAGCTTGTTATTTGGTATGTTTTGATCGGACAACGTAACAATTCATCAACAAAGTGATTTTTTTGAGGCAGTTGTGGAGATTTGGAAATATTTCAAGTTGTTATTCATCACTTGGAGCAACAAAGGGAACCTGTAAGCACTGGACAGCTGTTTCGTCCTAGTATGGGATTCCTCAGCAGTGCGCACCCACGACCCCACCCGCCAGGAATCGAACCCGTGACCAGCGCGTTATCATTGAGCCACTATATCGCGAACTAACAGAAATTGGAAATGTGGACCATAGGATTCCTACCAGTGGCTCAATGGTAACGCGCTGGCCGCGGTACCTGAAGGTCTTGGGTTCGATTCATGGAGGGCAGGGTCGTGGATGCGCACTACTGAGGAATCCCATACTAGGATGAAACAGCTGTCCAGTGCTCCCATGTTTCTTTTGTTTCTCCAACTGATGTCAGTCTACAATGAATAACAACTTGAAAATGATATTTGATGTATGAAAAATCCGCAAATCGGCTATCAGCTTATTTCGGTCGAACAGTTTGAGTTAGTTGAATATTTGAATCTTACCATGTTAGAATACATATATAAATCTGAAGACATTTGACAGCACTGGTAAATTGTATCATCCTAGTTGAGAACTTTTCTAAATTGCCACCAAAAAACCATCACTTCTCATACACAACACGCTGCCTTTCAAGTTTATAATAAATTTCTATTTGTTTGTCATAGAACCGATATCATCCAATGTAACTGATAAGTGTTCACTTCCACATGCCACTTGGGTTAACCTTATATGTTACTATTTCTCATTAGAATTTCATGAAATCCATCCAATGAGTACTGAATTACAAAGTTTTATTTCCATTAGTATTCATTCATTTTTTATTTTGTTGCTGGCAAGTCGACTGGTTTGAAGGGATTTGCGTAAAAGACTGATGTTAGTTATGGAGCTATTGGAAACATTATGACATAGCATAAGGGTAAGTTAGTGACCGCATAAAAGATCCAGTCAATGACCTTCATATCGTTTGGTGAAAACGATGAAATTCAGTCAATCCACTGATACTTCGTTATACTTGTTTTCTTGTTTCAGTAAATTATAACTCAATACCACTTATAGATACCTAACCTTATCATAGCTTCTGTTGACTCAAAGGATGATTTTTGAAGGCCTGAACAGCTGTGATAATAAGGAGGATGTCATTTGTAGAAGGGAAAGTTGGGCAGTGTGGCAGATCTTAACTTCATTTAAGTCTGTTTATTAGCTGCGTCATACAGTGAAACAGTATTATTTACTGGATAACGTTTCAGATATACCTTGGTGTGTATATTTATATCAGTTGATTCCACAACGTTCTGACATGGTGTATATAATCCTAGTTCTTGCTCTCTTTTTGTGATAAAGGTGGCAGAATTTCCCATTTCAATAAGTCTGAGATTAAAGTGCCATTTAGACCTACAAACCTACTTAAAAACAAGCTTTTTAGGTTAAAAGATCCCATAGATCCTATTAGGTACCAAATCCCTTGCAATGACTGTGAGGTCAAAGTAGTTGACTAGGATCAAGTAAACTACTGGAGAACAAAAGGTTAGTTAAATCAAGATTAGCAGATCAAATAATAGGATGAGGAATCTAACGTAAAGTTCAACTGTGGCCATGCATGCGATTACACATGATTTCATGACAGGGTGGAACACATCGACAATATTAAAAACTAACTCAGTTAGATGAGGGGGGAGACAGATAACATAATCTTAGCTTATCGAATCAATATCAAATACATGCAATAGGAAAGATTCTGTGCCTGTTCTATGGAGAAATATGAAAGACTTTACTACTCTTGTTACAAAGAAGAACAGATAATTCGAAATATATATAGACCATATCGGAAAGACGTGGAGTTACTTGATATGTTAATGGACAATGAATTATGTCTGAAACGCTATCCGGTAACAAATACTGTCTAACTAAGTGATACATTTAATAAACAGACTAAAATGAAATCATTTGTATAACCAATAAAAGTAGATTATCAGTAGTAAGTTAGTTTATGCTATTTATAAACTTTTCAACAACATCCACTCTCACTAGCATACTCGGCAAATCTCTGGAACTTTATTTCTTTCAACTATTTTAGTGGGCGTTGCTGATAAGAAGGGATATAAGCAGTATATGTCGACAGAGTGGCAGAAGTTATATGGAATTATCAGCAATGGGTAGGGATTCCGCTAAGAGAAACGCAAGAAACAACGCAGACGTTATGAAGAGCAAATTAAGAAAGCAGCAGAGGAGGAAACGAAGCATATTTTGTAAATGATGCTTTAAATGCAAGGTGTGCCGTATTTACCGACTACTGTCCCACTTGTTGACAACAAACAATCCTTCCTTCATACGTGTCTTCTTGTTTAGTCGCTATTACATGAATAAGTTGGAACCTGAGGGTCAAAACGATTTTTTGTGAATAGACTTTGTAACCGTTGCATAACCAAAATTCATACTAGGTGTAATTTAAGCACAATTAAACTACGAATAAATTATTTTATATTATTCTTGTTGTACACTGATTTAAATGTCAATGAGGTTTATAATCATACAATTTACCAACATGTATTACACAATCTGTAGGATTTTAATTTAATGTGAACAGGTAGATAAATCTGACCGTTTACCAGGTACATTGACGTTTGAGCCAAAAGTGGATAGTGTGAATGTATAGTTGCCAAGTTGTAAGTGTTTATTCAAACTAATTGTATAAACACCTCAAAATATTTCAGAAAAATCAATTTTTTTGTTTCTACAAATGTATTACATCACATGAAGTTACCGAAGGCACTCTGCTCTATCAGCTTCCATGTGTCTGTCGAAATCCATTCTTTGTTCTGTTCCTTCTTCCTTTCTAGCACGGTCATGCAGGTTTCCTACAACGTCTCTTTCAAAGAGTTCCAGTGCTCTTCCATGCAGGTTTCCCCAAATATTATTGCTTAATATCTCTCGTTATGTTCTGATGATTGGCTGATGTGAAGATGCCCTTTGTAGTTTCGGCCTTCAGTGAGGTTCCTACTCTAGGTGTTCAACTTCAACTGTGGTTGTCTATGACCAGCTTCTTTGAAGTCTTTCAACTTGATTTTGACAGTAGGTTTCTTGTAGTAGATGGTGAGTGGTGTGAACCTATATCAGCTCTTCTTTTTTATTTGATCATGTGTCCAGTAGGCTGCGTCTCCACATTTTTCACATTAAGAATAAGTCAATCTGACTTTTAGTGTAGTGTGTCCATTTGGTGAAATCCATATTGCTTCGTGAATATCCTTGTGCCTGTATACACTACCTCCAATCACCAAACAGTTGAATGCGCAGAAATCTGCAAACAGTTCTCCATTGTCATTCATTTCACCGAGTACCTCTCGACCCATGATTAGTTCTTTTCCTGTGTTGTCCGCTCCCAGTTTGGCATTCATGTCACCCATTAGAATTTTGATGTCGCCAACTGCGATGGGGTCTTGTCCACTACTGATTGTAGTTGTCTGTAGAATTCCTCCCTCCTCTCTTAATCCTCATTATTTATAGGTACGTAACTTTGTATGATTGTGACTTTCCTTCCTCCTGAGTTGAATCTTACTGTCATGATCCTGAAGGAGAAGATTGGTTCCCACTGCATGAGAGCCTTCGATGTTGTTGGGGACATCTTGATAGCCACTCCAAAACTCAGTGTGTTTGTGGTTGTCGCCTGGGTGACCGGAGTAGATTATTGACTCTCCAGTTCAGAGTTTGGAGAGTCCACTTCCATTCCATCTGCTGATTATTCGCAGATTCCTAGCAGTTCTGTGCCATACCTTCTCATCTCTTTTGTAATCTGGGCAGCCTTGCTGGTTTCATATATGGTGCCGACATTCCATGTCCCCATCCTTGCCTTTACTTTCATCGAGTGAAGAGAATACGCATTGGTCAATTAGCTTTCCGAAGGCTTTCAGCAACCGGTGTCATTTCGTCTCTCCGATTCCAGCGAGGAGTAAGTTTCTTTTTATGTTTTGTGTTTTCTTAGTGCTTTGAAGTCTCGTTAGCGTTTGGATTGGTTTTCCGGTTTAGGGTTACTAGCTCTATGTCCAACCTTCCCTCTTTATCCGGGCTTAGTACCGGCCAGTAAACTAGTGAAACAGTTAACCAAGAGAGGTTGTTTGCCAGATGTTAACTAGTAGTTATTCATCGGTGTTCGATTTACTTAAACAACCCCATCCTACGTGAGTCAGTTGTGATTAGTAGATATTTCCAAATCTTGACTCTGACTTCACTCTGAGTGACGTCGGTTTGAATTAACAATGAAACAACAGTTGCTTCACACATTGGGGCCTTCTGTAGACTAACTCGGAACATATTTATAGCTCACTTTACAGTCTAGGTGAGTCAAAACCTAAAAATCAAGATTTCTTAGTGAGCACGTTATAATTTTACAATCGTTTAAAACCCCAACCTTAATAAATCACCGTCTAATTACATAATTAGGTTACAAGATTGCAAATGTAGACCATGTGGATCTAGAAGATAACCTGTTAAGTAAAAGGCAAGTATATCTACACGGCTAACAATATGCTTTACTGAATTCCAGCTGGCTAGATTCTCAAATGTTGTTCAGTTGATCATATTGAATTGATTTATTGTCTAGAATTCATTATCGACATACACATTTGTTCGCTTTTTCTTCACCTGAGATTGTTATCAGTGCATCACATATAATCTTAAACGCATGTCAACAGCTTCTGAATAAAGGTTTTCGCTACAGAAATGCAAATTATCTGTGGCATAGTCAGGTATTCCTTTTTGCGTAGATACTGAAAGAGGTTTTGTGAAGATATTTCAGTGATTTCATTCTGAATAACTTTGGTAGATAAATAGACACAATAACATAAAGAAGACAAATACACACACAGTCAGTTCAATTTGCATAAAGTCAACAACAGAATAAGACTAGTCATTGTGACTATACAGAATTTATATATGTGTATACTGACAAACTTCTCTATGCTACCTAAAAGTTATTACTTTCAAGTTTAACTTGATAGTCGTATCCAAAACACTGAGGTCAATGAACACAATCTGTTTTGACATTGTTCAGTGAAGTGTTTCACCATAAAGGTGTTAATGAACTTTATAACTTTTAAATAAGATAATTAACCATTTACAGTGACTATGATAAGTGACGGTCATAGTTGCGGTGACGTTTATCAAAAACATGGCATTGTTTGTTCTGTTTTATTTCAACTTATTATTTGCTTACTTGTTTTACTTTTGTCAGTTTGACTATCTGCGATGACCGTGGTTTGACAGACTTTTATTGATACTGGGTAATCATTGAAAGTGACTATCCGGCGACCGGAGGATTTCCGGCCTGGTGCTCTATTAATGGAGCTACAAAGCTAGACTGCTGAACAGATTTTTACTTCACTTCAATCACTAAGGGTTATGCCTAACTGCCATATGAATTTGTGACGCGTTACTATGGCTTGATCGTACTCTCACTGGCTGGCCTTTCGGGATTTCTCATCCTAATCGAAATCTACTTGGATTAGAGAGGGGGAAGACCATATTGATTATTAGCTTAACTATCTGAGATAAACATGTTTTGGTAGATTTGTATTGATAGTGAAATGAAATAAAAATTTGGTTTACAGTTGGATCTTGTAAGTTAGTTAATAGATCACCCGGCAGAAAACCAGATGGTGGTTACTACTTTAAATCCTGCCGCGGCAGAAACTCTCATTCCACCTTCAGTCATCACCCAGTTTTGACCACTGTAGTGACATATTTTCATGGGGAAAATAGTGAAAATGTAGTGAAAAGTCCTGTTTGTACCATAATATTATAATATTCCTGTAAATCTTTCCTCATGTGTGACATTCTGAGTAATAACATCAATGATGAGGAAGAATATCTAACACATAGCAGTGAATGGTAGTTGCACTATGTTACTAAGTAGTAGAAGCTGGAAAACAGATCACACCGCCGACCGAGACTCCAGATATCTCTCCTACAGTAACATGGAACATGGCTTTACACGTGAACTGGTCTCTAGACATCCTAGTGACTACACCTGCAGCTGGCATTGAACACTCGAAGCTGTGAAGCTGGCATCATTTGCTCATGTGTGAGGAACGAGTTTTCAGAGGGAATCCGTGATTGACTCCTGAATCTGGTCAACTGTTCGCAAACGACGCAGACAGTAAGGGCTGAAATGTCTCATTGTCGCCGTCTAACCACAGTGGGAGGGGGCTGATACTACTTGAGTGACGAGTAGGAGGTACGGCTGGCCTTAGCAAGGTAACCCAGGCCTGGAACTCCATGCCGTCCCATCTAAGGAGGTACGGGTAAATACTCTGGACTTTAGGTGCCTTGTACGTTAGTAAGAGTGCGTAGTCTGTTCTGTACCCCGTTTTCATGCATATTTGCCCAATTTGAAACCATCCTCATGGTCGGTGACGTTAAGTCAACCTGAAAAACCGATAAAGCCTAGAAAATAGAAAGTTAAAGGTAGAAGGAATGAATCAGTTGGTTCTAACTCAAAAACTAAATACTAACTTGCTGTCTAAAAGGACTGCATTTATTAAATTAATTGGTCAAGTACACATTGTGAATGTTTACTGCCCACGGGTATTTAACAACTGTCTACTACCTCTCGGTCTTTAAATGCTCTCTGGTTGAAGTCGATTCATGGTGACAACGATACTGAATCCTCGAACAATCCATAGTCGTTTTGATTATATTTAAAATAAAACAGTAGTTTGGTTTTGTTTTTAGCCTTTCTAAATCTCCAGTGACATTTCAAGTCCTCTGAAGACTGCATCAAACATTCGTGCTCAACCTTAAAAAATTAGCCATTGATTACAATCTACTTTATACTTATCAGTGAATTGAAATGATCAATGAAGGATTAATTTTGTTTTACTTCATAGTTTGTGCGTGAATATTAAACAAAGCACTATTTTCTAAACTTTGAGGGGTAGTTTTTGGCGATCTCAGAATCGACTACATACTTTTCTGAAATGTTAAATTAACAGTTATAGCACATCTTGCAAACCATGTTCACCTTGATTATTATTATTATTGTTGTACACAACCCTTTTTGATTCCTCCACTATTTTCACCACAAATTGACGTTATTTATTGAACTATTGAGTATTTAGGAACACTATAACATTCTTGTAGAGATTAAAAAGATTTCTTAGTTGAACAAAAGGAATCTTATAAATTTAAAGGAAGACTTCAAGGTGCTATTCATCATGGACTGATATCATCTAGATGGCTCTTGAGGACCTGGGAGCTGTATGGGACTGTTCAACAGTTCGCACACACAACCAAACCGGGCATGGAACCCAGGACCTTCGGACTTCGCGGTGAGTACGCTATGGCTGAACCATTATGGGACAGACGATGCGAAATGTGTGGACAAATAATCATTGATTGCATTAGATGAACGTTGCGGTATTTCATGCGTTTACAGAAGTGAGAAGCTATGGGCGAGTGAGCCCCAACTCAGAGCTTAAATGATTGAAGGGCTAGGTTCAATGTTCCTAGGTTCGAACGCTGCCGAGGTCGTGTATGCGAACTTCTGACAAGTCCTTCCTATACTTGGACAAAACGGCCCTTAAGTGCTCCCAGGTCTTCAAGGGTTCTCCAACTACTATCGATTGCAATGAATATCACCTCGAAACCAACAAATCGCCACAAACCTCCAAAGTGAACCGACAGAAGACTTTTTAAATTCATATATGAGTTCATCAGTATCTTGCCCAGCCTCTTTTAAACAGCTGATGTGATTTCCCTTTGGAAATTGGTGAACCAAGTTAAATGCAAACTGTAGAGTGAATTTTTTTTATTTTGTCAACTGAAACCTTAGCTCAGAGACCAACTCACTGTGAATATCCACATTCTACGCGTTATTATTCTTCACAATTTCTGAATGCGTTTTTTTATCTGAATAATTTTTAACTTATATAATTTTCAAACTTTAAGATATCCTAAACATATTCAAATGGTATTAGTTCAAATGCTTTAGCAGATGTAATACTGTCTCCTTGAACGAGGTAATCATTGTCCATTTTAGTGTTAAGGGGAACCATTACGTCAGGTCTCCTGTTATACCCGTCCTATAGTTAGAAAAAATCTGTTGAGAATGAGATATTTCTAATTATATATTAAATTTTGTGATATTAGAACATTTAAAAGTATCAGATCTACATTAATTTTGTATACAGCTCACAAGAAAAAACTATTTTACTCAAAATTCATTCACATAAGAGGTAATAAACCATAAATGGTTTCATTCTGTTATCCTATAGATGTTTGTTCCTATTGGCATTTCAAAAGGATAGAAAATTAGAACGCAAAGTCTAGAGATAATTGAGTAATTGAATTCGATGAGTTTAACAGACAGGATTTTTGAATAAAATTTGTAGTTAATGGTTAAACCATTTCTGTTTCATCCTGAAGGAAATGAATACAAATTATCATTTTGTCTATCGGAGATAGCCGTAGTTTGACAGACTAGTATTTACACTAGATGATGATTAAAGGTGAAATGAAGATCTGAACTACAGCCGGAAACCTGGGGCTGTATAAATATCAACTAATCATGTAAATTAACTTGACTTCTGTGGACCTACTGTTTGATATCTCTAAATCTATGACAAGTTGGTCAGGATGTAGCCTTAAGTTTGATCAAAGTTACAGTATTCATCAGTATGAGTTGACTAAATATGTATGATACAACGAGTTTAGAAGTTAAAAAAAGACAGGAGAAATGTACAATGATTGATCAGTGGAGAGCAACCAGTTTCATGTTGCATAATCTTGATTGTTAACCGAATTCTTCTGATCATTTTGCAATGTGTCCAACAACCTAAGAGGATCATTCATGGCGGTGGAGTTTGAGGATTGGAAAATTGAATGTGAAACAATTACAAATGACCATATGAAAACCAGTCAGGTCCTAATATTGAAATTTAAATACTGTCATTATGTAAGCTTTATGTTAGCTGTAAGAAATTATAATTTCAGCCGTTATTTCCATAGATCTTTCAACCCATGATAATGTTTGTACTGGAAAGACTGATAAAATCATTGTAGAACATTGAACACTAGTGCATCGGCTTAATTTGATAAACCTCACGAGTAGTATACAAAGAACATGTGACGTAAAAAAGTGGTATCAAAGTAGTGAATACATCTGCACCATTATGACCAATTTTCAGCCATATCAGCAAGAGTCCTCAACCACTGATTCCTTTGTCTTGACGATCCCAACCAAGCGGTGTAAACTTCCCCACACGACTTAGAACAGCAGTACAAGACTTCATCAAATGATTCTAGGTTTTAGTCTACCCACTCTGAACCCTGTTCCAACGCAATCCAGCTTTTCCTGGCATGGTAAATGGAAAGACGTGGTGCATTGAAACACGCAGTACATATCCAAGCCATACAGTAGACTAAGGTTCACAATATCATCACTCGACTTGTCGGCGAGTCTTGCCTAGTATCCTTTATTTGACTTCCATTCTACTCATAGGGTAATTCCATCAAACAGTTACAAAGCAACGAAGACACTTGTCCTCAAAACCTTTTGACAGCTTAATGTCTTCTACTTTAATCGCCAAGTCCCATAGAACGAACTGAGGTTCAGTATACCCGTCCTTTGATAAGTAGTCGAATTTCTCGTCAGTACCACATGTGGTACATGTTGGCAAATGCTAAACGGGTCTTATGCATCTGATGTGAGGTTTTCTCGGTAATCATCCCGTTTGTTCTGATGCAGCTCCCCAACTAAGTGAAACGGTCGCCACACTCTACCACTTCACTCCCTATCATTTAAGTGAGAGGGGTTGCAGACCAGTCCTTGACCATCATCTTGCATTTGACAGGTCCGAAACGCATGTATGAGATACTTGTAGTCGGTTGGAAGAAAGTGCTTAATCCAGGTTCTACGTTCACTGATACACGTTTGCAACCTAAATTAAACTTATGCTACTTTAAGGGGCTCGAATGTGAATCTTTTACTTTCGAAGTCAGAAGTTAATGCATGAAACTCTTCAAGTCACAGCTGAGTATATCTGCGATTGGATTACCACTTTGAATATGCGCTCCTCATAACAGCTTTTTCTGCTTAGAACTGACTATGAAATATGAGTTAGGTAAGTTAGGTTAGTTTGAAAACATCGATTTGAAATACACAATCATTTCATTCCAGACCAGATTACTCTCATAGTAAGTTAGAATGAAATTAGGAGAATTTAGTGTTTCTTTCTCACTATATAAGCATTTTCCATTGACAAAATATGAATAACGTCAGTTTTATTCCGCCCACTGTGAACTGTTTACTTTTTTCTTTCATTTTCTTTGACGAAATTTCATTGCGTGTAACCATTTATTAAAATGTATACAATTCCCCTCTATCCAGTTAGTGACTTTAACCTTTTACCTACATTCAACGAGTAATTGGTAGTCAAAAAAAATGTTTGACCTGAAACTCAGATTCATATTTATACTTATGAGGTCATGAATCTCCCAATTTTTTTTCGAGAAATCACCTTTTCTCCTGAAAAACAGTGGAGTTATTTTTCACTAATTATAAATTGTACTGGATTCTTGTGTGAAGAGGTTGAATAAAAAAATGTATAAGTAAGAAGCTTAAAGACTGTAGCGATGAAGTAGAAATTACTGTATGCTACTGAAACATCTCTCTCTTTATTTCTTTCGCGAAGGAATAACTTTCCAGAATGTACTATAGACGATAAATATGAAATGTGTTATCTTACATTGTATCATTCACAAGGAACAAGATCCGAATTTTCAACAGCAAACTGAAGTCACTGCTGCTATACGGTTCAGAAACTTGGTGCGTCACGAAATGCATTTCCAACAAACAGCTGCCAGCTACGCTCGAAACTGAAGATTATATGACCGGAAAGAATAAGCAACAAGGAACTCTGGCTGGCTGGCAACAAACCAACCAAGAACCTATCACCTAACAAATATGCAGAAGAAAGTGGAGATGGAGATGGATTGGGCATACACTGAGAAGACCATTCGGGGACATCACGTGCCAGGCCGTCGAGTGGAATCTAAATAGGAAACGACGAGTTGGGTGTTCGAGGCGAGGATGACATATAGGAGATTGTGTAAGGAAGAAATGAAAGCTTGTGGGCAGTCGTCGTGCCAAGTTGAAAAGACTGCAGAGAATAGAGTGCAATCGAGGCGTGCTAATGAAGCCTTATACTCCACTAGGAACCCAAGGGAAAAATAACAATAATAGTACGTTGTATCATTCATCTTATTGTTCACTAGTTAAATCATATTTAGACCTGCTTAGCTACTAGGTCTGGAAAATAAGTCTACAAATCCATTTTTATTTCTGGATTCATCAATTTTCTGTTCACAAGTAATGTTAGCTAAGTGTTCAATCAAGAATTTACAATATACCTCCGTATAAAGTAATTTTCTTATCAGCGATCTTTGGAATAATTTATCAGATACAGTTGTGGTAGATTAGTGAAGTATCATGGTAATTCGTAGCAATATAGTTTAAGAAGCTGTTAAAGACTGAACAGTAAAATATATACATTGATTGGCCTAGTACTGAGCGTTGGCCTAATTCCACCGGTCATTTTGCCATACTAGAGGACCCGGTATTGCGATGCACTTTGATGAATGATCTTAATATAAACGCAAATCTATTAGGAATAAGATGATAAAGTTGACAATTGTAAGGTGAAGATTCTGATGAAGTTTTGAAGTCAACTGACAGAAAATCTTTCCCACTTCATCTATGTTTTTCGATTGATATTGCCTGTTAACTAGTTTTGTCTTCATTTCCGAGGTAATATAGTTTTCTAAGGGGTTCAGAGTTATAAGCTGGTGTCCATTGAAGTGGAAGAGAAGCTTATGTAGTGTTGTTTTCTATCCATCAACCAGATACATGACAATCACTAACTCAAGGAACTGGTTTTAATAATATGAGTAACAGAGCTTCAGAATTGTGATGGAGTGCAATTTCATACTACATTAGTTGGTTCTATGAAGTCCATAGTGATACAGTACTGTTTCATTTGCTCAACTGGGTGTGTTGACCGATAGGCACCATTCACTTACCATACTAATCGTCAGCATCACGATACACTACACGACATACTAGATATCTTCATCCAATCGGTTATTCATTCATTTACATACTCTTATATACGAATAACTCACTTAAGAAATGCATGCAATAAGCTTAACATCTTTGCCTTGAAAACCGGATAATGCAAGTTGAATTACCTAAACGAACACAAATGTAATGATAGAAACTGTATTAAATCCATTCAGTAATGCTTCCTACTAGCTGACTTCAAATATCGCACAACAGATGAAATATAATGATATGCTGTACAACCCAGTTAAGTGGTCACATCATACCATTTTATCAACATAAATTGCTTAGCGCTTTAAAGATAATCGCTATTCTATTGGCTACCGTTGAGTGACCGTTAATGTGATCATCATATCAGGTCGGAAAACACTTGGACATTGAACACAATGTAATCATTCTCGAACGATTTTATAAAAAACTGTTGGAACCATTGAAGAATTTTTGCACCAAGACGTAAAATTAAACTCAATGAATCATTCTTTATACCAAAAAGACAACAGCAAAACTTTCTGCTATGCTTGTAAACAGTTATCCAGTGTGTAACTTGTAGATTCATAAAAATAGTTTAGCATGATATAATTTTGAAATTTGATATATGAACATTTAATTCCAGTATTGAGGACAAAAAATTTTGTACAGTGAAACAAATTTACTGTTGTTCATATACACATACGGAATGAGTGTCATTTATTTCGATATGAGTAATATGTTTCGAAATTTTAAGCAAACGATTGTGCAATACCAATGAGTTTGATACTCCAACCAGTCAAGAATGAAGAAATATACTGAACTGAAAAGTAGAGATATAGCCAGTTTATAGATATTGCGTGGTTATTCAGTTCCCTTTTCGTGACTTTCTAAGAAATTGGTTAGAAGCCATATATTACAATAAATCTAACTGTAAAACTTCACTTTGAACTGAACTGATTGAAAACCAGAGCTTAGAAAAACGTTTGATGTTCTATGATTGTGTAGTACATCAGAAAATTGTGAAATTCAATGTAAAAACCCTACATATACAAGTGTTCTGTTTCCCTTGAGTGTATGAAGGATGGAATGTTTTAAATATGATGGCATAAAGCAGTAAATAGTGACATTTCGATACGTAGGCGTGTTGAGAATTCTATTCTCCACGCATATTAGGTCTATGTGCTCAGTATTTTAGATGTTAGTCCAGATTTCAACTCTAGTGCAGCTATAGAGCTGAAACAGTTTAAATCAAAAGAGGAAACAATAGTGCACACAGACAACTGCATCACTTTTAAAACGTGCGTCAGTGAAGATATACATAATAACAGTAGTAGTCACTACTCACTCAAGGTGATCCATAGAGACCCAGGTAGATCTGAACAATTTAAATACTTGACAGCTGTTTCACTCATTTGAAAACGAGCCAGCTCGTCAGCAATGTACTCAGAAAAAACCAACTCACAGAGTGAGGTGAATTGTTCAGATCATCTGAATCTGGCTATCTGACTTGGGTTTTTGCTATGGCGTGATTTCTAATGAAAAATGTATTGACAAAACAGTTGGGAAGTTAAAAAATACTCACCTGTGGGAAATATCACCACGCAACGTGCAATTTTTATATCGTCTACAAAGTTTTTTATTCTATTGGGTGCTAAATAGTATTTAGAGAGGATTTCACTCAACGACTGCAGCGGTATGACAAGTGTGACTTAAACTCACTCTATAAGGCACTTGAGCCGCAGTCACCAGTTCGAGAAGACCGATTAGTAGGCGTATGTAGCGCCTAGCTTGGTACAGGTGCCTGTCTACATGTAGGTGTAAGATTGTAAGCGTTTCTGTTTTCATCGGCTTAGTGCACCTTTAAATTAGCGCGGTATTTATCAAGACGCCTTACTGATGTTCCTGTGGTGCATCAAAACAAATCGATCTGATCATAGAAAAAGAGAGAGAGATGGAAATACTGAAAGTTACGGCTGTTGAAAGCTATCCTTTCACGAATGCCTCCATGTTTTTCAACCGCTCAGATGTGTTGTCAACACAGTTTCTGCTGGAAAACATCTCGCAGTCAAGAACACAATGTGTGAACTCTGACACAAAAATTGTATGAACTATCGAAAATAAATAGCTGGGAACCACTCACGCTGATATCAAGATTTCGCTAGCCAGATCAATACACCTGGAAACTGAGATGTAAGTATTTACCGCTTTATGCCATCTATCTGTAAAACATCCCACGTTTCATATACTCAAGGAAGATAGAACACCCGTATGCACAAAGTTTTTCATTGAATTTCACAATTTCCTCTTGTATCTAAGAATCACATCCTTTAGAAAAGAATTCAGTATGCGTTTTTGTCACGGACTGACATCGACCTAAGAACCACTGGAAACCTGAGAGGAGGGGATAGTTGTCTTTTACTGGATTTTTACCTCTTATTTGTGCACCTCAAACTAGGTCTGAAAAGCTGTCTAGTACTCTCAGATCTCAAACGTTTCTCTGTTGATCTTGATTTGTGATTTAAGCCTTTTGATTTATATTGGCTTGTTTAAAGTGAAGAATATTTTCTTCCCAAAAATGTTGAGATTCTACCATTTGAGGTTGGACCGACGTTTCTTATCCTGATGATTTTGAAACTATAGCAATCTAAGTATGCAATGAGATTTCAACTTGAAAAACGTGGGATCTCCGGCTAAAAATCTTCATTTGTGTGGTTCTTGACCCATCTGACTGACGTCGTCTAATTTGAGCATTTTAACAAAAATATAAGTCTGTTAGGGAAGAAAATGATTATCCTGGATTCTATCTCCCTATTAACAAATTTCTCTCTAAAGGAAACTATTTATTTTCTTTGTAGCTTCACTCAGTCTCATAAATTAAACATTGGTATCTCAAATCACTATCTAAAGGAACTTCTCCTCAGATGTACTTTCAATGTGCCCTTCAGATAGACGGTCATGGCAATGAGATCGCCTTTAAGATCTCTCCTAGCTGACAGCTTTCAGACAACCCTGGAAGACACGACATTATCGAGAATAACCAATGAGCTTCATTTCTATAAAAGATACATAGATGATAACTTTACTAGTTGTGACGAGAATATGGACCTCGAAAATCTGCTTCAAAACTTCAATAGTGCTTATTCCTTTAGCAAATTCACTCGGAAAGAATAGTTGAACGCGAAATTTTACTTAATTGACGACCAACTTCAAGAAAAATATAACAATTCACTTCAGAGATCCATTTACAGGAAAGGAAGCCCACTTGGATAGGGCAGTTTATTAATTTTCAAAGCTGTGTGCTCTTAAGCAGCAAGAGGACTCAGTTCACTCTTCTGTAGAATACAAAGAATATCCATGGAGGATACTACATGTGGTGTACTAGAAAACATGCAAGAAATCCTGATACAAGATGGACATCCACTGAAATTTATCTAAAGCCAAAAAACGCCACAGTACGCGTGCACACTGCTCCGGAAAAGATTTTACTATTGGACCTCGAATTCAAAGGAGATAATGCTGCAAATATACTTAGAAAAAAACTGTCAAGATCCATAAACAGAACATTCTTTGTCGTCAATCTTAGAATCGCATTCTCCTATCAGAAACTCATTCGTCAGCATGCAAATGATAAGCCGGAGTATTGGGCCACATCACTGTGTGTATATCAGTTTACTTGCTTCTATGGAGCCAAGTATGTTGACCGTACTATGTACCAGCTTTTTGCAACGCATTGGCAAACACTATCATAGGAAGAAAGGAAACGCATCCTACAAAATTCTGCACAAAGTGTGACAAAGTCACTTGGAAGATGTTAGGCTAAGACATCTGAGTATAGCTGATGCATTAGTAATTCAAAGCTTCAAACCATCATTATGCTGTCAAGAGAGGACCGTGTAACCTCTTTCTTTGCCATGGCCATAGGAAATTATCGATCAATCTATATAACTCATTTTTGACGTAACTTTCCTTTGTGAGACAATTTATATTTACCTCTGACCAGCAGGAATCACTCTGGAATTTTATATCCCTTTTACTAATATATTCACAAATGTACAGTTGAGGGAATGACTTCATCAAAAAGAAAAGTTTTTCTTCGCTGCGGTCATGTTTTTTCCAATGTTTAAATGGGATTATTTCGAAACTTTACCAACCTTTGTTTGGTTGTTCTTTTCCTTCACTTATTCTTCCTATTGGTTATAAGATTATTTCATTTTCATTATCTTACTTTTCCTATGCAACTGAAAAATATGGTGACTTCAACTGATTTCAAATTCATTCGTTTATGCTACCCTCAGTATTGACCGATAGTGACCTAGGATGCATAGTAAGTTATAATCTGAAGATTATAGCACACTGTCGATTGATCACTCCCTAAAGTCTTAGGACAGTTTCTGCACTGAACAGAACGTTTACAAATGTAAGTGATGATATGTTCACCATCTTATGCATATCCTTGGTTAGGTCTAAACTAAAAAAACTACACATTAACGAAAATTCTTCGTCCGAAAGGTGACCAAGACTTTCAGGAAAGACTTTAGAGGATCCGTGCAACGTCTGGCCTGACCTACGAAGGTCGACTTAATGAGCTGAACTTCTCTTTATTATCACAGACAAAGAGGATGTTAAGAAATGACTTTGAACCAAATCTATATATGTTTCTTCCTATCAGATCGGAACACCATTGAGGATATAGCAGGCGAATTCGAAAGGAACCAACTCCCAGATGAAGCAGCATCCACATCACAAGCTGACTCGTTTGGAAGAGGACTGGACAGGCAAAACGATCTACTGAAAGAAGAATAATATAAACTCATAGCCTTATGTCCTCAAACTACAAATATCAATCTCAATCTGCCTTCTGTTGCTATTTGGGTTTCATTTCGACTACCTTCAAGAGCATGAAACTTTAAAAATGGTCAAACCAGTATACTTTCATGTAAGCGTCATAGCGGCAGTTTTTTTGTAATGAGTTCCAGGCATTTTGTTGGTTTTTACTCGATTCTTCATGTAGTAAATGTCACTTAGTTGATCATTAATATTTGCATTGATATTAATGATGGTTAGTGGCTAACAATAAAATGCAGAACGCATGTTTGACCCTATTTTAGACTTGTCACCTATTACTAGGACTTGAACTAAGGATCAGAAGCTTCAATGGTCAGAGTATTATCCACCAAACCACTGAGTCTCAGTGGTCTCTGTGACTTACATCCATCTGATTTAATCTCTATTTATCCACCATAATGACTGTTAAGGTATTGAAATAGTTTTACATTATGTCTTACTTTGGCTATCCTATTTCACCTGTTCTGATGAATTTATAACTGTGGAGCCTGAAAAGGTAGGAAGTTATTGAAAACAATTGTTCACTCAAATTCTTCTTCTTCTGAATAATTCAGGAGGATCTTTAAAAGATCTACGTTGAACTTTAACTTTCAAGACTACTTAACTGTTTGTATAGCTCTGTTTGATGAGTTTTCGGTAGGTTGACCTTGAACTCGAATTCAAAATCTCAACAGAAAATACTGTAATCTCGTTGACTTTTCTGATAAAATCTCCTTGCTTCACTACAGCCGAGTAAATGTTCCGTATTCATATAACCATAGTCATTAGTAATGATTAATTTTGAGTTGTCTCTAAATACTCATCTCATTCATTAGTACATACCGAAACAAAAATAGGATAAATTACAATTGCAAAGCAATCCGTTAGTCTTTATATGACAGTGAATTAAATGCCATTTCAATGACTAAAAGTTTGATATGTCCTAAATAAATACCATCACATTATTGTCGTCATTGCTACTACTAACAACAATATTAGTAGTACTCTCATTTCAGAAAAAACTGTACCTACATCAGTTACAACAAAACACATGATTATTTCTATTCTAGAAAATAAAAAGATGACTTACTATGCTTCATTTTGAAGTTGACAATTTAAACTTATCTCTTCAAGAGTTGGAAGCATTTTTGCATCAAATTTGAAAAGAATACTTTTGTGTAAGAAAACACCAGAGTTTTCAAATTTAAACAAAATTTAAAGCCGATTAAATGTTTCAATGTTCCGAAAAATGTTAACTCAACAGTTAATGTCTGAAGATTGTTAGCACAATTCTGATGATGACATGAGTTGATTTACAATAATGTGTACAAAAATAAGTAAATCAATGAAAATGGAATACGCAATTAGACCATAGTATCAATTGATTTTATTCTGACCACCCGGTTGTGTTTGCAACCCGCGTGTAGTATTTAAAGTCACAAAAAGTTTTTATTTTATACATATATGTGGGTGCCTAAAAATTTTTTTCTATTTTTTTTTTTTGCATTTTGGATCACCTGATTTACCAACCAAGAAAAACAAATTCGTTTTTACCGTTGCCAAGTTATTCCTTTTAAAGACTTAACAATGTCTATTGCATTTTGTGTATGTGTGTATGACTGGGTGTATGGAATGAGACAGAATCATTCGGATTGTGATTGGTTCAAATTTTCAACTGACCAATCAGAATAGAACGGATACATTGACTGACATACTTTCATATAAATAAATATAAGAACATATTTGTTTTGTTAAACTTGATCTTTTAAGGCGTAGACATGAGTCATCATATAATTATGACTAAAACAGAACAGCAACAAAAGAACATTAGTTTTACCTGCAGAAGCATGAGTAAGAGAGGAACAAGTGGTAGAACAATGACCGGATTATTATTATTGTTATTATTATTAATATTATTCACAATACTATTATTACTATGGTAGTAATAATGAGTAGGGGAAAGAAAGGTAGAGTTGACTCCACATTACGTTTACTTAGCTGGTAAACACCCAAAAGGAGATTAGTGTATATGAATGTTACATTTTTTTTCAATATATTTAAAGGGAATATGTCTCTACATAAAATTTAATAAAAGAATGGGGGGGAAAATCAATAATATCAAAATAGAATGTTAGTTATGACACTCCTACCAATGAATATTTTTGTCTTGAATGGTAAAATAAATAATTAACTTGGAATAAAAACAGGCACGCAGAAAAATGTGTGTCACACACTTGGGTGTGATTAGATAGCCAAAACTATTGATGATACGTTTTCTTGAGGGATGATTCCAATGTAGGGACTTAATTCTCTTGTTGAGAGATCATTTGAGAGCAGCCAATTTCATAATCTCTAGACCTCAGTTCTGGATGGATTCCATTGATCATCTAGCAGTATGACCGCCAAATTGGGAGGCTCATCATCACAGTGCACTTTGAAAGGGTTTTTTTGGTTGGAGGCGAACGATAGAAAAGCGACTCTGAAACCATGAGGGGACTGACGTTCTGCCTGAGATTCAAATCCGAGTCACCCAGTGCTGCTATTGAAGACGTAACCAGGGAGCTTCACGGGCCACAATCAACCTCCTGCAAGACTGCAGATAGGCTATGCTTACAAGTAAGTGCCAAAAAGCACGAAACATAGGTCGCAAAGGACTTTCTACTGATTACCTTTGTTTAACTAATATTTATTTAGGTATATCATTGTGAAGAGTCTCCTGGTCTGGCGGCGACACTGCAAAATAATTCATAGGATTTGATCAGCCCTCAGAACTAAAGAAAACATGAAGTTGGCTACCCTTCAGGGACCAACCCATGTACATTACTTAAGAGGCGGGGAGGAACTTTTTTTGAGTAGATTAATAGAAATCGACTACATGTTTTCTTTTAAACTTATTTTCAGATAAAGTGGGATAATTTTCCATTTTCATTCCGGCCCGGTATAGCAAAGGGAAATTACAAGTATCATTACAAAAACTGATACCCGTTGCATGAGAGGTGGTAATCATGCCCCAGTGGCTTAGTGAATAACACTCTGTTTGAAGCACTCGGTCCTGAGTTCGAATCCCCTTGGGAACAACCTTACTCACTGGAGTGCAGATACATTCAGCTGCCAAGTCCCAAATAGGACGAAAAGTGAGTCCTGGACACCTCTGCTAGTCACCAAGATTAATATAACTCAAAAATTTATGATTATATTACCCTATCAATTCAAAGCTGATTATTTACTGATTGTCTCCTGTGAAAGAACCATTACAAATCATAAAGAATTATTTCACACTTAAGTATTAAGTTTACAGTTCACTAAGAAGTATTAAAATACATTGATAAATTCACAATACTGGATGAATAAACTCTCCGATTTGCCGGTATTATTGCATTTTCTATTCCTGAGACCTGGTTTTCAACAGATAGATCTTACAAGTATCTAGGTGGTAGATTCTGTGACTTCATCAATGATCGACTCACCAGGTACAAATCTACAAGTGAAAATAAGTGTTCTCAAGTTTGCAAATATTTCTCATTAGTGAGTGTTAACAATCTGTAAATCCAAGTGAAATAGATTTCTTCAAAGTATTCACTTCTAGTATGAAAGATTAAACTACAATATACCATACTCTTATAGCTTCATGTCAATATTCTAAGCACGATCGATCAATGGACTTTGGTCAACACTGAAGTCTTGACAAATATTTTAGTTACCAACCCCATCTACCAAACACAGTTTTATTTCGTATATCCATTAAAAGTTTATTTTATTAGGTGGAATAGCAATCAGTTTAGTGGGTTAGTTGTATAATCAAATGAATATAGACAGAAAAGTTAAGAACTAAGAGGACTAAACCTGGAAATAATGACTCATTTACACACACAGTGTGTGTGTGTGTGTATTTACCTGATGAAGTTTTAAGCATAAATTATCATTGTAGCAGGTGCAATCCAATTCACTTACGAGGTTGAAAATAAACTAGGAGAATTACCTATGTTCCGTTGCAGGATAAAACGAAGGACAGATGATGGTTTGGATAATACCATCTACATAAAACCGACACCTTTCTACATTTCTTCAAGTCATCTCATCCAGTGTCAGTCAGTTAAGGAAGGTTTAGTCAAATGTCTAAATGGTAGAGCTAGAAAACTGATTAGTCATTGCAAGGACCTAAACAAGGAACTGAAACACATAAAAGAAGCGCCAATATTTGATAATTATGTTCCACAGTTCATTAATAAATTCGTACGAACACATAAGAATTGAAATAAAAACAGTAACACGAGTAGAAAGGAACTCACAGCCTCCTATAAGGAAGGTACATCAGAAACTTTACGTAGGATCCTGAAAAAAGTTGAAATTAAGGTAGCATTTAGACCTTAAAGCACGCTCAGAGATAACCTTTCTCAGCTAGCTTGAGGATCCTATAGAACCAACTAGGCAAAGTAAACGACTCTATCAAATTCCATGTAATTACTTTGAGATCAAGTACAGAGGTAAAACTAGCCGATTGCAGTTAATTAGAATGGTGAAACATAGGAACTTACCTAAATATAAAATGACAGACCCGAATAAGATCAATAATCTAGAGAAAAACTGACCTATTACAATGTATGCATTAACATGCAACCACACAATAAGATGGGTATGATAAAACCACTGTACTTAAGTTCAGTATAATTAGGTAGGTAGGTGTGGGGTGGTATGTATGTATGTATGTATGTATGTATGTATGTATGTATGTATGTAGGTAGGTAGGTAGGTAGGTAGGTAGGTAGGTAGGTAGGTAGGTAGGTAGGTAGGTAGGTAGGTAGGTAGGTAGGTAGGTAGGTAGGTAGGTAGGTAGGTAGGTAGGTAGGTAGGTAGGTAGGTAGGTAGGTAGGTAGGTAGGTAGGTAGGTAGGTAGGTAGGTAGGTAGGTAGGTAGGTAGGTAGGTAGGTAGGTAGGTAGGTAGGTCAAAAGGGAGAGAGAGAGAGGTGGGGATTAATTACTGGATCTTTGTTCATCGAATCCGCTAACAGCCCAGCACATGTAGTGGGAATGAAGCAACACCTATACCAGAGATATGGAAAATTTTACTAGGAACAGAGACAAAGAATATTAGGTGACAGGACTATAAAAATCAGATGATTAATATGTTAATGAGTAATAATAATTTATGCTCGAAAAGTTATTGAGTAAATACTAGTGTATCACTGTGTTATAAATTAAATAAACAAATCTAATATGGAATTACATTTTACCACAGTGCCCAAATTTTAAACTTTTACTAATTGTGTGTTTTTTTTTTACTAAGGATCAAATAATCATTACATGACAATGAGTTATATATATATATATATATATATATATATATATATATATATATATATAATGCAGTTTCCCTTGAATGCGGACCGTTGATGTCTAACTCACTGGCTCAACAGTAACATACTTGCCGCAAAAACTTAAGGTGCTAGTAGGATCACTGGTATGCACCGCTGAGGAGTCTCATAGTAGGGCGAAACCACCATCCAGGTTTTCAATGCTTCTCTAGCTGATATCACTCCATGATGAATAGCAACTTGAAATACACATAGTGATGGTGACCTGCCATACGATATGAATGTAGTATGAGTAAGAAAAGTGTCAAAACAAGAGCGGGAAAGATGCCTGGCTGGTTACAGAAGTACATGTTCTCAAGCTTATAAAACATTGAAACAAAAATCTACAGATCCTATAGTTATCGCATCAATATTCAGTTGATAGTTTGTAGTTATATGATTTATGATTCAGAAATTCCCTACACGTCAAAAATTGGCTCAATACTAAAGTCCTCATAGAACACTTAAAGGTTTTTTATCACAAGTTTAGAGGATTGAAAATGTGTGTTGCCGAAGGATTCTAATTTTGTTTGTACACCATATTGCCTTAGTGATACTCTGACTTTATTCAGTTAGCGGCTAAAACTCCAATGACATAAATCACAAGTAGAAAAACTAACCAATAAATGATGAGTGGTTATCACATAGACTCTAAGAGTCTCAGAAAGGTTTCATCGCATACAAGGTCCGAAAAAGGGAAGATTTCTGGTTTTTAACTCGATATATTATCAACTGAAAATCAGTGCCTGGAAATGGTTGCATATTATTTGTTAGGATTCTCTCAATAAAAAACCTAACATTAAAACCAGACAGATATCACGTTTCTTAAGATATTCACTAATTACCTTGTTCCTATAACTTCTGGATGACAAATCTATTTGAATAAATGGATTTTGAACAAACTACATCGCTTCAGGTGAAACTTCTGTCTGTAAGAAAACTTTCTTCAGATACCTGAAAGTAACTTGAAAGAAAGAAATTTGTTTCCTAACTTCTGGTTTGAGAACTGTAATACAGTCCAAGTAATAAACTTTAATCTACGACTGTGAGTCTGCTTTCTCATAGATATCAATAAAACAGTTATCAACTCTACTCAAAGATTCCACCTATTTGGATCAAACTAATATCTTCCGTAGGTACGTGGCGTGACAATGACTTGCCTAGGCTTGATGTATACCACGAAAAACAGGTCTCACAAAGTGGATCACATAGGCGGTTATTTGCAAAAATATCGTAAAACGTTTTGTATGTTCCACTACATTAGATTCCCGTTAGACTCATACAAGAAGTCAACAGTCACACAGCTGTATCCTACTGTTATGAAACATCGCATATCTAACAAAATGCATTCAATAATTTCCACACCACATATAAACATTCTTGGTGAGACTGGTGACAATATTTTTGAATTCCATTATGCTACTATGATTCATTGTATCATGTAGGTGATTCCCGAAATAAGAGATGAGTTCAAACATTACTCTGCCTTCAGAGATTTCGTTGGGAAGAGAGTCCTATCAGTATTCATGGAATCAATGTATGCAGCACAGCTTTGTTGTCGATAACGTGTACATTTCCCGAATTCACTTGCACGTTCGGTTCTTAATATGAAAACAAATCAATGGAGGTTTTCGATAACTGGATAGTATCAGAAAAATATCTGTGACAGAGAAAATGAAGGGCACAACAGTAGTCAATATGCATACACAGTGAGATGGAGACGATCAGATATTGAAACTGACATACTATCGAACTATCCATGGACAGAAGTGAACTAAAGATTTCATATAAGAGGATAAATGTTTAGCTTTAAATTCATTTGGAACAGTTAAATTATATGATTTCTACTTTTACTAACTTGATAGGTGTCTTAAATTACTTTATTCTAGGATTCACCTATCTTCCCTTAAAAGTAGAGTATTCGCTTCATTCTCTACACATATTTCTCATTAGAAGTATTATTCATCATGGACTGACATCAGTTGGGGAACCATTGAAAATCTGGTAGTACTGGACACCTGTTTCGTCCTAGTATGGGACTCCTCAGCAGTACACATACACAACCCTGTTAGGGATGGCTAACCCGTTCGCCGTGAAACCTGAAGGCCCTGAATTCCATCCCTACCCGCTTTGCGGGTGAGTACTGCTCAGGAGTAGCATACTAGGACGAAACAGCTGTCCAGTGCTCCCACTTTTTCAGTGGTTCCCCAACTGATATCACTCCATGATGAATAATACTTCTAAATAAAAAAAATCCCCATACATCTCAAAAATATTTCTCATTTATTTATTACAAACTATAGCCATAGTAGTAGTAGTAGTAGTAGTAGTGACAGTAATTTCTTTGTTTGAACTAGCTTCATCAAGCTATTCATTATTTTATTCCGCTTAAAACATTAGGGAGATAAAAAGAACTTTAAACGACCTACTGTTTATTTGATATAAAGCGCACAGTGATACAGTATTATTTACTTGATTACAGTGCCCAAGTTTTACACTTATACTGACCTACTATTTAGTTGATATTATAAGTTGTAGTGAATAATACTTTGAATGACAGTTTACTAAAGTATTCAACATCTTCAAGCAAGAAGAAATTCTCTTTATTCTTGAATAAATAATCTATTTATTGAATAAAATTACTGATTTACAGAACCTTTATATCATCCATAGAATTTTCATTATGCCGGCTTTGCATATGTCAACTGTGATATAAGACGGAATAGCTGTTGAAAGAAAGTTTCGTTGACAAAATTCTTTACTTGGTTTTGGATATTTCGTGATATAAACATTTATTATTAAAGTTAAAAAATAAAATTATATCCTCACACCCGAAGTGCAAGCAAGTTATTTCAGCATGCAGTTTCAACAGAATGTAATAGATTTTAGTTAACTTCCAATAGACCAGTAAAAGTTATTGTCTTTAAGTAATGAGTTCGACCATTCAGGTTTGAGTATTCATGCAACTGTTTGTTTAGAAAAGCTTAATGTACAACTTTTTTCAATTCTATGCTATGATTTCGAAACTTATCATATCTTAGTACTTTTAATTCTCCCTTTTTATACTGGATTCAGTTGATCCACCTATGGTTGTATATGGGCTCGTATATAAATGTTATTTTATTTCTTAAATATTTAGTACAATAGGAATAACAACACTCACTGGGGTGGACGTACCTCCAGCTGATGAAACTCATGCCCTGGATTCCACTACTAGCCACAACCAATTCTGAAGTTTGACCTGATGATTGTTTACTGGGAGTTTTTTCTTATAAATAAGAATAATGGTGATAGCTGCCTGTTACAACATGAGATTCCGATTATTCATAAGGTCCTCTATCAGAAAATCCAACAAAATTTGATATGTTTCACTGAGTTAGATTCCCGTTAGATTCATACAAGAAGTCAGCAGTTACACAACTGCACCACCTTCGTGTGTTCAATTTTGGAGGTTTATTGAGAATTCTTCATCGATTTCAAGCTGGTATTCTTCACGAACTGACATCAGTTGGACGCACTTCAAGAATCAAGAATTAATAAACAGCCATGTAGTCCTAGTATAGAACTTCTTCTTGGTGCGCACTTATGACCCTACCAGGAAGTGAACTCAGCAAATTCAGGTTCGGTGGTGAGCACTTTACCACTCAGCGACCTCCATTCAATGTCACCACTGAATACCTGTCCTCACTTTCATTTGTATAGCTGGACTACTGATGATACATGTTTGCCCACATACATATGGAAACAAATCCACACCTTGGGATGCACCTTCATGAGATTTCCTTTGAGGTTGACAAAATATAGTCTTTTTTCAAACTTTTTCATACTCTTTGAAAGAGATATGATTTACACAGTTTTAACAGATAGGTACAAATTAGCAGTAGATAAATTATGCTTTTGTCATCGTCCATTACAAAACTCCTTTGTTTGTAATAGGACATAATTGTTAATTCAAAACAACCCATACTACTTACATGTGGTATGAAAAGTAGTTGCAGCTGTGACCACTTAAACCAGAATGAATAGTAAACAATATTTCACGAAGCGTATGTAAATCAAAATACATAAAATCTGTCATAAAGGAAGTGGTCTGTACATTAAACACAAATAAACATTTGAGTAGTAATTTTTCTCTACAGAATGAGAGGTTTTACCTTTTCCGTTCCAAAATACCTTTATACATCAATAAAAAAGAATAGGGATAAAATAATGTTGGGGTGATTCACAATATTCCCCTTTAAAAAAAGTCGCTTTTATATTTTTTCCTACACAAAATGATCATTTTCTAATGAGTGTATATTGAATACCTGATGTATACGTTGTAAAGATATAGGGAGAACAGAAATAAGATTTACGGTTTGATACGTATCCGTTTGTATAAATTTTATTTTTTGAAAGAAATAAAACAAGTTCACAAGAAACGTAAAAAGAAAAGAATATATCCAATAGACATTTTTCTATCATAATAATTATTATTTGTCCCTTAGGTTCCTAGTGAAACAGAGGAATTCAGTTGTACGCAGCCATTTCACTGACCACAAGCTCTCATTTCTTCCTCACACAATCTCCTCTATATCACCCTCGCCTCGGACACCCAACTCGTCATTTCCCATTTTGCTTCCACTCGACGACCTGGACTGGCATGGCCTGGCACGTTGTCCCCAAATGGTTTCTTACTGTATGTCCAATCCAATCCATCTCCACTCCCTTCTGCATATTTGTTGGATGATAGCTTCTTCGTTGGTTGGTTGGTTCGTTGCCAGCCAGCCAGCCAGCCAGCCAGCCAGCCAGCCAGCCAGCCAGCCAGCCAGCCAGCCAGCCAGCCAGCCAGCCAGCCAGCCAGCCAGCCAGCCAGCCAGCCAGCCAGCCAGCCAGCCAGCCAGCCAGCCAGCCAGCCAGCCAGCCAGCCAGCCAGCCAGCCAGCCAGCCAGCCAGCCAGCCAGCCAGCCAGCCAGCCAGCCAGCCAGCCAGCCAGCCAGCCAGCCAGCCAGCCAGCCAGCCAGCCAGCCAGCCAGCCAGCCAGCCAGCCAGCCAGCCAGCCAGCCAGTTCCTTCTCCACTATTCCTATTATTCTGACCATCTGATCGATCATCACTATCGAGTGAGCGTATGCGGCAGTTGTTCATGTATGTCTGTAGTTTGTTGGAAATGCTTTCCATAACGTGCCAAGTCTCTCAACCATCACACAGAAGCAATCACTTACTTGACATTAGTATTGACAGTCCGGATGTTGTTCAAGTTTTATGGTGAGTGTAGTGCAGTGTAGTAGGTCTCCACACTGATTTTAGATTGATGAAGGTCTGTTTTGCTTCTCCGATGGTGGCTTTGGCATCCTCACCTGTGCGGCCGCCGCCGACTGCAATTGAAACGATGCGGGCTAGGAATGTGAAAGTAGCAGCTTATTTTAGATTTCACCCGTTGATGGTGATTGGCGCCTCTTATTGTTATTTTTTTGTTGTTGCTGGTGGTGGGGTATCTTCATCACCTCCGTCTTCTCTAAGGTCACCTGATGTCCCGTCTTTGCCGTTTCTCCTGCCGATTTGTTGGTTTTCGCTTGTAGATCTTCGAGTTTGTGCGACATAACACATCAGACATAAATAATCATCGGCGAAATTCAAACCTTCTTTTGGGGTATTTTCATCGGTCAAGCCAGAGTATGCCCATCTTACTCCGGACAGTTTCTTGCTTGATCCAGTCCAGTCCGGCAGACCACAACCAGGAAGATCATCCGTGTATTCATTTCGAAGACATTACTGAGCTTTCCATTGTTAATCACTTGGCATTTAACATCCTTATATTGCATATACCTGTTGAGTGAGGTTGATAAAGGTTTGTGGCACTAAGAGCGTAGTGTTGAAGCAACTGCCTGCCAAATTACTTCTAGATCGACGCTATCGAATCCCGTTTCACAGACGATGAATTTGAGCCAAAGATCCAATTGACTGCCATTCTATGCTCTGTTCTATGATGATACATAGCGTAGTGTTGCAATTTGATCCACATATGGATAGTTATTCCAGAAGCCAGCCAGCCTGTTCCGGTCGTAGTCCAGTTGAATGCAGAGCATTTTCTAGTCTCTCTAGGATGATGTGGCTTAATATTTTGCTTGGAGTGGACAGGAGTGCAGTATGATTCTGCACCCTTTTTTTGCAAAGACTTAGGTCTTCCTTCTTTGGGAGTTTGACAAGGTAGCCTTTTTTCCAATAGGCAGGCATTTTTCTATGCATCTTTATTAAATAACCAAATACGCTCATAATCTTTCATTTGGAATTAAGTATTAGTATTGACCATTGAATGAAAAAAGTTCAGCTGTACAACATATATGTTTTAATATTCTAAATAAATGACCTGACCAGGTTAATTTGTAACATTTATCGCCATAAATGTAAACTATTGGTAGCACATGACAGAATTGAGGACAGAATGTATTGAATTTGAAAAATGTTTGATACAATTTTTCACAATACTAAGAAAGCATATCAAGAAGTAAACTTAAAATTAGAATTAATAAAGGAATAGTAATGGAATCCAAAAACCTTTGTTTCGATCTGCCTAGCATTCATCAGTTGCATATACTTGCATTCTGGTGAGTATGGCGCTTCCATTTGGCTGAACTTCAAACAACTTTGGTTTTGTTAGTATATAAATGTAAAAAGAAGTTCGTTCAGATTGTATTTCCGTTTCCATGATTGATCTCTACTTTTTGAAATATGCATAAAACAGACTACCTTAACATGTCAAGCTAATTTATACTACACTTAAGAGTAAGAAGACATAACAACTAAGCCGATAGAGGAGTTATATTAAGAAAAATGAGGGGAAAAAAGGAAGAGTGACATAGTTGATTCTTATCTTGGTAAGAAAACAAAGTTTACCAAGGTAGGTGTAGTGTAAAAACAATCTCTATCTTGAGATTTGTGAAGATCTATCAAGTGATTTCAGGTTAAAATTCATCATGAGCTGACATAAGTTGAAGGATTATTGGAAATTTGGGGGCACTGGACAGATGTTTTGTCGTAGTATGCTACTCCCCAACAGTGCACACCCATAACCACATCGGGAATCGAACCCGCTACCTTCAGGTTCCGTGGCCATTACGTTATACTCTAGACACTGGGTCGAAATCCAATTCTCCATATTTCCTACTAATCTCAGTTCACTACATAGAGCGACTATCACTCAATGTCATCGCTGAGTATTTGTCCTTACACCCACCGGGTTTGCCCCACCGGTCATCACTTCTCTTTGGAACTTCCGGAATCACCTCTCGAAGCTGATCACCATTGAACTTTAGATTGTTTCAGCTGTTCAGTAATCTCAGGTGCCCGATGTTGCTCTAACTGACGTCAGTTCATGATGAACTCCAACCTAAGGACAGATCGTTTTGTACATATAAAAGTGGTTTCAATTTGTGTGTGGTTACCGCTTCAGCAAATTTCAGTATACGTCACTGACTGTTTCTGTATAAAACTTTGAAAGTTGTTTGAATATTAATTAATTAGTCTGTTTTTATAATATATTCAGTTATAGATAAAGAAGGTCGTCTCCTGTTAGAGATTACCAAGGTTCTACACTCCATTTGTTTTTGAAGCTAGTGATTTACATGTTCTCTTACTCCTAAATGCATGGCTCGATTACTCTTCCTTTTTTATGTGTGAACACACACACATAATGGGATTTGACTTGATCACTGATGCGGTGTTTAGGTTTGTGATGAAGTATGAGTTTTTTCTCCACAATAGTAAGATTAGCTACATAATATGTTTTCGTTATGGCTGATGTTAGCTCACATCTTAAAATTATACTATTCAACTCCCCTCTGTATGAGAGAGAGAGAGATATGAACCATCTTCTCGTCGACTCAGGGATACTTCTTAGAATGGCCGATGATTACTATTCTCCTTCTCACTAGTCAGGCTGAAATGAGTTTATACGGTGTTAAGTCTTTCTAATAGGCAAACTGTATCCTTATGCTTCTCACAAATTACTATGATGTCATCGATATGTTTCCTGTCAAGAGAAACTTTAGCGGTGAGATCACCAACCAAATTTTCTATATATGACATATAAATATCAGCTAGTAATGATCCTAAGAGACTTCTTATAGGGAGGAGTAATCGAACCATATAGTTGACGGTGACAGAACACGAGAACATGACTATCTTAAACCTTCATCTGAAAACTGTAAAAAGCGACTTACGACCAAACTATCAAATATATTAAGATGATTATTTTTCCGATAATTCACTATTCATATTTCTTGCACCCAGTTGCTCAGTGTAATGATAATCTCTACCAGCTTGCGGTCATAAAAGCATTTCCAAGCTTTTATACTGCAATCCTCATCTCTATGTCATTATGATACAAAAATGCTTCCTTAAGACAAATAATACAACCTTTTATTCTTTCTCTTAGCAAAGTGTCATCTTAAATCAGTAAGAGTAAGTCACTTTTATGCCTATAGACGGCTTGAGGTATTTTGTACTGGCTTGGTAACATATAAATCAAGTATGCGGAGAAAAGAGACGCTGACTAATCAATTTAGAGGATATTTAGCAAGAGCAGAGTGAACAAAGATCTTAATGTTAAGTAAAACAAAAAATAAGGATGATCACAATGAGTTATGACAGTGATTGATCAAATGAACAATACACAACGAACTTGATCTAAGTATCATGTGCTTTTCGCACTGCAAACATATAGAATATCATGACTGAAAAGACACAGTTTGCAAAGTATTTTGAAAGTTTACTCAAAGTTTATATTAACCATTTAGTGAAATGATAGTTACACTGATTAGTCACTTGACAGCAGCCGATTTAATCTTGCTTAGTCCTGTGTGCAAGGCCTTCATCAATCTAAAATCAATGTGGAGACCTACTACACTGCACTACACTCACCATAAAACTTGAACAACATCCGGACTGTCAATACTAATGTCAAGTAAGTGACTGATTCTGTGTGATGGTTGAGAAACTTGGCACGTTATGGAAAGCATTTCCAACAAACTACAGACATACATGAACAACTGCCGCATACGCTCACTCGATAGTGATGATCGATCAGATGGTCAGAATAATAGGAATAGTGGAGAAGGAACTGGCTGGCTGGCTGGCTGGCTGGCTGGCTGGCTGGCTGGCTGGCTGGCTGGCTGGCTGGCTGGCTGGCTGGCTGGCTGGCTGGCTGGCTGGCTGGCTGGCTGGCTGGCTGGCTGGCTGGCTGGCTGGCTGGCTGGCTGGCTGGCTGGCTGGCTGGCTGGCTGGCTGGCTGGCTGGCTGGCTGGCTGGCTGGCTGGCTGGCCTACCAACTAAGCTACTGGACCTTGTAGCTCAGTTGTTAGAGTAGCAGGCTTAGAAACCCGGTGGTCAATGATTCGAGTCCTGTCACTGTCCAGATCTTCATTTCACCCTTAATCACCACCCGGTATGAAAATAAAATGTTGCTCCTTACAAAGGCCACTTCCCGTTCACTGATAAATCCATGTCAACTAGTAGTCCGTTTCATACTAATCAGGCATTAATTAGCAGATTCTTGAAATACTTTTAGTCACTGATTTGTACCTTCTATGTATTCACTAGCAAAGAAACTTTATATTTGGTTTATATCACTGCCCCTACACTTGTCAAAAGAGTATAGTGAATCAATAGACAGTTTAGTTAAAGAAAATAATTCTACTTAGAAGTCCCCTGGATATGGTCAATTTATTTTCAACCATGCAGAACTGGTCAGGAACAATTAAATCAGGGTACTTTTTTTCATTAACAAGCCTTTATTTCTTTTCGCATACCTTTTAAATAGTTACAAAATAAAATGCCGAACCTAAATTTATATATATATATATATATATATATATATATATATATATATATATCGCTGATTTCTCAAGGAATAACTGCGTGTTTTATGGAGCTTTCGTGTGCACAAAGTTGGTATTGATCGATAAGGTTTCTGAACCTGTTCCAAAATGTTGTGAAAATTGGTTTGCTAACAATTATTTATTTGAACAACATTTGATTTATATTTTGAAAGCTTACATAAATCGAATGATTACAAGAAAGATATTTTGTTTCTTTTTTTCTAGCTCATACGTGAGCTCACGTTAATATTTTGCCAATGTACACCTAAATTATCATATTTTTGATTAACGCTTGATCTATGATCCAATGAATTAGGTCATAGTAGATAACATTAGGAAATTGGTGGATAAGAGAGTTGTTAGTGGATCGAATTTACGATTCGTTAGGAGTTGAGAATACGGAGATTTTGAAGAATTAAGATATTTGTTTTCCAAACACTCAGTTTTTGTTCGGATAATATCGATTTGTCATAGTGTTCATAGTGTCTTTGTAAAAGCAGTTCAGAGTCTAATAATTCGATGACTCGATCAAGGATTTCAGTAGCGTGATGAAATTCCCTGGGAATTCCCCGTAAGCAGTTACCGCATGTAGTAAAAGGTCACTTGGCAGACACACAGGCCAAATCAACCTATAAGCTCGTACATGAGTTCATCGACTCAAGTTACCGCACCCCAATGGATTACGCAAAGAACAGGTGGATAGAAAAGGAGGGACATGAAATTAGGCAAAGAATAAACCATCCTATGAAAAAAGTTAGTGTGAATATACAAACTTTATAAGATATCAAGTAGTGAGTGAATACATCCGTGCCATTCTGGTCTATTTTCAGCCATGTCACCAAGAGTCCTCAACCAATGATTGCTTTAGTCTCAAGGACCCAAACTAAGCAATCTAAATCTACTAATACGGCTCAGGTCAACATTTAGAGACTTCATCGACTGGTGTCAGGTCTTGGTCTGATCACCCTGAACCCTCTTCCAACCTAATCCAGCACCCCCTAGCATGGCATATTGAGACAGGTGGTGGTTTGGCGAGCGCAGTACATGTCCAGGTCATCTCAGTCGACTAGGGTTCACAATCACATCAAATGGCTTGCCTGTCTTGCTTAGTACCAAATGCAAGCAATCCCATGAAGACAAATGTGATCAAAACCCTGTAATCAATTTGTGTCAACCACTTTCAACACCAGTGTTTCACAGCTGTACAACCGGATACAGCGAATTGCGGAGCAATATACTCATCCAGTGATAGATAGTTGCATATCTCGCCAGTAGGTGCCACAGGTGACGCATGTTGACAAATGCCAATCGGGCCTTATGTATCCGAGCTGGGTGAGCAGCCCGTTTTGGCTTATATGACTCCCAAAATAAGTGAAGTGGTCAACAAATTCCACCACTTCATTTTCTCTCATTAGGCTGGGAGTCGTTGCAGACCAGTCCTGGGACATCATCTAACATATGGCAAGTGCGAGACGCATGCCGAACACATTCAAATCTCTTCTCAACGGGTTCAGAAAACCTTGAATTTCGTCAGCATCCTCATTCAGAAAGACAATTTCGTCCCCATACTCCAAGTCAATCATATGAACTACAGGGAATAGGTCAATCCTTGTGTAGTCAAACTTACCTAAGGTTACGTCCGTTAGTGCGTCTATGACGAGGTTAAATAGGAATGATGAAAGTGGACACTCCTGGTGGACACCACTAGTGAGTGCGAATTAGAGAGCTCTGCTTACTGTTATATACATGCTGACATCACCGAGCACCTCAAATCAGCCAAAAGGAGTTGATATATATATATATTAACAATGGATAATGGCCATCAGTGGAATCCAGGACGCGCGTTCCGTCTCATTTGGGATTCGTCAGCTGGATATATCTGCACCCCAGTAAGCGAGGTTATTCCTACCGGGACCGATCGCTTCAAGCGACAGAGAGTCATCCACTTGACGAATTAAAACGAAGGCCATATCGAGGCATCTGCACAGAACCCCATATGCCAACAGAGACCGATCAGATCTGTCCAACCAACGACGGTGTGTTACAAACAATAACACTAAAGCTACGATTAGGTTGGGAGGGAGTAACGAATTGATTATGAAAAATAGAAAGACTAGAGATGGATTATATCATTTCGAAAAGAACAATTAGTAGTCAGCTAGATAAAGGAGTACACTGAGGGAACATAGGTGTTATGTAAACAAAAGTATTCATAACAAGAGTGAGCGATAATAATGATAATGATAACAATAAGAATATGAATACTGAGATGAGTAAGTATTACGTCATTTTGAAATAAGGTAAATGGACGTCAATTAAGAAGCTTGTTAACGGTGTAAAACTAAAGGAGGCTAGAGTAATGGTTGGACGATGACAGCGATAATAACAATGCAGATAGGTCATTTGAGTACTAAGCGGAGAAGTTCAAGAGGACATGATAGTGAAGAGGTAAATATGCGAAGTGCCGGAAGAAATAAAATAGAAAAACAAGACACTCATAAAAATAAAAATAAACAAATTTAAAATATTTATACACTTCTACCATGCTAGATTCAGGGTGATTACCATCACTTTCTGTAGACATAGGCTCGGTTCGCGTACTCTAGTCGCAGTTGCTTCCACAATTGCAACCATTTTCTTATTCCACTGTCTTCTGACAACCTATGCCCTAGTGGCATTAATGTTACGTCAGTAATCCATTAGGTGTTTCGTAATCGAACTCCAAGGGATTTTTGACTCGGTTCGCCTTAACCATTTAGGTAAATGCTGAGTCATGCAGGTAGACGTAGGACGTATGTTTTTGCCTCCACAAGTGCATTCGAATCGGTAAATACAGTTAGATGTGTTGAGGATTGGAGTCACGTCTTAACCTGATTTCTGAAATTCCCACCTGGTGGTCCTTAGAAGATACTTCACTGAAGATCTTAAACAGCACATTGATTATTGAATACTGTAGTCAGAATATGACTTATTTTCACCTCCGTCTTCATCTGTATCTACTTCTGAACTGTTCTATATTCTAAGGACAATAAAAATGTCTCTCAGTCTACTTCTATCAAGTATTTAATTGTATCCAAGCGTGCTAGATATGTGATATGATACAGTTGTTAAATGAGATGGTATTTAGGGAAGAGAAATTTGAAAATAGAATGATATTGAATTCCTTATGCTAGATATCAGTATTTTGTATCTTTTTTCAAAAGTGAATTCAATTCTTTGACAATATTTACTTTTGTCACCAAACCACCTAATATAGACTTGTATGTGACCAGGATAGGACTCATCTTCTTGTCATCCCTTTAATTAGTATCGTAATTCCTATAACCTTAAGGGAAATCTAATCACAATTTAAATTAAATTTTGAACAATGAGAAGTCGTGACCGGTGGAGTCAAAGCCTGATGGCCGTGAGGACAGATACTCAACGATGAAAATGGGTGGCAGTTGCGCTATACCATGAGCTAACAGAAGTTGGAAATATGGAGCATTGGATTCTGACCCAGTGGCTCAATGGTAACGAGCTGGCCGTGGATCCTGAAGGTCGCGGGTTCGACCCCTGCTGGTATGGGGTCGTGGGTGCGCACTTCTGAGGAGTCCCGTACTAGGACGAAACAGCTGTCCAGTGTTCCCAGGTTTCTTTTTTTCCTCCAACTGATGTCAGTCTACGATGAATAACATCTTGAAATATTTCCAAATCTCCACAACTCCCTCAAAATTTAAATTTTCAACTGTTATATATACACTTAGATGACGTAGCTAGTTTGTGTACTAATATATCGATTAGTATGGCTCTAGAATCAGCTAGAAATGAGCTCAATAAAATGACCATGAGTTCACAATACGAACTAAGGTACCAGTAGATGATATTAAGTTAGGAGTAAAGCTATGCCTAAATTCCACAATCCTGAAGTTTCAGAATAAAATACACAAACAAACAGAAGAAGTTGCTATCACATCATTAATATCACCTGTCGTATTTACGGACCGTTGTGAACGGATGAAAATATTTAGTTCTGCTTCAAAAGTATAATTTCCACATTTTGATAACGCGTTTATAGTGTTGAAATTGGAACAGATACATAGTTTCTTTACGCATATAAATTCACTAGTCAACACAATGCAATTCATCTATGAATTAGAAAATAGTGAAGGAGGATATGCGACGTTGGATTCCAGAACAGAAAGAAAACAAGATGGGAGTTTAGATATTACTGTCTCCAGTAAACCTTTACACTCAAATCTTTACTTAGATTTCAAGTCATCGCACCCAATATTAGTTAAAGTTGCCTTGATAAAATGTCTAAGCAACAGGGTCAGAAAACTTACTGGTAAAACAGAAGATTTAAGACAAGAAACCAGATACATTAAGGATACCTTACTCATCAACACTTACCCTCTCAAATTAGTGGATAAGTTCCTATGGAATCGTAAGAAAAATACAACTTATATTAGTAACAGCTGTTAATAGTAGTAATAATAATGTTAATGATAACGGTGGAAATACTGTGAAGAGAAAATTTAAACTTCTACAGTATTACCTTACAAAGAAGGCCCTTCAGAGATGTTACATAGGACTGGGATTAGATTGGTATTCAAACCTACAAACTCACTTAGAAATAACCTGTCTAGGTTAAAAGATCCCACTGATCCAATTAGGAAGGATGATTTAGGTTACCAAATCTCTTGTAATGACTTCAGAGTCAAGTACATTGGTCATAGTAGTCGACCAGGGTCAATAAGACTATCCGAGAACAAACACCTATGTAGGTCAAAACTGGTAGACCCTAGTAAAGTAAGGAATTTAGAAAAAAACTCAGCCATATCAATGGATGCAATTACACACAACCACTCAATAGGATGGGGTAGGGTAAAAATCCTTAAAACTAACATAGCAGGATCGAGGAAGTGATTGATAACTGAATCGTTGTTTATCGAATCAACACCTAACACATGCAACAGGAATGACTCATCTTGATATGACTATGGACAATAAATTATGTCCAAAATGTAATGCAGTAAACAATACTGTTACACGGTATGATGAACCTAATAAATCAATTAAAATAGAATTGCATTCTAACACAGTGCTCAAGTTTTACTTTTATATTAGGGGAACTAATATTTACCGATTGCTTCGATTATGATTAACGGTTTAGATCGTTGATAAACATGATAGATGTTATAAATAGGAAGATGAAGAACGATGGTTACAATAGAGTTACAATGTAAGAGAATAGGTAAAACGCTTGTCCTTCTTTTTTTCTTTCGCATGAAAAGTTCCCCTCAAGTATTGAAATGCTTTCTGCAATTACTCATCATTTTACTATTTATTGGTATTGTAAATCTCTGTTGTTTTATTGGATTGAATTGTTCAACCTCTGTTGGCATATGGGCTGCTATGCGGATGTCTTGATATTGCCTAAATGGTAATTTGTTTGATTGTGGCTAGCAGAGGAATCCAGGACATGCGTTTCGTCGTATTTGGGGCCTGTCAGCTGGATGTGCCCGTATGTACCAATAGAGGTAGAATAATTCGATCCCATAAAACCACTTGAGAATTACAAGTATATCAGGAAATAGTAATAACAACTACCCGTTGTACAAGAAGCGGTGATCGTTCGTCTATGGCATAGTGGACAACGCCTTGGCGTTCGAAGATATGGGTACGGAGTTCGAGTGTCAGTGGGGATGACATTAACCTTCGGGGTGCAGATACTTGCAGCCGACGAGTCCCAAGTAGGAAGGAACGTATATCCTGAGTCCTTCTGCTATCCACAACCAAGCAAAATTACCGTATTCATCTTTTTTCTGTAGGTTAGATAACCAGTATTAACTTTTCTATGATTTACTGAAACATTAAAAAGCTTAGCTAATTGTTTTTAGGTCACATAGGTTATTTATGTGCTTGAATTGTCATATAGTTGTAGTTATTAGATAATGAAAAGAATTATGTGGGCTAAAGTATAATTCTCTTGATTTCAACAATAACAATGTAAGACATGTTATTAGGCGGAAATTCAAAACAAATTATATATGAAAAGCTCACATCAGTCTTACATATTCTATTGCATTTATAACCAACGATTTTAGTCTTCCATTCCAATCTTTTTTAGATTAAACTAGAAGAGTAAAGGATAGAATCTCATCAACTAATTAAAGTAGTACTATGTGTTCATATGTAAATGCATTTACACATCATTTATCGACAAATATAATTTGCCGTTGCTATTCTGTATCAAAATGCACACCTGTTTGGCAGATGCACTTGTATGCTGATACCTTGATACCATCTGAATATCCACTGTGTTTTAGTTTATCTAGTGATGAGTAGTTGTGAAATCCAAGAAGTGTATCTCGTCCTATTTGGGAATCCTCAACTGATTTTCACGACATAAAGGTAAATGGTAGTGTTTCGGCTGAAACGATTCTCAAACAGGACAAAACGCCCTCTTTGAATCACACTACTAGTCATCAAGTAAACTATGGTATTTATATGTCATTTAGCCATTGTAAACTGATAGCTACATTCTTGTTAACTTTGAATTCAACAAAACCACGTCCCTATAATAATCACTTGAGTTGTTATTCATTTTAAATTGACTATTTAACTGGCTAGTGAAAAACTAGTTATTCAGAAATGATCTGCAGACATTTGAAATGCATAATCATTTCATGAATAAAGAATGTGGTGAATTTATTTTTTAAAAATGTCACATCTCTGTTTATCATTTAAAATTCAATAATATCTACCTTCTAATATATACACAACCTCAACTGGTTAACTAGTTCAGTAGTTACTAGCCGGTCCTAAACCCGGGTAAAGAGAGGAAGCTGGGCATAGGGCTAGCAATCATACCCCGCAAAACAAATCTAACCGCTAAAGAAACTTCAAAGCACAATTGTGGTCGACTGGATCATGCAACAAACTGTGAGGAGCGAGAAGAGGGGAATACGCTGGACCGCGAAAAAAAACCTAGAAGATTTGGATTTCAACAATGACTTTTGTCTAACGTCGCAGTAACTTGAAGATCTACAGGCAAAAACTAATAAGTTGACAGAAGAGGCAGCGAAGACAGGGCTTCAAGTGAACGTAGAGAAGACAGAGGTGATGAAGATACTCAATCAACACCACCCCTAACAACAACAAGCTCCAATCACCATCAACGGGAGGAACTGAAGGGAAGTAGCCTCCTTCAGCTATCTAGACAGCATCGTTTCAACTACAGGTGACACAGATGAGGACGTCAAAGCCAGACAGGATCGGAAAGAAAGCAAGACAGGCGTTCATTAATCTGAAACCAGTGAGGAGATCTTCTGCACTCAGCATAAAGCGTGAACAACATCCGGATTTTCAATATTAATGTCAGTCAATTCAGTGCTTCTATGTGATGGTTGAGAGACTTGGCGCATTATGAAAGGCATTTGCAACAAACAAGAGACATTCATCAACAACTGCCTATGCTGGCTCGTTACTGAAGATCAGATGGTCAGAAAGAACAAGCAACAACGAACTCTGGGAACGAACCAACCAAGAAGCTATCGCTGAACAAATATGCACTGGAAGGAAGTGTAGATGGATTGTGCATGCACTGAGAAGGCCGACTGGGGACATCACGCATCAGGCGAGGCCGTGGAGTGGAACTCGCATGGGAAACGGCGAGTTTGGTGTCCGAGGCGAGGGTGACATGGAGGAGATCGTGCGAGGAGGAAATGATAGCTTGTGGGCTGTCGTGGAGCCAGGTCCAAAAGATTTCAGAGAACACAGCGCATCGGAGAAGTGCCACTGAAGCCCTATGTTCCATTAGGAACCCAAGAGACTTCAAAGGCATAACTGAGCCTCCCATTGTGAATTATTCGGCATGTGATGTCCTCATATAATTGCTGAATGAGGCTGATAAAGGTTTGTGGTATTGCGTAGTGATGAAGCAGCAGCCAAATTACTTCTCGGTCGACGCTTTCGAAGGTCTTTTCAAAGTCGATGAAGTTGAGGTAGAGTTGACTGCCACGCTATGCTTTGTTCTATGATGGTGCGTAGCTTAGCGTTACAATTCGATCCGCACTTGATTTGTACTTCCTGAATCCAGCCAACCTGTTCGGGTGGTAGTTTTGAATCCAGCGCATCCTTTAGTCTCTCCAGGATGATGCAGCATAATACTTTGCTTGCTCTGGGTGTACAGGAGTGAAGCATGATTCCTCGCCAGTTCTTGCAAACACTGAGGTTGCCCTTTTTAGGGAGTTTGACAAGGTAACCCTTCTTCCAGTCAGTGGGCAGGTACCTTCCCTTCCTTCCAGACCTTCTGCAATAGTCATGTGAGCATGTCCGCTGTTGTCTCTCCGTCTGTTCTCAGTGCTTCTCGAGGCACTCCATCTGGTCCTGCTGCTTTCCCGCATTTCAGTAGCTTTATGGCTCTCAGGAATTCGACTTCTGTTGGAGGATTTGTGCTCACTGGTAGTTCTGTGGCTGCAGGTGGTATTTCTGGACGAAGTGCAGGTGGTGGTCGATTCAAGAGCTTTTTGAAGTGGTCAGCCCATTTTTTCCTTTGTTTCTCTTCTTTGGTTATTAGATTTCCTTCACCATCTTTTATTGCCTTCATCTGTGAAGATCTCTTCCCAGATAGTAACCTGGTTATTTTATACAATGTTGTCAGATCTCTCCTACCAGCAGCCTGTTCTGCTTAATTTGCCAGTGTGTCATGAAAGTGTCTTTTGTCTTTGTGAGCACTCTTCTTCACTTTTTCCAGTGTAGTGTTCCATAATTGTCTCCAGTTCCTCTTCTCGTTGTGTATCCTTGCACTGGTTTATCTTCTGCTTCACCATCCTCCTCTCCCTGCTCTATCAGCTTCCATGTATCCGTCGAGATCTATTTCTTATCTTCTTTCTTCTTCCTTCTTCCTTCCTAATACGGTTATGCAGTTTTCTTTTTGCACATCTCTTTCAAAGAGTCCCAGTACTCATCCACATAGGTTTCTTCAGGGATGTTGCTTGATATCTCCCATTTTGTCTTGATGGCTGGCTGCCGTGTAGATGTCCTTTGTAGTTTCGTTCTTGAGTTTGCGTTCTGGGTGTTGAACTTGAACTGTGGTCTATCACCGACTTCTTTGAAGGTTTTCAACTTGATTTTGAAGGTTCCTTTCACTAGATAGTGAGTGATGTGAAGCTACATCTGCTCCCCTTCTTCATCTTGTGTCAAGTAGGCTGCGTCTCCACTTTCTTCAGATTGAGATGAAGTCGATCTGATTTTTAGTGAGTTTTCAAATACAGCTGCAAATTTGAGTCGGTACACCATGTTTATACCTACTCAAAGTGTCTCACTTGTATCATGTGGCTGATATATCAGATGACGAAGAAATGATTACTAAGCAAGCCATGCTATCATTGAAGCATTCAATGTCTTACTGATATTCAAAGTTTTATTACAAAGATAGTTTTTATGAAAATTACGTAACTTGAAGTGGCATTATCTTGTTAACTCCGGCGAAAATGTTTTCACTATAGTTGATCTCAATGTTACAGGTTTCACAGTTATTATATACTGACATCCAACTGATTGAGAATTGTCACAAAGTAAAGGGTTTTGTAAATCAGTACCATCTGCGTTACTGATGAGAATTTAAACAAATAGCAAAATTTGCTTTCAATTAGCCTTTAGTTATGGATAAATATCGAATAGAGAACCACTAAAAACTCAGAAGCAGTGAGGAATTGTTTTATTTTTGTTCAACTCGCAGCCTAATTGTTAAATTTTTACGACTATGTCTATCGTTTACCACTTCATCTGAGGAGAATTTTCCATCTCTAACAGGAACTTGTGGTACTGAAACAAAAGTTGACATTGAAGACAAGTGCTCACTAAAAGAAATGCATTATAATCACAGTATATTCCAAGTCAGTAGATGTTTGGAGTTTCGCCAAGTGAAATTAACTTTAGTGAATTAAAAGTGATATGGATGTGCTGATTTTCAATGCCTTTACAGTTAGATTTCTCAACATGCAAAACAAGAAATAGCTATCCAGAGATTAGGCTTTATTCAGTCCTTATAATGAAACCATTTCCTCACTAGACAGTTCTTTAAAATGAACTGTTTCACAAAGGATCATTTTCAGTTGGCTCTCATTATGTATGGTATATCTAAACTCACTCATATACGAAAAAGTTTTAGAACTATGCAACACTAAATACTCCAACAATCATATTTTTCGATTATGACACAGTTTAACGTAGATTAAAATAATACTTCTTATCCTTGAATATTAAAGGTAGATTATGATTGTACTATACTTTGCAGTTATTCTATTGTCTGTGAAGTATCAGTGGCCTTAAGGAAACAATGGTGGAAATCAATGACCTTGAAAGCAAGCTTGTATTTCCAACGATCAAATTATTAATTTACTCAAACGTACATTGTTTGCTTGTCAGCAATTCAACTAGATAACACCGCATAACCTTATCAAGTAATACAATGATCTAGGTTAGAAGAGATTGTTTATGAAATTTAATCATTTTGGAATAGATAACTGGTTGAAATTCTATGTGATGGTTCATTATCAAAAGTTTCCATGTAAATCGAATCTATTTGAAGTGAATTTTCTTTTAAAATGATGGGTAGTATTTAAAACTCAGAAAAATGATTACGTAGTCTTGAGTTTACTGAAATAGGATAGTTGGATAGTAAGGTTTTCAGTCTTATTCCTGATATTATAATCAGACAGTGCTTCAGAATTCAACAATCAAGCTAAGAGAAGTCAAAGCCACTAACTCTCCTGCTGTACGCATATACTGACACTTCTAAAATTCAAATTATAGTGATAGAAAGTTGGAATCTCAGACGGTGAGGACTAGTTTCATTTCTCAAGACTACCCACAACGAAACTTGACGTACTTAATTTCTTTACTTAAATTGCCTGTTTTAAATATTTCAAAGTTTATTTATCCTACTTACTAATAGTGAGTAGTATAACTAATCTGTACTAAGAATATTCTTATTGATAAATCTGAATGAATTCACTTACGATACCAGTAACTATTGATTGAACAAATGAATGTTGATATAAACTTCGATGTATGAATCACAGTTGGTGAATTAGGATTCATGATATATCTTTTTTTGTCTGATGTATAACTGCTGTGGTTCGCTCTGAGATATTACTCTGAATGAAACTATGAAAGTTGTTTTACAGGAGCATTTACCTACTATAAAAATGTCTTCCATTTCCTTATTGATTTACCAGTAGAAAAACCAAATCAGTTTTTGTACATGTAATTACTTGAACGTCTACTTGTCATTTGGCTACGACGGATGCATCGCTCTTCTTCACTTCAAACTATCACTAGCAGATTTGCAATTGAATCGTAGTCAATATACAGTAGGAAAGAAACAGTATGGCCAGTTGTTTAAGTCAGGTCGATTATGTCAAACTTGAGCGGCTGAATAAACGGAGGGTCGTTCATACTTCATCCAGGTTCAGTAGGTGTTTTGAAAATAAACTTCAGCTTTAGGAAAATGGTGTAGAAAAGGGAATTCACGTCCGCTTAATAGGTCATAATGGCAACTATTTACTCTTTGAAAGTAACTAATTTCCGAAAATGAATATAGTACTTGATCATGGATTCTCTGTTGGTTTACATGAGAGCTCAAGATGCTTATCCTCTTCAAACAGAAACAAATGAATTGGGAGGGTTTGAAGTGAGGATAGGCTTCAGTATTATTGTGCGCAACCTAACACTAAGTCATTACCCATAAAGGATTGCTCACTGCTGTAAAGGAAGGTCAATAAGCCGCAGTTTCATCGGTCTATGTCGTAAATCTGAAAACAATTCGGAAGCACTGTCCTCAACATATCAAGGTCAACCAGTCAGATCAAAGCTACATTCAGCATTTCCTTCGGACAACAAAAGTCAACAAATCACTAACCCATCTGATGAAACCACACATGAGATACCAACCAATCAGATCCAGCACCAGCCAACAAGCTCAACAGGTTAGGGATCAGTATACACTTAGAGAAGATTGTAGCGTCACACACTTCCTCAAAATCAATAGCCTAGGGTTTGACGACTTTCGGCATTGATGCTGACCTTAAAGTTTAACTGGACTCGCTAAGCTGAAGGCACCCGGTCAAGCATCCTCGCCATTTGGCACGTTATCGTGTTACGTTGCACTGCTCGTATTCGACTCTCTAGCCAGTTAGTTGGAACGCATCGGTATCTTGGCACAACCATCCAAATATACTATTCCATCCAACTACGCTATCGTGTTCTTCCTTACTCTCGTATTCGTGGGTATATAACAAGTTCGAATAATTAGTGATTGGTCTTTGCGTCTGTCAAGTTTGCAGCAGGACAAATCCTAAAAGGTAGCACGTATGTAATATGCACATACAACCGAATAATTCACTTCGCCGTGAAGCTCTGGGGTAGTGTTGGTGATGTCTAGCATTACATTGGAATATTGGTAGACTTAGACCATAGCTCAGAGGACAACTCACTCAGAACATCCACACTCTGATCTTTGAATATCTACTGCAATGTCAACTGCAGTCAACAGACAAACAGTCAATTCACAGCGAAACCTGAAGTTGAACCGAAACAAAATGACGGAGGCAAGGAAACAACGTCGTGTTGTCAAGAGTGCATCATCACACAATAGCAAAGTGAAACATTCCTGATAAGTTTCAAACAAAACACAGACAAATAATGAGTGTAAAGTCAAAGAAGACAGGCCAGTGATAAAATAATTCCATATTGGTTAGGGTTAAAATCGTGATACTCGTAATGAAGTTTTGGGCCAAAGGACATTCTACGCAAGAATTAACAGGGTGTGTTCAGTTTGAAGATAACTATCTCTCGATATCTTAGAGAGAGGGATTCTTAGCACTCGATATTGAGGCCATCTAAAGACTATCTGCTGAACAATCCTGTCTCCCCAGTCTCGCTGGTTCGAAAAGGAGACCAGTTCACCAAAAGGTGAACTTGGAAGGCTCTAGAGGTTGGGCGAAAAACATCAGGTTAGTGTTTAACCGGGTAAAACTCCAAACGATGTCACCAGTGGCTCTTGATTAGTGGGGCATATTTTCCCGTATGTATCGTATTCGCACTTCCCATACAGTTTCTTGGACAGGTTGGTTTGGTCTTACGCCCTCACTGCTGCTACTAAAACTCACATGATGCTTCACTCTGTCCCCAGACAAACAGTTATTCCCGCTCCCAAGCTCTGAAAGGTTCACGTGTAATTTCACCCAGAATTTTACGACGTGGTTACATACCATCCCTGGAAAAAGATGCAAACTTTTTATGGAAGGCAAAACACCAGCCAGAAAAGCGGCAAAAACCATAAGAACAAAAAGCAAGGCCTTCGTGCCTACAGTAACGGTAGACTATTCAGTAGCTTATTAGCAGCTTACAGGATAATAAGTAATGCGAGTTACTTGAACCGAGAACATACCTCTATGTCACCGTAAAGATCGTTATCAAGACTTAATCAGAATCATCTATCAAAGGGCAAAGGCCTACGTGCGATAACGGTTCCTTCCTTTCCGGGCCTGAAGCCACCCGGATGCACTTTTTACTGAGTTAGCCACTGTTTCGTATATCAGTAGGTTTAGTGACGGTTTGGACAGCTACTGAATTAAAAATGGATAGCGCTTACCTAGCCGGGGTATATATTTAAGGAAAGTAACAACACAACACTTTCTGCTGCCTTCACATCGATTCTCTCTGATTGTCACTACTGTTATAGACAGGATTCAATATGTGCTCTTCTGTTAGACATTTTACATTTGCAGTTTACCATCTCTTCATTTACCCTACTACAGCTTTGATCCGCACTATCCCTGCTTCGAATTTTCACGCTGTTTTCCTCCTTCTTACTTTATGCTGTCCGGCTTTCTTCGTTCACACTCTCTGCGTCACTTTTCGCTTTTCTGGTCATCTCTAAATTCCCTCTTACATGTTTGCACTTCTTTACCTTTTGACTTAAATCACCTTCCTCTGTTTCGTTTTTCCCCTCTTATTTCCTTTTCAAGATCAGCTTGATCAAGGGACAAGTGAAAATACCATAACTACCATATTTCAAGAGCATAGTAACTGGCTTCAATGAATAAAAAAATATTTCGTTCTGACATTATGAGTTTAACACGAGAGAAGCCCGTTTGCGGGCATCACCGCATTGATATTCGTTGAAAAATCTGTGAAATTTTGGGGGTCCTGAGTGGTACAGAAGGGATGTCATTACGCCCTATCACAACATTCAATAATTCTGCTGGTTATGAAACTAACAAGAAACTATCACTTCCTAGTGCTTCAGCTCAGCTTTTTTAGGACATGTTTGTTTCATCATGGGTGGCACCAAAGTAGCGCAATATTCCATATTCGTTTTACAAACGGTCGGCATGTTTAACTCATTTTTCCAGTGCCATATCACCCCAGTAACGTCAGTTAGTTGTCAACGCCTAGCCACCTGGCGAGTTTACCAGAGCCACAGAAACCAGTTATAGAGATCTACAGCGTTGGACTCCTCTACACACCTGAAACCGCTTCACAAGACCTTGAAGGAATGGCGATAAAGTCAACTGGTTCATGCAAGCTCCTGAGGTAGATACGAAATGTCTGATGTCCTAGCTCGATGCTCTCTCGGGCGTCTCCGGTTCCTATCTTCGGTCACCCTCGGTCCGTTGCATTTATAAATGACTTACCATTCCCATTTACTGTTATATACTTGTCATATCAAGAGTTTGATGATAACCCGAAGGTCAACGGATGCCCTGGTTCTCTGGGGCGTCTCTTATTGGGAGTTGTGGAAAATACCAGGAGATTCCTGGAATGTAGATGCATGTCCTCAAGTGCGCCGAAATGTTCTTGCGGAATATAACCCCAAGAACCCGAAGTGTTTACCGTATTGTTTTTACACGAACTCGATAGGTGCATGCGCCAGCCGTCAATTCTTCGTCATTCCAGAGTGTCCATGAGCGTAAGGCCAGGAGAGAACACAAAAGAGGAGCCAGTTAGGAATAATATGTCAAATGTTCTATGCAGTAACACCAGCGTCTTTCTGCTGGCCGGCTAGAACATGGTACAAGGGCAAAACAACGTAACATGACAAAGGGCCGAAACTCCTGGATGCTGAACTGTGCGTCCTTGGCTGAAGCACTTGAATAAAACTATGGAGGCTGACATCAATTTTGAATCTTGCTGAGGTCTCGGTTGGTTATTTCAGTGGACTATTCACCTTTGTTGCTCACTTTTCTCCACAGAGTGTCCGTTAGAACCTTGAGACGATAAAAAGTCGAATGACTTCAACGTGTTTTTGATGGGCTGGCTGCAAAAGGCGGCCCCCACTTATCCGAGCTGCCTCTCGGCAGTCGCTCAAAAGATAGAGCGATCAATCAAAAGTAGATTAATCGCGATCTCTGAGGTGCTTTGACGTTCCACACAGCGCTCGTTACACTTATAGAAGAAACAGGAGCCTTGAATAGCATGAAAAAGTTTCACAAAAGCTAAGGAGGAAACAATGTGCAAACTACAGGCATGAAAACATTTATCAGTAAAAGCCATGTGCTTGAACATGCCACAGGGCTAAGTAAGTTTTCAAATGTTTTAGGAACCTGGTGGTTGTGATTGATCGAGTTTTTTGTTGTTAGTGATTCTTGCCTCACTTTATTGCCAGACACATGGTCAAGAACTAAGATGGTTATATCTTATGCCAGTAGTCGTGAGCGAGGCCGAACATCGCTTTCAACGGGGTTACGTCTGGAGTAAGCTGGCTTCAAACGGCAAATACTGACATTATCTTCGCATTCGTTTAGATGGATTATACAAACGTTTGTGCGTCACCTGAAATCCTCGAATGGTTCATCGTTAGGTAGTTCAATTGGTCGATGAACGGCAGCATGGCGAATGAAAGCTTGCGTTGATTTGTGCAAAAAACGAGGTGGATGAGGACCTCGGTTGTCTTAGGCCAAATAGGTGCGGACGCAACCAAACTTACTGAGTTTTGAGCTTGACCATGCAGGATGTTCTGCCAATAACGTTTGCGAAAGTTGACTGCAAAAAGAACTCGTCTGGTAGTTGGGCGGTAGTTCTGTAAACGAGGTCTGTGAAAGTTCATCCAGCACTAGTTTTCAACGCGTCTGGGACACTCTCTTTGACGAGAAGCAGTGCCTCGGTCCACTGAGACGTATTTTAGGCCCTTAGCCGTCTCTGAGACCTTTCTACCACGCCATTTGCCTGCTCATATTTGGCTGTGTGTAGCAACCTTAGTTGATCCATGAAGCTGATAAGTTGACGCCCCTGAACAGGGCACCGAGAACGGTGCACGGGACAGTATACGGCTGGGTTTTTCCCACCAAATGTCTTCGTTCCACTTCCTGTGGCCGCCCTGAGTAGAAGGATAGTGTCTGTTGCTGGGTCTCGACTAGCCGTTGCAAAACCGCTCCCATTATTGAGCCTGATGGATCAATAACAATAGCCGAAGAGTCGTTGGGGTCGTGTTGCACAAGCATGAGTACGTTGCGTTTGTATACTTGACTTCGGAGAAGGCGAGTTCAGCCACGCCATCTAGAGCCACACACTTCGCATTTCCTTAGAGGTGGCCTGTGGGCATTCGCATGAAGGGCAGCTGGGAACAAACCTTTTGTACTAACTTACCAGGTTGCTAGAGGTTGCTCTACAGTAGCCGACTGGGGGGCACTGCTGAGTAGCCAAGGCTTTATATACAGTTGGGCGCATCCCCTTTCCGTCAACAGCATGCCTAAAGGAGCCGAGAGATTTGACTCCTACTTGACATTTTCGGATATTCACCATGCTTCTTCAGTCTGTCGAATGTGACATCCAAGCGCTGTCGGTCCTTATCCTTACCAAAACTCACAGTGAGACGGTTGTCGTCTTAAACCTGGACGAAGTCTAAACTACTGGGGACGTAACTCATGAGGAGTTGGAATGCTGCTGCTACACTGTAAGGGCCAGGGGGGCCTGTTCAAAATCCTTAATTGGGCCGCTGGAAACCTGGTCCCTGTCTCTCGACGTGGAGTAGCGTAGGGTAGTGTTTGTTGACAAAAACAAGAACGGTTCCGGTTCTTATCCACAGGGTGAAATAAATACCCGTCACTCAAACATGGAAAAGGATCCGGCAGTTACTTTGAGCGGCGCACTTGGAGCTCTGGCCCTGCAACAGACAAGGCCTGTAGAATCTGCAGGTTCCTTTCGTGGGCTTTAGGAAGTTGAACTTTGACTCCTTTTATCACGGTGTACGAACGTTATATTCGTCCCCATATTTGAAAAAAACTCTTCCGTGGTGTCCCCATACACGAAGGAGGACATTTCGATCTTAGAACGGGTTCGGAGATCTATGAAGAAAGTAATTGGGTTACGGTACAAACCTTAGCTGTATGGCTTAGTTGGCCTGAGGACCATGGAGGATATGATCATGATCCATCACACTGGCCATAATCCTTTTCACCCTCGATAGATTCCCCTTAGGCTTCAACCAGAAACGCCACCTTAAAAACCATCAGTCAGGAGTACAGCATGAGATCGCACGTAAAAGAACAGTGCTAACCTGTTTGGAATTAGGGTAGATGAACTGTTGAACCCCCTTCCGATAGAGGTTGTAACCACCCGTCACCTGATAATGTCGAAAGAGGGTTATTCGTGCATTTACAGTCTTGCATTACTAGTGGGCCGTAGCCGAGAAGCTTTCTGTCATCCTCAGATCATGGGGAGAGATAAACTAACAATCAATTATCCCCGTCTTTCCAGGTTTTTTGGAGCCAGGAAGACAGCTGTGGCCGTTTCGAACCAAGAACGTTTTCTGATAAGGCAGACGTAGAACTCAAGGAACAATTGCTCACAAATTCTACAACACGAGTTTAGAAGTTTTGAATGCTCTGCAGTTCAGAAAATCCAGGTGTTAAATAGGCCGACTTTCAGATGTCTTTCGCTGGTTTAGGTATCTGACCATAGAATCTAACTAGACAGATCCTGTAGAATACGTCACTTTCCCTTAAAGTGGCTGTCGAATCAACCTAGCATGCGTTTACTCCTCTTACACAGACTGGCTAACCACTGGAACTCCTCACCTGAATCATGTGTATCATCCCCTTCAGTGAAGGCATCCAAGGAAAAACTAGGTCTACGCAGAAGAAACTACTGGAAGGAAGTGACAAAACCCGTTGGTCTACTACCCGTATTACTGAAGACTGAAAACCATTCACTGGCTAACCATACAGGTATTGCACATTGAAAAAGCAGCGGAGCTTTTGTAGTTTGCGCCACTATAAAGCGTGATGGAGCATATGCCGTTGTCGGAACTGAGTTATCAGCTGACTCGTGACCCGTTGTCATATCGGTCAGACGTAAGTGTAAACTTTCTTTTATCTGTGTAGTTTGAAGCGCAACTGGAGAACTATACCACACTGAAACAGTCATTTTCATCTGCTCCTTCACAATTTATAAGCCGTCTAGAGGACTTACTGTTGTTTTTATCCCAGGTATTGTTTTCACTCCTTACTTAACCTATTGGAGGTTGTGAAATTTTATCCAGACCATGTTGGGGAGTTTGCTTCAAGTGTTATCCAGACACTTCTCTCCCGTGCATTTGGTATGCATCCCGACATGCGCATGGTAATTTTACACACTTATTCTACATCATTCCATAGGCTTTTTTGAGAGCATTTATGCGTCTGCGGACCAAAAATCTGATATCAGCTATCCAAGCAGTCGATGTCGCTTTTAAATTGCATCGATGCCGTGATAAAGAAGTTCGAAAAACTTTACGCCATTTCTTAGTTAGTGATATCAAAAGGATGAACAAAACCCAAAAACAAACCAAATCAAATGCGGTAAGTGCAGAGTTTTCCTCTCTTTGACATCCCATGCAGGTCATACTAACATTCCTTTCGAAGATGATAAAAGATAGTAGCTCAGCTGTGGCACGAGAAGCAGTGCTAATCCTACTATCTTTATTTCGAAAAAATGTCTGGAACGATGCGAGAACTGCCAACACCATCGCCGATTCCTGTCTAATCAGTAACAAGAAGGTATTGACAAGTTGTTTACACCCACATCTCTAGGTTTATGTTCCTGCTGTACAATTTTTCTTGGGAAAGTTGAAGGCAACGGGTGAAATGGATAGCAGCAGTGATTCCGCGTCAGATATTGTGAGTTTTCCCAGAATTTAGTTTCCGATGTCAATATCACAATAATATGTAGATATTTTTCTGAGACAATATCTATAGTATTCAGTCTTCAAGAATAAGAATACTAGTTCAGTGATATCATTTCTTTCAGTTGCTAGTCATATGATTGCCTAGTCTGTTTTTCAAAGTCACAGCAAAAGATACTAATGCTATGCTTCAGTCGACCATTCCACTGATCCACAACTAGGGGAAATGAATTTACAAAAGTAGGCAATCGGAAAACAGTTTATGAGCTTTTTGATTATGTCTCAGGCTATCATTCTCAAAGGGGAATAATAAATAAGATATTTGACCCATATATCACTAATATGACGTATGCGAATGTGCATTCGCGGAAACAGACAGTACTCAAGTCTGTGTACTCAACTGGAAAATGAGAACGTCGCCCATATTTAGGGAGATAGCTAGACGTTTATCTGGACGTTGTAGCAGTTCTTACCCTGAGGAGACTTGGCCTGATATTGAGTAAGCTGTAGAAAAAGCAGTAAAGACGATTGGTAACCTACGGCCTAAGGCTAGAAAACGTCAATCCATTTCCTCAACGTCATCCGAACTGACGGATACGACAAGACTCATTCCAGATGTTGACTGTGACCACATTTAAGGAGAGAAAGTAACTTAAACATAAATTGACTTAGATTCTTCGCAATGATTGTGGGCAGTGGCGGGTGTTTAAAACTAAAAGGATGAAAACATTAGCATTAGGTAATACTCGTCAATTATTTAGAGTTATTAAGAGTACTGGAAAGAAAAAGACGATGGTTAATGATATAGCATCACCAAAGAGTGGTATGCTGATAGCCTCTCAAAAGAAACAGCTATAACGTTGTGCGAGACACTTTAAGTGGGGTTCGACTGGTTCAAAACAAGTTATCATTTGATCAGCATCCAGCCAGCGTGAACCTGATTTGTCTGTAGATGTTGGTCCCCTCAATCAATCAATATCAACATAGGACCAGGCATTACTACGTAACGGTCCGAGTTGCCACAGCTCATATCAGTACATCAAGTAGAAAGGTAGTGAGGTGAAGGATAAAGATAAGAGAAGGCATTAAAAAGAAATATTAAGTATGAGAGGAAAGACAAAATGGTGAGATTCGGTATAGCGTCGTTAAGATGAGGATAATGTGTGCATACATCTGCACCACTGACATCGGTTCTGAGCCATGCCTTCACCTAGAGTGTCCAACCACTGGTTCCTCTTGTCCCGTGGACCCCAACCACTTAGTGTGCATCGTCCTACATGGCTCAAACCAACAGTCAGAGACTTCATGTATTGGTGCCATGTTTTAGTCTGGCCACCTCGGGCCTTTTTCCAGCCTGGACCTACTTCGGCCATCATTGTGTGACGGGGAAATCGGTGATTAGGCATATGTAGTACGTGTCCCAACCATCTCAATCAATGAAGGTTCGGATGGTTGGTCCCCTAACTGTGTTGAGTAGGTGGTTTCAGTCCTGAAACGACGCAAAGTAGAGGGGCCTGACAGTCTGCCACCAGAATTCTATTAGGAAGGAGGTAAGAAATAAACTACTAGAATAACAAAGGTACTAGGCAGCACATGAGAATCAGAAGTAGTTCCATCAGACTGGTCGACGTCACTGATCATTCCTTTCAGGTTCCAGACCTGAACGAGGGTAAATTGATAGAATCTTCACCCTTCGCCAGGTTATGGAATACAACCAGTCTCCATATTTCTAGATCTGAAGGTGTCATTTGACTTTATGCACCTTTAAGTGTTGTGGCGGTGTCTTACTTTGAATGGCGTACCGAGAAAGTTTATAACGCTAGTCAAAGCTTTTTACTCAAACTGACACAACTGTATTAGGGCTTATAGAGAGTTGTCAACTAAACTGACGATAGCCAGTGGTCTCCGACAGAAATGCCTGCCGTCACTGTTCCTGTTCAACTTCGTTGTCGACGTACTAACGAACACAACCTAAAGCATATCTCTATTCACAGGGACTTATCAGCCCCCTCGGGGCAGACGACATCATCCTGTTAGGTGAAGACGCTGGCAAAATGCAGAGTCTTCTAAACCATTTGAGCAGAAAACTGAGTATGTTTGGCACAAGTTTCACGCTTGTTAGATGTAATTTGATGCCTCAGACCTAGTCTGAAACTACTTGAACCTGCATCATGTATGGCACCGACCTTGTGAGGTATCAGACCACCTATTGGATGAAGATTATGCTGCGCTACAGTCCGTTCTGTCCTGTCATACGACTTTTAGACATGGCCGTTAAAACGCTATGAACCTTTAGCAACTGAGGGGCCTTGGTCATGTGGTGCGCATCCGGGGCCAGCACCTACCTCTACGTGTCATGCTAGGTGAAGTTGGATTAGACTGGAAAGGGGTTCACGGTGTCGAGATTGAGAGGGTGCGCCGGTCATCGAATTCCCTGACTGTTGATCTAAGTTGTATAAGAAGGCTTAGACTGCTTGGTTTAGGGTCGTCGAGATTATAGTAATCAGCGCCTGCAGATCACTAGTGACATCGATTAAAATTGGTCACAATTATTATTATTATTTGTCCCTTCGGTTCCTAGTGGAACATAGGGCTTCACTAACACGTCTCTAATTTACTCTCTTCTCTGCAGTCTTTTCAACCTGGCTCCACGACTGCCCACAAGCTTTCATTTTCTTCCTCACATGATCTCCTCCATATTACCTTCAGACTCCAAACTCGTCGTTTCCCACGCGGGTTCTACTCGACGGCCTAGCGTTTGATGTCCTTAGTGTATGCCCAATCCACCTCCACTTTCTTCTGCATATTTGTTGAGTGATAGGTTCTTGGTTGGTTCGTTGCCAGCCAGAGTTTCTTGTTACTTATTCTTTCTAGCCATCTGATCTTCAGTATCGAGTGAGTGTAGACGGTAGCTGTTGATGAATGTCTGTAGTTTATTGGAAATGCTTTTCGTAACGCGCCACGTTTCTGAACCATATAGAAGCTCTAACTTGACTGGATTGGTGTTGAAAATCCGGATCTTGTTCTTTGTGCTGAGTGCAGAAAATTGGTGACAATAGCACTGATGTATTCATCCTTTAGTGTTATCTGAAGCTTGAACACTTTCATTAACTTTTATCTTCAAACTCCTTTTCTTCCAATTTACTTTTGTCTACTTTGATATCAATCTTTTTCTATCCACCTATTATTTGTACGCTATTGTGAAGTGTTGTAACTTGAACTGATGCACTTGTATTTGAGTTTCTTTGTCGATAATTTTTTATGTCTTTCTGCAAAGTGCAGAATGGTTCTGCCAATTTGGCATCCACACTATTACCGCTTAAAATTTGAATAGGACAGCTATTCATCATTTTGAAATTGTTTATTAATCATTAGAGTTCACTTTTATTTTACAGGATGATGAAACCAAAATTAAACAGCTACGAATGGGACATCGTGTAGGAGTTAAAACTAAAGGACGAAAAAAGCGTCTTGAACGATCAATCAAGAATGTAAACAAGGAAAAAGAGAGAAAAATTAAAAAACGTGCTGAATTAACCAATTTTCATGCTATAAATATGTTGCATGATCCTCAAACTTTTGCAGAAAAGCTATTTCGAAAGTTGGAACGTTGTTCAGATCGTTTTGAAATTCGTCTTTTGATTCTTGATCTTATAAGTCGCCTTATTGGATTGAATAAGTTGATTCTACTCAATTTTTATCCATTTATACAACGATTTTTACGTCCACAACAAAGAGGTTAGCAATTATTTTTATGGAAACTTATGCTAGTTTTCAAAATATGTAAATGTTAATCTAATACTCACACTAGGCTGCTTATATCTATGACAGTTTTGTTACTTAACTAGTTGAACTTTTTAAAATTTTTTATATAGTATTTAGACTAGCCGTGACAACATTCCTATGTTGACAGTTTTGATTCCACTTTATATGAAGAGATTCTACTATGAGATGTTCCTAATGATTTCTGTAGCCTTTCGGAATAGTTTGGATATTGTCACAGTCGACAACGGTACCTGAAATTATAGCGTATACAATTATGACCGCAGTGTTTTCATGTTTTTTCAGCCCCATTGGATTTATAGGAGGTTTGGTTAAAGCCATTTGGTGTTAACATTTTCTACCTGTAATTTCACATGAAGTTTGTCCTATGTATGTTTCATCTTAGTTTAAGCATTTTATCTTATAAACACATTTAGATTGTAAATCCAGAGAAATTTTGTGCAGTATGTTTAGTGTTCTGTTGGACATACGGATATTGCATTTGTTGGGCACTCTTCTAATCCCATCCAACGTGTGTGACCCCTGTATAGGATGACTCCTGTTGTGGTCTATTGTCTGTCTTTGTTTTACAATCCAGTTCAATGTTATTTTCTATTTTGAGAATAAATTTTGCCCGGTAATTACCCACTGCAGAGATCTTGTTCACTTACTTAACTTTTTCATTATCATCTGAGTGTCCACCCTCCTTAAAAGACTACAGGCAATAGAGAGACTTTTACACTGATTGGATGTGATGAATTGAGATCGAGATGTGTGTTCCAATGTGTTGCTTTTCTGAAAATGGTCATGCCTAATTGCTAATTTTCCTTCTACTTAGCAAAACATTCACGGAAGGTTAGTTCACTGTTCTCCGTTTCTTTTCCTGAGCTAAACTTAATACCGGGGGTGGGTGCGGAATCTAGTGTTCAGATAATCAATAATACCTGGTGCATGTCACATTTTAGAACTGAGAAAATTTCATCGATATATCTTAGCCAAATGCTAGGCTTTGTTATGTGTGCGAAGATTCTTTGCTCAAATGGGTTCGTTACCATAGGTGAAACAGGTAAACCCATAGATCTGTCTGTATATTTTTACCTTAGATTTGAAGTAATTAGTCTTTGAGTAAAATATAAAGGCTTTGATGATGTCACTGGTATTCGATGATTTTCTTTCTGTCAAGGTTGTGCTGTCCTTTACATTTATTGGGAAATACAAACGCCAACACAATGAACATCATTCGCGTATCCTCCAACTTTGTTGTTTCACAGTTATATCCTAGTACAGAACATCACCCTTGATGAGTATCCGAATATCCTCTCGATATCACAGCTGATAAGCTTCCTGTGTGGACACTTTTGAACTGAGTCATCTCCCTTTCTCAGTGATTATTACTTTCATGCTATCTCATCTGCTGAAAATCTTGCAATTTAAAGTTTCGTTTATTAAAAAAAATAAGCCGACATTGAAGTCCTTTCTTCGCGGTAATACTACAGTACATTACCCTTTTCAAAATACTTCTTTTTCTGTTTTTTGTTTGTTTAGAAATTACCCACTTGTTATTGTTCTCAGCACAAGCTAGCCACGATCAGGTCCCACCAGATGTAAGTTCTCCTTATTCCTCATTTACCGGTTTATGCGTTATCTTGTGATCTTGAAGTCAACACCTAGTAGGGTTGTCAGATTGATAAGTTCGTAACTTGCAATGGCCTTTTTGGTTAGCTATGTGTCTAAATAAAGAAAATTAATTAAAGAGTCTTTTGGCATTTTGTACCTCCAAATAAATTGTGGTGTTCTGTTTCTCATTCAGTTAAGAAGCTTTATAGTTGAAGGGTATTTCGATAATCATGGTAGAAAGAATGCTTTCAGCATACTGAGTAGTTCTTTTTAGATTATTCTGGAAAGTGGCTACTAAAAACAATAAATAGTTCACCACTTTGTATACTATCTGATTGTTCACTTTTTGTATGGTAACACTTTCAGTGAGTCTTTGGGTGCTATAAGATGATAACGTGGTGAAAAGTGATAAGCCTCTTGTTTTTTCAACAGAAGTCATCGAAATAATAGTGTAACAGTGTTACCGATATTGCTACCCAGCTATATGATTCCCATTTTTAGTGTCTGGATAAGTGTTTTAGAATTCTAGAGAAGACTGACCTTGATTTCATAGACACAACTGCTTAAGACTAGACACGCAGTAGTCATATCTGAAAGTGGTTTTACGCTACTGCTGTCTAGACACCAGTATCTCCTTACGATTTTGAGATGTCTCGAAATCAAGGGGTCCCAGGTTGTTCATTTGAGTTTATTATGTATTTCTAGTTCAGTCCACCCTCTAGCTATGCTTCTCGTATTCATGTACACGCCTCTAATGAGTGTCAATAACAACTTCTACGGGGAGTTTCATCCATGTACTGATATGTGCTGAACAGCCCCTTAGAACCAGAAACCACTGGAGGGTTGTTCTTTGACACGATAACAATCCTGAATAGAGCCTATTCGCGACCCCTCATATCAATATATGTAAATTAGAAGCATTTTAGGTTCAAGAGTGGTAATATTTCCATGTATGCATGATGTTAGGATTCAGTGATAGTCATTTTTAGAACATCATGACGACTATTTTGTTTCATTTTAAAACATTCATATCAACTTCCAACGTGTTTAACGTAATACTTCACTGGTCACAAGGATTGAAGACAAACCACAAAGTGTATATTTTATGTGTCTGTTGAGTTGAAGAATGTTATCCCTATTGACTGAGGCTATTATCATTTTCATGATTTATTTATTTCAGGTGATAGAACCTATGGTACGTGTGATAGCTGATAATTTCATCACTGAACGTGCTTCATCAGAAGCAATAGCTGTTGGATTGAATTCAGTACGTGAGATTTGTGCGCGTTGTCCGTATGCAGTAACCCAAGATTTGTTATCTGATTTAATTCAGTACCGATCATATAGGAATAAAAATGTTGTTGCTGCAGCACGATCAATTATTCGACTTTATCGACAAGTAAGTTTTAATATTAAGCCTAAATGCTTTTTAAATTTATAAGAGGGAAGACAAAAATCCTGTAGGCAACGGGATTCAAACCATCCGCATGTCCATGACCCTTTGGACGCTGTATCTGTTAACTTAGATGCCAGACTAACGTGTTAACTAGGTCTTGGTTTCTCTTCTATTACTGAGACTTGTATATTAGTTGGTAAACCATCCAGTCACTGGTTTGAATTCTTCTGTAACCCAGGTTTTCGTTTAGTTTTCAATTATTATCTCGTATCTCAACTGTCAGTCTACCATACTATGGTTATCTTAGATAGTCGCACCATTAACTAAGAGTATTAACTTTTAGTACGTTGAGTATATCATTTGTGTGTTTTCATCCACTGTTAATGTCGAAAGTGTTTCGAGAGATATGCCATGCAGTAAAGAGTTCAAAATAAATGAATAGAGGTTGAATCAAGTATCATTCAGTGGTCTACGCAGTCGACCATCAACCATTGGCAAATAGGTTCAGGTTGACAACTTGCATCATCTGTAGTACCGAATGGGGAGATTTCCAACAACCAATCAAACGACGAGTATACTGCACTATAGTCCGCCCTGTCATGTTATGTAACTGAAAGGCATAGCCATTAAAAGTAGAAGATATGAAGTGATTACAGGGTTTTCATCATAGGTGTCTTCGCAGCATTGCTCGAGTTTGACGGAATCATCGTGTGACCAATGTTGAGGTTAGGCGGCGAAGGGTATTAGGCAAGACTGGCCAGAAACCCAATTGGTGAGGCTGTGGAACTTAGTCGACTGAGGTTTATTGAATATGTACTGCGCATGCCGAGTCACTGCCTACCGCGACGTGCTATGCTAGAAGCAGGATTAAGTTGGAAGGGGTTGGAGGGTTGAGGTTGGCCAGAGCAGACGAGACGCAGCACTAGTCGATGAAGGCTCTGACTGTTGGTCTGAGTCATGTGGAGTGGAGAGTTGTTGACTATCTCTGGTTGGGATCCCTCAGATGAAAGGAATCAGTGGTTGAGGACTCCTGATGACATGACTGGAAGTCAGTCTCCATGGTACAGATCTATTCACCCTTTGATGTCTTTGAAAGCTTGAATATTCTCACTAACCGTTATCTTCGAATTGTTTATTCACTCACACAACTTTCTCTACTTTGATATCATTCCTTTTATATCCACTTGTTCTTTGTATACTACTGTGAATTGTGGTAACTTGAGTCGATGCACTTATGTGTGAGGTTCTACGTTGATTTTATCAGTCAGTTAGTCAGGCTCAGAATCAATCAATGTACTTCAGTTACGCCTATTGAGTAGTTCGATTGGCCTCAAGACATTGTGTATGATTTTTATTGTAGCGACCTACTAATTTGTTGAACGTATTTTCTTTTTGTACGCTTATGAGGATTTATTGATTGACTTCGAGGTAGTATTCATCATAGACTGACATCATTGTGAGAGAACCGTTAAAAACCTGAGAGCACTGGATAACTTGTTCGTCCTAGTATGAGATTTCTCAACGGTGCTCATCCATGACCCCGTCAGCAATGGAACCCAGCACTTTCAGGTTTCATAGTGAACACGTTACCATTAAGTGGCCACTGGATTGAATTAAAATAGTCAGCATTTTCTTACTTCTGTCTTACTTCATCTAGTGACATTGTTGAGTATTTTTCCTCACGTCCGATTTAGTTTATCCCGACTTCTCATTAAAACTTCAGAAATTCTCATTCAAAATGTTCAGTATTAGCTTATGTGAAATTTGATTTTTAATTGAATGGCTTCAATTGTAAGTTTCACTCATTTGAATTCCAACAGCCGATTGTTACACAGAAGTTACATGGATAAACTACAAGGATAAACAAATTATAATTTGTTTATTCTCTGAATGAATTTAAAAAGGCCACCGTAGAAACAACTGGAATAACCAAGTAGGCGTCTCTGTTTTATGAAAAATTCGCCTTTCTAGCCTAAATACTGAAACCTAATTCGGTATTTCTATCGTTGCTAGAGTGATCTTTAAAGTCCCCCTTATTCTCTTAAATTTGATTATTTTACTTGAGAGATATTAACCCGTATTAGATAGCTTATTCAATACTTCAGGTCTGTGGATTTTCATTATCATGAATTCATTCTAAGAAGCTTGAACTGTTGAGATTCTCATCCTCATCATCTATCAACATAGGACCAGGCATTACTGCGTAACCTTCCGAGCTGCAACAGCCCTAATTAGTACATCAAGTAAAAAGGTAGTGAAGTGGGAGATGAAGAAAAGAAAATTCAGTCAAAAGAAATATGAAGTACTAGAAGAGAGGAAGTAAGCATGAAAAAATGGTGAGATTCGGTATAACGTTAAGATGAGGATGATGTATGCATACATCTGCACCACTGACATCGGTTCTCAGTCATGTGATCACCTAGAGTGTCTAACCGCTGGTTCCTCTTGTCCTGTGAACCCCAACTGCCTAGCCTGTACCGCCTTACGTGGCTCAAACCAAAAGTCAAACACTTCATGCAACATTGGTGCCATGTTTTGTTCTGGTTGCCTCGGTTTTTTTCCAGCCTGGACCTACTTCGGCCAACATTGTGTGACGGAGCAATCGGTGACTAGACATATGTAGTACGTGTCTCAGCCATCTCAGTCGATGAAGCTTCACAACCATGTCAACTGATTTACCTCTACTCCTTAAAACTCTATACCTGACTTCTGCATTATTCACGTGGTGTGGTGACACCACGGAATACGGCGTATGCTACGAAGGCCATAGTGGTCAAATAATTGAAACCTCATATCTCCCACCTTCATTGGTCATGTATCACAGGCATACAGTAGAACAGAGCGGACTGCTGTGGAGTACACTTAACCCTTAATAGACAAACGGATATCATGGCGGCGCCATAGGTGGCATAAGTTGGCAAAAGCCAGTCGAGCCTTTTGTATCAATGCAGAGATTTCATCGACTACTGACCAGTGCACCAGGGCTGATCCTACTTCCCAATTAAATGAAGTGGTCAACACACTCAATCACTACACTATTGTTAGCCGTGGTGGGGCACCATTGAAGACCAATCCTAGAGCAACAGTTTGCACTTCGGTGGTGAGAAATGTATCACAAGCATTCTCAAATTGCCGCTCGAAGTGTTCAGAAGACTCTGCATCTTGCCAGCGTCTCCAACTAACAGGACTATGTCATCTGCATATTCTAGGTTTAACGAAAATACTCCTGCGATTAGGTCAACCTCTGCGTGGTCAGGTGATGAGAGGGAGACCTCCATGAGAATATCTATGATAAAATAAGAATGGAGACAGTGGACACCTTTGACGGACACCACTCGACGAGTACAGCTCCCCGGACATCTCACCATAGTCTCTAACACACCGACAAGTGTTTGAGTAGCGAGATTTTAATTCGGAGATGTACTTACTTGGCACCCCTTTCAGTGAGAGACATCGCCGTAAGACTTCTCGATCAACGGAGTCGGATGCCACCGCCTTCAGGTCAAGAAATACAGCTGTTGTCGAGCACCTGTAAGTGTGCTTGTGTTCCAGAGCCTGGTGCAGTGTGAGCCTGCCTGGTTTTCTCGGGCTTGCTGTTATGGAACCTATGGAACACTATGTTCGTCAGGCTGATTCCTCTATGGTTATCACAGGAGGACTTCTTTCTTGAAGACTGGAATAATCAGTGATGTAAACCAGTCGGAGGGGATCGTATTTGATTCCCATAAACTGGTTAACACTTCCGTTAACCTGACTAATAGCACCTTACCACCATCCTTGTATACCTCAGGAGTTAGTCCGTCTGGTGCTGCTGCCCTTCCTCGTTTCAAGTTAATTACAGCTTTCTCGACTTCTGCAAGTGTTGGGGGGGGGGGCGGGGTTATCTCAGTTGTTGAGATTCTGGAATACATTTAATTAAGGAGGCGTAATCTGGTTACTGGATGAACGATACGATACTCGACAACTGGCTGAGCTGATACAAGGAGAAGAAAATGTAACTTATTTCAATCGGAAATATGAATCTAGTAGAGTAACTCTTACGTTTATATACACTGTGGGCATCCTTGAGGTCAAAATAAAAATTAGCACATCAAAGTAAGAGACTAACCAATCAGGAAATAGTATTCTTAAAAGCGGCAAAAATGAACGATACATGTCAGGCGGGAAAAGTTACGAAAAAGGTAATTAAAATTCCCCATAGGGTTAATTTATGAAAATTAAGTATAAAACGTTCATTTTCTTAAGGATATAACATTCTCAACACAAAGTAAATATGGTGAAAAGCATCTTGTCATCCGTTATGCGAAATAATAATGTATTGAACCAATGGGTCAATAACCGATTATATCTTTGCACGGATACAGAAAGGTCAACAGACGTTTGCCAACTTACACCGTCTATCATGCTAGTGAGATAACCAATTGCCTAATAATCGTTTGATCTACTATCCTCTGTATGGTATTGTTGATGTAAAAGCATTTCTTCGAAAGAGAGTATAGATTAGGTTTTAATCCTGACTGATTTTTACAGAGGTTTATGAAATTCGATAAATATGCATTTTTTTTACTAATGTTTCAGTTAGTATTTTGCTCCCCCATTTCCAGTTTTTTTTTCATATATAATACCTTAACAAGTAAATGTGTGATCAGATTATTCGAAGTGTATAGCGCATATACATCGCAATTTTCCAGATAATCTACGTCTTTTAATTACATTATCCAAAGGATTGTTTTTGTTTATTTTTGTTCCTTGATAACATTAGATAAACCCTGAGCTTTTGCCGCGTAAAGAATGTGGACGTCTAACAGAATCACAAGTGGATATACTAACACATGATATACCGCATGATGTTGCAATTAATTATGGACAATGTATTACATCATCAGTAGTTCCTGGCGCTGAAGTACTTGTCTTAGCCTCAGAACAGTCTGGTGCCAAAAAGAATCAGCTGTCTAAAGAAACCGACTACAATCAAAAGGAATGTGGTAATGAAGGTATGAAATCAAATATTATTTTTATGCAAACGATTGCATTCATTATAGACTGACATCAGTTGGAGAAGTATTAGGAACTTGGGAGCAGCTATTTCATCCTAGTATGGGACTCCTCAGAAGTGCACACCCATAACCCCGCTCAGCCGGCAGTCGAACCCAGGACCTTCAGGTTTCGTGGCCAGCATGTTACCATTAAGCCACCTCACTACATAGCGCAGCCATCACCCAATGTCATTGTTGAGCATTTGTCTTCATGTCCATCAGGTTTTCCCCATCCGCTAGTCACGACTTCTCACTGGAACTTCAGGAATCACCTCTCGAAGCTAATTATCAATGAGCATTAGATCAATTCAGTTTGGGGGTTTGTGAGGATTTGGAGATTTTTCAAGTTGGCATTCATCATGGGCTGACATCAGTTAGAGGAACATTGGGAATGGTAGCATGCTGGCGATGGAACCTGTAGGTTCTGGGTTCGACTCCTAGCGGAGTTATGGGTGCACATTGCTGAGAGAGTCCTATACTAAAACTAAGACGAAACGTCTGTCCAATACTTCCAGGTTTCCAGTGTCCTTCTAATTGATATCACTCCATAATAAATACCAACTTGAAATTAATAAATTCCCAAAGAACCCCATATTGAGTCAATGCTTTTCTGTTTTCTTCAATCAACTTTGAAATATCAAAATTCCTCTTAATTATCTCACTGTTTTTATAAAGTCCTAGTGACTCCAGTGCAGTAAACATGTGTATTTGTTCATAGGATGGAAGAGTGTCGATCGATTTAAACTGCATTCCCCCCCCCGCCCCTGTGAAGTTTAGCACCTTGATGGTGTTTGTCGAGGAATTAATTAGTTGATAAATCCAAACTACTTATAAGTACTATATAACTGTGACTCTGTAATATCATGAATGATCCCTCCCTCACTTTTTCTCTGTGTGCTGAAGACGATAATTCATGGGAATCATATTCGAATGATGAAGAATCAGAAGACGATGATTCAGATGGTGAATGGGTGAATTTATCTAACTCTTCTGATGATGAAGAAGAAGAGGTTGAAAAAAACAATGATATCATGGATGCAGATAATAGCGGTGAAAATGCTTCAACAAAGAAACCAAATATTGACCCAAATGTTTTGAAGGCAAAAGCTTTGGAGATTGCATCTTCACGTACATTTACACAAGAAGAGTTTGAGGCTATGCGTAAATATCAACAAACAAAGCAGGTATGTAGAGATAATCACCGACTATCGAGTTTTGTAAATTGTTCTGCACTCTTGATATCCAGGATTCTATTTTAAATCATTCGTCTAGTGCACTAATTAGATCTGAAATTTTTAGAGTTGTGGAGCATCATTTAGGGCAATTGTAGACAATCGGCTTATCGCCTACTATCGAAAATGTGAATGTGGTTGCTGTAGGTGAATTTCTATGTAGGACAATTAATCTTCATTTTCAGTATCTGAGATAGCCGTGGTTTGGCAGACTAGTGTTTATACCGGGTGATGACTCAACATGAAATGAAAATGTGAACCGCGACCGGATTCGAACCAGCAACCATCGAGTTTCCGGCCCGATGCTCTACCAACTGAGCTACGAGATCCATCCCTGATTTTCACTAGTAGGTCACATATTTTAGTGTTTTTATCCACATAGGTCTAAGCTATAGAGTAGTACCGTTAGTCTTTATCAAGTAGGTATGAGTCATGGATTCATAAATGAAAGTGCCTCTGCTTATGTATATTCCATTTACCATCCAAGTGATTCACTTTTTCCAGCACCAACTTTCATAACTGTGCTTACAGGGATCGATCGCCAAACGGTAATTGGTTTAGTTGCCAGGTTATTAGTGCCAACTGATGTAGGGGTCAGGTTTAGTGACATTGTACCTGTGGTTTACTGTATGGTGTTAATCAACAGGAAGTCTTACTCACTGGCGTTATGACCTTGAAGAAACCCATATTCTCGTAGATATTTTGAGCCTTTTCATTCAGTTTTGAAGTCGAAATCTGTATTACTAAGCTGTTAAGATGTGTAGAAGGACCCTCGATGTTCGTCGTAATGTTTTACTCGCATCTGTTTAAACTTAAGCCATTATTATAACAAAGAAATGAATATATTTATTATGAAGAGGTTTCTGGGCCTCAGATAGAGGTTAAACACTATACGTCTAGGTTCGTTAACGTTCTGACGAGCGACAAGTTTTTACAGTCCAGTTCAGTTCTTAGGTTTATAGATGGTACATTAGCATCGTCGGTTTGACATGATTGTATATCTTGTTTTATTCTGTATTTGCACTGTCTGCTATCATTTCGTATGAGTTTTCGCTGAGAAATTAGTGTTTTCTTTGTCTCTTGACAAGTGATTGTATAATCCTACAGAGTCACTTTTCGCCGTGAGAAGTTACCGCCAACAAGTGATTATGTGAATCTCCTCAGCAGTATATAGGACCTTCAGGTTGCAAGGCGAACGTGTTATACATTCACCTACTGGGTTAGAGTTCAGTGGTCAATAGTTTCCTACTTCTGTCGAGTAGCGATATGGCGCGACTATCATACAAGGTCTTCAGTGACTGACTAACTGACTGATAAAATCAACGTAGAACCTCACACATAAGTGCATCGACTCAAGTTACCACAATTCACAGTAGTATACAAAGAACAAGTGGATATAAAAGGAATGATATCAAAGTAGAGAAAGTTGTGTGAGTGAATAAACAATTCGAAGATAACGGTTAGTGAGAATATTCAAGCTTTCGAAGACATCAAAGGGTGAATAGATCTGTACCATGGAGACTGACTTTCAGTCATGTCATCAAGGGTCCTCAACCACTGATTCCTTTCATCTCAGGGATCCCAACCAGAGATAGTCAACAACTCTCCACTCCACATGACTCAGACCAACAGTCAGAGCCTTCATCGACTAGTGCTGCGTCTCGTCTGCTCTGGCCAACCTCAACCCTCCAACCCCTTCCAACTTAATCCTGCTTCTAGCATAGCACGTCGCGGTAGGCAGTGACTCGGCATGCGCAGTACATATTCAATAAACCTCAGTCGACTAAGTTCCACAGCCTCACCAATTGGGTTTCTGGCCAGTCTTGCCTAATACCCTTCGCCGCCTAACCTCAACATTGGTCACACGATGATTCCGTCAAACTCGAGCAATGCTGTGAAGACACCTATGATGAAAACCTTGTAATCACTTCATATCTTCTACTTTTAATGGCTATGCCTTTCAGTTACATAACATGACAGGGCGGACTGTAGTGCAGTATACTCGTCGTTTGATTGGTTGTTGGAAATCTCCCCAGTCGGTACTACAGATGACACAAGTCGGTAAATACCAAGCGGGTCTTCGGTTAACATCCGCTTCACTTCCGATTGGTTAGGGACTCCCATACCAGAATGAAACCACTATCCGGTGCTCCCAGGTTACCACTGGCTCTCCGACTGATGTCAGTTCATGATGAGTACTGCTTTCAAAATAAGTTCATTACCATGTCAACATCTCAGTATTATTCTATACCTTTAAAATCCGTTTGGAATAAACTGGATGCCACTACGCCACTTGCTGTACCACCGAAATATCTGATTACTTTCTAAGCGTCGAGTGTACTGTGCTTCAGTTTGCTCTGTTCTACTCTATTACTGCGAAATATGGCTATTAAAGGCAGAATACATCAGAAGCTCTTAGGTGTTTGATCACCGTTACTTTCATTGTATAGCCCGTGTGTCATGATATCACCACGTCAGTAATGCAGAAGTCATGTGTAAAGTTAGGTGTATAGGGAGGAGAGGACAGTCATTTGATGTGGTTGTGAACCTTCATCGACTGGTTTGGCTTGGTTATGATGTGCCTCGTCTCAAAATGTTAGATGAAGTCAATTTAAATCGGAAAAAGCGTTAGTGATAGCCAGATTGAAACATGTTATCAGTATGTGAAATCTTTGACTGCTGGTGTGAGTCGTGTAGCGAAACATAAACTTATTGTTTGGAATCCGCATGACAATAGAAACTAGCGGTTGGAGACTAGTTGACATGACTGAGAACAGGTGTCATGGGCGTAGATGCATCCACAGAGTATCTTCTTAATCGTCATATTGAATTCACTTACTAAAGTGACCATTTACTATTTAGACAACGAGATATGCTAACTTTTGTGACTATCAAAGATAATCTAATGAGCATCCATCCTTCAGGTAAATGAAAAAAGATAAATTAGAGTTTGAAACATATCAGAAGTCAATAAACAGCACATAGCATAGCACATAGCACCATTGAACTGGATACTGCATATAGTGTAGGCAGCGTGTTTCTTCCATAAACTGAATATTCTTCATGAAATTGGAAAATTATGAGCATAATCGTTCGAATCCTACTTCACCAGCGACGAAACGAATGTTAACTTTATTATAAGATACCTTTCTGTGTATTAAGAAGCGATGTCCAACATTCTAGAATTACCTTAAAAGATTTCTATCCTTGACACAGTGGGTTACTAGTTTACTAATCGAAGTAGAGAACTTTCATTTAGTGGTTCATGCTTTCAAACGCTGTTTCACCTTCCGAATTACTCACTCAAATAATTTCGCCAAGGCATTTTCTTCAATCGCTAGCGCACATGCTTATTAACTGAGTTGTTTCTGATTGCCATACTGATCTTAAAAGTAAGTTTATTCTACCGAACAGTAAGCTTTACCACATCTAAGTTGTTTAATGGAACGATAAGTAACGTCGGAGGTGAGTTTTCAATATTCCATGAATAGGAAGTACTGGATAGCTGGCATTCTCTGTATCTGGTGTCCAGATATCGCAATCCAAAGCAGCTACACAACATCTATAAGTCCATGGATATGCGGGTATATATTTACAGGAAATTTGTGCGAAAGGTTTGTTTGGAAGAGAATACTTTGAAATTCATGCATTGATTCCTGTCTAACAATTTCTTGTAAAACCTCATTCAACTTCATTGTTTTTTTCCCTTTCCATCCCTAAAATTCATTATATAGAAACGTTTTGCATCTTATGGTGCTTTACGAAATAAGCGTAAATCAGATACAGATTCGCATTTCGTTATTGATTCTGATGATTCTGATAATGATAATACTGGTGTTGGTGTACAGAATAAAGATGGCAGTTTAGGCAATCTAATCAGTATGAGTGCAATCACAAGACTAGTGAAACGTTCACGTCAATCTAAAGCAGAACGAATGGAAGCTATTGAAGAAGGTCGAGTTGGACGAGAAAAATATGGTTTTAAGGTAATCAATTTTTTTTCAATTTCATATTGATAATTGTTAAATTGGATGTTGTTTTCATGCCCTAAACAATTGGACAATAATAATCTACGCTATAGTTGCCTCACTTGATATCATTACGTCAAAATGTGTGAAAAAGGGTATAGAAAAGTGGAAGTAGTGTCGGCTGTCGTAAACAGTCAGCAAAACGGAACATGAAACAGAGGGAATAAAGAAAAATGTTAAGATTTTCATGGAAAATAAGTACAGATAACATCTGTACCATTGTAATCGACTATACCATGTTGCCTAATGTCTCTACTCATATCAGAGACTTCATGGAATAATATCGTATTTGAGTTTTGATCGTTTTATACTTTCTTGTAACTTAGTTCTACACAGTATAGCTAATTGACAAAGTGTACCATATTAAGTGATGATTTGATATACATGATGCATTCCGGCTATCTGAATCAATGAATTCTATAAATGTATCACCGTTTTCACTGCTTCTCTCACATAGTGTACTCCACAGCTAACTTCTGCAACACTTCTACGGTAATTCGACCATACAATGCAACGGTTACTATGAAGTTTCATGATGGTTAAATGAATGCAGATAGAAAGAGTAGGAAAATTTGTTGTTGTTCCGTACAGTGCATGCATGCTTGATAGACATTTGGATAGTAAAAGATGAGTCTTAAAACACACTCAAATAGTCATTCAAAGTACTCTGATGATTGTATTTGCCAGCTTCTTCACCTGACGAGATTAAATCAAGAAGTGGATGATTTTAACTTATAAAATTACGATAATTATCATCATAATACTTCAGGTAACACTATCATGATGTTGGAAATCAACCACTTTATATTTGACTGATGCATAAATTTCGCTTAATATGCAAACAAACCTACACACAATAGATATTAATAAAATTTTTTCTGCTTTAAATCATTCAAAATTTGCTCATTTTCGTTCAATTCAACGTTGTTATTAAATGATTAGTTTGTTTAAACACTCTCTACCTTGAACCATTGAATTACTTTACTCAAAAAAATGTATTTTGTTTACCGACGTTTCAGTTGCTTGACAATACCACTAACTCATTCGAACAAATAATTAATACATCTCATGACCTAGTTCTGTGCTAGTTTACTAACTTGCATTATAAGTTTATTCATTTCATTCATTACATATTGTTTCGCTGTACTGAAATCCAAAGATGCAAACAAGTCACAAGCCGATTACCTTACCTTACTTAAATAAAATTTCAACTAAGCTGAGCTTGTTACTGTTTTTTATGTGGTGATATTGCGGTGTGTGCTACTTACAAGAACATTTTTAAGTAGTATATACGATGATTTCCCTAAAAAAGACAAATGGAGTTATGAACCACTCGATGGAGGTCCAGAAGGACGAACAGTGAAACATTAGAAGTAAATACAGAAGACCAATGAAGAAACAACAAAAACTAAAGATCACTGATGAGGAATATATTTATAGCTTAGGAGATCGACTTTGAGAGACTAAAAAGTGCACTGGATTCAAAATACGACCAGAACAGGCTGGCTTCAGGAAAAACAAATCATGTGCGGATCAAATTGCAGCGCTACGCTATGCATCATCGCAGAACAGAGCACTGAATGGCAGTCAACTGGATCCTTACCTCAACTTTATCGACTTTGAAGAGGCCTTCGACAGCGTCGACCGAGAAGTAATTTCCCAGCTGCTTCAACAGTACGGTTTTAGTGCCACAAATCTTTATCAACCTCATTAACACAGCAGCCATGTGATGACGATGATGATGCCAAGTGACTCCTTTGAAGTGTAGTGAAGACAGAAGTAAGATAAGGTTGCCGCGTATTATCACCCATGATCTTCCCGATTTTAGTGAACTGCATCATGCAGAAAACTGAGGAGTGAGAAGACGGACAAACGCCATTTGACCGGTGAAAAGACCCCAAAGGAAGATTTGCATTTCGCCGACAATGATTTATGTCTAATGTGTTACGTCGCACAAAGTCGAAGATCTACAGGCGAAAACTAACAAGTTGGCAGGACAGCGAAGGGAGATGGGACTTCCTTCAGGTGAACGTAGAAAAGACGGAGGTGATGAAGATACCCAACCAACAAAAACAGGCACCAATCACTATCAACGGGTGAAACCTGAGGGAAGTTGCCTCTTTCACCTACATATCTACCTAGGCAGCATCGTTTCAATTACAGGCGCCGGCACAGGCACAAATGAGAACGTCAAAGCCAGGATCAGAAAGACAACAAGACAGGCCTTCATTAATCTGAAATCAGCATAATCCAAACCTCCCCATAAGTCCCCAAATTAAAACAAATCTTCCGCAAAATCATTTGTAGTGCAGTAATGTATAATGTAGAAAATCACAAACTACAGACATTCATCAACAGCTGCCACCTACGCTCGCGCGATACTGAAGATAAGATGGGCAGAAATAATAAGCAACAAAGAACTCTAACAACGAACCAGCCAAGAACCTATTACCCAACAAATATGCAGAAGAAAGTGGAGGTGGATTGGGCATACACTGAGAAGGCCGTTTGGGGACATTACGCGACAGGTCAGGTCTTCGAGTGTAACTCATATGGGAAACGACGAATTGGGCGTCTGAGGCGAGGGTGCCATGGAGGAGATCGTGTGAGGAAGAAATGAGAGTTTGTGGGCAGTCATGGTGCCAGGTTGAAAAGACTGCAGAGAAGAGAGTGGAATGGAGGCGTGCTACTGAAGCTATATGTTCCACTAGGAACCCAAGGGGAAAAAAATAATGCATAACGCAGACATTTTGATTTTGGCAAGGTGTATGTTGTAGAACTGTGGTTAGATTGGTTCAGGTACTCACTTTTCAACCAAATACTTCATGAGTTCGAACCTCATCACGCCACAGAGTAGCAAGGTAGTAAGATTCAACATACATGAAATTGCACATTGTTTCTCAATCGCATTATCAGTATATCCTATTGATTTACATTGTGTATATAATTCTGTCAATCAATAAATGTGTCAGTCAAGGGGAGTAATTTTTTCAAACATTTTTCTTTAAAAACTGCATCTCGTTTCCCTTTTTTTTCTGTATTTCTTTACATTCCAGGTGAATCGTATGAATGCGCATGCCAGTACAACAAATCGTGAAAAATTGAAGAATAAAACTTTTCAAATGATTAAGCATAAAGTTCGACGTAAAACAAAGCGTAGTTTCAAGGAGAAACAAGTGGCACTAAGAGAACATTTAACCCGACTTATGAAACGTTCACGATAGTCAACATCTAAACAACATTCAGCGACTGACTGTTTGATTAATTGATATAATGACTTTCTCTTTATTGTTTAGTTGGATAAAAGGTGTTTGTTCATTTGTATGTGTATGTATGTCAATTGTTTGTTTTTTTTTGAAGCCGAGAATGAGGATGTGAGACAAACATGGTGTTGTGTAAAAATGAGCCTTTTTTTCTGTACATAAATAATGATTCTTTTGACATTGGAATAAATTTTCTCTCCCGTGAGCCATTTATGCGTTTCTTTTCTATTTTAGTCAGCCTATGTGAGCACATGATCTGATAGTTGTTGCTTAGCTTTTGAAGTTGCCAGTTTACACATTAACACACTAATATACAAAGGAACCCAATCACCATCAACGGGAGAAACCTAAACGAAGTAGTCTCTTTCACCTACCTATGTGCGTATGTGTGTTGCATAGATACAGTGGATAAGTTTACAAGACCGTTTATGTGTCACCTAATCTTATTTTATTCCCTATATCTATATTGAAAAGACAAATAAACAAGGGGTAACCTCAATAACTCCTTAAGAAATGAAGAAAAAACATGACAAATACATGGTAAGCACATATACGCGTAAATAAACAAATAGATTATAAATAAATCAGATAAAATATAACTGAATAAATATGATCATCTTCAATATTGAACAGTTTTCAATATGAAACGAATACAATAATATGAACATCACAATTGATGGAATAGACGAAATATCAGGTAAGTTATTATTATTTTCTTATGAAATAATACACAATTTGCATGAAAAATAGATTGATGAGATGCAATAATAACTAATAATATTTATTAATGAACAATACATACACAATTGATGAAAAAGGTACATTTTTAAGTTATCAACAAATAGTCTCTTCTTTTTCCTCTTATAGCATAAAATCTATAAAAGTAAACTTATCGAAATTAATTTAACTTAAAAATACACAAAGAAAACAAGAAAATCTGATGTTTATTTGATTTTATTATTCAAAAGGTAGTTAGTTACATTTCTGTTTAATTTACTGATATTTTTTTTCGCCTTAAATCAGTGTAATCATGTATTATATTCTTGTCTGTATTTCTAACTGGTTGACTTTCTCTTCTTTTTTTTTACAAATGAGAGATGATCCAGTTAGATAGAGAACAAGTGAGGTTGATTATCAATAACCTAATAAGATAACTCAAATCTAAGTTCATCTTGTATACTCTCCCATAGATCTTGATCTACTTTGATCTCTGTTTCAAATATCTGAAAGAAAGATAAGATTAAGAAATGATTATTTACAGTTTTCGATCATATTGTAGATTAAATGAATATATTTCTCAGTCAATGATAGTATGATATGAAAACATTTATACTAAAACTATACCTATCGTGGCTCGGCGGTCTAGTGGATAACCCCCTTGGGTTTGAAGTAATCGCTCTCCAGTCCGAATTTCGGTGGGAACAAAATCACCCACTGGGAAGCAGGTACATTCAGCAGACGAGTCCTAAATAGGACGAAATGCGTATCCTGGATTCCACTGCTAGCCACTATCCATCATTAATACATTAGATTCTCTAATACTGTCCAAAATCATTACCTGCTGTATATCCAAGAAAATGATGCAGGTTTATGTAGTGATCTACAAGTCATGTTTACCATCACATGGCTTATGATGCTACAACGTTGCTCCTTACCTTATCGAGTGGCCTGACCATGATTTATTATCTGGACAATTCAGTCAGACTATGGCTGACTACTCTTCTTTCTCTGATATAGGTTTCAACATCAGGACTCCTAGAAGTGCTTCGTTAACAAATGAAAACAGGTATTCGACAGATGTTAAAAAGTATCTGCTAAAACTCACTTCGATTGCTTTATTTTTATTTATCTTGACGCTTTTTTAGTCGTCTTTAGTTTATATTACTTAAAAAATAATGAGTAGTATTATTGTGTATGCATCAATAACTGTAACACACTTAATTGCAATCTAGTTAGATAAACTGCTGAAAGGTGTCAAACGCTGACAGTGGGCTTTACAGAAGGTGCAGGTAAGATTTTCAAGGTATGTGTGGCCGGAAGCAACTTTTCCGTGCATACAATTGAGACAACATGTAAATAAATACTCAGTGGTTGCTTCAATAAAATCTCTATCTGATAGCTTGTGAAGGTCTGTCGAACAGGCTGTGATCAGGAGGCAAACCAATTTTTGGCCTTGGGTTGCCAAATTTTTTGCTACAAGATGATTGAAGCCTATGTGTTAGCCAACAAATATAGACTTAGATTACAATTTTTTGTCCAGATCTGGGAAAGAAACAAGTCATCTTTAAATGAGTTGGTTTATTTTTAAAAGTTGACTGAACCACAGCAATTAGACGTATATATTCAGAGGAATGATACTAATTGTTTATGGTACCAACCAACAAGATAAAAAAGAAGAACATTTCAATATTACCTAGAATCCCGAAGTTCCCAAAATCTGTATGGCTGAAAATGCTTGCATACCTAGTGGCTTATAACAATGAATAAACTTGAAGGAAATAAATCCTTCGATAAGCCTTACTTGATCTAAGCTTCCTGCTTTGCTGACAGTCATCAGCAAGGAGTATCTGTAACCTCGAAGGAAATGATGATGTCCCCTCTTACATTCGAACCCGTGTCATCCAACTAACATCCATCATAAGTGCACGGCCATGTTGAGCCTCTTAGCTAAGTGGTGGCCGATGGAATTAAATCATCAGTCAGGACTAAGAAACATGAAATTTGGTCGCTCTGCAGTCGCCAACCAGTTCATAATCAGAACTCACTTTCCACCATATATAATACCAGATTTACCTAGTTCAATTCGATTCTTTGATCGTACTGGACTTCAGGTTCTTTGTTGTGCCGCGGGTAATCGAACTTCACAGATTCGTTGGTTTTCTCTACCAACCAATGGTCGACCTACGACAGGTGGCTTGAATCACTTTGTCCTAAGACAGTTCAGCAACAGCTACTAGTTCTGCTCCATCTTCATCCTCGTCAACTTCATCACCTGGCCATCCATGCCATGAAGCAATTGACTTTCAAAATGATGAGAACTATGTCAGTAAACCTTGGTATACCAGTCATATCAGATATGTTTTAATTCCAGCTTGACGACACTCAAACGACATTCAGCTCGCTTTCAGTTGAAAGTTTATGTTCCATATTATTTTTATCATTTTATCATATTTATATCTCTCTGGTGATTTGTTCTATAGCTCTCGATTTTGTAGAGCTGTGGCTCAGTAGTTTGGAGAGTTTGCTTTCAACCAATGGGTTGTGGACTCGAGAGCCGCCCAACCTGCCTAGGTTTTGGCCAGCCAGGCAGTGTCAGTAGACCTCATACAATAAGATGTGACTCACTGCATCTACTGCACGAGTGTGCACAAGGTTACTGAGCGCATTTCGATGTCAATTTTGGATTCTTATGGATTAATTAAGCTTGGATGTTCTACAGCCATTTTTCTGTATTACAAGAAATATGCTTCCTTATCGGTCATTGTTTAACTGCAATCAAGCCGATGTTTTTTCTCAGTTTTATTTTATCGGCTTACTATTATTATATCATAAAGTATTTTCATTCGATAAAGATTTCTTAAACTAAGTCTGTGATAAACATTTCACATATTTATTTCACAAATATTTCAATAGTTTACTGTTTCAATATTCCTCATTGTAATAATTAGAGGACAACACATTTGAAGCGAATACGTATTTTCGGTAAATTCTCGTCAGGCTTCATATTTACATTTCCAAATTATTCAACATAGTCTTCATTTGATACCAACATGGTTAAATTAATTCGCGTATATGAATTAGAAGATAACAGTAAAGGTTATAATAACAAAGTGAAATCTCGGGCAGTTTATGTATCTTCTCAGTAGTCAATCCTTGTTGGTGCTTGTGAATTAATTGTGAGTGTACAGAAAAACACTGTCCAGTATGGTTAGACAAAAGAAAAGTGAAATTCACGAACAGCTGAATACTCATCCATCTAGTAGATACTGAGCGTAAGATTGACAAAACCTCAGCATTTACTATTATTTACAAAGTGCCATCACAATACTCTATGTTTGTGCTCCTCTGATTACTAAGCATATCAGAAGTCATAGCAATTAAAATTTTTATATCTGATTTATGTATTTACAAGATGTTTGTTCTTACCCTCCCATGGCCTTCAACTTCAACACAGATACAGTTACAATAGTTCTTTCTCTGTCACCCGGGATAAATGAAAATATTATATGCTAGCAACAACCAAGCAAATTATCATAATTAATATTCAGGTAATATCGAGGCATCCGCATAGAAGCCCATAGAGGTCGGACAATTCGACCAATTAAAAAACAACGGAGAATCACAAGTGTATCAACAAATAGAAATAACTAATACCCGATGACCTGTGTCTAATGTCACACAAACTCGAAGATCTACAGGTGAAAACTAACAAGATGACAGAAGAAGCACGGCAACTAAAACGTGACTTCAAGTGAAAGTAAAGAAGACGGAGGTGATGATGATAAGCAACCAACACCACCACCACCAACAACAACAAGACGCTTCAATCACCATTAACGGAACGAACCTAAAGGATGTCATCTCAACTACAGGCGGTGGTGGCACAGATGAGGATGTCAAAGCCAACCAGGATCAGAAAGACAGAAAGACAGGCGTTCATTAATCAATCTGAAACCAGTGTGGAGATCTAATGCACTTCACTGCACTCAGCATAAAGCGTAAACAAGGTGCCGATTTTCAACACTAATTTTCGTCAAGTCAGTGCCTCCATGTAATGGCTGAGAGATTTGGCACGTTACGTAAACCATTTCCAACAAACTACAGACATACATCAACACTTGCCGTCTACGCTTGCTCGATATTGGGTTTAGCATGCACTGAGAAGACCGGTTGGAAATATCACGTGACAGGCCAGGCTATCGAGTGGAATCGAAATGGGAAACGACGAGTTGGGTGTCCGAGGCGAGGGTGACATGGAGGAGGTGGTGTGAGGAAGAGATGAGAGTTTGTGGGCAGTCATGGTGCCAGGTCGGAAAGTCTGCAGAGAATAGAGTGCACTGGAGGCATGCTACCGAAGCCGAAGGGAAAAATAACGATGATGAATAATTTCTTTAACCTTTTTTTCTCATTATAGTAGCATTTGAAGTAATGAATTCTAAGTTTAGTTTCTGTCTGATTAACTCAAAATTTAATATTCACTTGGAAACGGGTACATTCAGCTAACGACCACCAAACACGAAGAAACTCATATCTTGCCATTTAATACTATCCCCCAATTATGATTACTACCAAAAACATAACTAGCAGTATCAAACTATTCACACAGAAGCTCATATGTCATTTGTGATAGAAGAATCCTTTTGAGTCATTCAGGCAAGTCGATAGTTATAACATCTTATCCTTACATGTTCTCTTCGCTTTTCAATTTACACAACTGTCACAAGTAAAAAAGGGACATTTAAAAGTCAATGTAAGAAGTTGGTATTTATCATAAACTGACATCAGTTGGAGGAATATTGGAGACCTGGGAGAACTGGACAACTTTTTCGCCCTAGTATGGGACTTCTCATAAGTGGACAACGATAAACCGTGACCAGTGGGATAAACTTGGTGGACATGAGGACAAATACTTAACGGTGATATTGGTTGATAGTTGCGCTATATCGTGAACTGACAGAAGTTGAAAATATGGAACATTAGATTCTGACTCAGTAGCTTAATACTAAGGTACTGGCCACGGAGCCTGAAGGTCATGAGTGCACACTACTGAGGAGTAGCATACTAGGAGGAAACTGCTGTCCGATGCTATCAGTTCATGATGAATACCAACTTGAAAAATCACTATATTCCCGCAAGCTCCAATATTAAATTTGAACGTAAAAACTTGACAATCTTCTTTGGGAGATGTAGGTTCAGTATAAGCGTATATAAATTATTCTATAACACATGTTTATATCTATTTTCTTTTGGCTAAGAATTCGCTGTGTGGATAAACCTACTGTTGGTTACCATAATGTCTGTATGTATGTACGCATGTCCGATACAAACTCTATGCCAGAACTTATGTGAACTAAGATAAAGAAAGATAAAATGGAATAAAAATAATCTATAGCTTGAATCTATTACACATTTCATTGCAAAAAAATCTTTTTAAATTCAAACAAATATACATTTCTTTGCAGTGATATTAAAAAAAAATTTTTTGTTTTAATGTGGTGATTAACTTGGCGGGATTTAGTCAATTTTTGAAATCAATAGTTGATTCATAATAGCTCAAGCGTATCCTACTACTTTTGATAGTTGTTAACTACCTATATATCCTGCTGATTGTTCTCCTTTGATATATGAGATTACTAAACAAATAACAATTAATGGTTCAGTTTAGTTATATCTATGTGATTATATTTTGTAACACTTTAGGTGTATTTGATTAGCAAATATATACTACCTCTAAATAAAATCCCTTATTTAAAAGATAATATCATATACAATTCTATGAATTCAACTGCCTAGTTATAATGAGAAAAATGTTTTTATCTTTCTAGTTGGGTGGTTTACATGGACTTCATTTAATCGGGAACAATATATATTTGAAATTTACATCAAAATTAGTAGATACACATTTTGTCCTTGTTTGAACTTCTTCATAAGTTGATGACAGTGATGATCGTATACAGGATAGAGCCTATGATAGTGTAATAACTTTAGATTCATATACTTAGTTGAAATTCAATGATGAACACTTTCAGTATGAGTATATCAAGTTGGAATTAAAAATGAACGCCTCCTGATAGCTTTGAATGACTATAGCATTAAACTAAGGACCTTTAGCTTCCCTACTGATAATGTCATCATGATACAGTACCATCTGAAACTGAATTACTGCTGAATGCTCATTGGTAACTTGCTCCAAGATGAATAGCATGGTTAATCAAGTCAGAAGTGAAGCAGTATGCCAAATGATGACCTTGGATGATGGTCGCTATATATCAAAACCTGATAGAAGTAGGAAAATGTGAACCATCCGGTTTCAGCCCAGTGGCTCAATCACAATACGCTCATTACGGAATCATAAGGTCGTGGCATCAGATCTCCAGCGACGTCATGAGTACGCACGGTTCAAAAAACCCACACTAGGACGAAACAGCTGTCCAGTGCTCCCAGATTTTCAGTGGTTCTCCAACTGATATCAGTCCGTTATAAAATACCAACTGCAAATCAATCAACAAATCCCCACAAACCTTCAAATTGAACATCTACTAGTCCTATGATGATTAGGATCAATATATAAGCCTATAAAGGTTGTTCAACGCGAAGTTTAAATGCATTTTATCAGTATAGCGACTTATGACAATTGCGGATAATATTTGTAGCTCAGGTGGATGGTCTTGGTTATATTGTTTTCTCTGAGCTGGGTTGTTTAATCGTGAAGCTTTCATCGTTTAACTAGACGACATCATTCACAGCATGAACTTCAGTAGGAAGTGAGCTGCCAATATCTCTCCCTGAGTGATTTGGTAGCTTGCCCTGACCAACTGGTTTGTGATTGGTTGTCTCCTTTGATTGTTATGTCGTTGACTGACTACATAGACATTCCTATTGGTTATTCCTCTACTTAACCTTTGACCTTTCTGTAGTTTGTCATCTTTCTTATTTGTTGATAGATTGGGTTTATGTCTATACATCTGTTGATTGCTGAATGACTGACCTGAATGCTAAACTTCTAAGAATTTTGTGACATTGTTTATGTTTCCCCTCTCTACATTGTCGAAATTGAATTCATGCCCATAATTATCCACGTACATTGAAATGAGTGATGAAATGTCGTGACGTTTAATAGCCAATTGGTGTCCATGTAGACGAAGGAGAAGAGGGCGGCCACTTTGTCCAATGTAGTGTTGACTACAGTTATTGCAGTTGATTTCGTGAATGATATTCGGTTTATCTTCTTTGGTTGTTGCATCCTTTTGTCTGTATAATAGTGTTTACAGGGAATTTATTGGTTAATGAGTGGCCTCAGTAATCTTGTCATGATTTCTGATACATTCTTTATGTATGGTAGGATGATGCGTTTATTGATTTCTGTCGATAACTTTGTAGCTGATGATGCTAGGGATAGGCAAAACAATCAAAGGAGACAACCAATCACAAACCAGTTGGTCAGGGCAAGCTACCAAATCACTCAGGGAGAGATATTGACAGCTCACTTCCTACTGAAGTTCATACTGTGAATTATGTCGTTTAGCTAGACGATGAAAGCTCCTTGAATAGACAACCCAGCTCAAAGGACACAATACAACCAAAACGTATGACAATGTTACAAAGAACGGTCTTGCCTAAGTAGTTATTTACACTATCTCCTCAATAAAGTAATTCTAAAAGTAAACAAGAAATAATAAACACAGTTTAAGTCAACAACTCACCTGTGAAAGCACAAAAGAATTTAAAAATTCAATTAAATGTTCCGCAACACGTTGTCTAAGAAATTGTGATGTTGCTGTTGTCGTCGTCGTTGTGGCTTGTTGACAGTCTAAATCATGACCATTATCGTCACTATCAGAAGTGATTTTCAATATTCTTTTTTGGCTATCACCATTCAATTGATATTGATTTTGTTCATATTGTTCTGGATGAAGTGTTAACTGAGATTCTGAGAAATAATTTGATGCTCTTTTACTAGTATTACTATTATTACTCTGTTTATTAATTGTATTACTACCAGTGTATGCATTTGATGGCTTTATCGGTATAGTTGACTGTGTATCATCAATAAAATCTCTGCCTAATTTACCTAATATAGTATGCGTTAGATCACATTTCAAATTCGGTGGTATACTTTCCAGTAGACGTCGTCGACATGTCTCTAATTCAGCTCTTAATGATTGAGCTTCTTTAATTTGTGTAATCAATTGTCTTTGTTGTTCCAATATTTGATTCTGAATGAAGAGAAGAAAAAGGGAGAGTAATCCATACTGAAGTAATTAAACAGCCAATAGAAATCAATCTAACTTCTACTACTTTATTGCATAGATTTGAGTAGTATGTGAATATATACATCAGTCTACAAGTTCAGGTAACTAAGTTATTCAGACAGTTTTAATTTAGTCAACATTGACATCCTACAATATTAGTGGGAACAGAATTTTCGTTGTTGATATATTAGCTAAGAATTAAATATTGTGAATTGATATTACATACTACTTAGGTATATGAGTAGTTCATAAAGGTAAAAACGATAATTTTCATCTGTTACTAATATCTTAATGACAGTCTGTATTAAAATTATAGTCGATACGAGAAAAAAGCAAACATTCCGTTCAATGTTCAAGGGAATTATCATAAAGTCCAGAGAGTGAAATGTCTACTGTTAGTTTTTAATGTGAAATTCTTATGTAAACATACAGGAGTGGATGGAAAACAATCCATTTATGAGAAATGTTGGCACGCATCGTTCAATTTCTAATTAGATTTTGAATTCTTCACCCAATATGATATTTCATTTCAAATTCAAGTAGTCTGAAGAATACTTCAGTTCATCAGTGTAAACAAATACTTAGTTCGATATCAAGCAGTGGTTGCTTGATACTTAAACAGTAAGGTGTCATGTTTTATCGTTATTATATATTACAGATAGCAAGCTTAACACTTCTTGAGAAAAAGAACTCTTGTGATGTACTATATTCATATTCGCATTAAAGTGTACAGTGTGTAATGCTCATTCTGCATTCATACGCCATCTGGATATACGGAATGAAATGATTTTGTGCATTGACCTTCTCACTTGTTTGAAAAGTCCAGTGATCAACGAACTGTTTTGCATAAATACAAAAGGCTTCATTGATTTTTGTCAACTGATACCATATATGGCATCAATAAGTTACTCGATTGACTACCAAAAGGTTAAGCACACTGAGCAGCAGTTTCCTCCAAAAAATAACAAAGAAAAAAAATGAAGCTTATGGAAAGACTTTAGGTTTTTGACTATAGTCGCCATGTATCATGGAACTAACACGTGATTGACTCAGGAGGTTAACCTTAAGACCTCAGACAAAAAAGGGAAGCTAATTAGCTAGATTAGAAAGCTTCCTTGACTGAATTGGCTGGGTTGTGTGCTTTGTATAGTTAATCACCATTTACCCACCATGCTATGTTAACCTGAGTAAAATTTTAGGGTTTGTAGGGATTTTTTGATTGATTTCAGGTTGATATCCATCACAGAGTGACATTAGTTGGAGAAACATTGGAGAGTGGAGAGCACTTAACAGTTGTTTTGTCCTATTGTGAGGTTATTCAGGAGAGCGCTCCCATGACCTCCTCTGAGAAAGCTGTTTAAGGTGGTCAGAATAAAACATGGCACTACCCCCATGAAGTCAACGAGTGCTGGTTCTAGGCGTGTTTGGAAACATGAAATAAGCTCAACAACGTAAAGAAGAATGTAAAATATAACATCAATGATATCCAGCAATATAGAGGTGTCTGCAATGCAGCCCGTCCACCAACAGATGTTGAGCAATACGATTCAGTATAGCAACGGGAAATTACAAGTATTAGGAAACACCAACTGATACCCACTGCATAGGAGGTGGTTCTCGTGACACACTGGTCTGGTAAATAACCCTTCGGCATTTTCGGCGATGCATACTGGGTATGGGTCTCAGTGCTTACAACATCATTCACTGTGGTGCCGATATATGCATTTTATAAATCCCAAATTGCACGATATACGTACACTCGATTCCACTGCTGGTCATCAAGATGAATGTAACATGAAATTCGCTTTGAGGTTTTGTGAAGATTGACTGATTCCCAGGTAATCCTACCCTGAAGTGGATTTTCTGAAGTGCTAATGAGAATCCATGACCTGTTAGACCACCTAATTTGGGTAAGAAAACAAATACGAATTGAGAGAAGTAAGAAAATGTTAACCATCGAATTCCAATTCACCGACTGAATAGTAATGTGTTCGTGCCACGAGATGTGACAGCTCTCGGTTCGACCCCTGGCAGGGGTATGGCAGCACTCCGCTGAGGAGTCACATGCTACAACAAAACAAGTGTTCACTGATGTCAGATTTTCGATGGTTGTTCATTTGTTTATGGCCCATGATGAATATTGCCTTTAAATACAGAATTGCCAGTTGATAAGTGAAGTCATTGGTAGGAGACTGTGGGTGATATATCTGAGAATCGATGTCAGTAACAGACACGCATTCACACATTATATTCAGCTTAACTGTCATATGACACTGCACGATGTGCTTTACCTCGACTGTTTTCCTTCTTATGACTTTTCATTACAGCTTCGTTTCCCTATTTCTTTATCCTTCATCTTGATTTCATGTGCTGAAATTAGATATTGCGATTTGAAATATTATGCAGTAATCTCAGGTACAATGTTGATTCTGACTGGCTAACTGGACCTTCATTCTTAGGTATAAATCTCTCTGAGGACATTGGTATAGAGGTGAAACAGCTTGCCTAGTATCCTATGATTTCCACTGTTTTTCTACTAGCTGATGTCACTTGCTAAACATTATACCAAGAAAATAGAAAAAAATGAAGTAAATATTCACTTACACCTCACAAAACTGATATTGAGAAATATGTGACTGAGTGATAATTACAGGTAAAGTGAAAATTTGGACCGCGGCCGGATTCAAATCACCGACCACCGGGTTCCGGACTCGACGCCCTACCAATCGAGCTACGAAGACCATCTAGTGACGAGATTTTTATTTCACTCCAATCAGGAGTGGCGCTTTGCCCGACTACTATGTGAATTCATGACGCGTTACTACCGCATGATCGTAATCACAATCATCACCTTGTATAAATATAAATAGTCTGCCAAACACTATGACTATCTCAGATAGTTGAATGATAATAAATATGTAACTAACTGATGCTCAGAAAGTTAGACTATTATTTTTTATGCTGATGAATATTACTAGTCAAACCGCTTCATATTCCCCATTCCTCTCATTATTATTGTAAAATCAATTATTTAAGTGAACAGATAATTTCACAAGCTTACAGCTTTTGAAAGAAGTGATACCAGAGTACTTGAAGTTCAGTGGCGCGAAAAATTCTGTCTGCAATTATTCCTTTAAGCATTAATCTTCTATTTTGACTTGGTCAACAAGCTAACTATAAACATCCAGGCCATAGTTTTTACGAATGTCCTGAAAGAAGTTGAGCGCCGAGTCAAGTTGATTCATTATATAGGTAAGTTTCTATATAATCCCAACGTGTTTAGAAAATCGAAAACAAGATTTTCTGAACGTTTCACTGTGTATGCCACAGCATCATTACTACTTACATAGATAATGAAAATGACGATTGTTATGATCAACTCTGAAAGATTATGTAAGTGTATCTTCAAAAACGATTACTCAAATCTGTACACTACTTCTACTTTGTGCTACTGTTCATCATTGAACATTTCATTAAATCATTCCACCATCTTGTTAAATCGTTTAATAAGCTTGTTTTACATCCAAAAAGTGTGTCAGACACAGGGTACACGTGTGTATATTCTTGTGTTACTTATTACAAGTTATGTCAGAGAATATGAATAGACTAATATATTTTCATTTAGGTAATTGATAAGGGATTTATTGATTTCACAGTAGACTTCAACATCAATTCATAACAATTAGAGAACGTTGAATAGATATGGAGATGTTTTTAGCAATGCGTATAAATGATGTAATAGGAGACCATAACATGAAACTTGACTGTATAGGTTAACAATGAATAGGTTGTTATTCTGTCGATTGAGTAGAAGTCGGTAGTTTATAATCTCAAACTTTTGTAGCTTCACACTATAGAGCTTCTTAGCACTGTCAAAATCCAAAAGCTAGCCAGTTTGCTTTCTTGTTTTTCACCTGTATTCAAGCTGATTCCGCTCCATGAATGAGAAGTAACCTTGAAGACTCTTTATTTATCATCAGACATTCGAAGTTAAATGTACCTGCCTCCCGAGTTCGAATCCCGGTGGGGACATCACTCACTAGGAGGAAAGTACATCCAGCTGACGAGTCCCACATAGGACGAAATGTGCATTCTGGATTCCACTGCTAGCCACTTTCCATCATTACTATAATTAATACACAGGTAATATAGAGGCATCCGCACAGGAGCCCATATGCCAACAGAGACCGATCAATTCGTTCCAATCAACAACGGTATCATACAAGCAATTATACCAAAACTATACCCGTCGCATAAGAGGTGGCTGTCGTGGCTCAGTGATGTAATGGATGTCGCTCTGGCGTTTGAAGCGATCGGTCCTGAGTTAGAATCCCTGTGGGAACAACATCGCTCACTGGGAGGCAGGTACATCTAGACGACCAGTCCCAAATAGGACGAAATGCGCATCCAGGATTCCACTACTAGCCAGTATCAATCATTACTATAATCAGACACTCAAAGTTAATTTACCCATCCACTTATTTAATGATGGATCGTGGCTAGCACATTTCGTCCTATCTGGGACTCGTCAGCTGGATGTACTTGCTCCTCAGTGAGTGTTGTTCTCATCGGGATTCGGACTCGGGTGCGCTCGCTTCAAACTCCAGGGCGTTATTGACTACACCACCGAGCCACGTTAGCCAGTTCTTGTGCGACGGGTATAGTTTGTTTATTTGTACGAATCTACTTACAACCAAAAGTTATAGTTATTATTTCAACAATATTTACAATCGGTAAGTATATCATACAAAATTTCGTGGATCAAATACATTCTTGTTTGTTTTTGGACAACATTTAACAAATCTGAGGATAATACCATTTATAATGTAGGGATTTATTTGTTAATTTCAAGTTGGTAATCTTCACGAACTGACATGAGTTGGAGAGAACCGTGGGACACCTGGAAGTACTGGATAGCTGTTTAGTCTTAGTAGTGAGCAGCCTTGACAACGCCTAACGATCGAACCGAGGATTTCCGGGTTCCACAGTCAGCTTGTTATCACTGAACCATTAGCTCGGAATCCAATGATTCATGTTTTCCTAGTACTGTCAGTTTGTAACATATAGTTCAACCTTCATCCAACACAGTCGTTGGAGATCTGTCTGTACGTCAGTTTACTGTTTTTTATTCGTGATTCCTATTGTCAGAAGTGAAGAAGAATTTCAACAAGGCTTATACCAATAAATATATGGAAATCTTAGTACTAACCAACTTGTTATGAAGAGAGTGGGAGAGATACCGTGCTGCCTTTTATGATTCGATCAGGGATTAACGCTGATTGGTTCCCTCCAAACAGATAGCACTATCGTATTTACTAGCCAATAGGTTTACGGTATTGAACAACTGTAGAACTGCATCTTTCATGGTATTCATAAGATAGTCAAGAGGAGGATAATCAGTAAAGTTGATTCCTTGTAATAATAATACAGTTGAGTAAATCTAAATTGTGATTGATTTCAAGTTGGTATTTATCACGGACTGACATAAGTAGGCGGAGCATTGAATAACGTTTTCGCACTAGTATGGAACTGCTCAGCGGTGCACATACATGACCATACCACGGACGAAACTGGCAGAAGTAGGGAAATATGAACCAATTAAGTTCAGACTCAGTGACTTAATGGCAGTTTGTTAGCCACTGGACCTGAAGGCCCCGTGATGGACCCTGGTGGAGCCATGGGTGTGCACTACTGATGAGTCTTATACTGGGACAAAACAGCTATTCCTCCTTCTCAGGTTTTCAATTGGTCATCTAAATGATGATACCAACTTGAAATGATTTACATTTTCTATTTCCTATTTTTTAAAAACTGCTTTTCAACTGGAGTAGAGAAAAGTAATTGGTTGAAACAGTGGTTACTGCGGTAGCCCTCAAAGTCATTCATGTACTATATTCAAAGAGAATGATGCATACAAATGTGAATTATTAATTCAAAGTAAACTCTAGCTCCACCTTTATTACCGTAACTAACTACCGATTTCATTTCCAACATGCTTTCACAAAAAATAATGAGGCATGAACTAGCCATAGGCTGCCTCTAGTAGCCACCGCAGCAACCACTGAAATAACCAATCACGTAAAGATGTCCATGAAAATCGGGAGTGACTTTAAAGGCTACCTTAGCAACAACTGGAATAATCAATCAGACTTCTTTATTGTATGAATATATGTCTATCCAGCCGAAATGAAGAAATCTAATTCGTTGTTTCGATCGTTGCCAGAGTGGCCTTTAAACTCCTTTTATAAACCTGACTTATCGGCTAAAACAGATAAGCCTAACTGGTTATTTTAGTAGTTGCTAAGGTAGACTTTAAAGTAACTCGAAAAATCTGGTGCTATTGTAGTAGTGAAAGTGTATCGTGACTAGAAAGATAGTTAATTTACATTACGAGGGAAGAAAATAAAAATAACTCTAAAAGGGCTACACTAGTAACAAGTGAAATAACCAATTAGTCTTCTCTATTTTCCCTACAGTAGACGGCTATTTTTTGTGAATAACAGTAGTTATTTAAGTTACCAACAGAGTTAATCAGACGACATTATGTACTCAAAGTACCATAAATAGGCTCACAACAAACACTAATTCTGCACAGGGTTTGCCTATTATCAAAATTGTTCACATTATAAACATCTCAACTTACCCATGACAATTGGAAGAATAAGCAATTTGGCTTTTGTTACCTTAGATGAAAGCCAATCTGTCGGCTGTTCTATCTATATCAGTGATGTTTGATCATCGTACTATTCCCCTACACTTAACCGTTAACGAGGCTGCAAACCTGAATCAATTGGGATGGCTTTGACTTGTACTGCGCATGTCAAACCACTACCTAACTCGATGTATATGCTAGAAGTTGAATTGGGTTAAATAGGGTTCAGGGCGGTCAGACCAAGATATGACACCAGTCGATGGGGTGTCCCTGACTGTTGGCCTGAGTCGTGTGAAGGCGATACACACTGTCTGGTTGGCTTCCCGAGACGATAGGAATCAGTGGTTGAGAAGTCTTGAGAACATTACTGAAAATCAGTCTCAATGGCACTGATGTATTCACTCCTTAACATCTTCTGAAGCTTGAATGTTCTGACTAATCGTTATCGTTCAGATTGTTTATTTTTTCACACAACTTAATCTATTGCGATATCACTCATTTCCTATCCATACTACTGTGAAGTGTGGCAACTTGAACCGATGTGCTTGTATGTGTAGTCCCCTATTGATTCTGTCTTACTTGTCGAAAAAAAAGAATTTTTATTATTTTGACGATCTGATTTTGCAGACTGGTATTGATATTGGGTGATGATTGAAGGTTAAATGAAAATTTAAACCACGGCCGAATTTGAACCAGCGACTACCAGGTTTCCAAACCTCGTAGCTCAGTTGGTAGAGAGAGCATCGGACCGGAAACCTGGTTGTCACTGGTTCAAATTTTGGCCACGGTCCAAATCTCCATTTCACCTTCAATCATCACACAGTATCAAAGGAATTTATATAGAAATTCACATTTACTGTGGTTTGATGAATTAATACGAGTGATAAATTCAATAGGCAAAGTTTTCTCGCTGTCTTGCAACAGTAACATTTCAGTTTCTAAGCTTTGAATTCGACAAACCAGTCAGTCAATGCTAAAATTGGATCTGACATTTCTGAGTAACTGTCCAATTTGCTGCACCTCATATGAGGGCGTCAGTAGACAAGGACACAAGACAAACGACAGACAAACTACAAATCAAGTCAAAGGGTGAAAAGAAATTCGATATAATGAATACTATAGAGATAATGGTATGGCTGCATCAGTGTCGTTGGGATCGATTCTAAGCCATTTCACTCAAGGTTCTTAGTCACCACCAATAGTTTTGACGTGGGACCTCAAAAACTACAAGTCAGTATTTTCATACTGCAGACGGAGCAAAACTTTTAGACACTTCATAGAAGGATGCTATATGTTACTATGGCCACCTTTAAAGTTTTACCAACGTAACCGTACTTCAGCTAATTTTGAAGGTTGAAGAAAATGGCAACTAGGTATGCGTTATACACGTCGCAGTCATATTAATAAATCAAGGTTTATAACCTCATCAACCAATTTATATTCTTTACCCCAAAGGTTTTGTAGTGCACCCATCTCGGTACTAAATGCTTCTAGGATTATACTAAATAAGTAAATGTTTTTAAAATAAATCTGAATATTAGCTAAGTAACCTCCAACTATGCCAATAAGTTTGTTTTAACGTGAGGGTATTTGCCCGTTGACATCGGCCATTTTATGAGGCTTTTTAGTACATAGTTCGAGTCCATAGTTAAGCCATCTGCAGACAAATAAGTTATCGCATTTTCCGTTGAAGTAACCTTTTGACTGCAGATCAATGAATAAACTGCTTTTATGAGCATTTTATTACTGTCTAACATGTTGTTGGTACTGGTGTACATTGACTTATGTAAAATTGGTCATGTGTTATTAGACGATAACAATACAATTATCCTTTAACACTTTCAGAGGAATCTAACCAACGAGACGATAGCGATGGTGAGGAAATATCTAAAGATTTTCTATATCCTCCAACTTTAAATAGAGATATTAGGTAGCTATACACAAATCGTTACATATTTAGAGATGTGAGCGGACACAAATGATCCTATAAGCAAACAGCCTTCACATTTTCAAGTCTTCCAATTTTATATACCACGCTTTTTTCCCTGTTTAATAAACATTCAGACATCCCGCTGAAGTAAGTTGGTAAGTCATTTAGAACTTTTAATATCTAATGACACAAACTTAATAACCAACAACCAAAATGATATGAATATAACTGCATTCAATTGTTTCGCTGTCAAACGATGCATCAATAAAAATCAGTTTTATGACGGGGGGGGGGGGGGTTCGTAGGTGAAAAATGCATAAATTGTAAAACATTTCAGTCTATACTTCTAAAAGGTAAAGGTTATTACAAAAGTAGTGTTAGACAATCTTACAAAAAAGTATACATTGTTTCAATTTACTATACACTACACAGCAGTATTCAAAAAGATATGTGTATAGAAAATGGAGTGATATCAAAGTAGACAGAAGTATAGAAGAGAAGAAAGAATTTGATAAATGAAGAGTAGTAGAAGTATTTAAACCTTTTGAAGATGTCGAAAAGTGAAGAGTAAGAATAGTCTTTTAAAGGTTTTTATGTAGAGTAGAAGTAAATAATTAAAGTTTTGGTTAACGGACTGATTTATGCATAAAAGGATGATAGTTGAAGATGAATGAAACAGCTAGTGAAAATCACTTCACATTTCGTAGAAGAAATGAAATGGTTCAATAGTTCTAAGTTAAATAAAATCTTAGCTGTTATAAATATCTTCAGTCATTAATTCCTAATGTAAACAATCAACATTCTACTTTCTTTTACTTTAAAGTCATAAAAAAGAGAAACCTTTTACTTCATAGTAATGATGGATGGTCTCTAGCAATGAGATCCAGAAAGCGCATTTCGTCCAAGTTGAAACTCATCCATTGGGTGTATTTTCCTTCCAGGGAACAATGTTGTTCCCACTGAGATTCGAAAGCGGGACTGATCAATGCAAACACCAGATCATCGAATCAACAATTGTATAATACAAGTAATAACATAAAAAAACTTTTACTTTATACTTACTTTTTCATATTTATCATCTCCATTTGTTTGACTGAAGTCATTCAATAAATGATGTGGTAGGGAAGATGAATAGGCAGCAGTGACAGCAGCAGCAGCAGCAGCAGTACCAATTGCAGAAGGAGTAGGAGGAGGGAGAGTGGTAACAGACGATGATAAATGACAATATAGGGGATAATTCAATTCATTCTTACACAATAATACGGCATTCTCATGATATTCATGTTTACTACAATGATATAGTTGTGCATCTAGTGTAGCTAAACGTCTAGCTAATTGACAAAGTAATTGTATAACAGCTATTGTATTATTATGCCATCTATCAAATCGATTTACAATTGTACCACGATTTGGTTCAATTGAATTCAATGAATTCCAACTATTCATTAAACAATCAGAATAACCGGCGTCCATGTTTAATTCACTTAGTCGATAGCGTAGCTAAATCGAGAAAAAATGTCAACAATGAATAATAATGTAGATTAATGATGAATTATAAAACTATGCAGATATATACATCTTTATAAATAATGAAATACAACTAAGATATGATCAGTGACTAAGTCTTATGCAGTAATCTAATGGCCATTGGTTCGAATCCCGTGGTGGTTAAGGTTTTAACTTCATTTTAACAATATACCACGCATACTGAGACAAATCATGACTGATTGACTGAAAAAATTGATGTAGAACCTCGCACACAGGTACATCAGCTCAAGTTGCCACACTTTATAGTAGTATACAAAGAAGAGGTGAGTAGAAGATAACTGATATCAAAGTAGAGATAGCTGTAAGAAAGAATAAACAATCTGAAAATAACGGTTAGTGAGAACATTCAAGCTTCAGAAGATGACAAGGAGTGAATACATTAGTGCCATTGAGACTGATTTTCAGTAATGTTCTCAAGACTTCTCAATCACTGATTCCTATCGTCTCGAGGAAGCCAACCAGACAGTGTGTATCGCCCTCAGAGGACTCAGGCCAACAGTCAGAGACACCCCATCGACTGGTGTCATATCTTGGTCTGACCGCCCTTAACTCTCTTCTAACCTAATCTAACTGACTTCAGCATATGTAGGGTATATCCAAGCCATCTCGGTCGACTAGGTTTCACAAACTCATCAATCGACTTCCCGGTCTTTCTTGCCTAGTATCTTTCGTGTAACCTCAACGTTACTTACACGGTGATTCCCCTAGACCCGAGTAATGCTACAAAGATACTTGTGATCGCTTCATGACTACCTCAGACAGCTTCCAGAAAAATTGACTAACTATTATAATTTTCGTACTACCTCATAGTAAACAGCTAACAAGACGATTAAAAAATAGCATTCCAGTGAAAGAAAATTTTCTTTTCGATGAATCATTTTCAAAAACTTTACAATCTTTATTATAGTTCCACAAAATATATGTCGATCAGTGACTACTGGGTCAATACAAGGTTGTCAAAAATTGTCTGAAGGAGACTGTAAAGCGATTAATAGCTCAACAGTTGAGTATCTATCTAGCTCTGGCTACTGTGCTCCACAATAATCTTCCTTAATATAAGTGTAAAAATTGGGAACTGTGGTAGAATTTAATTGCATCTTAGATTTGTTTATTTCATATACACAGCACACAGTGTGATACAGTATTATTTGTGTGGCGACATTTCAAGCATAAGTCCTCATTGCTCATAATCATATCAATGTAATCACACTACTTTCAACATCTGCCTTTAATAGTCTTGTCACCTCTTATTCTTCGTTTCCAGTGGTAGTAAAATTTTCCATATCTTTAGTATAGGTGTTGCGTCATTCCTATTACATTTGTTGGGTGTCAGCGAATTCGATGAACAAAGATTCATCAATCAATCTCTCTCAATCTCCATCTAATTCCATTGAACTGAAGTACAGTGATTTTATCCTACCTTATTGTGTGGTTGTGTATTGATGCATACATGGCAATAGCGGAGTTACTTTCTAGGTTACTGATCTCACTAGGGTCTGTTATTCTGTACTTAGCTAAACTATGTTCGGCTATTCTCACTGACCCCGACTGGTTAGTTTCATCTATGTACTTGACCTCCCAGTCATTACATGGAATTTGATAGGTTTGATTATTTTGCTTAGTTGGTTCTATCAGATCCTTAAGCCAGCTGACAAAGCTATCTCTGAGTGAACTTGTAGGTTTAAATGCCATATTAACTGCAGCTCTGATGAGAATCCTATGTAAAGTTCTTGATGTACCTTCCCTATAGAGTAACACAATGGAAACTGTAAACGCCTTTCCACTCGTGTTGTCGGTAGTATTCGTACTCGTGTTACCGATATGATTTTGTTTCTTATGTGTTCGTACCAATTTCTTGCTAAACTGTAGAGGATAATTATTAATGCCTCTTTTATGTGCATCAGTTCCTTGTTTAGGTCCTTGCACTGACTAATCAGTTTGCTAGTTCTATCACTTAGACATTTGACTAAACCTGCGTTAGCTGACTTTTGGTGAGATGAATTGAAGTCTAGATACCTGTTGAATTGTATCTGTTTTCTGCAGACGGTAGTGTCCGTACCACCGTCTATCCTTCGTTTTATTCTTCAATGTAGCATAGGTAATTTTCCTTGTTCATTTTCTATCTCGTAAGTGAATTGGATTGCGCATACTACTGAGCTGATAGATATGAGGAAATTGTCAATATGTTCCGATTTAAACACAATAAGTTTGTCATCGCATATCCCCACCATATTTTAGGTGCAGGATTAAACCTTTGCAAAGCCATGTTTTTCCAACTTTCCATAAACACATCTGCTACGATTAGGGATATTGGCGATCCCAATGCTACTGCTTCTGTTTGTCTCTATATTCTGTCCTGAAACTTAAAGAACCTACCTTGAAAGTCATTTATGAGATCAAATTAAACATTTCAAAGGGGGAACAGATTCGCCACCTGAAAAGCTTTGGAGATTTATCGGTCTAAGCCTGGCCTCAAAATAGGTACATCCAATCTCTAATTCCATCTTAGTGATATTTTCCTCAAGACATTTGTTTATTTATTGTAAACCTATAAACAATTTTTGATGACCTAATCATAATCATCTTGCGACTTTATTGACTATTTTTTGATTACATTGTACTGATCCATGAGGAATTGATGGACATACCTTTTGCTGTAACTATAATTACGATTATACAGATTTTGAAAATTATTCATCAAACAGAAACTTTTCTTCGCTGAAATGTCTTTTGTTAATTATTAACTACCTAATGTGAGTATTTCGATGTTTTAATCCTGATTAACTACATTTTGTTGTATGCCTCTGCTACGTCAATGAGCTTCATCATTCCCCCTGTCAGAGTCAAATCCGGAATTTATCGCCTTTCATTTCATAGATAAATCCAACTGAATATGAACTTATGGTAGGGTTAATCATTTTATAATTATTATTATTGTAATAAATCATAAATTGTACTCTGGAAATTGCTTTTTTCTCTTCTGTTTCTTAATACTACTCAAATCTATGGAAATGAGATAAACAGAATTGTAGTTTGAAATTTATGGGGATTTTATATCTTTCAAGGTAGTATTCATCATGGACTGACATCATCATTTGGAGAATGATTGAAAATCTGGAAGCGATGGGCAGTTGTTTCGTCTGAGTATTGGACTATTCAGCAGTATGCAAGAAAGAATTGACTTTATTAATGAACTATGGAACATTGAACTCTGATCCAGCGGCTGAATGGCTATGACTTTCATCATGAGGCCTGAGGGTCTTAAGTTCTACTCACAGTGAGGTCATGGATGTGTACTGCCAAGGAGTCCCACACTAGAAGAAAACAGCTGACCAATGCTCTCAGGTTTCTGATAGTTCTCCAGCTGATGTCAATCCGTGATAAATACTAACCTTGAAGTAAGCAGAACTGTCTATCAATCTGGAACTTATGAAGTAGTTGAATTTAGAAGGTGTTCACCATTATCACAAAAACCTAAGTATCCTGGATTTCACGTTGAAGGTAATCAAGAACATTACACCGCCAATAAGTCTTAAATCACAGAGATACGAATATCCTTCCCAATCTTTCTGTGTACGGTTTCACTTCACAATGTATTTATTCCATAAAATATCTCTTAGTTGAATACTTCAAATGTATTTTCAATCATCAAATATTGACTATCTAAACTAGTAATTATTTACTGGATTACGTTTTGGGTACAATTTATTGTGCATAGTCATATCAAGATTACTCCATAACTTTGAGACACAGTTTGCATGGGTCTGATTCTCTTGCCTTCTTTATGATATGAGTAGTAGGATTTACCATATATCTGGTGCTGGTGCTGAGTCATTCTGGTTGCATGTGTTTGGTGTTGATTCAGTAAACATAAATTCGGTTACCGATCTCTCCCTCCACCCCGCTAGGTTAGTTTTAGTGATTGTCACAGTGTCCCATCCTATTGCGTGGTTGTGTGTAGTTGCATGCATAGATATCGCAGGTTTTTTCTCAATTCCTTATCTGGCTGCTATCTATCAATTTCGGTTCAGCTAGGGTAAATTAGACCATCCGAGTACAAAATCAGATTCCATTAACATAAGAAATCCAGCGAAAATTTTTACCGTAGTTTTGCATACAATTACACACAACCATACAATAGAATGGGACAGAGCGAGGGAGAGATTGATAGCCGTATCTTGGTTTATCGAATCAACATGGAACATATGCAACAAGAATGTCTCAGCATCTCTTCAGGATATCTAGAAAATTCTACTACGTATATCATAAAGGGGGTGAGAAAATTAGAAATACATATTTAAACATGCCTCAAAGTTGTGGAGTTATCTTGATGTGACTATAGACAATAAGTTGTGTCTGAAACGTAATCCAGCAGAATAAAACTATTCTAGTGTGTGAAATGGAACAATATTCTACCACTGGTCTCAAGATTTACTCCTTTATTACTTCACAGAATATATTACATTTTCTTGCAGTCTGTAGCAATCTCAATTAATTATACCTTTCACTAGATTCGTTAGGCTTACAATAACAATATTTAATCTAACACATGCATACATGAGTTCACATTATAATTACGATTGGATAAGTAGGGATGATTGTATATCAGAAATAGAGTGAATAATCCTCTTTGGATCCTTCTCAGTTATGTCAATAGAGATAATACTGAAGATCAGCGCGACTGTTATCATGTACACCATGTCACCCATATCGCGTTAACCAACTTAAAGTAGATTTTAACAATAAGCAAACGTAGTTGTTTTAATAAAAAGTTAGTCCCTTAGGTGATAAGTCATACAGTGAAATATTTACACTCATTACAGATAAGTTTAGGTGTCATATCACGACATCAGTTTATATATTGTGATATCATCTTCTTTTGGATTTCGTTTGTGAATCTGACCACATTCAGACGCACTGTCTACAAATATGACATAGAATAGCAGTAGTTTGCAATGAAGGCGCTTACTGTAAAAATTTAACATAGTGTGTTTCTTTGCCCAACACTCATCGCGAATCCATTGATGAAACATGTACAGAAGGAAAGAAAGGTGAAGCCTAAGTGCATAAACAGAACATCTTATCGCCAACTTCCTTCTCTTTACGATAGTTCTAGAGATATTCTTAAAGCATGTTGTAATGGATATTCAGTGTTTTCTTAGCTTGCGTGTTTGTCTATGCATATTTCATCAATGAGTTAGATGATTTCATTAGTAATTATTTCATAAAGTTCATCCAAGAACCTTTCGGACCTACAGGGTTATTGAATTGCAAATGGAGATAACTCACCTGTTACGCGTTGACCTCTGTAACCTGGTTACCTAGCGTTATGTTGAGTGGATAGCATGTTACCAGAGTGACTCTGAAAATGTTAGGTAAATATTTTACATCAAACATGAAGCTTTACTCTTTCATGAAATAAGTACCGATGAGGCAGCCGAACCTGATGATGAGACGTTTAAAAACACATCAAAGCTTAGAGACTATCCTCATTCTGGTGTATAAATCTTCTTTACTACAAACTAAAATGTGTAGATGAATAAATTTCGAAGTATAATCATACATGTTTATAGTATTCGTCAACTTTTCACTGTATTATGTAACCAAGGTTATCAAACATCTACCGACAAATGAATTGTAAGAAAAGTCAACAAACAACAACTTACAAGTTTCTCTTCAATTGAATTTCGTGCAACATGTTGATTAGCTGAAGCTAAACTATGCCGTTTATTAGCTATACGTATTGCTAAGCATCTTGCAAGCCTTCTCAATACAGTAATTACACTTGGTTTGTTTACAATGTTGATATGATTGGTATTACCATTATTATTGTTATTGTATTTTATTTCATTCAAACTGAGTGAATTCCCTATAATCGGTGTTGACACTTCATCTATTGTATCCGGATCTATGCCAGATTCACGACCATCTTCTTTTGGGATATATTCTTCTTTACGTTGATTAAATGACTGACTTGTTATGTCATTTAAATTTCTGTACGAAGAAGAAGAGATATTTAATAGTTGTATCTTTCAAAATTTTGAGTTTCAAATATTATTATCATTGTATAACTTAAGAGTAGAATTGCATGTAAACAATGTGGTGTGTAGTGTAGATACAGAAAGAAGATCTGAGAAACACTACCCTACTTTATAGCTGATATCCGGGAAACTATGTTATTCTTTCTTAGTGTAGTGATGTACTACTCAACAATGATCGACTTTTCAATGTTCAATGGTGTAATAAACCTGATAAAGCTACAGTAAAAACCGTTACAAGTTATCAAGCACATACATCCTGTCAAAACTGCTACAAAATGTTGAAGACAGTGAGAAAGTTAAGTGATTTAATCAGTGACGTTTGGCATGCTGCACCAACCTAGGCGATTCAGACATGTTTTATGTACATCAAGTCATTGACTAATCCAGCGTATATTGTTATCTTGAAACGCTTCAAGCAGAAGAACCTGAAGAAGATGTCTCAACAGTCTGTGAAACCAGTGGCTTTTGTTGAAAGTGTAAACTATCTGGACGTACACCCTGGGAAGTATGAAATGGATGGTTGAAGACTCTCGTTAACATGACCAGAAATCAATCAGTCTGGTGGGAGTATAATTACTCCGCTTCACCGATATCCACCTAGTCCATTTTAGCATCATTTTCAAAACGCTTTATCTCTTCTTTCTGTTTGTTGTGGAATCTGTTAAGTTGGTTCGATGCATTTTTTGGTTAGTGTTCATTTTGGCTCTCTTCTAAGAAATGCGTTCCTGATAGTATATTACATCCCAGTATAATTCATTTAATGAAGTACATCTTTGTCAGGGTAAGTGAGAATAGCGTGTTTGTATGTGAGGTGTGCTAACTGGGAGCGTAACTAAATGTTATCAGGTCTTATTTTTTCAGCAACTGATTAATTGACTGAATGATAGTCTCTAGCGCTGATTTAAGTAGAGCTGAGAAAAAGCAAGACCATGGTAGTTTGTTCCATAACAGCCTAGGGATTTCCAACAGCTGGCAGCATTTATACTCATCATTTACTTATTTTAAACTTAGGACGTAATACATTTGAATGTGAAGACACGAATCATGCAAAATGAAATGAAAATGATGTGAAATTAAAGAATATCTGATAAGATAAGAATGAGGAGAATAACTTATGATACAGATAACATTAAATTTTTTGAGGGAGTTGTGGAGACTTAGAGATATTTCAAGTTTTTATTCATCGTAGACTGACATCAGTTGGAGAAACAAAGGAAACCTGGGAGCACTGGACAGCTGTTCCGTCCTAGTATGGGACTCCTCAGCAGTGCGCAACCGCGACCCCGTCAGGGATTGAACCCGTGGCCAGCGCGTTACCATTGAGCCACTGGGTCAGAATACAATGGTCCATATTTCCAACTTCTGTTAGCTCACGATAACATTAAGCAATATGTTATTCCTTTGTGTAGGGTCTTTTCAATCATAGTATACGATAAAAGAACCAATGTCAGACAGCCCCTGATTCTAATCGTGGGTTGCGTACCGTGATGTCTTAATATATGGAACCGTATGATCGTTTAAACCTTAACTGGATGATCGTAATACACTGATGGATAGTAAGTTCATATAATTGGCATACATTCTCAGGGTCTCAAGCTTTAAACTAACCACCTTTCTACTAATTCATCCAGTTAGGCATATTACTTTATATGTATTGATTTGCTCACAAGCTACTGTTGTCATATACATGAAAGTTGTCCCAACCTGTGAAATCGGTTAGTTTTTCAAGTATCCTCTGTTAAAAAAAAGACACAAGGTGATACGAGAATGCATAGAAAAGTGGGAATAAATCACCTTTTTATAATAGCTACTGTAATGTACTTACGTTTATTGGTAAGCAAAAACTAAATTCTGGTTTTTAAAATTATGAGTCAGTTTTACAACTAAAACGTTTATGTTCATGTTACACAGGCTTACAAGAAATGTAATACTAGACACTACTAATCGAATCTTTGTTATTTCGCATAGTGTCCGAGGCTTGTTTTTACAGTTTGTTGACAGCTGTCGAAAAAGGCTACCAAACATTCCGTAACTAACTCTCAGTTTTACTTCTACTTGACTAAATAAATACACATGAAGAAACTGGTTCTTACATGACAGACAGTCATACTTCTCAATCATTTTACCTATTGCAAAGAATTTTCAATGCACTATGATAAAATATTTCGAAAACTTAGAAATTTAATCATTGTCTTTAAAACTTCATTTTAAATTTATTTAGAAAAAAAATTCATTCATCCTAAAATGTTAAAGCTTTTCATTGATATAATCAATCAGAAATGTTCAGTTCTATCGAAGGTAGAAGGACTAAAACATCAGCACAACTGAGCCATTTCACATAGGATCTGGAACCAATGGATTCAAATATATTGAAGATGGCAGCATTGAAGCCTATAGTCAATAAGTCTTCTAGATAGATACCGTCTTTTAGTTTCTTCAGCCTTACTTCTAAATTTCCCTGAGATCCCGACTTATAGTTGATATCTTGAAGTGGCAGTCGGACTTACATATCATAATGACCCAAGAAGCTATGCTTTTGAAGCCCTTGTTCTCTTGAGGTCCTACTATACGAAGGAAATCTGTTGAATAGTGTTAGGACCATAAGTAGCCACTACTATTGTGAGAAGCCCAGGGCAAAGTTTTACTGTTGAATGAACCATGATGGGATAGCAGGAACATTTTTCCTGAGGATCACCAGAACTCCCATGTGGATGCTGCCATTTCTGTAGAAATGCAGTTTTAGGAAGAGTCGACCGCGAAAACCCCACATTCCTTCAGCTGTGCCGACTTCTGGTTGCTGGTGGTGTGGGTTTTCTAGTTGAATGTGAATCAGTCAAACTGAACTATCATACTTTAAAACTGTCCATCTGCGAATGGCCTGAAGTAGCCGTTCTTTGACCTCTGCTATCATGCAACATTATTGGTAATCCAATTTCTTTCTCGGATAATTCAAGAAGTTACCTTCGATAGTGTGGGCAGAAAAAGAGTGTCAACTACTCTGACAACTCTCCAAACAACCCAGTTACCTCGAATTATTAATAACCTTCAGCATCTTTGCCCTCTAATCTTTCTTTACGTCTATCTCTTATCTTTAATTTGTTCCAGCTCTGTAGCTATTGATAACGACTGGAGTTCACTTAACAGGATATGTTATCTCCCAAAACCACAATTCAAACTATATGTTTAAGACTTCCACGCACACATCCTACGTCAAATCGGACAACAATCTTTGCTTATCAAAGCTGGTAGCCCACGCCATAGATATATTGAAATGGGCGTTGCTGATAAGAATGGATATAAGTAGTATATGTTGAGAGGACTGTAGAAATCATCGGGATTAACAGCAATGGATAGGGATTCTGCCAAGAAAAGGAAGCCACAAAGAAATGTATGAAGAGCAAATCAAGAGAGAAGCAGAAGAGGAAATGAAGTACACTTTGCAAATGATGGTTTTAGAGCAAGGTGTACCATATTTAACGACTACCGTACCACCCGTCAACAGCAAACATTCGTTCCCTTGTTTTCGCATTCTGGTAACTATAATATGTTGTGTTTGTGAGACATGCGTAAAGAACCTAAGTGGGGTTATTTGCTTTAGCTCACCGTCCCAATATAGGGAGTCTCCAAAATACATTCTTCGAGTTTCTGAGTATGCCTAGTTCTCATGGTCTAATGCATCAAGTGCACTGCTTGACTGAGTCCACGTTAGCAGTGTTACATCAGCCGGAAAACCTGAATCTCAGATAAATGTCAGTAGGTTGTTGTATTATTTTATGTGTTTTAAAAGTCATTTTACTTATTACCTAATTGGTAACATTATTGTATAACTAGTTCGGTCCAAGAGCTTTCGATTGAACCCTTTTCCTATTCTGTATGCCTTATGTTTCGGAAATAACTGGATATTGAGTGATATTCATAACTGCGCATTATCCTATTTTCTGTGCTCGAAATCAGTTGTTCCATGCCTTTAAATTATGGTGCGTTGTGGTCAGCTTATTAATTTGTACATAAGGAAGAACCAGATCGCTTGAAAGATACGGACATTTAAGAACCAAACTTTGCGTTCTGTTCTAAGTGGTTGAGACAGTCAAATTGCATGCCTCATCGTGCGAGTGTATTGTGTCTATTAAAATGGGCAAGTATGTTTGAGACCAATCACGTTCAAGGACAGAGGTAGGACTGAATCGGCAGTATCACGTAAGTCAGACAATCACAACCAGACAAAGTTAGAGCCAATTGGCAATAGGGTTAACTCAGGAATAAAACATACAGTCGTCCATGCACTTTTATGCTGAACGGTGCTATGAGAACTAAAAAGAACACTGAAACTTGCTGTCGTCAGTTTATAATTTCTGCTTGCGCATCCACCGACTGTTGTTGAAAACTGAGAACTGTCTAGCCTCCTGCCGAAAGCCAAACGTTCGAACGGCATTGTTTTTGCTGCTAATTTAAATGCACAACTATGTGGGCTTAGTTGGATGGAAAGGGAATTAAGGGACTTTCGGAACCCCAACCAAAAGAAAAGATAACGGCCAGTACCTGCTAAATAGGTGCTTAAACAAACATCTTTTCTGACCAACATGAACTTTAGGCATAAAGACAAATATTGTTTGACGTGACGCTTACTGGCCTCGACGATGGATCCAGACAGACCACGCTGGTATCAATTACCACAAGAGAGGGGCGGTGAAAACTACCACTACTTCTAGGGTACATGCTTCGACAGTGACCATGCATTGGTCCAAAAATCCATATTTCGGCTTCTAAATGAACATGATTAAACAAAAGCAACAAATTGCTTCCAATGATAGCTGGACAATGAAAATACTGCGGTTGCTGTCTATGAGAAACCGGCTAGAAAGCTTACAGAATAGAACAAGGTTAGTCATAAGAAGAGAGCCTGCTTTTATCTCCAGTCTTCGGTGGAAACAGGGTTGAAGGACATAAGTGACCCTCAGAAAAAGGTTATAAAGCATCACTGGATTTCAGCAACCGCTTCTGAATAAATGGATATGCATGAACTCACTCCTGCCGGCTTGGAGTCAAATCAGGAGCAAAAGAAACTGAAGTATATGTTGAGAGGAAATGCGCGCAATGACTACAACTAGTGGTGAGCAGTGATGACTTAACAAATCACGAAGGTCACACCGATGAGCAAAAGTACACGGATACTTAAAATATTAGAGGAAACTGCAGCAACTTCAATAGTTAGTGAGACTGCTTTTCAGAAACATGTCTGTGGTCAACTAACAGGAGTGACGACTTAGAAGACAGATGGAACACTGAGGAACAGTTCAACTGGCCACCACACACTATCCCATTGTGCGCTATCCAGTCGAATCCTAAATGAAACATTGTCACCGGCTCTTACTCAAGTTGAAAAGATTATAAGTAGCCTGAAACAAGAAAGGGTAGAAGGTTCAAATTGGCAAGTACTGGAGGTATTTAGTAACGGTGGACGTGGATTAGGTTCCTCAGGTTGACTGAAGTGTTATCTAGCGTATGAGAATCATATACGGTCCCGTTTAGTTCCAGTTACTGGCTGTCTCAACCTTCAATAAAGGACAAGGATCCTCCTGTGATAACTGCAGAGGAATCAATGTGATTAACATGATGTTTATGGCCTCAGGTTCTATGATTATTTGGCCTCCAAGAGAGGCTCGGGAACACCAAACCCGAGGAAACCAGGCAGGTTTTAGAACTGGTAGTGAGCACTAACCAGATGCTTACTCTCCACAAGGAACACAGCTATAACGGCACCCGGCACTAGCTACTTTTCTCAATCTAAAGGTGTCATTTGTCCCCGTAGGTCAAATGGTCGTACATTAGTGTCTCTCAATAAAAGAATTGCTGGGCAATTACATCACTCTTTGGAGGCTTCGTAATCGAACACCGATGGGGGTGTTAGAACTTATATTTAGTTGTCAGGTGAGCTTTATACATCGAGTGGTGTTCATCAAGAATGCCCGCTATCTCCATCCTTTTTCAATTTCGTCAGAGACATCCTTATTAAGGTCTCTCCTTCTCACCATCTGACCTCGGAGGGATTGATTCAATCACAGGAGAATCCTTGGTAGATCTAGAATATCTAGATGACATAGTACTGTTAAGAGAAGACGATGATGACAAGATATGGAGTCTTCTAGGGACTTCGAGTTGCAGTGCCAGAATGTTTGAGAGGCGTTTCTGACCACCCAAATCCAAATTGTTGCTAGACGACTGATATCCAGTGGTAGCCTGTTTACTAACAGGGAGTGAAGTGGTTAAGCAAGTTGACCATTTCACTTACGTGGGAAGTTGAATCGGACTTAGTGGGGATCAGTGGCCGACGAAGTCTCGTCTCAGTTACTATGGGCTAGATTAGATTTGCCAACTTACACCATTTATAGCGCTGAGATGATACCTGACTATTGATGGTCGAGAGTGCTACGTTTCATTATCACACGGTCTCGAAATATGGTCCATTAATGGTAGGAGACTCGTGAAGGCTTGAAAAGCTTCACAACCTTTGCCTTTCTAGTAAAGGCCGTTTTTTGTGATATCACTACGTCAGTAACGTGAAAGTTAAGTACATAGTTTTAAGGAGAAAGGAAAATTGGTTGATATGGTTGTGAACCTTCATTGTTTGAAGGTATGCATAGCCACCGTCTTCTCCGTCCCCTGTTGTTGGCTGAAGTATGTCTAGGCTAGGAAAAGGTTAGAAGTGAACACACCTAAATATGACATCAGTCCATGAAGTCTTTGACTGTTGATCTAAAACGTGTAGGGAAATTTAAACCTCCTATCCGGGGTCACTAGCTGAAGATTCTGGGTGTCATGCTTTAGAATGGATTTGGATGGCGAAGATGTAAACGCATATCATCGTAATATTAAACTTCACTATTGTCTCATTCTTCTTTGCTCTGTTTTCATAAGTTTCCACCATTTTTTTGACTGTTTCATTTTCTGTTTCTATATCTTTCATCTCGATGCATTCACACTTAATGTGCTGATATGAGGTGTGGCAAACTGAATCGTTTCTCAGTAAGCCAGGTCGTGTCTTTATTTCGACTGAATGACTGATATCTTTTAAATTAATCTTACTTTAGATAACGCTGAGTACTGAGCAAAATAGTAGCTCAGGATACGTAATACATTTTTCAACCATTTACTGTACATTCGATATAGTTTGTATTTGTGTAAGTCACAGCGTGTTTAATCAACAGACTGTCAGTGGATCTGAGGGACTGATAGCCAGATAGGTGGCTATCAGGTTCAATAGTAACCTGATTTCATCACTAAATGGCATGAGTAAGGATCTTCGATAGAGTAGAAACAGCAGATATGCTAGACGATACAAAATGTACGTAAAACAGAGTTTTGTGCCAGTCTACTTCTAAAATATCATACAATTATCGTCACACCTCCTAGTCATTAAAATATATTTCATACTCTGATGAATTATCATAGTTTTGTATGTATACTGGGTTATAGTGATTATCGATATCCATTTACAACTAACTAATCGACTAGATTATTTAAGCATCAGATTTCTTGCGTATGCACTAATAAAGTTGTTAAAGGTAGACGATCTGAGTAGGAGATAGATTTTCGAGCAAACTTACCTTTATTCTATATGAAGGTTTATTAGTTGATTTTTAGGTTGGAATTCATCATGGACTGACATCAGTTGGAGGAACATTGGAAACCTAGGAGCAGTGGACAGCTGTTTTGTCCTGGTATGCGACTCCTCACCAGGGGTTGGACCCAGGACCTTCAGATCCCATGATCAGTACGTCACTTTGAACCAATCGGTTAGAATCCAGTGATTGACATTTCCTACTTCTATCAGTTCACGATATAGCGCGACCTACATCCAATTTTGTCATTAAGTAACTGTCCTCATGTTCAACTTGGTTGACTCCACTGGTCATGACTTCGTATTGAAACTTCGGGAATCACCTTTCGAAGCTAGTCGCCAATGTGAATCATTGGATTCTGATCCAGTGGCTGAATGGTAACGTGCTGGCCACAAAGCCTGAGATTCCTGCGTTCGATCCCCAGCGGGGTCGTGGGTGCGCACTGCTGAGGAGTCGCATACTAGGTCGAAACAGCTGTCCAGTGCTTCCAGATTTACAACATTCTTCCAACTGATGTCAGTCCATGATGAATTCCAACTTAAAAATTTATCGTTGTAGCTTTGATGTTATAACTATACTATAGCAATAGGACAAGGATCTGCTGTCGTGACTGAGTCGCCTAATGGATGACGCTCTGACATATAAAGCCGCTGGTTGCGGGTCCGACTCCTAGCCTGGGAGGTAAGTACATCTGACTGAAAAGTCCCAAATTGGACGTGACGCGTGTCCTAGATTCCACTGCTAACCGTTGTCCATCATTAGAGTTTTTGTGAGGTTACATTTCCGAGTAACGCCGAGGTTAAACACATAGTAATGGGAGGAAAGAATGCGAACTAGTCAACATGATTGTACTATCATACTAACTAAGATGTCTAAGTCATATGTTAGGCGTATTAGTCAAAAATATCTATCCCACCATATGGGATTATTCATAGCAGGCAGGATGGAAGGAAAAGCTTTTGATTTTATACTACATAAACTATATTTCTCTGTTTCTCTGTATCCAGATTCAATTAGTCTATGCTTTTAATCGAAAAGGTACTTTTAAGAGAAACAATTTGTATGCAGTTTGATGTTTATGGAAACCTTATTTATTTATTTCAAGGTAGTAAGTATTCCTTACAGACAGATCAGTTATAGAACGTGTTTGTGAGAACGGTCTGACTTAGTTATCCACAGGAGAGAGGAAATTATAAACTGTCTTTTCCCTTAACATATGATCACTTCGTGACACCTGGCTCCTCCTAGTAGTTCCTTTTGAGTAATTTACAGAGTGCCTCACACTAATCTCATAGACCTCTGACCATGTCATCTCTTCATAACTGAATCATCAGCAAATCATTACTTTAGACCTGATTCCAGTGTTCAAAACATTACGTGTACTCACTAGCATTAAAATGGCTAGAGAAGTGATTTTCTTTTGTCTTCTGAAAATTTTTTCCAAAAATCTACTGCTAAGTATTACATTAACTATCTGACTATACTGATTAATAACAGACTATAGTCTAGTTCAAGTTTTGCGTGAATTTACTGTTTAGCAATGGAGTGCTTCGACATCGATATCCCAAAGTTCCAATGAGAAGTCGTGACTTGTGGGGTCATTCAAGTCGGAAGTGAAGCGTGTACCAACTGATGAGTTTGGTTTACAGTCGTGCTACATCGCGGACTAACAAAAGTAGGAAACTATAAACAAATGAACCATGACATAGTGGATGAATGATGAATGCACTTGCAGTGAAACCTGATGTCTGACGGGATCATAGGCGAGTACTACTGAGGATTCCCTTACTAGGACGAAGTAGTCGTCTAGTGATCCCAGATTTTCAATAATTCTCCAAGTGACACCGGTCCAAGAGGAGATAGTTTGTATTTTAATATCTATATAAGGAAAGTTTTACCGTTTTACTTTGAAATGAATTCACTTCACATCAAGTCAATCATTTTAAATTGATATGTAAACTTTCAGTGTACTTTTACTTACAGTTAAAAAGCTTCTTTTTATTTACTAAATAATAAACTTTAAAACTGTTATTTTTAAAGTGGACAGAATACATTTGACATATTTACCTTTCATATATCATGTGTCTACAAATGTCATAGATAAGAATGTATATCATCACTAAAGTACAGTAATAATAATAACAATAATATCACCTATTATGTGTACATTCTTAAGAGAAGAATTATTTTAAATGAAACATTTGTTGACATCAAAGCTGTTTAGACCAATACTAGCTAGATTCAGTACATAAGTGTAATTTGGTACACAGGTAGTACAGTATTAGGAAATAAGTGGTAGCTTATCATGATCTAGTTAACCTGACCTTGAAATATCATGTGCAAAACGACAGATGTCCTGTAGTTCACCTTTTCTGATAAAGAAATAATCGAAAGATCAAAGCATATTTTTTAACCGTATGCAGCATTACTGCACTGTATTTCATCTTCATTATGATTATTGTCACCATTATACACTATCAAAACTGTGACTGTCATCGGCAAACTGAAGTATAAAAAGAAACATTCTTTTAACAAGGAAAATTATTGTTAATTGTAATAAGTAAGAATAAAGAAGATAGTTGATGTAGGAATAGAAAATCTAATGCTCATTGGTGACTAACTTTAAGGGGTGTTTCCTAAAGTTTTAAGGAGTTGTCGTGACCAGTGAGTAGGGCAAAACTTGATGGGCGTAAGGACAAATACTCAACAATGACATTGGGAGATGGTCGCGTTATGTCGTGAACTGATAGGAGTTGGAAATACGAACAACTGGATCCCGACACAGTGGCTCAGTGGTGACGTGCTGGTCACGGAACCTGAAGGCTCTGGATTCGAGCCCCAGTGGGGTGGGGTCATAGGTACTCGCTGCTGAAGAGTCACATACCAAAACGAAACAGCTGTCCATTGTTCCCAGGTTTCAAACGTCCCTCCAACTGATGTCAGTCCACGACGAATAACAACTTGAAAAATTCAGTTTGTTTTTGTACACAGATATTTCAGTTTTATTAAATTATTCATCATTATTTGTTGCTTGGGTTCCTAATAGAACATAGGGCTTCAGTAGCACGTCTCTAATGCGCTCTGTTCTCTGAAATCTCTTCAACCTGGCTCCACCACTGCCCACAACCTTACATTTCTTCCTCACATAATCTCCTGTATGTCTGCCTCAACTGGGACGCCAACTAGTCATTTCCCCTTTGGATTCCACTAGAGGGCCTGGTCTGGCCTGGCGCGTAATGTCCCCAGTTGGCCTTCTGAGTGTATGCCCAATCCATCTCCACTTCCTTCCAGTGCATATTTGTTGAGTTATAAGTTGTTGGTTGGTCCGTCGCCAGGCCAGAGCTCTTCGTTGCTTATTCGTCCTGGCCATCTGATCTTCAATATCGAGTGAGCGTAAGCAGTTGATGATGAATCTCTGTAGTTTGTTGGAAATCACTTTTGTAACGCGCAACTCTCTGAACCATACAGAAGCACTGACTTGACTGAATTGGTCTTGAAAATGCGGATCTTGTTCCACATGCTGAGTGCAGAAGATCTCCACATTGATTTCAGGCGAATGAACACCTGTATTGCTTTTCCGATTCTGACTTTGACATCCTCGTCAGTGCCGCCTGTAGTTGAAGCAGTGCTACCTAGATAGGTGAAAGAGGCTACTTCCTTCAATTTTCTCCCAATTGATTGTGATTGGTGTTTGTTGTTGTTGTTGGTGGTGGTGGTGCGGTATCTTCATCACTTCTGTCTTCTCCATATTCACTTGAATGGTATCCCGTCTTCGCTGCCCTACCTCGCCTCTTCTGTCAACTTGTTAGTTTTCGCCACTAAATCTTCCCTTCTGGGTTCAACTCCACGGCCTCGCCTGATGCGTAATGTCCCCCGTCGGCCTTCTCAGTGTATGCCCAATTCATCTCCACTTCCTTCCAGTGCATATTTGTTGAGTCATAAGTTGTTGGTTGGTCCGTCGCCAGGCCAGAGCTCTTCGTTGCTTATTCTTCCTGGCCATCTGATCTTCAATATCGAGTGAGCGTAAGCAGTTGATGATGAATATCTGCAGTTTATTGGAAATCACTTTCGTAACGCGCCAACTCTATGAACCATCACACAGAAGCACTGAATTGACTGAATTGGTGTTGAAAATCCTCATCTTGTTCATGCTTTATGCTGAGTGTAGACCAGAAGATCTCCACACTGGTTTCGGGCTAATAAACGCCAGTCTTGCTGCCTTTCTGATTCTGACTTTGACATCCTCGTCAGTGCCGCCTATAGTTGAAACACTGCTACCCGGATGGGTGAAAGAGGCTACTTCCTTCAATTTTCTCCGAACTGATTGTGATTGGTGTTTGTTGCTGTCGTTGTTGTTGTTGTTGTTTGGGTATCTTCATCACTTCTGTCTTCTCCATATTCACTTGAATTGTGTCCCGTCTTCGCTGCCCTGACTCGCCTCTTCTGTCAACTTGTTAGTTTTCGCCTGTATATCTTCAAGTTTGTGTGACACTAGACACAAGTCATCACTGGCGAAATCCAGATCTTCCAGGTTATTTCCCACAGTCCAGCCTATCTCTCTCTCTCACAGCTCCCCACTGTTTGCCGCATGATCCAGTCGACCACAATCAGGAATATTATGGGTGATAGTAGACTGCAGTCTTGTTTCACTGTTGTCTTCACTTCACTTCAAAAGCATCACTGAGCTTCCCCTTGTGAATTACTTGGCATGTGGTGTCTTCTTTTAGTTGTTGAATGAGATTGATAAAGGTTTGTGGTATTGCGTAGTGTTGAAGCAGTTTCCAAATCACCTCTCGGTCGACGCTGTCAAAGGCCTTCTCAAAGTCGATGAAACTGAGGTTGAGATCCAGTCGACTGCCATTCTACACTGTGTTCTATGATGATGCGAAGCGTTGTGATTTGGTCCGCACATGATTTGTACTTCGTGAATGCAGCCAGCCTGTTCGGGTGGTAGTTTTGAATCCAGCTCATCCTTTAGTCTCTCCAAGATGATGCGGCATAATAATTTGCTTGCTGTGGGTGGACAGGAGTGAAGCATGATTCCGCGTGAGTTCTTGCAAACACTGAGGTCTCCTTTCTTCTTCGTGAGTTTGACAAGAAAGCTCTTCTTCCAATCAATGGGCAGGTGCCTTCCATTCCTTCCACACCTTCCGCAATAGTGATGTGATGTTAGCATGTCCTCTGTTGTCACTGCGTCTGTTCTCAGTGCTTCTGACGGGATCCCATCTAATCCTGATGCTTTCCCTCATTTCAGTAGCTTTACGGCTCTCAGGACTTCCACTGTTCTTGGAGGATTTATGTTCACTTGTAGTTGTGTGGCTGAGCTGCAGGTGGTATTTCTGGACGGAGTGCTGGTGTGGTGGTTGATTCAAAAGCTTCTTGAAGTGGTCAGCCCATAGTCTCCTTTGTTTCTCTTCTTCAGTAATTATATTTCCTTCATCATATTTTATTGGTTTCATCTGCACTATGTTGATCTCTTCCCTGCCAGATAGTAACCTGTTTATTAGATACAATGTTGTCAGGTCTCTGTCATCTCTCCTACTTGCAGCCTGTTCTGCTTCACTTGACAATGTGTCGTAGAAGTGTCTTTTGTCTTCCCACACACTCTTCACTTCTTTGTCCAGTGTAGTATTTTATACATTGCACTCACTTCCTCTTCTCTTTGTGCATCCTTGCACTGCATTGCTTTATCTTCTGCTTCACCATCCTCCTCTCTCTGCTCTATCAGCTTCCATGTATCCATCGAGATACATTCCTTATCTCCTTTCCTCTTCCTTCCTAATACGGTTATCCAGGTTTCTTTCCACATAGCTTTCAAAGACTTCCAGTACTTATCCACACAGGTTTCTTCAGAAATGTTCCAAGATATCTCCCATTTTGTCTTGATGGCTGAGGTGAAGACTTTCTGTGTAGCTTCGTACTTCAGTTCAGTTTCCGAGTGTTGTACTTCAACTGTGGTCTATCACCAGCTTCCTTGAAGGCTTTCAACTTGATTTTGGAGGCAGGTTCCTTGCACTAGATAGTGGTCTGAGCCTACATCTGCTCCTCTTCTTGACCTTGCGTCAGGTAGGCTGCGTCTCCACTTTCTTCACATTGAGATGAAGTCGATGTGATTTTTAGTGTGACTTGGTGTCTGGTGAAACCAAATCCATGTCGCTTTGTGGATATTTTGTGCCTGAACACATTGCCTCATTGCAATCACCAAATCGTTGAGTGCACAGAATTCTGCAAACAATTCTCCATTCTCGTTCATCACCTCACCGAGTGCTTCTCGATGTATGGTTAGTTCTCTTCCTGTGTTGTCCACTCCCAGTTTGACATTCATCTCACCCAATCCATTACAATTTTGATATCGCCAACTGAGGTCTTGTTCAGTGTTGATTGCAGTTGTCTGTAGAATTCCTCCATCTGCATTATTTGTAGGTGCATAGTGTAGCATTGGTATTGTATGATTGTGACCTTCCTTCCTTTTGAGTTGAACCTTGCTGTGATGATCGTGATGCTGGAGTAGATTGATTCCCATTGTGTGAGGGCCTTCGATGTTGTTGGGGACATCATGATAGCCACTCCAACACTCAGTGTGGTTGTGGTTGTCGTGTGGGTGACAATATCGGAGTAGATTATTGACTCTCCTCTCCAGTTGACAGTTAGGAGAGTCCACTTCCATTCCATCTGCTTTCGCAGATTCCAAGAATTGCTATGCTGTACCCCTCATCTCTTTTGCAATCTTGGCTGCCTTGCTGGGTTCAAACATCGTGCGGACATTCCTTGCCCTCATGTTTACTTTCACTCCCATCGAGAGAAGATACACCGGCCAATTGGCTTCCTGAAAGCTTTCACCAATTGGCGTCATTTCTCCTCTCCGATTCCAGCAAGGAGTTATTTTGTTTTTATTTTTTATATTTTGTTTGTGTTTTGAAGTTTGTTTAGCGGTTAGATCTGTTGTACCGCGTAGTTTTGCTAGCCTTATGCCCAACCTTCCCTCTTTACCCGGTCTTAGGACGGGTTAGTAACTAGTGAACTAGTTAACCAGGTTGATTCAACCAATCATTTATCCAGGCAGATGAAATAACACTGAGCATTGCAAAGATGTAGATTATTTCATCAACAGCCAATCAAAGATCACACACCCAATAAGAACGTGAATGGAAGGTGATAAAAACAAGATCACTCATTGAACAATTTTTCGGATCGTGACTAGTTGGATTAGTAAGTGTATTTCCAACCAATGAGTTGCGGGTTCAAACATCTATCTAGCTCCCCTGGTTTGAACACTCAGGTAATATCACTAGCTCTCATACAACACGTGTAGCCCCTGCCTGCCGCACAAAACTGTTCACACAAGGTTGCTGAGTTAGTTTGGCTTCATTTGACAATTAAAATGTTGAAATTTGGAAGCAAATATACATGAATGGTCTCATAGAGTGCACAACAAACACTTTTTAAAATCTGGAATCAATTAACACACCTTGAAAATTTATAATTTCATCAGTCTCTACTGTGTGTCTCTATAAATTTTCAATCTAATTAGACAATCGTTCAAATCTGTGCTACTAATAAATATGTCTGAGTAATATTGTAGAAAGTAGAAATGAGAATTTGTGCTTGATCTGTTAGAGATACTGTTGGGAAATATGTGGAAAATACAAAGTTCAGTTCAAGTTCTCAGAGGAAACTAGTGTTTAGAAATATCAAGATATGATTTATACTCTGGTTTATTATTTGCATTAAAAATATTTAACTGGTAAAATAATCAATTCAGTAAATAAAACTAACATTTCTTGATATATTTAATTCTTCTCTTGTTACAGTGAAATGAACTGACTGGAATCTGTTGGCATATAGGCTTCTATAATTGTTTCTCCCTATTTCAAACTAGTCAGCCAGTTGCACTAGTACTTCAGTGAGTGATTTTCTCACAGCGGTTTGAACTCCATATTCATAGCTAAATGGATGTTGCTTTAACTCTCGAAGCGTATGTATGCGGTTTGAGTCTCAGTGGGGTGCAGGTACATACGGTTAATGAGCCCCAATAGGACGGAACGCATGTCAACTGCTAGACATCACTAAAGAAACCATAACAATGAGGAGAGAAAAGTTGTAAATTTACTAATTTGCGGGAAATTCCATAGTTTGAAGACAGTTTTCATATTGAAGTGACGTCAGTCAAGGAGTACCGGATATCTGATTCATCCTAGAGATGTTGACTCTTTGGCAATGCACACCGATTTTACACTGGATTCAGATTAGAATCCCTAGGTATCTCAATAAGTGCATTCCTCAATCATATAGTTGAAATCCAATAACTTGAACTGCTCATTTGAAGAATAGCTTAGTACTTATTAGTTATTTGGCATTAAAATGAATTTTTTAAAATTACGATAAGGAACTGTATCCAATGGGGTCAAGTTAGTTGGACATGAGAATGGATGTAGACTAGCCAATGAATGATAGTCATTCTATATTATCAGTTGGTAAAACTTGGAAAATGTGAACTACTGAGAATCAATTTATTAATTGAATGGTAAAGTAATGATGATGAAAGTTAAAAACGGTAAAATTAATTCTAATTTTAGGCCGTAGATTTGCACTTTTGAAGGGTTCTGAAGAAGGATAGAACCAATTTTTAGTGCTTATTACTTACAGGCAACCCAGTCCTACTGGAGGTCAATCGCTTCCCGAATAGCTCAGTGGTAAAGTCGCTGACTATAATGCTAGGTGATGTCGATTCGAATTTCAGACAGGCCATCAGTTCCGTCCAGGCTGTAGATGCGCCTTCCTAACAAGTGCCAATAAGCACGAAACGTAGGTGGAGCAGGAATTCCTACTGATTGCTTCCAACCAACTGACAAATATAAATCTTCATGTCTATAACTTCACATTCTGTCTCAACAGACTGCGGTTTTATCATGCAAAATTTAGCAGAAAATTTACGTTAGTAAAAACAATACAACTTACTTTCGACTTCTTACATCAATAATTTTATTTGGATATGATTTACTACTGAAATCAGTAGTATTCAGGCATAATTCATCATTATTTAATATTTGTTTTTTAGGTTGTATCAATTCAAGTGCTTCACGTAGACGATATTCTAAACCACCACAGAAGATATCATCATCATTGCCTTTGTTTGTTATAGTTGAATTACTATTACGATTAATCAACTTGACATCCATTGCTAAGAGTATAAGTCCAATTGAATTCTGTCTATCTTTTGGTAACTGTTCAATTAAACGTAACAATTTTTTATCATAATAGCGTTCTTTACTATCTTTCACTCTCCATGTCACCATAGGTATACTTAATTGGGATGGTGTTAATGTCTTATTATGCTGGTCATGTAGATTAGGCAGAGATGGTAGATTACGGTGTTGAACACATGTACTGCCACCACTTGCTCCTGCGCCTAATCCAAATCCTCCATTAAAGGATAATGAACCAGTATTATTTTGATATAGACAATTGGTACCATTTGTTGTATGATCGGATAATGAAGAAGTTGCAGAACAGATATCAGTTAATGAACTATTTATATTTTGTTGACAGGATTGTTGTTTCATAGAATATCTTTGATGTTGCGATATGCTAAATGATATTGGTGAAAATGATTGTACATAATTCGATGTATTATCATGATTATTACTACTGCTATTGTTATTGGACAAACTGGAGATATTGTTGTTGTTAGTTATTTGGGTGGATAGATAAAGATTGCCTTCTGTAGGACTAGATCGTAGATTCATAATATCAACTGGTCTTTGATAATTCCCACCATAGACTGAAGCATTTTTTCGCTTGTTCGCAATATATGAATCAGGATGGAAGCTGTTTTCAATATAATAAATAGAGAATTGTAAAGGCTAATTTGCGCAGAATAAGATAGTATGTATACGATATACACGTCTTTGAAATTAGCATTACATACACCAGAAAAGTATGTAAGGACATTTTGAATATGAATAAGAACTCTGACACCATACTTCTTACTGGCAATGACCCACATGAGCTAGGACAACCATGGACTATTGCCGGATCCAACTATTCCCTCTATCTCACTCGCCCAATTCAACCACTAAGCCTCCTGTTCCCTATCCTAATGCTGTTTAGTGTATTGCATAACGAGTAATATTGTACCTTGTGCCTGTCAGAATACACATATGAACGTCAAGAAAATGCTAAAAACTCGAAGTGCAATGTTATTCAAAGCCCCAGTCAGCCTTACTCGCCGTTTTTATGGAATTTTTAGATGTAGCCAATGCTCATCTATACCTTCTGGAGGTTCCACAGCTACCATTGAATGTAGCTCGGTTAGGTATTTAGTTACAATACTAGATGCGACCAGCCTACTTACTTCGACTATTTTTGGACGACGACTTTGACGACTATCAAAACGCAAGATTAACCTGCATATACCTAAGCGTGATCCGAGTTGAGAAGATGTTTTAGAAGCAGACACATTCTTGAATACACTCAGCAGTTTGTAGTATGATCTATTTCAGTTTAGGCTTGAATGGGAGAGGAAGGATACCAGAAAGTAAGTACATTGGTGATGACTGGTTAAAAACAAACTGTGAAGTGTGCAAATTTGCAGAAGATATCCCGTATTATCTGACCTGTAAGAGATCAGTTCTCGTTAGTCACCTAACCGACCCTCCTCTGAGCCTAGATTTCCAACCGGTTCATTCCTGTCCCAGCTAGCACTGTGATATGTATCCAGCATAACTGATGGAGATCAGTTAGCTGGTAGCAGAACTCATCTTAAGCTGGACACACTCTTCAGACAGTCACGACACAAGCAGAGATGTAGAAGAGATACTGTTACTTCTCACTTGAGTCTAACCTTTTAGCCTAGTAGCATGTAGACGACTGTCGATTGAGATCCACTTAGCTAGTGAAACTTCGACTTTGGAGTTAAGTATGACACCAATACCACCAAGGCTGGTGCACAGTAAACAATATTTTTCGGCAAATAGATAAGGAAGTTACTTGAAGCACTTCATCAGAATCTTGAATGCGCTTTGTTTCAGATATAGTATACATTAACAGCGATGTTTTCCATAACCCTAGCCAAACGTATCTATTGTTCGATTTGCACCAGAGTTCAAATATTTAAGGTGGTCAGCTTAAGTGGTATGCAAGGTTTCAGAACAGTTTTATCGGATACAGTAATAAAGGACACTGTTTACCAACTCAAAACGACACAGACAGTCCAGGATTTCGGTCAGTGACAGACAGCTGTGTTAGACAAAGGCACATCTAAGGATAAATATGAAAATCAAAGCGAAAAGATAGCATAGTTCATATGCAGGAATAACGATGATGAAAGGCCAAATGGAATTACTAAGCAGACAGCTTGTTATACCTTGAATTTTGATCTCTCTAAGAAATAGGAATGATAGGAAGTTTTCTGCAGAAAGGACGCGAGAAACGGACGATTAATTACGAATGTCATTCACATGTCTTTGTTCGTATTCGTTGACATTCTGACTGGGCAGTCCAAGCCCTAAGGTTTTGTAGACTTTCTATATTTTGCTATTTACACTATGATTGTTCATTGTGTGGATGAACAGTCTAATTTCGTCTTCTCTCTGAGTCAGCTGGTGTGACGTTAGCAGCAGTAGAGTCACCTCAAACATAGTAACTCGGGAAATGTTACCAGTTAGGACACATGTTGGACATTTCCGTTAAACGTAGAACTCAATAAGAAATTCGAAACCAAGGTTAAGACCAGGAACAATGGGTCAACCGTCAAATCAGGGGTATAGCAACTCAAGTATTTTGAAAGTAATGGCATATATGTAAATTTTATGCGATTACAAAGATTACAACAAGATTAACATCGAGGTATCCATTTTAACTATGACAGTTTCTTCACTAAGACGAATCCATATGGAATACAACTGACCATTTAATGACGCTTTTAACATAGTTAACACGTAGTTATTCTTAGTTAACGGTTGCAGATCCCAACATCATATTGAAGGAAACGAGGAGAGTGAGACGCAGGAAGGAATACTTAATGTGTACTTTCAAGGGCATGTCTCACAGCCTTATAACACATAAAAACGGACTGCAGCTCAGTATACTCTTCCTTTAACAGGTAGTTGGACATCTCACAAATCGACACCAGAGATAACTCAGGTTGGCAAATGACAAACAGCCCTTCAGTATCCAGGTTGAGATTGCGTTACCAACCAGCCCATTTGGGATCATAGTACTCCTAAGGTAAATGGAGTGATCAACCCATCCTATCACTTTATTGTTTCTTAAGTTGGGAGTACGTACAGATCAGTCCTGAGGTATCAGTCTATACTTCATATTTGCAAAAAGCAAGCCAAACCTACTCGGATGTCTGCTCTACTCGTCTTAAGATCTTGCATCTTGTTAGCGGCTCCACCTGATAGGACTATGTCATTTACGTTCCCCAAGCCACTTACATGCCCTTCATGGAATAAGTCATTACCTGTGGAGCCACGTCTACCAGAGACTAGACTGTATCCATTAATACATATGTAGGAGACGAGAAGACTGAGACACAGGAAGGAATATTAATCATCGACATCTTGTACAGTAGCCATCAAATATTGTACAACTTGCACTAAGACAGTCATTTGCATAATGTGCTTCATTTCCTCTTCTGCTTCTATCTTGATTTGCTCTTAATACGCCCACATTGTCTCTTGCGTCTCTCTGGGCTTTGAATGCATAATAAATTACACCTATAGGACTATAGGTGAGTGTACACTGACCACTACCTCATTTGTAATGTTGTTCCAGTTAACATTTTTCTTTGAATAATAATAATAATAATAATAATAATAATAATAATAATAATAATAGGTAGTAAGTAGTATATTAGCGTAGCGTTTTGGAACTCTCTTACCAAGCCTTTCCTCAGGATAGTATCGTATATCACGATACCTTTATTTGGTACCCTGGATACCTCATTCGTTTTCCAAGGTTGTTTGCCTACTTGTTTTGACCGCTTTAACCAAACCTACCCGACCGTAATTTTGTTTCCCACGCATGGGCTATTTAATATGGGGTGGATTTAAACGCCACCCTAACAACTGATGATACAGCCAATTACATTCCTATATTTTATGGAAAATTACTTTCCCAAACGAAATGCCGAAGCTTGATTGGTCATCTCAACAGTTGCTAGAGTGGCCTTAGAAAGCCACTCGAAGTTAGCATCCTAGTATCTGGGATACAAGTAGCACTTAAAATGCGTTGTCACAATGCTATTGGCCTAGACTAAAGTAAATAGCTTTATTCACTCATGAAATAAATGATTATGCATCTTATTGAACATCCCAGTGACTAACATGAACCATGTGAGCTGCATCAGTCGCCTCAGAGTTTGGAGCACAGGCAAAGCTATAACTACAATGCCTTCCATGTTTGAGGGTTTGAGAGAGAACAAGTCTTATCTATTATCAATTATGAATATGTCATAATCCTATTTTCAAAACTGCACAATAACACTCACTCACTAAGGATTCTTTCTTCATAGTTTGGGACTACTCAGCACATCACTACTTGATGTGAGATTGAATGCAAGATTAATCAAACTTGCAAACTCGATATGAACCCAATGATCACGACATTTAGTCACTCATTTCAATACACGTGGATAACAACTATGGACACGAATTCAATTTTGACAATGCAGACATCTTGGATGAAGAGAGGAAACACAAAGAATATCATCAGAGAATTTCTAGGCGCTTGGCATTCAGGTCAGTCAGTCAGCAATCAATGGGGAGATGTACAGTCATAGACCCAATCCATCAACCAATAAGAGAAATGATAAACGACAGAAAGGTCAGAGGTCAAGCAGAGGAACAGTCAACAGGAAAGTCTATACAGTCAATGACACAACAATCAAAAGAAACAACCAATCAAAGACCACATCCTCAGGGCAAGTCACTAAATCACTCACGGAGAGATACAGCTCACTTCCTACTGAAGTGCTGACGATGGCGTCTAGCAAGACGATAAAAGCTTCACGATTTAACAACCGAGCTGAGAGAATACAATACGAAATGCATCAAGTCTTCACACAGCTACAAATTGCTTATAGTCTAAGAACGCAGTTACAGGTACCGATTTCTCATGAAACTATTTTATTTGGGATGTGTGGTAGATCTTTAAGTGACCGGGTAAATACTGCCTATTTGATGTTGGAAGATCACACATGGCCAAGTGATATACAGCTTATGATCCGTACTTTGGGGAAGAATATGCTACATTGAAATACATTGCTTGCTCACAACAAGTTACAAATTTGTTTATTAACGTTGGATTTTAGAAGTCTATTGTAGAGGAAGTTATAGACCTACGCTTAGTGCATGTTAATAGTTAACAACACCACACATCTGCCATCATGAAGGAACTGGTGTCCTATCGGGAACACAAACTTGCGCCACACATACTTTATCACAAGGTTATTGCGGTCACAACTAATTCAATTTCAGGTTGGGTAACCAGTTCGGTTGGAAGTGATCTGAAAGTTGTCGCATTCATGTCTGACGTCAATTAGTAAGGTTTCAGCTACACTCTGCAAAACAGCACTAACCGACAAATTATCTCTTTAATTTCTCACTGAGTGGCTTTAGATTATTGGATATCAGATGAAATGAATTGTGATACTATGACACTGGATAGAGAGAAGGATATAACAAGGTTAGATCTTGCTCAAGTTGAAGTTTTCACACTTAAGTTACAGTAAGTTACAGTCAGAAAAAAATGAGCAGGTATTAGAGTGAACAAGAAGAGGATTATAACAAATAAATGACGAGTATCAACGTATTCAATCTTCTGAGGAAGATAAAGTGAAAAAGTCTTAAACATTTTTTAATTACTTTTAAATGCTGTCACAGAGAAGCTTCAGTCATTGATTTCTAATACTTCGAAAACCTAACCTACTAGTACTAATGTCATAGATCACTGGACAATTAAAACGAATGTTCACAAGCTTGCTTTGGTCAGCCTCAAAATTTCACCGTACCATATCTACTCTAATCATAATCGTACACAGTAATAGATAGTGGATCAAATTTCCCATTACTTGTTCCAATCACTTCGCTCCGTATAACTTTGACCTACTTTAAAAGTCACTTCAGCAAGTTCTGAAAAAAGCAATCAGTTTTCTGTATTTCGGCTGGGAAGGTAGTTTTTTCACAAAATATTGTAACGTTATTGGTTACCTGAGCTGTTGTTAGGGGGGAATTTAAAGTCACTTAAGTTATCTAAATCTTATTGATTTAGTGTTGCCGCTTGTATCACACCGTCGTTGGTTGGACCGAATTGATCGGTCTCTATTGGCATATAGGCTTCTGCGCTGATCCCTCGATATTGTCTGTGTTTTTACTATATAATAATGATGGATAGTGGCTAGCAGTGGAATCCAGGATGCTCATTTCGTCATACTTGGGACTCGTCAGCTGGATGTACTTGCCTCGCAGCGAGTGACAGGGAGTTCGAATCTCAGTGGAAACAATGTCACTCACTGGGAGGCAAGTATATCCAGCTGACGAGTCCCAAGTATGACGAAATGAGCATCCTGGATTCCACTGCTAGCCACTACCCCTCATTATTGATTGATTTACTTGTCAACATCCAGGATTCTTTAAATACTGAAGTCTAACAGATTACTTCAGTTGTTCCTACGGTGGCCTTTAAAGTCACTCCGAAGTCCTGGTTACTCTCTGACCTACGGGTAAGCCGTATTTGAACCATAAGAATAAACCAATCAGAGTTACTCTAAGGCCTACTCAACAACTGCTGAAATGACCAATCAGGATTCGGTATTTCGTTTGGGGAGGTACTTTTTCATTAAATGAGGGAATGAGATTGGATATCTTGCCAGTTGCCAAGGTGGTTTTAAAGACCACCCTAGCAATGATCAAAGTAACCAATATGGTTTCTGTATTTCAGCCGAATAGGCTGATTTTCAGGAAATAGAAAAGTTTAATTGGTCATTTTAGTTGTTGCTGCGGTGGTGTTTAAAGTCAGCCTTAAGGTCACCCCAGTTTAACGAGTAAATTCAAAGGCCACCCTAGCAACAACTGAGATAACCAATTAGACTTCTCTATTTTATGGAAATCTGCCTTTGAAGACGAAACGAAGACATCTAATTGGTTATTTCGATTGTTGCTAGGGTGGTGTTTAAAATCAACCCACTTTAACAGTACAATTTATAATCCATATAAGCATACATGCTTCCTTTATTTATCTCAATTACAAAGCGATCATTATTCCACTAACAGACGAAAATATTCATTTTCTATTACATGTCTATGATTTACTACAAGGTGAAACATCTGCACAGGTAACAGTATTTCATAGGATACATTTTTCAAAGAACTGTTCATTTCAATACGGAGATTGAAGGCAACAAAACAAATGACTTTCTTGTAAAGTAATTAATTTTGATATCCGCTAATACCGTTTATCAATATTAGTATATAATAGAAGCAAAAGTCAGACAATGAACTAAAAACACTAGCTGTCTTAAAAAGCTTAAAAATTCAATAAATGAAAGGAATAAAGAATATATGATGACAATATTATCACACTAAAGGTGAAGATAAGATGTTCCTTTTATGGTGTCTTATATTAATTTCTTTTTCAATCCAATTCCTTTTTGTGTGGGTATTTTGAAGTATGTTCGAGGATTTAGGTTGCTCTGTGTGTATTTCACATCCTCATGTATATTTTATGAAATCTATTTTCTCCATATAACTTAAGCTTCTTTATATATGCACATATTTTGACTTCAGCTTTCTCGCATTCCACTTTCAGATATTTTGGTAGTAATAGACCAACGAACGTGTCATTAATTTCGTTTCAAACAGTCTCTTTTTTGGCATATTTTTCTTGGATTAAATTATTGAATGAGGATATTTCATAAGAACATTATTTCTTTATGATTTTGACTATCTAAGATAGCTGTGGTTTGACAGAGAAGTATTGATACTGGGTGATGACTGAATGTGAAGTGAAAACCCGAACCAGCTTGTATTACACCGTCGTAGATTAGACTAAATTGATCGGCCTATATTGGCATACGAGCTCCTGTGTGGATGCCTCGATATTGCCTGTGTTTCGATTATATATCCGGTTGACGACTCTAAAATACGATGAGACGCGCGTCCTGGATTCCACCACTAGCCACTCTGTATCGTAAATATAAAACTGAAACACAGGCAATACCGGGGCATCCACCCAGGAGCCTATCTGTCAATAGAGACCGATCATTTCGATTCAGTCAACTACAAGGTAATGCAAGGAACAATATTAAAACTATAACCGTCACAGAAGAAGTGACTGTCGTGGCTCGATGGTCTGGTGGGTAACTCCCAGGTGTTTGAAGCTGTCGGTCCTGAGTTTGAGTCCTAGTGGGAGCATCACTACTCACTGGAAGGCGTGTACACCCAGCTGACGAGTCCCAAATAAGACGAGACGTGCGTCTTGGATTCCACTGCTACCTACTATCTATGATAAATTTATCATACACGATTAGTTTGATATTTGCGTATACTGAGCTTTTTGTATTGGAGTAAATCCTGAAGCGGATCTAACTGAAAACAATACTGTTTGCTTATATATATATATAAAATCTGTTTTTATCAACTACTTCCCATCTGTTTGTAGGATAAAATTTTATTTACATACATTTCGATTACCTCGGTAAATCTACCGTGGTTTCTATGATGAATTCTATTTACCTCATTTACCTAGCAGTGAATATGTTCAAATTTTACTTAAGTATTTTTATGATGGGTGATGATTGGAGGTGAAATGAAAATCTGAACTGCGGTTAGATTCCAACCAGCGACCACCGAGTTTCCAGCCCGATGCTCAACCAACTGAAATACTGCTGACCAGATTTTTGTTTCATTTCAATCACCATGAGTTCTATTATGTAAATTCATAGTCCGTTACTACCGCCTGATCGTATTCACACTGGCTGTTTAGTCAGGACTTCTCATCCAAATCCAACTGAATTAGATAGAGGGAGAAACATATTGATTATCATTTTGACTATCTGAGATGACCGTGGTTTGACAGATTAGTGCTGATACTGGGGTTGGATCCAGATGGAGGTGAGAAGTCATGACTGTAGGCAGCCACCAGCGTGAGTATGATCAGGAAATACGAACATGTCATGAATTCACATGGTAGTCGGGTAAAATCCTTGGTGATTGAAGTGAAATAAAAATCTGGTCAGCAGTCAGGTCTCGTATTTCAGTTGAGAGAGCATGAGGTCAGAAACCCGGTGGTCACCTGTTTAAATCCGGCCGTGGTTCGAATTTGCATTTCATCTTTAATCATCACCCAGTATGAATATTATTTCCAATCATATTTTGGTTAACAGTAAGTTTGTACAAATGTGAACTGATTTTATCTAAGCACTTTGCTACCTCTGTGTCTCAACTAGATAAGTTATTCGGCTTCTTTTCACTTTCAAAATTTTCTGTCTGTCAAATAAATTTTCGCTAAGTTGTTAGTTAACCATTTTCCTTCTTTTCTGCTACTGCCTACTGTTAAGTGTTACGCTGTCAAGACTTTTTGTACACAAAATATTAGATACGAACTCGTTTTTCTGGCTGCTTTCTTACAAACTATGCACTATTATACGTGTTTCCATAAAAACGTTGAAACATCTACGATCTTGATTAGAAGATACTATAGAGGAAATTAATTATCAATACTAGGAATTTCAATCTGCAGTCTTAATTCGAAGACTTTTTTATTAGTTATCCAACTCTTATATTTGGTATTGACTTTGGCACACCATGCAAAGCTGATCATTTCTCACCAACATTCATCGAACACTCAAACATTTTGCTCATGGATTTTGTCCAGGGTTCAGATCTAGCAGCAGGTGTACCGAACAAATATTTACATTCCACTAGGTTCTGAAACGTAGGCATACTTAACGACAGCTGAAACCAGCTGACCTGAAGGTCGCGTTCACCAAGAGTCCTCAACCACTGATTCCTATCGTCTCAGGGACCCCAGCTAGGTGGTCTACACCTTTCAACACGACTCAGACCAAGAGTCAGTGGCTTCATTGACTGGTGTCACATCTCACCTAGTCTGGCTAGGCTGAATCTTCTTCCAACCTAATTCAACTTCTCGCATGGCACGTGGAGGTAGGTGGTGGATTAACATGGATAGTTCATATCCAAACCATCTCAACTGACTAGGGTTCACAATCTCATCAACCGACTTTCCAGCCTGTCTTGCCTAACTGATCTCAATGTTTTTCACACAATGATCCCACCCTACTTGACCGGTGCTGCGAAGAAGCTTATGATCAAAGCCATTTAATTGCTTCATATCTTCTACTTTTAACGGTGAGCGATGCTTGCTGTCTGATTTGGAATATAGTTAGAACGTTGGAAGCTCTAACATGGAAATCACTGACTGAGTCTTAGTGAACTAGTTAGTGAGGTTTCGATGACTTTCATCTTTGGCATTAGTCAGAGAGTAAGATGCTGCAGTATAACTAAAGAGAGTCTATTTTGTCACATTGAGTATCATAACCATGAACATAATAATTCAGTTGACAGTTGAGTCGGAAATAACTCAGTATCAATCGAGCCTTTTATAGCTCATATCAGCACAAATTTATAACACCAGACAATACCAAAGGAATTTCTCAGACCATCTAGGTTCATTCAAAAAAACAAAAGACAATATAAATTTAGACTGGTAATCAGCAGATGGATGTTAAAAGTCAGAAAGTCCAGTTGTTTCAGAGCTTGTTTTCTAATTATATTTAGGAAGACTAGTTGATGTAAAACCTTTGGCAGAAATATTCCACTTCAGGTTTCCACCTCATGCAACAATAAACAAAAAGAAAAGGGGATAAAAAAGAGCGATATTGAAAAAAAAGTATGTTGGAAGAGAGAAGAATACAATGAACTGTAGTTAAGTATTCAAAAAATAAATGATTTCCAGTTATATCGTCAAAATTCTGTGCTTATGGAATCCTAACAGCCTCCATTGTGCTGGTCTATCCAGACAGCAGTATAGACTTCTCAGACTGGTGCCAAGTCATATTCTGGTCATCTTTAACTCCAAATTTATTCTTTTTTTTGGCTGATATTACTCATCGATACAGATATACTGGCTTACCATAACTCAGCATACTTTTCAATCATCTAAATCAGTGTAACTTCACAACCCCCGAGGTAACCTTAGGTTTGGCGCCTAAGCTTTTCACTGTTCAAATTTCAATTTCCTTAGTACCAGTTTAACGTGGTAAAAGTTATGTTCTCAGCAGAAAAAAAGTAACATAACAAAGACAGTTCGCCTACAAAAAGCAATTGGAAAGGTGTCAAGTTGATATGAGTAGAAACTTCTCCAACTGAAGGTTCTTCATTAGGTTTTGCTTAATGAATTCAATGAATCTAAGCTTATATGAAATCCAAACACTGGGATATCCTAAATTCATTCACTTATTATCAGCTTATCTGCATACTTTGAATGTATATTGTATAGTTTATCTGTTCCTTATGCACCTTTTGTTTTTTCTCTGATTTCATTTTAATTATATTCATCACTCTACTTACTTTATAGTGAAGTATGAGTTGAAAAGGATTTGTATAGATTCTATGCTGTACTTTATCTCAATTTGTGTTTCATTTAGAATAAGATAATGAGAATAGATTCTTCTCTATTGGTGAAATCGATTTTATTTTCATATGATATCCAAATATCATCTCCGATCGGTTAACAAAAAACATTTATGCATCAGAATTTCAATGATGACTGAATGTAGAAGTAATTAAACTATCATTGCATCAACTGAAGTACTTTAATATGTTTCTAGTTCAATTGAATAAGTATTTCATGATTTTGGTATTTACAAAAAAAAAGGCATATATGGAAGAAACTGTACTTCATATGAATAACGGAAGAATTATACGTCTGTATTTGTATTATTCGTTAGAAAAAAACAAACTACAGAATTTGATTATATCAGATACTTAGTAGGAGTTAACTGTTATGATCTACGGTTTACATCAGGAAGTAATATCGAATATTTTCTTATCACTAACAGATGATAAAACATACTTTTAATTATTCCTACTAGTAGATATAATTTTCTATCTAATATGTTGGTTAACTTTATTCACAGTAGGAACTGTCTGACAGATGATAAGTACAATTATCTCGCTACTGCAGAATGATGCAGGAACTATATATATGTTTCAGGCAACCCTCCGGAAAACACCTCCACCAAGCAATTCACGCAAGCTCCTTCACGTAGCATTATATATACCTCTAAGTATACAGAAATACATTCACAAAAGCCTAGATAGCTAGATAATATGAACATCCGATCTGGAGTTACTGATTATCTATTCAAGTTGTCATACCTAACATCGTCACATCAAGATTTAAGACAAGATGAAAGATAGAAATGGTGTTAGCAAACAATCGAAAATGATGGGGAAGTTGCGAAAAGAGAACAGAAAGAAACTAGACAATATTTACTACAAGTTTCAATCTCTCTTAAAATCATTGGAACATTTGTCTGTATTTGTTCAATAATGATCTCTTTAGGAACTGAGGATTCTTTCCCATCATATTTTTACCATTTTGTTCTGAATACTTTATTTGATTAACATGTTTACGATATACTTTAGCTGGGCAATAGGATTCTTCTTCAATAAAGTGAGCTTTTTAATGTAGTTACGCAATTGCTGGAACTTAGAAGTACAATGCAAGGCAAGTGTGAAACATCCTAAGTCATCCTTTCATCCCAATGTAAAGTGATCTCATTGGAGTAGAATTATGATAGAAAAAGGTTTGATGAAAAAATATGCAAATATCGCACTTGCTATACCACTGCTGAAAGTAGATCTGCATAATGTAGTGAAATATCGTAATATCTATTAGTCTTTAAAAGATATCAATGATTAGGGATCCTGGTGTGCTAGAGACTGAAACCAATCAAAGCGTTTCTGATGGATTCGATTGTTTCTGTTGTTTAAAACCTTTCCTAATCATTGCACTGTTTATGAGACATACAATACTTGCTGCATCACACAACTAAGCTAGAATGATCAACCGGTTCGAAATTTATGAGCGATACGTAGATGACAGAGGGGCATACGCCAGACCAATGAGAAGACCTTAGAAGATTTGGATTTCGCCCATGATGATTTATGTCTAGTGTCTTGTAGCACAAACTTGAAGATCTACAGGCAAAAGCTAACAAGTTGGCAGAGGAGGCGAGGCCTCAACGACGAAACTTCCTTCAGGTGAACGTAGAGAAGACAGAGGTGATACAGATACCCAACTGACAACAACAAGCACCAATCACCAACGATAGAAATCTAAAGGAAGTTATCTCTTTCACTTACCTACCTATCTAGTTAGCATTGTTTCAACAACAGGTAATGGCACAGATTAGAATGTCAAAACCAGGATCGAAAAGACAGGCCTTCTTTCATTAACCTGACACCAGTGTGGAGATCAATTGTACTCAGAATAAAACGTGAACAACATTCGGATTTTCAACACCAATCCAGTCAGGTCAGTGCTTTTATGTGATGGTTGGGAGACTTGGCGCGTTGCAGAAAGCATTTCCAACAAACTATAGACATACATCATCAACAGCTGCCGCCTACACCCACTTGATACTGAAGATGAGATGGGCGGCCAGAATAATGAGAATAAGCAACAAGGAACTCTGGAAACGAACCAACTAAGAAGCTTTCGCCCAACAAATATGCAGAAGAAAGTGGAGATGGATTGGATTGGACACAGTGAGGACGAAGACCATCTGGAAACATCACGTGCCAGGCCAGGCCGTCGAGTGGAACCCGCATGCGAAACGACAAGTTGGGTTACATGGAGAAGATCATGTGAGGAAAAAATGAAAGGTTGTGGGCAGTCGTAGAGCCAAGTTCAAAAGACTGCAGAGAAAAGAGTGAAATGGAGAAGTGCTACTAAAGTCCTATGTTCCACTAGGAACCTAAAGGACAAATAATGGTAAAATAATGCGTAGATGACACCTTCATCATCTCCAATAGTAACCTAGAAGATATCCTGTCTCAATTTAACAGCTGCCACCCTTCAATCAGGTTCATGCTAAAAAAGGAAGTTAATTCTAAGATATCTTTTTTTAGATGTGCAGCTAAAAGGACCAGATAATGAACTACTTGAACGGTCTATCCACAGAAAACTCACATGGAATGGACAACTCACGAATTTTCATAGTTAAGTGCTTCTGTGCACCAAACGAAATTTAATTCGCTCTAAGTACCATAAGATCCATACTATCTTCAGTCCTCATAATTTGGAAGACTAACTTAATTTTTTCAAAAATGTTTTCATTGAAAACCAATATCCTGACCATTTCATTCCTAAAACTATGAAACTGACAGCAAATAAATATTCCACTTCTATGACTCCTAAGAGGACTCTTTTCATGAGCTTAAAGTTCATCAGGTATATTGAGAAACCATTCGGCATGCTCACTGAGAAAGACTCCCTATACTACCAAACTCAGATTAATTTTCTATACGTACCCAATGCTTTGCCTTTACTTAAAGGATAGGCTGGCTCCCTTAACCACCTCGAAGTGTGTATATTAATTCACATGCTCCTATGGAGTAAAGTGTGTTGGTCGTACTCAGCGTTCGCTTTCCAAACGCATTTCCGTACATATACCAGCCTGGTTCCACAAAGGAGAAAGGAGAACACTTCACAGCTCTATCTTAGAACATTTAACCAAATATGGACACTTGGTAAATGCAAAAAACAATTTCAGTGTCATTTATAGGCTTCATGTAAATCTTGTGAAAGGCGTACGCCTAAAACTTTAAACTATGGAAGCCATGGCAGTTAATATTTAGAAGCCTGAACTCTGCGTCCGAAAGAAATTTGTCCAGTTACTTGAGTTTCAATAGATATAACCTATAAGAACATTTTTACCTCCAAAAAACCTTTTCATTCACATGTTCTCACACATTACATTCCTTCACTCCTATCATTCTGGTTTCTCTGTATACTCGTCATGTTAACTCATTTAACTTAGTAACCAAATATTACTTCGGTCTTGACAAGTCTTCTTCTCATTACTACTGTTTCCTTCTCTTTTACTATATCTATGCGATTGTACAGCTTGAGAATCATATCACTGAAAAGAAAGACTCTTCATTAAACATTTTTTGTTTTATGACTTAGTGGGGATTTTTAAACTATATCATGATTTAGCATTACTTGTATAATACCGTCGTTGATTGAACAGAATTGATCGGTCTCTATTGGCATATGGGCTCCTGCGCAAAGGCCTCGATATTACCTGTGTTTTAATTCTAGTAACGATAACGACGATATAATACAAACAATAATACTAAAACTGTATTCGTCGCACATGAAGTGGTTATCGTGGTTCGGTGGTCTAGTGGAAAATGCCCTGGCATTTGAAGCGAACGCTCGCGAATTCCAATCCCGGTGGGAGCAACATTAATTACTTGGAGGGAGTTACATCCAGCTGACAAGTCCCGAGTAAGACGGAATGCTCATCTTGGGTTCCACTGTTAGCCACTACCCATCATTACTAGAATTATATCATGATCTGTCTGGGATTCTAATTACTTAATTTCTCCTTTAAGATAATTTTGATCTTTAAAGAGGCATACAAAGATATTTCAGTGTATAATACATACAGAATAAACTACTAAGATGATATTATTGAATTATCTGAAAATTAAATTGTCTGTGGGATGATATTAACTTGATACTCATACTCCAAAAATTACAGGTAAAAGTTATTTACGTGTCAAAGACCATTCCTACCATTGAATCAATGTCACCCAGCGGTCAAGGATTCATTTCTTTTCTTTAAAAAAAACTAGTAATGAGTTCTTTATTTCAAGTTGTTATTCATCATAGAATGAAACCAGTTAGAGGAATATTGGAAACCTGGAAGCACTGGACAGCTGTTTCGTTCTAGTATGGGACTCCTCAGCAGTACTCACCTATGACGCCACTCTACCGTTGATCGAACCCACGGCCTTCAGGTTCCATGGCCAGCATGGTACCATTGGACCAATGGGAATCCAATGGTCCTTATTTCCAACTTTTGTCAGTTCACGACATAAAGTGACCATCACTCAATGTCATCGTTGAGTATTTTCCCTCACGTCCACCAGGTTTGACCTGAAGATCACTTCTCATTGGGACTTCAGGAAACACCTCTCGAAGTTAATCCCCAATAAGCAGTAGATTAATTCAATTTAGGGGCTTGCGGGGGATTTATTGATTTCAAGTTGGAGTCCCATGTTTGGACGAGACGTCTGTCCAGTGCTTCCAGGTTTCCGATATTGCATGATGAATACCAACTTGAAAAAGCACGAAATCCATACAAAACCCCAAACTGAGTTCTTTATTTGTTGACGAATTTACTTTCCCATAGTTTAAAATGTCAGTCAGTGTCCTTAAGTAGCTTCTCGTATCTGTTTCATTCAGGATTACTGTGTTACTTCATGAAGAGTAACTTTAATTTTGTAGTGTTTCAGAAGGAAACATATTTTGGAAACTATAGACTTCAGTTGTCGTTCTATTGAGTTGAAGAATGGAGCTGTGGTTCATTAGTCTTGGCATTTAAAACTCAAACAAATGGGTGATGAGTTCGCAACGAAATTTACTTACAGAGATCTGATTAGCCAGCCTGTATCCTTAGCTCTAACACAAGAGGTGTGGTTTATTGACTACTGCACGAACGTGTATATGGTTGCTGTCTGAATTTTGATTCCAATCAACGAAAATAATGAACCATATATAATGCAAGAACTATCATAGTATATTTTAATATAATACTAGAGGGTTTAAAAATCAAAATAGAATTTTTTCTGAACGTTTCACTGTGTAAGTCACATCTAATTCAGTAGAATATTCTGATTTTTTATCATATGTTTATGATGAATGAACTGTTTAAAAAGTTGTCTTGAAATTATTGTTCGTTAAGTTATCACGTGAAAAGGTTTCAGGTAATCGCTCACTATTGTCTTCATAGCATATACCATGAGTCTTGGTGCGAAATTTTGGGCAGAAGAAGAAAGTCAGTTGAGGAAGCTATGAACCTCTACTAACTCAGATGGCTAAAACATGCGTTACACATTCTAACTCAACATTTTCTCCTTTGTACAAAGTTGACTGAAGTTAGCTTAGGTTTGGGCAGGGTTAGAGGTGGACAGATCTAAACACGACATCAGTCTACGAAGTCTTTGACCATTTGTGTATGGAATGTAAGAATATCTAGACCTCCAAGTTGGAGTTTTTATCACAACAGAAATTGCTGGTTGGAGACTGTAAGTGATACGGTTCAGAGTAAAACTCAGATGCGTCCACACGTTATCATCATGTTCATCATCATACAATATTTAGTTACTCTTTCATGTTTCCTACCTTCTATCTCTTAATAACGTTTGTCCAGTTTCTTACTCATCTCCACTTTTCATCGTAAAGCACTTCAGCTTGATGTGGTGAGATGAAGTGCAGCAACTTGGACAGTTACGTGATCATGCCAAGTGGCATTTCATTATTGACTGACTGACATTTTCATGAGACTAGATGCTAGATAACAGTGAAAGCCTAGAAACACCGTTTTTCCCTAACTAAAATTTTCAAGTTGAATAAATTTGTACATAGACGTTAATTGGATGGAGACAATCGGCTGGAAGACTTGTTTGACTTAGGTTTCTCACTTATTAGCACTCGTCAGCAAACCATGTCTTCAATCTCGATAGAAGTGATATCCCACCTGAGATTCGAATTCATGTCACCCAGTGCGACAGTGAGAAACGTAGCCATTAACTTATTCAATCTGCAGCTGATCATCTGTAAGACTGGATCAGACAGACTAATTAGTCACTGGAGAGCAGTTAATTCAATTTTGTCCAGTCCTGCGAAATGACCTAATTTGATCCCAAAACAATGGTCGACAGAATCCAATCAAAACTTAGGACCAGACATCACAAAGTTGGTTACCCTATTGGTATAAACACAAGCGTTAAAATAACACTACTTCAAACTGTCAAAAGTTGATGCATTTCACAATGTAATCGATAGTAGTATAATTGCAGTCACACAGAGACTTTATGTAAGAATAGCAACTGTAATAAAAACAGTCTGATTATTGAATAAATTGAGGTTGAATGCAACACCATGTGAGCAAAGTTGAGGTTAAGCGAAGGGTACTAGGCAAGACAGGTCGGCAAGTTGATTGATGAGTTTGTGAACCTTAGTTGACTGAGATGGCTTGGAATTGTACTGCGAATGCCAAGCCACCGAATACCTCGACGTGCTTTGTTAGAGGCAGTTGGGTTAGGGTAAAAGAGGGTTTAGAGCAGTTAGACTAAAACGTCTCACCAACCGACGCAGTCTGTGACTTTTAGTCTGAGGGGTTTAGGGAAATGCAGACAATCTGGCTTTGGTCCCCAAGACGAAAGGAATAAGTGATTGAGAACTCTATAAAAACCGGTCATAATGATGCAGATGTATTCACTCCTTAACATCAAATTGTTTATTCTCTGACAACTTTATCTACTTTGATATGTGTATTACTGTTAAGGGAGGCTTGAGCCGGTAAACTTGTGTAGGAGGTTCTACATTGACCTTATCTGTTTGTCAGTATGTCCATTTAGTTAAAAGCAACAAAAGCAAGTTACAAGTATTGGAAAAAGTTGATTTTTATGGTTCAGTAACTGAGTTGAACAATATATAAGTTGAAATCGAAGTCTTCTATATAAAAGGCATTTTGGTTGAATAAATTAGGTATTATTTTTCATCTGAGATGGTTGTGACACGTGTTATTTACCACCTACTAAAATATTCTTAATGACATTGCGGAGAACTAAATTAGAAAAAGATAAAAGTGGTCAATCAAAGATATAAAGTCAATGCCTTAGTTCGAGTCATGAAATGGATGTGAAAGCCTTATGGTTGAAACTAAAGTGGTAAATGTAACCGGTGGTTTCAAAACACCATGAAAATCAAGATTTCCTGCATTATCTACACCATCAATTATAAGTTTCACGGTTTCGCATTCCATTTTGGTGTGATCATTTTTAATCAAATACCATCGTACAACTTCTTCTGATGTTGTCGGGATGTATCCCAGTTCAGCATGCTCTGTGGCACCAGTTAATCTCTTCAGTTACCGTAAGCTAACAGACTTATCAACTCAGTCTGTATACGGATACTAGTGAACGAGTACAGCTAGAGACTATTACTATGATTACGAATATATAAAGCAGAATCGCCAAAGGAATTCCTACCATAATGAATCGTGTTTGCTCAATGAATTATCACAAAATTTTCATAAAGATAAGAAGCGATTTTATTGTTTACTATATCGGTAAATCAATCTATCGTAACCTACCGTCTAAGGCCGAAGAAAACAACGCCCTGAAGTGTCACGTCATTTAGCTTCTTAGCCATATTGTCAACTCAGTCGGTAGATTATGGTTAAAAATGTTGAGCGCTAAATCCTAGACAGATCTAGAACGGTTACCCAATGGTCACCAATTCGCACATGCTGGAGGTCAATCGTGATACCAAATTAACTTCAACACTCAGTGATACGTATTCGAAACACTAACGGAATACCAGTTTCATCATGGAGGTATATACACGTTGATGGTGAGTGTCAAGATGCAATATACTCAGTCCTATTATTATTTGTCCCTTGGATTCCTAGTGGAAAATAAGACTTCAGTAGCACGTCTCCATTACACTCTCTTCTCTGCAATCTTTTCAACCTGGCTCCACGACAGCCCACAAGCTCTCATTTATTTCTCACACTATCTCCTCCATGTCACCCTTGCCTCACACGCCCAACTCACCGTTTCCCATACAAATTCCACTCCACGGCCTCACCTGATGCGTGATGTCCCAAACAGTCTTCTCAATGCATGTCCAATACATCTCCACCTCCTTCCAATGCATATTTGTTGAGCGATAGATTCTTCGTTGGTTGGTTGGTTACCAGCCAGCCAGCCAGAGTTCCTTGTCGCTTATTCTTTCTGCCCGTCTGAGCTTCAGTAACGAGCCAGAGTAGGCAGCAGTTGTTGATGTATATCTGTAGTTTGTTGGAAATGCTTTTCGTAACGCGACAAGTCTCTCAACCATCACATAGACGTACTGACTTGACTGGATTGGTGTTGAAAATCGGGATGTTGTTCACGTTTTATGCTGAGTACAGTTAATCTCCATTCACACTGATTTCAAACTCATGAAGGCCTGTCTTGCTGTCTTTACGATCCTGGCTGCATTTGATATCCTCGTCTGTGCCACCGCCTGTAGTTGAAACCATCCTGCCTGTCTAGGTAGGTGGGTCAGAGAGACTACTTACTTTACATTTCTCCCATTCATGCTGATTGCAGCTTGTTCTCGTTGGTGGTGGTGATGGTGTTGGTTGGATATCATCATCACCTCTATCTTCTCTACATTCACTTGAAGTCCTGTCTTCGCTGCCCTGCCTCGCCTCTTCTATCAACTTGTTACTTTTCGCCTGTACATCTTCGAGTTTATGCTACAAGAGATGAGACATAAATCATCATGGGTGAAATCTAAATCTTCCTTTTGGGTCTTTCCATGGGTGAAACAGTGGATTCGTATCTTCTCACTCCTCACAGTTGGTTGCTGCATGATCCAGTTGGATGCAATCAGGAAGATCGAGGGTGATATTGGGTGGCAGCCTTGTCTTACTCCTGTCTTCACATCACTTCACTTCCAAGGCATCACTGAGCTTTCCATTGTGGATCATTTGGCATGTGGTGTCTTCATGTAGTTGTTGAATGAGGTTGATAAAGGTTTGTTGCACTGAAACCGTAGTGTTGAAGTAGCTGCCAAATTACTTGTCTGTCGTCTCTGTCGAAGGCCTTTCAAAGTAGATAAAGTTGAGGTACAGAGTTGACTGCCGTTCTGTGATGATGCATAGCGTAGCATTGCAATTTGATCCGCACCTGATTTGTTTTTCCTGAAGCCAATCAGCCATTTCCGGTGATGATTTTGAATCCAGTGCATGTTTATTCTCTCCAGGATGATACGGTTCAATATTTTGCTTGGGGCGGACAAGAGAACATTCAACGCACAGATAAATTTATCTGATGAACTACTCTTAAGTTTTATTTGTTACTCTGTTAAACACTCAGATTTGTTAATACATTACCTATATTTTTCCCATTGATGGAAAGATGTAAAACCTTTCATTTCGAATTTGTTATCTAAACTGAACCAGGAGTTTTCATCGGTGTGGAGTCAATACATTCGCCTAGGAATAACAGCTATTTATAAATCGTTTCAAATATCTATAATGCATGGACAACACAATTTGTGGTAATCTACACATACTGTTAAGGTGTATCTTTTTTAAGAAAAGAAGTTGTGTAGATTTTTTGTCCCTCTTCAAAACATTGGTACATTTTTTGATACCATTCCAAATGATAATTCAAACCGATAATCAATTCATCACACTGTTTTTATGTATGTACATATGTATAGCTTGTCCAAAAAGAATATTTCAACTAAATGAATCATTGTCGTCGTCAACTTTCAGTGTCGATGATTTACTTTCAATAATAAATTTTATAATTCAGAAGGTTTTGCAAATTTCATGTTAGATAGACAAAAATAATACAAAAATTTATCTGAAAGAAGTATTGAACATTGAACTTTCTAAAAAAAGTGTTAGAAATAAGTAAGTGCATATGTATATTACACTTAACCATGAAGCGGTGTAATTGAATGTAATAGAGACATCCTATTGTAAATATTAATTTAATTGTGAAAATTATTGGACTGAGCTGTTTCAGTTATCGATTACTGATGTACAATATTGTTTGGGTTGATGAATGAACTTGATAACTATTGATGTTATCTACTCTGAATATCAACAATTTATAAAACACAAATGATTTAGGTAGTGTCTGAGGAATTGGCCAACAGTTTTTTGACTGTAGAGTTTTGATATTATATTTAGTTCAGCCAACATACATATAAGTATGAAAAAAATTGCAAGTAGTACATTTCATTATAATAAGAAACTGTGACTTTTAAGGCTAATGAAGTTCGCTATGAGGACAAATATTCAAGCTATATAGCAAACTGATGGAAATATGGAAATACAAGGACAATTGTATTAATATTTATGGTGAAGGGCTCTCAACTAGACTTGAAGGTCTTGGAGTTTGCTGTTTCACACGAGTGGTAAAACACTCTTTAGGAACAACCCATCAATTGAATTACTTTTCACCGTTAAGTAGTTTTTAGCTTCAGTGTGGTGTCATCATGGGGATCATCAGAAACCACCTAAACAAGAACATAGGTTGTCGTTCCTAACTTTGGAGTACTTCTTTAAACCAGTGAAAAATATAAGTGGACCAAATCAGTTGTTCCAAGTCATGAGTTTTGATTGTCAGGCTTCTCTGGGAATATTCATCAAGTAGTCTAAACTTTAGGTAGTCGTTTTGTTGATACTGAATAACATCGGTTGGATGTCAATTCATGAAGACCACCTTGAAATCAATAAATCATCACAATGGTTCAATTTGAATTGCTGTCCAGCACTCAGTAACTGACATACTTGGTGTGATTACTGAAGTTCTAACAAGAAGTAGTAACTGGTGAGACGAACCGATACATACATGAGGATAAATGACAAACGATGGTATTGGATAACGGTTTTGATTATTCCGACTCATTGGCCTAATGGTAACATGGTCATTGTGGAACCCAAAGGTCCTGGGTTCAGTTCCTGTTGAGGTCATGGTTGCATGCTGCTAATGAATCTCATAAAAGTACGAAACAGCTGCTCAGTTCTGCAGAGTTTTCAGTAGTTCTGTACCTGATATGAATACCTCGATGAAATAGGGTATTGTAAGATATTGTAATGAGTTACTACATCAGTCAATAGCACAGAAAATCCAGAGAAAACAGTAAGGTATTTCAATAAACCTGAGGGATATTTATGAAAAAGGAATAAATTCATATTGATCAGTGTAACATTCAAGACTTTAAGAGAGATGTATAGAGTAAATTCATTTGCGATAATATGAAAGAGTTCTTTTTTAGCTTCATCTTCATTAAACAGACTGTGAGTATTGATTTCCAGCATTAGGAGACATTCCACAACGTACATGGTAACGTGCAGTGTTGAGCATTTAGACTAAGACTGTTCATAAGTAACTGATTTATGCCAGACTGACTTAAAGATAATGCACATTGCAAACTAACATTAACTGGAGAAGGACTGTGAAAGTAGACGGTACAGGGTAATTATTTTAAGCTACTCTGGAACTCCTGAGGAATATGGCTCCAGAACTGTCTCATATAGGATAGAGCCCAACACGTTAGTATCTGCAAGTGAGAAAGTCAGTGATGCATCATTGAAACTGTAGTTGTAGTTAACTATGGGAAGTCATGGTTACAACAAGAGACAGATCATCATCTTGATCATCAAGATTAACATAGGACCAAGCATTACTGCACAACGCTCCAAGTTGCCACACCTCATGTCAGCACATCAAGCAACAAGGCATTAAAATCAAGATAAAAGTGGAAGGAAAAATCGGCCAAAGGAAACAGAAGTAACAAGTAGTAAGAGAGAGTAAGGAAGAATGAAATGATGAAATTAGGCATAGCGGTTAAGATGAGGATAATGTGTATGTACAACTGCGCCACTGATATCGGTTCTGAGCCATATTACCTAGAGTCTCCAACCACTGGTTCCTCTTGTCCCGCGGACACCAACCGGCTAGTCTGCGTCGTCCTACATGACTCGACCCCAACAGTCCAGATCTTAATGCACTGATGCCATGTTTTAGTCTAGTCGTCCTAAGCCTTTTTCCAGCTTGAACTCACTTCAGTCAACATAGTTTGATGAGGCAAACTCTGACTAGGTATATGCAACAAATGTTCCAGCTATCTCAGTCGAAGAAGGTTCACAACCCCATAAACTTTCTTGCCTCTTCTGTCTACAACTCTACGTCTGACTGCTGAGTTACGCGGTGGCATCACGAAACACGGCTTATGCTACGAAGGCAGTGGTGGTCAAAATACTACTACTACTACTACTAAAATAATAATAATAATGACAATAATAATAATGGACAGATAGGTATTTATGGAAAATTTTGAGCAGCTAATTAAACAGATTGAAGGTTATTTTAGTCTGCATGAAAACCATTTTAGTAGTATATAAAATGGGGGATATAGCTTATTTCAGATAGAAAATTCAAGAGGTATCATGACTACTTTTTGTATCTCGTAAATACATGTATGGTTCTGGTTTAATCTGTGAAATCTCTTTAACAACAACCAGTTAAAGTCTGAGTACTAAAAGTCTAGCACATCACAGAAAAGAGAGAAGCACTGGAAGGAGTAGAACTATAAGGGGAAAACTTTGAAAGGGACATTACTTCATTTTTCGTAAACGAAATGTCTATCCAGAAGTTAGCCCTTATTGAATATACTAATCTAAAGCAAGAAATGACATATGTCTCAGCTTGTGTTCTGTTATCTTTGTTTTGTATATGGATGGTAATGAAGGCAGGTTGGTGAATATGAGAAAACCGTTGGTACTCGGAAGGACAATCAGTCAGTCAGGATCAATATACTACCAGGGATTGTTGTGTAATAACATAACCTACCCCACCTCATTTCACTACATCAAGTTTCAATGCACCAAGATGGAAGGTACAATAATGAGTAAGAAAGTAGTCAAAAGTGGTGGAATGTTATTAAAAAAGTAGGAGAAGAGACAAAACAATACTGAAATTCGGCAGGATGATAAAGATGAAAATAACGTGCAGATCCATCTGCTCCAGTGACGTTGAGTCTGGCCCATATCTTCTACAGTTTCTAACCATTGGTTCCTGTTACAGTGCGGACTCCAAATGTCAGATCTGCACATTTAAAAAAGCCTCAGATCAACTGTTGCTATGTTTTAGTTTGGCCTACTATGACCTTTTCCTAGCCTAGACATACTTTAAAGCAGAAATTTCAAAACTATGCTAGTATTGTTACTTAGGATAACCCAGGCTGTTTTGCCTATCATCTGTCACCAATGGTGAATGGCTGACTGGTATCTAAAAAATTACAGTGAGTATCCAAACAGTGATATTGAAAACACAGAGTATGAAGTTGAAGTAATAATGGATTTGTTCAGGTAATATCATCTATGATTACTGTTTACCTTAACAGGTTGAAAAGAGATAACAGTGGGTGTATGGTAACCCACCTAGACCATGAAAATGAATGGCAAGACGTCATGCAGCTGGGACATAATTCCTGACTTCCATAATGCACTACGGTCGCATTATGATACAAAAAGATAGATAGACTAAATCTACGCACAACTTTGCCCAGGAGTGCATCTGCTCAAGTTACCACACTTCACAAAAGTACACGAAGAATAGGTTGGTAAAAGAAGAGTGATATCAGAGTGGATAAAGTAGTGTAAGAAAATAAACAATCTTAAGATAACGGTTATTGCGAATACTCAAGCTTTGGAAGATGTCGAGGAGTGAATACCTCTATGCCATTGTGACCGATATCCTTTGTCTCGGGCACCCCAACCAAGCAGTCTACATCTCCCTACACGGCTCAGACAAACAGTCACAGACTCCCAATCGACTGGTACCTGATAACCCTGAATCCACTTTCAAACTAATCGAACTTTGTTCAGAAGACCGTGGATTTCGTCAGTGCCTTTATCTAGTAGAACAATATCCTCTTCATATTCCAAGTTAACTGGATGACCTCTAAGGGTAAGTCAGACTTACCTAAGTTTGTCCATTAGTACGTTTATGACGAAGTTATATAGGAAGGGAGACAGTGAACATCCTTACCAGACACTACTAGTTGTTGATATAGTTAATAGATGGAAACACTGTGGCTACAAATCTTTAACTTATACCTAATATTTATTTCTCTTGAGATTACACAAGATACATCGTTTGAATGACTTTTGATCGTTGAAAAATAACATTGATCATATGATGCAATAATGAGTTAAGCTACGAAACAAAACAACCAATAGTCTACATATGTTCAACACTGTTCACAAAAAAAGAAATACTACAAACAGACGTGTCAGATATTAGACTTGTAAGCACACAAAAATTGTTTGGTTAATTTGTGTGTGATTTTTTTCATCTCTGGGAAAAAAAAACATTTAATGAGACAAAGTTTAACACTGTACCCCCTAAAATCATCAGTTCAGATGTCAATAACACCACAGGATACACCACTTATTATCTCTAATTGATATGCAGGTAACAAACAATATGTGATAATCATGTGATTGATCAACTATGAATGTTCAGTGGATCATATATTTTTGCGTTCATTTTAAAGAGGATAATTTCAATTTTAAAATGGCTTAATCACAATAAGTCAATCAAACATTATTTGAATTTATAATCCATTATCCTATATTTTACAAAAGAATTTAGTAAAAACAAAAGTAAATTGAACAGTTGTTTTTTCTTAACTATCACAATATAAACAAATAAAAAGATGCAATTATGATTATTTGAATAAGCAAAAAGGAAGTCTGGGAACGAACCAACGTAGCAAGAACTTATCACCTAACAAATATGCGGAAGAAAGTGGAGATGGATTGGGCATGCACTCAGAAGACCGATTGAGGACATCACTCGCCGGGTTCTCGAGTGGAATCCAAAGGGGAAACGATGAGTTGGGCGTCTGAGGCGAGGGTGACATGGAGGAGATGGTGTGAGGAAGAAATGAGAGCTTGTGGGCAGTCGTGGAGCCAAGGTTGAAAAGGCTGCAGAGAAGAGAGTGCAATGGAGGTGTGCTACTGTAGCCCTATGTTCCACTATTAACACAAGGGTAAATAATAATAATTAAAAAAATTATGATTCTTTAATTACAAGACGACTTAGTCACCAGGTATTTTCGGAAAGATTAGATTACTTTCAAGGTATACAGGGATTTTGCTAGTGAAATGAGATTAAAGATAAAAGGCATGGAAAAAAGACATAGAAAGAAATATCTCACTACTAGCGCAGAAAACTGCTGCTCTACAATGTATTTACTAAGCTTATAATCTTATACCAACTGTGAAGTGGTAATGTTAGGTAAAGTAGAATATAAATTAGCTACCTAATGACCGGAAGTTAAGTCTATACGTGACTGTGTAGTGCAACTTCTCAGCATCAAATACTGCTAGGTTTAAAATAGATAAACAAAACATTTAAAACATCTTAATACCAGCTAAATAATCTTCTACAGCGTTTATGTATACCCATCCACAACTTACTTGTCGATATTCAGCATTCTTACAGTCCTCTTTTAGGCAATCATCAGCGGTACACTTAGGGTCCCTAGTTCAGCTATTCATATATAGATAAGTCAGACGATTTTCCCGGAAAATGTGTTTTTATTTCAGACTAATAAGTAAACTGTTCCTCTGAGCACTTTTACTATCTTATGTGTTTTCTTACTTTTCGTCTTTGTCTACCAGTACTTATTCGTAGGTGAACTAGGCAGCACTTTTTCAATTACAGTTGGCACAGATGGAGACGTCAAATCCAGCCATGAACGGAAAGACAGGAAGACAGGCGTTCATCAATCTGAAATCAGTGTGCATGGAGATCAACTGTACTCAGCATAAAACGTGAACATCATCCCGATTTTCAACACCAATCCAGTCAAGTCAGTGCTTCTATGTGATGGTTGAGAGACTTGTCGCGTTACGAAAAGCAGTTCCAACAAACTACAGATATTCATCACCAGCTGCTGCCTACTCTGGCTCGTTACTGAAGCTCAGATGGGCAGAAAGAATAAGCAACAATGAAATCTGGCTGGCTTTCTGGCTGGCTGGCGACGAATCAACGAAGAATCTATCGCTCAACAAATATGCATTGGAAGGAGGTGGAGATGTATTGGGCATGCATTGAAAAGACTGTTTGGGACATCACGCATCAGGTGAGGCCGTGGAGTGGAACCTGCATGGGAAACGGTGAGTTGGGCGTCTGAGGCGAGGGTGACATGGAGGAGATAGTGTGAGAAATAAATGAGAGCTTGTGGGCTGTCGTGGAGCCAGGTTGAAAAGATTGCAGAGAAGAGAGTGTAATGGAGACGTGCTACTGAAGTCTTATTTTCCACTAGGAATCCAAGGGACAAATAATAATAAAATTCGTAGGTGAAGAACTCATGAGTTTGGTACTGTTCCACATTAATTTACATATGAATGGTCACCTGTTAGGCAATAGTAACACAACTAGCATCTTACAAATACTTGAAAGCAAACTGTAATCAGATTATCATTGTTAGTTTTGTATATTCTATAGAATACTAGTTAAAATACGCTTAGTCATTTTCAAGTATTCAGTAGGCGCTAGAAGTGGAATTCAGGACACACGTTTCCTCTTATTTAAAATCGGTCTGCAGGATGTAACTGCATCATCGACAAAGAATTGTGTTTAGTAACACTCATTACGAAAGCTAAGATGTTATGTGTCAGGTTACTGTGTTACTAAAGCTACTTATTGTGTTTAGTAGTTGAAGACGAAAGTCATACCTTGAATTCTACTACAGAATGTATAACCGGGATCTGAATACGGGCTATTTCGAAGCATTCCTGTAAATTAGTCATATCCCAATAGAGACTGACTAATTTGGCTCTATGCTTTTGGTGTTTCTTCGCAGAAAAAATAAGCTAGAATTGACTATGCTAAATCTTCGACTGATTTTTACTGATCAATTCCATACACACACACACCCTTACTTAGTAACACATCATAATAAAGGAACTGAATGCAAACTTATTATAAAATTGTCATCTCCGTACAACCTTCCTGAACATAATCTACAAAGGCTTGATCTCTTAAAAATAAATAAATATTTACTGCAGTTTTCAAATCAGTTGAAGAACCATTGGAAGTTTAGTGGAACCATATTTCTCTTCCTTCCCAGTTTCAAACTCCCTGGAAGTGTGTACCCCTGGACACAATGATAGGTAGAACTGGAGAACGTCAATTCTCACAATGAGCACGTTGTCACAGCCAATGGTATATATTTTCTTCATTCAATTGATTCGCCATATAGCGTGACCATTATTCACTCTCATCCACGGTCACGTACCCTAACTCACAGCTTAGTTGACTTCACAGTTCACCATTTCCCATTAGAATCTTTCAACTAACATAAGATTTAACCTAAAGATTTCTCTCTGATCAATATATTTCATGAATGTCTAAATCAACATTTCTATTATAACTGTGTTGAAATCATTGCATTTATATTTAGGTACACTATTTTGTCACCAGGGCTTCGCTTTCAAGAGTACTCGTCAGACGTGAACCACTAATTTCAAGAGAAACTGCGCTTTTAAAAACACCTTAGCCTATATTATTCACTTCCTCAGTAAGGCGAACAGACAGACAAAGCCAACGTAAAATACCACACAAATGCATCGATCCAAGTTGCCACACTTCATAGCAGCATAAAAAGAACAATTGGGTAGAAAAAGACTGATATCATAGTAGACAAAGGTGTATGAAAGGAGAAGCTACTTAAAGATAAAGGTTAGTTAAAATATTTAAGCTTTAGAAGACGTCAAGGAGTAAATATTATCTATACCATTGTGACTGATTTACAGCCATTTGATGAGAAGTTCTCAACCACTGATTCCTATCATTTTAGGGACCCCAGATAGTTAGTCAGCATCTCCCAACATGATCCAAACCAACAGTCAGGGACTCGACAGATTGATGTCACCTCTTGGTCTGGCTACCGCGCGCCTTTCTCCAACCTATTCCCAACTTCTACAAGCATTGCATTTCGAGATATGGGTAGCACGGCATGTTGAATACATATCCAAGCCATCTCAGTTGCTGAATGTCTATTATTTTATAGAGTGACTTTCTTTTCTCACCTGGTGTCCTTCACTTGACTTCAACATCTCTAGCATAGTTATTTCACCATATGCAAATAGTGCTCCGAAGATACCTGTGGTACAAAACCTGTGATCTTTTCATATCTTTTACTTTTAACAGTCATGTCTCAACATCAATAAGCGGCATTTTCAAAATACCTCAGAGGTTAAGTCTGTTACTGAGATACCATTTGACTTTCAATTAACAATAAAGTATGAACAATGCAACATTCCTTGCTGTTGAGTTCCAAGAAGCAAGGGAAGCCCAAATCAGATATATTTTTCTATCTTAATGATGCTTTAACGACCAAACATGAAATACAGCTTATTGTATTGTAAATACGACTAGCTAATTCATTACAACTTGATCCATACTGAGGACGTACATAACATGATGTTGTCTAACATCCACTGGCTAATCGGTGTATTAAAACGTTTGTAGAAAAAACAAAGTAGGTTATAAAGTCAATTAACCGGTAGAAATCATTTTTGATTACTGAAACTAGAAGTGATGTGAATGATGCTACTACACTAAAAAATGACTATTAAAAAAATCTAATATGATGAATACATAATTAACTAGATTACTGTTACATAAGTCTACTCTGCTTGTATATAAGTCAGCTTGAACTATCTGAAATAGCCATGGTTTGGTAGGCTTGTATTGAAATGAAAATCTGAACTGTGATAGCATTCAAACCAACGATCTCTGGGTTTTCGATTCAATACTCTATCAACTGAGCTATGAGTAGCAACTACCCACTAAAACTTTATTTCACATCAGTCACCAAGGATGAACAGAGAGTAACGCATCAGCTCAGTTATTAGAGTACCAAGCCGGCAACCCAGAGGTTCTTGGTTTGAAACCTGCCACGGCCCAGATTTCATTTGAACTTCACTCATTATGCTGTATCAATTTTTCGTAAGTGTTCAACTGAGAGGTTATTAAGGAAATGGATGGCTTCAAATCATGCATCATAGAGGGATGTCCTACTGAAAAATAGGCAGCAATGAACAACCGTCTGTCGTAAAACCTGATAGTTTCGTATAGATATCATATGGGGTCACTAGTACTCATGTCCGTGTAAGCAGATATAAACTGGGATGAAACACTCCTTGCTTGCGTATTAGGATGTTCAGTGTCTTGACAAATTTTACACATAATATGGTGTCAAAAAAACTTAACAGTAGAAACTAATGCATGTGATGCTGTTTAAGAACTTAGGTAAACTGAATGAACTTATGCACAGAACTAACCATAATAACAGACGAAGGTAAGAAGCGTAGGTTACATCTTATTTGGTTTTGCATACAACTGCTCGTGCGCAGGTGGCTAACACTTTGCAGCTACCCACACCATGAAAGACTAGTTCACCTCAAAGTACCTGAAAAAGAGGGGTTAGTGCGTGACTCCAAAGCCCAAGAGACACGCCCTTAACCCGATAACACAGCCTTTGACACTTAAGTGTTTTAGTTTCGACTCTGACAATGAACCCATATCTTCACTGGTACCGGTATGCCAAGAAGTAGAGGCGAGTGATTTTGTTTTGGAGTCAATCTTTTCATAACCGTCCTTTCCACAAGCAACTTATCAAAATCCGCAGTAATACAAAAAAATAGGTGGATAAAATAAGAGTGTTATCAAAGTTCGCAAAATTGTGCGAGAGAATAAATAATTTGAACGTAATGCATATTGCAAATATTCAAGCTTTAGAATACAACAGTGAGCGAATACGTCTGCGCCGGTGCGACCAAGTTTTAGCTGTCATGATGAGCTCTCAACTATGGATTCCTTTCGTTTCGAGGACTCCAACAAGACAGTCTACAACCCCCCACCCCCACATGACCCAGACTAACAGTTTGGGATTTCGAGCACTGGTGTCACATTTTCATTTGTCCACCCTCAGTCTTCCTCTGACCTAATCCAACTCCTGCTAGCATGGCATATCCAAGTAGGTGGTCGATCAAGATGTGAAGTGAATGTCAAAGGCACCTCAGTCACTGAAGATTCACTACCTCATCTACAGACTTTCCTTCCTTGCATAGTATCAATATTGTTAAGATGATGATTCCACTATACACCATCAATGCTACAAGGTCACTTGTAGTGAATTACCTCCCTAGCCTTTGACATCAAAGAAAGAATAACTATTAAATTAGGAAGGATCGGTCGATGACTTCGCTTTATTTAACAAATGTTCACACATATACAGCCTTTTGAACTCCGTAAAAAGATGTAAAATCCCCTTTAGACAGTTTTATCATAGTTTATTGGTGAGTATTGGAATCAGTAAATGATAAACTTCAATGTTTTTAGCCATAACATGGTGAGATAATTAATAATTCATCGTTTACACCTTTATAAGTTATCAGTACCTGGTTACAGGAAAATTTGAGCATCATTGTCAAAGCAATAAGTAATTTTTCATTCTTATCAAACCTTCAAATCAGGGAGAGTAACTCTGAAGTTCGAGATCTTACAAAGACTTTTTATTTCACCTTGAGAACGATTCAGTTGATGAGGTTTAGTCCAGAGTGACTGGAATAACCAACTATGTTCCTTTATTTCAGATTGGAAAGGGAGATACTTACAAAATAAGAGTCTAATTGGTTTCTTCAGTTGTTGTTAGGGTAGCCACTGGAGATAATCTTCATTCCTGGGTGATCAGGCACCAATTTTATATTCAACGTACAATACAACAGAATATGAGTCTTGTTTACTGTATACACTTTCCGGAGCCATTACAGTAGAAATAGGAAGTTACATGAGAATCTGCATAGTGGGATGAATTGATCACTGTTACTACATTTGTAACTTGTAAATATGCTAGGAGTTGATAGGACTCTGGAGGTGTCTAAATCGAACACAAGTGAGGTTTATATGATGGAAAAACGTTTGAAACGAGAACATGGAATGATTACACCAGAATATACTTGTCATATACTTCAAGACGTTTTACACTAGGGCCAGCCGCCTGCTTCCTCCATCTTGTAAACTCCATGACTCAAGGAAATATCTACCTTAAAAGTTCTCTTACAAGAAACATATCACGTTATGAACGATACTTTGACATTTAAGATTGTGCACTCAAAGTACCCATTATTAACTATTCAGCAACTCAGAACACAAACTCCAGTCTCTGAGATCCAATTAAATACTGTATCAAACTGTTTTTTGTGGAAGTTATTTCCTATAAAGTTTCAAACTACATATAAGTTACTAATCATAAAAATTTTAGCGAACAAATTACAACAGTTATCTGTTGTTCATAGGGAGAAAGTGATGAGAATTAGTTACAGTCTGGTCAACCTTAGGTGTTTTTCGACCTAACCCAACATTCCAGCTAACATAGTGAAGCAGAACAGACAGTGATTTAGCACATTTACCACAGAGCCCTTGATATTTTATTCTTGTAAACTCTTTGAACCTTTTAACTGCTATATCTGCTTTACGTGAGATTCGACACACTGATTTCCCTATACGAAGAAACTATTGAGCAGGAAGTGGTGATCACAAACTTACAGTCATCGTAAGTAATGAATTACTAAAAGTCATCTTTCGCTGATTTATACATATGTAGTAAAGTAAAACAGAGAGTGGCGATGCATAGCTGGTCACTTGTTCTCCCAAAATCTCTCCAAATGAGTCACCAATGCCTCCAGAACGACTTGCTCTGCACTCTAATAAATCAATAACTGTTAGATTCAGCTTATGACCAGATTTCAGTGACATTTCAGTTGTCAAGTATTGTCTTTGACAGTTATCAGTACTGTTTATCACATTTTACAATGTTTACACTATACTGCCAGGTATCTGGTTGCAATTGTTATTATGCGTAAAAATGACAACCTATGTATGACATACTTTGGATTAATAAAATAGATGTGCACACCATCTAGAATTCCCCTGTGAACTCAGAAATGATTCATTATTCTTGGGCGTAGTAATGACTCATTTCAGTCATGGCCAGTCACTAGAAATCAAACTTAATAAGGATTGATGAATCAACTTTATTATCTGAAGAATTATACTATTGTAGAAAATAAGTTGTTGATCACTTTGACTGATATCAAATTCAAATTACATGACTGGTTGTGTGCTTAGTCGTTAGCTCACTTGTTGATGAACTGAGGCGAATATAAAGCCACCCTAACAGTGATGAAAATAACCCAGCTAGGTTTCTTCATTACGGAGGGGAACGCAGACTTATAAAGAAGAGAAGTCAAATTGGTTACTTCAGTTGTTGCTAGGGTGGTCTATAGAATCGCCTATTTGAGGAGTCATCCTGAATCAAAAAACCACCCTAGCAACTGATGAGACGGCCAAAATAATTACATTCCTTTATTTTATGGAAAAGTCTTTTCCCAGGCGAGAAATAAAGAAGCCAGGTTGGTGATTTCAGCAGTTGCCAGGGCGGTTTTTTATAGTCATCCCCAATTTGAGAAGCGACTTTGAAGGCTCAAGCTACTGCGGGATCCCCAATCAGGTCTCAACATTTCGAATAAGGCGTATATTTTTCTTGAAATCACAGATATAATGCATTATCTCACTTATTGCTAATGTGGCCTTTAAATTCCTCCCTTTCAAATCCGGGAGACTTTAAAGGCCACCACCTTAACAACAGCTGTAATAATCAATGAACTTTTGGTATTCCGACAGAAAGGCAATTTTCATAAAAAGAAGACGTATTGGCTATCTTAGCAGTTGCTAGCGTGACATTTGAAGTCGTCCACCAAAGTGAGGAGACCTTGAAGGCCACCCAATCAACAATCAAAATAACCAATTAGGTTTCCTCACTTCATCTAGAAGGGCAGATTTCCATAAAATAGAGAAGCCTAATTGGTTGTTTCACTTGTTGCTAGGGTGGCCGTTAAAGTCACCCTTTCATCCAACATAACATTAATTTAATGTCAATTCATGATGAAGAGCATAGAATCAGACCAATAAAGTTCACCATCGAGATTTTAAAATACTTTTATCGATCAAGAATAATGGTGAATATTGTAATTTATTATATTCTCAGCTATCTTAAAGGATTTCTATTTATTGACGCACTTGATATTCTCCGTTGTTTTGTTGAATGGAAGTGTTTGACCTATATTGGGATATGGGCTTCTGTGAGGATGCCTCGATATTGCTTGGATGTGAATTATGATAATTTGGTTGGTTGTGGCCAGCAGAAGAATCCAGGATGCACGTTTCGTCTTATTTGGGACTCGTCAGCTGGATGTACCTGCACCCCAGTGATGTTGTTCCCACTGAGACTATCACCTCATGCCCATCGCTTCAAACGCCGAGGCGTTATCCACTATGTCACGGAGGAACGATAGCCACTTCTTGTACAACGGGTAGTAGTTATTACTATTGACATACTTGTTTTTCTCCGTTGTTCTGTTGGATCGAAGTGTTCAACCTCTATAGGGATATAGGCTTGTATGCGGATGATTCAATATTGCCTGAATGTCGATTATAGTAATTTGGTTGGCAAAGTGAATAGCGCCTCAGCGTTTGAAGCGATGGGCACGAGGTTCGAGACCCAGTAGGAACAACATCACTGGGGTGTAGGTACATCCGCCTGAAAAGTCCCAAATCGGACGAAACGCGCGTCTTGGATTCTTTTGCTAGCCCTAACCAACCAAATTATCTTAAAGGATGTTAACTATCTTTAAAATGTGATCAAAACCAGACTATAAAGCATTCAATTCCGAATCAAGTTTTTATCAGTAATTAAGATTACATTAAGAGGCTTATGGAGTCACTGAATTAGTCATTCTTGAGATGACCAATCAGATGTCAGATTACCCTGGGCTCCTTATTCTACAAATTACAGTTTATGAATTCTTGTCATTTGGTTTATAAGAGTGAAATGACAGAGAATCTTCATAAACATCACGTTTTGAAGGCAGAAAATAGGAAGTCAAGAAAATATTTACGATGCAGTATTCGCCGATCAGAGTTTAAACTTTGGAGGTGAAGAATCAGGTTGCCTGAGTAAATATTTAGATACATGTCATGTATTAGGGTGGATTATATTGATGATAAGCTTAGTAAATTCGATGACATTTCTGAGAAGATTATCTCATGAATAACTTTTTTGCACAAGAAAAGACAAAGACATACTTATGCCTAAATCACAACGCTAGCGACTATTTTCTATCCTAAACTTCAAATAAAGATAACACAAATTTACTAGATATCTCAAAAACTTAACATTTAACTTATAATTCACCTGGGTGAGCTCTTAACTAGCACAATAAAAATCAATGTAAACAGCTAAAAGTAATTTTATTCTGATGCCTCCTTGTCGAAGTTCACAAATAGATTTGATTTCTGAAAATAAGTGGAAACCCTGTTAGCTAAATTATCATGGAGCGACTCAAGGTCATTCTTAAAGTTGATTGGAATTGAAAGTATAGTGCACCGCAATGTTGTGTTACTTTGTCTACTGCCTTATCGACAGATATAGACCAGTAATGAACACTGAAGCCTAAAGAGTTATATAGGTCTCCTAGATGTGACCAACTTGGTTACATATTAGTCAAATAATATGTGCACAGCATTTTTAGTCAATCAAATGAGTCTTTTAATTTTCAATCGGCCAATAAACAGTCTCGAGTTGTGTGATATCCATAAATATTAAAGCTGACAAGATGTGTCACCAAATATCACAGTACACGGCTCAATATATAAAATGAGATTTTGTAAGTTGAGAAATGTACGACCAGTATGTCTTATCATATCACGAGTTAACAACATATCAGTCATGAAACCAAGCATAAATAAATGATCTAAGTAAAACGTAGGTTTTTAAAGCAGCCGATATTAACTCACCGAATGTTAACCTGGTGGTTAATCCGGGCATATAAAGGTAAATTGAAAATATCAGTTGAAACAATTCTATGAGATAAAAGTAACTACTTACATAGAATATCCTGTAAATAATTTTCCTGAGTCAGTAACAGAGCGTATATTAAGGTAATCCATCTTTAGTCCTCACGAACTTTTCAACTCATGTCGTCAAATAAATTTACTACACACTTTTTTGTGAATGTGGTTTATCGTTTTACGTTTGAATAGTATTTCTGATTAAATATATGTTTGCCTAATGACAACCTGGCATTTTCTAAACGTGATTGGTTGAACGCTAATCCAATCACTGAAGCGTCCTCATGGGTAAGTGCGTAGGTGTACTTTTAAAAATTCAATCATCATTATTATCACTTTTTTAATACACTACAACTATGTGACCATAAGTGGTTATTTCGTCCATACTCATTTATTTTACTGTTAAACTTTAAGCTGTGAAACTGTTAATAGACTATGAAGAAGTAGTACTTTAAAAATTGTACAATTATCTCATAAGAGTATCATTATGATCAAAAGTACATTGTTTATTACTATTTCTCAGGATAGATACAGTTTCCTTTTAATGGCCCTTCTGACTTTATTAGTTTAGCGATTTTTAAAAAAACCGGGTGACTTTAAAGGGCACCCTAGTAACAACTGGGATAACCATTTAGACTTCTCTACTTTATGAAAATCTATCTTTCCAGCTGAAATGGAGAAACCTAATCAGTCATTTCGATTGTTGCTAGGGTGGTTTTTAAAATGTTGTCTAAAAAATGGGATAAACTCTAGTGTGGTAACCAAAGGAATACTTTCATACTATTAAAAACTGTTGGATGAAATTTTAATATTGTTAACGTAAAATTACTCGCTATGTGTATATAGTCAACAGATATATGTAGACGCCACATGCCAAGTGATCCACAATGGAAAGCTCAGTGATGCCTTGGAAGTGAAGTGATGTGAAGACAGGAGTAAGACAAGGCTGCCACCCAATATCACCCTCGATCTTCCTGATTGCATCCAACTGGATCATGCAGCAACCAACTGTGAGGAGTGAGAAGATGCGAATCCGCTGTTTCACCCATGGAAAGACCCAAAAGGAAGATTTAGATTTCACCCATGATGATTTATGTCTCATCTCTTGTAGCACAAACTCGAAGATGTACAGGCGAAAAGTAACAAGTTGATAGAAGAGGCGAGGCAGGGCAGCGAAGACGGGACTTCAAGTGAATGTAGAGAAGATAGAGGTGATGATGATATCCAACCAACACCATCACCACCACCAACGAGAACAAGCTGCAATCAGCATGAATGGGAGAAATGTAAAGTAAGTAGTCTCTCTGACCCATCTACCTAGACAGGCAGCATCGTTTCAAGTACAGGTGGCGGTGGCACAGACAAGGATATCAAATGCAGCCAGGAACGGAAAGACAGCAAGACAGGCGTTCATGAGTTTGAAATCAGTGTGAATGGAGATTAACTGTACTCAGCATAAAACGTGAACAACATCCGGATTTTCAACACATGTGAAGCCAGTGCTTTTATGTGATGGTTGAGAGACTTGTCGCGTTACGAAAAGCATTTCCAACAAACTATAGACATTTGTGAACAGCTGTCTACGCTCACTTGGTACTGAAGACCAGATGGATGGCGAGAATAATAAGAATAAGCAACGAGCAACTTTGTCTTGCAAGAAATCAACCAACGAAGAACCCATCGCATAACAAATATGCAGAAGGAAATGGAGATGGATTGGACTAGATACAAAATGAGAAGACCGTTTGGGGACATCACGCGATAGGCCAGGTAGTCGAGTGGAACCAGAATGGGAAACGACGAGTTGGGCGTTTAAGTCGAGGGTGATATGAAGGAGATGATGTGAGGAAGAAATGAAAGTTTATGGATAGTCGTGGAGCCAGGTTGAAAAGACTGAAGAGAGGGAAGTTAAATGGCGACGTGTTACTGAAGCCCTATGTTCCACTAGGAACCCAAAGGAAAACAATAATAACAAAAAATAATAATATGTATTCAGAAGATGTTTGTTCATTTCCTTACCCTCCCATGGCCTTGAGTTACAATAATTTCTTTCCCGATCAGCCGGATAAATATTATCTCTATTTTTACTCTTATCCTTATCATTTTACTTTCGGCGTTAGTTTCATAATTGATTGAGAATGTTAACATTTCATTATCTAATCGCTATGCGACAATAATTTTATTCCCCTCTATCTCTGCACACACATACACACACACACCTGCAATGACTGACTACTGAGAATATGCATAAAATACTAGAGATTTTGTTTTGTATTATCACCTTAACTGTTAGCTTCTAATTCGTATACCCTAATTAATGAAACCATGTTGGTATCAAGTGGAGACTATGCTGAATAATTTGTTAATATGAATGTAAAGCCTGACGAGAATTTACCGAAAATACGTATGCGCTTCCAACTTTGTCTTCCAATTATCACAATGGGAGTATTTAAATTGTCTCAAGCTTATCATTTGACTATCAGAGATAGCCATGGTTTGGCAGAATAATATTTATAATGGGTGATGATAAAAGGTGAGATGAAAATTTGGACAATAGCTGGATTCGAACTAGAGACCACTGTTTACCAACAGAGAGAATACGAATGGTAACACACACACACACACACACACACAAGCCATACAGCGAAAGACTTACAGTTTCACGCTGAATGACTGCTTATCATATTTTCGAAAGATGATGATTATATGAAGAGGATTGACAAGGATTCATTTGTATGTCGTTGATATTTTAATTCTTCATATTTCCCTGAAGAAGCTTGCACCAGACTTCCGTATGAAACATTAAAATTATTCCATTTTAAATACATTGTGACTTACATAAACAATATATCTCATGTCAACCGTTTTCTGACAGTCCAATATTTGGTCAAATCTTAATTATGGTTCATATAATGAGTATTCTGTGTTCACTCAAATGACTTTTCAATTACAATTTGAACTTTTAAGGTACTAATTTATTCTGGGAGTGAAAAATTATTTTAGGAATTGTCTCTGCTAGACAAAAGTAAATTTGAGAGAAAAGTCAGACAGTTCTCTAATTGGTGTGTTACTTTTTTGAATGTGAGCGTACACATTAGTAACTAGTATGTAGGTCAAAACTCGTCAGTCTTAACATGTCAGTTTCATAAGTAGAGGTCTACCATTCGAATGCTGTCTACTTTGTCTTAACTGAAACAACTAGTGAAAGTACGGAAGCATCTACATCAGACTAATTTTTAGAGTTTGAATACAGAACTGTGTTAATTTTCTTTAGGATTGATCTATTTCTTGAAGAACATTTAGGTAGATTGATAGACACTAAACTCATGTAGATTCTTACACAGAAAGGTATCAGCTCATATCTATACACCTCACTATAGCATACAAAGAACAACTCAATAAAAAAAGATTATTGATTAAGTAGTCCTTTAAAAGAGAAAGAAATTGAGAAATAAAATTTAGTGAGAATGTTCAAACTTTGAAAGATGTCAAAGATTGAGTACACAGACACAAGCGGATATGGTCCAAAACAGCAGTTTGTTATTCAGGCCTCCTTGAATGAACTGTTGGTTAAAGAAGACTATTTGCACTTCAACAGCATAGATATCTTTTTTGATCGCATTGGAAAGACGGTTCTTCAGTAGCTTTACTACTTTATCCCCTTTTTTCAACATCCATGATTAGGATCTTTTTAGGAAGAGTAAGAAGTCGTTTTGCTTCTGTTTTTGGCCTCATGTTTTTAACAATAAACCTTAAGTGATAATAATTTTGGTAAAGTATTTCTCGAGATTATTCATCTTCTTATCTCTTGTCTCATTTGTACAAGTTTTTATCGTTTTTTTGCAAGGCGAATGAATCAGGTTCATCATTCCATTGGTTTTTAACTGTGAAAATGAGTATTTTATCCATTTCAAGTTGGTTTCTAGTAGAATGACCATTTTAAGGAGCCAATAGATTTTCTCTTTAACAAAGTATCTGTAAAGTATAATTCTGATTTATTTTAAACTTCCATGATGAAAATGATTGAATTTTATGAGACTGAGTGATAACACCACCGTAGAATCTTGCATATAGGTGAATTGGCCCAAGAGGCCATAATTCATATTAGTATTCAAAAAGTAGGTGGATAGAAGAGCAATGACATAAAATTAAATAAAGTAGTGTGAGAGAATAAACAATCTGAAGATAACGGTTAGTGTGAATATTCGAGCTTTAGGAGATGTCGAGGAGTGAATGCATCTGAGCCATTGTGACTGATTTTCAGCCATGTCACCAAAAGTCCTCAACCACAGATTCCTGTAGTCTCGGGGACCATGCAGTCAAAATCGCCCCATATGACTCAGACCAACACTCGGAGACTTCTTGGACTGGTGCCACGTCTTGGTATAGTCACCCGGAATCCACTTCCAACTTAATACAACTTTCCCCAGCATGACATGTCGAGGTAGGTGGTGACTTGGCATACGCAGCACATGTCGAAACCATCTCAGCTGACTATCGTTCACAGCCTCATCAATCGACCTGCCTGTCTCGCGTACTTCTCTTTGTCTGACTTTAACAATGCTCACACAATGATTCCACCAAATGCGAGCAGTGTTATGAAGACACCAGTGATAAAAATCTTGTAACAGCTTCATACATTCTACTTTCAACGGTGATGTCTCACAGCCGCGCAAGAAGAAAGAACGAAATGCAGAGTAGCATACTTGTCCTTTGATAGACAGTCAAATATTTTTTGCCAATCGGCGACGCAGGTGAGGCAAGTTAGCGAATACCAGACAATCCTTCTCTGTTCGAGCTGAGATTTCGTCAGCAATCACCCGGTTCGGGCGTGAAGTGTTAGACACATTCCACCACTTCACTCCCAATCTCTAAGCTCAGAGTACTTGGAGCAGACCAGTCTTGGAGTGCCATCTTACGTTTGAAGATGGAGGGGTTCATTTCAGATATACTCAGACTTCTGCTCAACATGTCCAGAACAGTATCTTCAGCATCTTCACACTGCGTGTCGACCAGTTGACCACCAGGGATTAAGTCAATCCTTGTGAAGTCATACATCCTTAATGCTCCACAGTTTCTTACTTCTGTCAGTTATCGATGTAGTCTGACAATTACACAAGGTCTTCAGTTGGCATCCGCTTCCCTTCCGATTGGTTGTCCTCACAGGTCATGGCTTCTCATTAGGACTTCAGGGGGATCTCATTTCGAAGCATGTCACTAATGAGTACTATACAGTAATGTATTTTGAGGTTAAAGAGTTGTCTAGTGCTCCCCAGGTTTTTAATGGTTTTCCAACCGATACCAGTCCGTGATGAATGCTACCTCATACACAATATTCCTTGAGTTTTAAATAACAATTGTAAAACATGCTTATATTTAAGAACTAATATTCCATAAGCGATAAAATCTCATTGTAACTTTTGATTTGTAAAATATCTTCAGATTCAAGAAATTCTATCCTTAACAAAATGAGATAAATGCATACGATTTGTTAACATTGTCATTCACCTCTAGAGGATATAACATTCCTTCTGTGTTGACATGAACATAGATGTTTATTTATTGAACTATCGTACCGTGAAGTATTTCATAAAGGTCAAGTTAAGGATAACTAACTTGTTTGATTTATCACAATCATAAAATATTAAAAACAAAGGACAGTTGTGAGAAACCAAATTTTTTTTTGATCATTTAAGTTCTACTAAAAAATTAGCTGTTTTCAATGTAAATTGGTAGTAGGTAAGCACGTGAACTAACCATTAAAAAAGAATTTTTGTTGGAAATTAACTGTCCCATAATCTTGGTCTTACATATTTCTTTAAAAGTTTTTGAACGATTCAGTGGTTGTATTTAATTATGATTAATAGGTGAGTAAAGTATCTGAGCGCTTGTATAAAAAACAGTACTTATAAGTGGTATATAATTTGTGTGGGAAGTTTGTATTACCACAGGCGTACTATCCCCTTGTGAATAATCTATTGTAACTGAATGCATTCATATATTTTGTTTGAATAATGCAGATATATGTATGCCTATGACATATACACGCTTTCCGTATAGTTGTGATTGGAAGTGTTGGCGTCAATCGGAATATCTAAGTGCCATACTTCCCCCTCTTGTTAGAATGATGTAACATCTACTTGGAAGGAATTAATTCTTTTTCTTCAAGACTTCATGGTACTTTACCCAATCCGTAGTTGAAGATGCTTATATCAAGCTACTCTAGCGGTAAATGACGTCTACAGATGCAATACTAGATGAAGTGAACTTAAATTTCTTATGAAGATCATCGTTTTTCTTGAGATTCTAGATACGCCTTGCTGACGACCAACTGCACCTGCAAAAGTTGGATTCGTCCTTTCCTATTAATTATCACTAACATTCCTATAGTACCACAAACTACAATTCAGTGTCCAGTGATCAAACTTGTTGACCGCATTATAAAACCTGGATCGATAATATCAGTGTAACATTAACGTTTAGACAGTGTAACATGGAACGCTACCAAGCCATCGATTAATCCTAAGATTAGCTTTAAACATTGAGTTTTATCACAATAGAAAAATTACGTTTTTCTAAAGGAAATTAAGTTCCACCATTGAAATCTACTAGAAGATGAAAATATTAAAAATACAATTGGAGTAATACATGGATATAACACTAGTCTGTATTCTGGAACCTGAGTTACGCTTGATTTTCATGTACATTTCTACCTTACCATCCAACCACTCTATTTTCTTTCTCATCGACAATTGATTCATTATTTCTTATGTATCATTACAAATGAGTTTGGTATATTGTCAAGTAAACCTTGACGCATGAATCGATATGGGTTTCATTAGGTCTCAATGATATGAAAAACAGCACTATGTGAAACCAATGAAAAGATCTGACCTACGTTGTCTGTTATACTAATGTTTAAATACATTATGTAGTTGTAAGGTTTTAGTATACATTAAATTCGTCAAATAGATAATATTTATCGTTTCAAGGTAGTTTTCATCACAGGATGCCATTAATTAAAAAATCAGTAAGAACTTGGATAACCGATATTTGGTAGTACTCAGCAGTGCTCACCCATGACCTTCTAGAAGACTGAAACCGAAACTGTTAGATTTTGTGGTGAGCACATTTCCATTCAGTTAGCTGGTTGAAATCCAGTAGAAAGTATTCTTCTGATTCTGCTAGTTGACACTATTGAACAACCATCGTCTATTTCTATCAGTATGCGTTTGTCCTTATACTCATTTCATTCAACTCCATAAGTTACAGATTCTCACTAGAACGTCGAGAAATCTATATCGAATCAAATCATTTTATACCATGGCAGCAATTCTAAATACAGTATGTGTATACGACACACTAATTTGGCTCATATTCATGTACTAGATTGTAATGCTAACTGATGGGTGGGTGATCACCAGTATCCACTATGATCTTTGACCTACGTTGCATTTTAGCCTACTTTCTGAATACCGTAGAGATATGTAAATGATACAGTTTTCTGATGGAATTCAGAAAATGCTGACAGAAATTCGATGTTAGAAAACTCAGTGATCGGTAAGATCCTGAATTCAGAAATAATGCATCTGTAGATTTCGCCAGCGTAATCTAAGTGATCTAAACACTGAACGGCAGTTTTGCTCGTCAATAGTGTACCGAGACAAATTCAGCTCACAGAAAAATCCAAATTGTATGAACCAACAAAACTAGAATAGCTAGTTGGATGAATTAGATGAACCGGTTAACCTTCAGTAGGCTGATTGATTTACAAATTGCACGATCCACGCTCACATTTCTCAAAGGTGATTGGTTTTTCGATTAGGCAAATGTATTGTCAACAGTGTTTCATTGGGAACCACCCCAAAGCTAAGATTCAAGTAAGTTAACTAGTATAGAATGACCTAGACGATTTGGGTATCAATGTATGTCTAGGTCTACAGCTGATGAGGTAACCATTCTCCAGATGAGCAAAATCAGAATCCAGTATACATATTTCTCGGATCCGTTTGGCAGAATCTTCAGGTTAGCTTGAGTGGTTTTTAGCCACTCAAATTGTTTAGCAGTATATTTCGTAAGTTCATGACAAGTTTATGTCAGAGATCACACTTTATAATGATGACTATCAGATGGTTTCGAATGGAAACCCAATTAATACCACAGTTAGGTAGTGGTAAAGCTAATAAGCAATGAGAAATGTCAAGGTGGGCCGTACAGTTTGCAAATCATTCGCAAATTGATCATCCAGTTTAATGAAATTGGAGATTGATAAAATTTATCCTTCAATGAAGTTATATACAATTAAGGGATAATCATGTTGACAGTATTATTCATGAAGATTGTAATAACTATTGTATAACTAAACTCTGTACCCTGCTGACAAGTTGAATGCAAGATAAATATAATTTAGGGATTCAAGGACAAAAATACGCTGTTGTAGACCATGTTATGATTACTATTTTTTCCCTGGTGCTTATCTTCCAGTGAATTAGTTTATTCGATGATAAATTGGTAAAATACAGACCACCAAAGGCAAATTATTTGGTGAGTTAAATGAATAGAATTAAGCTGTTAAAATATCATTACAGTTATATATTTATCAATATTCCATTTGTTTATGAATATTAACTCATGTTTTACCTACACATAAGTTGTATTGTATTTATTATCATTACTTTACATAGATAAAATGAAGATAATGTGATTAGATAAAACTCAGTGAAAGGTGAAAGGACCACATTGATGTAACTTCTAGCGCAGATAGTAATGCCACCCAATTTGATGGACAGTGTTCACTGTTTGTTTACTGAAAGGATCTTAGAGTTTATTCTAGTTATTAATTACTAAAATGTTTTCAAAAATATCATTTCAAGTTTACCTAGATAAAATAAGTTACTATCATCAATAGTTTCTTCCAGAACATTATGCCATGTAAAAAGTAGCTTATTTTATTTCATCAGGTATAAAATAAGAGGAAAAAACAACAACTAAGCATAACACTACATAATGCATTTGTTTTGTTGAAAGATCAACTTGTCGGAACAATATCATTATCAACTGTACACAGGAGAAATTACAATTAAACTATGCAAAGCTGTGCTTGATCGTTTGTCATTCAGATAAATAATCTCAAGTATATTATAAAAAATGTTTATCTAGATTTAGATGCTATGACTTACTGAGCAAATAGAAATAAGCATTTCAATCGAACCACAATGGAACTGAGGTTACTCAATTTGTCGAATATTTACAATTATATTAGTAGCTTAGTTTTCAATTAGTCACTAACTGGGTAGACGTTTTCATTTCAACTATGATTTTTATTATGAACTAATTACTAATAAAGATAATTTCTTTTCTGGTTAGTGTTCATTCATATAGAATAGACTATTACTGTCACTATCTCTTTGCTTATCTCATCGTGTCTTCAATAGAATAACCCACTTTGTGTTATTCGAAAAGATATATACTTTGAAAGACCAATTTTTCTAACCTGTATTAATTATGCCTATCTGTTTTTTTCTCAACTAATGTGACATAGAATATTCAGTCACAGACTTTCTTCACAAGACTACTTGGTCTAAGCATTCCTAGAAAATATTCCTTCATACTAATTTCAAAACTACTTCTTTTCAGCCCCCCAAGTACAACATATTGCCCGCAGCTGAATCTTCGCATTACTATATAAATAATGACAGGATATATGAGTGATATACTGCCAGGAAGCAAATAATACATTTTGCAATCAACAATGGTGATAAGTGAATAGGAAAGAGTTATCTTGAAATAGTGTAGAATATTTGTAGCTCACGTGGATGGTGTTGGTTGTATAGTGTTTCTGAATCAGGTATTTTAATCGCAATACCAAATTCACAGTACAGAAGGAGTTAAACAATCAACCATCTTTACTAGATTTTCTGGTCAATAGGACAAATGCCGTTAATCTGGAAACCCAAGTGTACAGGAAACCAACATACATTGACCAAATCCTCAACTACAGTGGGAGTATCTCAATAACACACAAAATCAGTTCCATCTACACTATATTCAAAAGAGTGAGAACACACTGCAACAACTACAACAACTTCACCGACAAAAGATGAAAACTACTTCATGTACATCATAAAGAAGAACACCTACACAAGAATCTCTATCACAAAATGCCTATCATCTACATCATCAACTACAAAGTTATCCCTCAAAATCAACAAAGCATCACTACACCATATACAAAAAATATATCAGAAATCATGACAAAATTACTGAGACCAACTGGAATTGGTGTGGTCACTCATAAATCAACTATTTCACTCAAGACCATGAACGACAACATCCAAAGACGACAAACTAAATATATTTTATAAAATCAACTACAATCACTGTAGTCAACACTACACTGGACGAAGTGGTCACACTCTCCACCTTCGCCCTCCTCCACATCAACACCAAATGACTATTAAACTCCACAACATCTCATCACTCATCTCAATACACGTGGATAACAACTATGGACATGAATTCAATTTTGACAATGTAGACAGACATCTTGGGTGGAGAGGGTAACACGGAGAATATCATCAGAGAATTCCTAGGTGCTTGGCATTCAGCTCAGTCAGTCAGTCAGTCAGCAATGAATGGAGTGATGTATAGTCATAGACTCAATATATAAGTCAGTATGAATTGAGATAAACAGTACAAAGGTTAGAGTTCAAGTAGACGATCAGCCAAGAGGGAAGTCCATGCAGTCAATGGCACAACGATCAAAGGAAACAAGCAATGACACAGCAGTTGGTGAGGTCAAACGACTAATTCACTGAGGGAGAGATATTGACAGCTCACTTCCTACTGAAGTTAGTGCTGTGGATGATGCTGCTATCTAGCTAGACGATGGAAACTCCACGACTAAACAAATGAGCTCATAGAACGCAATACAACCAAGAAAGGCTTCTCTATCGTTAACTTATTTGATATGTTTTGGATGTTTTTTAGGGATTTACTGATTTTAAGCTGATAAGTATCACGGAGAGAAAGCAGTCAGAGAACCAGTCTAAACCTGGGAGCACTTTTACAATCATTTCGTCCTAGTATACTATAGTGCACACTCATGATCCCGATAGGGATCAAACCTTTGACCTTCGATTTCCATGTCAAGCAAGTTACCATTAAGTCACTGGGTCGGAATCCAATGATCCCCATAGTTTTGACAAGGTCTGCGAACAAACCTGCATAGTTTGAATAAACTCCTTCAATGAGAACAAATCGAAGTTTGCTTCATTTTGTCTTACTTAATATCTACGTTTTTTCTTTTTCCGCTAAGGATTGTATAACATTGTAGTTTATTATTTTTTTAAATTACCTTGGTGTTTTATGCGACTTTTATTTTCTATTTGAAGAGTCTTGAATGTTAAAAACTCAAGGCATCATTGAGATTTACTCAAAGTAGAAGAATTCTTACAGGAAGGAAGTAGATCAAATCAGATGAAAGAAGTATACCTCAAGTACTTTGTCTATTGAAATTGAGTTGATTTTGTCAGGTTGTTCTTATAGTGTATTAGCCAAATGGTTAGTAAGAGAGGTGTATAAAGTTGTCTTTGATATAGAATTAGTTAGTGAATGTGTGTGTGTGTGTGTGTGTAAAAGTCTATATCAGCTGAGTACTTCTGTCTAAATTCTGTCTTTTGAGATTCTATAAATGTCTAACTTTTCTGTATTTTCACTTTACGTCCAGTAAATCAGCTGGTCCAATTTGTTATTGTAGCAGTTTGTTGCATTCAGGCAAATGCTTTGTATAACATGTTTAAGAAGCATTGGGATCTCAGGTTATCAATTTTTAAGAATACTAAATGTTTATTGGAACAATTAAGATAAAGTTCATTTACTCTATCTATTAGAGATGTTGTGAGTATTATCTGCTTTGAAGAAAATATAATCCTGACCAGTCGTTAGAAGAAGTTTTTTTCTAGACAAAAACTATGGTTGATAAACTTTTCAGTGTCATGCCAGAGATCGTCATCAGCGCGTTTTAGCTCAAATCAGTCTGAAACTCCATAACCTGAACATCTCAATTCCAAACTAGTTAGCATATAAATGAATAAAAACTGAACATTATATTTATTTTTTTGATCTCTTAGTGACAATTAGGCATGGATAAAAGATATCAGATGTTATCTCTACTAGTGAAACCCTTACAGTCAAATGTTATCATGCTGTCGATTACAAAGGGGAAGAAAGAAATGAAAAAACAAAATACGAAATGATAAATTGATAAATGATTTGCGAATTTCATGGTCCATGTTGACATTTCGCATAGCTGAGATTTTTTTCAACTGTCCAACTACTGGAAACTACTAACTTGGCTCTATGAACTGAATTTTTCCAGATAAGCCACTGATGAGCTTGGCTCCAAATGAGTGAAACGGCGTCTTGTGTTTAGATAGCTTTTATCTAGCTGGTGAAATACTACAAATCAGTCTGAGTGTCTTTTAACTACTCCAGTTGTTCAGTAGTAGTATCTGTCCATAAATATTTGTTTTAGGAGATAACTTTCTTAGAAGCAGCATAGTTATTGTTGGACTGATTTTCCTATCAGGTTCACCATCAACAAACTAGGAACAAATATGTTCAATGAAGCCATCAAGCAGTTATAATTCTACAATGGAAATGTTGGTGAGACACTGATCATTTGTAGAAAGAAGTTTCACCTGAAGAAATAGCTACAGTTCTTCACTCCCACTTCTTCATCCTTTTTACAATGAAAATGGAATAACATTCAAAGATGTCATTCCTTGGTTGATTTTTAGCAAGAAACAATGATGGGACACTGACAAGATTCATTCATCAAAAACCTACATGGAATGAATAAATAACAAACTTTCATAGCTAGCTCACTATCAGATGGGAAAAGAATTCAATCCAGTCACTTTCGCTTACGATATGGAGAATTTGCAACTCAGACGCTTGAAATACGAAACTCAACTTCTCATTTTAAAGTTAATCAAAAGTGGTCATACAGAAATTCATAAAGTTTGCATTCGAATGCTACCCATCTAGATCCTATCAGTACAGAGAAGCAAGAGGTTCTTTTGAGTTTGGAATTCATTAGGGATGGAGTAGATGAAGGATTGAAATGCATACTGATTAGGGCTGTCAAAGGAATATTTTATGCACCCACTCTGCAAATCACCTGCAAATGTGGCTGAATGATAAAGATGTGAATTCCAATGTTGGTAACTTCACTGCAAACATATCGATCCACCTGCTCCTAAACAGCTAGGCACATAGGTCATCCAACTTCTACGCCAACGCAAGCCTCAATAGACGTCAATGGAGATCAGGAAGTAGTTCAATATTCACACAATTTGTCAGCTGCAGACATAATTCCATAAAAATTCGGTTGCACTAGTCTACAAAATGCAGCATAGTCTTCAGAAGAGTGTAAAAAGAGTTTGCATTGCATTGTTGGGACTTTTACGATGCAAAAACTGAAGCTGGCTAGTGTTCCCGAAGCAATTTTGTCATTCACTATCTTTATTCACTTCTGAAGTTCTTCGGCTTTCAAATTCTTAAGGTTTACAAGCCGTTGTTGGTTTTCATGTTGTAATTTAGCATACGGATTTTAAGCGTATCTACGTTTTTCTCATTCTCTTTCACATTGACAATAATTCACTTACTTTGCCCCGAATTCTGTAGTTCTCGATTTCATTTCACACCTACTTATTCATGTTTCCTATGTAAATTTCGTTTCTATATTATTTTCCTGACAAGTCTCCTAAGAATTACTGACTTACAAATATTTCCACTTTTACTAGTAAATGTATGCATTAACTATGCTCAGATTAGATTGTTCAGCTTATGTGGATGATTTAGTCGAAAACAAAATACTGATGTCAGTCCGTAAAGAACACCATCTTGAAATCAATAAATCGCCAATAAACCCAAAAACTAAATTGCTATTGAGTGCTCATCACTGACATGTTTCGAGATGAGAAGCTGTGACTGGTGTGACAAATAAAGCTGGATGTGAGGACAAATACACAACAATGGTATTGGTTGATGGTTACGCTATATATATATATATATATATATATATATATATATATATATATATAAAAGTCAAAAAATGATGATTGTTGCATTCCGATCCATTAGCTTATTGCCAGTACTCTCGCCATGAGACACGATTGTCCTGGAGTCATGGGAGCCCCAAACTATGACAAAGCATTCTCCCGTGCTCGCACTTTTTCAGTGGTTCTCTAACGTCGGTAAGTCCATTGTGAATATCATCTTGAAAAAACAAATGTATCCTCCGAATAACTACGGTTTTGGATGAATAGTTTACAGAGATTTATGTTGGCCACTTGAATTTATGTAGTACTTATTCGAGTAATGTTTCAAAACTTAAATACTCATTCTCTGGTATGATACCGATGATTTTCCTGATTGTGGTCGACTGGACTGATTGTGAGAACGGAGAAGGTTGGAATACGCTGTTTCACCGATGAAAAGACCACAGAAGAAGATTTGGATTTCGCCCATGATGATTTATATCTAATGTATTGTAGCACAAACTCGAAGATCTACAGACAAACTAACAAGTTGGCAGAAGAAGCGAGGCAGGTCAGCGAAGGAACACGGGACTTCTTTCAGGTGACCGTAGAGAAGACAGAGGTAGAGGTGATGAAGATACCCAACCAACAATAACAACAACAAGCACGAATCACCATGAACGGACGAAATCTGAAGGAAATTGTCTCTTTCACCTACCTAGGCAAGACAGCATTGTCTCAAGTACAGGTGACGGCACAGGCACAGATGAGGATGCCGAAGCCAGCCAGGATCGGAAAGACAACAAGACAGGCCTTCCTTCATTCATCTGAAATCAGTGTGGAGATCTGTTGCACTGCATTTAACATTAATGGTGAACAAGATCTGGATTTTTAACACTGATGTCAGTCAAGTAAGTCAGTGCTTCTATGTGATGGTTCAGAGACTTGGTGCGTTACGGAAGGGATTTCCAACAAACTACAGACATTCATCAATAGCTGTATACCAATTCATGTAAGTCAATCAGGCAAACAGATTCAGTTAATCTGAATAATTAAGCTCTTTGAGTGAGTTTAGTATGCCACTGATGATGAGACTCGGCTCCGGATGGGCGAATGAGTTGTCTAGTGTTTAGATCATTCAGATTCGGGCGGCGAAATCTATAGATCAGAGTGAATGAGTCCTAGTTACACCAGTTATTCAATGAAGTTATAAAATATAGAATGGGCTTATTCAATTCCAAAAACCCTGTTCATGTGATTGTTTTAAAAATTAACTTACCAACCTTTAACATTTTGAAAATATCTGTATATGAATATTTAGTTTAAACAAATCTCATATCTCGACAACACATTTAAACAAATTTAGAAACATGAAAGTATATTGTGTTCACGATATTCTGTACTTCAAAAGAGCAGTGTTGCACACATATAATTTACAGATAGATTACCCTAATGATTTAATTAAGTCATTATACAACTTAGTATATTGACAAAATAGATTAGTAAAATGGTTGAAAATAAGAAGTTGCGTAACATATAAGAAACAAAGACATTTATGATGCTTCAGTCAACATTGGGTAAAAACAAAACACAAAGATAGAATAAGCTATGTAGATTGTTGCATTTCAAACTATATCCGCGCTTCAAGCATACTCGTATATGTATCAGCATAAATCATTATACTTATCATCTCGATTTGTCGCTTATGTATATGTGTATTATATCAATGGAAGAATGTAAGTTTTAAACTGGATCACAAATAGAAACACAAACAAATACGTACGGATACATAGACAATCATGGTTGTACAGATCAAAAACAGTTCACTTAGTTACTTCATTAAGTCATATGAAGTTAGTCGATTGCGTAACAAACCCACATAATACAAAAAAAATGTAACAAGATTATAGAATGACTTTCTTAATATATTGGTGTTTTCTTAGTCAAGGTAAAATATTCCATTCCGTTTGTTTTCCATGAGATATAAGTATACACCATATTTAACATTCATTTTATTGGAAATATTGTGAATTTGAATTTTACACAGTATATAACCGATTTAACAAAACTCATGGCTATTAGTGTAATGAATGATGTTTTAGTAAAAGCTTGACTTCTCATGCATAATCCTAGTGGTTAATTGTTCAGTAGAGTTGAAGGAATGCAGCTTTTTTGCATGGGTGAGTAACTGACACTTGCAAAAAGTTTTCATCACGGATTGACATGAGTTAACCAACCATGTATACATAGCGTTTCACCAATATGTCTCGTCCTCGTTTTATAGTGTTTTCTCGGTTGGGTTATTTAATCGTGGATTTTCCATCGTTTAGCTAGATAGCAGCATCATCCACAGCACTAACTTCAGTAGGAAGTGAACTGTCAATATCTCTCCCTCAGTGAATTGGTCATTTGACCTCACCAACTGCTGTGTCATTGCTTGTTTCCTTTGATTGTTGTGCCATTGACTGCATGGACTTCCCTCTTGGCTGATCGTCTACTTGAACTCTAACCTTTGTACTGTTTATCTCAATTCATACTGACTTATATATTGAGTCTATGACTATACATCACTCCATTCATTGCTGACTGACTGACTGACTGAGCTGAATGCCAAGCACCTAGGAATTCTCTGATGATATTCTCCGTGTTACCCTCTCCACCCAAGATGTCTGTCTACATTGTCAAAATTGAATTCATGTCCATAGTTGTTATCCACGTGTATTGAGATGAGTGATGAGATGTTGTGGAGTTTAATAGTCATTTGGTGTTGATGTGGAGGAAGGTGAAGGTGGAGAGTGTGACCACTTCGTCCAGTGTAGTGTTGACTACAGTGATTGTAGTTGATTTTATAAAATGCATTTTGTTTGTTGTCTTTGGATGTTGTCGTTCATGGTCTTGAGTGAAATAGTTGATTTATGAGTGACCACACCAATTCCAGTTGGTCTCAGTAATTTTATGATTTCTGATATATTTTTTGTATATGGTGGAGTGATGCTTTGTTGATTTTGAGGGATAACTTTGTAGTTGATGATGTAGATGATAGGCATTTTGTGATAGAGATTCTTGTGTAGGTGTTCTTCTTTATGATGTATATGAAGTAGTTTTCATCTATTGTCGGTGAATTTGTTGTAGTTGTTGCAGTGTGTTCTCACTCTTTTGAATATAGTGTAGATGGAACTGATTTTCTGCGTTGTTGGGTTTTTGCTACTGTGGATGAGGATTGGATCAAAGGAACCAATCAATCATAGACCATTTTGTTGAGGGAAGCTGCTAAGTCACTTACGACGAGATAGTGACAGCTCATTACATACAGAAGGTAATGGTGATGATGTTGCTGTATAGACATACGATGAAAGCTCCTTGATTAAACGATGCAGCTCAGAGAACAGAATGCAAACTAGACCATCCACCTTAACTACAAATTTTCTCCACCGTTATGTCTTGTTCCCTGAGTGTCGCAAAAGGAGTGTCCATGTTGTCTCAGTAGCTCAGTGGATTGCCCTTTTAGCGTTTAAAGTGAAGTTTTATGAATATCATTCACTGGGATGCAGGTACAAGGAGCTGCCGAGACTTAACTAGGATGAAAGGCGTGTCTTGGTTCCTTCCGCTGGCAGTCGCCTCGGAAGATGAATTCTTGTCACCTGTGATATATAATAAAGTGTCTTCTAAATCAATGAAAAAGCTGGTATCTTATTTATTATATAATTGGTGTTTATAAGGTATGATTGTATATAAACCATTTAAAAAAGAGTAGTTGAATTCATAAATACACATCGATTTGGATGTATGAAGAACCTTGTCTTTCATTGATGCAGGTAAAACACATCTAGTTGTACAATTTAACCATAGAGTAGCTGCTGAGACTATTTTAACCTGTAATTAAAAATTTCAGCAATATAGTAAATTTTGTAGAAAAATGTTTTAGAAACAATTTTTTCTCTCTGAAAATGGTGGTAGAAACTGGTATGTTCATTTATGTTACTGATTTCTTCTCAATGGAATTTTTGGATATCTACTTTTTAGTAAAAGACTAGTCTTCAGTTAACAAACTGATACAACTTTCGAAGATAGAAACCAAATTCATAAATAATTCGATGTCCTAAAAATCAAATCCCTGCAAAATATCTACACCTACTTACTTCAGTTTCAACAGATAAGGTGAAAGCTGAAATACAATGCACCAGAAAACTCTGTCTAAAAGAAGTAGTTCATAGAATAGTTAGAAAGTCGCACAGAATTCGTAGCTAAATTGAAGAACTAAAATCAAACAGTTAATGAAAACGATTATGAATTCCTGGTTGATAACTTCAACAAAGCAAGATCAACTGCCCTCATAAAATTCAAGAATAATCAAATGAAGAAGTTCAACAAGCAAATGGAATCAAAGTATCCAGTACAGAATGATGAAATTTCCGGCAGTATATCGTCAATCAATGACAAAACAAAGTGGATTGTGAATCTCTCAACTAAAGCTTTCAGGTAAAGGTACTGGAGAAGGGAGTTAACTTCAATGTTATCTGTTAGTCAATTGAAATTTGAAGATGTCATTCCTAAAAGTGAAATAGCATTAAGTTCAGTAGATAAGGCAATAAGAGATGAGGTTCTCAGTCTATGTCACCATTCACAGATTGTATTTTTTGAACGCATTATCTTCGATCTATCTGTAAATCATCTCATGAAATTTATTTTCTGTCATGAGAGGACAAAACAATGAAGATCTGTGTCTTGTATTCTATTAGATGGATTTAATATATTACTTTTAATAGTTACATTATTGTCAGACCTGGTAACAAGGATATCTAAGTAGGGGATTTTATTTAGATGTTCAACTTTATGTGAAAAATTAATTATTAAGAACAATTTTCCAAACTTCTTGACTACCTAACCTAAACATTCTTTTTACACATAATAAAAGTATTGTTGACATATTGGTAGTATTTATTAAAGTAGCAAATTTGCATCATAAAACGGTTATTTATCAACTTTTACATAAATGAATCAGTCAGAATAGGTGTAAGTGAGAAGTCTATTGCTACCTCATCCACTTTCTTATACAAACTATTTCTGAACATCAACTTAACATTCATCGTTCAATGCAGTGTAAGTCCTTTCAAGTCATTGAATGGTAGGTAAGTATTCATTTCATAATCCATGATAATATTGCATTTATAATCTACTGTTTCCGATAGCTAGACTTTGGTATTTAACCTATCTATATCAAAGGACAGCATCATTACATTCTGTTTGATTTGGTTTTTAATTAAATCAATAAATTTGAGCACATCCTTCAAACTATATTTACAAGCTGTTCTCTTCACTAGTTCCAGGAATTTCGTAAGTCACTTTATCATGACATGGGTTGGTAAATTCTGTGTATCTTTCTTCTTGTTGTTAAAATTAGGAGGTTTAAGGATTAAGTCTGAGAGACTGATAAATAGTAGGTATTCACTCGTTGATTAAATAGGTATATTACGTTTAATGAAAAAGTGAATTTTCCATTGGACTGAGATAAATAAACCAATTCTTGCAGTATAACGTTATACTTGCTAAAGTGGCTGCTTTCTTGAATTTCATTGATGTTATTCAGTATCCTAATGGTTATTCTGGCTTTCTAGGTCTTCTGCAGTTTCCAAGGTTGACCAATCGTCAACGCCCATAAAGACGGATTCTGACTAAGCGTGTATGCATGAAAACGATGCACATATCAGCCAATGTACTCCTACTAACAAAGAAGGCTTCAAAGTTCCGGGTATCTACCCATACCTTCGTTGTGGAGATGGCATCGGGTGCCTGAATTATCCCGCTAAGGCCAGCCGTATCTCCTAGTTATCACTCAAATGGTGTCAACTCTCCTCCCACCATGATTAGAAGTTGGCATCCTGGGTGGTTAGCAGGCAGTTGACAAGGTTCGTGAGTCAATCAGAAACTCCCTCCGGAGACTCACCCCTCAGCGAGCAGGGAATGATGTGGGCTTAGTCACTTCTCGGGTTAAATAACTGCTGCTGGTGTGGTCAGCAATGTTCTAGCAGCTACCGAAGATCACCTCGCTGGTAAAGATTTCGGGCAAATCGCACTGTCACTACTGAAGGGATTGGGTCTGAAGAAAACAAACTCAATTAAATGAAACGTTATTGGACTGGAAAGTGGTATGATAAGAAGGCAGCCAATAAATGACCATCTTGACAACCTAATGACACCGATTTTATAATGTGGAAAAGCAGACAGATAATTAAAAGCTTCTTTTAACATAATCTTTAGCCAAACAATTATCCCAGTATACATTTTTCGTCCAACTAGAGAGGTATGTTCGCAGTTGTTTTAGTGAAATAACTACTCATAAATGCTGATAATGACGTTGATGTTTGTTCGTTATTCCTAGAATTTTGATAGTTAATTGTGAACATTTTTTTAAGAGCTGGACACCGAAGACCGTTTATTTTCATCCTCAGAAACCAGTAAAGCTATAGAAGAAAAAACTTATTTTGGCGTTCAACGAAATATGTGCTATAATTCTACATTTATAAGTAGGTAGTTAATGTAAAGAATCATTCTGCCTCTATTCACTGAACTTCAACTTCAAAGTATACTACAATTCAGACACTTCACTGGCAACACTTCTAGAACGAAGACTTTCGAGATAACCAGTTTTCTTTCACGCAAAGCGAATCAATTCCTTTCAAGTTACATATACGCTATAGTGTTAAGTGTGATACTTGCGTAAAACGCAACAATTCATAGACTACCTTTAAGGTAGTAAAATATTTCACGACTTAGCACAACATTACATTGCTGAGGTTAATGATGGAATTCTTCAATCAATATGCACGATTGTATTTGAAGATCTTCTTGGAAAACAAGGTTAAGTACATTTTTTCCAAAAACAGATTATTATTTGATGATATTTTCGCACTATTTTCACACTGCTTATATGTTATACGACTGAATGACTGTCTTTTCTGTTTACTTGCATTTAGGTTTGTAAAAGTATTACAATATTTTATACATATGTATATATGTGTATGAAGGCAACAATTTTTCAAGATTAAGTTTTTTTTACATCATGATTTTCCCGCATTTCTGTTCAAATAAAATATAAAGCTTTCAATGTAACTTGTGACCTTTTAAAATGTTTTGTTTAACCTTGTTCTCTTAAAACATGTCTTATCTTGAGGTCATTAATGTACAGCAATGAATATCTAACCGCTGATGATGAAATAAAAGAATACTTTTTAAAAGCAAAAATATTGTTTAAAGTTAACTTAATTACAATAAAAAACACTAATGTCAAGTCAGTGCTTCTATGTGATAGTCGAGAGACTTGATGCGTTACAAAAAGCATTTCCAATAAACAACAGACAGAGATGAACAGCTGCCACCTAAGCTCACTCGATACTAAAGATCAGATGGATGGTCAGAATGATAAGAATAAGTAACAAGAAACTCTGGTCTGACAATAAACCAACCAAGAATCCATTGCCCAACAAATTTGCAGAAGGAAGTAGATATGGAGTGGATTGGACATTGAGAAAACCGTTTCGGGACATCATGCAACAAGACAGGCCCTCGAGTAGACGAGTTGGACGTCCGAGTATGGGTAGCATAGAGGAGATTGTGTGAGGAAGAAATAAAAGTTTATGAGGAATCATTGAGTCAGGTTGAAAAGACTGAAGAGAAGAGAGTGAAATGGCGAGGTGTTACTGAAGCCCGTATGTTCCACCGGGAACCAAAGGGACAAATAATAATGATGAAATGAAACAAAAATATTTTATGACACTTAAACTACTGATCTATCCGCCTTTGTAAGTGACTTATTTTATTTAAAAGTAACAGATAGAGCTAAGTGTTCAGCACTGATCTAAGTCAACGCATCAAATGTGATACTGATCAGTTTTCGTATGGCTACTGAAAGTTACTTTCATGTTAGAGATTTCGATAAAATGATATTTTAAACATCGAATATGATACGAAGAGGATATGCTATAAGTTGTCTTCCTAGAAACCTAAACAACCCGATTTCAATGACCAACTGAGGTAAAAAGTCCTAATTCTTCAGCACTAATCAAACTTTTACCATCAAGTATGCAGTGTAATTTACTCAGGTAAATTATAAGACACTGAGCTGTATTGTATCACGTTAAATTTCCTTGTTAACTAGAGCTATTTATTTACAAAAAATATCAGTCAGGTTTGTAATTCAACACAACAGTGATACACAGATCTTAACGTTTCTGGTGAGCTATACATAAAGTCTAGGAGGCTGGCTTAATATCTCCTAAGAGGGATATTATACAATCCGCACTCATAACCTTCTTATTTAAATATCCTTTCTCTACTAAGTGAGGTAAAGATGAGCTTTTAATTTCATGATTAAAGAAAAGTAAATGATAATCTGAACCAAAAAATAAATAAATGAGGAGGCTAAATTCTTGTTATCAATTTATAAGTCATTATTACTTAGAGTAATTTGTTTATTTATGCATAAGACATTTATTTGAAATGATCACTTCAGTTTGTTATAATTAGGATGACATTTTTATTCATTCACGAGACAAGACAATATCAGTTGATAAAGCTGGGCATATACACCATGATTAATCAATAATCGTAATTTGAAAGGAGTTTATAATACACTTAGCTATATAGTGTGTTGGTTGAACAGATTATTATATAGATAATCTTATCAGTCTCTAGGTAAGTTTATTGATGATGACTTATATAAGTTTCTTGATAAGGCTTTTAGTCACCGTGTTACTATCGTATAGAATTTTAATTAATCTGAAGGTGATACGATCAAAATGTAGAATCAATTCATAATATTCTTAAGTGTTGGTCAAATTTAACATATAGCTCATCAGATGTATGTGAATTTATGGTAAGAGAATATGAATGATACAGCTTAAAAGTGATATCAATCACTTATTAACTTCCTTAAAGAGTATATACTCCTATAGATTGACTAATTTTTGTTGGGGGTTTGTAGGGAATTATTGATTTCAAGTTGGTATTCATCATGGACTGACATTAGTTAGAAAAGCATTGGAAACCTGAGGGCAGTGGACAGATGTTTCTTCCTAGTATGGGACTCCTCAGCAGTGTGCACCCATGATCCCACTTAGCAGGGATCAAACCTAGGACTTTCATATTCGACAGCCAAGTTGAACATGAGGACTGTTAATCATGAACGTCATTAGATGGAGACCATTCTGTATCACGAACTGACAGAAATAGGAAATATGGACCAGTGCATTTTGACCCAGTGGCTCAATGGTAACCTGGCCTCGAAACCTGAAGGTGATGGGTTTGATTCTTGATGGGGTAGTGAGTGTGCACTGCTGAAGACGAAACAGATGTCCAGTGCTTTTAGGTTTTGTTTCATCTGTTGTTTACCTATCAAAAATCAATAGTGTTATAATAGAATTTGGACACTGTGGTAGAATGTAACTCCAGATTAGAATAGTCTATTTGACATAGCACAAAGTGATAGAGTATTGTTTACTAGATGATGTTTCGAGCAGAATTTATTGTTTATAATTGTAACTTTCCGTTCTGGCCTTTTACTGTTGTATTGTTTTTGATTCTTTCATTTAATTGGCAATGAGTGTTTTCTAGATATCCAGAATTGGTGTTGCCTTATTTCAGTTACTTTTGTTATGCGTTGACTTGATGAACAGAGATTTAATGATCAGCCTATCTCTCTCCACTGAACTACATTAGGTTTCAGAACTGTGACTCTGTACTACCGTATTGTATGGTATCGCATGCACAGCTACGGCTAATTGTCCTATAGATTACTCATTTTAGAAAGGTCTATTAATCTAGACTTAGCTCGATTCCTATGTTCTGTTGACCTGGTTGATTGCGTTCAGTTATTTTGATTTATGTACTTGACTTTAGTAAGTTACATGAGTCTATCCAGTTGGGTCAGTATAATCCTTAGGCCGACAAAACTTGTCTCTCAACGAGTTTGAAAGTTTGAATGCTTATCTAATCCCAACCTTGGTGAGAATCCTACGAAAGTTTCTGATAACCCTTCCATATCTCGCAACACTACAGAGACTTTGAATTCCTCCTCAATCGTGTTACAAGCGTCGTTCACATCACTACTTTATTTTCATGCATCGTCATTTATTTCATAGTAAATTTAAGCGGATAATTAAAAAAAGTAAACCTTCACTTGTGTGTCTCATTTCGTTATTTAAATTACTTTAGAGACTAGTAAATTACATAAAACGTTAACCAGACTTACTGATATAGGGTGAGATGATCTAAAGTTTAGATATCTGTTGGAATGCGATGCTTTTTGATCCGCCATCTTGTTTATAGTCCGACATATTCAGTTCTACTTGTTCGTTTTCTACCCAAAAATAAATTGTATCCCATCTAGTACCGAGTTTCATATCTGAAGAAGCTAGGGATTTGTTCTTCAGACACGTCCCTCATACTTTCGGTGTAGGATTATATTTTTTAAGTGTCATGCGTTCTTAGCTGTCTATAAAAATATCTCCCAAGACTAGGGAAATAAGTGATCCAATGACTATTCCTTCCGTTTGTTTAGATGCTTTATATTGAAATTTAATGTAGAGAAGAGAGGTGATGAAGATACCCAACCAACACCATCACCACCACCACCACCAACTTCCAATCAGCATGAATGGGAGAAATGTAATGTAAGTAGTCTCTCTGACCCACCTACCTAGGCAGGCAGGATCGTTTTAACTACAGGTGGCTGTGGCACAGACGAGGATGTCAAATCCAACCAGGATCGGAAAGACCGGAAGACAGGCGTTCATCAATCTGAAATCAGTGTGCATGGAGATCAACTGTACTCAGCATAAAACGGTGAACATCATCCGGATTTTCAACACCAATCCAGTCAAGTCAGTACGTCTATGTGATGGTTGAGGGACTTGTCGCGTTACGAAAAGCAGTTCCAACAAACTACAGATATTCATCAACAGCTGCTGCCTACTCTGGCTCGTTACTGAAGCTCAGATGGGCAGAAAGAATAAGCAACAAGGAACTCTGGCTGGCTGGCTGGCAATGAACCAACGAAGAACCTATCGCTCAACAAAAATGCACTGGAAGGAGGTGGAGATGTATTGAGCATACATTGAGAAGACTATTTTGGGATATCATACGTCAGGCCAGTTGCACGAGTGGAACCCAAATGGGAAGCGACGAGTTGGGCGTCCGAGTGCGACATGGAGGAGATCATGTGAGGAAGAAATGAGAGCTTGTGGGCTGTTGTGAAACCAGGTTGAAAAGATTGCAGAGAAGAGAGTGTAATGGAGACGTGTTACTTAAGCCCTATGCTCCACTAAGAAACCAAGCGGAAAAAAAATAATATTGAAATTTGAAAACTATAGAGGTGTGATATAACTGAACACTTAACATCATGCTTATGAATGAGTTCAGGAGTATTTTGAAGCTAATTTTTAACTATTTCTAGAGCTATACTGATAGTTACATGAGTATGTAGGCTTTTCAGATCAAAAGTAATCCTTTTTTTCCCTCCACTTCTAACTGAATATTATCTTACCTTTGCTTTATTTCATGTGAAATAGTTAGTCTAAATTTTGAGTGATTTCTAATAGGACATAATGCAAATTTTAAAGATTTAGATAGTTCATATGTAGGGGTGTAGCTAAAGTCAAATACCAATCTAACAGGATAACGTGGTTTATGAACCTTAATAGCATGATATATTCTACTATAGTTATTAGTTTGAAGCATTAAAGTAAACTATTTTAACTCATGCAGAAACCGCTTCATTGGACTTAGTATATCAACTCTGAAACCTCTTATTCATATTTATGAAAGTATCTATAGGTTTCTTGATCTCTTCATATGGAAACATTTGAATGAATTCATTAACTTTCCCGAAGTAATCCGACTTGTCAATAACTACCGTTGAATTATGGTTATGAGCTGTATATCAGTTATACCAAATAGACTGATCTAATAGGAAATCACAATAATCAGTAACTTAACATGGTATAATGAGAAGACGATGATTGTCTGAAGTATGTTTGTTGTATTAGAGTTATGCATTTCAAACACTGATCAAATATGGACTTTTTGATTTATTTACATGGAAATTTACCAAAAAGGTCAACTAAGACAATGTGAAGGGTAGAACAAAAAACAAAGCTCAAATAACATCACTTCTGGAATAAAAGAGTAGTAGTAGTAGTACCAAGGTAAGTTCACAGTGAGCACAAATCTTATATAATCTTTGTCTACTCAAGTAGCAGTCCAGTCGTTATTTTTTGATACTTGTAAATAATAATAATAATAACTGATACCCGTTGTCTAAGAGACAGCTTCCATGTCTTCTTGGTTTAGTGGATAACGTTTTGGCTTTTTGAAGTGATGGATACAAGGGTCAAGTTTCAGTGAAAACAACATCACCCACTGGGGTGCAGATTCATCCAGCCAAAGAATCCTAAATAGGACAAAACGTGCATCTTGAATTCCACTGTTAGCCGCAACCAAGTCACTTATATTAGTCTAATTGCTTTAGAAGTCAGTCGATTGTTGCATCCTTTTTCTTAGCCTTTGGAACAATTTCTTTCAATAATCTATAACTTATACAGTGTAAATTATGTTTTCCGACAGTTGGCAGGGTTTACTAAGATGAAAAAGTTGGAAAAAAAACAAGCGAAAACAATTTCTTTTACAATAGATGAAGCTATAAATTAAGAAGTAGACCAATATGGCTACATGACCAACAGGAATCTAAAGAAAATTCTATTGATTTTGTCTATTGTGTGCAATATACTACTTAATGTCTACAATCTGCAAAGTAGGCTTTAAATTTCTGAACTTTTTCAGTAGTTTGCAAAAAGTAGTATGGAGTTATCAGTCCATTTTTGAAGCAAATAAGAAAAAATCCGTCTATTTTTAATGAGATACCAATGAAATTATTATCATGATGAAAAGTGATCATTTTCTTGGTGGAATTTTGTGACTGCAATCTAAATTAGTGGAAGAAAATCCTTATAAATATCCCCAAGTGTTCAATCGATTGAGACTGTCGATAAGAAACTGTTTTTGACAGTTAAGTTTCATGCTTACTGAAACTCATCAACATCACTTGACTTTTTGATTACACTTGCTTGAAGTATTTTGACCTTGAATCATGATTATATGGTTATAAATTAGTTCTCACTTAGGGAAAATGATCTATTTATGTTTTTTTCAAAGTTATAAACTACTTTGTGGAATTCCTTTCTTTTTTGGAAAGTACCCTTAAATGGATAATAGTCCCCAGAAGATCTCGTGGATAATTTCAACATGTTACCTGCTTTATTCAACCTTAGGACTTTGATGACGCATTACTGTTCAGCAGACAGTACAAAAAAGACAGAAAAATATACTTGGAACTCAAACTTTAAATGTTAGTTGGCTGAAGGGTTTATGCATTTTGGTGCTCTACTGCAAAGAATATCTGTAATCTCAAAGTCAAGGACTTTCTTCTAACAGCCTCCATCCAACTAATATCTATTTCAGGACATCATGATAGTGAGTCTCCTAGCCAGGTGGGAGAATGGATGACAGAATTCGGTTACCAAACATGAATAGACAGTAGTAAATTAAACTTTGCACATATTGAAACTGTGATAGTTGTAATCTGTCTGGACAGTAAACTTAGAAGAAACCAATGGTGGAAGTATAAACCATAAGATAATTAAGAAAGAAAAAGAAAGCTTAAAATTTTGTAGATAATTTAAATGAAATATATCTACACCATCGTCTACGAATTGAGACTAAATCAATGACAGTCTGTAACCACTGACTTATTGCGTCTTTAAAGTCATGGCCGGAAGGTGTACACTTTCTCATGCAAATATTTCTTACAAAAGAAGATGATCTAATACTCTAGTGGGTTTTTTTTCGAAACAACTTTCAATAAGAATAACCACCAGACGAGTTGAAATTCTCAATGTATACATTAAGAATAGATTATATGTCAAGGGAACTGAAATTTAGTTCCATTATAGTAAGAAAATCCTCGGTAATTTACTATCAACTTACATAGGAATGCATTTCAACATGGGGTTCAATTCATCAACCAATTTCTTAAGTGTATCTTATGATTATTAGTGGAGAGTTTGACTAAAGTATAAAAGTTTTTCACTTGAAGACTGTTATTAAACATTGTAACTGGGTCTACTGTTTTAGTAACTTGGGGTATTTAATATCAGATGTTTACTTCTATACGATAACATATATTTGAGTTGAAGAAAGTCGTAGACCACTAAAAGTTAGAATGAATGAACACAAGTTCTGTAGGAAACATCCACTGAGGAATCAAGAGAAGTTAAAAAAATTTAGAGAAAAGAACAGCAATCGAAAGTGGACATATGATTAACTTTGAGGATGTAGATATAAAGATTAACTTCCTAGGCATTCTACAGACAACTGCAAACAGTACTAGACAAGACCCCAGTTGGAGACATTAAAATTCTAATGGGCGAATGTGTGCAGATATATTCACTCCTTTACATCTTCTAATGGTGGATTGTTCACACTAACCGTAATCTTCACATTGTTTTGTCATACAACTTTGTTTCTTTTGATGTCACTCCACTTGGTCTTTAAATACTTCTCTGAATTGTGGCAACTTAAACCGATGCACTTCTGCACGAAGTTCGGTGATTTTGATTTTCTTTCTATATGAGCTGAAACTCGCCTGGTTAACCAGTTCACTAGTTATTAGCCGGTCCTAAGCCCGCATAAGGAGCAAAGGTTGGCCACAGGGCTAGCAAATCTACCAATCCGATTACTAAAAAAACTTCAAAGCACAAACAAAATGCAAAAAATAAAAACAAAATTATTTCTCGTTGGAATCGGAGAGGTGAAAGCACGCCAGTTGGTGAAAGCCTTCAGGAAGCCAATTGGCCGGTGTATCTTCTCTCGATGGAAATGAAAGTAAACATCGGGACATGGAATGTCCGCACCATGTATGAACCAAGCAAGGCAGCCAAGATTGCAAGAGAGATGAGGGGTACAGCATGGAAATTCTTGGAATCCGCAAAAGCAGATGGAATGGAATCGGAATCTCCTAACTGTCAACTGGAGAGGAGAGTCAATAATCTACTCCGATATTGTCACCCACACGACAACTACAACCACACTGAGTGTTGGAGTGGCTATCATGATGTCCCCAACAACATCAAAGGCCCTCATACAGTGGGAATCAATCTACTCCAGCATCACGATCATCACAGCAAGGTTCAACTCAAAAGGAAGGAAGGTCACAATCATACAATACCAATACTACACTATGCACCTACAAATAATGCAGATGAAGAGGAGAAGGAAGAATTCTACAGACAACTGCAATCAACACTGAACAAAACGTCAGTTGGCGATATCAAAATTGTAATGGGTGTGGTGACATGAATGTCAAACTGGGAGTGGACAACACAGGAAGAGAACTAACCATACATCGAGAAGCACTCGGTGAGGTGATGAACGAGAATGGAGGATTGTTTGCAGAATTCTGTGCATTCAACGATTTGGTGATTGCAATGAGGCACTGTGTTCAGGTACAAGAATATCCACAAAGCGACATGGATTTGATTTCACCAGACACCAGGTCACGCTAAAAATCACATCGACTTCATCTCAATGTGAAGAAAGTGGAGACGCAGCCTACCTGACACAAGGTCAAGAAGGGGAGCAGATGTAGGCTCAGACAACTATCTAGTGCAAGAAACCTAACCTCAAAATCAAGTTGAAAGCCTTCAAGGAAGCTGGTGATAGACCACAGTTGAAGTACAACACTCGGAAACTGAACTGAAGGACGAAGCTACACAGAAAATCTTCACGTCAGCCATCAAGACAAAATGGGAGATACGAGCAACATTTCTGAAGAAACCTGTGTGGATGACCACTGGAAGTCTTTGAAAGCTATGTGGAAAGAAGCCTGGATAACCGTATTAGTAAGGAAGAGGAAAGGAGAAAAGGAATGTATCTCGATGGATACATGGAAGCTGACAGAGCAGAGAGAGGAGAATGTTGAAGCAGAAGATAAAGCAATGCAGTGCAAGGATGCACAACAAGAAGAGGAAGTGAGTGCAATGTATAAAATACTACACTGGACAAAGAAGTGAAGAAGAGTGTGTGGGAAGACAAAAGACACTTCTACGACACATTGTCAAGTGAAGCGGAACAATCTGCAGGTAGGAGAGATAGAGACAGATAGAGACCTGACAACACTGTATCGGATAAACAGGTTACTATCTGGCAAGGGAAGAGATCAACATAGTGCAGATGAAACCAATAAAATATGATGAAGGAAATATAATTACTGAAGAAGAGAAACGAGGGAGATGATGGGCTGACCACTTCAAGAAGCTTTTGAACCGATCACCACACCTGCACTCCGTCAGAAATACCACCTGCAGCTCAGCCACACAACTACACGTGAACATAAATCCTCCAAGAATAGTGGAAGTCCTGAGAGCCGTAAAGCTACTGAAATGAGGGAAAGCATCAGGATTAGATGGGATCCCATCAGAAACACTGAGAACAGACGCAGAGACAACAGTGGACATGCTCACATCACACCACTATTGAGGAAGGTGTGGAAGGAAGGGAAGGCACCTGTCCATTGATTGGAAGATGAGCTTTCTTGTCAAACTGCCGAAGAAGAAAGGGACCTCAGTGTTTGCAAGAACTGGCACGGAATCATGCTTCACTCCTGTCCACCCACAGCAAGCAAATTGTTATGCCGCATCATCTTGGAGAGACTAAAGGATGAGCTGGATTCAAAACTACAACCCGAACAGGCTGGCTGCATTCACGAAGTACAAATCATGTGCGGACCAAATCACAAGGCTTCGCATTATCACAGAACAGAGTGTAGAATGGCAGTCAACTCTCTTCCTCAATCAACTTCATCGACTTTGAGAAGGCCTTTGACAGCGTCGACCGAGAGGTGATTTGGAAACTGCTTCAACACTACACAATACCACAAACCTTTATCAATCTCATTCAACAACTAAAAGAAGACACCACATGCCAAGTAATTCACAAGGGGAAGCTCAGCGATGCTTTTGAAGTGAAGTGAAGAGAGGAGTTAAACAAGACTGCAGTCTACTATCACCCATAATATTCCTGATTGTGGTCGACTGGATCATGCAGCAAACAGTGGGGAGCTGTGAGAGGAGGGAGATAGACTGGACTGTGGAAAATAACCTGGATGATCTGGATTTTGCCAGTGATGACTTATGCCTGATGTCACACAAACTTGAAGATATACTGGCGAAAACTAACAAGTTGACAGAAGAGGCGAGTCAGGACAGCAAAGGCGGGACACCATTCAAGTGAATATGGAGAAGACAGAGGTGATGAAGATACCGCACCACCACCACCAACAACAACAACAGCAAACACCAATCACAATCAATTGGGAGAAAATTGAAGGAAGTAGCCTCTTTCACCTCTCTAGGTAGCACTGTTTCAACTGCAGGTGGCACTGACGAGGATGTCAAAGTCAGAATTGGAAAGGTAGCAAGAAAGGTGTTTATTAGCCTGAAACCAGTGTGGAGATCTTGTGGTCTGCACTCAGCATGAAGAGTGAACAAGATGCGGATTTTTAACACCAATTCAGTCAAGTCAGTGCTTTTGTATGGTTCAGAAACTTGGCGCGTTACGAAAGTGATTTCCAATAAACTACAGACATTCATCAACAACTGCCTACACTCATTCGATATTGAAGATCAAATGGCCAGGAAGAATAAGCAACGAAAACCTCTGGCCTGGCGATGGACCAACCAACAGCCTATCACTCAACAAATATGCACTGGAAGGAAGTGGAGATGAATTGGGCATACATTGAGGAGGCCGACGGGGGACATTACGCATCAGGCGAGGCTGTGGAGTGGGAAGCGGCGAGTTGGGCGTCTGAGGCAAGGGTGACATGGAGGATATCGTGCGAGGAAGAAATGAGAGGTTGTGAGGAGTCGTGGAGCCAGAACATTCATAACAACTGTGGTCTTTATGTTTATAATGTAATGCTTTAAATTTTCATATATTCAAGCAAGAAAGGAAGTAGATCAGCATAAGGTTAGTCCATAAGGACTGATGGAAAGCTAATTTATCCAAAATACATTTCATTTGGCAGTGCACACCCATAGCCTTATGCTTGACTGTACTGAGTGTCATAAGGCTCTGTGTGGAGTAAATACCCTTTCATCTATATTCATGGAATACCGTTACTCAAGTTTTTCAACTTTTATCAAGTTGTAATATAGTAATATGAAAATCTCAATCAATGCCTAGTGAAATTTTGAAATGGAAAGACTGAAAAGAATGAAATGGTAGTCGATTAGAGTTTTCAGAATCTTGAAGGTGATAAACGTAGGCATAGAACCTGTCATCCCTACCTATTGATTCATCCCACAACATTATATACAAAACAGAATTCATTAGTGCAAATAATTTTGAACCCTCTGAGTAAGAGTTCTCAACGATTACTTTCTAACATCTCAGGGGTTTTGACTAAGCATCTCGAACCAATTTACTCAAATGGGACTAACGATTAGTGAGTGCCTTTTCGAATCACTACCGCATTTCATTTGATTTTGGTTAGTTTTTAATCATTCAGATAAAGGAGACCTAAATACCAATAAACTGTTAGGTTTGTTCGGTGTTCAATGTCATCTTGAATAAAAATGATGTTGGAAAAAATGTTTCTTCTTTTTGAACGAAATCTACTCCTTATACAGACATTTTTTTTCAGCTCATATCTGTGTATATCTTCTACAACATGAAATTCTTTATAGAATGACCTCTATTCCAAGGAATCTTCCTTTGTCAATTTTAGAAGAACTATCAATTCTATTTAGTGAATATTTTATTCAGCATATTAAACCAGATAACAGATATAAGTTGTTGAATCAAATTCAATGGGGAAGGTATTTGAATACTTCAAAAGATGATATAATGCCTTATCCTCTATTTCCAACATTTATTACACCCGATCATATATTCACTGATAATCATTATATATGGAAAGATATTTTATTAAAGTGGGAAGATTCTTTGTCTATAAGAAGAAAAGATTTAATTACTGAATTTCTTGGAGAGTTATATCAGACTTCTTTGTTCCATAGTGTTTTTGAACGCTTACAATCATATGATGCATTCACAGAGGATATTGTGGAATTTCAAAATTATTTTCATCAAGTATGGTTTGGACAATATATATGGGATCAAATGTCCACATCGGCATCTACACCACATACATGTGGATTTCAACATGTTTATATTGGTGAAAAGCATCGATCAACAATTAAAGGTCTTCATCATTGGAAACGTTATTATATTTTAGAGAAAACTGGTCGTTTAATTCTGAAGAAAATTCATAAAACACATCCACATATACATATTTCATCAATGCGTTTTGATGTAGACAATGCTGTTAAACCATATGGAACAATATTTTTGGATTACCTATAGATTATGAAATGTTAATATTTTTGTGTGCATTTCTTGTTGGTGTCAATCGTCAGGTAAACTTTTTGATTGATGGTGTTCACACTACTGTGGTGTGTTATGATGTAGCTACACAGAGTGATGCATTAGCAACAGCATTTTTTAAATATTGAATGTATACTATAAAGATAACAAATATTATTATTGTATTTTTGAGATGAATGGGGATTTTTAATTTACAAGTAGTATTCATCATGGAGTGATATCAGTTGGGGGACCACTGAAAATCTGGGAGCACTAGACAGCTGTTTCGTCCTAGTATGGGACTCCTCAGCAGTACGCACCCACGACCCGGCTAGGGGTGGAACTCAGCACCTTCAGGTTTCACGGCGAATGCGTTAACCATTCAGCCACTGGGTCGGTTTCCACTGGTTCACAATTTCCAACTTCTGTCAATTCACGACACAGCGTGACTGTCACCCAAAGTCTTCAGTCAGCATCCACTTCACTTCCGACTGGTTGACCCCACAGGTCACTGCTCCTCATTACAGCCTCCTGATTTCCATCCGGCTTTGGAAATCTGGGAACATTGAACAGCTGTTTCTTTCCAGTATGGGACTTTTCTGCAGTACGCACTCATGGCCTGGCTGGGGATCGAATGGTTAACGCGTTTGCCGTGAAACCTGAAGGTGCTGAGTTCCACCCCTAGCCGGGTCGTGGGTGCGTACTGCTGAGGAGTCCCATACTAGGACGAAACGGCTGTCCAGTGCTCCCAGATTTTCAATGGTTCCCCAACTGATGTCACTCCATGATGAATACTACTTCCAAATATTATTATTGTTCGCATCATTGTGTAAGGGTCATTTGTAGTAAGGGTGAGTGAGTATACCATGTTTAGTCATACAGCTGTGAGACATGACCTCTGGAAAGAAAGATATGAACAGATTAGATGTTTTCTATAACAAGTGTTTTCATGGCGTTGCTCATTTATAGTGAAATCAATGTCTAAGCAATGGTGACATCAACCTAGAGGTAGTATTCATGAAAGGCAATTAGGTCAAGGAAGTTGTGGACCTTCATTAATTTGAATGGGCTGACTATGTTTTCTGTATACCTGGCAGTAGCATACCTCGACTTGGAATTGTAGTCAGAGAAGAAGTGGGTCAGAAGAAGGTTACGGGGGTGGTCAAATAAAGACTTGGCATCAATTGACGAAGTTCTTGACTAGTGATCCCGTTTGCCCAACATCCAGCCTGAACCTGAGTAGGACGCTAATGTCGGTCCTCCAAATCTCTTTGAAGTTTAGAAGAAAGTATCAAACCTAAAAGAGGTAAAGCAGTAGGATCTGATAGATTGCCACATGAAGTTTTCAAGGTTGGAGGTAGAAAATGACAGCATAAATTGATAGAAGTACTAAGTAGTGTATGATAATCAGACACAGTGCCATCAAACTGGCCAACTTCACTAATTATTCCAGCTTGGTGGTAAAAAGAGAAGTCCTCCTGTGACAACTATAGAGGAGTTAATTTGACTAATATAGAGTCCAAGATCCTAGAATCCGTAGTTATTAGACGCCTAACTGGAGCTCGGAAACAGCAAACTCCAGAAAACCGGGGAGGTTTCAGACAGACTTGAATCAGGGTACATCAATCATATTTTTGCCCTTTGACAGAATCTGGAACACAGACAAACTTACCAGCGACCAACTTTCAACATATTTCTTGACTTGTAGGCGGCATTTGGCTTAGTTGATCGTGTGGTGTTGTAGCAGTGTCTGACTGTGAAGCGAGTACTGAGCAGGTGTAGTGTGCTCATCGAAGCTCCCTACTCGAAGTCATACAACAGTGTCAGGGCGTATGAAGAGTTTTCATTTAAACCGACGTCGACTCGTGATGTCTGCCAGGGTCATTTACCGTCCCCGTTACTACTTGACTTCCTAATAAACGTACTACTGGACATAACCTTAGGTACGTTTGAGCTCACAGGGGTTGCTGTACTCTCTACAGGTCATCCGATTGACGCGTCCTGCTGGGTAAAGACGCTGGCACAATGCAGTCATCTGGACGTGTTGATCAGAAATATGAGTATGTTTGGCATGCATTTCGTTATCACCTGTCGACTGTAAGATTATGCTCCAGAAGTAGTCTACAACTAATCCCACTTTAATGATTGGAAGTAAAGTGGTGGGATGTGTCGACCACTTCACTTACTTGGGGATTGGCATAAGTCCAAATAAGTTAGTTGTTGGATACAAAAAGACTGTTTAGCATTCGCCAAATTACACTCTTACTGGGGCCAATTAACAAGACATTCGATTATCTGCCATATTACGAGTATGCTGCACTGCAGCCTATTCTGTTCTATTATACGGCTGTGAGACATGGCCACTGACAGTAAAAGACATGTAGCGGTTGCAGAGTTTCGACAGTAGGTGTCTTCGTAGCATTTCTCGCGTGTGTGCAATGTTGAGGTTAGACGAAAAGTACTATGGAAGATAGGCAGGTAAACCTGTTGATAACGTTGTGAACGTACATTAACTGAGATGTCTAGGAAATGTCACACATGCAAAGTAACTGCTTACCGCAAAGTTTTATTCTAGCAGAAAGTAGATTAGGTTGGGAGAGGTTTCAGGGTGACCACACCAAGATGTGGCACCAGTCAGTGAAGTCTTTCTTTAACTGTTGTTCTGAGCCATGTGTGGAGGTGCATACCACCTCATTTGCGTCCTCAAGATAAAAGAAATCAATGGTTGTGAATTCTTGGTGATATGATTCAAAAGCGGTCACAATGGTGAAGAGATATTCACTCCTTGACATCTTCTAATGCTTGAATGTTCACACTAACCGTTATCTTCAGATTGTTTTGTCGTGCAACTTTGTTTCTTTTGATATCACTCTTATTTTATCCACTTGGTCTTTAAATACTTCTGTGAATTGTGGCAACTTAAACCGATGCACTTCTGTATGAAATTCTGTGATTTTATTTTTCTGTCTATCTATCTGAGCTGAATCGGAAGGTGTAGATTGCTTGTTTAAGATTGTCGAGATGCTAAGAAGTAACAGAGGGAGAGTTTTGATGATATGTCTAGAAATCAGTTACAAATGTACAGAATTATATACTCTTCATCATCTTTGAACTCTTGGATTAAACTATGTCTGTTTGTTTTATCTCCTGACTAATATTTGTCCGCCTTAATGTCCTTCTTTATCTGTGCATTAATGTTATGGCAATAAGGACAGATGAAATGTTGTATCAGGTTTAATAATATTCATCTGTCTATCTTACGTGTTTAAGCAACAAAATAACCTTATTTGACAGGTTAACTTTGATGATCTTAGGAGATAGTGGCTTCAAGTGACCCGTAAAACCTAAATTACAATAGTTTTCAAAACAGCAGTTTGAAAGTGCAATAACAGAGCAACCAATATGATGTTGAACGTGGAGACATTCTTAAACCTTTCAGCTATATAACAGCAGCCTTAAATTTATCTTTGTTCAAGTGAAACAAAGTTATAGTTGACAGACTGGTCTTGTAAACCAGTACACAAAATAGCACTCACAGGAGATAGGTGTTTCTAATCCAAATCATTCTATAACACAGGTTTATCTATCAAATTTAGTCATAAATTCAACTGCAAAAAATGTGAGGAATTGAAACTTCTAATCCCATTGAAGAATGGCTTTTGTTAACAAGCATGTAAAAATACTTACTGCAAAGATCAGAGGTGGCGAATATTTGTCGCTCATGTGGATGGTCTTGGTTGTGTTTTGTTCTCTGGGCTGGGTTGTTTAATCGTGAAGCTTTCATCGTCTTTCCAGACGACATCATCAGCATTAACTTGAGTAGGAAGTGAGCTGTCAGTATCTCTCCGTGAGTGAACTAGTAGCTTCCCCTGACCAACTGGTTAGTGATTGGTTCTTTCCTTTGAATATTATGTCGTTGTTTGCATAAATTTTCCTGTTGACTGTTCCTCTGCTTGACCTCTGAACTTTCTATCGTTTATCATTTTTCTCAGTGGTTGAAAGATTGAGCCTGTGTCTATACATCTACTGACTGACTGACTTGAATACCAAGCGCCCTGGAACTGTCTGATATTCTTTGTGTTTCCTCTCTCCTTCGAAGATTTCTACATTGTCAAAATTGAATTTATGTCCATAATTATCAACGTGCACTAAGATGAGTGGTGAGATGCTGTGGAGTTTAATAGCCAATTGGTGTTGATGTAGATGAAAGCGAAGGGGGCGATCACCTTGTCCAATATAGTGTTGCTTACAGTTATCGCAGCTGATTTTATATATTATATTTTTGGTTTGTCGTCTTTGATTGTTGCATCCCATGATCTGGAGTGTAATAGTTGGTTTATGAGTGGCCACACCAACTCCAAGTAGTCTCAGTAACTTTGTCGTGATATATTCTTTGTGTATGGTAGGATGATGCGTTTGTTGATTTCGGCGGATAACTTTGTAGTTGATGATGTATGTGATAGGTATTTGTGATAAAGTTTCTTCTTTATGATGGACATCAAGTAATTTTTTTCATTTCTCGGTGAAGTTGTTGCACTGCCGTATGTTCTCGCACTTTTGAATTGACTAAACAACCCAACTCAGAGAGAATAGTACAATCAAAAATATCAAAGGACTGTAAAGTTTTGAGACTAACACTTCACTTAGAAAAGAATCAAAGGAGAAGGGTTTTCATAAACAATGATTCTCCTACCGCTAATATCTATCTTTTTGATGACATGGACAGAACTAAGCACACTGGCATAATTGTACTGAAACTACTGTTGGCTGTTTAATACTGAATGTTAATTTGTTCAATTCCAAGGAATCAATGAGAGACGTATGCATGGTTATTGAAGTGTAAAGTCAAGTATCAGATAGATATGACAGTTGAATGTCATTAGATTATTTCTTATAGGTGAATTCCTTGGACTGTACTTATAATTTGTTAGGCCATCAGTTTGAGTTTCTGAACTATGCATCAGTACAAACCTTGAGTTAAATTTCTCATCTCTCATGTGTAAGCTTGAGTTAACGTATGTAGTTTCGTCTAACGTTAGGCCAGTTGAATTTCATAAAGATCAGTTGCAAAACGTTGTAGCCTTGGTTTGAATCGTCCAAGGAGTGGTAATAAGCATGAAGTCTAGGTAAAGTAGGATTTCCTGTCAATGACCACCAACTAACCAGTATCTGTGGGTTTTATACGTTCTGGCTGCACCAGTGACTCATTATTCTATTGCAAAAACAGCACATCTTTATCAATAAAGGAAGATAATTTTTTGCCGGTGATAAACATATGCAATAAACATTTAGATTACAAAAGGCTAATCAGTAATCTTTACTAAAGTCTAAAATCTGATATATTTGCATTATCCAATACGTATTACATGGATTTAGGCAACTAACATGTAAAGATTCTTCAGCCTACAGCCTAGATTTTAAGTGAATGAATTCCATACTGAGGGAATTCTCTATCGTCAATCCAATTATATAATCGTTTTTTTCGAAATCGTATATCAGCGTTTCCCTGAACAGCAGTATGGGGTACTTTTTGAATTCACGCCAAAGGTGATAACCACAGTGTCTAACAGTGTGAAACATGATCATCCAGATTCTTTGAATCCTTCACAACCAATCAGGATGCTCCAGTTCTTGAAGAAGAAACTTGTTAGTATAAACATAAGTATCTGACAGATTTAAAGGGAAGAATTCATGGTTAATGAGTTTCTGTGGAGGCTTGAAATTAATTAGTCATTGTAAAGATGTATATACGACTAAAGGATTATTCCCCTGAAAAAGCTCGAACTTGATATTATGCGAAATGTTGGGATTATTTATTTGGAACATGTTGAGATTCATAAAAGTATAACTTATAAACGAGTGGATGTTTGGAACATGGCTTAGAATGCAGTACACATTCTGCTATCTCTCTGACGTTTCCACTCCAAGAAATCCAATCATTATCACGGACGGGATCTAAAGATCATTGTTCAAACTCTCGCAAGCACATGTTAGTGTGTCATGTTCGGTTGAAGCAGATTTTGGTGTGACTAGACTAAGACGTGACACCAATCGATGAGGTTTCTGACCGTTGGCCTGAACCGTATGGGGGAGGTGTAGACCGCCTGGCTGGGAAGGATTGATTGAGGACTCTTAGTGATATGGCTGAAAATCGGTCACAATGGCATAGATGTAATCACTCATTGACACTGTCTAATGCTTGAATATTCGCACTAACCATTTTCTTCAAATTGCTTGTTTTTTCATACAACTATCTACATATTCTTGGTATAGTACTGTTAATTACGGGTAACTTGAACCGATACACTTGTGTTCAAGATTCTAAGCTGATTTTGTTGATATATCACTTTATACTGAAAGCTGTTTGTCAAAAAATAATGCAGCATTAACTGGAATACAGTGAAACTACTAAGCGTGTAAATAACTAAACTAAAGTCACCAGGGTAAGCTGATAACAAGTAGGTATTCATCACGGGTTGACATAATTTGGAGATCCTTTGGAAAACTAGAAGTATTAGACAGGTTATTTGTCCTATAATTAGACACCTAGGCAGTGCGTACTTATGATCCCAACAGGGATCCATCCCAAGACCTTCAAGTTCCGCGGCCAGCACGTTAACATTGTGTCAGTGGGTAGGATTCCGATGGTTCATATTTTACTTTCGCTGTCGATTCGCGGTATAATGCAACCTCCGTCCTATGCCACTTTTGGACACTTCTCGTACAACTTGGTTAGATCATCAGTCGTGACATCTAAGTAGAACTTCAGGTCATCTGGACAGTAATTCAGTTTCTATGTTTGTTATGATTTATTTATCGATTTGTTGATAATAACCAATCAGAAATAAATAAACGAATTCCTAGGAACCTCCGAATTGAAAAACTTATTAAGAATTGTTTTTCGACAGATCGACAACTATTATGCCTAGTAGGAGCGATTTATTTTTATAAGTATTTTCAATTACATAGAAGAATTCTTGAACTTTTCAAAGTGATAGGTGAAATAATTTGAGGATATAATTCCTTATAAGTTGTTATCACTCAACAAATAGAATAGCTTTTTATTAGCATAGCTAAGTTGACATAAGTGACTGAGTAGTTGGATTATTGACAGCTAACCTACTTCAAACAAATCAATCTACAGGAAACTCAATGAAAGAGGGAAAGGTGATTATTCAGAGTGAATCATAATCAAATTCCTAAACATTTAACAATCTCTCAAACATTGGTAGTTAAATTCAGACACTATCATTAAAATATGTACATTATTATTAGTTGTCCCTTGGGTTCCTAGTAGAACATACGAATTCAGTAGCACATCTCCATTTCACTCTCGCCTCTAAAGTCTTCTCAAACTGGCTTCAAGACTACGCAGAACCTCTCATCTCATCCTCACACCATACCATCCAGGTCACTCACACACACACACACGGACACCCAACTCGTCTTTTCCAATCTCCGTTACACTCGACAAACTGGTCTGGCCCATCCTGTCGCGTGATGTCCCCTAACCGTCTTCTCAGTCTACATCCAATCCAACTCCACTTTCTTCTGCTGAATATTTGTTGAGCGACGAGATCATGTTTAGTTCGTTGCCAGTCAGTCAGTCAGTCAGTAAGCCAGCCAGCCAGCCAGCCAGCCAGCCAGACACAGTTACTCCTTCCTTATTCTTATTGTCCTCGCCACCCATCTCATCTTCAGTATCGATTGAGTATAGGTGGCAGCTGTTCATGTATGTCTATAGTTTGTTGCAAATGGTTTTCATAACACGCCAACTCTCTCAACCATCACAAAGAAGCACTGAATTATTTGACTGACATTAGTGTTGAGAATCCAGATCTTGTTCATGCTTTATACTGAGTGCAGTGGAGTGGAGTGCAGTAGATTTCCACGTACACTGATTTCAGATGAATGAAGGAAGGCCTGTCTGGCTGGCTTTGGCATCGTAATCTGTGCTTGTGGGGCCACCTGTAGTTGAAACGATGCTGCCTAGGTGGGTAGGTGAAATGGACAAGTTCCTCCAGATTTCACCTGTTGATGTTGACTGATGCTTCTTGTTGTTGTTGTTGTTGTTAGTTGGGTATCTTCATCACCTCTACCTTTGTATTCTTTGCGGTCACCTGAAACAGGTCCCTTCTTCCTTTGCTGTCCTGCCTCGCCTCTCCTGCCAACTTGTTGGTTTTCGCCTGCAGATCTTCGAGCTTGTGAGACAAGTCATTAGACATAAATCATCATGGGTGAGATCCAAATCTTCTTTTTAGGGTCTTTTCATCGTTGAAACAGCGAACGCCCATTCTCTCACTCTTCACAGTTTCTTGCATGATGCAGTCAGTGCAGTCGACCACAATCAGGGGATCATTAGTGATAGTAGGCGGTTATCTTATCTTACTCCTGTCTTCACTTCACTTCAAAGGCATCACTGAGCTTTAGATTGTGAATCACTTGACATGTAGTTTCACTTAGCATATAGCTGTTGAATGAGGTTGATAAAGATTTGTGGCACTCAAACCGTAGTGTTGAAGCAGCTGCCTACCAAATTACTTCTCGGTCGACTCTATTGAAGCAAGGCCTTTTCGAAGTCGATGAATTTAAGGTACGGGTACAGTTTACTGCCATTCTATACTTTGTTCTATGAGGAAGCATAGCGTAGCGTTGTAATTTGATCCACAAATGAATTGTTTTTCTTGAAGCCAGCCAGCCAGCCTGTTCAAGTTGTAATTTTAAACCCGGAGAATTTTTCAGTCTCTCCAGAAGATACATACATGTGGTGGCGATAAATCTTATACGTGTTTAGCTCTAAACGGTGAAGTGCAATGATTATTTCTTGTATTTGTTCTTTATAGCGGAAAAATACTTATAATCAGTTTGATGCCTGTAACATTTATTTATTGGTGGGCTTTTATCTAGTCTTAAGTCTTGTGGTGCTAGTAATCAATCCAACTACCTAATAAGAGTCAAGTGTACTGTGCACCAGTTATTTTTGTCCTAATCTATAACTGTAAACCGTTTATATGTCATAGTTTTCGTATATTAGAACACTTCAGATATTTGACTACTGATGCTTTTATGACATAGGTTGCATCTCATCAAACCACGTTATATTTACTTTCTCAATAAGACATGATTACATACCATAGTATATGCAGTTAACTGGAATGAAAAAGTGGAGCTAAATATGTTCAGCTCCCATTGTCGATGAAGCAGTTTTATGAGTTGTCATTTTCATTCACACAGACTTCGATATCAATTCTAATGCCATCTCGAAGGCATGGCTTCAAAAGTAGTTGAAGATATCACATTCATAATGAGTCCTCAAAGAGGTAGGTAGATAATGAGTTCAATGATATGTTGTATCCATTGGTTAACAGCTTTATGTAGGATTTTCTTTGCCAGAAAAAATTTAGTCCACTTGATATATTCTTATCTACTTGAAGGGATAACGTGGATAATTAAACTCGATTATTTCCTATTAGTTTTGACAACTTTCAATTTTAGGATAATTTGTTTTTTGTTTTTTCTTTGTCTTCCTTCTGTATAATGAGTCATTTTTTGTTGAGACATTTATCAACTAATGAGTAAACATGTTTGGTGGATAAGATCTCCATCGATAAACTGATAAAAATGGAAGCGCCAATTATCTACTTTCCTATTATGCAACTTTTTGCCTGTAACCTCTGTAAATACCAAAGGAAAATATGATGGTTTTAATACTTTGTAAAAGATCCGCAGAAGAATAAACCTAGATTAATCTCAAATACTTTCAATAGAATTACTGTATCTTGGAAAGGAATAATCACTTGAAGAAATGGGAGAGAATATCTGTAGTTCAGGATGTGGATACACCGACTGAACTGTCCTCTGAGGTACAGTTTGGTTGACAAACGTTTCAATATCATGCTAGATATTATCATCAGTGCATCGGTGATTCACAAGTAAATGTGCATGAATATTTACAACTCTTTCCCTTGGTATGAGACCAACCTGATTGGCTACTTGTCTAGTGTACTGGCTTGTGTCAAACTTTATTGGTTGATATTTCTTTTCTGACATTCTTATAGAGGCAAAACGATATCACTAATTAACTTCTTTTTTCCTTGAAGGTTTTAGATATCGATGCCCACTCGACTTATTTGAGTTCCCAGAGATGCAATTACTACCATATCCATCATGATATTGAAACGTTTGCCAGACAACGTCATAATTCAATCTGAACGTATAACTATAAAAAGCTATAAAAAATTATACAAATGATAACGGCAAACAGATAAAACCAAAAACTTACGGAATATCTTTATCTGTATACGTCCATGTTCCTGTTTTCCTAGCAATTTCATCATTACCATGATAATCATATAAACAGAAGTCGCTAATAGTATTACTATGATTAGTATATGCAGCAGTATTAGTATTGTATGATTGTTGACCATAAGGATCATATTTTCTGAATGCACTTGGTGTAACAGAACGTACAGCCACAGATTCACTGCACATAAGCATCTCATTATCAATATTGTTATAACTATGATTATGAATATTATTCAAATTATGATTATTGTGGTTCATATCATTGTAATGCATACTTTTTAACTCATTCGATGATCGTGGAACATCCCAGTTGTAATAATCTTGAATTAAAGAACGTGGTCTTCTTGGCAATACACGATTTGGTTGTTTTTGATTAATTTTTCTATAGATTCCACTTGATTTACTATCAAGATAGTTATTAATTAAATGGTTAATGTTATTATTCGCAGGTATATTACCGAGACAAATATTAGGACTAACAACAGTAGGAGAAAATGATTGTGAATAACTAGAGTTACCATTTATCGTTTCGTATCCATTGGTTGACGATTTGATCCGATTAAGTAGTGCTTCATCTGATGCATAGAAACCGGAATGCCTTGGCGGTGGATAGGCATAATGAGAAAGAAGACAGTATGATAAGGTTTGCGACACAGATTTATGCATTTTAGTAAAATAAATGTCAATACAAAAAGAGTAGCAGGCTTATCTTTACCAAGGTAGCTCCTAATTGATGAGATTAGTCTTTAGAATCTCGGTATGTGAAGATTGTTTTTATTGATTTAAACAAGTTATCAGCAGAGCAGTCTCCAGATAAACGGGTAACATCAATCACTTATTTGTAACCCATTGATTGAGTATCTTGTAATTTCAATTTCAATATTTTTACAATACTATCTATTAAAAAGATTGGATAAATTTCATGTGTACACCATTTTCATCTTGGATAGAATATGCGTATCGAATTGACACAAACTTTACTGAAAAGCAATATACCACCTTGTTCTTGTTAAATGATAGTTACTACTATATAGTTCTAAGTAGCCTTTACATTGAAGTTACTAGGTGTTGAGCACTCACTCCCAAGTAATCTATTTCGTCATGGAAATTCCATCCCACTGGTCAATGCGACCTAGCATGGCTTCGAAAAAGCATTCGATTATGCAGTCTCTGACTGCTTTCTGGTAGTTTGTAATATGGTCCACAATTAAACATATAATGTATATATCTACTGACTAAAATGAATACATTTTAATAGGCATAATTATACTCCTTACCCATTCCAGTTGGCTGGTGTATGTTCCGAGGGTAACTATTCAACAAAAGAAAGAAACAAGTAGGAGAAAATAAGTGAGACAATGTTTATCGTAATGTATTTCAATAATACAAGTTAATCATGTGTAAAATAAAAGTACTGATCAACTAGGGTTATAAGCAATCGCTAAAAATAGTTGAGTGTTCTGGACACTGATTATCTGTCTGAATTGTTTAAAAAGGAAACCAACGGTTCTCTATCTGGACAAATTTAGCTCCTGGAACCTAACTATTCATATTAACTGAACACAGCTAAATAATCTTAATGGATTTATATATCGTGAATTGGATGATCACATTTCACATCATTGAGACCTTCCACTGACTAGCAATGTTCCACTTGTCAAATGGTGATGTACATTCATAATTCTCATTGTGACATCGAAAAAGAAAAGATATTCAGAGAAGAGGACTCTTTTCAACAAATTTATTGTCAAGCAGTACATTCGTATGTATATGATACCTAAAGACTATGATCCGTGAGGAAGATTCAACTTAAATAGTGGGAGATTGAAATAACAATAATGATAGTTATAATAATAATGTAAACCTCGCCTGGTTAACTAGTTCACTAGTTACTAGCCAGTCCTAAGCCCAGGTAAAGAGGCAAGGTTGGCCACAGGGCTAACAACCCTAACCAGTAAAACAAATCTAACCGCTGAAGAAACCTCAAAGCACAAAAAAAATTATTCCTCGTTGGAATCGCAGAGATGAAATGATAACGGTTGGTAAAAGCCTTCGGGAAGCCAATTGGCCGATGTGTCTTCTCTCGATGGAAGTGAAAGTAAACATCGGGACATGGAATTTCCGCACCATGTATGAACCAAGCAAGGCAGCTCAGATTGCAAACGAGATGAAAGGTGCAGCATGGCAATTCTTGGAATCTGCGAAAGCAGATGGAATGGAATCGGAATCTCCTAACTGTCAACTGGAGAGGAGAGTCAATAATCTACTCCGATATTGTCACCCACACGACAACCACAACCACACTGAGTGTTGGAGTGGCTATCATGATGTCACCAACAATATCGAAGGCACTCATACAGTGGGAATCAATCTACTCCAGCATCACGATCATCACAGCAAGGTTCAACTCAAAAGGAAGGAAGGTCACAATCATACAATACCAGTGCTACACTATGCACCTACAAATAATGCAGATGAAGAGGAGAAGGAGGAATTCTACAGACAACTGCAATCAACACTGAACAAGACGTCAGTTGGCGATATCAAAATTGTAATGGGTGTGGTGACATGAATGTCAAACTGGGAGTGGACAACACAGGAAGAGAACTAACCATACATCGAGAAGCACTCGGTGAGGTGATGAACGAGAATGGAGAATTGTTTGCAGAATTCTGTGCATTCAACGATTTGGTGATTGCAATGAGGCAATGTGTTCAGGCACAAGGATATCCACAAAGCGACATGGATTTGATTTCACTAGACACCAGGTCACACTAAAAATCACATCGACTTCATCTCAATGTGAAGAAAGTGGAGACGCAGCCTACTTGACACAAGGTCAAGAAGGGGAGCAGATGTGGGCTCAGACAACTATCTAGTGCAAGAAACCTAACCTCAAAATCAAGTTGAAAGCCTTCAAGGAAGCTGGTGATAGACCACAGTTGAAGTACAACACTCGGAAACTGAACTGAATGAGGAAGCTACACAGAAAGTCTTCACGTCAGCCATCAAGACAAAATGGGAGATATCGTGGAACATTTCTGAAGAAACCTGTGTGGATGAGTACTGGAAGTCTTTGAAAGCTATGTGGAAAGAACCTGGATAACCGTATTAGGAAGAAAGAGGAAAGGAGATAAGGAATGTATCTCGATGGATACATGGAAGCTGATGTAGCAGGGAGAGGAGGATGGTGAAGTAAAAGATAAAGCAATGCAGTGCAAGGATGCACAACGAGAAGAGGAAGTGAGTGAAATGTATAAAATACTACACTGGACAAAGAAGTGAAGAAGAGTGTGTGGGAAGACAAAAGACACTTCTACGACACATTGTCAAGTGAAGCGGAACAATCTGCAGGTAGGAGAGATAGAGACAGATAGAGACCTGACAACACTGTATCGGATAAACAGGTTACTATCTGGCAAGGGAAGAGATCAACATAGTGCAGATGAAACCAATAAAATATGATGAAGGAAATATAATTACTGAAGAAGAGAAACGAGGGAGATGATGGGCTGACCACTTCAAGAAGCTGTTGAATCGACCACCACACCTGCACTTCGTCCAGAAATACCACCTGCAGCTCAGCCACACAACTACACGTGAACATAAATCCTCCAAGAACAGTGGAAGTCCTGAGAGCCGTAAAGCTACTGAGATGCGGGGAAGCAGCAGGCCTAGATGGAATCCCATCAGAAACACTGAGAACAGACGCAGAGACAACAGTGGACATGCTCACATCACACCACTATTGAGGAAGGTGTGGAAGGAAGGGAAGGCACCTGCCCATTGATTGGAAGATGAGCTTTCTTGTCAAACTCACGAAGAAGAAAGGAGACCTCAGTGTTTGCAAGAACTGGCGCGGAATCATGTTTCACTCCTGTCCACCCACAGCAAGCAAATTATTATGCCGCATCATCTTGGAGAGACTAAAGGATGAGCTGGATTCAAAACTACCACCCGAACAGGCTGGCTGCATTCACGAAGTACAAATCATGTGTGGACCAAATCACAAGGCTTCGCATCATCACAGAACAGAGTGTAGAATGGTAGTCGACTGGATCTCAACCTCAGTTTCATCGACTTTGAGAAGGCCTTTGACAGCGTCGACCGAGAGGTGATTTGGAAACTGCTTCAACACTACGCAATACCACAAACCTTTATCAATCTCATTCAACAACTAAAAGAAGACACCACATGCCAAGTAATTCACAAGGGGAAGCTCAGTGATGCTTTTGAAGTGAAGTGAAGAGAGGAGTGAAACAAGACTGCAGTCTACTATCACCCATAATATTCCTGATTGTGGTCGACTGGATCATGCAGCAAACAGTGGGGAGCCGTGAGGAGAGGGGGATAGGCTGGACTGTGGAAAAGAACCTGGAAGATTTGGATTCCGCCAGTGATGACTTGTGTCTAGTGTCACACAAACTTGAAGATATACAGGCGAAAACTAACAAGTTGACAGAAGAGGCGAGTCAGGACAGCAAAGGCGGGACACCATTCAAGTGAATATGGAGAAGACAGAAGTGATGAAGATACCCAACCAACCAACAACAACAAACACCAATCACAATCAGTTCGGAGAAAATTGAAGGAAGTAGCCTCTTTCACCTATCTGTGTAGCACTGTTTCAACTATAGGTGGCACTGACGAGGATGTCAAAGTCAGAATTGGAAAGGCAGCAAGAAATGTGTTTATTAGCCTGAAACCAGTGTGGAGATCTTGTGGTCTGCACTCAGCATAAAGCGTGAACAAGATGCGTATTTTCAACACCGATCCAGTCAAGTCAGTGCTTCTGTGTGATGGTTCATAGAGTTGACGCGTTACGAAAGGCATTTCCAATAAACTACAGACATTCATCAACAACTGCCTACGCTCACTGGATATTGAAGATCAGATGGCGAGGACGAATAAGCAACGAAGAGCTCTGGCCTGGCGACGGACCAACCAACAACTTATAACTCAACAAATATGCACTAGAAGGAAGTGGAGATGAATTGGGCATACATTGAGAAGGCCGACGGGGAACATCACGCATCAGGCGAGGCCATGGAGTTGAACCCAGATGGGAAATGACGAGTTTGGTGTCCGAGATGAGGGTGACATGTAGGAGATTTTGTGAGGAAGAAAGGAGAGGTTGTGGCGAGTCGTTAAGCCAGGTTTGAAAGATTTCAGAGAACACAGTGCACTAGAGACGTGCTGCTGAAGCCCTAAGTTGCATTAGGAACCTAAGGGACAAATAATAATGATATAACTTTTGACATAAAGCAATCTGCCATTAGAGGTATCACTAGGGATCGCATTGCAATCTCGTCACTTTGCCGGTATATGTGATCATCGAAAGTTAGCTTGGCATTAAAATTAAGTCTTATCAACTGCTCTTTTATATCATATATATATATATATATATATATATACATGTACAGTCTGTGGATAAATTTGTTGTAAAGAATCCTCTTCACTGAATATCTTGCTTTTAAATTGGTGATTTTAACAATTTTTCTATTGTAAACGACTCAAATGAAATCACAAAAGCATAAGAATGGTTGCAAATGGTTACTGGAAATCTTAGAAAAACTGAAGAGTATTCTTAAAAACAATTAAATTCTTTTTCATAATGTGTAACCTACTACTCCAATGACTCACTCTTGAAGGTGTACACCGCTGAATAGATCTTCTTAAGGATATGTTCGTTAGCTATTGTTCATTGTGAACCTGTCACTTAATAGTTCTTACTAACTAGTTGCTGTAATCGGATTTAAATGCTTCGTCGACCCTATTCATATCAGACATTCATAACGATTTAAAGTCACCAAGAAGACTCTTTTTGAGAAACAAGATCATGTGGTACTACTGACCTTGGATTAATTCAACTGCATAAAGTTATTGAGAACTGGTAGACATTGTTAACTTTAAGATGCCATTTCTTCTCTTTAACCTCCAACAGCTGATATTCCAGTCGTACAGTATGATATAATGTGATGTATACGAATGGACACTTCGACAACAACCCTTTAGTATTCATCCCTTCTTATATGTTATTAATCTCTACACTCATCCAGATGGTCATCTAACAGCTGAGTTACCAGTACTTCTGAATGAATGTCCAATAGGAATATGAGTTTTTCGATAGTTTAATGGTTATATGATATCATAAGTAAGATTGTTGGAAACCATCCCCAGTGTCACTACAAAAGCTGAAGCATGAGTGTAGAATTATAATCATGCTGATGTTATTTTCACTTCTTTAATTTCATAATTGAATCAATAGATTACAAAGTTATTCTCATCATTTATTAATAATATTGACAGAATCAGTGAAAACTAGTAAATATTAGGCAATCAATACCTCCTAGTTTCATGGTCATCAGCTTTTATTACACATAACTACTTACAGGTCTGAGTCATTTCATTATGAGAACTACTTTGAAACTGTCACTGACTATTTTGAACGTCATCAAATTATTACTAGAATATTCATTGCTATAAGCATTAACGAACCTCAGAAAATTTCTGTTTAACTTCAAAGGAGATAAAGTGTTATCGCTACATTCCGGTCAATGGCTATCAGGTTACCTGTTCTGTGCTCTGTTGACTGACTTAGGAAGTTTCATTATTATTATTATATTATTATTTGTCCCTTGGGTTCCTAGTGGAACATACGAATTCAGTAGCACATCTCCATTTCACTCTCGCCTCTAAAGTCTTCTCAAACTGGCTTCAAGACTACGCAGAACCTCTCATCTCATCCTCACACCATACCATCCAGGTCACTCACACACACACACACGGACACCCAACTCGTCTTTTCCAATCTCCGTTACACTCGACAAACTGGTCTGGCCCATCCTGTCGCGTGATGTCCCCTAACCGTCTTCTCAGTCTACATCCAATCCAACTCCACTTTCTTCTGCTGAATATTTGTTGAGCGACGGGATCATGTTTAGTTCGTTGCCAGTCAGTCAGTCAGTCAGTAAGCCAGCCAGCCAGCCAGCCAGCCAGCCAGACACAGTTACTCCTTCCTTATTCTTATTGTCCTCGCCACCCATCTCATCTTCAGTATCGATTGAGTATAGGTGGCAGCTGTTCATGTATGTCTATAGTTTGTTGCAAATGGTTTTCATAACACGCCAACTCTCTCAACCATCACAAAGAAGCACTGAATTATTTGACTGACATTAGTGTTGAGAATCCAGATCTTGTTCATGCTTTATACTGAGTGCAGTGGAGTGGAGTGCAGTAGATTTCCACGTACACTGATTTCAGATGAATGAAGGAAGGCCTGTCTTGCTGTCTTTCTGATCCTGATTGGTTTCGCCATCCTCATCTGTGACGCCTGTTGTTTGAAGTTTCATAATGTATCCAATTTTAAGTTTCAATTTAGTCATATAGTGTTGCATTCTTCTGTTATGGACAGAACTAACACAAGCCCTATCACTTTGATTCAAATCTAATGGTAGGAAAGGTATCATGACGCATGAAATTCAGGTGACTAGACAGTTCGTATGCCTTCATATAGGACAATTCAGCACCAGGCAATCGTAAATAGGTTAATGGTCGAACAAACAGACTGTCACTCAGATCGAGGATTACACAAATATTTTTCGAAATGTTTATTGCTTTGAAATTCAACAGAGCTAACAGATGTAATTAGTGGTATTGTGGTGTATGCTACTTACATTAACGCATGTAAATAGTATATGGCATATTTTCACCCGGAAATCCAAACTGTTTCCCTCAATAGAATTTCTGACATAGAGAATGTGAGTCATTTGAAGAAAGTACAGAAAACAAGAAAAGTTGCAGCATAAATCCAAGTTCAACGTAGTTCATATGTAGAATACAAAGGTTATTTGCATGAAGTGTGTCTGATATACGGTTTCTATATTTTAACTACTGTCAGTGAAAACCTTGATCAGTAGTCACCTGTGCTCTTTCTACACTATTCGTAGCACCACTTAGAGTGTATGAGATATTATGATATGTCATTGAATCCCTGTGTGAGTAATGTTGGGGTCAGGTGAATGGTACTAGGCTAGAAAGGTAAGTCGATTGATGAGATTGTGAACCTAAGTGGACTGAGATGGCTTGGACATCTACTGCATATGCCAAACTACCTCATACCTCAATGTGCATGCTAGACAAAGTTATGTTGGAAGAAGTTTCAGGGTGACCAGATGAAGATATTGTACCAGTCCTTCAAAATCTCAAACTGTTGGTCTGTCGTGCAGAGAGATGTACACTGCTTGGCTGGGAACTCATGACGAAAGGAATCAGTGATTGAGGATTATTTGTGAATTATATGAAAATCGGTGACAATGACACAGATGTTTACACGCCTTGACGTCTTTTAAAGGCTTAATAATTGCACTAAGTGTTATCTACAGACTGTTTATTCTGTCACACAGCTTTGTTTATATTGATATCACTCTTTTTGTATATACTTGTTCTTTGTACACTGCTGTGAGGTATAGCTAGTTGAGGTAATTCAAATGTGTGTGAGGTTTGTTGTTGATTTTGTCTGTCAGTGATCGCTGAAATCTTGTCATAGATATAAAAAGTCATATTGACTCTTGCCATCCTACACTATCAGTAACGACAGCAGGACCTGAGGGGTGAAGAACATTTTCTGTTTGCTCCTAAAACATTGACTGTGTATCATACAGCTACCATTCAAACAATGTATTTTTCAATGTAGTGTATTGGTTATGAATGGTAAGTTAGTTGATAAAATTTTAAACCTCATTTGACTTAGAGTAATTGCTTGTATTATGCCGTCGTTGATTGGACCGAATTGATGGGTCTCTACGGGCATATGGAATCCTGCGGGGATGCCTCGATATACCTGTGTTCTAGTTATAGTAAAGATGAATCGTGGCTAACAGTGGAATCCAGTCCTATTTGGGACTCACTGGTCAGCTGGATGTACCTGCCTTTTAGTAGGTGATGTTGTTCCCACCGAGATTTGAACTCTAGAGTGATCGCTTCAAACATCAGAGCGTCATCATCTACACCACCGTGCCACGATATGGGGATCTTGGATTCAACTGCTAGCCATTATCCATCATTACTATAACTAGAACACAGGTTATTTCGAGGCATTTGCACAGGAGCCCATATGCTAATAGAGACCTATCGATTCTGTCCAGTCAACGACGGTATGATATAAAAACGATTATACAAGAACGGTGCCCGTCACACAAGAAGTTGATATCATGGCTCAATTACGTAGTGAATGATGCTCTGACGTTTCAAGCGATCGCTCTCAAGTCAAAATCTCGGTGGGAATAACATCACCTACTGAGAGGCAAGTACATCCAGCTGACCAATGAGTCCGAAATAGAACGAAATGGGGATCCTGGATTCCACTACTAGACACTATCCATATTTGCTTACTTGACTTAGTTGACAGAAACGTGTATCACTCATACCTAGTGACTGTTTATTCTGCCGATTTAGATTAACTAGTGTAGTTTATAGTAGGAGAAGCATAAAAGTGTTCATAATTAAACGTGGCATCAGTTGGTAAATCACTGATTGTTGGTCTAATGGCTCAGAATCAATCAGAGTAGTGAAGATGTATCAACACATCGTTTTCATTTCAATTCTCACATTAAATAATGTCAAATCCTATATGGTTACTGATCTGGATAACTTTTTAGAATGTTACAGAATGAATATTATTTAACCAAACTTACAAAGCATGTTTTTTTCTCAGAATATTGATCACACAGACTTTCATAGTTCTCACAAAGTGAGATATTTGTATTACTCAATTTTTTCGTTTGTATAAGATTAGGGGCGTAATATCTTTGCATGATAACAGGTCGAACAATAGGTTCATTCATTAGGCCATCACCTTAATAAATAGCAGAAAGATATAAGATTCAGTAGAAAGATTTGAAAATCATTTGATATTGTTAAATGTGGAAATATATCTGAGAATAGAATATAACAAGGAAATATACAGTGTACTACTGGGTCAGAATCCAGTCGTTCATATATCCAACTTCTATTTTCTCACGATATAGTTCAACCGCCACTGAATGTCATAGTTGAGTAACTGTCCTCACGACCATCAGGTTTCGCCCCCACCAATCACGACTACTCACTGGAACTACGGGAATACCTCTCGAAGTTGAGTATAAGTATATATAAACCATTTATTTGTCTGACAAAGTTGTCGTTGTTTTTGTTTTTGCCGTCTTGTCTTCTGGTTTTACGGCTCAGTGAAGTATACGGTGTAGGGGAGAGCAGTCGTATTACTCATATTCAGCCCAAGTATCTCTTTGTGTTATCTCGAAACCTGTAACAGGTAATTGAAATGATAAAACCGACTTCGGATATGTGTATATTTTACCACTAGTGGTATCAAAGAATGAAAAACAACAGTGGTGTGCTTATAAGCAGTGAATTCCGCTCAAAACGTCATTGGTGAATGATACTTAGATGTCTGACGTCCCATGGATCGACCTGCTCCTCGGAGGTCATCTGGCTGACTTGAAGCATGCAGAAGATATTATCCTGCTGGGTGAAGATGCTGACAAAATCCAGTGTCTTCTGAACGTGTTGATCAGAAATCTGAGTATGCTTGTTAAGTGTAAAGTGATACTCTAGGACTGGTCCACAAGCACACGCAGAATAACAATAGGGAGTGGAATGGTGGAATGTGTGGACCACTCCACTTACTTGGAGAGTTGTATCAGCCCAACGGGTTGGTTGCTGAAAAAAATCTCAGCTTTGATACAGAAAGCTCATTTGTTATTTACCAATGCGGATCACTGGTGGCGCCGACTAGAGGAGATATCCAACTATCTATTAAAGGACGAATATTCTACACTATGGTTTGTTCGATCCTGTCCTATGGCTATGAGAAGTCACCGTTAACAGTAGAAAATATGAGACAGTTACAGAGCTTTGATAAAAAGTGTCTTTGTAGCATTGCTCGCTTGTGGTGGAGTCACCGTGTAAGCAATTTTGGAGTCAGAAAAAATGTACTAGTTAAGATAGGCAAGTCTATCGGTGAGGTTGTAAACCCTAGTCAACTGAGATGAGTTGGACATGTATTGCATGTGTCAAGCCACTGCTTACCTCAGCGTATCATGCTGAGGGAAGTTGGAATATGTTAGAAGTGGGTTCATTGTGATCAGACAAACAAGTGGCACAAGTCGATAAAGCCCTTAACTGTTGATCTGAGCTATTTGAGAAGATGCAGACTATCTGGTTGTGATCTCCAGGACAATAGGAATCAGTGTTTGAGGACATTAGTTGACATGGCTGAAAACCGGTAACAATGGTGCAGGTCTAAAGCTTGAATATTCGCAGTAACCGTTATGTTCAGGTTCTCCATTCTCTTACACAACTTTGTCTACTTTGACATCACGCTTTCTCTATCCATTTGTTCTTTGTGTCACATTGTGAATTGTGGCAACTTGAACCGATGCACCTGTGTTCGAGGTTCTACGTTGATTTTGTCTGTCTATGGTTCAGAATGAACTACCCATCTCATACCTGTTCACAAAGAGTATCAAAACTCAAGTTTATTTGATTTACACCTTCATAAAAAGCAAACAGATATTTACCTTCCAGATTATTGACATTTTTTTCATAGCTATTATTGAGACTAAATGTAGATATACTATTTTCACCAGTATTTATATCAACATTTGGTCCTGTTGAAGCTGATGGATGATATGAATATCGATTATAGGGACGATGAAGTAGATTTTGTTGACCTCCATTCTTTGATTGACCTAATGGATCAAGTTCACTATACCGTCTAGGATTTAATTTTTCGCTTTTTAGTAAATCTGATAAATCTCGTTCACTCGATGAATTGACATTACTAGTCTAAAAGGAAGTGAAAAAGGATTACTCAAAAAAGAAATTGAAATGAAATTAACACCAACTGATTGATGTGAACAAGATTTTTACCTTGTTTTAATAGGCAAATAGTATTAAACAGGATTCGATGTTTACAATCGAGGTTACAACAGATAAAGTCAAGAGTCATCACTTGTAGTGGGTAGTGGGCTGGTTGACTGGTCACTTGAGGGTGAGCAAAATTCATCTATCTCCATCCATCCGTCCATCGAAATCAACATAGAACCAGGCATTACTGTGTAACGGTTAGGGTAGCCACAGCTCATATTAGTACATCAAGTAAAAAAGGCAGTGAAGTGGGAGATGAAGAGAAGAAAATTCAGTCAAAAGAAATATAAAGTACTAAAAGAGAGAAAGAAAGAACGAGAAAATGGTGACATTCGGTATAACGTTAAGATGAGGATAATGTGTGCATACATCTGCACTACTGACATTGGGTTTGGGCAATGCCATCACCTAGAGTGTCCAACTACTGGTTCGTCTTGCCCCATGGACCCCAACCAGCTAGTCTGCATCGCCCCATATGGCTTAAACTAACAGTCAAACACTTCATACATTAGTGCCATGTTTTATTCTGGCCACCTCGCGGCCAACATAATGTGACGAGGCAATCAGCGACTAGGCATACATAACACGTGTCTCAACCATCTCAGTCGATGAAAGTTCATAACCTCGTCAACTGATTTACCTCTACTCCTCAAAACTCTACCTGACTTCTGCATTACTCACATGGTGTGGTGACACCACGGAATACGGCGTATGCTAAGAAGGCCATAGTGGTCAAATAATTGAAACCTCATATCTTCCACCTTCAGTGGTCATGTATCACAGGCATACAGTAGAACAGAGCGGACTGCTGTGGAGTACACGTAACCCTTAATAGACAAACGGATATCATGGCGGCGCCATAGGTGGCGTGAGTTGGCAAAAGCCAGCCAAGCCTTTTGTATCAATGCAGAGATTTCATCGACTACTGACCAGTGCACCAGGGCTGATCCTACTTCCCAAGTAAGTGAAGTGGTCAACACACTCAATCACTACACTATTGTTAGCCGTGGTGGGGCACCATTGAAGACCAATCCTAGAGCAACAATTTGCACTTCGGTGGTGAGAAACGTATCACAAACATTCTCAAATTGCCCTTCAAAGTGTCCAAATGACTCGGCATCTTGTCAGTGTCTTCACCTAACAGGACTATGTCATCTGCATATTCTAGGTCTGACGAAAATACTCCTGCGATTAGGTCAACTTCTGTGTAATCAGATGACGAGAGGGAGACTTCCACGAGAATATCTATGATAAAACAGTTTAGGAATAGGGAAAGTGGGCACCCTTGACAGACATCACTTGACAAATACAGCTCCCAGGACATCTCACCATAGTCTCTAACACACCGACAAGTGTTTGAATGGAGAGCTTTTACTTAGGAGATGTACTTACTCGGCACACCTTTCATTGGCAGACATTGCCATAAGACCTTCCGATCGACGGAGTTGAATGCCGCCTTCAGGTCAAGAAATATAGCTATTGTGGGGCGTCTGTAAGTGTGCCTGTGCTCCAGACCCTGGCACAGTGTGAACATTTGGTCGATACACCTGTGGCAGGGTCTGAAGCCTGCTTAGTTTTCTCGGGCTTGCTGTTCCCGAGTTCCACTCAGGTGTCGAAGAATTATAGAACCTAGGATCTTGGACACTATGTTCATCAGACTAATTCCTCCACGGTTATCACAAGAGGACTTCTCGCCTTTCGTATTTGATTCGCATAAACTTGTTAACACTTCCGTTAACCTGAGCACTCTACCATCATCCTTGTATGCCTCAGGAGTTAATCCGTCTGGTCCCGCTGACCTTCCTCGTTTCAAGTCAATTACAGCTTTCTTGACTTCTGAAAGTGATGCGGGGCCTATCTCAATGTTCCATTCAAAATCTGACTGGATAGCGGGCCATGCAATGGTAACTGCAGACCAGTTAAGTTGTTCCTCGAAGTGGTCTGTCCATCGTTCCAATCGTCTCCTCTGCAAGTGAACCGCATACCCGTCCTTCTCCGCTACAATCTGACTCACGGTTGTTGACGTTTCTCCCAGTTCCTTTTCTCAGTCTACTTTTAAGTCGCTCTCGATCTTCGTTGTACTCAGAGCCTGAAGGGATGCGTTCACTTGCATCCATTAGTTTGGAAGAAGCTGCTGATAGCCACTGGCTCTTTTTAGCCGCTTTTTCGGAGTCGGCTACAGTCTTCAGCGCTGCTTTTGCAGCAGACTGGAGATGGCAACAAGCCTCTTCTGGATCGGTTGGTCATCTATCTTAGTACATCGCGATGGCCAGACTCCTAGTCTGGTGACTACAATGCGAAACAATCGATAGAATTTGGATCAGAACAAAGTAACATGAAGTTGGTTATCCTCCAGTAACTAATCAGTGTATCTCATCCATGGCCAAATAGTTGAGTGGTAACGTCTCTAACTGTAGCTCTGAGTGACGCCTGTTCAAGTCTCATAAGGGACATTAGTTCCGTTGAGGTTGCAGATACACCTTGCCAACAAGCACCAAAAGGCAAGAAACAGTTCCAGGACTTTCAGCTGATTGCTTTTATCCAGCTAACAGTTAGAAGATTGATTTGAATCAACTGGTTTAAGATACAGAGGCGCAGAGTTTGTACCACCTGTCAGTTATCAGCATAGTATGACTCGTATCACATACCTCTTTGCTGTAAATGACTTTTAATGTTATAAGACAGAGTTTATCAGTTAAATTTCAATATATACTGGTTACTGGTATCCCCGCCAACTGGCTACTGTTCAATAGTACTAAAGTTTTGTTGAGACCTTTTCTATGTTTCTTTAGTACCCAAAAAATTGATAGATAAAATTGTACTTATAGAGTTTTCTTAATTTGGATACTTGCGGATACGTTTATTTTGATATGAGATGTCAATGAGTATCAATATACACCTGGAAGTTATCAGTTTGCCAGAAACTTTGTTTGTCCGCCTAGTAGTTTATGGTAAGAAAAGATTTGATCTGCACTTCAACCTATCAGTATGATTACTCTAACAGCTGAGAATTAACGCGTTTCCGTTCTATGTAGGCAGCTTTATCTACTTGTTCACATGGTGTACACTATATTTCAAGGCGACCAAAAAAGGCTAACCTATTGTATTGAGATAATTGTTATCATTTAAGGTAAGATAGTATTTAGAAAAATTACAAGCTGCTTGGATTTGATTGCATAGAAGCACGATAAACAGAGAAGGAAGTACACACAAACCAGTGATTTTTGTAGGCTAAATGTTTATCATTTTGACTATCTGAATAAATCGTGGTTCGACAGACTAGTCTGGATACTGGGCGATGATTGTAGGTGAAATTGAAAATGTTGACCGCGACCGGATTCGAACCAGAGGGCACCTGATTTCTCACCCGAAGCCCTACCAACACAGCTGCAAGGTTCGACTGCTCACCAGATTTTGATTTCACTTCAATCACTATGGGTTTTGCCTGACTGCCGTGTGAATTCGTGATGCTTTACTATCGCCTAATCATATTCACACTGCCTACCTGCAGTCAGGAATTCTCATTGCAATCCAAATCTAACTGAATTATTGAGGTGGAGCATTATATTGACTATCATTTTGACTATCTAAGATAGCTGTGGCTTAGTGGACTAGTATTAACACTGGGTGATGATTGCAGGTGAAATGAAAATTTTGACCACTACTGGATTGGAACCATAGACCACTGGGTTTTCGACCCGGTGGTCTATTTTATTCAACTATGATCCAAGTTTCTTTAAGAAGTTCATAGTTTCGTTAGATATTTTGCATCGACATTCAAAGCTGAAGTCACTACGAAAAGATGAGTTCCAACAGCTGGTATTGCTATCTAAGGAAAACGTCTTATATTGTCTAATGCTTCATGAATTCACATGGTAATTAGGCAAAACCCTTGTTAGTTGAAATGAAATAAGAATGCGGTCAGCAGTCGAACTTTGTAGCTCAGCTGGTAGAACACCGGGTGGGAAACCTGGTGTGCGCCTGGTTCAAATTCGGCAGTGGTTCGAATTTTCATTTAACCCACAATCATTAACCAGTATCATTGCAAAACGTTGATTCGTAACTTAAGCCGAGAGATATACTGTTAGTATGCTTTGAATAATGCTCAGTTTTTATCAGTTTGACAGAAAATAACTATCTTGTATCAACTCTATCAAGTATTAGAAACAAAGAATGAGTATTTCAAGCGTTATTCCTGTGTTACTTTCGCTTTCTTTGAAAAGTACAGTGTACATTCTCCATCTTGACATCTTTAGTGAGTGTCAGTCTATAAGTTTAAGCTATCAGATATTTCTTACTGTTTATTGAAGTGTCTGTTATTGTACAATAAAAGTTTCGTGTCAATCGTGAAGGTACCACTCCCCGAGAAATTCACCATCTTTTAGAATCATGTACTCTTCTAGTGACGATTATTTGAATGATATCGGTTGGAAGAAAACTCCATACATCATAAAAGTCAAGAGATTTTCAAATGTCTATTATAACTAACTAAATGACAATTTTTGAAATAAACAAATCCCAACGAATTACTCAGATAAGATAACAGAACTCAGTCTATACAAAACAAACATCAGTGGGTTTAAATTGTTCATTTGTATATACTGGGTGATAATTGAAGGTGAAATGAAAATTCGGGCCTCAGCGGGTTCAAAACGATGACCACCGGGTTTTCAACCTCGTGTTTTACCATATGAGCTGGAAAACCCGGTTATTTATCAAAATTTTACTTCAATTACAAAAGGTTACGCATGACTACGAGGTGAATTCGTGACACGTTACTACAGCTTGATTGAATTCACATTGGCTGCTTAGTTAAGACTTGTCATTTATATACAGTCATAATTTATTTGCACTGAAATTGCTTTGATAACCAAAACTGTTTGATTTAGTCATTACTTCTGAAACAATTTTCATCTATAATATAATCACAGACTCCTGTGTGCAGTTTTCATTTCATTAATGTTTATAATAAGTAAGCAGAGTTATTGTTTTTTTAATCGGATGATTAATTTACGAATAGTTAACAAATTACATGATCCACCTTCATATTTTTCACGGATAAATGGTTTTACAACTGTTCAGATGTGTTAACATTAGAGTATTTGTTGAAAACTATCCTACAAATGATCTAGGACACAAAAGTTTCATGAACAAACGGAATATACTACTTAACAATGTTTATAGATAGAAACTACTTAGCATAGTTTGTAGATTTCGCTAGCCATTGATAATCACAGATTCTCATGTACATTATTCATTTCAGTAATCTTTATGCGAAGAAGACAGAGTTATTTTAATATTATTGATGTAAAATGGTTAATGGTGGGATCCGAGATGCGTGTTTTGTTCACTTTAGGCCTCATAGTGAGCAACGTTGTTCTCACTAAGACTAAATCAGTTGACGGATTGTTTCAAACACCATAGTATTATCCACTAGGCTCTCGAATCATTATATCTACTTCCATAGTCAAGGGTGCGATTTTTATATTGTTGCTTGTATTACCCTATCATTGAGTGGACCGAATTGACTGGTCTCTATTGGTGTATGGACTCCTGCGCGGATGCCTCGATATAACCTGTCATTTCAATTTTATAGAAAGGATGGATAATGGCTAGCAGTGGAAGCAGGGAGGCATGTTACGTCCTACTTGGAACTTGTCAACTGAATATACTTGCCTGTATACTATTTACAATTTATATATATGATGTCAACTAAATAAACGTTAAAATGCTTGAAGATATTAAGCCGTCAGTTTGAAAATACTTGTTTGTGATAACAAATGTTTTTACTTTAGTATTCGGTATTCAAGGGGAATTATTGGAAAATAAAACGGAAATACTTGAGCCTAAGAACCTATTTGTATATTTGATTACTGCTCAAGTGCTCTGTTGTCTAGTCTACAAGCTTTTATCTATATTTTACGTCATCATTCCACTTAAGTTATTATGTACTATGTTCAGCTATCGTTTGAACAGAAAAATACTTTATTACATATGCTGAATCTAGGTACTTCAGTTATTCTGCTCAATATTAGTAGATATGTTTTTAAAGAGTAAATTATATATATATATATATATATATATATATATATATATATATATATATATACGGAAAATAACTTGGAAATGGATAGTGGAACTCAAGAAGCACGTTTTATCCAATTAGGACTCGTCAGTAAGATTCACCTTCATCCTAGTTGGTGATGTTCTTATTGGGATTCAATGATAACCATTATCCATATTCCCTGTAACAATGATAAAACCATGTATACTGACGCATGTAGCCAGGATCCCCATATATCAAAATGAGGCTGATGAATTCAATACCAATCAATTAACAGTAGGAAATAATTTTTCATAGGACAAATAACTTACTTTATTATATACAAATTCTGGTTTCAATGGTCTAGCTATATGTGTAACAAATTCTTCGTTAACTTTTGTCAATTGTGGTGGTTTACGCTTTGGTAGCATTGTCATATTGATATTTGGTGTTGATTTATAGTATCCATATTGTTTGTATGGAGTAGACATCCATGGATTATTAATATTATTATTGGTATTGGTAATAGTACTGTTGGTATGAGTATCATTGTTGTTGTTATTGTTATCGGTTTGAATATCCATTATTTTCTCTGAGATTGATTCATCCACCTGAAAGTGTATTATGCAAACGAATAAATTACCTTTATATATTTATATGCTGATACTATATAAACCTCAATAGATGATTACAAGTTTAATGAAGATTTGTTAAAACAGACTATCGTCTATTCTTTTAACTTGACCTTATCATTTGTTATATATTTAAACTGTATTCATCAATTGGGAATATGTATATTGAACTTGTCATGTATAGAAACTTTAAATATGCATCCTTCTGTTATAGATATAAGTATGCACGAACTTTACTTACTCATCAGATAGAAAAGCTTTTTATTTCTTTGAGAATTTCTTAGGTAATCAACAACATTGTGATGGGTGGAGGAGGAGAATCAGGAGATCGATGAGAAGGATAACCAGTTAGTAATGCTGCAAATAACAACCCTCTACAACCAGTGGTTGGTTTCATCTGTATCACATGATAATGAGAATAGTGATAATAATAATAATGGAATAAATGCTTCATGGTGTGTGTGTGTGTGTGTGAGTGCACAATGTATCCATGCAGTTATTGTTCATGCCACCTATTGAGATTACTGACAAAGAGAGTTAATAATCAATGTAAAATAAATTTATTTCAGTAATTTGTTAATAAATAATCGATCTGAAAATATAACTATCATCTCAACCGCATATATGCTGCTGCATAGTCAGGTTAGTGCGAACAAGAAACCAACGAAGAACTATTTGTTCTCAGTAGTGAACCCTTCAGCAATGGACAGAATAGACCAGTAGTAGAGAAGGATACCTATCAATGGTAGCTGCGTTTCACAGGCTTACAAATTCCAGAAACCCTAGACTGTTGAATTTTCACTTATTATGGAATAATCCCTAACACACTGCATGATGAGACAGTTTCTTTTTTAATAGGTCTTGAACAGAAGTCATATGACTATAAAAACTATTCTGGTCTCGTAGCTCAGTTGGTAGAGCACCGGGCTGCAAACCTGGTGGTCGATAGTTCAAATCCGGCCGCGGTTTAAATTTTCATTTCACCTTCAATCATTAACCTGTATAAATTAGAAACTCATCATGGACTAACGTAATTTGGAGAATCATTGAAGACCTGTAGACAACGAAGAGTTGCATCTCCAGCAGTAAGCACTAACGGCCCTGCCAGGGGTCAAAACAAAGACCGTTAGGTTACATGGAGAACGTATTAGCCACTGAGTTCATAGTTTTCTACTCCTATCAATATGAGATATAGAAAGAGTATTTACCGAAGTCTTCAGTTGATATCCACTTCACTTCCAATTAGCCGATCCCACTGCTCATGTATCATCAACAACATTATTTACGAATATAAAACTGTAAGCATGTTACGAAGTTTTTCAATTTCAAATGCAGAAAATGTATTGCCGCCCTATTATAGGATGGTAGACCGAAATGAAAAAGTGGATTATTTATTGATCCTCACTATATGCTCATACTTAAATAAGTTTAGAGTTTTGTTTTGTACTCCATAACCTAACTTGGTTAACTAGTTCACTAGTTACTTACCGGTCCTAAGCCAGGGTAAAGAGGGAAGGTTGGCCACAGGGCTAGCAACCCTAACCCGTAAAACAAATCTAACCGCTAAAGAAACTTCAAAGCACAAACAAAATACAAAAAATAAAAACAAAATTAATCCCCGCTGGAATCGCAGAGATGAAATGATAACGGTTGGTAAAAGCCTTCGGGAAGCCAATTGGCCGATGTGTCTTCTCTCGATGGAAGTAAAAGTGAACGTGGGGATATGGAATGTCCGCACCATGTATGAACCCAGCAAGGCAGCTCAGATTGCAAACGAGATGAAAGGTGCAGCATGGCAATTCTTGGAATCTGCGAAAGCAGATGGAATGGAATCGGAATCTCCTAACTGTCAACTGGAGAGGAGAGTCAATAATCTACTCCGATATTGTCACCCACACGACAACCACAACCACACTGAGTGTTGGAGTGGCTATCATGATGTCCCCAACAACATCGAAGGCACTCATACAGTGGGAATCAATCTACTCCAGCATCACGATCATCACAGCAAGGTTCAACTCAAAAGGAAGGAAGGTCACAATCATACAATACCAGTGCTACACTATGCACCTACAAATAATGCAGATGAAGAGGAGAAGGAGGAATTCTACAGACAACTGCAATCAACACTGAACAAGACGTCAGTTGGCGATATCAAAATTGTAATGGGTGTGGTGACATGAATGTCAAACTGGGAGTGGACAACACAGGAAGAGAACTAACCATACATCGAGAAGCACTCGGTGAGGTGATGAACGAGAATGGAGAATTGTTTGCAGAATTCTGTGCATTCAACGATTTGGTGATTGCAATGAGGCAATGTGTTCAGGCACAAGGATATCCACAAAGCGACATGGATTTGATTTCACTAGACACCAGGTCACACTAAAAATCACATCGACTTCATCTCAATGTGAAGAAAGTGAAGACGCAGCCTACCTGACAGAAGGTCAAGAAGGGGAGCAGATGTGGGCTCAGACAACTATCTAGTGCAAGAAACCTAACCTCAAAATCAAGTTGAAAGCCTTCAAGGAAGCTGGTGATAGACCACAGTTGAAGTACAACACTCGGAAACTGAACTGAAGGACGAAGCTACACAGAAAATCTTCACGTCAGCCATCAAGACAAAATGGGAGATATCGTGGAACATTTCTGAAGAAACCTGTGTGGATGAGTACTGGAAGTCTTTGAAAGCTATGTGGAAAGAAGCCTGGATAACCGTATTAGTAAGGAAGAGGAAAGAAGATAAGGAATGTATCTCGATGGATACATGGAAGCTGATGTAGCAGGGAGAGGAGGATGTTGAAGCAGAAGATAAAGCAATGCAGTGCAAGGATGCACAACGAGCGGAGGAAGTGAGTGAAATGTATAAAATACTACACTGGACAAAGAAGTGAAGAAGAGTGTGTGGGAAGACAAAAGACACTTCTACGACACATTGTCAAGTGAAGCAGAACAATCTGCAGTAGGAGAGATAGAGACAGATAGAGACCTGACAACATTGTATCAAATAACCAGGTTACTATCTGGCAGGGAAGAGATCAACATAGTGCAGATGAAACCAATAAAATATGATGAAGGAAATATAATTACTGAAGAAGAGAAACAAGGAGATGATGGGCTGACCACTTCAAGAAGCTGTTGAATCGACCACCACACCTGCACTTCGTCCAGAAATACCACCTGCAGCTCAGCCACACAACTACACGTGAACATAAATCCTCCAAGAACAGTGGAAGTCCTGAGAGCCGTAAAGCTACTGAGATGCGGGGAAGCAGCAGGCCTAGATGGAATCCCATCAGAAACACTGAGAACAGACGCAGAGACAACAGTGGACATGCTCACATCACACCACTATTGAGGAAGGTGTGGAAGGAAGGGAAGGCACCTGCCCATTGATTGGAAGATGAGCTTTTTTGTCAAACTCACGAAGAAGAAAGGAGACCTCAGTGTTTGCAAGAACTGGCGCGGAATCATGTTTCACTCCTGTCCACCCACAGCAAGCAAATTATTATGCCGCATCATCTTGGAGAGACTAAAGGATGAGCTGGATTCAAAACTACCACCCGAACAGGCTGGCTGCATTCACGAAGTACAAATCATGTGCGGACCAAATCACAAGGCTTCGCATCATCACAGAACAGAGTGTAGAATGGTAGTCGACTGGATCTCAACCTCAGTTTCATCGACTTTGAGAAGGCCTTTGACAGCGTCGACCGAGAGGTGATTTGGAAACTGCTTCAACACTACGCAATACCACAAACCTTTATCAATCTCATTCAACAACTAAAAGAAGACACCACATGCCAAGTAATTCACAAGGGGAAGCTCAGTGATGCTTTTGAAGTGAAGTGAAGAGAGGAGTGAAACAAGACTGCAGTCTACTATCACCCATAATATTCCTGATTGTGGTCGACTGGATCATGCAGCAAACAGTGGGGAGCCGTGAGGAGAGGGGGATAGGCTGGACTGTGGAAAAGAACCTGGAAGATTTGGATTCCGCCAGTGATGACTTGTGTCTAGTGTCACACAAACTTGAAGATATACAGGCGAAAACTAACAAGTTGACAGAAGAGGCGAGTCAGGACAGCGAAGGCGGGACACCATTCAAGTGAATATGGAGAAGACAGAAGTGATGAAGATACCCAAACAACAACAACAACAACGACAGCAACAAACACCAATCACAATCAGTTCGGAGAAAATTGAAGGAAGTAGCCTCTTTCACCTATCTGTGTAGCACTTTTTCAACTATACGCGGCACTGACGAGGATGTCAAAGTCAGAATCAGAAAGGCAGCAAGACTGGCGTTTATCAGCCTGAAACCAGTGTGGAGATCTTGTGGTCTGCACTCAGCATAAAGCGTGAACAAGATGCGGATTTTCAACACCAATCCAGTCAAGTCAGTGCTTCTGTATGGTTCAAAGGGTTGGCGCGTTACGAAAGGCATTTCCAATAAACTACAGACATTCATCAACAACTGCCTACACTCACTCGATATTGAAGATCAAATGGCCAGAAAGAATATGCAACAAGGAGCTCTGGGAACGAACCAACAAAGCAAGAACCTATCATTCAACAAATGTGCACTGGAAGGAAGTGGAGATGAATTGGGCATGCACTGAGAAGGCCGACTGGGGACATCACGCGTCAGACCCTCGAGTGGAATCCCCATGGGAAACGGTGAGTTGGGCGTCCGAGGCGAGGGTGACATGGAGGATATCGTGCGAGGAGGAAATGAGAGCTTGTGGGGAGTTGTGGAACCAGGTTCAAAAGATTTCAGAGAACAGAGTGCATTGGAGACGTGCTACTGAAGCCCTATGTTCCATTAGGAACCCAAGGGACTTATAATAATAATAATAATAATAATAATAATAATGTTTAGGTTGATGAACTCTGCTTTATGTTTAAGAAGGTACTCTTTAGTGAATTGCTTTGAGATAGAATTTCCGAAGTTCTAATGAGAATTCATGACTGGTTGGGTGAACCAAGTCTTACGCGATGACAAGTGCTCAACGACGGCCCTGGATAGATGTCGCTTTATATCTCAAATTGACAAAATTATACACATGTTTACCATTAGACTGCGATCCAGTCGCTTAATGGCACCATGCTACACTTGAAACCTGAAGGTCATGGGATAGATCCCTGTCAGGGATATGGGAATGGACTTCTGAAGAGTCCTATAGTAGGATAACACAGCTGCACAGTGTTCTCAGATTTCTAATCATTTGTCAAGTTATGTCAGTCTGTGATGAATGCAAAACTTGAAATGAATAAGTAAATCCTCTAAATGAAATAAATACAATTTTATAAAAGCAGCAAGAGTAAACGTTAGATTTCAAAAGACTACATTGATGTTTATTTATTATATTATTTGTCCCTTGGGTTCCTAATGGAACATAGGGCTTCAGTAGCACGTCTCCAATGCACTCTGTTCTCTGAAATCTTTTGAACCTGGTTCCACAACTCCCCACAAGCTCTCATTTCCTCCTCGCACGATATCCTCCATGTCACCCTCGCCTCGGACGCCCAACTCACCGTTTCCCATGGGGATTCCACTCGAGGGTCTGACGCGTGATGTCCCCAGTCGGCCTTCTCAGTGCATGCCAATTCATCTCCACTTCCTTCCAGTGCACATTTGTTGAATGATAGGTTCTTGCTTTGTTGGTTCGTTCCCAGAGCTCCTTGTTGCATATTCTTTCTGGCCATTTGATCTTCAATATCGAGTGAGTGTAGGCAGTTGTTGATGAATGTCTGTAGTTTATTGGAAATGCCTTTCGTAACGCGCCAACCCTTTGAACCATACAGAAGCACTGACTTGACTGGATTGGTGTTGAAAATCCGCATCTTGTTCACGCTTTATGCTGAGTGCAGTGCAGCAGATCTCCAAGCACCCTGATTTCAGATTAGTGAGAACTTGTCTTGCTTTTCCGATACTGGCTGGCTTTGACATCCTTGTCTGTGCCTGTGCTGTCTGTAGTTGAAACGAAGCTGCCTATGTAGGTGATAGAGACTACTTCCTTTAGGTTTCTCCCTCTAATGGTGATTGGTGCTTGTTGTTGATGCTGTTGTTGGTTGGGTATCTTAATCACCTCCGTTTTCTCTACATTCGCTTGAAGTCTTATCTTCACTGCCTCTTTTGTCAACTTGTTAGTTTTCGCCTGTAGATCTTCGATTACAAGTCGCTTAGTTACAGTAAGGTTTGTCACAGTTGAGTAATTTCACAAATGTCCAGCTATATTGATCACAGGAGTCTTGGTCGTATAACATATTACCAAGATCAGAAAGTTTATTTCTAGTGCTGTATACCCTTGCTGTTTTGCCAATGACCTTAAAATAACCTACATGGCTGTTTTTATACTGCTACTGGTTTTTCTCCTCTCTGCTCTCAAGGTGAACTCTCATTGGTTGTCAACTACTTTTACTTATATATGGGTTTAGTGTTGTCGAGGTCATTTAGAAATGTTTATATTCAGCATCACTGTCAACTGTATTTACTATTTTTGAGACAGTAAATAGCTGTCTGTCTTTTCTTGTCTTCGTGTGTCGGAGGTATTGTTGTTGTGGTGGTTGACGTTCTGATTGGCGTTGGAGTCGATTCGCTGCGCGTTAGGTTCGAATCGTTCGTAGTCTACTAGGCTGGAGCGTTAGGTCGTACTATCGATCATAGCACTTAATCACAATATTGTCGTGAACTACTGAAATATACCACTGAGCAATATGAGTGAATGGTTGGAAAGCAGTCACAGTGATCTGAAGACTCTGCTAGCTCAAATATATTGCTCTAAGCATCAGATATGGATCATATTTTGGGGTCATAACTGCATGGTTTTCAACAAAAATCCTTCTGCAAAGCTATGTGAACAATATAGTTTTTAACCAATATGAACACTCGGTTTGTGGGAATTTACTATATACTAACTTGAAATTAATAAATCCTCATAAGCTTTCAAATTGTTTTACTGTCCAATTCTCATCGGTTACATGGTTCAAGATTAGAATTATCTAAGTTCTGATCAGAAGTTGTCAACAATGGGGCAATTCAAACTGCGTATGTGTATAGTTACTTAATGTAGGTAGCGATATTTTGTAAACTGACAGAAGTGATAAGTATGGACTTTTGGATTCCTACCAAGTGTCTCAATGATAATGTTTTATCCATGAAACCTAAAGTTCCCGAGATGGATCACAGTCGGTGTTATGGGTCGGGACTGATGAGAAATCTCATGGAGGGACGAGATAGGTATCCACTGCAACCAGATTTTCAATGTTTCTCCAGATAATGTCAGTCCATGGTGATTGTGTAATGGCATATTCACCCATCGAAGTCAGGAAATAAAATTATTTGGATCTGCAAAATTCGGTTGGATGGGTAGAATTCATTTTGGTACATGTCTGATGATTTTTACGTCAAACAAGAGAAGTGTCCATTTACTGCTCAAATCACTTAAATCTATCTAGTTAATGAAGTATGCAGATAAGAGTGAGTAGATCCTAACTATCTACCAATATTCTTCGAAGGTCCGACTGTGGTCTGATTGCTTTGATTAAAGGCCATACTTCTGATATTTCTGCTCGTCATTTAATGTTAGAAATACTTATTTCATATCAGTGTACAATTTTCAGTAGGTGTTCATCCTAATTAACTGTTTATCCACTATACCTATTGAAAAAATGTGGCGGATTCGAATACGTGGGTAGACGCTTTCTTTACTCTGTACTTTTAAGAAAACTGCTAAAATTCGTCTGCTTTTGCACTAAAATATATTGCCTTTAAGTTTACGAATATATCCGTATTGTGACTCAAAAAAAAAGCAGTAAACAGGTTAATGATTTTCGCTTATATATATTGATTGACCCCTAGAGAGTAACAAATTTCATGTTGTCTAGTACTGGGACCAACCGATAAGTTTGCAATGTGGTCACCAAGGTAGATGCCTCATCAACGTGGTATACTTTATGGATATCAGTAGGTCGGAGGTGATCGGCACGGAGGTCCTTGATCTAAGTTTTCTGCATGTTGATATTCGTCAGCAAGGCGCGGTCACCTGAGTTTCGAACTCTCACCATTCAGTAGTGTAATAAGCGACGCTATCACTCGAAGGTGGCATAAAGTGTATACATCTGTGAAACTGTGGTCGACTGGAAGCAGTATTATCATGAGTTTCCAGGAGTTGATTCCCTAAATTTTCGGGACTCAGTTCAGATGACCTGCACCGCTACATATGGTTCAAACCAACAATTAGGGAATTCATAGGTTGTTAGCGTACCTTGGTCTAACCACCTTTCGCCTTCTCCTAGCCTAACCCCTCCTTCTGATAATATCGAACATCAATTCAGGAGGTGACTTCATATGTATGACAGTGTCTACGCAACATCGGTAGGTGCAAGTTAACCAAACCACTGACTAACGTACTCTGTGCATTACTTGGACCTAATTACCTAGACATTGAATATCCTATGGTTTCTTTGCCATGATAATGATACTACAGAGATGTCTTTGATCCAAAACCTGCAACCTTATCATATCTTCTCCTTTCAGAGGCCAAATTTCATAGTCATATCATAAGATTAAATGGAGCACTGTGCAATAAATTCATTTGTTTTACCATTATCTAAATAAAATTATATTTAAATGAATGACTCAACTCACTATCAGCTCTTCAGTAGAATTAGATTGTTTTTGTCCCAGTGAATTGTTATATTTCCAATAGATTTGATTCACTTCATTTGTATTATGTAATCTTGAATTTGATACACTTTTTGTACCTATATTTGGTGTAGATTTTATTGGTTTGTCTAATTTGTATAATGTTGGTTGATTTATTTTACAAAAAAGACTTTTACTACTATTGTTGTTGATTTGAGTAGTATTATTTACATGGGATAAACTTTCAGTTGATAAATTTGATTGTGGTGATTGACTAACAGTAAAATTTGAATTGATCATATTACTATGACGAATATGTACATCTTTTCCATTAATTAATTGATGTGAGGTTGGCAGTCTAGGATATGAGCTAGTTTTAACCTTTTTATAATTATCTTCACGAATTATTGTTATCTTTGGTCGAAGGAGAATTTTATTGTTCATTGATTCTTCAGATACATTTGAAATATCAGTTACTGAGTGTGATTCACTTTTTCCACCAGTTATTACAGAAGATTTATTCGATGATACATTAATCTCCTTGATCTTTTCAAGTTTTTTGTTATTACTAGTATTTAATCCATGAGTAAAGTTGGTTAAATCATTTACTGAAGCACTTTTGATATCTTCCATGCATTTATAGTTTATATCTAAAATGTTCAGTAAGTAATATGGAACAGTAAGTGGCATATATGTTCATATAAATATTGAAATGGATATAAACTGTGCAAAATAATGATCTCTGTTTGTATGGAAAAAGTTTTCATTCATCATCCACACAAAAGTAAAGAACCACTGAAAGATAAGAGAGATTGAATAACTGTTTCACAAAATTCCTCAATTCTTCGGTATTGTGTATCCATAACTAAATAATGAATTAAATCTCATATAATCAAGTGTCATGATGAAAAACTTATCACTTAGTATTGAAAGGCACTTTTTTTCAACAAATTATTCATAGAGTTTTAGACTAAACAGCAACCCAGTGCACAATAGCGCTTGACTTTTAAACTTATTCGATAAAATCTTACAACAGATCATTTTTTACAGGATCAAGTGAGTTAAGTGTGAGGGGAATGATAACCGGAAATGTTATCATATAACAGTAGCATAATATTATGAATTGAGGAGATGTAAAGAGTGCGGAATTTCGGCTTTCAGCCGAGTGACTGAGTAACAATATGCCATTTGTGAGACCTGATTATTCTAAGTTTGATCTTACATGATGTTTTGTATGTAAACTTTTTAGAAGTTCCGAGCTCTCAGCTATCTAGTGCACCTGGGTTTTCAATGGTTCTGTGCTGGACCTAAACTGATAACAATGACTGGTCTAAAGCTACTTTCTCTCAGGTTATTTAGCTTGTAGTAGGAGGCGATTTATCCAGGCTTCAGATCATGCAGAGTCCGTCTTATCCAGGAAGCCTCTGCCAATGGTTTCTCACTTTTTCGTCTCCTGTTGCCTAGCTATGCCTTCAACTACCTGTAGCTCATCCACACATAGTTAAAATAACTTCCCCAAATAACTCACACTGCCAAATTTCCACGACATCCATAAATATATAATTGTATATTTTACATAGTATGCATTTGATATCTTATTTCTCATTGTGCCACTTGTGGGGTAGATAAATGGCTGGTGATTATGGATTGCCAAATATCACGGTGCGTGGTTTGAATACAAACAAGGCAGATCCACAGATTGAGAAAACTATGAAAGGGTATCAAGTTAATGTGTGGTAGATTCCATCACTGAGTGAGATGGATGGTGATAAACTTTAAAATGGGACTCCTCAGCAGTGCGCATCCATGACCCTGTACCCCCATGGATCGAATCCAGGACCTACAGGTTCCGTGGCCAGCACCTTACCATTGAGCCATTTGTGATGGAAACCATCTTTCGACTTTAAAAATCATGTCAATATGACTAGTGTTTTCCATGTACTTATTTCAGTCACCAGTGTATAACTTGGTATTAGTTGACCGGTATTTTCTGACATTGTCAATGCAAGCACTGCAAACACCCATCATGGTCAAATGTGGGAACATCTAAGGATATAAATCGAACAATGAAACAACATTTCGCAAGTCATATCTGCTGCTAAAGTTACTTTATTATTGAATACTAGTTTAAGTATGTATATTAATGTTCCATTCATCTTGGTGACTTGTAGTAGAACCCATGAAGTGAGTTTCGTTTATGACTCTCCAGTAAGTGACTTTATCCTTAGTGAGATTCGAACCTTGTACCCAACGCTTAGAACGCTAGAGTGTTATCCACTGGGGCACGAGAACCAGATGAATTCTGGCTAAAAACTGACTTCAGTACTAGGATGATCAGTTTGATAATGATTTATAAATTGCATGGTCCACTTTGACATTTCTCCTAACCGAGTTGTTTTTCAACTTCTCTACTGTGGTATCAACACGGTTTCCAGCGGAAACCAGTCACACTGATCTGTAGAATTTCGCCAGTTAGATGAGAGACGTCTAATCACCGAAGGGCCATTTCGTTTGTTACGGACCAAGCTCATCAACAGTCTACCCTAACAAATTCAGCTGACAAAGCTCATCTCATTTTACTCTGGCTAACCAACTTGCATGAACTATTATGCCCAGAATAGGATGATCGATCTGCAGATGATTCACAAAAGAGTGAAATAGCCGTCTGCTGTTTATATCATTCAGTTCTGGCTGTCAAAATACTGCAAATCAGTCTAAATAATTTCTAACTACTCAAATTGTTCGGTGGTGGTATTTCTCGCTAGTTCATGACACTTCTGTGTCAGTGATCACACATTATAACCTCACCTGAGTGGTTTCTGCTGGAAACCCTGTAGACACCACCACTGAGTAGTTGAGAAAATACTCAACCATGAGAAATATCAAAATGGACCGTGTAACTTGCAGATTATTTGCAAATTAATCATCCAGTTCTAGATGTACCGGTCGATATAAGTTAGTTCGACTCCATTGGTTAAATTCATCAGGGTGCACCACTGATGAGGTTGTCACGAAACGAGGGAAATAACTATTCGATGACTAGATGCCTCTGGTCTGGCTAATGAAGTACAACAGATTATTCTGATTGTTTTCTAACTACTCAAGTTGTTGTTTACCTTCTACACCAAGAGATGATACTTGGAGTTGCAGTCAGGTTCAAACAGGCAGCTTTAGTTGTTGTAATCATACCCGTTGCACAAGAACTAGCTATCGTGCCTCAGTGGATAACGCTCTGAAGTTTGAAATGAAGTGAGCTACATTCGAGCCTTAGTGGGAACAACATCACTCACTACGGTGCGGGTACATCTAGCTGACCAGTGAGTCCGAAATAGGACTAAATGCGCATCCTGGATTCCTCTACCAGTAACCAAGATCAATGCAGCTTCAGATTTATTAACTCATACATTTATTCACCGAATCATTCAGTTCAGTAGCTTACAGGGTAAATTTTATAATTCATTGTGCCCTACAATATTGAATCTAACTTCGTAAACGAGCATCCTGGGTTCCACTCCTAGCCACTATCCGTCATTAATACATAATTAGAACACAGGCAATGTCGAGGCATCTGCGTAGGAGCCGATATGCCATAAGAGACCGATCAATCTGGTCCAATCAAAGATGGGGATAATACAAGCAATAACAGCAAAACTATACCCATCACACAAGACATGGTTCAGTGGCCTAGTGGATAAAAATCTGGCGTATGAAGTGGTTGGCCCCAAGTTCAAGTCCTAGTTGGAAAAACACCACTCGCTAGGAGGCAGTTTCTTCTAGCTGACGAGTCCTGAATAGGACGGAACGCGTGGCCTTGTTTCCACTGCTAGATACTACCCATCATTAATAAATGATTATGATTATTAATAATAATTCACTAACCATTATCTTCGACATTTGTATATGAATGTGTTTCTGGTCTTCTATTCTTCTCATCTACATCAGAACTGAAATGATTCTGTTTTAATTCTACACATGTAGAAGTCGGTGTAACGGTTGCATAGGCTACAGAATTTCTATGAAAACTGGGATAAATGAATGGTGATTATTATTACTGCTGCTTTTAGGAGTTGTAGTATTAGTAATAGTTTTTGTATTACTATAATTACTGGACGTATTTGTTAGCGGATGAGATCCTATAAGTTTTACGTCTACATGATTATTATCGTAAATATTATGACTATCATTGCCATTATTCATATGCTGATAAATATTGCTTTTGTAAATATTGTTGGTTAATTGAACATTGGATGAAATTTGTTGTCCATTCATCATAGAGGTGGAATTCAACGACTGTTCATCTTTTTTAACTGATGATGTAATTGGTGAGGAACTTCCAGCTTTGGGTAATGTTGAACTACTGAAAGTTATTTTATTCTCCATTTGTCGTTTTAAGCTAGGACTTGATAAAGAATTGCTTTTAGTCGACTTCTCACCACTGATAAGGAATAAACAGTACAAAAATTAATTAATTAATGAAAAGCTCACAGGTAAACAACATTGAAACATTGATACATCACACATATCTACTTATGAGTAGTTTGAGAAGTGCACCTACCTCCTAGTTTATTAGTGACATGCTAGGTAGTAGGAGACGATTTGCATGAAATCTTACACTTGAATTTCATGCTTGATGAAAAATGTGAGTAACACATGAATCTTCAACCTCAAGAGAATCGATGGTCCCTATGGCAATTCAAATCAGCGTCACTTAGCACTGCAATCAGAGACGTTACCGTTCAGCTATTCGTATTACTTGACATATACATCGATTGATAAATGCAGAGTGCTGACGAATCTATCAGATTCGATCACCACTTACACCACATAAAACTGGGTACTCTCTACCAATGAATCATTTTGACTAATACTGATCACCTTGCGATAATATCATAGATTTTAAGCTTGTCAGAGGCAGTTTTATTCAAAATAAACTATCTGTGATAATAAGTAGCATTAGAAAACACACTTAACCAAGTAAACATTGGCGGTTATTTCTCGTGAGGTACACTCTAAGTTTAGTTAGCTGTGTTTTGACAACAAGATATCTTGGAAACACTAAATTCAAATAAACACCAGATAATTTATTCAAAACACTAAATTTACAACAATTTTTTTCCAACGATAACATACTTATAGAAATACTAGAAGAAAACTGATTTTCATTCTGTGCATTGTACTGGTAAGGATCTCTGGTCAGACAGAAATTCATTATTTCCATTTGACTACAGTATAATATGTGAAGAAATACATGAAATATTTTTTGAACAGCTAATTACCTTCATACATAAACTCAGTTAATTTAAACAATAACAGATTTTTAAGTACAACATTGAGTATATTATGAAACACGGGACATTAAATTACACCTCTGGACTTGTTACGGAAGACAGACTTGTACGGAAGACAGTGAAGGAAGAACATGGGACAGGATAGCATTACTTCATGTTACAAAATTTCAAGATGGTATATGGGAGAGAATTTATTATAAAATCAAGAGTAAAACAACAAGGTCGATGAAAAAAAGCACAAATTAGTAGATAAGCTATTTAGGTATTAACTCATAGCAAATAAGACCAGTGCTCAGTGGATAAATGAGGTTCTCATTACCATGCTTTATCCGCCATATCTGGGAGGTTTCAGCTGGGGGTACCTACATAGCAGTGAGTGATGCTGTTCCCACAAAGACTCTAGCTAAGTACCCATTAGTGCACTTGGCCATTGATGTACAAGAGCCACAGGCAATTTAGCATCTAAAACCATACAGTAGGGTGAATTGCACTGATACACAGAATAGTACTGTACAGAAAATGGTATGTCGGGACTTTATTCCTACTTCTGTCTTAATTTAGCCCTACATCATGCGTGACGTAACTTCTTCAATCTATTCAATGATTCGTCATGGGACAGTAACCAACTTCATGTTGTCTAGTTTTCAGTACTGACCGAATTTTATCGATCATATTCGCAGTGTGATCACCAAGCTAGGAGGCTCAGCATCGCGATGCAGACTGACAAACGTTAGTTAGTTAGAGGCAATCTGCAGGAAGCATTGGACGTAAGCAACCAAGGCATATCCGTGATCTCGAGGGAACTGACATTTCCTCTAAGCATCGAAGCCACGTCACGCAGTGTGTCAGTTAGCAAAGTTACGACTGGGTTGTTTCCGCTATAGATGACCTTCTGCATATTCAGAAATGCTAAACATATTTTGTCATATGATAAAGGAAGCAGGAGTACTATTATTATTTATTAAGTGAAATAAAGCCTTGTTTAATTAAAATATTTCTCGAAAAATGGGAAAAAAATCACCAATAAAATCACCATAAATTATATCCATAATTACTGTAATAAATATTACGCAATAATCATCTATTTGATAGATCAGAAATGGGATAAAAATAGATTGTAAAAATTATAGAACCTCTCGTTTTCACTTGGTAGATGAGAATTTTTTAGATCCAATTGAAAATTGAACTTAAATCGTTTTGTTTTAATCAAACCACTTTCAATGTCCACTACTAGGAAATTGGTTTTTAAATATTAATTCCTTTTTTTCATTAAAATGTATGATATTTTCTATATAAAGAATTTTAAACCTCACTTTTCAAAAAAACATGAGGGTGAAATAGTCTATATTCTCCATTATTATTATTTACTTGTTTTCAGACAATTAGAAGAAAATAAAATCACTTCTGTAAAGTTTCTTTACCTTTTTATATCTAACCTAAATTTTTTTATTCAAAATTGTTAATTAGATAAATAAAATTCGAGTTTCTAATGTGTTTCATCGAAATGAAAATTTGGCAGTGAATTTATTAATCCCTAACTCTTATAAAAATACGGCTGTTTTTTGATTCATCTTCTAACAGTCGGTAGTTCATGAAACGTTTAACAGAATCCGACGGCGGTCGAAATTTCAACTACAACTTCAGTCATCACCCAGTACAAATACTAGTCCACCTAACTACGACTATCTTAAACAGTCAAATGATAATCAGTGTGATGCTCATCCTCAATAATTCAGTTTGAGTTGGATTGAGATAAGAAGTCCTGACTGCAGGCAGCCAGCGTAAGTAACACCAAGTGAGAGTAAAGCATCATGAATTCATATAGTCATCAGGCGAAACACTTGGTGATTGAAGGTGAAATAAAAATCTGGTCAGCAGTTGAACCTGGTATTTCAGTTGGTGGAACACGGGGCGGGAAACCCTGTGTGTCAGTGGTCCGAATTCAGCCACAGTCCAAATTTTCATTTCACCTTCAATCATTTCCCAGTATAAATACGGCTATCTCAAATGGTCAAAATGATAAACTATACATTTTCCATCACTCATCATTGGTAATGAAATTATCACTATGAATACCTACTACTTAATATTCATTTCAGTCTTCTGACATTCGTTTCACCGCTGTTCAGAATTCCTCAAAAGTTTGTTAAAATGAACTCAGGAATTACAGAACCGAAGAGCAAATTTTGAACAGCCAACAGGTTGCCATACATTAAGTGGTCACTGAAAACAAATCAGTTTTTTCTTGTTTGGTCCTAAGTGTCCTTTGAATTCCTATCGATCGTTATGTAAAGTGGTCTTCAAGCTAGGTGACTCATTATCACAGTTCCCTCAGTTAGGTATCAGGTAAACCGATAGAAAGCGAATGGTTCAGTGGTGAGGCCTGTGACTGGAATACTGCATGACTTCGGTTTCTAATAACTGGGCGAACATCGATTCCTCTAATTTTTTAGATGTACTTTTGCTGATGACAGCCACCAGGTAAGAAACCAAGGTCATGGAGTGTTTCCTGGCAGTTACTTTCTAACCAAATTTAACCTTTCATATTTCACCATCGCAGCGTTGTATCGTGGCTAGCAATGGAAATGCGCATCCTGGCTTCCACCGCTAGCCACGATCCATCATTAAACAACATTTTTCATAAAAATTGCTCGCTGTTCTAAGCCTGGACAATCAGATGAAGTTATAACTAAAAATGGATGAAATCTCTAAATTATAAGTTTCTTCTCTTTCGGCTAACCATTCCACTTCTTTCATTTGCGTAGTTTCATAAAAATACATTTTTCTTGAAATTTTTTAATTTCAATGGAAGAATTTGTATTATTTGCTAAGTGTCAACTTTGTTTTTAAAATAAACTATCGACTCTGAGAATAAGTAAGTATGTTATGATATAATCCCCGCGTGTGTTAAAACAAAATAAAAACAAGACTGTTCTTAATGTTCCACTGTGTTCGCTGCTGCAGAATATGTGGTATATACAGCAAAATGTTCAGAAGAATCTTATTTTGATGATATTATAATTTAATTTTATAATGGTTCGATTAAACTTGGTGCTAACATTCTATCATCATAATAATTCGTGATGATAATCACATCAATCTGACATCAATAAATCACCATACACTTTAATATTCTTTTACTTTGTTCTGAAGATTATCGTTAAAAACTAACAACTGTGGGTTAAAATGTTTTTATTGACTCATATTGTGTTACTGTAATGAGTGAAAATATTAGTTCATAATAAAGTTATCTAATTGTTCAACTGCTACTAACAATTACAAAGATAATTGAAAGGACAGAGAAAAAACAAAACATCACTCTTGGCGTAAAACTTAAAATCAATACTAGTATGGTAGGTTTAACGTGAGTATAAATTGTTTTTGTACACAATAATGGGGTTTGAATTTAAGAATCCAAAGAGCTGTGATATATGTAGGATCTCGGCCCTGACCTCTTTTATCTAGTAGTTTGAAAGCTGTTTTCATGTCTACCTTGTGACTATTTGTTAGTATCTCTTAAGATGAACATTTGTCATTTGAATTTATCGACTTTGTTGAAGTTACTTGTTTTTAAATCCACTAAGTTATATGTTCAACCATCCTTAACTGGATATCACGATTACTCCTACCCATGTATGTGTATCCATACACTGGAATGTTGCTTATCCAAAAGGATAAACCATATCTGCACCGATGACACGAAGAAGGAAAAAAGCATATTATTAATGACAACACTGATACAGAATGGTTTCTGATTAAGATTTATCAACAGGTGTCAGCATTTTATTGCATTTATAAGTTTACAGTATTCCCTTCCTAAGAAGAATGTCTACATGTTGTTAACATTTAGAAGTGATTTACACAGCTTTATTGAGAGAAAAAGATTTAGATAAACCATCTGTGAAAGTTACTATGTAACCAAGGTCATTACTGTGGAGAAGACAAAATTCATGTTACAATGCATAAGCAGTTGGATCACATCCAACAGTGTTTATCAGTTTACATCTATGCGTGAACACACATACATAAACGGGAGTAATCGTGATATCCTAAGTGGCTTAAAAAACAAATAACATGATCAACAGCGACAAGTGTAGATGATAAACGTCTATCTTCATCCATTGCTAAAAAAATACTAAAAACTAGTCACAAGGTAGACATGGAGACAGCAGAAAAGTGGTCAGGGTCGAGATCCTACATATATCACAGCTCTTTGGATTCTTAAATTCAAACCCCATTATTGTGTACAAAAACAATTTATACTCACGTTAAACCTACCATACTAGTATTGATTTTAAGTTTTACGCCAAGAGTGATGTTTTGTTTTTTCTCTGTCCTTTCAATTATCTTTGTAATTGTTAGTAGCAGTTGAACAATTAGATAACTTTATTATGAACTAATATTTTCACTCATTACAGTAACACAATATGAGTCAATAAAAACATTTTAACCCACAGTTGTTAGTTTTTAACGATAATCTTCAGAACAAAGTAAAAGAATATTAAAGTGTATGGTGATTTATTGATGTCAGATTGATGTGATTATCATCACGAATTATTATGATGATAGAATGTTAGCACCAAGTTTAATCGAACCATTATAAAATTAAATTATAATATCATCAAAATAAGATTCTTCTGAACATTTTGCTGTATATACCACATATTCTGCAGCAGCGAACACAGTGGAACATTAAGAACAGTCTTGTTTTTATTTTGTTTTAACACACGCGGGGATTATATCATAACATACTTACTTATTCTCAGAGTCGATAGTTTATTTTAAAAACAAAGTTGACACTTAGCAAATAATACAAATTCTTCCATTGAAATTAAAAAATTTCAAGAAAAATGTATTTTTATGAAACTACGCAAATGAAAGAAGTGGAATGGTTAGCCGAAAGAGAAGAAACTTATAATTTAGAGATTTCATCCATTTTTAGTTATAACTTCATCTGATTGTCCAGGCTTAGAACAGCGAGCAATTTTTATGAAAAATGTTGTTTAATGATGGATCGTGGCTAGCGGTGGAAGCCAGGATGCGCATTTCCATTGCTAGCCACGATACAACGCTGCGATGGTGAAATATGAAAGGTTAAATTTGGTTAGAAAGTAACTGCCAGGAAACACTCCATGACCTTGGTTTCTTACCTGGTGGCTGTCATCAGCAAAAGTACATCTAAAAAATTAGAGGAATCGATGTTCGCCCAGTTATTAGAAACCGAAGTCATGCAGTATTCCAGTCACAGGCCTCACCACTGAACCATTCGCTTTCTATCGGTTTACCTGATACCTAACTGAGGGAACTGTGATAATGAGTCACCTAGCTTGAAGACCACTTTACATAACGATCGATAGGAATTCAAAGGACACTTAGGACCAAACAAGAAAAAACTGATTTGTTTTCAGTGACCACTTAATGTATGGCAACCTGTTGGCTGTTCAAAATTTGCTCTTCGGTTCTGTAATTCCTGAGTTCATTTTAACAAACTTTTGAGGAATTCTGAACAGCGGTGAAACGAATGTCAGAAGACTGAAATGAATATTAAGTAGTAGGTATTCATAGTGATAATTTCATTACCAATGATGAGTGATGGAAAATGTATAGTTTATCATTTTGACCATTTGAGATAGCCGTATTTATACTGGGAAATGATTGAAGGTGAAATGAAAATTTGGACTGTGGCTGAATTCGGACCACTGACACACAGGGTTTCCCGCCCCGTGTTCCACCAACTGAAATACCAGGTTCAACTGCTGACCAGATTTTTATTTCACCTTCAATCACCAAGTGTTTCGCCTGATGACTATATGAATTCATGATGCTTTACTCTCACTTGGTGTTACTTACGCTGGCTGCCTGCAGTCAGGACTTCTTATCTCAATCCAACTCAAACTGAATTATTGAGGATGAGCATCACACTGATTATCATTTGACTGTCTACGACAGCAACGGTCGCTGATTTCAGTCCCATCATAGTCCAAATTTCCACTTTACCTTAAATTATCACCCAGTAGCCAAGTAAAATTTATTAGACTACAGTAGACTGTTAGATGGCATGCTATGAATTCCCAGGCTGCATGTTATATAGTTGCGTTGCTGTGTGTTGACGTTTCTTACTACGATTTTACATGGTGTGAGTGTGAACTGTTAAAAAAATATGAGTTTTCTTAATTTCTTGAATCTAGTCTTTTATTAAGTACTAACAACTGGAAAAGACATTGCAAATAGATGTATCCATCATCTGGCTACAAGTAATTAATGCACATGGGAAAGTCTATACTCAAAACATCAGCTTATTCATGTAATATTTTACTGGTTATTAACTAAAAACTATGTCATTACACAGGATACTAATAACTATCAATAATAACACTATAGACGAATACCTACAAAGCAGTTATGATGGTCACTTGAACTATCGCTGCATAACATGAAAAAATCTCTGTGGAAGCGAGTTATGTAACATAAATTTTGTGGTGAAACTGAAATTAGGAATAAAATTTTCTCCCAATCTAAAGAAGTAATGTAACTGAATAAGTAATCCAATGATAACTAAAGAAAGGTGAAAAGATGCCTCTGTCTAGTTTGTGGCATTCTAAAAGGGTGGAACCTTGAATCCACACGAGACTGAGTCAGAGTTTCACAAGAGCATCCTGTCGCCAAGATGGAATCTGATAGTTATCATTCTAGATTCATAATTTGAATTGGTAATAATACAATGTGATCTGTATGGTATTGTGATTCATTGGTCAGTGGAGATGACTTTTAACCTATGGGTCAAGGGTCCAAACACCTCTCCACTTACCGAGGATTGAGCACCAAGGTAGTATCATTAGCCTTCATACATTAGGTGTACCTTATTGCCTGCTTTATGAATGTACACAAGGTGGATGTGTGGATTTTCATTCATTTCCACTTCAAATGTGATCCGTATACACCTCTCCTCACACTCAACTTGCTTGATGCGATATGTCACGGTTTTCAATAGAATTCAAAGACAGACAACAATGAACCATGAGCTCAGCTACACAGTATATCACCAACACTACTGATCACGAAGTTTAGACTTGAATACAACAGCTGTCCAGTGCTGCCTAGTTTCCAGTATTTCTTTGATTAGACCCTGACACAAATAATTGCAAATAACTCGCTAACGATTCTTAATCTCACATAAATCGATGTTTTGTTTGTTTACAGGATGAGGGCTAGATCATAGTAAAAAAGACTTTTTTAAGAACAGACTTAATGGACAGTTACATCTTCAGTGGTAACTTGAAGCCAATTCTGTGTTTCATAGTATCATTCACTTCTTTGGTTTGGATTCTACGAGGACTTACAATTTATCACGGTTTTCGTCTTCAAAATCGAATACTACGACAATGCTAGTGAAGCATTAACCGCTCAGCACTATCCATAATTATGGAATAAAAATCAAATATTATCGTTTTTCTTACATGAAAGGGATATAAAGGTACTGGAAAATAGGACCATCTACAATGAACTACTTGCTATCATTTCAATAGACTAAGCCTATTAACAAGCATCATCAAAACCTTCTTGAGGTGAACATAAAGAAAATGAGGCATAAATAAGGAAAACCTACTCTTTAGGAGAGATTTCAAACTTACACTTACTCGATGATGTCATATAGGCTAAACGCACAATTAACAATGGTGTAATAAGCCACTGGTGGATGCTACTTATGCTAATGTTTATCAGTAGTATAAAAAGTGATCTTGAAGAGCACAAGTAGTAATAACAATCGACTGGTATCTGTTCCGAAAGGAAGAAAATAAAAAAACATAGGAATGTATCTAGCAGGAAGAAACGTACAATAGGGGAGTGTTTGCAAATGTGTGAGTTTTTATGACTATTGATTCAATAAACAATATCTGCTCCTCGGAGAGAAGATGGGCATACGCTGTCTGACCGATGAAAAGACCCTAAAAGAAGATTCGGATTTTGCCGACGATAATTCACGTCTAAGGTCTTATGTCGCAAAAACACGAAGATCTACAGGCGAAAACCAACAAGTTGGCTGAACAGGCAGGGCAGTGGACACAGCACTTCCTCCAGGTGAACGTAGAGAAGATAGAGGTGATGAAGACACCCAACCAACAACCACAACAAGCACCAGTCACCATCAACAAGAGAAATCTAAAGGAAGTTGTCTCTTTCACCTACCTGCCTATCTAGGCAGCATCGTTTCAACTACAGGCGGCCGCACAGGCACAGATGAGGCTGTCAAAACCAAGATCGGAAGGGCAGTAAGACAGATCTTCCTTCAGTAATCTGAAATCGGTGTGGATATCTACTGCATTGCACTGCACTCAGCATAAAAAGTGAAAAAGATTCGAATTTTCATGACTAATGTTAGTCAAGTCAGTGATTCTAAACAATGGTTGAGAGGCTTTGTGTGTTTCGAAAAGCATTCTCAACAAACTGCAGATATAAATCGCGAACGCTCTCTCGATACTGAAGATGAAATGGATGGCCAGAATGATAAGAACAAGTAACAAGGTACTCTGGTCTGGCAAATACCTAACCAAGAAGCTATCGCCCAACAAATATGCAGAAGGAAGTGGAGATGGATTGGGTTGGACACAGACTGAGAAGACGGTTTTGCGACATCATGCACCAGACGAGAACGTTAAGTGGAAGCCAAGTGGGAAATGAGGGGTTGGGCATCTGAGGCGATTGTGACATGGAGAGCATCATGTGAGAAAGGAATTAAAGGTTCTGGGCAATCGTGGAACCAGGTTGCAAGGACTGCAGAGAAGAGAATGAAATGGTGATGTTCTACTACTGAAGGCCTATGTCCCACTAGGAACTCAAGGGCCAGATAATAATAATGATAATAATAATAATAATAATAGTAATAATAATAATAGTAGTCTGATACTCATTTGGACTCCCTTGAAGCGGCAATTTGTAAATACTTAGATGTATAACTCTGTAGATCTTTTTACCTTTGTCTAAGTGTTTCGGTTTTGGAGTATTTCGGGTAACGCTTTATTGCTTCCTCACTTATCTTCACATTATATAAATTATTAATTTATCTACAAAACATATACCATTTAGTATATGATTGTTTTCCACTGCTAGCGACTATCCATCATTATTATATACCATTTAGTCTTTCATAGAATACAAAAATAATAAAATTTTATAGTTTCCGGTTTGACAAGTACTGTGCTTTTTTATGGATGGAATTGACTGAATTTTGTCTTAGAAATTTATTCTAATATTTATGAAGTTCTTGGTAATTTGAGTTCCCTCGGTAAACTAGTATCGCATCCTATGACAACAATGAACCAATAACTTTATAGTTTTAAGAATAAGATTCTAGTCACCATGTATATCACAAGAGTAGGAATTGTTTATATCCATGAAAAACTTGTTCATTATACACAGAATCAGTTAATTATGTGATATTTACACACAATGATATTTTTGAAATTTTTGTAATAGTCTAAGCGAAATCACTGCCCGTGATCACGCCAGCTGTAGGAATCATTTTGTAGTAATGATAGACAGTGACTAGCAGTGGAATCGAAAAACGCGCGAGACTTGTCAGCTGGATTTACCTACCTCTCAGTAAATGATGTTGCTTAGACTACGCTTGAAACTCGTAACCCGTTGCTTCAAAAGTCAAAGGGATATCCATTAGGACACTGAGCTACGATAGTCGCTTCTTCTAAGAAAAAGACCATTCACTGGGAATCAGGTACAAAACGTTTGTCATGGACTACACTGTGGGCCACTATCCATCAAGACTATAAAAATGAAACCTACCTACAGGCGAGATCAAGTCATGCGTGCAGGAGCTCATGTACTGATAAAGACCTATCCGTCCGGTCCAGTCAATTATGGGAAATATTGAGCAATAACATCGAATTATTTGTTCACTTACAACGGATATGTGCTGTCCTCATTTTGTAGGTTTGTCATCTTTTTCCAGTTATATGTTCCCAATTGATGACAGTTGTGCTGAGTAAAATTTACTTGCGGGTTAGGTATGCAACTTGTTTAAACGTGGATTCAGCCTTTCTTTCTATTTGTTCATGTCCACATATTAAAAAAAGACATGTCAGATATCTAAGCTTTACTCCAAAAATACAGAAAGTTTCTTATATATAAAACACTAAACCAATCATGGTGAATTATTTAGTCTATGGTAACAAGGAGATGCAAATAATAATGATAATAGTAATAATACTGACAATAGTAGTGGTAATGATGATAAGAGTAACGAGAATACTATGGTACTGCGAACATGTAAACAATCAATTTAGGTTAAAAATTAAAAAGATAACAGTTGCGTAATACTAGAAAATAAAGTATGTAGGTAATCAAAGTCTAAGCAAACCGGGGTGTGAGTGAAAGGTGTGCAGAAAAGGGAGGTGATGAAAAAATTAGTTTGTCTTTGAAGTCATTTATTAAATATTCTCTGGCTAAGGCAGGAATAACGGTTGCATAAACTTTTTCTACTTACAAGGACTTCGGATTTTTTGCTACTTTCCATAGCCTCAGTTATATGTAGTATGCGAATACAACATTTCAACCATTCAGCCCTGACCTGTGGCATGAACTAGTCGGAAATGTAGCAGATGCCAATCTACAACCCTGGCCAACAGTCGTGCTATATCGTGAATCCCCAGAAGTAGGAAACTGCAGACAATTGAAACATGACCCACTGACTAAATGGCCAACGGGTTTATGGCAACTTCTGAAGGCTTTGAGTTCACCCTCCAACAGGAATCAGAGTGTGTATTGTTGAGGAGTCCCCTGCTAGGGTGAAATAACTGTCCAATGTTTCCATCTTTTCAAAATTTCTTTATCTGATATCGATTCGTGATTAATGCTGCTTTGAAAATGAAATCCCCACCAACCTCAAACTACATTCGTTTTATTGTCTAGTTCCATTACAGTGAAACGATTCTTTAGTCAATAAGAAATTCAAACACAGTTAAGTAGTTAGTTTGCTAATCTTATGGTATCGGGTAAAGGTCACATTTCGTCTGTTGCCTGATAAAGGTCTAACTAAAAAATATTCTGAAATTATATAATTCAATAGAAGAGTAAAGCACTAAAAGCAGTATACAGTGGGGGATTTCGGTAGAAAGAACAAGAAATTCAAATTTTGAGTAAATAAAAATCGGATGCGTACATTTAATTAACCAGAAAATAAACTTATTTGTCACAAGCATCTTCTACGAAGAGTTGGCTTAAAGTAGTTAATTAACAAACGTTAAACACAAGCGAAACTATTTTTTGTTATTGGTAAATAACGAAACAGATGAGACAATATATAACTTGAGACTATGTGGATTGATATTCGCTAGAAAACTATTCAAAGCGACAGGCCATTGAATAATTATTTTATCTTAGTGTAAACACATCTCAGAAGGGATTATGCACAACCCCATACAGGATAGGGTTCAGAACCATCAAATTTTTCAGTTATCTTTATATCATTCATCTATTTGACTTCAGCCGAACGGTTGGTGTCATCGTATTTCTCACATTTAGCAGTTAAGTGTTCCTCTAAAAGAGAAATTAACACAGAGTGAAAAAAAGTTAGAATGTCAGGTAGAAAAGTTTCAAAGTGAAGACCAAGGTGAACAGAGAACAAACCAACACAGTTTGCAATGTTGTTTAAAATGCAGAGCTCAGCACACAAAAGTATCTAACTTTTCATTTTTTCAGAAAAATTATTGTCAAGCAAACATGGTACTGTTAAGGTATTAAAGTAGTTAGTATGGTCTTGCTAAAAATACTAGCAACAGCCATTTCGTTAAACTTTAAATTTTCACTTATGTCGTAAATTCCATTAAAATTAATATTATTTAATACATAAAAGCCTTCCAGTCATCGTGACTGACTTATGTTTGATGTAAGACCTCCGTACAGTAGAAGTTCTGTCTAACCAAAGTGTGTTTACACGCCCTAGTACTCAGTTTGAATTGAGTTGTCTGGGAAAGGGTGTTTTAATTTTCCACTACCTCAAGTGATATTAATTTAAGGTAAGTTTCCGAAGGATTCCCAATCTGTGGTGACAACTTAACTAGGCTGAACCCAATTATTCAGCTTTACATCACACTCGTTATCGAATAACATACAGTAATAGATGGCGTTTTGTTCTCTGACCTTAATGGTTTACTCGTGAAGACTGCATTACTAATCTAGACAACATTATCAGCATAAACTTCAGAAGGAAGTGAGTTATAGGGTTTTCTACATAAGTGGTTCAAAAGCTTGTCCCGATGACCTTGGGTGTGATTGGTCGTTTCTACCAAAATTTTGTCATCATATCTAAACATATTTTGATTGGCTGCCTCACTGGTGTGAACTTTGAACTGCTTTTCGTTTCTTATGTTTCTCATTGGTTGTTAGATTGGGTCAGTTTCAATCTGTCCATTCATCGTTGTCGGACTTGAATAGCAAACTTCGAAAAATTCTCTAGCATCCTTCACTTTTACCCTATCCTAGATTTTCACATTTTCTCAGTCAAATTCATGTCGACAGTTGTCTGTATGATTTGATATGAGCGAAGATATGTCATAATGCTTTACTGTTAATTGATATGTATATAGACGGATACGACATGTGACATAAATTGGGGAGAAAATCCATTAACTCACTTTTTTCTGAAGTCCGTATTGATGATGTTACCCTAGATTAGCAATGAAGGCTTCACAATTAAACCATCCAGCTCAGAGAATACAACACCATTAAAATCATCCTCTCGAGTTACAAATATTCTTCCTCATCTCAAAATTAAGTTATCGAATCTGAAGTAATTTAATCATCCCATTCACTAGTACAATAGCTAATGGATGGATTAGGTTGGTCATTACTTTTTTATTACTTCAATCAACCTAATAGGCAATAGTGATTCGTATGAGTATGTTTCATTTATTCAATGTCAGTTACTTAGTCAATCAGTTGTTTAGTAGTATGTATCATGTGATAAACATAGAAAACAATATGATTTGCACTGAAAAGATTATTTGTCAACTAATTTTTTTCAAAAATATGTGAAGTAGGATAATACTTCTTGAGCCAGAAAACTTCATACTTGGTATAAGTAATTTTACTCATATATGCATACACATGATTTACTATAAGTTATGAAGTGAACAGTTTTTATGATTGGTATTATTACTGCTTTTTGTTAACCTTTACTAAATATCCATAAAGATACCGTGAAAAATGATTTTTTTTGTCGTTTTTGTTGATAAAATAGGACTTTAAACTGTATAACATGAAACTGGACGATACCATGTAGTGTTACTTCAACATCAGACCTCACCGGCCGGCTGGTAACTAAATCTCAGCCTTAATATACAAGGCCAGTTTGAAATTTGCTCGATTAAACTCTCTTTGAATTTGATAAGATGTTCGACTATACGGGTAAGAACTGGTGTGTTGAGCTGAAGATCTTTCTGTCTTTCTGTAATGCCATAAGATATGGCTCTTTTGAAACCACAAGATTGTTAATTCTGAGTTTAGTACGGGGAAGTACATAACAGAAAATTGGCGTCGGTTAATGAGATTGTAAATCATTACCGACTAAGGAATTTGGGATGTGTTGTGTGTTCGTAGCCGTTGCCTACCGTTAATTAACCATGAATTAAAAAAGGAGCCTGAAGACACCAAAACAGCTTAGCACTTGTCACTTCACAAGCATGTGACGAGTACACTGCATATTAATATACCCCTTCTATTGTACTCCCAATAAAAATGAATTTTAAACAAAGAAATCGTGAGACTATAGGTTTTTGCCATCAGGGCCTTTGCGGAAAGGCTCACATATAGGCTATGGTCGGATCAATGTCCAGGGACAGTAAGTCCTATGAAGTCGTCTTAAATCCTAGTTGACAAAAGTGGCTTAGACGTGTGTTGCGCATGACAGGCCATCGGCTGCTTCAACTTGTGATGTTAACCAGATCAACATTTTGTCAAAATAAATTTGATAGTCACCAGATCAAGTGTCACAACAGTCCACTGAGGTCATAACTGTTTATCTGAGCTCTGTAGAGAAATGTAGACCGTCTGAATGCAATGCGTGAGATGACAGGAGTTGAAGGATACAAACCATGGATGACATGACTCAAAACTCACCACAGTGGAGAAAACGCTAATGCATTGTGGTGTCGTTAAAAATGTCAGTATTTCTACTGACTCCCAATTATTTGTTCTATCCTCTCTTAAAAAGCTTTTTAATTCTAGAATCATTTCTTTCCTGTTCACTTCTTCTTTGTCTACATTAGTAAAGCATAGAAACATAATATCATCTGATTATGTACAAGCTTAAAAACGTCCTTGTTTGTGTCTGTCATTGTTGACGAGATTCACGAGTTTCAGAAAACCTGATGGAAAATCATGACTTCTATTGAGATTTCAGTCGAAGATGGAGATTAATTCTGAAGCATGATAATGGCTCGCACTGTGTGACTAAATTGACTGACAGAGGAAATCAGCGAAAAACTATCACACAGGTGCATCCCTTCCTAGTTGCCATACTTCGTATTACTATACAAAGAACGTGTCAACACAGAAATACTGATGTCAGAGTCGACAGTGTTTTGCATCACAATAAACAATTTGAAGATAATGCTCAGAGCAAATATTCAAGCTACAGAAGACGTTAAGGAGTGATTACATCTACACCACTGAGACTTATTTTCAACCATTTCACCAACATTCCCCAACCATCAATTCTTATCGTCTGAAGTACACCAGCCAACGAGTCTGCATCTCCCAACGTGGCTCAGGTCGACAGTCAGATACTTCATCGACTGGTATCACTTCTTGGTCTGACCACCCTGAACCCCGTTCTGATCTGATCTAGCTTCCCGTAGCATAGGACATAGAGGCAGGCGATGACCCGGCACGTGAAGTACATGTCCAAACCACTTCAACCTCATCAATCAACTTGTCTGTTTTGTGTAGTACCCTTCGCCTGACTGACCTCAACATTGCTCACATGGTGGTTTTACCAAACGTGAACAATGCTACGAAGACATCTGTGATCACATACCTGTAACTATCTTATGTCTTGTACTTTATCAGCTATGTCTCACAGCTGTACAAGAGGATAGAACCAACTTTAGTGCAGTATAAGCATTCACTGATAGATAGTTGAATATCTCACCAGTCAGTACCACAGGTGGCCCAAGCTCGCAAATCTCAATTAGGGCCAACTGTATCCCAGCTAAGATGTCGTCAGTAACCAGCCGGTACGGACTGATGAGACTCCTCAAGTAAGTGAATTGATCGACATATTCCACCACTTCGCTCTCTATCATTAAAGCTGGGAGTGGTTGCAGACCAGCCTTGGAATATCATCCTACATTCGCCAGGTGCGAAATGTATGTCAAACATACCCAGATTCCTGCCTAACGCGTTCGGAAGACCTTTCATTTTGTCAGCATCTTCGCCCAGCAGGACAATATCATCTGCATACTCTAAGTCAAGTAGATGACCTCCAAGAACAAGGTCACTTCTTGTCACTAATTCGTTAAGTAAGCAAGTAAACAGGTTTCAAGGAGTAGATTTCTATCCTACTGTTGGATAATAACGTGTCGCTAATCGCTTGAGTTTAAAGTCATCAGTTTTATCACTTCTGAAGCAATGTATGCAAGCTTCAATTTAAGGGGGCCCCCTATGAGACTACAGATGTACACTGCTTTCCGATTATCTGTTGTTTATCAGACAGTGTTGATCTATGATAAAAACTGTTTTGACATCAATTATTTCTTTAATAAACTACTTAAACCCTATAATTTATTTGCATACAGAACGCGAAACCAAGATTAAATTAGATGTACAAGGTTGACGAAAACATACCTTTACCTTTAGCACATAGGTAATGAAACTCTTAACCCACATGACATGCATATCTTCAGTACTAATCAAAAAAAAAATAAGCAGACACAGCTAAAATATGTGAAAAAGTCTAAGAAATATGACGTCAAGATATGGTTGTTGCTTTTCTTGTGTAAGATAATGATAATAATAATTGAGTGACGAAACCCTAATATCAGCTATATTTTCCAAATCCCTGGTGAAACAATATGATAACAATACCAGTAAACTATAAATCTGAAGTGTTCTGAGCTTAACAAACAGAGTATGAACTGATGTCTACTGTAAAAACAACCGAACAGTATGTGAAAAAACTTGGGCACTGTGGTAGAATGTAGTTCCATATGAGATTTGTTTATTTGATATAAAGCGCACAGTGATACAGTATTATTTAATTGATTACGTTTCGAGCATAAATTATTGCTCATAATCATATCAATGTAATCACACTTCTTTCGACATCTGATTTTATAGTCACACACGGACACATAAGAAGCAAAATAATAACACTAATACAAATACAAATAATAGTGACAACGTAAGTAGAAAGGAAATCAACACCTCCATTGTGATACCATACAAGGAAGGAACATCAGAAACCATACGTAGGATTCTCAACAAGGTTGGAATTAGGGTGGCATTTAAACCAACAAACTCACTTAGAGGTAAGCTTTGTCGGCTAATCCGATAGAACCAATTAAGCAAAATAATATAATCTACCAAATTCCATGTAATGACTGTGAAGTCAAATACATAGGTCAAACTAGCCGGTCGGGGTCAGTTAGATTAACAGAACATAGGAATTTAGCTAAACATAGAACGGCAGACCCCAATAAGATCAATAACCTAGAAAAACACTCGGCCATTGCATTACATTCATTAACACACAATAGTCTGGGTGGGACAAAACCACTGTACTTAAGTCTAATATAGCTAGGTGGAGAGAGAGATTAATTACTGAATCTTTGTTCATCGAATCCACACCCAACACATGTAATAGGGATGACGCAACACCTATACCAGAGATATGGAAAACTTTACTACCAATCAAAAAACAAAAAAACAAAGAGAGATCAGGTGACAGGACTATAAAATCAGATGTCGAAAGAAGTGTGATTACATTGATATGATTATGAGCAATAATTTATGCTCGAAACGTAATCAATTAAATAATACTGTATCACTGTGCGCTTTATATCAAATAAACAAATCTCATATGGAACCGAACAGTATGGTTTATCTACATCAGAATAGACTCGATGAAAGCCAAGCATCACTGAAAACTATAGAATTCCTCCTTCTGTTGATCCGCATTATTTGTAGATGCGTAGCATTGTATGATTGTGACCTTCCTTCCTTTTGAGTTGAATCTTGCTGTCATGATCCTGAAGGAGGAGATTGACTCCCGCTGCATGAGAGCCATTGATGCTGTTGGGGACATCAATCAAAGCCACTACAAAACTGAGTGTGCTCGTGTTTGACGTCTGGGTGACAATATCGGATTAGATTATTGACTCTGCAGTTAACAGTTTGGAGAGTCCACTTCCATTCCGTCTACTTTTGCAGATTCCAAGCACTTCTACGCCATACCTTCTCATCTCGTTTGCAATATGGGCAGCCTTGCCAGCCAACTTCAAACAAATTTGCGGACATTCTATGTCCCCATGTTTACTTTCGCTTTCATAGAGAGAAGTCACACCAACCAATTAACTTCCCGAAGGCATTCACGAACTGGCGTCATTTCATCTGTTCGATTCCAGCGAAGAATAAGTTTGTTTTTATTTTTTAAGTTTTGTTTGTGCTTTGAAGTTTCTTTAGCGATTGGATCGGCTTTACGGGTTGCTAGCCAAGTGTCCAGCCCTCCCTCTTTATCCAGGCTTAGTACCGGCTAGTAAACTAGTGAACTACTAAACAAGGCTAGGCGAGGTGAGGGAGAAATGAAAGGTTTTGGGCAGTCGTGAAGCCAGGTTGCAAAGACTGCAGAGGAGGGAGTGAAATGGCGACGTTTTACTAAAGGTCTAAGTCCTACTAGGAATTCAAAGGCCAGATAGTAATAATAGTAATAATGATAATAACGAAGGACTAATTAATGATAAGTATTTCTCGACTTAATCAATCTTCTTTTGGAAAGGAAACTTTTGCTTACTGAACTATTTATTCGATGGAAATGGGGATAACACGAAGTCTAATTTTTAATAGTGCCAGATGATAACACTTTTTTTAAGGTTGTATTCATCATTGACTGGCATCGATTATAGATCCATTGGAATCCCGAGAGCACTAGACAGCTGTTTCGTCGTAGTATGGGACTCATGAGCAGTAAGCAACTACGACTCGGCTAGGAACTGAACTCAGGACCTTCAGGTTTTATGGCGAACGCCCTAGCGACTTTATCAATGAGCCGTTCAGACTGCGATAGACATTCACAGTGCACCACAATGCTTAGCCTCCTAGTTTGGTGACCTGAAGTCAGTAGTCATTCCTTGTAGGTGCGTGAGTGAATTGTACATACACGTACGGATAAAGGGGAATAAAATTGTTGTCGTATAGCAATGAATACTAGGTTATGAGTTATAGTGAAATGAAAATCGGAGCCACAGCAGGATTCGAGCCAGCAACCTGTGGGTATAGCAATTAAGCTACAAAGTTAATATTGGGTGATGATTGAAGGTAAGGTAAAAATCTGAACTGTGGCCGGATTCTAACACGGTGGTCAAATAATAATGGATAATAAAATGTTGAAATTCTTGGTCAATTAGGAAATTTAGGACCAAATGTAAAATTAAAATTAAGACAGAGTGTTACGTTTATGACAACGATAAAAGCATACAGATAACATTTACATTTATTTTACTGATATGAAAAGGAATTATTGTAGATGCATCTGGTTTGAAGCTGAAGGGAACGAGCAAACATCTCTGTACATAAACTAGGTTCGAGAGTTTTGATTGTTATGATTTCCGTTAGGCTTACCAATTGAAGATACACAGACTTAGGGAATCGTGATGACACTTGGTAAAGAGTGGTAAATATTGAGGTTCTGTCAGTCTTATGCTTCAATATCTAACAGACAGATGAGTATTGATGAATTTCACTGTTCTTTTGCCTCATCACATTGTAGGCTGGTTAGTAAAGTGATGATTGGTCTGCTTTCAGTTATATTTTTGTTTGATGTTTACCTTATCATGCTAACATTATAACCAAATATTGTCCTACCTCGAATTTCCACTATAGTTCTACGGATAAACTAAAATATTTCGATTATATAATGTGATCTACTGAATACCAATAACTGTATCAATTTGAAGAGCATTTGTGATTGTCACGAATGGTTTGTGACTAGGCATTCGACTTGACATACCTAGTAAGAAACCGCAAAACGCTAATTTGATGAGTCTGATAGCCAAATCATAGTGATCTATGCATCAGACAACTGTTCACATCATTTACTGTTGAATTCATCAACAATTTACTCCAAAAAAGTAACCCCAAAGAGAATCTGAATGAAATAGATCAACCAAATGAGGGTGGTTAATTAACTCATGTAAGTTCATTGTATTGGTACCATGCAAATCAGCAGGAAACTGGTTATATTTTGATGTCCAAACAATATGGGTTTCAAAATTATTAAATAACTAAATACTATTTCATTCAGTGTATGAGTATACAGACTTATTCATCAAGCCAATTTTTAAAGAAGAGAAGATGGAAACTGAATTCATGACGATAATTATACAGAATTGATAAAAGTATAAAATAAAGGGGAACAGGTCTCCTCTCCATGGATTGCGCAATTGACATCATGTAGACTGAAGAATTAGGATAAGTGGTCACGTGTTACCAGTAGAGAACTTCGTAAGAATATCGACCGAGAATAGTAGAAGCACTGATAGTATTACATAAACGGAGCAAAGGTTCATTTAATTCATTAGATGATAAGTTAGCTTGAATATAGACGGTAATTTAACCTGATTCTCATGAGTAACTTTTTGAAAATGTCACTTTGTTACTTGACCTCTTTCACTTAAGTTATTCTCACCAAGAATTACTTATCAATTTACCATTTTAGTTCAATTTAACACTCATAATCGCCTTGATCGAACTGAATCGCTTAAGGTGTACTACTGATAACTGTTGCCTCAAACGATGGTGGCTTATGATTTACCGCGTGAAATAATTATACTGGGATTTCATTTTTAGGTCAAGGCAATATTGAACTACAGACGATCTAATTAGAGAAAATATCAAAATGTTGCTTATCATACTAAATTAGCTATGTATTCACATTGGCGGACCATAACTCAGTTTTTCTATTTTCTTTTATCAGATATCAGTCTTCTGATACCAGTTGGAGGAACATTGGAAACTTGAGAGCACTAAACATCTGTTTCGTTCTAGTATTGGACTCCTCAGCAATGTGTCTCATGACCTCACCCACCAGAGATCGAACCCAGGACCTTCAGGCTCTGTGGCCATGACGTTGCCATTGAGACACTGGGTAAGAATCCAATGGTCCTGTGGTTCGAGAGGTGATTCCTGAAGTTCCAGTTAGAAGTCGTGATCGATCGGGCAAACCTGGTAGACGTGAGGATAAATACTCAACAATGACATTCGGTGATGGTTTTTCTATTTTGTGAAGTGACAGAACATAAAAATATGGACTATTGGACTCCAATCCAATGAACCAATGGTAACGTTCTGGCCAAGGAACCTGAAAATTGTGTGTTAGATCCCTGTTGGGGCAAAGTCATGGGTGCGCGTTGCTGAGGAGTCCCATACTAGGAAGAAACAGGTTTCCAGTTTTTCTCTAACTGATGTAATTCCGTAATGAATACCAACTTGAAATCGATAAACTCTCTATAGTAAGTAATTTCTGAATCATTAGCCTATGTTGTATTAAATAAGATTCCATGTTATTATGCATACCCATACTGGACGATGATATGAAAATGATGCCAATTACCATAATAAAAATTTACTTATCAGCTGATTCCATGCTTTATTGACCTGGCCACATAGTTCAATAGAAAATCATATAGAATTCTATATGTTTTTAAAGTGAATCAGTGTCCGAAGTTGATTGGCCAGTTGATAGCCTTGAGCCTGGAGTTAATGTTGCAGAAATAGCCTATTCCGTAAATGTAATAAAGTTCTTTTTAGAAATTGATTAATTTTTAAGATGTAACAAATACAGATCGATATCAATGGGAGAATCATTGAGGAGTTAAGAGTATCAGGTGATTGCTTGGTTCTATTTTGAGATTCTTCAACTGAGCATAACCATGACCCCCCATAAACTGGAACTTAGGGCTTTCATATATCATGCCTTGCAGATTACCTCTATGGGACGCACTCAATGACACACATTTTTAAAATTCTTTCAGTTAATGAAATGTTTTGGCCATCATAGTCGAATATAAGTGGAGGCTACGTTTGCCAAAGTACAGAAAGCTTGTGAACTTTGATATGTATGGTTAACATTTTCTCATGTTAGAATAACCAGCTTTTTCCCTTAGTTCAAGGAAGTTTATTGAAAGGCTATTCCGTGACTGACCTGAAGAGCAAAGAATCGATCCATAGAGATTTCACTATTTCATTTAAATATATTATTGGTAATTTGTTAAGCGACATCCAATCAATCATCAAAAGTTGAAATACTTTTATTCTGTCAGTATGTTAGAGACAATAAATAACAAAAGATAACTGAAAGCTTAATATAGGAGTAAAACTTGGGTACTGTACTAGAATGTTATTTCATTTTCCTTTATTTATTAGAAATTTCACACAGTCAAGGAACAGTATCATTTACTAGATAATGTCTTGGATACAATTTATTGTCCATATTTATACCACAACTTAGAGACAGAGTTTATATAGTCCTAATTTTCTCTTCTTTATAAATAAATTGATAAGAAATAGAAAGCAAAATATTAGCAGTAGTAGTAGTAGTAATATATGTGTTATTATTAATAATTCTAAAACTATTATTAACAATGGTAATTGGGTTGAGAGGGAATTCAAAGCCTCTGCTGTGTTACCGTAGAGGGATGGCACCTCAGAAGTTTTACGAAGAATTCTCAATAAAGCTAACTGGGATTAAATTTGCATTTAAATCAACAAACTTTCTCAGAAACAAGTTTTGTAGGTTTCAATATCCTACTGATGTAATTAAGCAAAATAATCTAGTTTACCAAGTCCCTTCCAACGATTGCGAAGTCAAATACATAGGTCAAATGAGTCTACCAGGCTCGATCAGAATAACAGAGCACAAAAACTTACCTAAATGAACACTAATAGATCCTAATAAGATAAGAAATTTAGAGAAAATTTCGAATATAGCTCTGCACGTAATTAGACACCATCACACAATAGGGTAGGATAGACCGACAGCGTTAAAAACTAATTGAGTGGAGGAAGGGAGAGATTGGTAACCGAATCTTTGTTTATCGAATCAACATAAAATACATGCAGCAATCGAAATGATTCTTCAACTGTGCTAGATATATGGAAAATTCAACTACCCTTGTCATCAAAGAGAAGGAGAGGAGATTAGAACCATATCAATTCTGTCTCGAAGTTATGGAGTTGGCTTCCTGATATTAATATGGACAATAAATTGTGTCCGAAAGGTTATCCTGTAAATGGTACTGTTTCATTGTGTGATATTTCTAATAAACAGACTAAAATGGAATCACAATCGAAAGTAAAGTCACCGGTTGGTTAAGCTTTATTCCAAACTCTACATGTAAATTATTATTCAACTGGAAATTGGCATAAATCAGTTAACCTCTACGCGATAGCCTCAGTTAGCATGTTGTGCTTATTATCCTCGAAAGTCGAATGAAGTTAGCAAGAAAAGTAGTAAACACTGAATGTTTGTTCGCATCCTACAACAGCGTAAGTGGTTTCAACTCCAGTTACTTCGCATACATATGATCTCAAATAATGCTAGTCCATTAGATGTCTTAATCTTGTTCGGTTTTAAATTATTATTGTTGTTCGGTGGTACACACCATAATAGAATCCATGAAAAGGTTATAATTTGTTTGTTTTGCTGTACAGAGACGAATTGCCAGAAGTCTGTTCGGAGATGGGCTCCTATGCAAATGCCTCGATACTGACGGATATTCATGGTGTCATATACATCATGGCGACTAGCTCATAGGTCAATCTAATGATTGAGTTTATCTTAGCTAGTCCAAACAAATGCGAAAAGACTAAAACTACTTGCAACTGTTTTTTAGACCTTAAGACATGGTTGAACAGTTGAAATGATAAAGTATGAACAAGTGTCTATCTCTCAGGCATATAACGACTGGGTACAATGCAAAGAAATCCAATCATTACTGAAAACCCTTTTTCTATTTTAGTCTTAGTATATTGGTCAACAAAGAAGTAAGTAAGAGACTATCAGCATCAGACATGTCACAAAATAGATATATTAACTGTAAATATCATAATGATAATAATCTTATACATAAATTAGACAACTTGGGATCAGGGTGGAAATCGAACTCTGATTTCATAGTTAATTAGTTTAATCACTTGAAGGCTGTCGATAGAATGTTCCGTTTTACTTTTCTTTCTCTCTCAGACTCATATCTATTTGAAACAATTCTACAATCAGAAAAAGTTCTCACTAGTGTATTCACTCCACAAGTGACATTCAACTAGAGAGTAATCAGCAAAGTAGGTAAATATCATGGGAAGTTATTTATCTACTTATTTATTTATTCTTATTTTTATTCAATAATATCAAACTTACGTCATCAATTCATAAGGTATGGTGAGACACATTTCTCTTGGCAATAATTCTGCTCTTGAACAATAATGAACTCTCACATAATCCATCATGATAATGATAATAATATTATGACAAAGAGAATTGATAGAAATACTTTCGAAATTAATTAGTTTTAAATGAGTGCATGTGTTCAATATTCCAATAGTTTATATTCAATGTACAATGAATGAATTGAAGTAGTCAATTTTATGACAAGAGAATAAATACAAATACTTAACTAGTTGAAATGATAGCCTATTCCTATTTGACTATTGACTACTTAAAGGAAGCAAATGAATGAGTGAGTATGTTGTGTGCTTATGTGGCATAAAAGTGTAAGACAGAAATGGAGAGAAATACTGAACAGCTAGTGAAAAAAAATTTAGAAAAACAAATCAGCTTTCTCACTAGTAGTTACACAATGCATTACACTTTCGTTCTCTCTTAAAACATATGATAATAGAATGTCTGTGTGTGTATGTATGTGTGACAGGGGTGGGTGTACGCGGGGTAGGAATAGAGGTGTCATATTATATATATATATATATATATATATATATATATATATATATATATATATATCATTAAAACTGCCTTACTCTACTCAGTGGATGACTCAAAGCAAATACCACTTAGATGAATTTTTATTTTGAAAACAGTTAGTTTCCTTTGTAAACACTGACAATAATGTATTTGTGCAACACATTTCGAGCTGTCTGATCATACACACACACACGCGTACCTATCATAGGTATTTATATCAGAATCTTATAAAGTGGTAAAGGAATGAGAATAAGAAAAGAGGTCAAGTAGGAAAAACAGTAGAACCAACTAAGCAAGAACCTATCGCCCAACAAATATGCAGGAAAAAATGGAGATGGATTGGGCATACACTGAGAAGGTCGACTGGGGACATCACGCGCCAGGCCACGTACTAGAGTGGAACCCCGATGGGAAGCGACGATTTGAGCGCCCGAGGTTGACATGGAGGAGATCATGAGAGGAGGAAATGACAGCTTGTGGGCAGTGGTGGAGCCAGGTTCAAAAGATTTTAGAGAACAGAGCGCATCGGAGACGTGCTACTGAATCCCTGTGTTCCATTAGGAACCCAATGCACAAATAATATAACAATAATAAGGATGAGAATAAAAGTTATCCTCAGGTGTTATAGCATTCTATCTAAAAATGTTTATTTCCTCTGTTGTCTATGCATATATTCTGAAGCGAAAACTGCACTCATAAGTCCTTTTAGGTGTAATTCGAAGCTTCAACTAACTCACTGTGATCTACAAGCATCATTCATCTTGAATAACTATGCTTACTTTCCACCTAAGATGTGGAAGTGCAGCTAACACTTTGTATATGAATAAACGGTTTGAAACAGGATTTAATGACAGATGGGATTGTAAAAACTAAGCAAATAGGTAACATATTCATGCAGGACACAGAAAATGCTCGTATTTTCACAAACAACCCTACAATCTATGGTTAGCACGACAACACTTGGGGATGACTTTAAGCCTCGCCCCTAGAGGGGCCTTGGAAAATTCAAAGTTTCTGTACTATGTCTCAAAGATATGTTTCGCAATCGAAGAACTTGGACGTCTGCTATCAACGTCTATAAATTCATATGAATCAATTTTACAATGTGCTTGCATAGATCTATGAGTCCTCCTTAAGTATGTGTCACCACATGTATATTTGAATTAGTGGATGTAATGTGATGTGAGATTGTCGTTCACATACTATAAGAGTATACTGGCTTTGCGGTTTCTATTAATCAAACCCTACCTGCATAGTAAGTCTTTCTAATAGCAGCATTAGGTCTCAGCTTAAGGGATACATTATCAGACACTTATCAGGATATCTTTCTTCAGGACAAAGTGGAAAGCAGGTTTCGGCGCTCTGGTTACTTTCAAAAGGCTAATAAATTCTGATGGATAGTTATTTTTAACAGTGCTTTGTTCAGTATTCCTACTTCATCTCTGAAGTACCAGGTCTGCGTATTCGTTGAATGCTGTTGAATATGATAGTTCAAATACAGTCCTATCCATGTGGGTTTTCTGCAGACAGACCATTTTGTGTATCCATCTTGCCGTCAACAAATTCAAATGTCCTTAGGTCCCATTTAAAAACCGTGTTGGGGAAGGATCGTTAAATTTCTTGAGGCCTTTCTAGCTATTAGAAAGTTTAAATCACGTTTGTGTGTTCAGAAACAGTTTACTGTCATCATTAAATCTTGCCTGGTGAATTCAACGTCGATGTACTACTATTTTCCTACCAGACCTCTTTTCTTATTCTCATTCCTTACCTCTTTATAAGATTCTCATATAAATACCTATGATAGGTACGTGTGTGTGTATAATCAGATTGTTCGAAATGTGCTGCGCAAATACATTACACGTTTCAGACAATTTTGCGTCTTTTTTCTTGTTAATATTCATTATCGACTGGTATCACTTACAGAACCATTGGAGGCCTGTGGACAACTGAGACAGGTGTTTCGTCCTAGTATGGGATTCCTAAACAGTAGGCCTCCACGACCCGGCTAGCGATCAGACACGCGACCTGCAGGTCTCGCAGCCATGACGTCATCATTGAGCCACTGCGTTGGCATCCAGCTGTCCATATTTCCTAATTCTGTCAGTTCATGACAAAGGGCAACGTCTATCCAATGCGGTCGGATGTGTCCAATCCAAAACAAACTATCTCCACTTCCTTCTGCATATTTGTTGGGCAATGGGTTCTCTATTGGTTGGTTCGTTGCCACAGTGAGTCCCTTGTTACTTATTCTTATCATTCCAGCCATCCATTTGATCTCGAGTGTCGGGAGAGCGTAGGTGGCAGTTGTTGATATGTGTATGTAGTTTATTACAAATGCTTTTCGCAACATGCCAAGCGTCTCAACCATCATATAGAAGCACTAACTTGACTAACATTACTATTGAAAGTTCGGGTCTTGTTCACGCTTTAAGCTGAGTGCAGTGCAGTGCAGTAGATATCCACACCGATTTCAGATTACTGAAGGAAGATCTGTCTTACTGCCCTTCCGGTCTTGGTTTTGACATCCTCATCTGTACCTTTGCGGCTGCCTTTATTTGCAACGATGCTGCTTAGGTAGGTGAAAGAGACAACTTCCTTTAGATTTCTCTTGTCGGTGATGATTAGTGCTTGTGGTTGTTGGTTGGGTATCTTTGTCACCTTTGTCTTCTCTACGTCCATGTTACGCAAGTCCGATCTTCCTTCACTGTCCTGCCTTTTCTGCCAACTTGTTGGTTTTTGCCCGTAGACCTTCGAGTTTATGAGACATAAGAAAGACATAAATTACCATGGGCGAAATCCGAATCTTCTTTTAGGGTCCTTTTATCGGTCAAACAGCGTACGCCCATCTCACTCCTCACAATTTGTTGCATGATCTAGTCCAGTGGAGTCGACTACTATGAGGAAGATCATAGGTGATAGTGGGTGGTGACCTTGTCTTACTCCTTTTATCACTTCACTTTAAAGGCATCAATTAGCTTTCCATTGCTTTGTGAATCACTTGGCATATAGCATCCTCCCATAGCATGTAGCCGTTGAATGACATTGTTAAAGGTTGTGGCACTCTGCCAAGTAATATTACTAAGAATGATCAAGTCAACAACTTTGTTATGCTATCTCGAAGTTTGTGGAGGTTTAATAATCGACTTTAGGTTGGAATTCATTATAGGAAGACATGAATTGGAGGAACATTGGGAACCTTAGAGTACTGGACATCTGTTTTCTCCTAATATGTGACACGTTAGCATTGTGCGCCCGTGACCCCACTCTCCAGGGACTGAATACAGGATCTTCTGTCCTAGTGACAAGCACGTTACCATTGAGCCACCGGGTCAGGATCCAATCGTCCACATTTCCTACTTCTGTTCCGTGCTTCAAGGTTTCCAATATTTTTCCAACTGGTGTCGGTCCACGATAAATTTCAACCTTAAATCAACTAATAAACCCTTACAAACCTCCAGATAGAATTAATCTAGCGCTCATTAGTGACTTCAGTAGCTCCGAGAGGTGATTTTTGAAGCTCAAATGAAAAGTCATGACTAGTGAAGTCAGCCAAGTCAAACATGAGGACAGTTACTCAAAGGTGACTGTGAATGTAGGTCACGCTATGCCATGAAGTGACAGAAGTGGGGAATATGAACCACTGGATTTTGACCCAGTGGTTCAATGGTGACGTGCTGGCCACGAAATTCGGAGGTACTGGACTCGATCCCTGGTGTGGGAGGTCATGGGTGCGCACTGCTGACGAGTCCCACACTATTAGGAGACAGCTGTCCAGTGCTTCCATGTTTCTAATATACCTCCAACTGATCTCGGTCCATGATGAATTCCAACCAGAAGTTTCGCAAAACAATAGTAATTTCTAGGGAATCGACTGTTTTGAAAGTCATAAATTGGTGATTTGTACAGATTGATTTTTAGATACAGGAAGATTTGAACTGTTGGATTCTGACCTAATTGCTGAATAGTAAGTTGTTCACTGCAACACCTGACGGCCATTGTCTCGATCACTTGTGGAGTCATGAATATGCACTGCTGAGGAGCCCTGTACTATGATGAAACACCCCGCGGATGCCCATACTTTTCTAAAGTTTCTCCAAATGATATCAGTCCGTCATTAATATTATCTGAAATGAATTTATTTCAGAGTAATATAAGCTAGAGAAGCATTGAAAACCATGGGGAAATGGACAATCGTTTTATTTTAGTTTGGAAATTCTAAGCAGTTTGTAGCTGCAGTTGGCACTTTACCATTCCATTGTCGGTTATAAATGTAGAACAAAACATTTGAGTTTCTATAAAAACTGAAGTCAATCTTCGTGTTTATTTTTATCCATTTTCTTGGAAAACTGAACTATTTTTACCACAGAATATAATCTCTTTCATCTGCGTTATAGTTAACCTGACTGTAGTTACCGTCTTCCTCATAGCCACAATACGATTGTACCTATTTCTACCTTTCTTGTCTAATAATCAACCAGGACAACTTTAATATTATCCGTAACTCTCGAATACAGTTCGTTTTTACTAGTGATGATGATTTCTGAGTTGAAGACTAGGCATAGTTGTGTGCTTTGAGATGCAATCATTTTGATATATCTTCACATAAAAAGTATGTAGGTATTTCATATAAGGGAAGTAATAGACAGTTAGGGTAAGATAAAATCTATCCCAGGAGTCATGAAGTGACAGTAATCCAAAAGGGGAATTGGAAACCACGTTTGACTGTATTCAGTAGTGAACAACTGCCCTCTCTTCTCCAGTTTCCAAGTAAACCTCTAAATCAAGCGATTTACTCTCTCGAAATTTAATTAATTCAAGATACACTGTGGTTAATTTGTTTATTTTAAATACATCAAAACTGCCTCATAAATCTTCCATTATTCAATCCCTGAAACCAGAGGTGGTTCAGTATTCTAAAAGAAGTGATATTTTGTTTTTATTTGGCACTGATCTGATACTGGCATTTAACTGGGTACCAACCAATATCTCACTAATGAAGCATGGAAGACCACCACGATGAAAAGAGTAATAGTTCTTAAGTGTCAATTTACAGTGTAAACGTCAGTATTATTCTGTGGGCTAAATGTAGATATACTTCACACAAACACTTTACTGCCTGAGTTAGAGAATGAAGATTAAATTCAGTATAATTAACCATGAATTCACTATGAGGCCTTTCTTGAGCATATCGAATCAGCTAGTTACCTTTCTGTATTGAAAATGCATCCAGGCATTTTCAAATGTTTATCATTTGACTATCTGAGATAGCTGCAGTTTGGCAGACTAGTATTTATACTAGGTGATGATTGAAGGTGAGATGAAAATCTGGACCGCGACCGGATTCCACCTAGCGACTACCGAGTTACCGGCCCGGTGCTCTACCAACTGAGCTACGTGGTCCAGCTGCTGACCAAATTTTTATCTCACTTCAATCATCAAGGGTGATCGCTATTTGAATCCGGCCGCGGTCCGGATTTCTATCTTACCCTCAATCATCACCCAGTATAAATACTAGTCTGTCAAATTACGGCTATCTCAGATAACCAAATGATAATCAATATGATGCTTCCCCTCTCTAATTCAGTTAGATTAGGATTGGGATGAGAAGTCATGATTCTGGGCAGACAATGTGAATACGACCAAGTTGTGGTAACCCGTCACAAATTCACTTGGTATTTGGGCAAAAAACCCTGGTGATTGAAGTGAAATAAAAATCTGGTCAGCAGTTGGACCTCGTAGCTCAGTTGGCAGAGTGTTGGACCAGTAACCCGATGATCGCTGGTTCGAATCCTGCCGTGGTCCAGGTCTTCATGTCACGTCCAATCATTATCCAGTTTAAATTCTCAAATGTATCAGTGAGGAGTATTATTGTACAAACTTGTCAAGAATATTGTTACTTAAAAGTCAATTCATACATGTAAATCAATTTACAGTGTGTTGCTTAGTTCTATATTTAGGCGTTTTATCATACCTTTTTTATCAGATGTTATACGCCAAGTTCTTGCCTCAGAGATTTCCATCGGAAAATCTATTGACATTTGAATTGAGCAATTGAAAAACTACTCAAATTGTAAGAAACACCAATCTGGATAGCCGAATGATGCAATTTGTGTATAATTTGCAAACTGATTTCCCCATTTAAAGTTGGTAGTCATCACAGATTGGTATCAGTAAGAGAACCACTGGGAAGTCAAAGACATTAGACGGCCATTTCATCCTTGTGGGGGACTCCTCAGCATTGCGTACCCATGACCTCACCGGGGATCAAGCCCATGATCTTCATAGTTTCCCAGCGAGCACGTTATCACTTAGCCACTGAATTACTGTCCAGTGCTCGCTAGTGACATACTCTGAGGTGAGATATCTTGAAGTCTTGATGAGAAGTCATGACAGGTGGAACTAATCAAGCCAGGTGTGAGAATAAATACTAACTACCGTCTGGATGTAGGTCGAACAATATGGTAAGCTGGCAGAAGTAGGAAATTATGGACCATTGAATTTCGGCCCAGCGGCTGAATGATAATTTGCTCACCGTGAAGTCCGAAGGTCCTGGGTCTGGGCACTGGTGAGATCATGGGTGTACACTGCTGAGGAATCCAGTATGGTGCGAAACAGCTATCCAGTGCTCCTAGGTTCTCGCTAGTTCTTTGACTGATGCCAAAATGAAATTATTAAATTCCCACGAACCTGTAAACTCAACTGCCTCATTTCAGGTAGATTAAGCTAGTCTAGAAAACTTCTTTTGTAAGCTGAATAAGTTTGGTACAATCGGCCCAAAATGAGTTAAATGGCTATCCCGTTATTAGATCACTCTGATATGGCTAGCAATATACCAGCTACCCATATTGTTCAGTAGTATATTTTATTAGTGCACTAAACTTTACGCAAGTCATCGCAACTCTTAATGTTAACTAGATGGTTTCTGAAGGATTAGACTGGTTGACGACACAGCTGATCACCTAGAAAATCCCTGACCCCTAAGAAACATCAACGTAGACAGTACAGTTTGTAAATAATTTGCAATAGTTTGATACTAACGACAAACAGAAGCTCGTAGTGGAACCCAGAACACATGGTTCATCCTATTTGAGTTTCACCAACTGAATTTACCTACCTCCCAGTGAGCGATGTTTTTCCCACTAGGACTCGAACCCTAGGACGAAACGCGTGTCCTGGATTCCACTTCTAACCACTATCCATCATTATTATCAAAACTGAGGGATCCATACAGGAGCTCTTCCACCAATAGATAGTAATCAATTGGGTCTAATCAACTACGATTTAATACAAATAATATCGTAATTTTCAATGAAATGTTTATCCATGCTTTCAACCCAGGCTGATGTCAACATTAGGATAATTGGGAAGGCATTTTTCTCAACTTGGCAGTTTCCTAGAAGTACAAGCGGACTGAATCATAACGAAACCAGCTACGAATCAACAAATCTTACTCATAACACGTAATCATCAAGCTATTTTGTCAAAAGAACCTGTTTGACATATTCCATTTGCTGTTAATTGTCAAGATAAGTCTTCCTAAATAAGACTAGGGTGGTAAATAACAAATGTTGCATGATTTACAGATGACTCTCAGTACACTTGTTTAACTTTCAACGATTTTTGCTATAAAGAGATCACCCCTCATAATTATTTTGTATACGAACAACTTGGTGTATGACAATATACAGCTTGATGAATTAGCCACCAGTGGATGGTAACTCAGTGTACTGATTTGATCTTTAGTGTTCAACACTGATTGAGGTTCATCTGCCAGGCTTGTGGTGTGAACACTAGTCTAAATGATGTTACACTGCGGTGCACTATGTTTCTGATGTCACTTGTTAGAAGTCAATAGGCAGGACCGACCAATGATTTTATGCGTCGGAGCAGTCATCAGTAGGACCTATTTGCAGTCATTTATAGTCATGACGGTATTCAGCGTTCACTTTCCAAAGAGAAATAACAGCACGTGGCGGCAATATCTTGAAGCAGTCGGTCTATTCTGACCATCCAACGTAGAAAGTCTATGTAAACATCAAAAAGTGTACATATGAGACTTTTCTAAACTGTAGAAACCATGACAATTTATATTTTGAAACCTCAATTCAGCACTAATGAAACCTTTGTCCAGTCACTGAATTCGCACGACACATGAAGTGTAAGAACATTTTACGCCCAACATTCTTTCAACTCGTTACTGATATATATACCCAACCAACGCCACCAACAACGACAAGCTCTAATCACCATCAACGGGAAAACCCTAAAGGAAGTAGCCTCTTTCATGCATCTAGGCATCACCGTTTCAACCACAGGTGGCGGCACAGGCACAGATAAGGATGTCACAGCCACCCAGGATCGGAAAAGTAAGGCAGGCTTTCATTAACCTGAAACCAGTGTGGAGATCCCCTGCACTCAGCACAAAGAACAATATCCGAATTCTCAACATCAATACAGTCAATTCAGTGCTTCTTTCTATACAGTTCAGAAACTTGGCGCAACACGAAAAGCATTCCCAACAAACTACAAACATTCATCAATAGATGCCGTCTACACTCGCTCAATACTGGAGATCAGATGGATAACCAGAAAGAATAAGCAATAAGGAACTCTGGCTGGCTGGCTGGCTGGCAACGAATCAACAAAGCAAGAACCTATCATCCAACAAATATGCACTGGAAGGAAGTGGAGATGGATTGGACATACACTGAGAAGGCCGTTTGGGGACGTGACATGCCAGGTGGTCGAGTGGAGTCCAAATGGGGACGATGAGTTTGGTGTCCGAGGTGAGAGTGACATGGAGGAGATATTGTGAGGAAGGAATGAGAGGTTGTGGGCAGTCGTGGAGCCAGGTTTAAAAGATTGCAGAGAAGAGAGTGTAATGGAGACGTGCTACTGAAGCTGTATATTCCACTAGGAACCCAAGGGACAAATAATATAATACAACAATATAATATTAAGTGTTTTCACGCATCAAATTGGGATTTCTCACTAGACTTAATAATTCTTTTGACCATATTACGTCACTTAACTTAGCGATTTAATATTAGTTTGATTTCGCTAGGTTTTCTTCTCATCATTATCTTAGATATTACACTTCCTTTCGATTTCTCCGTTTATAATCGAAACTGAATTTCGGGGAAAAATATTTTATGGAAAACTGCCTCTCCTACTGCCAAATAAATTTTTAATTTGTGTAAGGCTGTACAGCCTGAAAATGGGTTTGTTGAAAAGAATGATTCTTCACCGAACTTTTTTTCACTTTCATTCATCAAGAATCTGATGTTTTATTGGTAATTAGAAGCGTCACCACTCAGTGTTGAAATGTGAAACTTTACCAATAAGCTACTTAAACGTTGACAGTTATCTACTAGAATACATTGTTCCCACAAATCGGCTACCACTGCGCAAAGTCGTAGCTGCCTAGTCTTTATGACTGACTACCGATCGAAGTTTACCCATCATGTTTACAACATAGCCATGAAATCAAATGTCGCAACACTGAGGTACATTATATTTTCAGTACACCTCTTCTCGTTATAACAAATACCTACTACGAACTTAACTCTCTCTTCTGCATGGACATACTAAGTAAAAAAAACCACTTGGTCTACTAGGAATTTATTAGTATTGAAAACTTGGACGAGAACATTAATAATAGTGTTATCTCTGAAAACATAAGGTTTGTATACTTGTGTGTGTGTGTGCATTGGTATGGCTTCCAGAAAAGCTTATAAAACAGTAGGAATGTGTTCACCTCTAATAAGTCACAAGCTCAATCTTGGAGTAAATATTCTACCAGTGGGTCAACCTTTGAGTTCAAGTGTTTCAAGAAGTTTTAGCATTTAACAAATCGATACTGAAATCAGCTAGTAGTAAAATTTGACCTTGAAAAGCAGTAGAGAATATGCTTTTCTTGAATAAATGCTTTGAAATCAAGTCAAATTCCTACATAACGCTAAGCTGAATAACTAACTCTCTAGCACCCACAAGTGACCTGCTCCTAGTTTACGCATAAATGTATATACGTTCGCGTCATTCACATGGCGACATCGTGACATACGGCCTACTGTTAGTAGCAGTGGTGGTTAAACTTCAGAAGCCTTCTCATGTCATCTACCTTTCAGAAGGTTTCTGATGTTTGATCACCGTTGCCTTCGTAGCATAGGCAGTATCATGGCGTTACCACGTGAGTTACTCAAAAGTCAGGTGTAGAATTTTAGGGAAGAGATTAAAGTTAGTTGATGCGGTTGTGAAGATTCATTGACTGAGATGGCTGAGAAACGTGTCACGCATGTATGGTCAACGTATGCTTCGTCACTCATTGTTAGCTGCAGTAGGTTCAGGCTGGAAAAAGGCTTTGGTGGCCAGACTAAAACACGGAATCAGTACATGAAATCCTTGTCTGCTGGTGTGAGCCACGTAAAGGTGATGCAGACTAGCCGATTGGAGTCCACTTGACAACAGAAACTAGTGGCTGATGACTGTAGATGACAAGGTCCAGAATCATCCTAACTGCTATACTGAATTCAGTAATTTCTCATCTCTCCTCCCTTTTTTTTAACCAGTTTTCACTGCTTCTGATCGATGTTCCTTTCTGTCTTCATTTTTAATCTTACTACTTGCTAACTGATGTGATGCTATGTGAATTGTGGCAAATCGGACCATCGCGCAGTAATACCTGGTCTAATGTTGATATCGTTAATGTTCCGAAAGTCAGTTCAGATAAGAGGTCATGCACTAACTGATGACGTTAAACAATAGTTGAACTAGACTGCAATATGACAAAAACTGGAAAATATGTATCAGTCTATTGACTAAATAATGACGTCATCATGGAGTTTATCTAGAACATAGCTATGTGTTCCAGCTACTGAGAAGTCCTGAATCAGGGCGAAACAACTGTCTACTACTTCCTGGTCTCCAGTCATTCTCTAGATAATTTCAACTGATATTGAGTGGTTTGAATTCAGTCGCTACCTCACAAAACACTTATTTGAATTAAATATTTCTTTTTTTAAATGATATTATCAAGTCATACAGGGTTGATAAAACCTCAAGGGAAACCCGAAAGGCAGACCTGTGCACAGATATTCTAGATCATATGGCAGCGTATCGGGATAAAGACTGGAGTATGGGTTGACACACTCTATGGAGCTGTTGAGGCTCATGCACACTTTAACTGCAGGTCATGAGACAGACAAAAGTCTTTCCTTTCAGATATGTTTACCGTACCTGATGGCAAATCCCAGTAGATACTCTCATTCCGTTGTCATCAACCCTGGTCTTGGCTGCATATCAGTTGCCCAAAGAGAACTATTGCTGTGAATCTATCGGCTAGGCTTCCTAGAAGAATGTGGTGTAGGGTAAATGAGCTTCGCCATGGTCTGCAAAGTTGTAGGGAATTCAGATTCTGGCTCAATGGTGACGCACTCGCCATGCAGCCTGAAGGTCCTGGATTGAATCCATGACGTAGTCATACCTGCCCACTACTAAGCAGTCCCTTACTACAATGATACATCTGTTCACTCCCCTCAGCCTTTCAATGCTTATCAATCCGTGATAAATATTTTTTTCTTAAATTTCAACAACATGCAACACAGCGTTCCACGTTTGTTCGGTAAGACAGAAACGTTTCTACAAGATTCCATCTGCTTCTTTAATTGGGAGATATTTTAACCTATATATTCTGGCGAATAGTTTCAAATAAATTTCACAACAATCAAATTTACTTCAAGAGGTTAGTAAAACACAGAGTTAAATAAAACCATTTAGAGCCTGAGTGAAAGTTCTGCTATTCAGTTACAAAAATTCTCACGTAGATGAGATTGAAGAGCAACTAGAAGAGGAGTCAGTAGAACGTATTAACTTAGAACCAACTAATCTCATTGGTGTAATCATATTGTTAACACCTTCCCAAGTGTATGAAGAATACTTAAGGAGTCAATGTCCACCGATGAATGATAATCAAGAAGTCAGTGAGGTTGAATAAATTGAAGAAAAGAACTTCACCCCACACTACACTGACTGAACAGAAAACTAGTCCCATATAACTGATCAAAGAATGAAATCTAGGAATCCTAGACATTTTATTTGAGACTTATTTATAGTGGTATCATTCTAAAGGTTAGCTCAAAAGCTTTGTATTGATGCCTCACTGATTTTCATATGACATGGTTCTAATGAGTCGGTTATGTATAGCGCGGAAAGAAACAAGGATACTTAGCATTATTCAACGTCTTCTATTTAACGAAGAAAGGATATGAAACAGCTCATCTTGTGTTCAATTCACTTGAACACTCTTTCAAACTGTAACCACTTTAGAAGTTAAAATATCTTCAAAATCTTGTTCATCCTAATATTCTATCAATGAAATAATGTTTACCCAAAGTTTATAAATGTACAATGAACTGAATCTTGAAACAATGAATGAATTTAAAATAGTTGAACAGTTTCAAGCTTTTGTTTCATTAGCTTTATAAAGTTAAAGTGCTTTATATCTCTGAACGATTTACAAAATCTTGTCTTGATAGTAAGTGATAAGTGAAGGCAAAATAAGAATTTGTATCACGGTAGGATTAGAACCATCGACCAATGAGTTACTGACCCCCACGTCTAACAGTTTTACCATAATACCCAATTGCTGACCAGATTTTTACTTCAATTCAATACTAAACCACGATTATCTCACTCATATAGTCGTAATGATAGTCAATATGATGCTTTCCCTCTTTAATTCAGTTGGACTTGGATTGGAGTGAGAAGTCTTGATTGGTCAGCCAGTATGATTGCGATTAAGCTGTGGTAACACATCATGAATTCATATGGTAGTCGGGTAAAACTCTTTCTTGGTCAGTAATGGAACCACGTAGCTTTGTTGGTAGAGCATCTGGGCAGAAACTAGTTGATCAATGGTTTGAATCCGAAAACGGTCAAAATTTTCATTTCATCTTCAATCATCACCTAGTATCAATAGTAGTCTGCTGAACCACAGCTATCTCATTCATATAGGCAAAATCAAAATTCTTTTCTAATATTTATTTTATATTGAAATCTGATTACATCATCTCATTGTCATACTAACTAACCCATAATATTATTTTTAAAATATATGTGTAATCCAAATTATCAACTCCTGTTGGTTATATTTCACCTTGAAAAATCGATTAATACTATTGATTTTTTAGAAATATCGATAATTAACTAGTTTGCATTTGATGACTATATATATATATATATATATATATATATATATATATATATATGCCAGAAAGCCTACAGTATTCTTTTACTCTGATGAATTGAAGAACAGAAAATAAATAAGGTACTACTTAAAGATGTAACATGCAATATCTTGTATGTATCTATGTATGCATGTAAGCAGAGACAAAAAAGTAAAAATAATGGAGATAAGCGATGGTAGTAAGGACTACTGTTGATTTTTAGTGCCTGCTAACATTACAACCTGATACATATTGACAGCAGTTTATGCTGAGTATATATCAATCATTAAGACAATAAACAATAATTAGTACGAACTTAAGACGATGTTTGTCATTGCACTGACGTATACAGAAGTTGTTATTTGCAAATAATGAACTTTTGAAGAAAGAAATCCGTTCTTTGGTTGTTTCTAATAAGCAAGAAATCTAGGTTCAGTGTTTCTTCTCTATTGCATCCAACCATCCAACAAAATACTTTATTTAAACCGGTGATATACACCAGCTACAGGATATTGGGGGAATAAGTGCCTCATTACCTCAAATAAGGATTCGAATGATAGCTGATGTTTTGAAAATCTATCCCATAACTTAACCATTTAATTTCTATGTTGATCCTTATTCAGTAATTCAAGACTCCCTGATATAGGAAAAGAACCAATCTAAAAACACAAAACTTAAAGATACAACTGGTGAAATGATTTTTTATGCCAGGTATGTGGATGATGTGTCTAACTTGTTAAAACGTTTTAATAACCTTCATAACAAAATTGAAACTGATGAAAAGTTCAGTTTTCTGGATACTATCATCGAGAGTATGACAGATATTATACTCCAAATGTCTACTCTTCAAAAGAGCAATTGGAATGGTATCTACGTGAATTATAATGCCTGTTGTCCGATTACATATAAGGAGTAATTAGTTAAAAATCTGTTTCACAGAATCTCAGTGATAAAATGAAAGAACAGCTGTGAACAGTTGAAAGATGCTTACGGAACAATGGATATTTATACGCATTCATCAACAGATATAAAAAAAACAGTAGACAAGATGTCAAAGAAAGCTGTAGTCAGCAAAAAGCCTATATACATTTGCCTCAATTTCAAAGGTGATGACGTTACAAGAACTATTAACAGTTGATTGGAGAAATCATTGGTTAAAAAGTCCCCTGTGCCCAGATTAATTCCTGTGTACCAAACACTATGCTCTTTAGTCCAGTCAAAAGTCATCTAGTACCCTTTCTATCTTACTGCCTACTGTATATATCAATTTATGTGTAGTCGCCCAAGCAGATATATATTGAGAACAGAAAGAAAAGCGTACCTTAGATATAATTTGAGGGTTTGTGGGAATTTAGTGATTTTTTTCAAGTTGATATTCATCATGAATTGACATTAGTTAGACGAAGATTTGAAATCTTGGGAGCACTGAACAATTATTTCGTCCTAGTATGGGACTCCTCAGCAGTGCTGACATGTTATTTTTGGACCATATCACTTTTTATCAGCCTTAGATATTTATTCCTTCACTCCTGAAACAATTATTCCCATTGGTAAATTTAAACAATGTCATGAGATGATGAAGATTATCTGAAAGATGCGATGTAACTGAGATATACATTTCGAACAATCTGATCACACATGAACTTGTCGAATAATTTATATAAAATTTAGAAAGGTTAATTAAGCCAATGAAAATATAATTAAGGAAGATGACAGGAAGTGAAGGAAAACAAGAGAGGGAAAAATAATGCTAAAAGGTCAAATCATCATCACCAGCAGTATAAAAAGTTGAACTTAATACTACCGGGGTAAGTTTAGAATAAGTACAAATTGTTTCTCAATACATAGAAGTTTGGACTTATGGACACTAAGTGCTTCAATAAATACAGTATTTATCATTGACCATATTTATACACTGAAAAGACCCCAGAAGATTTGGACTTTGCCGATGATTTGTGTCGAATATCGCACAAACTCGAAGATCTACAAGCAACAACTTACAAGTTGATGGAAGAGGCTGCGAAAACCAGACTTCAAGTGAATGTAAAGAAGACGGAGGTGATGAAGATACCCAACCACCACCAACAAGCACCAATCACCTTCAACAGGAGAAATCTAAAGGAAGTTGTCTCTTTCACCTACCTCCCTATCTAGGCAAAATCATTTCAACTACAGGTGGTGGCACAGGCATAGATGAGGATGTCACAGCCACCCAGGATCGGAAAAGTAAGGCAGGCTTTCATTAACCTGAAACCAGTGTGGAGATCCCCTGCACTCAGCACAAAGAACAATATCCGAATTCTCAACATCAATACAGTCAATTCAGTGCTTCTTTCTATACAGTTCAGAAACTTGGCGCAACACGAAAAGCATTCCCAACAAACTACAAATATTCATCAATAGATGCCATCTGCGCTCGCTCAATACTGAAGATCAGATGGATAACCAGAAAGAATAAGCAATAAGGAACTCTGGCTGGCTGGCTGGCTGGCTGGCTGGCTGGCTGGCTGGCTGGCTGGCAACGAATCAACAAAGCAAGAACCTATCATCCAACAAATATGCACTGGAAGGAAGTGGAGATGGATTGGACATACACTGAGAAGGCCGTTTGGGGACGTGACATGCCAGGTGGTCGAGTGGAGTCCAAATGGGGACGATGAGTTTGGTGTCCGAGGTGAGAGTGACATGGAGGAGATATTGTGAGGAAGGAATGAGAGGTTGTGGGCAGTCGTGGAGCCAGGTTTAAAAGATTGCAGAGAAGAGAGTGTAATGGAGACGTGCTACTGAAGCTGTATATTCCACTAGGAACCCAAGGGACAAATAATATAATACAACAATATAATATTAAGTGTTTTCACGCATCAAATTGGGATTTCTCACTAGACTTAATAATTCTTTTGACCATATTACGTCACTTAACTTAGCGATTTAATATTAGTTTGATTTCGCTAGGTTTTCTTCTCATCATGATGATATTTATACACTACAGTAAAGGCCGTCTTCCTATCATTCTCATGACCAATTTACTTGCTTGCGACTAGCAAAGGAGTTCTGGATGCAAGTTTCGTCCCGTTTGGGACTCGTCAGGCAATAGCAAAGCGTATGTCCATATGTCGAAAGAGGTTGAACAATTCGGTCCAGTAAAACAATGGAGAACTACAAGGATAACAGCCTATAGTAATAACTAATACCCGTTTTTCTAAGAGGTGACTGTCGTGCATCAGTGGCCCAGGGGATAACACTTTACTGTTTTAAGTGGTGGGTACGGGATTCGAGTTTCACTTGGATGCAGGTACATCTGGCTGACGAGTACTGAACCGGACGAAACTCTCGTCTTAGATTCCTGTGCTACTCACAGCCAAGTATATCAGCATAATAAATATTTAGGCAACATCGAGGCACCCTCATAGGAGACTATGTGCCAATAGAGGTCAAGCAGTCCGATCCAGTAAAATAGTGGCGAATTACAAGTATATGAACAAGTAGTAGTAATCTTATAACTAGTTTTTATTATACGTTTTGCTATCGAAGAAGAAGAACGTTTGTCATCTGCATTTGTTCAACTGTTAGAGACCATTTATTTCTGGAGTCATTTAGACAGATATTCGACCATTCTTAACTGCATGTCAAGATTGCTCCTCCCCATATATGTGAGTTATCATATACATGTGAGTTGATAGACACAATAGGATGTGATACTCCCTTTCAAATGCTGTTTAGGTTTGTGTTGAAGTATGGGCTTTGTCTTCTCCACTAAGATGACTATGGCTGAGTAATATATCCTGCTAACAACTGATTTAAGTCTTTTCTTCAAGACTAGGCTATTCGATTCACCCATGTATAGCAATGTGATGTACACATTTTTCTTAGGAACTGAATACTGGTGAATCGTTGTCAGTGTTATACTAATTTTATATCTACCGATAAATTTTAATGAATATCCATTTTATATATATCCGTCAGCAACTTAACTTCGATTTTTTTATATCCGTTTGTGCAAGTACGATCAACTGTATTGAACAAACACTTGACCAAGCCATACTTGTGTTGGGTTGGACAGTAGCTATGACAACTACTATATAAACTGCAACATTTTTTGTTCATATAGAATGTCGTCAACTAGCTGAGTTTAATTTAAGGGTTTATGGGGATTTAGCAGTTTTTCAAGTTCGTATTCATCATGGACTGGCATCAGTTGGGGAACCATTGAAAATCTGGGAGCACTGGACAGCTGTTTCGTCCTAGTATGAGACTCCTCAGCAATGCGCTTTTATGACTCCCCTCTCTAGGGATCGAACCCAAAACCTACAGGTCCCGTGGCCATCACGCCACCATTGAGCCACTGGGTTGGAATACTAACTTGAAAAATCAATAAATCCCCACAAACTCCCCAAATTCATTTGATTTAGTGCTCATTGGTGACTTGCTTTGAGAGGAGATTCCTGAAGTTTCAATGAGAAGTAGTGACCGATGAGGCAAATCTAGTGGCGGTGAGGACAAATACTCAACGATGACATTGGATGATAGTCGCGCTATGGCGTGAATTGACAGAAGTTGGAGATATGGATCATTGGATTTCGACCCAGTGGCTCAGTGGTGACGTGCTGGCCACGGAACCTGAAGGTCGTGGATTACGGTGAGCACTGCTGAGGAGTCCCATACTAGGATAAAACAGCTATTCAGTGCTCTCTGGGTTCAAGTGCTCCTCCAAATGATTTCAGTCCATGATGAATACCAAACTGGAAAATAACTAAGCTTAACTCACATTGGTTTGTTTATTTATCGTAACATCTACTTCTATCATTGTTTTATTCGAGAAACTTCAGTCAGATTATGTATTTAGTTGTAACAATTTGTAACCATTTATTAAGCTTTATTTCTTGCAATTTCTGTTCGTCTTAGCCAATGACTGATATTCCGTTTTCTTTCAAAGAATTCAAGTATGGTAAACTTTCAGTAAAACTAAATACTTTGATATTCTCGGTAGCAATAAAAATGGGTCCGTTTTATGTTGCTCCCAGTGTTTGGTGTTCAAACTATTTTCAGAAAGGGGAATTTGCGTATAAAATGTATGATATATATATATATATATATATATATATATATATATATATGACATCACTCTTGGTGTCGATTTTCATTTGAGTTTATGTTATAACCAATTTTTCTCAAATGTATGAGCGATATATGAAGTAGTGAAAGTTGCGTAAATTGACACATTTTTACTAGCATATTCATACAACCCCGATGCCAAAACACCTTTCCTTCATAGCAACAATCTGAATCTTATGATATATGTCATATAATCATTGCCGAATATAAATTTTTGAGCAGGTTTTATAAAATATCCAAAAGTATATGGTCATATTGATGATGATCGTAATAATAATAATAATAATAAATAATCCCAGTATCATATGAGCAGCATGTGTATTATGTAACAGTGATCTTCACATGACTACCTTGGTTACATCTCAGTATACACTTTAAGTAATTGTTTTGTTTTCGAATGATTAGTTCATAGAAGAAATATTTATTGCATATAAAAGAAATTGTTTTGAATCCAAAGATGAACATAAATTCATCGAATCAAATATATGATACTTCTGTAAAACAGTTTTCTGTACTAATTGACATTATAAATAGAAAGGAATTAGTAATTGTTTCCACTGAGCAACAGATTTATCAGCAATGAAAATCTACAACACTCCCTATTTGGGTAAAACCTCAAAGTTACCAATTTTTATTGTAAAATCAATCAAGTAAGGAGAGAGTGAGGGTGGATGCCTATTTATGACACTGAATTACAGTTGTACTATAGCGAATATCAACAGAAATTAGAAATTTACAACGATTGAACGTTAAATTGGTCAGTGAACAATACAATGCTTGCCATCAGACCTGACGGCCATCAAGTTAACTGCTCAACAAGTGACCAGTGTGCACTATACCTCATCTGAAAATGACTGAAAGAATTAATTACCAATTATATTTACATAGTCTTAACAACAAACCACCTAACCAATGTCTTACACGAAATATTTGATGTACTAGTTGACTGTACACTTTGATGCTAATGAAAATTCTGAATACTACGTAGAAGAAGCTGCGATTTGAAAATCACAGCGAAACATTTTGAGAGATCTTGTTTCGGTTTTCTTTATACTCTGCGATTATACTAAAATATATTATCTTGTAATGACTAAATTATGCTCAGCGCTCAACTTTTCCCAGGATAATCGGAACATTTGAATGGTTGACATTCAAGTAAAAAAGTATTCGAATAAAATAGTTCAGAACTTAGCAGAAATATGTTTTCGATTACTAGTACTAATGTAGATCTGTGGACTAGTAACTGAAAGAGATGCAGCAGTTATCAATTTAATCAAATGTGCAACTTCACTCCTTCAAATTTGCTGTGCTACTTATCACACTACTGGGAGCGTTTAAGTAGTATGCTTGATTTAAAAAAGTTTTGTTGGGAATAGATTAAAGTAGCGTGCAAGCGAAGAATTATATTCAGAAAAACTATTTATGATAATCTACCTGATCTATGATTTTTATTGAAAGCAATGATGAGTGATTAAACCGAACGTATAAGCAATAAATGAAAGGACGCACTTGTAACTAATTACAACTCACAATGTCTACCTACTTCCCGTTAGAAAAAATGTCTGAATAGGCATTGAAAACGCGAAGCTAAATAAAAAGCAGATGATTCCATTGCAGCTGAGACCAATCTAGCAGATGATTTCAATAGCTCGGTTAACAGATCAGTGGGCCAACCATAGAGGATTTCTTGCATGGAATTCTAATGCAAAATAAATGCCTCATTAATCTGAAATCAGTGTCGAGATCGACTGCACTGCACTGCACTTAACATAAAGTTTGAACAAGACCCGGGTTTTTAACACTAATGCCAGTCAAGTCAGTGCTTCTGTGTGATGGTTGCGAGACTTGATGCGTTACGAAAAGCATTTCCAACAAACTACAGACATTCATCAACAGCTGCCGTCTACTCTCACTCGTTACTGAAGATCAGATGTCCAGAAAGAATAAGCAACAAGGAACTCTGGCTGGCTGGCTGGCAACGGACCAACAAATAATCTAACACCTAACAAATATTCAGAAGAAAGTGGAGATAGATTAGATTAGGCATACATGGAGAAGGCAGGCCTTTTGGGAACATCACGTGCCAGACCAAAATATCGAGTAGAACCCGCATGGGGAAGGACCAGTTGGGCGTCTGAGTCGAGGGTGACATGGAGGAGATGGTAGGAGGAAGAAATGAGAGCCTGTGGGCAGTCGTTGAGCCAGGTTGAAAAGATTGCAGAGAACAGAGTGGAATGGAGACGTGCTACTGAAGCCCTATGTTCTACAACGAACCCAAGGGACAAGTAATAAGGTGACAATTAACATCATGAACTAGTTGATTGTGGGTTTCATCAGGCCATCAAGGTTTCAAGGAAAACATTTCAAGTGAATGTAAAGTAACTCTCTTTAGAGCGATGCCAAAGACATAATATTTAAACTGATACACCCCGATAAACTCCACATGGACACTTACAAGAACTGATGATCATCATTTGAGATTCAACTTCACAAGAACAAAGATAATTGAAAAAACGGAAAGACATTTTAATCTATTTAAAACTTTGTCAAGTACAACCTGTGGCATGAAGCATGAAGTTAATGAACATTTAAATCTTGATGTTTGTACTCTTGTGCAACTATCCAATGAGATAAGTAGTTGAAAATCAGCCGCAATGAACTAAAGATGTTTGGATATGGAGTAATGATCAAGGGTGAAATGTAAACATGGATTGCAGCAGGATTCGAAACAGCAGCTTTCAGGTTATCGGGTACCAAATAAGCTATGAGAATCGGCTACTGACAAGGTTTAAATTTCACTTAAATCATCAAAAGAATGAAGTCAAGCCTGAAGTGTTATTTTCCCCCGTTCTGAAACCAAGTCAACAATTATGTCAGTAGATCAGGAAAAGAAAACAAGATATATTGGTTGTTAGACAGTAGTTATTTTGTATTTTTCTGAGTTAAAGTGTAAATTCATAGCGTTGATTCCTTTCTTGTAAGGAGGTTACTATGAGTTGTGCTTTTTCTTTTAGTTGTTGAGATATCACTTTTTGTGAAGATGCGATAATTTCACCAGTTTATATTGTCAGTTATTGTAGGCATAAACTTTGTGAGGAGGTTTAGGATGTTAAGCTGACTTTTCAAAAACAATGTTTTCTTCAATTCAACATTTTGCTGGTTTCGTTGCGTCTAATCTTCATCAGGATAAAAAATGGTTAAAATAAGTCCCTATTGGCAATCCAGTTTTACCTCAGGAGTAGTCTATGTGATAGTAAATAAATTTCAGTGTAGATTTATATTAGCTGTAGAGGATACTAAACTTAAAAGTGAGTTGCTTTCATCCATACTTGAAAAGCTTATTGGCAATGTTTCTCATACACTTCACTGATGATTACCAATAAGCAGGAAACCCGGGTGAAACAGATCTTTCAGTCGACTGCCTTCAACAATTGAACATCAATCAAAGTGCACTATGATGTTCAACCTTTAAATTGCTGACTACTGTAGAAAATGATTGGTAGGATTAGGTCAACAGTTGGCAGTAGACAACGTAAGATTGGTCACTACCTGGACTTATGTTAGATGGATTTTTGAACGGAACGACTGGTATCTTTTAGTTGGTTGGAGGCAATCGGCAGGAAGCTCCGCTCCTAGGTTGCGTAGCTGTTGACACTTGTTAGCAAGGCGTATTTGCAATCTTGACAGAACTGATGTCCCGCCTTAGATTCGAACACGCGTCACCCGAAGTTGTAGCCAGCGGCTTTACCACTGACCTATTCCGGCTGCGACTGGTCTGTAGGACTGGCTTACATGTATTGATTGGTCACGGGAGTGCAACCAATTTCATGTTGTCTAGTCCTAAGTGCGAATATAGTTGAAAGGATTCAGTCAGTTGCATGAAATTGGTTGCACTCCCGTGACCAATCAATACATGTTAGCCAGTTCCACAGGATGTGAAATGCATCCCAAATAGCTCAGTCGCTGACTACAACACTGGGTGACACAGATTCGAATCTCAGGCGGGACATCAGTTCCATCGAGGTTGCAGATCCGTCTTGCTGACGAGTGTCAACAACCACAAAACCTAGGACCAAAGCTTCCTGCCGATTGCCTCCAACTAACCAATATCTACTAGTGTGCACCGCGATGCTGAGCTGTTTAGCTTGGTGTCCTTATTGCAAATATGGTCGACAGGATTTGGTCTGCACTCAGGCCTAGACAACATGAAATTAGTTGCACACCGGTAATCAATCAATACATGATTGGTATCTGTTGGCATGTTTGTGTCACCAGTTTATTTTGATAGCAGCTAACATGGATCTTTCGATTCAACCTGATCACACCACCAGTATATAATTACAAGCACAAATAACTGAAAGACGGAGTTCAGGTCTCCACTTACCTGTTTCAAGTTTCCATGGTAGCACTATCGCATAACAGCACCTTTAGTTTAACAGCTTTAGGTAGGATGAAGTACCCGGAGTAGATTTTATCACTATTCTTCATTAAACCTAAAACATGGAGCCAACAAAGTTTCATTTCATAGTATTTCATGGACACAGGCATTGAATAAGTGACAAAATCATCGTAAAACCTTGCAGACGGGTGCATCGGGTCAATTTGCTAAACTTCACACTAGCATACAAAAGGCAGGTGGATGGAAAAAGGAATGATACCGTAGTAAATAAAGTTGTGTAAAAGAATAAACGATTTGAAGACAAAGGCTAGTGCATATATTGAAGCTATAGATGACAAGGAGTGAATACATCTGCGCTATTGTGATCGATTTCCAGCCATGTCACCAAGAGTCCTCAGCCACTGATTCCTTCGTCTCGGGGACCCCAGCCAGGTAGTCTCTCCGTCCCAACATGACTTAGACCAATAATCAGGGAATTCATCGACTGGTGCCACATAGTAGTTTGACCATCTTGAACCCTCTTTAGGCCTAACCCAACTTCTCCTAACAAGGTACATCGAAGTGGGCAGTGACTCGGCATACGCAGTATATAGTCCCAGCCACCTCAGTCAACCAAGTTTCACAACCTTATCAATCGACTTCCCTTTCTTGTCTAGTACTGTTCGCCTGACTGACCTCAACATTGCTCATACGGTGATACTACCACATGCGAGGAATGTTACGAAGACATCTGTGATCAAAACTCAGTAATCGCTTCATGCCTTCTACTTTCATCAGCCATGTCTCACAGTCATATACGAGGACAGAACAGACTGCAGCGCACTATACTTGTCCTTTGCTAGATAGTTGGATACTTTGACAGTCAGCACCATATGCTGCACATGTTGACAAAAGCCAAATGAGCCTTCTGTATCCTAGCTGAGATTTCTTCAACAATAAGCCCATTCCGGCTGTAAAGGTAACTACTAGGCGGGAAATGTCTTGTGCAAACAGCAAAGTTTCATATGGTGCAGTACATAACCTCAGATGGAAAATTCTATCAATAGATAGATTAAGACGTTTAAAAAACAGGGGGTAAGTGATTTCATTGTCTGAAAGTTCATTTAAAGACAAATTTTTTTCAAAGAATAATCTCAGTCGGAGAAATACTAAAAACCAGGGACTGTTGGTTAACTGTTTCTTATAAACCTCTTAACAAGTGAATAAAATAGCAAGATGGGTAAAATCACTCATGCTAAGAATGAGAACTCATCTTAACTAGTGACAATGAATCTTTAGTATCGTATGTCACAAGTTGAATGTCAACATTCCCTGAATCATTAGCCGACTGTCACACTATGGCACCCGAAAATCTCATTTGTAAGGCTAAAGATAAGGACTATCGTAGAGTACCAAGATACCGTTGTAGTGTTTGATTAGTTTCGCTAATTCTATAACTGATATCAATTTGCCATAAAAAAGTGTTTACAAATAAATTGATTGTTTCTTTTTTCTTAAAAAATCACATGGAAAAATAAGTGTTGGTTATACAGTAAATGGTATATTCTGTAAGAAATTAAAAAGACTACACATTCAACAGTTTGGTTGGTTGATTATTATTAAAAATAACTAACTAATTTACTTAGTTAATTACGTGATATATATGCATTGTGCTTCAATCTTTGACAGACTAACTACTAATTAGACGACTAAACAAACAAGCATATATCATCAGGCCAAAAAAATAATAATGTGAGTAGATTGTTTCTTTAACAACCAGAAAAAAAATGCAAAATAAACAAAAATTCATAAATTCCAAATTTATCTGAATTAAATGCGTAGAAAAATTTCAAAATACTCTCATACCAAGATGTAAATGATTCTATTCTAAAAAGTTAGGTATATATAACAAATGTCTATCATCTTTTATATTTGAGTGATGATTGAAGTATTGACCGCGGCGGGATTCGAAATATCAACCATCGGGTTTCCAACATGATTCTTTAACAGTTGAGCTATGAGGCTACAAGGATTGAGATGAGAACCTCCGACTGGGAGGCAGCCAGTGCGATAGTAACGCATCACGAATTCACATGGCAGTTGGACAAAACTCCGCTTGTGATTGAAGTGAAATAAAAATCTGGTCAGTAGTGGAACCACGTAGCTCACTTGAGAGACTAGCGAGCTGGAAACCCAGTGGTTGCTGGTTCCGACTCCACCACGAATGAAATTTTTATTTCACCTTCAACCACCAACCCGTCTACCAGACCACAACTATCTCAGATAGTCAAAATGACTATCATCTTTTGTTAATTTGAAGATTTTTCTTGATTGGCATACTCAAAAGTGAGCATACTACACATTCGGTTACAAATGTTGATTGACTGCATTAAACGATCGCTATTATATGTTAGTTTTCATAAGATTTGAGATCAAAAAATTGAAATCAGGTATCCAATTTATCTTATCCTAATATCCCATCAGCTTCTGAATATACAAGGCAAATGCAAAACAGAAAGAAAATGAACCAATTGCTTCATTTCAGAACATTCAGTTGATTCGTACCATTCGATAAGTGTAGAAAACACCTTATCTGTTATCTATAGAGTTCGCGAAAAAACCATATAAGTGGTGCACATATGAAACTTCTATAAAATATGAAATCCATGGTGATTTATATTTTGAAGTCTGAATTTTGCATTCAAAAGAAATTTGTCAAGTCATGTGATTTGCAATGAACTTAATGTGTAAGAAAACTTTACTCTCAGAATGCTTCATTTCATCTCATTATTACACCTTCAGTCTTTTTAAATGACACATTCATCAGAACTCACATTTATCATTATCTTTATCAACAGGTTTGATCATATTACAACACCCAATTAAGTTACTTTATATTCCATATTAGATTTGCTTATTTGATATATAAAACACACAGTGTGATACAGCATTATTCACTTGATGACGTCTCGAGCATAACTTATCACTGCTCATTATCAAATCAATGTAATCATACTACTTTCAACATCTCCTTTTTAGTCCTCTCATCTCTCATTCTTTGTTCTTAGTGGCAGTAAACTTTCCCATATCTCTGGTATAGGTCTGGCGTCATTGCTATTACATGTGTTGGGTGTTGGCTGATCCGATGAACAAAGATTCAGTAATCAAATCAACCTGTCTCAATCTCCACCTAACTGATTATACTGCACTTGAGTACGATGGTTTCATCCCAACCATCCTATTGTGTGATTGTGTGTTAACGAATGTATGCATTGCAATAGCCGAGTCTTCTTCTATATTGTTGATCTTATTCGCATCTGTCATTCTACATTTGACTAAACTCTTATGTTGCACTATTCTAACTGACTCTGATCAGCTGCTTAGTTTGACCTATGTAGTTGACCTAACTCTCAGTCATTTCATGGAGTTTTGTAGATAAGATTCATTTGCTTAATTTTTTCAATCGGCTCCTTAAGCCAGCTGACAATGCTTATCTCTGAGTGAGTTTGTAGGTTGGAATGCCATCCTAATTCCAGCTTTGTTGGGGATTCTACGTAAAGTTTCTGATGTTCCTTCCTTATAGGAAGCTTCAAATTCCTTTCCACTGGTGTTGTCGCTTTTATTTGCACTCGTATTACTGTCATTAGTTTGTTTTTTCTGTGCTCTTATGAATTTCTGAATAAACAGTAGAGGGCAATTATCAACTATCAGCACTTCTTTTACTTGCTTTAATCCCTTGTTTAAGTCCTTGAGTTGCCTAGCTCTATTATTCAGGCAATTGACTTGACTCATCTGTACTAGAATTGGATGAAATAACCTGAAGTGTAGATTCCTGTTGAAATGTGTCGGTTTTGTCTGTAGGATGGTATTATCCAAACCACCGTCTGTCTTTCATTTTATCCAGCAATCCAACATGGCTAATTCTCCTTATTCATTTTCTACCTCGTGGGTTGGGTTGCTTAGACGTCTGAGTGTATATGTGTGAAGCAATTGTCGATGTGTTCCGATTCCAACACAGTAAATGAGTCATTCACATACTGCCACAATATCTTGGGTGCGTAAATAAACGTTTGTAAAGATATGTTTTCTCAGCTAGCCATAAAAATATATGCTACGATTGGAGATATCGTTAATCCCATTGATACTCCTTCCGTTTGCCGATATATTTTGTCTAGAAAGACTATGGAGGTCAGGTAAAACTGTACGCCAGCTATGATTGCATCAACCGATATTTTAGTCCTATGAGTAGGTTTTGAGTCAATATTTAGTTGAACATCACGAACATCAAAAAATTTACGTAGGATTCTCATCAAGGCTAGACATTCACTCAGAGATAAGCATTGTCAGCTGGCTTAAGGAGCCGATTGAAAAAATTAAGCAAATGAATCTTATCTACAAAACTCCATGAAATGACTGAGAGTTAGGTCAACTACATAGGTCAAACTAAGCAGCTGATCAGAGTCAGTTAGAATAGTGCAACATAAGAGTTTAGTCAAATGTAGAATGACAGATGCGAATAAGATCAACAATATAGAAGAAGACTCGGCTATTGCAATGCATACATTCGTTAACACACAATCACACAATAGGATGGTTGGGATGAAACCACCGTACTCAAGTGCAGTATAATCAGTTAGGTGGAGATTGAGACAGGTTGATTTGATTACTGAATCTTTGTTCATCGGATCAGCCAACACCCAACACATGTAATAGCAATGACGCCAGACCTATACCAGAGATATGGGAAAGTTTACTGCCACTAAGAACAAAGAATGAGAGATGAGAGGACTAAAAAGGAGATGTTGAAAGTAGTATGATTACATTGATTTGATAATGAGCAGTGATAAGTTATGCTCGAGACGTCATCAAGTGAATAATACTGTATCACACTGTGTGTTGTATATATCAAATAAACAAGTCTAATATAGAGTTAAACTCCAGTACGGTCCCCAAGTTTCACACTTATACTGATTTAACTTTATATTACCTTTGTCTTGATAACTTTTCTCCTCATTACTATTTTAAGTGCCATGTAATCGTTTCCTGTCTGCTGATCTATAGTCAAGCAGAATTTTGTTGTGCAATATTTATATGACATCACAACTTGGAAGTGACATTTCCAAATGGTTTCTATTGTTTTAATCCCTCATATACTCGAATAGAGTTATTCCCCAGGCAATCGGGAAGTGACATTCAGTTCTCCTTTGATACTGAAGAATTCTGCCTGTAATTCGTGAGTCTCATACATTCTCTGATTTAATGTAGTATTGGTAACATCTGCTTTTGTTTTCTACCTCTCACGTGAAGTCCATTCTAGCAGCTGATATTTCTTATTGATAAAATACAGTCGATAATCTTAAAAATACTAAACCTCACGTTATAGCATATATTTCTAACTAATCTGTTGTTCACTATTGCACTCTTCAGTATTTTTGACCTTCCTATTCCTATCCCATACTTTTCATTCTCTCAGTTCCATCCGTTATCGACCGTTAGTTATCATTTTCCATGTTACTATGTAGACTACTTATTTGGACTTCTATAAGTAGTTTTCATTACACCTTATTTTGGAAACATGACTTAAATGTGAGCATAACCAGTAACACTGCTATAATAGAAATAAAGGAAAACTAATAAATTACTTTTTAGTTAGAAGAGTAAAGTTTTCTGAATAATTCTTAAGAAAATACTGATGATGATAATAACTGAATATATCAAATTCATTCAGAGTGACTATAATGACGTCACTTGAATAATTTATCATCACTTAAGTTTTCAGTTAATTGACAGTACATGAACATACTAATGTAAATAGAACAACAACAACAATAGCAACCTTTTACAACATTGAAGTGAGGTTGAATTAACAAAACTGGGATGACACAATAATAAAAGAAAAACAGAAATATAACGTGAATGATGTAAAAACTGGATAATTGAAGTTTAATTATACACGTTTTTTTATTTGAAAGATTTATATCATTATAAAGTTTTACTAATGACGCCTAACATTTAGAGTTTGTAACTTCTTATTAAGTGACATGACTGAGAAGTGTGCTTGGTCGATCCATTGTGCAGAGCTCACTGTCTTCCTATACACCATGTGTTATCCGATATGAGCCAGACAAGTAACAGTCTAAAGCTGATCATATCTAATCTAAGGTAAAAAAAAATGTAGGTTTCCTATCTAGAGGTTTCAAGCTGTTAGAATGGATAGCTATTTCGTCCCAACATACGACTCTTCAGCATTACGCATCCACGATCCTGCAAGACATCGAATTCTGGACCTTCAATTTTCATGGCGAATGCATCAGCCATCTAGTTGAAAGTGAAGCTAATGCCATCTAAAAACCTTGGTGGATGGTTGCGCTATATCTTGAATTGAAAGAAGTCGGAAACTTTAGACCATCGAACTCAGATTCAATGAGTGAATAGTTAACACATTCGCCATGAGAATTGAAGCTCTTAGAGCCGATAGTTAATGAGGTCTTGAGTGTGTACTGCTGAAGTGTCCTGTGCTAGAATGAAACTTCTGTCCATTGTTCCTAAGTTTTTTGCTGGTTCTTCAACTGATATCAGTCCCTGGTGAATATACATAATCACATTAAAATCACTAATTGCTTAAATAACCGGCGTAGTGAGAAGACAAAGATTATCTAAAACATATGTGATGTATTAGTGTTATACATTTTAAACAGACTAATCACACACATGGACTTGTCGAACTATTAATATAGACATTTACGAAAAGGATCAATGAAGTTAATACGAAACATAGGAATAGGAAGGAGCAAAGAAAAAAGAAACAAGATCTTAACCCTTGGTATGAAAATTAAAATCAATACTACCAAAGATAGGTTCAATATGAGTTTGAATTTAAGCACTCAGTCATGACTACTTTTATGTTATACTTTGAAAGCTGTTTTCATGTCTACCTTATGACTACTTTCCAGTATATGTTTAGTGTTGGATGAAGATGAACATTTTTCATCTGCATTTATCGACTTTGTTGACGTTAATTATTTTTGAAGTCACTTAGGTACATGTTCAACCATCCTTAAATGAATATCACAATTACTCCTCCCCATGTTTGTGTGTTCACACATATATGTAGCTTGATAAACACAGTGGAATGTGAGGTAATCGTTTATATGTTGTTTTGGTTTGTGCTGCACACAGAGTTTGTCTTCTCTACAGTGATGGCCTTAGCTACAGATGGCTGATCCAAGCCTTTCCAACCAACAAGGCTATGTTAATCACCTCTAAGTGGTAATGAGATTTAGACATTTATCTTAGCAACAGAACACTATGTACTCTTCAGTGGTACATAACTTTTGCACCTGTAGATAAATTTCAACAGGTAGTCATTCCGTATCAGTGGTTTCGTCAGTAAATTGGTTTCTTCCTCCTTGATGTCATCGGTACAGATGTGGTTTATTCGGTTGAGTAACATAATTAAGATTTTGTTTTATCTCTGCTTCTTCCGATTCCTTTATATTTCCTGTTAAATGCATTGGCCCCTTTCGTAAATTTCCATATAAATAGTTCGATAAGTTCATATGTGATCAGAGCGTTCAAAATGTTGAGCGCTAACACATCCATCACATATGTTTCAGATAGTCTTCATCATCTCATGATATTGTTTAAATTTATCAAAGGGACCAGTTACTTTATACTTCAATAACCTTCATCTTTTGTTGCTGTCTTGGTTTCTATCCACTTTATTATTCATTTATTCTTTGTGTGGTATTGTGTTATATATGTCATAATTCCAAGTGATCTATACGCTGATTTGTTTGTTTTGATACCATAGAGGTGTCAGTTAGGATTTAAAGTGTAGATGAAATGTCTTTCTTTATTCATTCATATCTTAGTCACAACAAATAAGAAATCATATCAAAGAATATCAACAAACTTTACTATGAATAAGAAATAAAATATTAAATCTTGAGAAATAACAATCAGTTCATTTTTATGCTTTATGACAACTTACTCGGATAATTCATTTGTACATTTTACAATTGGTTGATATTTCATTGGTTTAGGTAATTTCGTTGTAGTTATAATTGTAGTCTGATTTGATTTTAATTTTGTATGACTATTCAACTGATCAGTTTTATTATTGTTTATAGTATGATCAACTTTATTATTGGTCATTTTATTTTGTTTTAATGAATACGGAAGTTGACTTATTTTTGCTTTATTTTGATTGGATACTTCAACTTTTTTTTTACTAGAATTACTTTGACTACTATTATTATCATTATCAGTAGTTAATGAGGTATCAGCAGTAACAGTAGTATTGTTATTATCTAGATGATTATGAGAACAGAATTTCAAGAAGATTTTTTCAGTTGATTCTTTAGGTTTTATTCGACTTATTTTAGACGAAGGCATTAGTAATTAAACGTAGGAAAATAATGATAATAATTGCTGACATCAAATGAAGTTCATTGCATTCTGTGCTGCATTCTTGTTTGTTTCTTTTTTAAACAGGAAAACAAAAGGGAAAACGATGAGTTAAATTAAATCAGAATTTATCACAGTAATTTGAATATAATTTCCTGATAACTTACTCTAATTAACTAACATTCAGGAACAGTTTTAACTGTCAGTTGACAGGAACTGAAAAATCATTTTAAGCTAATCTACCGACATACATATTAGATTCTATACATTATTCAATTCACTCTCTCATTTCGGGCACTGAGTTATTCATTATACAACAGCTTTTCTGTTCTCACGCCCAAATATATTCACGACATAGGTTAGAGTTCTTTATTTCAACTTTGAGGAGATTCTTTTCAACACTAATGAGTATCATTTTGACTATTTGAGTGAAACAGCTATGGTTTGGCAGACTAGTATTTATACTGGGTGATTACTGAAGGTGAGGTGAAAATTTGGATCGTGACCGAATTTGCACGGATACTCAGTGGTCACTAATTCAAATCCGGCTGCGGTTCAACTTTTCACTCCACCTTCAATCGTCACCTAGTATAAACTAATCAGTAAGATACACTTAACATTGAGTTTTTAGTGACTTTATGGCTATTTTTATGACCCGAAAATGGTATTTAACAGCAAATTCACAATTTAACAGAGATTCCATCTTTAATTATGAAGAAATTTGAGACGTTATAACTTTATATTGTAGCCGACCAACTGCTGAACCATGCACGGACTCAAACATCTCCGCACTTATGGAGTTTTAAACAGCCAGGTAGCATAATGAGCTACCACATTTAGCTGGGACTCTTAGCCTAATACACGAATATGTATATCCTCCCTGAGTTATCTTTCAGTTTAATCTCAAAGGAAATGTGGTTTATGAAAAAGTATTACTTTTCAGCATTAAGAACAGTGATGAAATGCTAAAATTATTTTTTCACGAGCATTGCATGTAAAGAACACTCGACAGTCATCGGTCAATATGATGAGTCAGCTTAGAAGAAGTATAGACAGTGACCTCAAGCGATGCATATCATGGAAATCTGAGTATTTCGAAGTCATTCATCTGCACCCTACTTCACACGGTATTATCCTTCAGCAACAAAAATGTGATCAAATCAATTCAATATACATAAAAGTTATTTCACTTTTTCTTGTAATTAAGCGAAAACGTTTGATAGGAAGCGACTTAAATAAAGATCAGCATTCTAAGTCATCAGCCACCAAGGTAGAAGTTTTAGGTTTCAACCTCGATTTCATATTACTGTGTAGTCAGGCAAGACCTTATTGGAGAGTTCTGTCCCGCAGCTGACCAATTAGAATAGGTATCCAACTTTTGACCTTGTGGCTTCATATTCTAGGGAAAAACTGTATATATAAATGAAGTTCTTTTGTCGAATGAAGTTGTCTTCTTTGCAGTCACAGGTGGTTTCTTGTCTTTGTATTTTTGCGGACTCAGTGAAGAAATAAGTTGGAAGGAGAACAGTCACTACTAGTATCCAGCCTGAGTATGTCATTACATCAGTAGCGTTCCTTTTTTGTATTAATCTGTCATTCACTTCCACTTGGTCACTTTAACTTTTGTCATACTTTCTCAAGAGATAACGTAAATTGATATCAGAAGCTTATAGTCAGTCTTCACACTGGCTGAAGTATTTGGGGTAGCCAGGCTATACTTTAAGGAGATAAAAGTTAATATTACAAATTATTTCCCGTCGTCTGTTGGTCTAGGTCAAACGGATCAGATTCTGTTGGTATATGAACTCCATCTATATTCATAAAAGAGGTAGGTCAATGATATGAGACACTTTTCACATCGTTGCTTGGAATTTTACCTATCAGTAAAAGCAATACTTTTCCTCATAAAAAACAACTTGACCAAAATCTTGATATTAGGGTAGGGGATGAGGTCTGTTAGTGGAATCCAACACATGGATTTATTCTTATTTGAGAATCACCAGCTGGATTCACCTGCCTCCCAGTGAAATATGTTAGTCTCATTGACAATGGAACCTGGAGCTTTGTCTACTAGGTTATTGTTTTACGATAGTTATACATCGAGCAACGAGTACAGTATAGTGTAAAAGCTTTCAGATTTCTGTTGTTGACTGGAGCGAACTGGTCTATCATTGTTGATATATAAGCTTCTTTTCAGATCTGTCGATATTAGCTTTGTTATCTGTCAGTCGATATTTAATTCGCAAATGGTTTACTTAAATAATCATAAGGCAGGTGAATATCTTAAATATTCCAAAACGAACTAAGTCACTTTAGGGACCAGAAAGTGTATTCTTGAAGCGTATCACTGAGTAATCATCTAAATTACCAAAGTAAAGTTTAGTAATATAAAACCATAGTAAAACCTTTCATCATCCCGTAAGACAGTTGTTTCATTTATAACATAGTGGAATCACAACGTTAGCAACATAGAGGTTAGGTGAAAGAGTTAAGTCATTTAATGACGTTGTGAACCTTTGTTGACTCATGCGATTGGCATATATGTTACGCCTACCTAATCATCACACAACCAGAATACTTATACTAACATAAACAGATAAAGGGTAGAAAAAGACGAAAGGCGGCCAGATCGAAACAAGGTATCAGTTGATGAGGACGAGATTAAAGTTATCCTCAGGTGTTGTAGCATTCTATCTAAAAATGTTTATTTCCTCTGTTGTCTATGCATATATTCTGAAGCGAAAACTGCACTCATAAGTCCTTTTAGGTGTAATTCGAAGCTCCAACTAACTCACTGTGATCTGCGAGCATCATTCATCTTGAATAACTGTGCTTACTTTCCACCTAAGATGTGGAAGTGCAGCTAACACTTTGTATATGAATAAACGGTTTGAAACAGGATTTAATGACAGATGGGATTGTAAAAACTAAGCAAAAAGGTGAAATATTCATACAGGACACAGAAAATGCTTGTATTTTCACAAACAACCCTACAATCTATGGTTAGCATGATAACACTTGGGGATGGCTTTTAGCCTCGCCCATTGATGAAATTACTAAAAACAAACTGAACGAGGAATCGTCCCTTCAATAAGTTATCACAAGGTTGTACAACTATAAAGTGAGTTTGTACAGCGCAAGATCAAGCCAAGCTAAGGACAAAAACATCTTCAAAATGAATTAAGGTATAAGGATTGTAAGGAAATCTGTTTTTATTCCAAAATTTGTCAATATTGAGATGACATATGTACAGATGAAGAATATGGTGGTAGAAGGAAAGACTGCGGATGAAGAAGATAAGAAGCGGCTTTTAGCTTACTGAAGGCCAAAGGAGGAATAACGTTTGAATCTTCTGTCTTTCTGAATAGACAGTTCTATTTTATCAGTCTTATTGTAAGCAGCCTCAGCTGTGTTGAGTAGGCGTTGCAAGCTACATATGATATTGTTTTGGCACACGGGATATGTCACTGAAAGCCTTATTAACATCTATGTGATACTGTGTGCCTATTAGGTGTGCTAGGACGGAAATTCTCACCATATTCACCTCTGCTTTTCCGAATGAAGTCGGTAAATGCCCTCATGTCCAGAGACGTATCTGATTAAACTTAGACTCCAAGTAACTTGTTCCGCAGCGACAGCTAAACTGACATATGCAGTAATGAAACGCTAAAATTAGGTAGGCTATCCTTTAGTCTTGGATTGAGCATTGGTTGACTACCGAATAATGTGCAGAGACGATCTGTATAAAACGTCCCATTGAATGCTCTGTCCAGACACTACAATAAGATGTCACTAACAGGTCTCATTTGAACTGTATTTGCAGAAACACCAGCTACTTCTCCAATGTCATCAGTTCTTGCTTACTACCACTATAAGTGATGTTAGCTATGGTGAACTTTTCCAGATATTCTTTTTCATTCAAAATATCATGGACTGACAGCAGTTCTTCTTCCACTTTGATTTCCCAGGGATTGACCTACTACCAGAAGGTTATCTGGTTGAATTAAAGTACACAGACAATATTGTCTGAAAATATTTGGGGTCTTCTGGGCAGAAATCCGAGTATGGTTGGTATGCGTCTCTATCCCTTATCAATTGTAAGATAATGCATCGGGACATTCTGCTTCAAATACTTTCAGTTTAATGATAGGAAATACGTCGACCATTTCACTTAATTGGGGAGTTGCATCATTTCAAGTGGGCTGGTTGCTGACGAGATCTCACCTCAAATATAGAAGGTTTGTTTGACATTTGCTAAAATTTGCCATCTTTGTTACAGGCGAGATATTCGACTTCCTATATAAAGACAGGTGTATTGCTCTACAGTCCGATATCTCCTGTTATACGGCCATGAGACATCGCCATTGAAAGTAGGAGACATGAAGTGAATGAATCATCGTGTGAGCAATGTTGAAGTCAGGAGATGGGTATTAAGTAAGACAGGTCGGCAAGCCGATTGATGGCGCTACGAAACTTAATTTACTGAGACGGCTTGGATATGTCTTGCACATACCAAGCCACCACCAACTTAGACGTGCCATGCTGGTGGGGTAATTTTGACTAGGTTGGGGGTGGGTTCAGGATGGCTAGCCCAAAATATGGCACCAGTTGACGAAGTCCTTGACTGTTGATCTTAGTCATGTTGAGAAATGCAGACTACCTGGTTGGGGTCCGCGATTTAAGAGGAATGAGTGGTTGAGGACTATTGGTAAAATGCCTCGAAGTTGGCCACGATGGTGCATGTGTATTCATTCCTTGACATCTAAAGCTTGAACGCACTTGTGTGCAAGGTTCTACGTTGATTTTATCTGTCTGTCATTTTCTGCACACTCTTTGGAAAAAATCGATTTTACTGTAAGTGTTAGGCGCCTGATTATATTACGTTTGTATTTCATTGGCACAAAACTGATAGAATGCACATACTGTGGCTTAGATGTCGGTTTGCTGTATATAGTTTTCAGTATACAATCATCTTCTTTTCTTGTTGTTACCACATCAAGAAAATATTTCTAATCATTGATCGCATTTTCAAATGTAAAATGAACTGATGGATGAGCACTGCGTTTTGAAGATGTATTTGTCCCTAGCTTGGCTTGATTTTACGCTATACAAATGCATTTTATAGAACCTGATGAGAACTTACTGGAAAGAAAACTCTTTGTTCAGATTCTTGCTTTTCCTTAATGTAATGAGAATTTTTACACGTTTGAAATCAATGGCAGTTGTTTATTTTCGTCTGTGCAAGGAAACGAAGACTTTCAAACTGAAGTCTGAGTTGAAACTGAAATCAGTGTTCGAAGACTGTAGATGAGATAGCGCAGAATCAGTCTGACTGTCATAGATATATTTATGCTTTATTTGCATCCTAACCATTCTGTTGCACTTCGTTACTAGCTTTAACCACTCTTATTCATTTCCTATGAGTTTTTATAAGTTTCGGTGGCGATTTTTCGCCTTCTTCAGCTTTCATCTGATTGTTTTGTAAAATGGTTTGAGGATGTAAAGTGTAGTAATTTGGAATGCAATACAGTAATGCCAACCTTCATGTTTATAATGATCTGAACAACTGATATCACTGAAATCTTGAGTTAATACCATTTTCTACGTAATCATACCATCTACTTGTTACTTATTCGAACAGTCTATCCAAGTGGTAGATGATAATCGATGTTATAATCAAATTCCTAGGCCTTACTGAAGTCTATCAATCCAATTTAAGCTAGCTGATAAAAATTAGAACTGTTGCCAGTTAATCGACAGGGAATCATAGTCTTCAGTTCCATCTTTGCTGGGATTAATCAAGAAGGTTCTTGTAGACATCAAAATAGTCCAACGTAATACTTCAAGTTGAATGGCTAACTTGATTCCATCAATTCCATCATATTGTTTACACTTTTAACTAAACTTCGAAAGTGACTAATTTCATGACAATTCTCATCACGAACTGAAATTAGATGGAGAAGGCTTGACAACAAAAGGCAGCTGCTACATATTAACTGGAAGTTTCACACCTTCAAGATGAATCTCTTAAAATTTTGATAAGTAACCGATACCTATGGTGTCATTGAAGTCAGCAGTGAGAATATCTGTCCATTACTGAAAATGGATAACACCTATGCAACATTGCAAGTCAAACGATTGGATATCAACCAGCTGACTCCGTGATCACATGCTCCTCATGAAACCAGATGGTTTTGAGGTCCATATCTTAAAGGATTAAAAGTGTATAATTATCCAGAGTTCGAAACTAGAATGAAACATTTGTCTACTACTCTAAGTTTTTCAATAATTCTTTATCTGATGTCAGTTCACGCTTAAAACTACTTCGAGGTTAGTGATGTAACCAGCATTTAATGTAATTGAAAGACTGTTTATTGTAAAGTATAATTTAGTCTATAAAATTATTATAGATTGCATAGAAAAATCAACTTTGGAATTATTCAGTTAGACTATATTAGAAAGAAGTTAGTTATCAACAAGATTATGCTAACAAAAGTAGAATTATAAACGTCTGAATTCATAAAATGTCAAGTATGTGGGTGAATAATGACGAAACATTTCTCGTTGCCAGGGTTCTTTACAATACTATTTAGATGTAAAGAAGGAATCTTTCTTTGTGAAAAAAATGGTTTACAATTTACCTCGTAAGTCACGGTTGTCTAAGTAACTGTTTATTTTTATCACTTACTTTATTATCATTCTGATCAAAATCTATTTTATGAATAGTGATATTGAACACCTTTAAAAAAAGTGGTTAGAGAATACTGCGATAGGCTTTGTATATATATATATATATATATATATATATATATATATATATATATATATATATATACTAGATCGGTATAATCAAAAATACCACAGAGGTAATATTTATCATGCATTTATCTCAGTTCTTCAGAATGGCCACTTCACGGAAGTACAAGTGTGGATTACTGAAAAGAAATCAACACTACATTTTTACTTCTTGAGTGCTGACTAATTACTACTGATCACATTTGCGGTGTGATAGCCAAGCTAAAAGATTCATTATCATGGTGTACTTTGGCTGATGTTAACTGGTTGTAGGTGGTCATTAGGAAACCCTACTTCATCAACATTTCCTACTTCTTGGGACATATCACCGAAACGTATCTGCAAGTCCAAGGAAGCTGATGTTCCTCTTCAGGGGTTCGAACTTACGTTATCAATTCCTAGAATCAAAGAAGTCATTACCGGTTTGTTCAGGCCACAAGTGGCCTTCTGTAGGAATTTCAGTGCGCTGACTTAGTGGCCATATTGTGAAAGTGATCAATAAAGCTCCGTAAGCTCTCAGAACGAGACAGCATGAAAGTGGTTACTGTTCAGTTTACAATCATCGTTACTTTTCTTTGTTCTACCAGGCCTTAATCAAATGTGAAGGAAGAAGAGGAATTTTTACTGAATAATAAACCATTATGAAGATTTTTGATTGATTAGACGACATTAATGGTAAAGCTGGGCATAAACTTATTAGGTACTTGACTTTCAACCAACAGGTCTTAGATTTGAAATCTGCTTTATCTAACAAAGTTAGAAAGGACAAGCTACATTACAGCCATTTCACGACACAAATATTGTGGCAAATATTTGTAGCTTAAAGTGTGAATGTTCAGAATGAGTTGTTCTCTGAGATAAGGTTTTGGTTGGCTGACGTTCCTATGTCATGCTGGATATTGTCGCATCACAGACTCAATAACTGAATAGCTTGTCGCACTCGTCTTAACTCAATGATAGATTCTTGTTGGTCAATAACTAAACAGGTGAGTGCATAAAAATGACAATCACTGTGATGATTTATATCTTTTAGAAAAAAGACTGACTGAAGGAAGAAATATACTCTTTTAAGTCTTTGTCTTGTTTCCCATCTTCTACAACCGTGCAATAGTAGGTGCAAGAAATAAAGACAAACTGCCTAATTGTGACACTTCTATGCGCATTTATCAGTTCACTGCTTCTGTGGAGCTAGTTACACTGGGCATACAATGAGGCAGATCCATTGTTGAATTTCAGAGCACCACCCATCATGGTTGTATAAGGGACGGTTTAGAATAATAAAGAGCTCCATACTTGCACACTTAGTGGACACGGGATATCAAGTGGATACCAGAAAGGCATCCAAAATTATTCATCACTTACCAATTAATTTACCACATGGATTAGACATTCGCTTACTTCCCATAGAAAAGGCGATTGCAATCTACTTTTACAAATGTAACCTTTTTATTCAAAGGAAGTTTGTACAACCACTTTCATTACCGTGGCCAAAAACATGATGTAACTTTTAGTATTACTTTGTACACTTCTCCCCTCTCTTGTTTCTATCAATACCCCTTTGTTTTCTTATTATTACGTAACTACTTATTGTTTATGACTGAACACTCATCAAAAATCACTCCATTTACCTTAGAATAATCTGCTTCGTATTTCCAATTTTAATTACTCTATTGTTTATTGACATTACTGACGTTTCTAAAACATCCTCATGACTTACTTAAAATCCATGATTATTACTCACCAACCACCACTACTTGATTAACATTTCGATCAGATTGTAAACACCCTATATATTACTGTTGAGTCAAAGACGATCTAATTGAAAAGGCACATATTCCTTCGCTCAATCAGTCTTTTTTCCAGATGTCTAAATGAGAATATCAATAGGAATTTATAATTCATGTTCACTAGTCATTAATCTGAAATCAGTGTCGAGATCGACTGCACTGCACTACACTCAGCATAGAGCGTGAACAAGATCCGGATTTTCAACGCTAATTCAGTCAAGTAAGTCAGTGCTTCAATGTGATTGTTGAGAGACTTGGCGCATTACGAAAAGCATTTCCAACAAACCACAGACATTCATCATCAACAACTGTCACCGACGCTCACTCAATACGGAAGGCCGATCAGATGGCCAGAAAGAATAAGCAACAAGGAACTCCGGCCTAGCAACCAACCAACCAAGAAGCCATCACCAACAAATATGCAATCAATCAATAAATCAATATCAACATAGGACCAGGCATTACTACGTAACGGTCTGATTTGCCACAGCTCACTATAGTACATCAAGTAGAAAGGTAGTGAGGTGAAGGATGAAGATAAGAGAATGCAGTCAAAAGAAATACAAAGTAAAAGGAAAAAAGGAGGAAATACAAAATGGTGAGATTCGGTATAGCGTCGTTAAGATGACGATAGTGTGTGTATACATCTGCGCCACTAACATCGGTTCTGAGCCATTTGACCACCTAGAGTCTCCAACCACTGGTTCCTCTTTTCCCGCACGACACAACCGACTAATCTACATCGCCCCAGATGGCTCAAACCAACAGTCAGAGACTTCATACATTGGTGCCATGTTTTAGTTTGGCCATCTCGGGCCTTTTTCCAGCCTGGACCTACTTCGGCCAACATTGTGTGACGAGGCAATCGGTGACTAGGCATACGTAGCACGTGTTCCAACCAGCCATCTCAGTCGATGAAGGTTCATAACCTCGTCAACTGATTTACCTCTGTTCCCTAAAACTCTACTCCTGACTTCTGCATTACTCAGGTGGTGACTCCACGAAAGACGGCCTATACTACGAAAGCAACGGTGGTCAAACACCTGAAGCCTTCTCATATCTTCCACTTTCAATGGCCATGTTTCACAGCTATACAGGATAACAAACAAACGGACCCACCAGTCCTAGTGGGTCATTTGCACTGGAGGTGGTTTCCTCAACGAATTCAACAAATATGCAGAAGAAAGTGGAAATGGATTGGATCGGCCATACACTGAGAAGAACATTTAGGGACATCACACACCAGGCCAGCTCGTCTAGTGGAACCCGAATGGGAAACGATGAGTTGGGCATCTGAGGTGAGGGTGATATGGAGGAGATCATGTGGTGAAGAAATGAAAGCTTGTGGGCATTGGTGGAGATAGTTTGAAAAGAGTGTAGAGAAGAGCGTGAAATGGAGACGTGCTACTGAAGCCCTATGTTCCACTAGGAACCCAAGGTAAAATAATAATAATAACAGTCAAAATGGTTTGTAAGCGACTATTTTACCAAACTGGTGGGAATGAGACACATCATATATTATAATTCACTTGACAATAGCTGGCAGTGAAATCCAAAATGTGTGTTTTGTCCTGTTTAAGACCCGTTAGCTGGATGTGCCTGCACCTCAATGAGTGGTTGTGTTCCTACTGAAAGTGAAACCCATTACACATCACTTCAAATGCCAAAGCGTTACCCACTAGGCCACTGAGGCAGAGTAGGTACCCTTTGTGGAAAGGGTACCGGTTACTGTACTTTCCTTATTTTTCATTGACATTATTTTAGAAATAACAAAAAGGGGTTAACGGTTACATGAGAAGTGACTGTCATGTCTCATTGGCCTACTGAATTACATCTCGGTATTTGAAGCGATGAGTGCTAAGTTCTTGTCTCAGCGGGAATACCGTCACTCAGTGGGGTGAAGGGTGCGTCTAGCTATCGAGTCTCAGATAGGACGAAGAGAGTGTCCCAAGTTCTACTGCTAGCCCACTTCAAGTAAATTACAATGTAACTGATGATCAGACAATATCAAAGCATCTGTATAGGTGCACACCCATCAACAGAGATCAATCAATTCAATCCAGTATAACAAGGGGAAATTACAAGTTTCCCAAAAAACATCTTTAATAACCTAAGATATCAATTTATCGGTGAATCAGGTCCATCGATGTACAGAAGTTGAACAGTTAAATATTAGGAATATCATCTTCTTTAGTTAACTTCTATAAACGAGTAATCAGGCATTTTTCTCAGTGTAACCATTTTTAAAACAAACCTTAAAGAGGTTTTCATGAGATCTTATCCAATGATTCAACTCCTAGAAATAGTTGATCGAAAAAAAACTAGCTAACTTTCATTCGCCGAATTCAAGTTTCCTCATAACATTAAACATTTTATGGATTGATGAAAAATAAAACCACTGACATTTCAACGGTAAATACAGGTTTTTACTGAATACATTCCAATTTTCCACACGATTATCAACAAAACGTATTGTTTTCAGAGTATTGGTACTCATAAACTGTTTAGATCTCACAGCGTCTTCCTAGATGAATGATTTCTTGATAAGGTACACGCTACATAAATCATCTTATTGGTTAATGGAACCTTCTTCACCAAATATCAAAGGTCGCAGAATGACAAATAATTTATATCCATTTTCATGATGGATAGGGGCTGGCAGTGGAATTCAGGCAACGTGTTTCTTCCCATTTGGAACTTGTCAGCTGGATATAACTGCCTCCTAGTCAGCTATGTTGTCCCCAGTAGGACTTGAATCAAACATCAGAGCATTATCCACTAGACCATGGAGTCACGATAGACACCACTTGTGTGGCGAATATAACAATACGAGCATATATGATACAAACAACAGTACATAATTCTTATCCATATTATAAACTATAAATTTATCTGGCGACCATCAGTGAACTAAGCAATAATCTCTGTTTACTTAAACCAAAGGTTAAAATCTAATTAAGAAAAGTATTCTTAACTATGAATTTCATATGACATCAAAAAAAGAGGTAGAAAAATGATAATAATTTTTTTTAATCTCAAAAACTTTGTTGATATGAAAGCACTTTATTTATTTCCCTTACAGATAGATACTTTTTTATGATTTTTCATTCTATGAACAACTAAAACTACAATGAAATGAAATATTCTTAATCATTATCATTTTCTAATAAAATTTATTTAATGAAAATGTTTAAAATAATTTTCATTTTACTTGTCATACATTGTCTTTATAATCACGTGTATGAATAGCGCTTAACATAAGTATTTTAGTAAATGACATATATAGTAATATACATTGAACTTTACTGTTCATATTAAATTCTTTATTATTTCAAATAATATAAAAACAATAAAGCACTTATTGAAAGTTTATTTTTGTTTTAAAGATACTCTTTAGATGTTTCCTTATTTGAACGATATCAAAATGCTTGTGAGGTATTTTTTTGTTATTGTTGTTGTTAGTGATTAAAATACATACTCTTTCATGCATATTTACATATAACTATTTTTAGAAATAGGGAGAACCATACGAAATAAGTGAGTTGGAGGTAATTGTAAAGGTGGACAAGAATACTGATCATTCATTCAACCTAGAATAAAACTATCTGAAGTAGCTACGGTTTGGTAGACCGGTACTATTGATATAGGTCGGTGATTGATGGTGTATTGAAAATGTGAGTTGTAGCACTATTCGAACCAATGATCTTCAGTCTCAATCTAGGTGATTTACAGAAAGGATCACGTTGATGATGGTCAATTATCATTACCAGCTTGTTAAGCCAATGATATGTCAGGCAGTCATATCATTCTCATCAATCCAGTACTTTCCACCTGTCATTCAGCTTGTTCAAAACTTGGACAAGAAGAATTGTCTAACCAGTCAGCGTGATGACGATGATTAAACAGGTTCATAGTATATATTCACATGACAACAAGGAGAAACCCTCAGTGATTGAAGTAACTTAAGGTGAGTTCATTTGGTAGACCACTTGATTGGTACTCTGAAAATTCACATTTAGAATACTGCCATGATCAAAGTTTTCGTTCCGCCTTCAACCATCGCTCACTATCGATTTTATGATCATTTGTCGCGTGTTTAGGCAATGACTCTTTAAGGAATAGGTTTAGAAGAAATGAGCTGGAAATCAGAAATTAATATCATAAATAACGGAGTGTTTTTTAGTTATTATGAGTAGGGTTTAGACAGCAAAAACAGTCACTTGTAATGGAGTGAAAGAAAGGAGGGACAGAAGTAAATTAATGAGACAGCGATAGAAAATTTTAGATATATTTGTAGTATACTGTAATCATTAAGAGTGAAAAAGATTCTATATGGATCTGCAGATTGGGTATAAACCATTCTATGATAGTTATTTCTGTATACGAAAAATATGAACTATTCGATCACGACCCTGTGGCTCAACGGTAAATTGTTAGCTGCGAAACCTGAAGGTCCTGGGTGCGCTCCGTGATAAGATCGTGACTGCACACTGCTGAAGTGTCATAATAGGATGAAATAGCTGTTCAGTGCTCCGAGGTTGCCAATATTTCTCCGACTAATATGTTTATGATGAATACCAACCAAACTAAGATCAATAAAACCTCACAAACCTCCAAACTGAACATATATATAAATGCTGGGTGTCGATTGAACGTGAAATGAAAATCTGAACCACAGCTGGATTTGAACTAGCGACCAATGGGTTTCCAACCTGATGCTATACCAACTGCTCACCAGAATTTCATTTCACTTCAATCATCAAGGGTTTTTCCAGATAGCCATGTGAATTCGTGACGCGTTACTACCACTTGATCGTATTCACACTGGCTACCTAGTTAGGACTTCTCATCCCAGTCCAAACCTAACTGAATCAGAGAGGGGGAGCATTATATTGATTGTCATTTTGACTATCTGAGATAGCCATGTTAAGGTAGAATAGCATTTATACGGGGTGATGATTGAAAATGAAATGAAAATTTTAGCTGCGACTGGATTCAAACCAGTGGCCACCGAGTTTCCGGCCCAATGCTATGGTCTACCAAAACACGGCTATCTCAGATAGTCAAAATGGCATATATATATATATATATATATATATATATATATATACTTTCGGAATGAAGCCATTATTACTAGGTAATATAAATCTGTCCACACTTGCCAGTCTGTGCCTACCGAGGTAAAGACTTTTGTTTACTTGATTATCATCAAGTTTTTATGTATCGCTGTCGCTTCATACAAGTTGGTATTTTGTTTTCTGTTTTGCAATTTTACATTCACACATTTGACCTAATTATCTTGGCCCTACTCACACTAGCTGCTTAATTATCATTACTATTATTCGTCCTTTAGGTTCTTAGTGGAACATAGGGCTTCAGTAGCACGTCTCCATTTCACGCTCTTCTCTACACTCTTTTCAAACTATCTCCACCAATGCCCACAAGCTTTCATTTCTTCACCACATGATCTCCTCCATATCACCCTCACCTCAGATGCCCAACTCATCGTTTCCCATTCGGGTTCCATTAGACGAGCTGGCCTGGTGTGTGATGTCCCTAAATGTTCTTCTCAGTGTATGGCCTATTCAATCCATTTCCACTTTCTTCTGCACATTAGTTGGGCGGTGGATTCTTGGTTGGTTTGTTGCTGGGCCAGAGTTCCTTGTTGCTTATTCTTGTTGTTCTGGCCATCCATCTGAGCTTCAGTATCGAGTGATCGTAGGTGACAGTTGTTGATGATGAATGTCTGTAGTTTGTTGGAAATGCTTTCCGTGACAGGCCAAGTTTCTGAACCATGTAGCAGCACAGACTTGACTGGATTGGTGTCGGAATTCCGTATCTTGTTAACGCTTTATGCTGAGTGCAGTGCACTGATTTCAGATGAATGAAAGCCTGTCTTGCTTTTCCGATCCTGGCTGGCTTTGACATCCTCATCTGTGCCTGTGCCGCTTGTGGTAGAAACGATGCTGCCTAGGTAAGTGAAACAGACTACTTCCTTTAGGCTTCTCCAGTTGATGGTGATTGGTCCTTGTTGTTGTTGTTTTTGTTGGTTAGGTATTTTCATCACCTCTATCTTCTCTACGTTCACTTGAAGTCCTGTTTTTGCTGCCTCTTCTGTCAACTTGTTGATTTTTGCCTGTAGATCTTCGAGTTTTTGCGACAAGACATTAGACATAAATCGTCATCGGTAGCAAAATTCAAATCTTCTTCTGGGGTCTTTTCATTGGTCAAACAGCGTATGCCCACCTTCTCACAGCTCCTTACAGTTTGCTGCATGATCCAGTGAACCACAATCAGGAAATCCTTCCATCTACTGGTTAATAATTTGGCAGTTCGGTCAAGATAAACAATATGAATATTTGCATTTTTGTTTGTCAATCTTAATAAAACTGAGATAATTTGTCATTCTTGGTTGATGATCAAACAACTGTTAAAACCTACAGTGAAGTGTCCTTTTTAATTGAATCAGCTGAATACAAAAAATTGTACTACTTTTGTTTATTTGTGTTAAATCAAATTTAGGAATATCATATTTAAAAATCTTTAAGGTAAAATAATAAGCAACGGAAGCAGAAATATTAGAATATTAGATAAACTGTACATAGATTTGATGAGTGTTAGCCAGTTGGATGCAGTCGGCAGGAATCCCTGGTGGACCTAGTTTTCATGCTTGTTAGCATTTGTCAGACGAGGCACATCAATGACTATGAGTTTTGGAAAACTAGTTCCAGAGTTTCCTACCGATTACCTGCAATTAAATAATACCCATCAAAATGCATCACGATGGTAAGCTTCCTAGCTTGGTGGACGGATTAATTGCGAAAGTGATAGATAAAACTAGGTCAGCAACCGGGACTAAACATAAAATTGGTTACTCTGAAGTGACTATTCAATTTGGAACTGAGTAATGAAAGTTCACACTATGAGTGAACATGAGACTGTCAAAAGTTGTTCATACACTTAGCTGATGAGTTACAGGAAGCAGGTAACCCGGATCTACGGTTTCTTACCGATTGGCTGGTTTCAGAATGCCAAAAATACAGAATACCAGATCACAAAGCTTGGCGACAAAATAAAATTTGATGGGTAGGCTTATATATATATATATATATATATATATATATATATATATACCGAGGGAGAGATAATCGAACACTGTAATACTTAATAAGTCTGGTAGCTTAGGACTCTTTCAAATAGTCCAGCAGACAATCAATAATTCCCTTGCCTTTCTTATTCAGCATGATTAATAATGAGACAAGAGGACCCATTTAGGCAGACACTAGGATAAAAATAAAAGTATGATTAAATTTCCCTTAACGATATGACAGGCAAATAAATTTATCAGTGACTAAAGTGTCATCTAAAGGTAGTCAGTAGACAGTAATCACATTTCACTAGGTAGGCCAGTAAGTCAGTGTAAAGGAATATGATGGACTTATAAGTTTGGATTCGTTGCACTAATCAGTCATAAAACAAATTCATGGCGTTTATCCACGTCATTCAAAGTAATATGACCTGAATTGAAGGAATTGTAGCATCTATTTTAACTCTAACCTTGAAAGTACTTGTCATAATGATACTTGTAATTTCCCGTTGCTGCACAGGGGGGAAAACTCGACCTCTGTTGGCAAATGGGCTCCTATGCAGACGTCTCGATACTGCCAGATATTCATGATGTTATGTCGATCTTGGTGACTAGTAGGGGGATCCAGGAAGCGCGTTTCGTCCTATTTGGGACTTGTCAGCCGAATGTACCTGCACCCCAGTGAGGCATGTTGTTCCCACTGAGGCTCGAACCCAGTGCCCTTCGCTTCAAATACCAGAGCATTATCTATTAAGCAGTTGGGCCATGATAGCCACCTCTTGTGAAACAGGTATCAGAGGTCGAGCAATTCGGCCATGAATGTCAACGGGAAATTAGAAGTTTAATTAAAACAACTGATGCCCAAGAGGTGGGTATCGTGCCCCAGTGGCTTAGTGAGGCGAAGGGTGCCAGGTTTGAGCCTCAGTGGGAACAACACCACTCACTGGGGTGCAGATACATCCAGCTGACTGGTGAGTCCCAAGTGGAACGAAACTTGTGTTCTGGATTCTTCAGCTAGTCACCAAGACAAGTATAACGTGACAATGCTTATTTACACGCTCCATAAAATCAACAACTATTTAGTTTTTAGGCTTCCCCAGTTAGATGATGAAGAAATTTCCTTTACTGTTTTTCATCATTATACAATACAAAACATCAAAATACAGATTTGTTGTTCACTGAACGGTAACTGATGTATGTGTCAAATCCCAAGTGTTAAACACTGATCGTAGTCTATCGATTTTTATTAAGCTAAATCAGACACTGAACTGTCTTCTGGTGTTATATGTTCGGTATCGACCCGTAGGAACCCTTGTTTGAATTAAGTTCTATATTTATTCACCTTTCAGGTAGGTAACAAGAAGCACGATATCTAAGCCTCCTCCTAACTTAACACGTAACATCAGTACAGGAAGCCTATCAACATATCTCATACATACTCCAGTCATTTCAATCACTTAAGATGGACTAATTTTATATAAAATTCCCATTGAGATGTGTGAAATGAGTCGAGCGACTGTTAAAAATGTGTAGATATTAAATGTTGGAATGTTCGACCGAAGATTAACTGACCTATTCCACAATGATCAAGAAGAATGGCATATTTCCTATTTTAGTAACTCTACTGATTATTTACATCATTATTTCCGAAACACCACATGATTAATAATTTGATTAAATTGTAAACCTATATATTAGTGTAGAGCCCAAGATGAAGACCTAATTGAAAAGAAATATATTTCTTCACTCAATCAGTCTTTTTCAGAATGGTATAAGTTAGAGAAAGAAAATGAATAAAGAATTTGAAACGATTAGTCCCTTTTATGAATTTCGATAATGTAATTAGAAGACGTAGAGATTATCTGAAAAATGTGGTGTGGTAACGTTATACATTTCGAACAATCTGATCACACATTTATTTGTTAAGGGCATTGTATATGAAAACTGGAAGTGGGGGAAGGACAAATATGACATAAAGGAATTCAATAATAAGAAAGATAATGAGAGGAAAAAAAGATAAGATTTGAAGTCAATCTTGGTTATACGATAAAATAAGCATTACCAAAGTGTGCAAAAACAGTTTGTCCTTACATTAAGCTAACCTTGGTAATGCTTATTTTATCGTATAACCAAGATTGACTTCAAATCTTATCTTTTTTTCCTCTCATTATCTTTCTTATTATTGAATTCCTTTATGTCATATTTGTCCTTCCCCCACTTCCAGTTTTCATGTACAATGCCCTTAACAAATAAATGTGTGATTAGATTGTTCGAAACGTATAACGTTAATACATCACATTTTTCAGATAATCTCTACGTCTTCTAATTACATTATCCAAATACCACTTCAAAAAAAAACGAAGCACAGCTGAAACATGCATATGAAAACGTCCAAGTAAGAGAATAAAGAAAACTTGGTTTATAGATATAATAACTAACGTTCTAAATAATCACCTTTCTCATCAATTGTCTCAGTTATTTTAGGCTAAAATGTGGTTATGCAGTTAATAATAAACCGTATGAAAATTTCATTGTCAATCGATTTCGACGTGAGTTTACCAATGACTAGAAATGAAAAGCATTTATCTTCACCAAATTTAGTGATCCACAGTAGGTTACATACTTGACACTGAATGTTTTCAACGAAGGGACCTTTAGTTAATTCATCGAATTCTGAGAGAGGAGGGAGTTACTTAACGGCCTTTTTGCATCTCTTATCGTCAGTTATTTTGTCTTCCATAAAAGATATCGTCTCTTCTTTCACTAAGTATAGCCAGACTCATTCTTTCTTTTCTTTAGTTGGAAAATTTAAAGCATCGAAAAATTCGATCTCCTAAAGTTAGTTATCAATTCATATAGCCCCATCATTCCATCTAAATGACTAGTGTAAAGCTAATGTTGATCTCTGACTATTTGTATGTGGAGTATCAATATTCAATTAATGATAAAAACTGATATTGGTTGTTGATTATTGAGAGTGTGACTGAAGTTCAAACGTGTAAACTAATGGTATAAAAATTTGTTGCCAAATCTAATCATGACTCAGTAGTTGAGTTCCACCCTGTAAGATGTGAAATTTGAAGACTATCGAACTAGGAGGAAGCACAATTTATCAGTATTTCTTTACTTACAATAGAAATTCAAGTGGTATCAGTTTGTAACAGTTCAAGTTTCAAAGGGATCACTTCGCTACATCCTATTCAGCCGGATAAAATCATCGCACTTATTACCTAATCCTGTCATGTTAATGAATGACGTAATTTAAGATTTACTATTACTATTGTTATTATCATTATTATTATTATTATTATTATTATTATTAGTGGTAGTAGTAATAGTAGTAGTAGTAATAGTCAACGCTGGTTGGGTTTATCCGGGACATCCAATCAAAACTGCGCCTTATAACTTGATAGCCAATCAGAATGCTGCTAATTGCAATGTAACGCAGTCGTATAAGTCTACAGGTTCTTTAAGAAAATTGCGCTCTATAGTAAAATTACTACAGTAAATTAGACATTAGTTGAAATTAGGCTCAAAATTACTCACATCACACTAAGCCTACATGACAAAATACTGAATACTGAGAGTGATTTAAACAAATCATCCAGAGAGTAAGTAAACATCATGCAACATTGTACATACAATAAGGATTATTGTTTTATCGATAAATATATGCGCCCTTATCAAATGTTGAATACTTTGCAATCTTGTTATCTTTTCTAATTGATCGTGATCCTACAGAAGAGGTGCTTTTCCATTTATTTTGCCCACATGAACTAATTCCTGTTATATTTTCAAAATTATTTTGTTAAACGGTTGAAACTTATCTACATTTCCGTACATTCAACTATGAATGACACAAAATCTCGCTATTTTACAAGGTGACTTTCAACCAACAGATAATCGGTTAGAACACCACTCAATGTATCAAGGTTTTGGTAATCAGGTAGCATCAATAGCCACCACAGTCTACTGCATGAATGTTTAGCTGAGTACATTTTGATTTTTCTTTGTTTTTGTTTTTTTTTGATTAAATGAATCTATTTTAGCTTCAATTTCTATGTTTGTACTTCTGTGTAGCTCTATTTCTGTCACACTAATCAATAAAATCATTTTATGGTACACCTAAACGACAAGATAAGACAGAGATCTGGCCAGAAATACTGACAGAGATGGTGTGTGTGTGTATATATGTATGTATGTGAAAAAAAAAAGATGTTCGTGATTGCATTAAATTATACTGAATTTAAAATAGACTGAACTAGAGAGAAAATGCACATGTTCCAGTTTCACATTCAATCATCTAACTATGACGAAAATGATCTTTTTTTTAGTTAAACTATGGACTACGTGAAAAATTATTATTGTCGTAAGAAAAGATGAGATTTCTTAGTATTCACTACTGGCTAGCATTGATATTCAGGAGGCATGTTGCTTTTATTCTCAGATTTTTTCAACTGTATTCCTCAATCATCTTAATGTTATTATTCTCTATGAGACTCGAACCTTATACCAATCATGTAAAATGCTAATACATCATCCATTAAAGTAAAACACTTACGATAACTGGAACAAAAGGATTAGAGTAATTAGATTTCATTTGAAATTAATTTTTGTCAGCTTACATTCGTTGCTAGTGGCTACAGAATACTACCAAGATATCGTCAACGATAGTAAGAGAGTATCGGAGGGATAAAACCATATACTATAGGGGTTAACGAATTTGAAAGTATAAGCTGACTTTTAAAAACTTAATAGACATTAAGATAGATCAATTATGCTTACCTCAAATAACTAAGTTCTAATAATCACCTTTACGTAAGTCACTTTAAAGTTATTTTTAAAGAAGACAACATTTCTTGAAAGTAACCTGGAGATTTCACAGTTCACGTTGATACTTATCACAGTTGGTTAGTTTTTTACCCACTCACTTATTGTGTCATTAGGGTTTTTGTTGAAGGTATGCCGATCTTTACAAGTCGGTTAACCAGATGTCAATCAATTCGTCTCCAGAGCTAAACCAGTTCAAGTACACCACTGATGAACTGAGCTCTAAATGAGCGAAACACCTTTCAGTGATTAGATCAGTCTGATCTGACTGACAAAACTTATAGATCAGCCCAATTACTTTCTGACTGCATAAGTTATTCAACAGTAGTTGCATATTATTTAAACTTACAGGGGTGGAAGAAAGTAGGATAAACCACATGCCAACATCATTTAAATTTGGGAGTTTATGAGAAGTTAGTGATTTTCAAGTTGGTGTTCATCGTGAAAGGACATCAGTTGGAGGAACGTTGTTTCATCCTAGTTTGTGACTCCTCAGCAGTGCACACCCACGGCCTCACTACTTACTGGCCGCGGAACCTGAAGGTCGTTGGCTCGATCACTGGTGGACGGGGTCATGAGTATGCACTGCTGAACCCCGTACTAGGATGAAACAGCTGTTCAGTACTCCCAGGTTTCCGGTGTTTCTTCAAGTGATGTCATTCCATGATGAATAACAACTTGGAAAACCACCGAATCCTCACAAACCTCTAGTGCTCACTGGTGACTAGCTTTGAGAGGAAATTGCTGAACTCCCAATGAGAAGTCATGTTCACTGGAGTCAAACAAGTCGAACATGAAGACAGTTACTTAATGACGACGTTGGGTGATGGTCGCGCTACATAGTGAACTGACAGAAATAAGAAATATGGACCGCTGGATTCCGCCAACCCAGTGGCTCAATGGTAAGGTGCCGGTCACGGAACCTGAAGGTCGTGAGTTCAACTGCTAGAGAGTGGGTCATGGGTGCGCACTGCCGAGTAGTCCCATAGTGGGACGAAACAGCTGTTCAGTATTCCCAGGTTTACAATGTCTCTACAAATGATGTCAGTCCATGATTAATTCCAACCTAAAAGTCAACTAATAAACCTCCACAAACCTCTAGATAGAATTTGGCACTTTTCTTTTGCAAATCTGCATAGCTCATCACTTTGTTGATAACAATCAGACAAGGCTATTGCATAAAGATGCCTTTCTGTTTAATTTGTGTTTCAGATTAAAAATGGCATATCCACGTAAATGGTTAGTAGAATGAAGCAGGAAACGACAAAAAATCTTTAACATGATAGATGACTTGTGTTAGACTGATTGACTCAGAAGTAGGTGAAACCTGATGAACTGAAGATTTTCATATATTAGATAGTAAATCAGTGTCTTCTATCACAAACTGAGTCAATCTGCAGTTTCTTCGTCTAGTTTTATTCCTCATTCACACCAAAACATCAATGGGCACATAAAAAAGTGTACTCATCACGGCTAATTTACGGACTCAAGTCAACAACGAAGAATATATTTATGCAATCGGTATTCTATATCACCCGATTGAACTAGAAAATTAACGTGAATTTAGAAAGTAGTAAAGTATCATTTACAATCCTCATGAAAATAAATTCCTCATCTTTCTCTTTCTCTCTCCCTCTCTCTCTCTCTCTCTCTCTCTCTCTCTCTCTATATATATATATATATATATATATATATATATATATATATATATATATATATATATATATATATATATATATATATACGTATACATTGCACATTCATTTCAGTCAATCTAAACATTTCCAACTCAAACTGTGTCGATTAAAAATTCGGAGTCAAGAATAATTCAAGGTCGGTCATACTTATTACTTTATTCATAGTACTCAACATTCCAAAGTAATGGTAAGTAATTAAAGCATCGAGGTATACAAATAAACCTATACTCCTTATATGTCTCAGTTGAAATGGTATTTGGAATATGTGAACAAACGATATCGAAAAAATGTTTCTTTACTCAAAATGTTACCGAGAAAGAAAAAGGCGTAAATTCATTTGTGGATTATACACAGTGATTAAATTCTTCTTTATGAAATGATATAAGAATATCAGCCTATGTATCACTGAGTGATGTTAGAAACGGAAGAATACTAAATTTCACTCCACTGATTCAATGGTAAAGTTCTTCCGACACGAATCGATAGGCCTTGGACTGAAACTATCATGGGGTTGTGGATATACATTACTAAGGTCACACAAGATGAAACAGCTGTCCAATGCTGGTAGATTTCCATGAATTCTCCAACTGATAACACTCTGTAACGTAGACCATCAATAGAAAACTATAAAATGGATGGCGAAGATGTTTGGTGTTTCTTAGACAAGTGTGGGCTTTGTAAGGCAGTGAAAACTGAAACTGAAGTAGAAAACTGAGTTACGGCAGTGTTTTCGTCCTGAAACTTTACCAGTTATAGTCACACAACGTGGCTGTTGACATTATATCCATTACGATTCAATCACTATGGGGTTCTTGATGTCCTCATGTGAATACTTGGTGGATAACTGTTTATTTTCTCATTCCGCTAGCCACTGAATCACATTTCTGTCATCCTAATTAAAATTGGACTGAATTCGAAAGAAGAAAGCGAATACTTATCGCTTTTCATTTGGATTATGTGACATCAGTGACTGATAATGTTATAGCATTACTACATACATATTACTAGATGTATACTTACAGATATAAGCTGATTTGAAGTCAATAGATTCTGGGTATTTTTCAGTTGAAAAACTGAGTATTCGATCGTTTGAAAAGGTTTGGGCATTGGGTAACTGATATTTATTAATTTGGTATTTGTATTTCCCAATGAATGTAAAACAAAATAAATTTCTTTATATATCAGTATTCCAATTAATGCTAGCCCAGATATTATCTCTAATCTATTATACTGAGACACAATGTTGACAGAAAGATGTCCACTGAATACCAGTAACCCCATCAAGGCCTTAAAATTCTGCCCAGATACTACTTACTTCACATATAAAGGAAAACTATACAGGTAAACTAACAGTGTTGCTACAGATTCACCTATTTCACCCATAGTAGCTAACCTATTTATGAGTAATTTTGAAGAAAGTGTCTTACTAAAGCCAAAAATTTGGCTGAGATTCGTTCATGACACATTTGTAATTTTAAAATGCGACTTATATCACTTATTCTTAGATTAGCTGAACTCTAGATCTCCCAGTATCAAGTTCAGATCAGAAAAGAAATGGACAAGGGGGAACTGCCTATCCTTGATTGTCTTGTTAAACGGAAAGAAGATGGACATTTAAGCATGACCACTTTCAAGACAGCAGTGCATTGGAACAAATATTTAGATTTCAACTGATCGTATCCAATTAGTGTGAAAGTTTCTTTTCCCTCCACTATTGTAAGGAGAGGAACAAGATGCCTAAAATGAATAATTATCCGCTAAAATTCATTGGCATAATAGAAAATAACGTCAAATTAGATCGTTAAACTACTCCTAAAACATCGGCCTCAACAGTAATTATCCCTTACAGATCACACGCATTGGATGAAATTAGGAGAGTGGTCAACAAATACAACTTCATCAGAGTATTCAACAGAACATACATTGCACACCACCCTTAGTTCATTTAAAAGACGAGATCCCTTTGGATTTTACAATCTGTTTGTGTTTATAAGCTAAAATGCTCAGACTATGATGCAATATAAATGAAAAGAACTTCCAGTGAAATCAAAATTAGGAAAAATGAACACCGAAGAGCTACTACCCGACTCCTTAGAAATCCAGTGGAATGGAAAAGAACTTGGAAACACATCAGCCATAGCTCTACACGTTATAATTTCAGGTCACAAAGTCGATTTTGACAATATAGGAATTACTCGGAATGGCTTTAGAAGTTATAAAGAACATCTTCTAGAAGAATCTCTTCATATAAAGTAGAATCATAATTGTCTACATAGGAATGAGGGAGTAAAACGCAGTTTGATCTAATCTTAACCCACTCGCATCTACTGACATAACTATCATAAATGCGATAAGAACTATCAACGCATGTCTACATATAACTCTCAATCTGTAATCCATACACTCTTCACACACAATACACCACATGTGGATAACATATTTATTCTACAATTCTGACGACGCAGAATCATTTATGCACAAGAACAATTATCAAGTTATCACACATAAGCTTAGGAAATATTATAACTTTAATAAATGTATTAGCAGTATTCAATGGTGAAACGCCAGTTGAAACAAATTTATTTTGTTTTACATTCATTGAGAAACATGAATACCAAAATAATGAGTATTCGATTAATTTGCTTTCGTCAGACAAAGTTCTGAGATCCACTATTAGTATTCAAAGCTAAATTAGCTTCACACTGAATCAATGAACATCATCTGATATTCGAGGGAGGCTAGTGAAAATGATGATTCCATTAAATGATGACGATGATAGTTTACTTTGATAATTTATAAACTGCAGACAGATAGACACTTGGAACTATTAACGGTTAAGTTAGTTGTTCGTCACGTTAATGTACTGAGAGTAACTCCGTATAATGAAGCCAAATGAGAAGGATACTGGCGTCAGAATTCATAAACTAAATTAAGAGGAAAAAGGTAAAGACGGATAAGAGAACAGATATAACCAATGAAGGGAGAGAAGACAGAGATGATGAAGATACCAACCAACAACAACCAGGACCGATTCCCATGAACCGGAGAAATCTGAAGGAAGTTGTCTCTTTCACCCACCTGCCTACGTAGGCAGCAGCATCATCTCAACTACAGGAGGAGGCAGCGGCACACATGAGAATGTCGAAACCAGCTAGTATTGGAGAGATAGCAGGACAGACCTTCCTTCATTATTCTGAGATCAGTAGGCGCGGAGATCTACTGCACTGCACTGCACTACACTCAGCATAAAGCGTGAACAAGATCCGGATTTTTAACACTAATTCAGTCAGGTTCAAGTCAGTGCTTCTATGTGATTTTTGAAAGACTTGGCGAGTTACGAAAAGCACTTCCCATAAACCACAGACATACATGAACAGCTGCCACCTACGCTCACTCGATACAGAAGATCAGATGGATGGCCAGAATAATAAGAATAAGCAACCAGGAGCTCCGGCTGGGAACGAATCAACAAACCAAGAACCCATTGCTCAACAAATATGCGAAAGAAAATGGAGATGGATTGTGTTGGATTGGGCATGCACTGAGAAGACTGTTTGGGGACATCATGCGCCAGACCAGGCCATCGAGTGGAACCCAAATGAGAAACGATGAGTCTGGCATCTGAGAGTGAGATGGAGGAGATAGTGTGAGGAAGAAATGAAAGCTTGTGTGCAGTCGTGGAGCCAGGTTAAGAAGACTGGAGAGAAGAGAGTGAAATGGCAACGTGCCAAAGGACAAATAATAATAATATAACCAACGACACGATTTGCTATATTTCTGTTGAGATAAATGGTGAAAATGTCTGCATGTTAGTCATATCTTTATAGTTTTACAACTGTTGACTTCGATTTCTCAGTGAAAACCAGCCAGTCAGCCTCAAAGACTTAAACTAACGGTTGAAGAATCTCATGGACTATCAACACGATTCATTTCAGTCACACTCGGTTTTTTCCCATTTTAATAGCTATTAAAAATATACTCAATTATCTTTCACTTCAGTGATATAATTCAAAGGTTGTCCTGTTCATTACAATATCTAAAAAAGTAGTGGTATTTGGACTAAATATGGATAACTGGAAATAATGAATTACGGACAAGTTAGATGAAGGTGTAACTGAAAACCTATCAGAATCAAAAGAATACTGTGTTATACAAAAACTTTATATCAACAGATAAATACTTACAACAAAACTAGCTTTACTATTGACTTTTAACTAGTAGGTTCCAGCTGCAAACCCCGCTTCATCAAACTAAGTTTTCACAGTCGACAGGATAAAACGTTTGTCTCACTGTTTACTACACTGACATGGATATAGTTTCTGAAGTACATTCAAAATATTTGAAAATGACTGAAAATCAGTAGCTCTCAGCAACTCATGGTATACAAACATCAATAGATTGTGATACATTTATAAGAACGAGAATAACTTGAGTGAACAATTGTTTTCAATAACTTCTTCAGGCTCTACAGTTATAAATCTATGAGAATAAGTGAAATATAACAGCTGAAATAAGGCACAACGTACAATTCTACTATAGTGAAACAGTGTTACACGTGGTGAATGGAGATCAAATCGAATGGAATGGTGGAACTGTTGTCAGTCTAGTGTGTTGGTTGTGCAGTGAAATCAATATTTACAGCACAATTACGAAATATGAAGACAAAATCTACAGATGATGATTGATTTATGCACATTTATTGAGGACATGAATGTGTGTGCGTTTGTTTACTAAGGGCCAAGTAATAATTGTATAAAAGTTTTTATATCAAACCGTCGTTGATTCGACCGAATTGATCGGTCTCTTTTAGTATATGGGATCCTGTGCGGATACCTTGGTATTGCCAGCGTTCTAATTATGTCAGTGATGGATCGTGGCTAGCAGTCGGATCCAGGATGCGCATTTCTTTCTATTTAGGACTCGTCATTACTACCATTAGAGCACCGGTAATATTAAGGCATCAGCACAGGATCCCATATACCAACAGAGACCGATCAATTCGGACCAATCAACGAAGGTATGATTTAAAACAATTATACTAAAGCTATACCCATCTCATAAGAAGTGGCTATCGTGGCTCGGTGGTGTAGTGGATAACGCGCTGCGTTTGAAGCGATCGCTCCCGAGTCCAAATCCCAGTGGGAACAACATCACTCACTGGGAAGCAGGTACATCTAGCTGACGGTCGATGATTAACATCAAGTAATAATAATTGTCTAGTGATGACAATCAAATGGGACGAAAATCATGTGAATACCATAACGAAATAGAGAATAACAAATGTGAAGTAATTACGTCACGGTTGAAAGTGACTCCCTGTAGTGGTATGAATAAAGAAGGGCGTAAAACTGCTGGCACAAAAAATGAATGTTAATCAAAGTAATGACGATATAGAAGAAAGAGATGAGAGGTTAAAATGTGTAATTTGTGTTCGGAAAGTTCATAAAGAATGTGTAGGCCAAGGTAAACAAATTGGATGTATATATTCCATTCGAACGCACAAATTCGGTTTTCTTGAGTTGATGTCTATGGCTTCGGTTATGGATAAGATTCGAAGTTGTACACCTTAAGGGAGATTTCAAGGGACACTGTATATCATAGAAAAGACGTGATCTACCTTAATCTGATGTCCGGTATCTATTAGGTGTGAGAGAATTGCACTGTTGATGCTCTTTATCATTCCTTTCCCCCAACCAAGGTGACACGTGTTCACGAACGCGCATGGATAGAGCCCTTTGAGTACGGCCTATGTAACTAGCTCCACAGGAGCAGTTGACCTCATAAATGCACATTGAAGTGACTATCATAGGTAATCCGTCCTTGGTTCGCTGTGTCAGTAATGGTTTGGTTGAGAAGCTGACAAAAGGTTTCGCTGCACTGAACGTCCTTTCGACTGACCTATTTAGTCGATGTGTTAAGATATCCGCAGTAGTATCACCTAATACATTTATAACAGTACATTATAATATAATCCCAATGTGTTTTAAAAAAATCGTATTAAGATATTTCTGAAAGTTCCGCTGTTTCTCATGTTCTGCTGAAAAAATGAAGTTTATACAGCGAAAAGTTAAAAATATCTTGTTACGATTGCATAAACACATTGAGATTATACTAAAATGTACTCCAATAAAGATCAAAACAGACATGGTCCTCAAATCCTTTCAGGACATATGTAAATTAGAACAACACATATAAGCGAACAGTATTGCTTTCAATCAGATCCTCTTCAGGCTTCACTCTAATACAAATAGCTTAATATATCTATAAAATCATGTAGATTTGTCGCTTGATGTGATAAATGTTTAATATAACGATGAAGTTAATAAAACAAATAATAATAATGAAATTGATAAAAGTGATAACGTTGACTAAAGTACATGCATTATAGATGATAATGATGATAAGAACCAAGAAAGTAGCTTGTGGTACATATGTAAGTACTATGGTTTGGATGTTGATAATTATTATAAGCCATGGACTGACATCAGTTGGAGGAACATTGGGAACTTGGAAGCACTGGACAGCTATTTCGCCCTAGTATACGAATTCTCAGAAGTGCTTTCCCATAACCCCATCCCACCATAGATCAGACCCGTGGCCTTCCCGTTCTATGTCCTGTTCGTTACCATTGAGCCATTGGGTGGGAATCCAATCATCCACATTTTCTATTTCTATCAGTTCACTACATGGTGTAACCTCTAAAAAAAAAGTCGTCCCTTTTATTATTAGTCCCTTGGGTTCCTAGTGGAACACAGGGCTTCAGTAGCACTTCTCCAGTGACCTCTGTTCTCTGAGATCTTTTGAACCTGGTCCCACGACAGCCCAGAAGCTCTCATTTCCTCTTCGCACGATATTCTCCATGTCACCCTCACCTCGGATGTCAAACTCGTCGCTTCCCATGGGGATTCCACTCGAGCAACTGGCCTGACGAGTGATGTCCCCAGTCGGCCTTCTCAGTGCATGCACAATCCATCTACACTTCCTCCTGCATATTTGTTGAGCGATAGGTTCTTGGTTGGTTCGTTCCCAAAGCTCCTTGTTGCTTATTCTTTCTGGCAATCCATCTGATCTTCAGTAGCGAGCCAGGGCAGGCAGTTGTTGATGAATGTCTGTAGTTTATTGGAAATCCCTTTCGTAATGCACCGTCTCTGAACCATACAGAAGCACTGACTCGACCGACTTAGTGTTGAAAATCCGGATCTTGTTCACGCTTTATGCTGAGTGCAGAAGATCTCCACACTGGTTTCAGGCTAATGAACGCCTGTCTTGCTCTTCCGATTCTGATTTTGACGTCCTCGTCCGTCCCGCCTGTAGTTGAAACAGTGCTTCCTAGATAGGTGAAGGAGGTTACTTCCTTCAAGTTTCTCCCGTTCATGGTGACTGGAGTTTGTTGTTGCTGTTGATGGTGGTGGTGCGGTATCTTCATCACTTCTGTCTTCTCTATATTCACCTGAAGTCCCGTCTTAGCTGCCTCTTCTATCAACTTGTTAGTTTTCGCCTGTAGATGTTCAAGTTTGTGTGGCATCAGACACGAGTCATCGGCGAAATCCAAGTCCCTAGGTTCTTTTTAGCACTCCAGCGTATCCCCCTCTTCTCACGGCTCCCCACTGTTTGCTGCATGATCCAGTCGACCACAATAAGGAATATCATGGGGGATAGTAGGCAACCTTGTTTCACTCCTGTCTTCACTTCACTGCAAAAACATCACTGAGCTTCCCATTGTGGATTACTTGGCATGTGGCATCTTCATATAGTTGTTGAATGTGGCGGATAAAGGTTTGCGGTACTCCGTAGTATTGAAGCAGTTTCCAAATTACCTCTCGGTCGACGCTGTCAAAGGCCTTCTCAAATTCGATGAAGTTGAGGTAGAGATCCAGTTGACTGCCATTCTATGCCCTGTTCTGTGATGATGCGAAGCGTTGCAATTTGTACTTCCTGAAGCCTGCCTGTTCCGGTCGCAGTTTTGAATCCAGTGCATCCTTAAGCCTCTCCAGGATGATGCGGCTTAATATTTTACTTGGGGTGGACAGGAGAGTGATTCTGCGCCAGTTCTTGCAAACACTGAGGTCTCCCTTCTTCAGCAGTTTGACAAGGTAACCCTTCTTCCAATCACTAGCCAGGTACCTTTTCTTCCTTCCACACTTTCTGTATTAGTGTGAGCATGTCCGCTGTTGTCTCTCCGTCTGTTCTCAGTGCTTCTGGCGGAATCCCGTCTGGTCCTGCTGCTTTCCCACATTTCAGTGGCTTTATGGCACTCAGGACTTCCATTTTTGTTGGAGGATTTATGTTCACTTGTAGTTCTGTGGCTGGGCTGCAGGTGGTATTTCTGGACGAAGTGCAGGTGATGTTGGTGGTAGATTCAAGAGCTTCTTGAAGTGGTCGGCCCATTGTTTCCTCCGTTTCTCTTCTTTCGTAATTGAATTTCTGTCATCATCTTTTATTGGCTTCGTCTGCGTTGATCTCTTCCCTGATAGCAACCTGGTTATTTGATACAATGTCGTCAGGTCTCTCCTATCAGCCCTCAGCCTGTTCTGCTTCACTTGCCAGTGTTTCGTAGAAGTGTCTTTTGTCTTTCCACCCACTCCTCTTCACTTCTTTGTCCAGTGTTTTATACATTGTGCTCAGTTCTTCTTTTCTGTGTTCATCCTTGCACTGGTTTATCTTCTGCTTCACCATGCTCCTCTCCTCTATCAGCTTCCAGGTATCCGTCGAGATCCATTCCTTGTCTTCTTTGTTCTTCCTTCTTAATACGGCTATGCAGGTTTCTTTCCACATCTCTCTCAAAGACTTCCAGTGTTCTTCCACACAGGTTTCTTCAGGGATGTTCCTCGATATCTCCCATTTCGTCTTGATGGCTGCCGTGAAGATTTCCTTTGTAGTTTCATCCTTCAGTTCAGTTTCCGAGTGTTGAACTTGAACTGCGGTCTATCACTAGCTTCCTTGAAGGCTTTTAACTTGATTTGGAAAGTTCGTTGCACTAGATAGTGAGTGGTCTGAACCTACATCTGCTCCTCTTCTTGACCTTGTGTTCAGTAGACAGCGTCTCCATTTTATTGAGATTGAGATAAAGTCGATTTGATTTTTAGTGTGTCCATCTGGTGAAATCCATGTCGCTTTGTGGATATCCTTGTGCTTGAACACACTGCCTCCAACCACCAAATCGTTGAATGCACAGAATTCTGCAAACGATTCTCCATTCTCGTTCATCACCTCACCGAGCGCTTCTCGACCCATGGTTAGTTCTCTTCCTGTGTTGTCCCCTCCCAGTTTGGCATTCATGTCACCTCACCAACTAGAATTTTGATATCGCCAACTGACGTCTTGTCCAGTGTTGATTGAAGTTGTCTGTAGAATTCCTCCTTTTTCTCTTGCTCTGCATTGTTTGTAGGTGCATAGTGTAGCATTGTGTGATTGTGACCTTCCTTCCTTTTGAGTTGAATCTTGCTGTCATGATGCTGATCCTGCAGGAGGAGATTGGTTCCCACTGTATGAGAGCCTTCGATGCTCTTTGGGGCATCATGATAGCCACTCCAAAACTGAGTGTGCTCGTGGTTGTCATATGGGTGACAATAACGGAGTAGATTATTGATTCTCCAGTTGACAGTTTGGAGAGTCCACTCCCATTCCATCTGCTTTCGCAAATCCCAAGCACTTCAATGTGATACCTTCTCATCTCTTTTGCAATCTGGGCTGCCTTGCTGGGTTCAAACATGGTGCGGACATTCCATGTCCCCACGTTTACTTTCGCTTTTATCGAGGGAGAGAAGACACATCAGCCAATTGGCTTCCCGAAGGCTTTCACCAACTGGCGTCATTTCGCCTCTCCGAATCCAGCAGGGAATAAGTTTGTTTTTATTTTTTATACATCGTTTGTGCTTTGAAGTTTCTTTAGCGGTTATATTTGTTTTACGGGGTAGGGTTGCTAGCCCTATGCCCAACCTTCCCTCTTTATGGGGGCTTAGGACCGGCTAGTAACTAGTGAACTAGTTAACCAGGCGAGGTTGATCTATATTATACTTCGGATTAATTGGAATTTATCGATTATGTTTTAAATTGGTACGATACTACGATCCACTATGTATTAATGACCGATCTCTTGTTTCTTTCAAGTACAATGATATTCAGAAAGTAGGTTAGAAGGATTTGATAGTGTTTAAGTGTAAAAAAGCGAATTGAATAAGAAAGTAATTGAGTGATAACTATTATGTTTAAACGATTATTTGACTACCCTATTGTCGAATAGCTTTGGCTTGTACTTTTAAACTTCATAATTTTTTTACTTATACAGAGTTTACAGATCAACAATTCAATTCACTAATTGATTGAACAGTTAGTACTTTATTGTTACTATGCCTTAAATGTTAATTTTTGTGAAGACGTAAGCTGAAACGAGTAAAATCTTTTCTCTGTTGTTATCAGAGAAATATTGGTTTATCATGGCTACGTAAATACTTGATTTTTGATGCTGGCAAAGATGTATCATTCAACAGATCTGACAATTAAGCCTTTTTTTTCTCTCTGTAATTATTAAACTTTTCTAACGTCGATATAAAGTAATCATATGGGTGTTGATAACTTGGAATCACTATGTAATTTATTCAGATGATGAAACAGACACCTTTGATTCATTTATGTTCAACAGCATCGTTACGCATATGCACATATAAATCGAAATCTCTTTTTTTATTAACACTCTATCAAATAATTAGGCGGGTTACTTTTTCTACTGAATTCCGAATAAGCTTATCTCTTAGGATATTACTATAGTATAGACTAAATAACTTCTACTAGCATAATTAGTTTTATTTCCTCTTCTGCTTCTATCTCAACCTGCTTTTAATATGTTCAGATTGTCTCTTGCGTTTCTTTGGGCAGAATATTTACTCGTCACTGGTATTTGCCTATGATTTCTGCGGATCTCTCAACATATACTACTTATATCCAGTTTTATCAGTAGCACCTACTACAATAGTACTGCATTGATCATTAATTCGTTAAACAACGTAAGCTAAAGTTGGGTATATGGTACATTTGCTTATGCATTACATTACCAATCTGTGGTATATAAGAAAACTACTCCACTCCACCCACTTGTGTCTTAACATTCAAATCGCATGATAAGTTCTCAAACAATAGGTATGGCTAATTACTGAGCTACATTCATCTTTCATTCAAGGATCTAAATTTTTGTAACATACTGATAACTGATGGTAGATGGGATTCCATGTTGTTCTAAGTGTCTTAGGGTTGTACTGATTAGTCGATGAGTAGTGTACTGAAAAAGAGTTCAGTGACTCATAAAGTTGAGCAGCTGTATCGTAACCAGTAGTTTATCTCCTATTCAGTTGCTTAGTTGTACGGAATCATGTTATTTAAAAGTTCCGAAGTAATTGTTGTGGCTTCCCTGTACAAAACACAAAACTCTAGATGGTACACTTAGTTCACCTTAGTATGCATGTTATATAAACCTTGGAAAATTCTGTGTAGCTTTGGTGTAATGGTGATATGGAGTAGATAACTGTTTTTGTGCTACGCTAGTTAACTTCTTTTTATCCACTGAAAGCCTAATTTCTTATAGTTTTATGTCTGTTTGTCACCTCATCATCTAAAATATTTTGTTTCTTATCTGTGGAAGCCGTGAGCGGTTGAAGTCGAGACAGATGGAGGTCTGTACACTGGAAGATTCTAAATTAAATCTCATTGTAAAATCGATAGATCCGTTGACATATAGATAAAACAAATTAGAATCTTCGATAAATATGCTGGGGTTCCAATTACCACACTGTGCGGTAGGGCGGTGATAGAAAATCATCCAAAACATAATAGCTGGAAACGAAGTAACAAAACTATCATCCGAAAGCGGACAAGTCATAGCACGTAAACATAATGTTCATAATTGTAAAACTGAGAGAAAGGTCACTACATCTGAGCAAAAGTTTCAGTTTCATGGGAAACGTATTTACCTAAAGAACAAAGGTTTTTATTAAACATGTTCTCCATGAAAATATCATGTCCTTACTCAAAGTTATAAACGGTAAAAACACAAAACATCTAAGAGGATAAATTAATCTTGGTCTTGGTAACTAACAGAGGAAACCAGGACGCAAGTTTCGTCCTATTTGGGGCTCGTCAGCTGGATATACCTGCACCTGGTATGGTATCGTCCCCACTGAGACATGATAACCACCTCTTGTGCAAGGAGTATCAGTTGTTGTAATGGTTCCCCTCGCTATACAAGGCTAAATCTCTCCACCTCTGCAGGCAAATGGGCTCCTATGCAGTATCCAGGAGCCCATCTACTAACGGAGGTGGAGAAATTCGACGCTGTATAGAAGCGGGATATTATAGGGTAAATCAATAGTTGAGTAAATACACAGTACATAAGGTAAATTGCTTAGAGTGTCATCTTAGTTAATTTATTAGATATATTGGACAGTGTAACAGTACTTTATACTCAATTACGTTTCGAACTTAATTTATTGTCCATAGTCATATCACTATCTTGATATGATTGTGGATGGATATCCACTGATTTTCATTGGTCGGCACAAAAACGTCCCAATATTACAAACTGTTCAGCATTCCGTTTTGAAAAAAGAAGTTTACATCACTCTACTGTAACAATGGGAACCAAACAGTATGATCTTAGGACATACTATGCAGCCCAGCTCAATATTATCGATAAAATGAAACCCATGTCTTCAAATAAACGTCACGACTACATAGATGATCACATCACATGTGTGCGACGACACCTACGTTAGGAGGAGTAACTGAACTATGAAGTCGATAGAGGGTGAAATATATCCTTAAGTGAGTGGAATAGTTCAGCACAATAAATATAGGGAGCAGACAGACGTCGTCGTTCATAAGTAGACACACTGCAGAAACAGGTGATAAGAGTGATCCCTAAACAGCTTTTTGACTGTTATATACAGGCATCGTCAGGACCATGCATTTAAGTTCACTGAAACGTTGGCTATACGGATGTTCAGATTCTCTTAGTGCATCCAAAAACAATCCACCCTTATCTAAAACATCCCTTGGTAACCTTTATCTCATTTTAATAGTGAGATAGATTAAAGAATACATTAATCCTTTTTCTTATCCCAAATCGTGTATTGTCCCCATTTACTTACTTTAACCTACTCTGTTTCAGCCTTTCATATAAAGCGTCATGATGGGTTAGTGTGTTACTAGATTGTTCAAGTTGTGCTACACTAGCTTGAGGAGTTGACTTTCAACCAACGGGTCACGGGATTGAATCCCGCTCTACCTACCAAAGTTTGGTGAACCCATTAATATCATTGTCTCTCATACAATAAGTGTATGTCATGACCTATTGGATGAATGCACACAAGGTAACTAAGTGGTTTTTGGATTCTAGATTGTTTGAAATATATTGCGCAAAAAACATCACATTTCCCAGATAACCTGCATCCTCTTCATAAATTATGCCAGCTCATCAAAGGGACTAATTTTTTACAGGAATCAATAGTTTAGTAAATACATATATATAAAAAAACCGCCTAACATGTCGTTACCTTCATGAATGTCTAAACGCATAAGATCTAGGCTGAAGGGAATGTGAATGTCAAACTTTGTTGGCACATATTTAACAAATAATCTAAGCTTAAGATTCTCGAATCATTTATCTCAATAAGTCATTGGGAAGTGAATTCCCGCTTCACTAATGATGTTTACTAATTAAACGTCGGAGATCTCATCAACGACTTATCACCTCATCTTAAATCAACAGTCATATAGTGAAAGTTATGCTCAATAGCACACAATTTTTTGTCTAGACTTGCATGGGCAGCCAACTGAAATTCACTTATATAAAAAATTTGACTAAGATACTGGGTGAGGATTATATGGTGAAATAACAATTTGGGAATGTTGTAGGATATGAACCAGCGGCTACCAAGTTTCCAGCCTAGTGCTCTACTAAATGAGTTAAAAGACCTAACTTCTGACTAAATTTTCACTCCACCCTCAATCACAACCCAATATCAATACAAGTTTGTCAAACCATGGCTATCTCAAGTAGTCAAAAAGATAAGACAATCAGAAAACAAATTATCTCAACCGCGTAATGTATTTGTGCAACATATTTCGAACACCTACTTGTCATAGGGAGTTATATGAGAATCTTTTAAAAACAAGGGTTGGGAATATGCAAAAGGTCAAGTAGGAAGGCTGAATTATAAAGGTCAAGGAACAAAGAAAATCAACAACGCAAAAATAATAGTACATCAAAGTCGGTTTCAGAGTTGGATTCTTCAAGCGATATTCTATGTGATAACAAATTGTTTCCGAACACACAGAGGTGGCTTCAACCTCGTAATAGCTGAGGCCTCGATAAACTTAAGGAACCTTCCTCAAAACGTTATGTAAATAGGTCTATCGGAAGTGCAACTTCAGTCTTGTGGTCTGTCTGTCGCCGTCGAAGAACTTGGACGTCTGCTGCCAGTGTTTATGGTTGCACGTAATTTAGTTGGCTTCTGAAGACACTTTGGAATATGCTATAAACCCCTACTTGCTTAGATTTATGAGTCACTCCTATGTATTAGTGGATATGATGGGATGTAAGGTTATTTGGGTGAGTATACAGGTTTGGGGGCTACCATTAATCGAACCCTAACTGTATAGTTATTTGGCGGGATGATATAAACAATGATACAAAAAACTATACCCGTCGTACAAGAGGTGTCATCGTGGCTCTGTGGTAAAGTGGAAGTGATTACTGTCGAGTCCGAATCGCGGTGGGAATCATATCACTCACTGGGAGGCAGGTATATCCAGCTGACGAATCCCAAATAGGACAAAACATGCGCCCTAGATTTCATTGCTAGCCACTATCCATCATAAACTTTTAAAAAAATATCTACGACAAGTATGTGTATAACTGATCAGTTTGTTGGGAATACGTTGCGCAATTACATTACACAAGTGAGACAAATTTGCGTCTTTTTATATACTATTCGGTCAAAGTTTATAGAAAGAGAACTAATTGTTTTAGATATTGATTGTTTTTCTACAAAGAAAAATGAGCTGTTTAAGACAATAAATGATAATCCAGAGAAATGATGAGGTAAATAAAAGTGTAAATGTTTAAAGTATTCAAGTGAATTGTTAAATATCACATGAATCGTTTACCATCCTTCAAAAAGTACATTGTAGATGCTCAATTTGTCCTTTCTCTTTGTATAATCATCATCATCATCATCACTACCATACAAGATCACTATTTGTAGAGACTGGATTTTCGCTTTCAACTTTTTATGTACTGTTTAGTATTTATTGAACAAATGTTCACTTTGTTCGTTTACTGAAATCAGTATAATACAAAAAGTATATTATTACGTTTTTTAAAGATGGTTTGATTTCGTTACTCCGCAAGAGTGTAAAAATCTAGTTTGTATGGTTATCAGTTGTAATTCTAAATTGTTATTGTTGGCGTTAGTTGGTTGGAGGCAATCGACAGGAAGCCCTGGACCTAGGTTTCGTGCTTTCTGGCACTCGTCAGCAAGGCGTATCTGCAACCTCGACAGAACTGATGTCCCGCCTGAGATTCGAACCCTCATCACCCAGTGTTGTAGTCAGCAACTTTGCTACTGAGCTATTCGGGCCGCGACTGACCTCCTGTAGGACTGGCTTACATGTATTGATTGGTCACGGGAGTACAATCAATTTCTTGTTGTCTAGTCCTGAGTGCAGACCGAATTCTATCGATTGCCAACTGCCTCCAACCAACTAACATCTACTAATGTGCACCGCGATACTGAGCTTCCTAGCTTGGTTGCCATGTTGCAAATATGATCGATAGAATTCGGTCTGCACTCAGAACTAGACAACATGAAATTGGTTGCACTCCCATGAGCAATCAATACATGTTATTGTTTGCACATGTGCGCTTATGCGGATGCCTCAATATTTCCCGATTGTCCACTGTTATAGTTCACCTGGTGATGACTAACAGTGGAATTTAGGAGGGATATTTCATCTTACTGGGTCAACTAATTTGATCCAGAAAAAACATTGGGAAATCGCAATTATCAATAAATAATAACAACTAATACGTGTTTTACAAGAAGTGACTATCATGTCTCAGTGGTTAGTTAATTGGATAATATTTTGGTGTTTGAAGCGATAGGTACTGGGAATGAGTCTCAGTGATTAAAACACTACCCATTAGGAGGCAGGTACATTCAGCTGACGAATCTCAAATATAAGGAAACGCGCATGTCTGATTTCACTGCTAACCACTTTCCATCCTGTATGTATTTCTAAAACCAAGTCTTTAAGCACAACAACCAGTAAACTGCTGAAAAGTATACCTAATGTTCAAGATGAAGTTCTCATAATAAAGATATTTTAATCGAAAACAAAATCGGTTTTCATACTAATAAACAGTTAAGACATAATCTGTTTTCCATCATGATTTGTAGGCAGTGGTATGAAGTGATATGTGTGCCGAAAACTGGTTAAGCTAAGGTAAGACATATTCCTTTTTATCTCTAAGCAAATAGGAATTCAAACGAAAGCATATTTCATTTCGGAGGTTTGGGCAGATTTATTGGTTTGGTATTCATCATGGGCTGACATAAGCTGGTAAACCAATGGACAGCTATTTCGTCTTAGTATGGGATATCTCAACAGTGTCAATTCATGAACCTGTCACGGGTCGAACCCAGGACCTACGGATTCCATGACCAGCACGTTACGAAATTGAAATCAATGAACAAATATCAACAAACCTACAAAATGGATTATTGTCTAGTACTCATTACTGACTTGCTTTCAGATGAGAATTCCGAAGTTCTAGTGAGAAAACATGACTGATGGAACTGACAAAGTCAATCCAGTTAGACAACGACAGGATTAGACGAAGGTCGCTCTACATAGTGAATTGAAAGAAGTAGAGTCGTGTGGACCATTGAATTCTGACCCAGTAACTCAATGGTAAAGTGCTGGACATGAAATCTGAAGTCGCATGGTGCGACCCCTGAGGATGTAACAAGTGTACACTTCTCGAGAGTGTTATACAGTAGCGAAACAGATGTTTAGTGCCCCCAGGTTTCCGATAGTTCTCCAACTGATGTCAGTCGCAAAAGAAAACCGACTAAAAAGCGTTTTTCATAAAATCCCTACCATGCACATGTTTACATCACAAAGAATTAACACAGAACAATACAAATCTATTAAAGGGATACACAATAGGTTAGGTGTTGAAAAAAATATCTATACATCTTAGTAGGCATTTAGCTTTTGAGTTTATCATTATTATTTGTTCCTTCGGTTCCTAGTGGAACACAGGCGTTCTACAGTATGTCGCCAATTCACTCTCTTCTCTGCAGTATTTCGAACCTCGCTCCTTCACTCCTCATTAGCTTCCATTTCTTCCTCACACCATCTCCTACATGTCACCCTCAGCTCGAAAGCCCAATTCGTCGTTTCGCATTCCCATTCCACTAGACGGCTTGGTCTGGCCTGGCGTGTGATATCCTCAAACGGTCTTCTCAGTGTATATCTATTCCAACACAATCCATCTCCACTATCTTCTGCATATTTGTTGGGCAATGGCTTCTTTGTTGGCTCGTTGACACACTGAGTTCCTCCTTACTTATTCTTATTAGTCTTGTCAGCCATCTAATCTTCAGTATCCAGTCAGCATAAGCAGCTGTTCATGTATATCTGTAGTTTGTTGCAAATGCTTTTCGTAATGCGCCAAGTCTCTCAACAATCACATAGAAGCACTGATTTGGACCTGACTGAATTAGTGTTAAGAATCTGGATCCTATTCACGCTTTATGCTGAGTGTAGTGCATTGCAGTGCAGTGCAGTAGATCTCCACACATACTGATTTCAGAATAATGAAGGAAGGCTTGTCTTGCTATCTCTCCAATACTAGCTGGTTTCGACATTCTCACGTCTGCCACTGACTCCTCCAGTAGTTGAGATGATGCTGCTGCCTACGTAGGCAGGTAGGTTAAAGAGACAACATCCTTCAGATTACACCTGTTCATGGTGACTGGTGCTTGTTGTTGGTGCTAGTTGAGGATCTTAATCACATCTGTCTTCTCTACGTTCACCAGAAGGAAGTCCCATCTTCCTTCGCTGCTCTACCTCTCTTCTTCTGCCAACTTCTCAGTTTTCGCCTGTACATCTTCGAGTTTGTGCTACAAGAGATTAGACGTAAATCATCATCGGTTACGAAATCGAAATCTTCTTCTGGGGTCTTTTCATTGTTCAAACAGTATATGTCAATCTTCTTGCCCCTCATAGTTTGTTGGATGATGCTGTCTAGTCCAGTCAACCACAATGCGGAAGATCATGGGTGACAGTGGGTGGGCAACCGTGTCTCACTCCTGTTTTCACTTCAAAGATGTCACTGAGCTTTCCCTTGTGAATCACTTGTCATATAGCGTCGTCGTGTAGTTGTTGAATGAGGTTGAATTATGTAATAGCATATCTTATAGGATTTTAGGTAATTAATTAACCGACATAATGAATGTACATATGGAGTGAGTTGCTAGTTTTAGCCCAACAGGTGGTTCACAACAAAAGATGAGTATGAGAAGAAGTGAAATACGTGTCACTACAACTCCCTAATGTCAGGTCGAAATATGAAGTCACAAATTGGAAGAAGGATGTAGTTTTTTGGGGCGTAGGTGAACAACGGAGGTATAAAATAAAGTTGCATATGGTATGATGCTGACTACAAAAACCGACTTTAAAACATTAACCTAGTATATATTTATCAACTGGCTGATAAGATAGACTTAATCTGGGAAGACTTATGAACCTATATTGTCCACTGAAACTGAAGAAATTGAAGCCACTTTCAAAATATAGACGCATTACTTAGAAGTTTGAATATGTATGCAAATAAGTTACAACACAACATGACTACTACCTCCATTAACTGTTTACAGTAAAGTGTTTCGTTATAACAATTTAAAAGCATTTAAATTCGATAAAGCATCACTCACTTCTGTCTGAGATTATTCATCAAGGTCAACTAGTTCAACGCTTCTGCTTATTTAAACAAAATTATCATGAGGCTTAAAATGATGACAATAGAGAAGAATACAGTATTTTGGACAAATAATATATGGCGCCTATCAGCCAGTATTGGCCTAGACATATTATGCGTGGGTGTCTATGTGTGTGTGTAAGTGTGCTATATGGCCTATGGCAAATCAATGGCAGTATTATCGATCTAAAGTGAATTTTATTTGTTAGTACAACAGTAGTAGTTTTATATTGCTCAATGAAAAAGTATGTTGTAAATAATATTTTATGAGGAAAGTGCGAAATGAAATGAAACAGCATATATTTTAATAGTATAATAGTTTAGAAGGTAGTTTTCAGGCTTTTGAAAGATGAATTATTGCCCTAGCAATAATCAAAATAACCAATTACGTTTCTCCATTTCAGCTGGAAAGGCAGATTTTCAAAAATAAAGAAGTTTGATTGGTCATTTCAATTGTTACTGAGGTGGCTGTAAAAGTCACTCATAGTTTATCGTATAGTTGAAGGCAATAATGCACTTTCCAAATGATTACAAGAATTTTAAATAGAGTAAATCACCTGTTTGCTTAGTATATTGGGAGGTAATGGTAAAAGTTTTATTCATTTCTGCTAGAAAGGCTTCAACAGTATTCTCATTATTCTCTTTTTGTTTGAGGCGATCTGCTTAAACCTTGGGGTACAAACATTTTTTCCCAACAGAATATGTCTTCTAAATGTATTAAGATACTCTCGTATCTTTCTAAAATGTTTTCAAACTCTCATTTCTTAAGCTAAGAATGAAACAAATGAATATATAAATGCTCAAAAATACAGCACAGTACTATTTCTAGGTTACCTATATTGGATTGCAGATTTTTGTACTGGTTGATTGAACTACCACTACCATAATTACACTCGAATTTGTAGTCATGCCCAAGTCTAGAGCAGACAATAATGTTACACCAGCGACCCATTTCACATCAATATCTTTGTTGTTGTTATTATTCAGATACAATAATTATTTCTTTTATAAATATTGTACAAGGAGCGAATTTTTTTTGGAATATTAACTGCTGAAAATTTCATAACGTATTACAGTAATGATGGATAATGGCTAGCAGTGAAATCTAAGGCGCACGCTTCGTCTTATTTGGGATTCGTCAGTTGGATATACCTGCCTCCTAGTGAGTGATATGATTCCCACCGCGATTCGGACTCGAGAGCAATCACTTCAAACACCAGAGCGTTATCCACTTTACCACAGAACCACGATGACCACCTCTTGTAAGACGGGTATAGTTTTTAGTATTATTGCTTATATTTATCCCATCGTTGAATGGACCGAGTTGGTCGGTCTTCGTTGGCATATCCTGTGCGGATGCCTCGATACTATATTTGTTTTAATTATAGTAGTGAGGGACCTGTCGATTCGGTCTAGTCAGCGACAGTATAATACAAGCAATAATACTATTACACAGGTTGTTTGGAATAAAGCGGTTATTATTATTATTATTATTATTATTGCCTTCTTTACTTACAGGAATAAGTTGACTAGCCTAATAAGTAATTTGTCTGTTATACGGATGCCTCAATAATACCTTAGATCCAGTAACACGTTACACCTTCTCAGAGAAAATATGCGGTTTCTATTACTCGCTAGCTCAGAGGTTTAATGGGTTTGAGTCCTACTGAGAAAAAAAATCATAAATCACTAGAGTGTATGAAGTTACATCTAGCTTATGAGTTGTAATTAGGAGGATATTCTGGATTATGTTGCACACAACTCTGAAGAAAAACAGAGACTTGGTGTCCTCGAAACCTCAAAACTCCATAGTCAACAAACAAAAATCTGTTTTCGTTTTAGAAAATCAAGCAAACAGCCAATATTTTCACTTACTTAACCAACTGACAAGTGGTATTCAACACTTTGAAGTTAACATACAGAAAGAAGTGTGAATTTAATTCAAAAATAGCTGATCTCAATTTAAGTGTACTGCAATCCGTTTTGTCCTGCTCCACGGTTGTAAGACATGGCCGTTAAAAGCAAACTACCTGAAGCAGTTACAGGGTCTTGATCACAGATATTTTCGTAGCATTCGTCACGTTTGATGGAATCATTGTATGAGTAATGTTGAGGTCAGGTGTTGTGAAACTCAGTCGACTGAAATAGTCTGGACGTTTACTGCGTATAAGGAGCCAACGCCTACCTCGAAGTGCCATGCTGACGGGGTAAGTTGGAATAGGTTTCAAGGTTGTCAGACCAAGACGTGGGACCAGTCGGTGAAGTTTCTTACCGTTCGTATGAGCCGTGGAGATGTAAACTGGCTAGTTGGAGACCCAGATATAAAATGAATCATTGGTGGAGAATTCTTACTGACACGGCTGAAAATCAGTGACAGTGAAGTAGATGTATTCACTCCTTGACATCCTCTAAATATTCACACTAACCGCATGTTTTTTCTCTCACATTACATCCTCGACTTTTAAATCACTTGTTTTCTATGCAGCTGTTCTTTGTGTACTTGTGTGAAATGTGGTAACTTGAGCCGATACACCTCTGTACAAGGTTCGACTTTGCATTTTTGCCAGTTAGCCATAGATATTTGTTTATTTAGAAGATGGTTACTAGCCACACATAAGGTGTGTTATACTGAGTTCAGTTATTATTAAAAACAAGCATGTTGGCTTACATTGGGACAGTTACGCTTATTTGATGCAGTCTGGAGTAAAATGAGTGAACTCGTGGAATTCTCAGTAACAGTTTCTGTTTCTTCAAGTCTCTTATTCATTACGCACTGATATCTGTTGTAAAACCACTGGAAACCTCAGAGCGTTGGAGGGCTGTTTCGTCGTTGTATGGTACTCCTCACCAGTGCGCATTCAAAACCCTGCAAAGGATTAAATCTAAAACCTTCATTTTATGCAACGACCATATCACCATTGAGACACATGGTCAGAATCCAATATTCTACGGTTTTCTATTCCTGAACTTCATTCAATGTTATCATTCTTTTAATGTCTGACTTGGTTCATATCATCGGTGAAGACTTCGCATTTGAACTTCTGGAAATCTCACCTTGATACAAGTCATCAACAAGCAGTAGAAATGAACTCAATTTAGAGGTCACATACTACACCGAAGTAAATGTCCTGTGCTTCTAGGTTAACGATGGTTCTCTAACTGATACCAGTCCATGATGAATATCAAGTTGAAATTGATCAATGAATCCATACACACCTTCAAGATGAATTCTCTTTCTTCTTTGGTTCTGAAAGCAATAACTTTGAAGTCAACTGGAGAGAGAGAGAGAGAGAGAACGAGAGGCAAGAACTGGCCTTTTAATACACTCTGAGTAGTACTATGTAAGCCTGGAGAGTCTTTCTACTGATCTTCTGAGACAATATGATGTGGAATAAAGATTATTTTTGATTAAGTCACCCACTAGAGAAAATATATTGTAGGCCGTTTATAATAAGGTTGTATTAGCCCTTAAGAGTTGCCAAAACATATCACTGACTACTGTCCTGTGACTCATCAAATGTTTGTTAAGGTGACGCAATCAACCATAATTTAAGAAAAATAGATTTGAAGCGGTAATGAACAGTATTCAACCTGACCATTACTACCAGTGTAACGTTTCAGGATTCTGTCTATCAACCCTCTATACAGTGCTTTGTGACTTTATGTCAGCAACACAAAATTTGACGATAATCTTTGTCTTTCTTCATATTTCAAAGTCTATTATTATTTTTTTGTGTGTATGTGTTATGTGATAACCTTAGCACCTAAATACCGGATTCATCAAGCTTATTGTTCACAATTGATTCTGTTGTTAGCGTTGTTTTAAAAAAAAGTAACAGTCTGTCAATGAGCTATGTACTTCTGTCTATAAACTAGGCTTTCTAATCAAGTTTCAAAATGTTTAATTGTCAATAATAGTCTTTAATTTTGTCTTTGTTTTAATTAAATCAACACTAAATAATTTACTGACAATAATACTATCCAATAACTGATTGAAATCTTATTCTTAATTAGATGAATTACTGCTGTCAGTAAATAAAACGATGTTTTTTTTTGTTTAAATGAATCACTGTATATATGTTTATGAAATAGTGGCTACTTCAGTGTGGAGGAGAAATCTGACCAAGTTAACCTTCCAATAGTTGTTTACTATTGGTCAGTAGAAACTGATCTCTGATTGGCTAAGAGCTTCCTTCTTATGGTCCCACTACACATCCATTTTTGCTAGTTTGTTTAAATGAATTACAGGTTTCTAGGATGAACAAGAAATTGAATGTACTATATTTACTGTAAGATGACATGAAATGAGCACGCATTAGGAGGAAGCAAACACTAGGTAATTACGACTGTAGTATGATAGTATTGATTGATACTTGTCATTTCTTGTTGTTTTGCTGGATCAAACTGGTCAATCTCTGTTGGCAGATATGCTCCTGTGTGGATGACACGAAACAGCCTGAATGTTCATTATGCTAACAAAGATCGAGCAGTTCTATCTAGTTTAACAGAGAGAAGTTACAAGTATTAACAAATTATAATAACTGATATCCATTGTACAAGAGGTGGTTCTTGTTCCTCACTGACCTAAAGGATTATACTCTGGTACTTGAAGCAATAGGTGCTCGGGTCGAGTCCTAGTGGGAGCACTGTCACTCACTGGGGTGCAAATACATCCAGCTGACGAGTCCTAAATGGGACGAAAAGCATGTTCTGGATTCCATCGTTAGACATCAAGCTAACTACAACACAGTAAAGTATGTTAGGTTGTTAGGAGTGATGAATTTTTTTGCAGAAGGGAAACTGATACCACTTGGAACCAACAGGTATTGAATGGGATAATCAGAATGTCATTTACAAATCATACAGGTCTTAGAAAGATAGAGTTTCTTGTGGTATGTAATTACAAAAAGTTGATAAACACAATGACCTTAAGAGGTGGTAATTTGGTAATCATTCTACTTTCTATTATTTAAGTTCTTTATTTAGCCTGACTTCAAAGCCCAAACATTCTGCGCGCCGTCAACTTCTTTTACAACAATGTATGATTAGCTTGTTGGTACTAAGGTTGGATTCTTTTGTCATAGTTGCACACTTACTGTTTTGATGACATTCTACACTGTAGGTCTCCTGTTGTTGGTTATTGTTGGCCTAATTTTACTGCTACTCATATAATTATTCGACAAATATGACAGTGTACTCACTCTCAATAATGATTGATAATAGTTAATCAGAATTTAAAATTCTTAATCAGATAGTGAGATTATTTCTGGGTAGCTGAAGAAGTTTCCAATATAAATTGACTGAAATCAGAGAGTTGGCAAAAATCCGGAAGAATTCGACGGCTGTACAACCTTAATCCTGTGATTCCTGACTACAACGTATCCAGGACCTTTGAAGGGTTCCAGCTTTAGATCTTCAGGTAGCCAGTGGATAGTCAGTTGTCAAGTCAAGTTCTGCATAATCATCTGACAAACCATTAGAGATTCCATTTCCACTCCATTTTAATGCATGCTTAGTCTCTGCTTTCCTACTGACCTAAATTCCCTGTAAAACTTGACAACCAACAATCATAGGCAAATGCCTTCGCGGACCGAGTAGCTCATTGGTAACATCGCTAACTACGACATTGGGTGATCTGGTTTCTAATCTTGAGCGGAATATTAGTCGCATCAGGGTTATTGACGAGTGCTGAAAATCACGAAACCTAGGTTCAGGGCATCCTGCCGATTGTCTCCATTTAACTAACGTGTTTCGTATTCATTTTCATGGCTATTACTCTTAAAAAATCAAGGAAAAACATAGAACTAAGTATAATATTATACAAGAGTTTTTATCAATTCAAGCTAATACACTTCTCATCACTGAAAGCAGAAAAAATGCAAAATTTGCACAGAAATGGACTGAGTAAGATATAAGGTTCAAGTGCGACAAAAACAAATATGCTTAAAGCAACCAAATTTTGGCCAGAGTAACTATGACAATTCCTCTACTCCCACATCCAGTCTATGTTTGCCAAGTCTTCGAAGGACGCGTGTAACACTGCAAAGGGATGGTCGGTGGCACGATTTGCTTACCAAATAACCCACCACAGTCGTGGGATTTGACGCTTTCTGGATCGATATATTTGAGCAACCATCAGTTATCGACCGAGGCCCAACACCATACCTTTAACCAAACCAATACAGATGGAAAGAGTGGAGTGGACGCTAAAAGCAATGAGAGGAGCTGCACCTGATGTTTATCGTATCACTGTTAACTAGGTCCTCTCCTACAACCCTTCAGTGATTACCGGTTACTTGAATATGTTATTTATCACCGCCCATTGACCCACCAATTCGGGGATGTCCCGAGTCACATGCATTTCTAAGAACGTCTCTAATTATGTCTTCACAAACAAATACCCCGGCAATGAATACCCTCCTTTTCAAGCGATCCCCCACAGTTTGTCTTTCTGCACAGAGATAGACGCTTTGAGGCCGTCAGTCTCCTCCACTCAATACTGACAGACGCCCACATCTACCATCATGGATGCTCAGTTGATGTACTAGACATATCCAGTGCCTTCGACAGTGTTTCACATGACTCCATCCTTCGTGCTTTTAAACGATTTGGAGCACCTGATTTACTTCTAACTACGTAGCCGACTATTGTGCCGATTCTATCTACATCTTGAATAACATCAGCTACAAACGGTATCGAATAAACAAAGAAACCCTCTATCACCCCTTTTCTCGCTGTAAAACACCCTCGATGGCAGACGCCTTGAAGACGCAAACGAAGGTAAAGAACCAAATGCCTGAATTAGGAGCCGCAGCAAAGATTCCTAGGATTATGCATCAGAGGTATTCAGCTAAGAGGCAGACTTTTGAGCATCAAAATTAAACGCACTCGTTGATCAAGAGTGACTGCGAAAATTCGCTGCCTCGGCTCCTGTGTGCATCCTGAAAGCCTTGCATACATTTTTCAACACTGCTATCACGCGTGATATCAGATGTTACAGAAACAACGTCATGGCAAAGCGAATCGCTGATAAGATGAAGCTCAAGGGTAATGATATACTGGTGGAATTTATCATCCCCTAAGGTAAAACTTTTTCGAAACGAGGTAGCATGCAACCTGAATGTCACCATCTGCGAAGACTGAAATCTGGACAAAAGCCGACTGTTAAAAATTCCAGAAATACAGAAATACGTCCACTATAGCTGCGATCCAGCATTAGCAACAAACTCTTAGATTTCGTTTCCAGTCACTCCAGCAAATTGCTATTATTATATCCTATAGAGGCATCATACTTTCACAAAGTCTCAAAATACCCCGAAACCACCGCCTCAATAAACTGGATATTTCCGACATATTTGTGACCACAATCTCCAACTCCCTCAAAATATAATATATACAAATGGGGAGTACAAAAAGGAAGACGCCTACAGCTCCTGCATAAACTTTGGAATGACTTCCAGCGCTTACAACTTTCGATTCATTTTCTTCTCAATTCCCAATCTTTCATACCTGACCTGGTGGTTCCCATTTAGCATCTTACTTCTAATTTTTCCCACATTATATCCTTCCTTGACCCACATGTGTTAACCTCTCCTAACACTTTTCCTTTGGTATAAATTTGCGCCCCTGACGCAACTTCGTGTGTAGATATGTAAATAGGTGTTTATATGCACAAAAGCATATGTTAACAGTTAAATGCCTCGCCGTAGTTACTTGCCAGGGCGTCAACGTCAACAAGCTGTACATGGTGTGGTTCAATGGTGTGGTTGTTTGTGCTAGTGGTCAGGAAAGCCAGAGATGACATGTGCACTAGTGAACACTGTGCTAGCCTAGTTACGCAAACGAGATGAGCCTTCTCTTGGCCCCGCCGGATTGTAACCAATACACTGTCATAGTAGACTTAGCGGTAATAGCAAGTGACGAGATCCATATGTGCTGATAAGTGGCATGGATCCCCAAATCATGGACGGGTCAGCTGACCGTCAGGATTCCGTCCAACGTGCAGGGAGAAGTGCACCAACAAAAGGTAAGGGAATACACCTTCTTAGTTCCAGTATTCACTGTTGTTGAAGCAGTCCCAAGAGAGGTGGTGTGTTTTGCCTTGCGGCGAGGCGGTATTCAGTCTGGAATGCCAGGTATCGATCACTGTAGCCAAAACATATTTCTCAGGCAGCTTAGGATGAGCTTCTGTTTCTTTCAGAGAGTTATTCTGCCTCGCTTTCTGCAAGATTGGGGGTAGTCAGTGAGATGTATCCAATGCAAGTCTACCCACGAGGTGAGTATGGTTAATGAGCTAATTACCCGGTGAATGCGGATGATTTGAAGCCTGACAGTTGGAACGGAGGGATTTATTGATCACTTTTGAGGGGGCACTAATAGAGTGTTCAGGCTGGAGTGATCATTTTCATATAGTTAGGTTCCTAAAAAATATTCCCTGCTCAGTGAGGAGAATGATTCCCTGGATTAAGCGACGGTAGCGTTGAAACCGACAATGTACAGCCTGAAACTGGGGGCTGAGCAGAATGTTGAAGTAAAACGGAGGAAAAAATTACCAAATTTTTATGACTTATGTGGGGATAAAGTATGGCTGCATTTGTGTGGTTGTACTCATTTTGAGCGGCAGGATTGGATTCTTTTCCACATGTGATTTTGATAGCGCCCATCAAGTAAGTCGGATCTCATTTACGCTGAACATTTCTACCAAACACCATCGGGGCTTTTAAAATTTCTGTGGCTTGGAAAATCATTATTCCTTTAGTAGCAAGTATTTCACTAATCTATCAAGCGAAACAGGACGTAGGAATCGTTCAATAATAAGCTGTAAATAATTTAGAAGCCTTCTGTGCGAATCCCTCCACGACTCAATCTTTCATTCGATCTTTAGTTGCTACTTCCTATTTCAGAATGGTTGAGTATCATGAAAGGAAATATGTTTGGTGTGTTGCCAATGTATTAACTTTATCACCTTATAGTAGTTGATATCCTACTTTATGCATCTCCACCGTTGACTGTCTGAACCGGTCGGTGGCTATTGGTATATGGGTTACTTTGTGGATGCCTCACAGTAGGTAGCGTTATCCTCTCTAAGACTCGAACCTATCGCTTCAGATCCCATCCACGAATAGGCAGGTGCATTCACCTGATAAGTTACAAGTCAGACGAAACCCACGTCTATTATCCGTCACTAATATCTTATTGCCTGATGATAAAAATTCTGATGACTGTTTATTCTAGAGTTATCTCATAGCCAAATCTTAAGAGTAGACAACAGAGGATAATTTACTATAATTTAATGTATAAATTTTAGCTAACCCTACTACGACTTTTATGTTGTTGACTACAACTTTTTAACCGTTAAAGTACCACATTTTCATATCGAAGGAAAAGATAATAAATACGACGTGCATAGATGCTACAAAACTAAATTTACCAACAATATCTTGATTTGAAGTGATCATTGAAAAAACTGCCTTAAGAATTAGAAATGTCAGAAAGAGACGTAAAGAAATTAAACTGTTTAGTCAATGTTTACAAGATATGGTACAATTCATTACGGTTTCTTGAAGAATAATTTTCTAGATATGCATAACCATGAAAAGAGTACTGAACAAGAATTTCATACCATTAAAGATCGTTATCTTCAAATCTTTATAAAGTTATGAAGAGTGATTATTGAATATCAGTAAAGTTCACTATCATCATTTATATCCTACTGTGTTGTATATGGATCAGTGGGAAAGACTGTTTCTGTCTCCTAGTCATAGATTTTTTTTATCAACGAAAAAAGCCTATAATAGACAGGTTTTACCAAATATATTGGGAAAAAATAATGTTCACTGAGAATGCATGCCAAAGTATGTTCAATGCACGTTTACACTATTGTTTATTCCATTATAACTGAATTATATCCCTTAGTTGAATCATAAACTGTCATTACTACTGATATCTACATTCTTGGGTAAATTCTTTAAGTGTACTCCTTAAAAATGTTTTTAAAAAAATAGTTATAAACCTCTGTGGTTGGTATTTCATGACGATAGACAACTTTACTGAATATTATGGTCGTTTTTAAAGAATATTTTAATAAGATTAGGTGAATTCAGATAAATTCATTTTGGCATTGATTTCCCATGAAATTACTCATATATATATATGTAAAATGAAGAGATTTAATAACTTTTTCTTTGCATAAGTTAATCAGCAGTGGTGTATATTCTGGGTATTTATTTCGTTACATAGCTTATGGTAGCCCTTTTAATCGATAGATAAACTTTTAGACTGTCAACTAACTCTCATGGTGATTCCCTTATGTAGGGCATTTCTAGGTAGGTAGAAATCTACTAAGTTTTATATATATATATATATATATATATATATATATATATATATATATATATATATATATATATATATATATGTCATACCAAGAACTTAGGGGACATTTCAAATCTGTATTGGTGGTCAACATTGTTATTCTTTCTTTTGCATATCCTATTGATACTGTAGGTATATATTTTCTAATATGTGTATTATTTAATTAATTATTAATTGACTAATTATTATTTATTTAAGTGACTTTCTAAAGTGTTGGATACTATCTTATTTGTGTTAAGTTATTTAGTGACAAGAGAAATATTGAACACCATTGAATATCTCCTGTAAACAAGGAAGATCTAGAAGTTAGAAGAATATTCTGAATAACAAGGAGACCTTTAAATGGTTAAACTTGACCAAAACAGTTTGTTTGTATATCAATATATAAGATATTGTACAGACGTATTCACCTACATGTAGGATTCTAAATAAAAGATTACTGCCAAAAGTGGTATCGAATGGAGGCTAGAATGAAATGAGAATAGATAAATGTCAGGCAATAAAGACATAAGAATATGCCACCAAAAATATGCGAAACCAGCAAATATAGATGTTGTTGATGCAATAAAAATGTAGACCACCTGATCAAAGCAATCAAGATGTACGACTTCCGTGATTACAATGCCAGGTTAAATAGCCGAAAACTGATCAAAACGGCATAAATCTTCCATCATTTTAGAATAATAATGATGAATCAATATAAGCTAGAGTGTAATTTCAAAGTCACTGTTCTGAACCTAATTGAAACCACGATTCAGTCAGTAACCTTGACCATATTCATGCAGTAGACAATGAGCCACACCTGCTGTGTAAAGGTTAGTGATCCTACCTGACTGTTCAAACCTCGACAGGTGAAGCGGTATTCGAACTGGTGATCCATTGGTGGAAAGCCATCTCCCTAAAAGAGTGAGCCAAAACTCCACCAATGTTCTAACCTAAGATGGTACTCTCCAGCAGTAGAAACAAGTCTTAGTAGAGTTTGGGACCACTAAGTTTTGTGACTGTTATGTAGCCATTCAGTCACTGGGATAGAAATGAATGATTCATATTAGACGACACTGATCATTTTGACATACTTCGGTCTTCGTTCACCATCACAGGTAAGTAACTGTTTTCACACTCCACAGTTATTCGTCGCATCTACATTTCCATTCTTTTTCACGTTTTTACGTTTTATAGTTACCTAAATGTGATCGTGTTAACTCATGCTTTTTTGTGCAGGGCTCGACATTATTTTGTGTGCTTGATTCCCCATCAGTGTTATTTGTTCCAATAGACCAAGTGATTTGATCAACAGATTAGATGTGATCATTAAAAAAACATTCATCATTACACGGGTCATTTTAAAGTGCCTATCAAGTATGTTGAGTCCTTGGAAGAAATAAGAGAAATTCAACAAAGAAATTAGAATAAGTAATTACATTCAAGTTTTCCGAGTAAGATAAACTCTAAAAATCTATATTACGTAACTATCATCCAAAATAACCTGATGGAAATGTTGAAGGTATTCAGTGGTACCAACAGTATGAAATGTTTTATGCAAAAACAATGGCTTATAGTGTGTACACTGATGAAAAGAAACTATTCAAAACCAACCTGCTACTTGCTAACATTATTCAAGTTTATTTTACAATGTAGAACAAATCTGTTTTATAATTTACTTGGTGGTAACTTGCAGTCAAATTCATGATATGCATTTTCACCCATATGAGACTCATCACTTGAATCCACGATCATTCCAATAAATGATAGTGTTTCCACTACGACTTGAAGCCAGTACTTGTCACTTCAAACGCCAAAACATGCATAATCTTCTAGGCTACTGAGTAACGACAGCCATCTCTAAGATAATGTATAACAGTTATGATTTATAGAGACTTGTAATTTTGCCTTGTTAAACTGGATCGAATTGATCAGTCTCTGTTGGCACATAAGCTCATGTGTAAATGCCTCGATACTGTCTGAAGAGTTATCATGACTATTTCTGTTAAACCTACTAGCTATTTTTCGTAACCTCATCACCACTTGTTAAGATCCTGTAGTGACTAGTTAATATAGCCTGAGTTATGTGTATGTGGACTCTTGAACAATAACTTTTAGATTCCACCCCCTGATAGTCGCTCAGTTTCTTGATGAGTGGAAAAGGAAGTAATATAACAAAGACCTGTTGCAACCTGAAAACTATATACAAAGGGCAAAAGTTTATATATATATATATATATATATATATATATATATATATATATATATATATATATATATATATAATGGCTTCGGCTATTCCCAGGCCTTTCTAAATTTGAATATTATGAAGTAAGACAAGGTTGCCTGCCCATTATCACCCATGATCTTCCGGATTGTGGTTGACTGGACTAGACAGCATCATGCTACAAACTATGACGAGCGAGAAGATGGACATATGCTGTTTGAACAATGAAAAGACCCCAGAAGAAGATTTCGATTTCGTAACCGATGATGATTTACGTCTAATCTCTTGTAGCACAAACTCGAAGATGTACAGGCGAAAACTGAGAAGTTGGCAGAAGAAGAGAGGTAGAGCAGCGAAGGAAGATGGGACTTCCTTCTGGTGAACGTAGAGAAGACAGATGTGATGAAGATGCCCAACTAGCACCAACAACAAGCACCAATCACCATGAACAGGTGTAATCTGAAGGATGTTGTCTCTTTCACCCACCTGCCTACGTAGGCAGCAGCATCATCTCAACTACAGGAGGAGGCAGCGGCACACATGAGAAAGTTGAAATCAGCTAGTATTGGAGAGATAGCAAGACAAGCCTTCCTTCATTATTCTGAAATCAGTATGTGTGGAGATCTACTGCACTGCACTGCACTGCATTACACTGCACTGCACTGCACTACACTGCACTTCACTCAGAATAAAGCGTGAATACGATCCAGATTTTTAACACTAATTCAGTCAGGTCCAAATCAGTGCTTCTATGTGATTGTTGAGAGACTTGGCGCATTACGAAAAGCATTTGCAATAAACTACAGACATACATGAACAGCTGCTTATGCTGACTGGATACTGAAGATTAGATGGCTGACAAGAATAATAAGAACAAGTAAGGAGGAACTCAGTGTGTCAACGAGCCAACAAAGAAGCCATTGCCCAACAAATATGCAGAAGATAGTGGAGATGGATTGTGTTGGAATAGATATACACTGAGAAGACCGTTTGAGGATATCACGCGTCAGGCCAGACCAAGCCGTCTAGTGGAATGGGAATGCGAAACGACGAATTGGGCTTTCGAGCTGAGGGTGACATGTAGGAGATGGTGTGAGGAAGAAATGGAAGCTAATGAGGAGTGAAGGAGTCAGGTTTGAAATACTGCAGAGAAGAGAGTGAAGTAGCGACAAAGGACAAATAAATAACAATATTGGATTTTCGCCTCCTCAACGAATCTGACATTTATAGCTTGGTTCACGTTCTCTCTCTCGAAACTTCTGGGTAACATGATCGGTTGTAGAAAGTTTCAGAGATTTAGAGATTTTTATGCAGATTATAGCAATCTTATTCAACGCTACAACAGTGTTAATGGCGTACAGCCCTTGTGTCAACTGATTTCTATCAGTTTAATTTAGAATAACAACATGAAATTAAAAGTACCAATAAATAGAAAAAGTATTTTAGTCTGTTATTCTACTTTGACATGACCATTATCATTGCTGATTTCCAGTTCGAAACACCATGTAATTTAGAACCATACTCTGTTACAATTCCAACCAGTGTACATTAATGAAAGAACCAATTAAACTTACACCAAAGCTATCACCAGATCATGGTTGTGTGGAAATATCTAAACAGATCGTTCTAATCCAGATCAGAGAGTGTATACCTTATTCCCTAAGTAATTCATATATATTTGACTACCTAAACTAGTCATCAGATAGTGTTGCATGCTAAGAACCAATTGGTCGGAAGCCCTACTTCGACCAGAAAAAATTCCATGTTGTTTTTTGAGACACGAAATCCTACAACTTAGTGTTGAATTTAAAAGCTTTGCTACTGTGTGATTCTGCTCTGAAATGATCTCTCTATTGACTAGATTATTTACATGAGTTGATCACCAGTCTAGACAAAGGTGCTAAGTATGTTAGATCTACCTTCTTAAATTATACTTCTGCCTCTGACTCTATCCCTAGACCTCCCTTCCGACCTATCGCAATTACCTCACCATTCCTAAAAATAATGAAAAAACTGATACTTCATGTGCTTGAACCTCCTTTGCAGGCTTTCAGAGATCCAAATCAATTTGCCTACAAACCCATAAGGAGTAACTTAGATGCTGCAGTTGTTTTACGTCATAATATTACTACTAGTCTGGACCAAGGTGCTAAATATGTTAGATATGCCTACTTGGATCATGCTTCTGCCTTTGACTCTATCCCTAGACTCCTCTTATTAAACAAGCTTTCCAGTACTCACATTGAGTCCTGGATTGTAAACTAGCTTGATTTATATTCTTCTGCGAGAAGACAGTACACTCTAGAATGCTGTATGTCGGTGCTTAGTGAAGCCGGTGTGTCTCAAGGTACTGTTCTTGCTCCTTTCCTTTTCTCGTTCTTTTTGCATGACTTACCAACTTGAACGAACACTAACTTTGTTAAGTATGCTGATGATCTGACAGTATCCATGCCGATCATTTCCTGTTCTGGTTGCTCTCAGTTTAACAACTTCTTAAAGGAAATTAATTACTGGTCTTCCTTAAATGGCCTCACACTCAATCCCTCCAAATATCAGATGGTTAATCTTAGCTTAAGACATGAAAAAGACCTTTACATATTACTTCAATCCCATGGCACTTATCTTATAGGTGACTCTGTTATAGAGAATGTAGCAGGCGTGGTCCATCTTGGCTTATGATTTCCTTCTGATCTTTATTGGTCCCCTCATATTTTTCTGATTTCTAGGAAAATTTTTCGCTTGACATTTTATATTGGGAAACTCAGACTGTCTGGGATAACTCAGCCTCTACACTTATGTTTCATTAATTCCTGTGTTTTTTACCTATACTTACTTATTGTTACCCCTTGTTGTTTCCTGGACTAGGGAAAAATAACTACGTTGTATTAAGTAGGATTTTGAAGGCTTTTGGTAGAACAAGTAGCACACCTCTACCTGAGATGATAAATGCAGTTGTGGGTCGGCATCTAAACTCTTGTAGACTACTGGCTAAAAATATATTATCTGATGATAAGCATCCTCTGCATCCACATCTCTCTCCATGTCTGTCGTCTGGGACGACAAGCAGCAAATACATTAAATTCTATGCACGCACAACCATACACAAGAATTCAGCCATACCTTATTTAGCTTGTGTATTTTTTAGAGAAAATCTTGCTAGAAATAGTCTGATCAATCAACTGCGTAACAGCAAATAGTTATCACGTCCCTGAAGTCATTAAACATTTCAATAATCCTGTGATTCTTAATTCTTTATTATATATTGTCAAACAGAATCAGTGTTAGTGTTTTAAAAATGTTGTACTGTGAATAAATTGATGTAGTAAAACACACTGAGAATTCTGTGCTGTAACCACAACTAAGGTGCTGAATAAAGTAAATGTATTATTATTATTATTATTGTTATTATTATTATTATTATTATTATTATTATTATTATTATTATTATTATTACTAGATAGCCAGCGATGTCGACTATCAAGCTTTTCGTGGTGATTTAAGTTCATCATCAGATAATCGATAGTTATATGATGACAATGACAATGACAAGTCGTGACCGGTGGAGTCAAAGCCTGATGGCCGTGAGGACAAATACTCAACGATGACATTGGGTAGCGGTTTGCGTTATATCGTGAGCTAACTGAAGTTGGAAATATGGAGCATTAAATTCTGACCCAGTGGCTCAATGGTAACGCGCTGGTCGCGGAACCTGAAGGTCGCGGGTTCGATCCCTGCTGGTGGGGTCGTGGGTGCGCACTGCTGAGGAGTCCCATACTAGGACGGAACAGCTGTCCAGTGCTCCCAGGTTTCCTTTGTCCCTCCAACTGATGTCAGTCTTCGATGAATAACAACTTGAAATATTTCCAAATCTCCACAACCCCCTCAAAATTCGATCGTTATATTGTCCAGGATTTTTTTTCTAACTTTTGTACAAAGTAATACAGGTTTCAAGATGCATTTTACTGATGAATGTCTGCAAGTAGGTAACCTGATTAAAGCACAGTATTTCGCAGAGTTAATTAATAATATGCACCTTTGTATTGTAAACTTCAACACTTACACTTTTGTATAATGACCTATGAATTACTTCTCGGTTAGAAGTAGTCATAAGGTTACGATGAAATGAGGTTGATGAATGTAGGGTTTATGGAAGTATAGTGAGAGACTGAGCATCGAAGAAATTCAATGAGAACACCATATGCCAATAGAGGTCGAACAATTCGATCCAACAAAACAAGGGAGAATAACAAGTATGTCAATAAATAGTAAGAACAGCATTAGTTGCTATCATTTGATTTTGGGTTAAAATTCATCATGGATTGACATCATTTAGACAGACATTGGAAATCTGAAAGCACTGGATAGCCATCTATTTCCTTCTAGTATGGGACTCATCAGCAGTGCACACCCATGACCCCACCCTTCAGGGATCGAACCCAGGACCTCCCGGTTTCGTGGCCAGCATGCTACCTCTGAGTCACTGGGTCACAATCCAGTGGTTCATATTCCTAGTTTCTTTCAGTTCGTGATATAGCGTGACCTACGTTCAATGTCGTCGTTAAGTAACTGTCCTCATATTCGATTTGATTGGATGCACTGGTCACGACTTCCCATTTGAACTTCAGGAGTTACCTCTCAAAGCTAAACGCCAATGAGCACTACTCAATTCTGTCCGGAAGTTTGTGGATGAATTCCAACCTAAAATCAATAACTAAATCTCTACAAACCTCTAGATAGAATTAGTTGTTATTATTTGTTGATATTTTTAGTTTCCCGTTGGCAGTGGGCTACTATGCGGATGCCTCGATATTGTCAAAATACTCATTGTTATAATTTACTTGGCGATGGCTACCACTGGAATTCAGAATGCGCGCTTCGTCCTATTTGGGACTCACTAGCTGGATGTAGGTGCACCGCAGTGAGTTATAGTATTCCCGCTGGAAGTCGAACCTAGAGCCCATAACTTCAAACGACAATCCACTATTCACTGGATGACTGGTATTTGGATTTATGAGCCAGAAGTTTTAGTCTCAATGGGAACATCACTACTCACCAAGGTGTAGGTACATCCAACTGAAGAGTGCCAACTAGGTCAAAATGTGCATCGTGGCTTCCTCTGTTAGCCAACACCGAGTAAGTTGTGGTAAAAATTACTGTTTGATTTACAGATTTATCAACAATATCCAAAAACAGATGTTTCTAATCTCCCTGAGAGAAATTGTTTTCGGTACAAAAATAAATTTGGACTCAAGATTAATATGCAGTAAAACACTGTTACCACCATGACTGCTCGTTCAATTATGAACATTAGTAATGGTAATGTTTAGTAGCATGTTTACATATCCTTAAATGAGGTGTATATAACCGGTGACTAGCAGAAGAATCCAGGGTGCACATTTCATCCTATTTGGGACTTGTCAGCTGCATGTACCTGCATCCCAGTGATGTTGTTCTCACTGAAACTCGGATCTCGTACCCATCGCCCCAACCGCCAAGGCTTTGTCCACTATGCCACGGAGGAACGACAGTCGCTTCTTGTACAACGGGTAGTAGTTATTATTATTTATTGACATACTTGTTTTGTTGGATCGAATTGTTCGACCTCTATCGGCATCGATATTTCAATGAATAGTATTAAACATTACCCGCTGTACAAGAAGTGACTGTCGTTCCTCCGTAGCATAGGGGATAACGCCTTGGCGTTTGAGGTTAGAGTTTCAGTGGGAACAGTATCACTGAGGTGCAAGTACATCCAGCTGACGAGTCTCAAATGGGATGAAATGCGCATCCTGGCTTCCTCCGCTAGCCACAACCAACCAAATTATCACAACTAACATTCAAGCAATATCGAGACATCCGCATAGGAGCTTATATACCGATAGATGTTAAACAATTTGATCCAACAAAACAAGGGAGAATAACAAGTATGTCAATGAATAGTAATCATCTCCTATGTGTTCAGATTTCCAACAGAAGTGTTCCACTTCACCCAAAGATATTATGTCAGTTGGATGAAGGCAATCGGCAGGAAGACCTGCTCGACCTAGGTTTCATGCTTGTTGGGACTCATCAGCAAGGCGTGTCTGCAAGTTTGACGGAACTGATGTCCCGCCTGATATTCAAACCGGCGTCACACAGGTGGAAAGTGAGATGCGTCGGCGTTACAGATACGTCTTGCTGATGAGTCCCAACAAGTGCGAAACCTAAGTCCACCAGGTCTTCCTGCCGATTGCCTCCATCCAACTAATACCTATCAAAGTGTATCGCGATGCTAAGCTGCCGAGTCTGGTGGCCACACTGCGAAATGATCGACAGAAGTCGATCAACACTTAGTACTGGACAGTATGAAGTTGGTTACCCTCTAGTGATTAATCAATGTTCAGATATTATCTGCTTTTGGTGAGCAAATGTCTGAAAATTGGAAAACTTACCGAAACTATCGCCACTTATGTAAAATGTTGAAACTTGTATACTTTAGATATTTTTTAAAGAGAAATTTCAAACTTAAAGCGCAAATATTCTGCAAATTTTAGACATTTAGTTAAGTGCTACACATGTGATGTCTTTTTTCAACTTTAGTTATTCATATTTAGTTGAAATACTCCTGTTAAATTACAACTGTATAATTTCAAAAAATCATAACTTTCTGTTTCGAGAAATAATTATGTTTTTGCCAGAAGGTAAAGATGTATAATATACTAACAGTTGGAGTTTAAAAGAAGCTTGGGTAGTGGGAGGATTTGAAACAGTATACCTTAGTTCTCTGGCAAGCTAACTACCAATTTACCCAAACAAAACAACTTTTGACCTGCCTTTGAATTTAGTGTAATCATGATGATTACAAGTTGCTTAGATTTCACTGTTTCACATATGAGAGTTAGGTGAAACCCTTTGTAACTTAAGTGAGTTTCAAGATCAGTTAAAGCTGGGTAGAGTGGCTTTCGAAGCAAGAAGCGTCAACAACCTTGAAAGTAGCTTCCACCACAGATTAACATAACCTCAAAAACCAGTGAAAACACGGGAATACTGCAGAGATTCTTCGTCATGCTTCGAGACTCTTTAGAAATACTTACTGATGACTTCATAAAGGATCAAGGTAATCAGAATTATGTTTCATAAAGAGCACATTATCATTCAGTAGCTGGATTACAGTTCAATAGTTCAAATTTCAAAACTCCTGTTAATTTATAATGTAATGCAATCGCCACCCAGTTTAATCGTTGCACATGCATCATTACTACCAACTAAGATGATCCCATAGATCATGGTTCCTGATTGGGAATTGCGGAAATCGAAATCAAATCATGTATCAAATGAACATTGAGTGGTAATTCTATTGATTGTGTATGTACTACTGAGCAATCTTATACTAGAACAAAACAATTGCTCAATGTTCTCAAGTTTGTAATAGTTCTTCAAATGATATAAATCCATAATGAGAACTAACTTAGAATCCTAACAAATCATCAGTTACAACTCTCATACTTAGTTGCTTATTGTTGAAAATATCACAATTGAATACTGCAATTACCTGATGTACCTTATGTAATTAAAATTATTCTAATAGGTAACTAACAGTTTTTCACTGATTTCATCATCATCATCATTATCACTATAGTTGAATAAGCTAAGTAATAGGAAAGTAATATAGATTGATAAATAAGCTTTTCATAGTTATAACTTAACACAGATCTCATTAAACTCCAAATGTTACACTACTAAAATTGTTCAGATGAGTGATTTCAAGACACCTTTCATCATTGATTACCATGAGTTAGAGTAGAATACCTTAAAATCCTTTTCTTAAGTAGGATAAATGGACAATAAGTGACTATTATAACATACTGTTAATTGACTGAAGTTCTAATATGTTGATCATTGTATTCCAAAGCTTCAAATGAACATTGGGATGTTCACTATGAGAATTAAATGTCGTAGGATGAAACAATTGCCCACCACCTCCTGATTTTTAGTTTTCTTCTGTTTCCTATTAATCAGTAGTCATAACAGTTTTAAAAATTGTATTTATTCCTAAAACTATTTCGATGAATATAAGAATACTGGAAGCATTTGAACAAAATAAACTTTAAAATATGAACTAGGTAGTTCATCGAACTTTTATTATTTATTTAAAGGGATTGCTCTTAAGTTGGTATTCATCATGGATTGACGTCAGTTGGAGAAACATTGAAAACCTGATAGCACTAGACAGCTGTTTCGTCCTAGTATGGGACTCCTCAGCAGTGGGCATGTATGACCCCCACCCCATGGCGTTCAAGTTCCGTGGCCAGCACTCTATCATTGAGCCACTGGGACTTAATCCAGTGGTAATATGCTGGCCACGAAACCTGACGGTCCTGTCTTCAATCTCTGGTGGGGTCATGGGTGTGCACTGCTGAGGAGTCCTATGTGGAGGGAGAAACAACTGCTCATTGCTCCCAGGTTTGCAATTTTTGTCCGGCTGATATCAGTCCATGGTGAATATCAACTTGAAAAATCACTAAATCCCGGCGAACCCCCAAAATGAATCATTCTCAGTTTTACAAGAAACTGTCCTATCCTGAGTATAGTGATTTCATTTTTAAATCTGTTTCATGAATAGAGTAGTACATATCAAAAGAAGTAGTAAGGGAAATAAGCATAGAAACAACTTACTTCTGATCACGATTATACTTTCAAAAGAGACACATTCCGAGATCAAGTCTTTTTAATGTATTAAAACAATGGGAATATTTTTTCATTCATCATTTTAATTTTAAACTTAGTTCACTGTAGATTATTCAAAGTTAGACAGCGTAAAGATATCGACTAACCACATAGAAGAGTTAAGAGTTAATAGTTGCTCGTAGCCAACACTATACAGATTATCTACTTTGAATAATATCCTGTCTTCGCTTTATTTTAAGCATTGCTCAACAAAAATATATGAGATTAATAATGAGTGTATATCGTCAGACACCTAACTTAGCCAACATCTTTCCCATTTTTATAGATTTCCAGAAGAAACTGAGCATTGAACCGAACAAGATATCATCATTTTCAGACATTTAAATTCCACCAATGCACTCACTTGACCAATCAATACATGTAAGCCAGTCCTACAGGAGGTCAGTAGCGGCCCGAATAGCTCAGTGGTATAGTCGCTGACTACAACACTGGGTGATGAGGGTTCGAATCTCAGGCGGGACATCAGTTCCGTCGAGGTTGCAGATATGCCTTGCTGACGAGTGCCAAAAAGCACGTAAGCTCAGTCCAGGGCTTCCTGTCGATTGCCTCTAACCAACTAACACCTACTAATGTGCACAGCAATGCTGAGCTTCCTAGCTTGGTTGCCACATTGTAAATATGACCGATAGAATTTGGTCTGTACTCAGGACTAGACAACATGAAATTGGTTGCACTCCCATGACCAATCAATACAAAAAAATTTCCTTATTCTTTTTAAAAAAAAAAATAGAATTTAACCAATTCTCAATGTGAAAACTTAATAGACAGGAAACCATAAAAATATTGATGAGATAACTCAGGATCCTTAAAAGATTGCGATCTGTATCATTGAAAGATTTAGCCTGTTAAGCTATACAGATTACAATTGAACTCTTTAGGAATGGATTACGCGCACAAATAAGTCATTCATGATAACCAGTATAAGTGCCAACTTGTGAGTGTTAACCGATAATCCAAATATATCGATCAAGTTGGTAATATTTCCAGTAAAGTAAATGCAATGACACTGAGATGTACTCCATTTGATGCTAGGAATCAATTAGAAAGATGCTGTACTTTCTATGAAAATAAGTAATTAAGGGTTAGGAACATCAGTAGAATGGCTACAATACCATATTTAACATTTTTCTAACAAATGTTAAGCACCTTAGATACACTTGTTAAAATATATTTCATTTTATTTAGATACAGAAATTGATTTTTCATAAAATAGTACCTTAGAAAAACATGTTAGTTTCAGAATAATTCATTCCTCAAAAACACTAGTTACTCCAGCTGATAACTATGTTATGCAATAATTTTGTGCAGAAAAATCAAAAATAATTTCTATTGAATTAAGAGTATCTTGTAACAAGAATAGAAAAAGGATGTCAAAAGAGGACTGTCACTTTAGTTTGACTTGTCTATATATCAGTGTGTGTAATTCGTGTTAAGTATTTTTTTTATTCAGCATACTTACATGAGCAAAAGGTGATATATCTTATGCTGACTTTATGGTTTGACTGATACCAAGGGTCACTTTCATCATTATATTTGGGTGGTATAGCAAAGGCTTATAAACAGCCTTATTAAATCGCTTCTACATTTACCGTAAAAAAAGTGAAATATTCAGTTAAAAATATCCATCTAATGAAATAAGTTTCCTGTGTAATATAAGGCAAAAACTTAGTAAGCGAGAAATCCATAGTGTGTATATCCTACATCATGTATCCATTTAGCCTTTTTTGAAAAGATTGCATCTACTTCTAGGCATTATTAAGTTGTTACTACTGAAATAACCTACTTATAATGTGTAGAAAATGAGAACAAGATATATAAGCGAACACTTCTGTTTTCAATTGGATCCTAGTTCTAAAACACTGAAACGACATGCTGTTAATCAACTGATCTTTTCTTGAAAATACACGTCACCGAACTGAAAAGAAATTCTTCACAAAGTGAATTCGTTATTGATGATCTACCACAGGAATTAGTGTCTATGTTTCTCAGTTACATCGAGAAAGTTAAGCAGATGAGAAAGAAGATAAGAAGATTAAAACTGATTATGTCTCTTGAAAATCAGAAACCAGAAAAGAATTCTCCTCCAGATTGGATTCGGTATGTTCACAACTTTTCCACTATTGAACTAGATAAAATTCAATCAAAGATATTATCTTTTGGTCCTAAATTCTGTGATTATGGACACAAAACTAGCCAAATAGATAAAGATGTAGAGTTTGAAAACCTGTATACACAAACAAAGGAATTGCTTCCGCCTTGTGACGTGAACTAATCAGGTTTAAAACTACACTAGTTGATAGTTGCCAACAGTATAAAAATACTAGTTATCTTGCAAAAGGTTTACCTATGAAATAACACAGAGAAGCATTTTCTAAGCTGAGGAAAGACGAACATTTAATAGTAAGTAAACCGGACAAAAGAAGAGATTGAGAGTTATTGAACAGAGGGGACTACATCGACAAAAAGACTATTCTTCCTAATGATCAAACAAAGTTCCAAAGTCCTGGTGACTCTCCAAACTTAAATGGAAAAGCAGAGAAGGTGGTAATAAATATCCTCAAGAAACTAAAAGAAAGTGGGACAATTTCTGAGTCCACACATGACTGACTTAGACCTACGGTTGTACGTTCTACCTAAAGTACACAAACCTGGACTCCCTCTGCCTTCAGTTTTAGGCATGTTTAACTCTCCATACCACTCAGTTGCTAAGTGACTAGTAAGGATTTAAGATCCTTTATACAAAGAATTGGTTAACAACAGTGTAAAAGACAACTATGGATTTATTTCTAAGCCAGATAATCTGAATGTAAACGGAAAACATATGATATCACTTGGTTTTTCATCTCTACTCAGTAATGTACCACAGTTAGAGACGGTAGATTTTGTGTGTCGATAAATATGGGGAAGGCAAATCAATATCCGGATTTCAGTACACTTCCTCAAGGAGTTGCTTCTTCGATGTACTAGGAATGCCTATTTTGTCTTCAGTAACTAACATTATAGACAGAATGATGGGATAGCTGTGGATTCTCCACTTGGCCCTATTTTAGCAGGTATATTTCTTGATAAACTGGAGAACGGTGCATTGAAAGATGTCGTTAATGAGATGACTATGTATCACCGTTATATAGACGACACATTTATCATCCTGGATCCGAATGAGGAAACAAGTGAGGTGTTAATAAAATGTAAGGAGGTGCACCCTTCACTCAGTTTCCTTTGTGAAGAAGAAACTGCGAGTAAACTACACTTCTTGGATGTCTTGTTAAGCAGAAGGGAAGATGGCTCACCCAGCAGATGTGTTTACAAGACAACATGTATAGGTCAGTATACACATTTTCTTAGCCTATACGCAATCGATACAAACCAAACCTGGTTACATGTCTCACTAACAGAGCTGATATTTTAATACATAAGGAGTCAGAATATAGTGACAATTCATTGATCGAAATGGGTTACTCTAACAGTTTCATAAAAAAACATATGGAAAAAGCGAGAGGAAACAAACCTGGAGTTATTGCCTTACGAAAGAAACACTTCTTCATGAAGTTGCAGGTTAATGGAAATGTAGCTAGAGACTCTCTAGAGCCATTAGGAGAATTTTCTACGCCACACAACTCTGCCTATCATCTTCCAGTCTACGAATTGTTGTCACTTGGACAAAAGATAAGGTATCTAGCTTTGCCATTTCTGCGTATATTTACAAGTTTAACTGCTCGTGTGGAGAAAACTATATAGGGCGTTCTACTAGACAACTCAACAGATGTGTTGCTGACCAACAACTTTCATGGTTGGGAAGGGGCTGGATAAAATCTATCACAAGTTCTCTTTTATCTCATCTCGTTGAAAGTGGCCACTTGGTAGATAAGAATAATGCTTTCATGATTATTCGCCGCATACTACCTCATTTTTCGAAAGGTATTTAAACTTGTCTTTTACATATAGCAGAAGCTGTGGGAATTCGAGCTAATAATCCTAGTCTTGGTATTCAGAAGAATTTTGTACACCTCTTATTTCTCTCTTGGCCAGGAAATACTTAATTAACAAGTTTATCGTTGAGATTTTTCCTACTCCTCTCTTATTCTTCACCGATTTCATATACTCACCATATTAGTTTGGACTTTGTTTATCCACTTACCTCGTTCTTCAGTAGTACGTCACCTTTATTTTCTCAAGCTTTTGACCCACTTAGATAATCGAACTGCCTACATTTTCGTGCTGCTTTCCTGGTTCTTGTCATCATTATCAACTAGAATACAACTACTTTGGTCAACGTTATCCTTTTTATTACTTGTATTATTATCACCATCGTTATTTTAAAACATTTATCATATTAATGTTGTTGCTTGTATTACACCATCGTAAACTGGACCGATTCGATCGGCCTTTATCGGCATATGGATTCCTACGCGGATGCCTTGATATCGCCTGTGTTTCGACTATATTATCCGGTTGACGACTTTAAAATAGGGAGAAATGCGCATCCTGGATTCCACCGCCAGCCACTGTCCATCGTAAATAAATAATTGCAACACAGTTAATACCGAGGCATCCACCCAGGAGCCCATATGTCAATAGAGACATATCAATTCGGTTCAGTCAACTACGGGGTAATGCAAGCAACAACATAAAAACTATACTCGTCGCACAAGAAGTCGCGGTTGTGGCTCGATGCTCCAGTGGATAACGCTCAGATGTTTGAAGCGGTCAGTCCCGAGTTTGAGTCCTAGTGGGAGGTAGGTACATCCGGCTGACGAGTCCCAAATAAGACGAAACGTGCGTCTTGGATTCCACTGCTACCCACTATCCATGATGAATTTATCATACATGATTGGTTGAATATTTGTGTATATTAACCTATTTGTATTGGGGTAAATTCTGAAGAGGATCTAACTGAAAACAACATTGTTCGCTTATAAGTAGAGAAAATCTCTTTTCACTAACTAGTTTCAAGCTGTTTGTAGAATAAAACTTTATTTACATACATTTCGATTGCCTTGATAAAATTACCGTGATTTCTATATTATATTATATTTACCTCATTCACCTAGCAATGAATATGTTCAAATTTTATTTAAGTATTGGTGTGAATAAACAATTTCTTTCTTATATGTATTTTTCTATCGTAATAATATCTCATCCATTCAAAAAAATGCACAGCAAATTTTTGTATCAAACTACTGGTGTAATAAAATTGCAGTTGATCACCTCAGATTGAAACTATTTACGAAGTCACAGGGAAACAGAGGGTAATGAAAACTTTCTACATCTTATTCTGACAGTCAACTAGATTCCAATCCTTGATCTATAAGTTGATCATTGGTATTGACGAGAAGGCATATGCTCCAATATCTTTTCTTTTAATGCACATCCACTTAATTCATCCAGTGGTTCATTAGTGGGACTATGGATAGCAGTGTCCTAAAGATTAACAAGTTATTCCTATTTTTATATTAGTGGAATAATTTTTTCTGTGTCAAAAAGTGTAAGCTTGAAATCAAAAATATACACTACTAGATGGACAGTGTTTAAGGTTGTATGTATACTCATGTACAAGGACATGTGGAAAAAGAGGGCTAAGAACGTGGAACAGAACTCAAGCTTGGGGAGATTCCAGTCGATACAAATTACAGTCGAAAAGGAAGAAAGGTAGTCGCACTAGTACTTGGAGAAGGACACAGTGGTGATTAAAACCTATATGACAGACCAGAAGACAAATCGACAGAGGTTATTCAAGTGTTCAAGATTCTCAAGGTAAAAAATAAGAGCTACAATGCACCAACGTGATTACTTTTGCAATCTTCAATCCCTTCTTCCTGTCATCTCAAAACAAGCTAGTTACGCACCCAACATTTACCTACATGGCTAATACAAAAACTTTTTGATTTGATTAGCTGCCATAATCATAAATAAGTCTAAAACATAATATCAAGGTGTGTATTTAATCCAGCTCAAAGGATACACCCTGTCTATCAGTTATTTATGAAGTCTACTTTTCTTACTTCCATTTCTCTGCATGACTAGAATCTTTCAGATTGTTCTCTGTAGCGAAAAAAACATAATACAGATGAGTATCCACATGGATCTTTAAGAATTCGGGCACGTTGAATACTCAGAAGAATTGTTATATTTCAGAAATTTCAAGATCCATATAATACTAACAAAAAAAGCCTTTTCAGTAAGTTCTCATCAGGTTCTGCAACTATAAAATGCAGTTGTACATGGTGAAAATAAGCCGCTCTTGAGATAAATACATTTCCAAAGTGACGTGATAGTTAGGAACTGTAGGAAATCCGTTTTTCTTCCTAAATTTTCCAATATTGGGATAACATACATAAAGATGAATAATGTGGTTCTGAACGAAAAGGCAATGAATAAAGAAGATAGAAATAGGTTTTAGCTTACTGGAAGCCAAGGGAGGAATAATGTTTGGACGTTTGATCTTTCTGAAACCATAGTTCAATTTTAACCAGTCTTTCTGCGATAGCCTCGGCTGTGTTGAGCAGGTGTTGGTGAGCTACATGTGATATTGATTTTTGCACGTGGTATATGACACTGAAAGCTTTATTAGCATCTGTGTGATACTGTGTGCCTACTAGGTGTGCTAGGACGGAACTTTTCACAACTTTCACTTTGCTTTTTCCAAACCAGGCCGGTAAATGCCATCATATCCACATACGTATCTGCTTAATCGTAGACTCTAATTAACTTATTTTGCAGAGGCAGCTAAATTGATAGATGCTGTGATGAGGAGGTAAACTAGGCAGGCTATCCTTTATTCTTGGAGTGAGCATTGGGTGACTACTGAATGATATTCGAGGCTGACCTGCATAAGACATCCTACTGACTGCCTTAAATAGGCGTTGTGATAGGATGTCACTTGGAGAATCACCCTTGAGTTTCAAACTGAGAAATAAATTCTTCTTCTGAACTGTCATCGATTCTTGTTTAGGACTACTGTAATTGATGTTGACCTTGATAAAGCTTCCAGGATATCCGTTCCCACTTGGAGTATCACGAGTAAATAGCAGCTATTTTTCCACACACTCCTTGAAGCAAGTCAATCTTACTCCAAATGCTAGGCACCTGATTATATTAAGTTTGTTATTTATTGATAAGAACCTTAGAAAATATGCGTGCTGTCCCTAGGTTATCGATCTTCTACATAAACTTCTCGTAATAAATTGACAGTCTCTTGTTGTTAGCACATCAAGAAAGCATGACGAACCATCGATTCTGCTTTCACAAGTAAAGTGAACTAATGGAAGAGCGCTGTTTAAATAGTTTAGAATAGAATAAGTGCATGGACACCTATCAGAGACTAAAACTGCATCAGGCATATATATGCAGTGGAACTCTATATTGGTTATTTGATCTTCCGGAGGAGCATTCTCCTATCTTGATATTCAGTAAACTAAAAGCCGTTCACGTCTCCCTTACTTGTTGCTTTTTCAACATCATACCCTTCGTCTGCACTCAGTCAAAGAACAACACCGCATATGCAGTGGTCTAAAAGAAGCACCATCTTTTGCTGTTAAAATATATGAGCGTATGTTTTAGTTAAAAGCACGGAAAAGGGTAGGCACTCCACTTTTTCGACAAACATTTTGTGACTAAATTGACTTTGAAGACAGTCTTAAACAAAGACTTTGGACTTGTGTACAACATTCACCCTTCTGACATACAAGCAGATTGAATAAAGTCTGCTGCATGAAATTTTACCATAATGATACATCTGTTATGTTGATGAAGCAGAAATTTCCCTAGCCTTGTTTCAAAATGTCGCCTAAACTGCAAAATCCAACAAAGAAACAAACAGTTTGTTTCGTAATATTGGAAGAAAATTGTACTCAGACTTGTGTTTTCGATGATTAATAAATAATTGGTAATCTTAGACAATTAGTTACACATTCTGTAACCAGTGCTATGTGTGGATGAAAATTCTACACTTAATACCATATATTATCATGTGTTCAACAACGTTATGCAAGTTTTTAATCACCAGGTGCTAAATGAACTTAATACTAACATCTGCTGACTTCCAAAAAGCTTTATGAATAATGAGGTTTAAAATTTAGCCGGTACACAGATTTGCACTTACGTAAATATTCGAACAGGTTTGAATGAAATAAGGTTTTCACAAAAAGCACTATCTTTCAGTAAAATAGAAATATACTTATCGGTAATCGATTATTAAGTTGACGTGTTCTTATTTTCTGCACCCTAAATTATTTCTATAAGTTACACTCGCTGGAATTACGTTAGATCTAGAAATATGACAAATATTGATGAAGTATTTTGAACTCTCCGCTAAGAGGCACTTTTCGGCATTCATACGGCCTGCAGATGGAAGTATTATTACTTTCTTATGAATAATCAGTGGTGTTCATGCACAGTTAGTTATTAAAGGCAACCCTTAAACCCTAAATATTATGAGTAAGTCGTGAAGATGAAGAACTTTGCGTAACTGGCTTTGAAAGTCTTAAATAGCACCAACAGTAACCTGTATAATTTCCGCATTTATCAAATTATAACGCCACTAAAATAATAAGTGATGGAGCCGAACACCATAACAGGATAAAATTAAGACAACCACACCGGTTTATATCTTTACTCTTAATAATGCAAATTCGTCATCAAATTAAATAAGGCTCTGTTTGTTAGGAATAAAAATTAGGTATACACTGGCTCATATTTCATCCTCGTCCATGGAGAGGAAAATTAGGTTCAACTAAATACTCTCTGTCTCAAGAACTAGACCTCGTTAAACCACTCAAACGTTCTCCATCCCCAAATCCCCTCATTTATCTAGAAGGTGCCGAGAAATTGTTTGAATTCCTGGCTTTTCACACTTATTATTTCCTCGTCCTTCCCTGTTTATTGCGACAAAAGGTGTCTAAAAATATCTTTTTCTCGGGTAACCTTAGGATGAAACCTCATCTAAACTAGACACACAGAGTGAGACTCCATAAACCTGAAATTTTAATATAATTCTTGAAATGAAATATTTTTCCGTAGTGGATACGAGAATGGTAAGAAACATTGATACGTTTACTTCATTCCTCACAAGCGCGTAGTAATATAATATTCTGGTCAATGCCTTACCTACCTTACAAAAACACTGAAAAAAAAGATTTCAGAAGCAATTACTAATTTGGAAATTTCCAGAATATTTATGCTTATACCATAAGAGAATGAGGAATGTTTGGAAAGGCTCGATATGGCTACATACAAATGAATTAACGACATCGAATTTGCGGAAATACTGCAATAAGGCGAATATCGTTTGGAGATATACGTTTGCTCACTCAACAAGACAGACCCTCGAAGAGTCTAGGAGCCAACTGGGGGGTTGGTAAGGTAAATTGCTTGTATCTTTAAACTTCGGTGTCGGGTTTCATCCTCGTATCGAGAAGATACGATAGAAATACCTTGTGACGTCAACTACTGCCTTTATGAAAAGTGTTTTGATAATTAAATGAGATTACGATGTTACTGTCACTATAAAACCGCTCGAAATATGCCCCAGCCATCATCTAACTGCTAATCGCAGACGAAAGTTCAAAATTCAAAGCCATATTTCCTACTCCGATACTAAAATATCACACCAATTGTTATGAATAGGTGGTATCAGGAAAGTACATAAAAACCCCTGATATACACAAAAATTCGGACGATTTTAAGGAAGCCACTTGTTTGAAAGTGTGCCAAAACGTTTTAAATAGGCATCAACTATCATAAGTCAAAGAATAAGAGATAACATACGGCTGGATTATAGAAAACAGAGAACATAATTTGGAGAAAATTCAGAGTTGCGCAAGGTGAGTTCGACTTTTCCTTATTCGTATCAGCGGCATACAGAGTAGAAGATCACCTCAATTGTTGCATTATTATTACTCAATACTCGATCTTACATCAGTGGTGTGAATAAGGTGTAATTTCGGTGAATCTATTTAACAAAAAAAGAATTTGATTGATTTTTCCATGCAGAAAGGTGGTGGTTAGCGTAGTAAGTGCTTGACGTACAAACACCGCAGCATTTTGGGCAAGTTGACATACAGCTTGTGATATTTCTTAACCTTATTATGTTGAAAATCCTATAGAAAGTCTATTTAGTTCGCAGTGATAGATTTTTTACGGATAATACCATCAAAATATAACTGGTATATGATAATAATGCTGAAGCACATCATTGCGAATGCATCATTACATTAGCAAGTGGATACTATCAAAAGTGATCATAATTGGACAAAAATTTGACTCACGTCGTATTAACATATTAACTAATTAAAGTAACGCTGCTTTGGTACAATAGTTCCAATATCCACCATCTCTTTACGAGCTACTGCAGATTAAGTGAGTTTTTGCACTCACCACTAGGTCTTATAGAACGATTCAAGATCATTGATGGGTTCCGGTGCCGTAGACCTACTCACTCACCTTCTGTAACCCTTGTACACCCGAAAGTGCGGTTGTGTGTGAATTAAATTTGTGGGGATTATATGATTTTCCCAAAGACTTTGGGCAACTGACTTCTTCAGGTGTTGTGCCGCCAAGCGGTTGTGCGAACCAGCTGTGAAAAGAAAATATAAAAGATGTCCAGCAAAATCAAGGGAGAGGAAGTACGAAGAAGAAAAAGGCGAAAGGAAGCGGAACGGAAGGGCTGAGAAAAGGAAGTAGATTTTCGGGAGACAGCGGTGATAGACGGGGCGTTAAAAGGTAGGATTGAATCATAGAGTCACAAGGAAGTGAGGTGGCAAGTAAGATTACAGGAGAGTTATGTGAACCGAGATGGTAACATTATTATGGTAACTGGAGGGGACGCCTGACAGGGAAGTATCAGGTTAAGTCGGGCTCGGGATGATAGTGGCGGTACAGGAGATTCAGCATGAAGTTGGCTATGTTTGGCTGTGCAAAGTCAGTTCGCCGTATCAATGTAGTCCGTATCCCAGCTGGTTGGGCGTAAGCCATGCGTCTCCACATAGCTGTCCAGCCTATCCTTGAAGCTACCGGCAGAAGAAGCAGTAGCTGTCTCATCCGTCAGTTTGCTCAGGTGGCCCTGAACTCACCGAGGAAAAAACTGCGAGCATACGCGAGTTTCAACCGTTTGATGGGCGTTTCTCCCTGGGTTACCACGGGGAGTGGTAGCCGTTCGGTATGATTCCACTTTTCGGACAACTTAGATTGTTTAGTATTTTGTTGGCTATCATCAAGTCACCACGTAAACTACGGCGGCTAAGAGATCAAAGCCCTGGGTCATTCAGCCTTGCTGTCATACGGTTTTCGCCGCTTTCCCACAACGCATCCTGCTGCTTGCTTCAGGACTTTCTCGAGACGGTTAACATCTCTTTTCAGGCAAGGAAATGCGATGATGCTGCGGACCTCTAGAGAAGGTTGTGTTGAGGTTTGGCACAGCTCCGGGAGGATATCTGGGCCGAACGCACCTATTCGTCGGCACACGAAGTGCAGTGCCCAGTAGACTCTGGAGCTGTCGTCTAGCTTCTCAGCCGGCATTAGCCCCAGGTCTTTTTCCGTGGCCGTGTGGGAAAGTTGCGTTCCACGGGGGGGGTAGGGTACTTATCAAGAGTCAGGGCTGCAGAGAAGCATGGTTCGGGATTTTTTCAGATTAAATGCTGGTCCGTTATTACCCACCAAATCTGCAAGCAATCTTAAACCACATTGTAGTCCACCTGGTTCCGCTTCAGATGTCACAGCTGTCCACAACCCAGAATCGTCAACCCTGAGGAAATCCGAGGGGCTGAGACTCAACTGGAGGTCATTCACATTCACATTCATACCGCGCAAGAGATTAAATAGGAGGTGCCACATGATGCTGAGGAGGTAAACCACGAGTTTCCATACTAGAAGGCAGGAGGCAACCTCCAGGACTACCACAAACGGTGCCAGTCACGAAAGAACCATCTGTAGACATAACAATGAACAATACCGCCACACCAACACTAGGATGCCAAAATGGACCAAATAAGGACCGGCAGTCACATGTCGATGCAATAGTACACCACCCTTCGAACAAGCTCCCACATAGCACTTGGCCCAGAACGTATCTTCTTGACATGCCTCCACAGCAATGTAAGAGGTCTTAGAGGTAAAACACCGGAACTGGAAACAATGTACCGTAATCTTCAGGCAGATATGATTCTCATCACGGAGACATAGCTTTCATCGGACATCTCGGCTGAGGAAATATCTTTGCTTAACATGACCTTGTTCCGAGAAGACAGGGAGTTCAAAGAAGGCCGAGGAGTTGCTATGTACATAAGCACTCACCTAAAAGTCAAAGAAGCGACTGATGGTGTGTTTAGCTTACTACCAGACTCCTTGCTGTGCTATTTTACCATAAACCAAACTAAGTGCCCACTAGGAGTGGCAAATAGGCCTCCTCCCTGCACGACAGAGCATGAGGCACAATTGCTCAGGGCCATTTCAACAATCACCTCGGCAGCCTATGACCATGTAGTCCTCGCTGGAGACTTTAATACACCAGGACTCGACCCCGAATGTGAACTAAGATGTGGGTATAAGTCTCTCAAACACCAACTTCGAAATGCGTTTATGGCAACGAGACTGACAGAGAAGGTTTGGGAAAACACCAGATGGGGGCCAGGTGGAAACGGAACAGCACCTGAATACGTTCTAACAGACGATGACCTTTTGGTGGACGATATCTATGTCCGGCCCCCTAGGTAAAAGTGACCACACCTTGGGGAGATTGTCCCTGATAACCAACGAGAAACTACTAGTAGCTGAGCCAGAAGCGTTCCGCTGTTACCGAAAAGCAGGCTACCATCTCATGGACAATGAACTTCTGGAGGCTGCATCGCCAAGAGAATGGCACTCACCATCGATGGACGAACACTGGATACACATTGAAGATTTTATCTGCAGAGCTGTCGAAAAGGGTGTTCCAAAATTAACCAGACGGTCACCTCTCAAACGGCCATGGGTAACTCGTGCGATCCAAAGGAAAGTCAGCTACACTCCAAAGAAATGTGCGATTACTTAGGTATCCAAAGGGGAGAAGCCAGTACTAAACCCTTCTGACACGCTAGATACTGCCGACAATTATAAGGGAATTTCAGCAGAGTAAACGCCGTTGCTCACTTTCTAAGAAGGCAGCCTGCATCGTTAACCCTAGAACTGTACTTCATGGTATTTAAAACCTGTGATGGGCCACAGCAAGAGGCACTCAACACGATGACCCCTCCCCACTACTGAAGAGAGACGCAAATACTGTTGGGAGGGTACAGACAAGATAGCCAAGGTCGGCTGTCAGACTAACAGGCAAAACTCAAGCGCAACCCCTCAGATAACTCAACTTGTTCTCACTAAGCTGTCGAAGGAAACGCGGCGGCCTGATAACAGCCAGCAAGATCATTAATCAGGTGGACCGTCCAAATAGGTCAACGTTATCGGTCCGAAACCGACAGTCCCGTGGGAACCCCACCCGCATAACCCACCGTAGGGCAAAGACGTGGGTGAAATCTAACTTCTCACACAAAGTATGTGTCTTGTGGAACGCTCTGCCAAAAGCATTAGCCACAGCTACATCAGTCGACCCCTTCAAACGACTACCGAATGAGTACGTGGGGGCGGATAGCTTCCCAAGAACATTTATTAGTACAACTGATGATATGCTGTCCCATCCCCCATTTCCCAACCCTTGTATCTGCAGTAAGACTCATCTCTTCCCCATATGGTTACCATCAACGCTCATCTTTACATAAGTACTTTTCACTCCTCTTTTTCTCATTCCCCATGCACCCCATTTCTACCACGTTTCGGTATAGCTCGAAACTTACCTTCAGGTTCTTGCCAGAACAGGAAGTGCGGGCGGTTAACTGATCTTATCAGCAGCTCCGTTGCCACTCACGACAAATCAAGCTACCATTTTCGCAAATAAAGTACTTTCAACTACACAATCGCCACCTCCAAAGCCATAGGCAGGAAAACGCAAAGACTTCTGCGGTCATCGTGGGAGCATAACAGAACAAAAAGAACCAGGCCTGAAGACGTGAAAGCGGAGCTCGACGACTAGAAGTTTACTCTTCTCGCACTACTGACGTTGGATAATGGAAGCAATCACCTATGCCATCTGAAAGCATGCTCATCCACCCTGCATTTCTCATCCCTAATGTTCGCAGTGAGAGCTGACCCGTCTTCACATAGTCAATATTAATGCTTACATTCACGCGGGTACTTTCCAGTCTTATTTTCTTGTTCTTCACTCGCTGATCTCTCACGCTACGTTATGAGGTGTCACTTGATACTTACTTCGGGTGCTAACGAAGACATGAATTTCAAAAGCCAACTAACCCCATCAACCGCTCCCTTGCCCTTTAAAAAAACCGCATTTTGCCGAAGAGGACATTAAAATAGACAATTTCAGTAATTATCCCGGTTAAAACTTGACAGACGCAGAGGCCAACCACTAATTATTCGTACTTGTTATATACCCACGAATAAGAGTCCAAGAAAGAGCACGGCAGCGCAGTTGGATGCAATGTTTGCGTGTTCGTGCCAAGATACCAATGCGCTTCAACTAACCTTGAGTGCACTCTTTGACTACTGATGTGTTTTGTCTCGTCTGCATTCTACTCGGAAATAACCGTACATAAGCCCTCCAAATCGGATATTTCCACCACGAAAGTTACAGTTTTACTGGAAAAACGTTCTACCACAGAACGTACGGTTCTCAGTCGGTCAGTACTGTCACCCTCCAAACGGACAATTGTGTGGTAGGTCTAACTATATCGACCGACTGATATAGCTCAGGTTGCTGCGACCGCAGTGCTACTTACCTCATTCGATCATATGCCTTGGAATTATGAGAAACTTTGGGCATTCTTCCACGTAGTGCAACCGGGCAATCCCAGGCAAGGTTGAAAACTTACTTTATCTATCATTGCTCTTCTACGTTTCACTTGATACAACCATTTTTATCTGTCTTACTTCTATCCCCTCCTAATCACCAGCGCAAATGAGTAATAATCGAGTCCTAACCAAATCTGATGTCAGGAACATCTCAAGTAAAGCCTCACCTCGGCTACAAACCTCCCCATCCTTTGTAGTAAAGGGGGCCCGACGCAAGAGGCTTAGTGCCGCCGCAAAAGATCACCGGTTGACCTCAGGAGGGCAGTTGCAACAGCCACTTCCTGGGAACAGTCAACTTCCTATCCCACTGAACCCCTGTGCTGTTCGAAGAGCATGTCCTTCTCGTATCACCAGCCCAAACCCTGGTCTACCTGTGAAGGCTACCACTGAGGGACGTAAGAGAAGGAAAAGAAAGTCGTTAGCTAAACCTTCCAGTCAGGCTGACGACTGTCATACATGTGGTCTCACCGTAGCCAAGAGGGATGCTGCCTTCGAGTGTAACATCTGCAATAAGTGGATGCACAATCAGTGTGATGAGGACATACCAGACCAATATTATACCTTCATGGCACGCTACCCATGCACGTGGTTTTGGTACATCTACCCACAGTGCCTTATAAGGCCACTCTTTTCTACGGGCTTGCTAAGGGAGGTCCTAAAAGGCATCGCAGTGGCTGCTTTGATGCCAGCACCCACACAGACTGCTACCCTGGGTCCAAATGGCAAGAGTGTCAGCACTGTTCTCCGGACAGTCACACCGGTGAACAGTCCAAAAAGAACCAAACGACGACCGGGTACGTGACCAACTACATTAATCACTAACCCTAAAGTCACTTTGATGGCTAACCCCACTGTACATCGAGAAAAATGGGTGACAGTGGAAAAGAAAGTGCGCCTTTCCCATAAAAAACCACCCATAGTACACGAAAACAGAGAAGCTGGTGACAGATCGAACTCCATCATCCTATTTAACGCCCCCGTGTGCCACGTTGGCCTTCTTGAGAAATTTTAACCAGAGTACTGCAAACTTGGTGCACAGTACAAGGTAACACCAGTGGTGATGTTCGCCACTGTGAAAGCGGGCCCAGGACACCGCGACAACAGCAAATGACGGCTCCGCCCAGTGCTGAAGTCACCATCACTATCGACAGACAAGATGTACAAACAAGCCCAGACTACGAGACCCCAGGAAACCATTGTTGGAAAAAACGTGATTGGGCCGATTCCACTGGAGCTGGCCGTCCTACGGCAAGTTGCGCCATTAGGCACTACCCTCTTCAGTCTGCCAGCACTAAGATACCCCATGTCGTTAGAAGCATATCCAAGTCTCCTTAAAGTAGTGTGAGGGGACTTAGAAGTAAGATGGGCTAATTATGATTTTACTGTTCCTGACTTTCTCCAACGGTCACAATCCTGACAGAAATTTGGTTGTCGCTGGATATCATTGACATCGAAACTAGCATAGACGGTATGCGTCTGTTCTGGAGAGACAGTGAGTTTAAGAAAGGAGGCGGAGTGGCGATGCTTGTAAGTGATGACCTTAAAAGTGAACGAGCAACGGAAACTACTTTCAGGGTTCCCATACACCACCTGGTGTCACTTTAAAGTCGGGCACATCAAGTACCTGGTAGGAGGTGTCTACAGAACTCCCACCAGCAACATGGAAGATAACTGACGACTGCTGCAAGTGATATCCGAAGTGACGTTCATGGGATATGACCAGGTCATTACAGCCGGCGACTTCAAGGCTCCGACTCTCAATCTTGGGCAGGACAAGGAAACCCCAAGCCGAAGGGTCGACCGAAACCTACTCAACACTATCAAAAAGGCTGGGCTGCACGGCAATATTGGTGATGACACTCGCTGGAAGTCGGGCGGAAAGTCGTCCAGACTGGACTGCCTTTTTACCAGTGACCATCTGCCAGGTGAAAATGCACAGGTTCAGACCTCCCTCGGCAGCAGCGATCACGGCGTGGTAGTGTTCGATCCGGTGCTCAACGAACAACTGTCATGGGAGGGATCTCGACCTCGTCTTTGCTACAGCAAGGCAAACTACGTAGTGATGAACCAATACCTGTTGACAGCACTATGGCCTCATGAGTGCAGCAACCTGTTGATTGATAGGCATTGGAAACTATTTAGAGATATCGTCAAGAGGGCTGTCTCTGAAAACGTCCCAGCAGTCACAGCAATACCACGGGAGCAAACCTCATGGCTGAAACGAGGCACCGAACGCCTTTTGAAAGCCAAGAGGGATGCATGGCACAAGTCGGGAACCTCCAGAAAAGGGTCTGGCCACACCGCGTTTATCGCCCTAAGAAATCGATGTAACATCAGAGTGAGGGAAGGCAGGAGGTCATTCCAGACGAACCTTGCCCAGAAGCTGGAGGCAAACCCCAGAAGCATATACTGATTTATGGCAGGCAGAAAATCGGCCAGCCGGGAAGCCTGCGTCCTGAAAGGCCTAGACGGAGATGACCTCTCCGGACTAGAGATCGCTAAAGCCTTTACCGCCACCTTCGATACGCAACTGAATACTTCTCTATCGAACCAAAATTACCAACTGTCCGACCAACCTTTAGCACCACCAGGTGCAGTGGAGTTGCCTGGAACAAAGGTAACTCCTGCTATGGTCCTTGAAAAACTGTCAAGGCTCTGCGCAGGGAAATCATCGGGGTTTGATGACATTCGACCAGCTGTGTTGAAACAATGCACGGGTGCCTTGTGCGGTCCCTTAGACAATCACATGCCTCCATGAGAGTGGAAAAGTGCTATTCTGTCACCCATCTTCAAAGGTGGAGACAGGTGGAACCCACAGTGCTAGCGACCCATAGCCCTTCTACCGGTGGTATCAAAAGTAATGAAGAGCCTGGTAGATGATCATGTCAGGAAGTGCTTAGAAAAGAGGAGGGCACTTGGTGATGCTCAACATGGTTTCAAAAAGGGTAGGTCCTCTGCCTGAAGCATTCTGGCGGTAGGTGATAAGTGGACGGCATGCTGGGACCTCCAAATTGCTGTCCAAGTTGTTTTCGCGGATTTTTCTAAGGCCTTCGATACAGTTCCACATACCATCCTCATCCACAAAATAGCAAGGTTAGGCATCAAGGGATAAATACTTTCACGGCTACTGGACCATCTAGGCGGCAGACAATTCTGCACAAAAGCCAACACAGTCTGCTCGATTTGGGGGATATCATCATCTGGTGTATTACAAGGGGAGATTCTGGGTTCCCTGCTACCCCTTCCTTTTGCGAACGACCTCCCATTGAATCTCGCTTCCCAATTCTACTCTACGCTGGTTATGACGTCGGAAACAGAGTCAAGTGCACTGCAAAGTGACCTCAGATTCCTTGCGGAGTGGGTGGATATTAGTGGACTTGCATTTAACCCAGATAAGCTCCTAGCCATGTTTCTCCTTACTCCAGACTCTCAGAATGTACCCTGCTGACTGACAAACTAGACGCTGGTTCCGATCATCCGGGAGATGCCTCCAGAGCCTAGGAAGTGCTGCACTTCGTGCGCAGACAACTGGGTGACCTGACCCCGGAACTCTTTTTGAAGCCGTATAAGACCTATATACGACCCAACCTAGAGGTACACGAGGTCATTGCACCACTATATCAGAAAAGGGACGTGAACCTCCCACAGAAATTCCGAAGGCGAGCTATAGAGAGTGTCGTGGGAATGAGGCGAAAAAACACATCAGGACAGGCTGAAAAACCTAGGATTCTACTCCCTAAGCTACCCAAGGAGAATGGCCCATCAAAGAGCGAAAACCCGTGTGCGACCACACTTCTTCTCTCTGCGAGTTTGCGGCCACTGGAACGCATTGCCTACCGAGATTGCTACTGCTCCGTCTGTTGACAGCTTCAAGAAGAGGTTGGACAGTCACGTGACGACGCACGGTTTGCGTCCATCCAGCTGGGATGTGGACTAGGCCAACACTACCTACTGGCTCGGTACGGCCAACCGTTACTGTAAAACCACTATCACTGGGAACTTGGCTCAACCTCATACCTTCCTATTGACATCCTCTCCAGTTACCGTCTTCTACTACAAGAATTACTACATTCCCACTCTTCCTATCATGTTATTTGTTACTCTTCCCTCTAAATGTACTTTCTCAAACTTTAACAAAAACTCCCCCTATCACCTGTTCCCCATAAACCTATCAATGCTTCTTCTTCCGTGCCGTTTCCTTTTTCTTGATCTTTTTTCTTCGTTTTTTCCTTTACTTTCTCTGTTTGTCTTTCTCTGCACTTTCTCTCCCTTGACTTCCCTGCACATATCTTTCATCTCCTTTTTACAACTAGTCCGACCAATTGTCCGCTGGCACGACACTCAAGGAACCCATCTGCACCACAGTCCTCGGAAGAAAAAAGAAACAACCAACACTCCCTACCAATTTAACCAGCACCCAACCGCCCGTCGGGCTAACCAGAGCTACAGCAGTCAAGTGGGTAGACCTACTGCATCGGAATCCACCAAAGACCTAGAACTGTTCCGCAAGACATAGAAGCGAGCGCGAAGAAATCAATTGGTTTACATTGGCTCATAAAAAGATATTGGATATTGGAACTGGTTAGAGGGTCGATTACGAGCAGTGCAAAGTAACACTACAGCGTGCCAAATGGCGTGGATGCTTGACCGGTTGCTTTCAGCTTAGCGAGGACGGTGAAACTTTGGAGGTGAGCATCAATGTTGAATCTCGTCGAACCTTAGGCTGTTGGTTATGGAGAAGTGTGTCACTCTACACAATCATTACCTGCAATAGCAGGTAAACCGTAGACTTGTGGGATCCTTGAGGGAGCGTACCTAAGGAGAAGAAGCGAGCTTCAGGATCCAGAAGCAAGAGCTGAAAAGCTATAAGTTTCATCTACTCGAATTACTGTAGTTGGATGTTTGATTCCTTTTCACTCACTCAAGGTTAACTGCAAAGGAAACCGAGCGACATTCGTTTGAGGGTAGTCTGTAGGGTCATTCTTTAAATAATGTAATGCTATAAAAGCTCTACTAACCCCCATTCTAGTTTTTCCTTCTTGGCTGTCTCATCTAGTCGTAAATTATTCCTGTTCATCGGTTTCCGTCTATTATTAAATGCAAGTACATTCCCTGTGCTTGCTGATTCGACGACTCGTCTTTTTCTTCCTGACTCCCATAATTATACTCTTCTGCCCATCCTTTGCAAGGGCTTACCTACAGGTGGCTAGACGAAAATGTATCAACGGCAACTGGTCATTACATTTTGTTGAGGAAGCTGGGATTTCGCTGACTCCTTGTAAGACCGACCTGCACTCGTCAGCCTCACAACTATAACACTGTTATCCTCTTCATTAAGTGCACTAAGACCATCCTCTTGTTGGATACTAACTATTTGCACGTTTGAGCCTACAGTTCTTTTGCTTATCTTAGCTGTAGTTTTTCTTTAGCCGTTAGCGAAGGAAGCTGTTTTTGAGCTGTAGTGCTGAGTTTCCCCAGCATCCGTTCATTTTGATAATTCATATCATCAAAAGATTGACTGTTTTGTTGCTCACTTAGATAAGTTGTTGTACGGTAGCTTAAATGTAAACGTATGGTATTTGGATCCGCAAAACACGTTTTTTCCGATTGGGTAATATGCATAATCGACCGACCAAGTCACACACCATACCTAGCCCATACTTTACCCAGTTACACCCAACCATTGTGATAGAGCTTTCTTATCAGACAGAGCAGTGTGACACAAAGCCATACTCATCTGCTTCCTAGTTTCAATTTCGAGACTGCCTGATATCATTGTGAATTATTACCGTTTGTCAATTGTTGTTTATTTACTAAATTGTAGATACATTCTCTGTGCTTTCCGAGTCCTTGGGTAGTTTTCTCCTCTACTTCGAAACTTGCTCATCATACTTCTGTGTGAGTTCCGACCCAACAGCGAACCCACTGACTAGACGGAAACCCACCATAAGCTGGTTGTTACAGACCAGTTACGCTCTTCAAACTTTACTGACGCACACTAGTTTCGACTTCTTAACTGATTCATGTAGTGAATCATTCCCGTTTGTCTTTTATGAATAAGTGTAAGTACTTTCTCTCTGCTTACTGAAATTGACGCATCAGGGTTTTCTCCTTTTTGCCTTACAGGTTCTTTTTTGCGTCAGAAAGCTTCCGTCGGGGACGGTTTGAATGCCTGTATGAGTTCGTTGTTACAAGAGTTTGTGGACACTTCAGACCAGCAGCTGGTTGTAACAGAGTGAATATCCGTTATCCTTATTGTGGACTATATTAAAGGACGATTATATTGCGCTGAAGTCCGTTCTGACCTGTAATACGACTGAGGGATGGCAGTTAAAAGTGGGAGGTATGAAGCGGTTAGGGGGGTTTGGTCATAGATGTCTTTGTAGCATTGCTCGAGTTAGGTGAAATCACCGTGGGATCAATGTTGAAGTCAGGCGAAAGGTATTAGGCAGGATAAGCAATTCGATTACTGAGGTTGTAAACCCTAGTTGACTGATATGACTTGGACATGTTCTGCACACGCTGAGCCACCGCCCACTTCGACCTGCCATACTATGGGAAGTTGGAATAGGTTGGAAGAGGATTGAAGGTGGCCAGACCGTTACCTGCCACCAGTCGATGAAGTCTCTGACTATTGATCTGAGCCGTGTGGGGAGGTGTATACTACCTGGTTGGAGTCCTGGAAAAGAAAGCAGTCAGAAGTTGACGTCTGTTGGTTAAGCAGTTGGAAATCCGTGACAGTGGTGCAGATGTATTCACTCTTTGATATCTAAAGTTTGAATATATTCACTAACCGTTATCTCCAGACTGTTTGCTCTCTCTCTCTCTCTCACATCAACCCTTTTCTCTTCACCTGTTCTTTGTATACCATTGTGAAGTGCAGCAACTTGAGCCAATGCACTTTTGTGCGAGGTTCTATGTTGATTTTGTGTTTCTGATACCAGATACAGCAGATTAGATGGTTTATTTTTCATGAGGCATCTAAAGAAGTGCATAATGGGGGCGTCAGATGTGTTATCAGGCTAAAATCCTTCTAACTTTGAGTGTATGAATAATTTTTGTGCTAGTAGACTCACTGTGATGCACTTTGATTGACATTATCAACAGGATGCTGTATACCCAGGTTTCATGTTGAATATCACTCTTCATTAGAGCTTATTTGCAGTCGCTACCAGTATTTAAAACTAGGTAGTGTGAAATTGGTTACTGTAGTGACCAGTCAGTGTATTTCATGTAGTCGTATATGAAGTCACTCGCAACCCGAATAGTTCAACGGTAATATCTGTGATTGCAGCAATGTATGAAGCGGATGTAAACCTTTGAGGGACAGTTTTCTTGAGATTTCAGATATTCCTTGCTGACCAGCACCAATAAACAATAAGCGTAAGTCAACGGCTTCATGTGATTTTCATAAAAAATAAGTTAGTTATCAGTCTCTTGCTATCTTCATTGTTTCATAATATAATCCAGATGCATTGTAAATTATTCATCATTGCTATTTATGTTTATCCTAAATAGTTTATTATAATTTTTTGGATTTCAGTTTGTCTACAAAAACGATGAGTTCAAAACTGCCTAATTCAAAAGTCGAACCAAAGAAGTTCGACTTCATGGAAATTTTTTCAGAATCGTATTCACTGGCACAAAAGCGTAACGAGGTAAACAATTCAAAGGTATGAAACACCTTATTCCTCATTGACAGTTATAGATCTTGGCTCTGCTTCCTGATTATGATGTGAAAGCGAGTGAAGATGACCCTCCTGCTGAATCTATTATAGACACAGAATCTGATCTTATTGGCCCTTCACCAGAAGATCTTGATTCTGAAAATCCATACTTCTTGCCAATTACTGAAAATTTAACTCTGTCCCATGGAGTTAAACCACTCACTGCAATAGGCATTGATGCAGCAGGTGCTCGTGTTGCTACAGGTGGTTTTGACTTTGATGTGAAACTTTGGGATTTTGGCGGTATGGATAGAGCTTGTCGTCCATTCAAAGTTATTCGTCCGTGTGAAGAGCATCAAATCAAACATTTAGAATTTAGCCCTTCTGGTAAGTGTGGTTCTTTCATGTTTTACTGTGTATTTGTTATATGAAGGGTGTGCGGTTAATTGTGCAGTGGTTGTCAACTTTATGGTTTACAGTTAGGCGGAATACATTATTAGAATGTTTACTTAGTAAGATAGTTTGAAGGCCATCTTCACTGGACTGTCATTTTTATATCCGGGCAAGTGCCTCATAAACAGTTTATTCACTAAAGATTAAGACATCTGGTATGGATTAATTTTTCAAGCAAAACCCTCTTAATAAGTCGGTGGTATCATACTATCAAATATTCCTTTAAAACTGTGTTGTCTCACACAGCCTGAAACTTCGCCGACTTACCCTAGAATCTGTTCTCTTAAGAAATTGGTTTTAGTTTCTAATGCAACTCATTTATTGTCTGAATGTTTTGCATATTCTGTACGTTACATCTGCACAGGCATATTACCATCCGTCTTGTGTGGGAACTATTGGTCTAATCATTTTTCCTCTCGGTTAAGGCGCATCTATCCTGAAGGTCACATCATCTCAGTGAAAGTTTTGGTTGTTGAAATTAATTAGAGACTATGTCAACCATTAGCATCGTAGCTGTTTGGCATAAGTATGCTGGCAGTCTTTACAGTTAGTTATATTTCTTATCGTTTTCCATTTCTTTTCCATCAGTGACTTGTGATTTATGAAGAATGCATTTTATTTCAGTTTATCGATTTTCATCATCTGAAAATAAAATAACAAGCTGATAGTTTCTCAGGAATTGATATGTTGATACATCATCTACACCATTGAGATCGATTGTGAGTCACATCATCTAAAGTCTTCAAACACTAGTTTCTGTTGTCACGCAGACCCCAACGAGAAAGTCCACATTTCCATATACGACTCAAATCAACAGTTGTGGAGCTAACTATAGGTGCATTTATCAAATCTTTCCTTTTGATGAGATTCTAGAATGCAAGGACATTTACAGGTGCTTGACACTAGCTATATTTCGTGACATAAAAGTGATATCTGATTCCACTAGTCGAGAGGTTTCGTGGTAGTGTTTGTCATTGTCTTGCTGAAAGTTCTTTTTTTGAACAGTTATGGTTGTGTTAAAGCCGATGGTGAGCAACTTTGTTAGTAGATGTCTACATACAGTGGTGTCTGTCAAGAATATTTACCTACCTTGTTTTTATTTGACTTGTGTGGATTTGCTTATGGAGATCTCCTCATCCGACTTCACACAAATGGATCTCCTCGTGGCAGATTCCCCTGTTGATTTAGACGAAGCAGATGAAAATCCTGTTAGCCAGACACCTTCGATGGGAAGAGTCACTAAATCACCTTTGTAATTTGCGATTGTTTCGGGTGTTTCTCAACTCTTATTTTTTAGTTTTGGTTTCTGTACTGACCTACATCAATATTCATCTAGAAGGTATGCACCAGTTGAATTCTCAGCATAAATACAGAAGGTTCGTTTGGCTGTGGTCAAATTACGTTACTTGACCTGAAAACAGCAGTGAATTCTATCGATGGTGAGATTTTATGCAGTGTCTCACTGAAATTAGCATGTTTTAAAAATCCATAGACAACCAATTGCGTCACTTCCTTGTGGGGCATGTTATTACTATAATGGTTCACTATCAGCATAAGGGGATGTTAAGTGCCAAGAAGACAAAGAATCAAATATTACATTGAGAAAGTCATAGGATGAAATTAAACGATAAAGAGAATAGGCATACGGAAACTATGACTCGGATGAACACAAGGCATAAATGTATCTACTCTACCTCAGTCGGTTTCCAACCGTATCGCCTGAAGTTTCCAACGGTTGGTTTCCATTTCCTTGTGGACCTCAACCTGAAAGCCTACATTTTACTACATGGACCTGGCTAACAGTATGACTTTGAACTGGTGACATTTCCATATTTGGCTGCCGTCAACTTTCTTCAAACAGCCGTTCTCAGTAAAACAGCGTTCTATCGTAGATAGGAAGTGTGCATTTTCCCGCGCAGCTCAAACTAGCGGTCAGAAACTTCATGGACTGATGGTGGGGTAGTCCGGCCGCCTCTACTCAATGCATCCAGAAGGCTTCGCATCTTGTCAGAGTCTCCACCCAACATGACTAGCATCCGTGTACTGTAGGTCTGAGAAGGAATCTGTGACAATCAATCCGTGCAAAGTCAGACGAAAGGAAGACCTCCATAGGTATGTCTGTAATAAAGTTGAATAAGAATGAAGAATGTACATCCTTAACGGACAACACTCAACGTACACAACTCACCTGTTGCCTCACCATAGGCTCTAATGCGCCTACCGGTATTCGAATACAGTATCTTCTAAAGACTAATGTGCTTATCCTTCATCCCTTTCAGTGTGAGACACTACCATAAGGCTTCTTGATATCAGAAAATATAAACTATGTCGAGCACCAGTAAGTGTGCTTGTTTCAGAACATGGCGGAGTGTGAATGTCTAGTCAATACCCTCACGGCCATGTTTGGAACCTTCATGGTTTCCTCAGGTTTTTCATTCTTGATCTCCACGTAGTCGTCTAACTATTATAGAACCTAGAATCTCAGATGCAATGGTCACCAGCCTGATTAATTCTCTTGTGTTTATCGCAAGAGGATTTCTGACCTTTGAAGACTGGGTCAACCAGTGATGGAGACCAGTCAGAGGGGATCATATCTGATTCTAAAGTGCTATCTAACAATTTAGTTAACCCGATCAATGTACGACTACCACTGCTATTAAATACTTCCGGTATTAGCCTATCTTTTCCTAACATCCTTCCTTGTCTCAGGTTACTTATAGCTTTCTCAACTTCGACAGGAGTTCGATGACCTGTCTCAATGTAATATTAGTCGGAGACCAGTTAAAGTGTTCCGCATATCCATCCCAGTCGCCTTTCTTGCGGATGAATTGCAGACGCGTCCTTCTCGTCAATAGTCTCTCTAATCATTAATAACTGCGTCCCGTTTTGTTTAATCGGTGTAAATAACTGCCTACTGTCACCTATCACCGTGAACTTTTCCATCTCTTCAGCCTTCGCTACCCACCGCTGCTCTTCATTGTGCTCAGTCTGTAGTAATGCGTTTCCGTGTACCCATTGGTTCAGAAGAAGCCACTGAAATCCACTGGTTTTTTTAAACCTTTTTCTTAGTTGCACCCTTTAACGTTGTTTTTACAGCCGACTGAGTGATGTCGTTCTGTTCTGGAAACTTTCTAGCTAGTTTCTTCCAGAAAGCATCCTTAATGTTTTCTTCGTTATGGAGCACTCCCAGTGGCCTTGTTGCTCTAGTTTTCGATTTAGACTGTGACATACGCACACTTGAACCCCGACCGATAGCTGCTACCTTGACGTGGTGGTCGGGCCTACATATCACAATGACCCAACGAGCTATGCTGGTGGAACGCTTGTTCCCTCGAGGTCCTACCATACCAGAAAGGTCTGTTGAACAGTGGTAAGGCGAAAAGCAGTTACCGTCGTGGTTTAAATTACTACACTATGATGGGAGTCTAAGGGTGAAGTCGTGCTGCTGCTAGCTGGATGGGATGTGACGACAGTAAGGTGTTTCCCTTGGATGGCCAGTAGTGCCATGCTGACGCTACCTTTTCATTAGAAGGCGGGGGGTTAGAAAAGATCGGCCCCCAAAGTAACACACTTCACCAGACCCCAGGGTCCAGTGGGCTGGTGGTGTTGGTTCATTTGTCGTTTCTTTTCGACCATCCGGCCCCAAAAATAAAAAAGTTCGAAATAATCATACTCGAAAGTCTACGTGTGACAGGCCTCAAGAGGATGTCCGGTGGGCTCTGCGGTCGCAGAAATCTCAGGTACCTTAAAAAGAAAAAGCCTTCCATGGTGTAGGCAGCCGGGAAGTGTCAACCGCCCTCACAACTCTATCAGCACTCAAGTTTCTTCAGACTGCTATCCACCTCCCCCATCATTACCTTCTAATCTTCCTTCACGTCTCTCAACTAACGATGCTACATCACCTTCAATTTCTCCTAGCTCTACAGCCTTTGACAACGGTCTGAGTCCACAAAACAGCATCTTTAGTCTCCTTAAGCCACACTCCAAATCGCATATCGGACCCTTCAACGTCTGCACCCTCCGTCACGTTGGTCTACAGGCTTCGTTGGCAAAGACTCTAGCAACTCGGGTCATGGATGTGTGCTGTGTTTGTGAGACATGCATACAGGATCCACGTGGGGTTATTCACCTAACATCTCCCGGCCAATCTGGTGAATCCTAAAAATTCACCCTCCGAGTTTCTGGAGATTCGATAGCTAGCTGTCGGGGTCTTGCAGGTGTAGGCATAACACTAAGCACTGGAGCAGAGGACTCACTACTAGACTGGATCCCAGTTGATAGTCGCCTCTGCGCTATCCGACTGAACACCACAGTGAGGACTAAAAGGAATAGTGAGACTTGCTGTTGTCTCTTCGTAATCTTTGCTTACGCACCCACTGACTATAGTTAGGATGAAGTAGAGGACGAGTTCTACCGTAAGCTGTCTAGCCTCCTCTCGAAAGCCAAACGTTCGGACGTGGTGGTTGTTGCAGGCGACTTCAATGCACAGGTGGGTAGACTGGGTGAGGCAGAAAGGCACTTAGGTGGCACTTTCAGAATTCCAGCTGAACGTACAGATAACGGTGATCGTCTACTACAACTGTGCTCAGATAATCGCCTGTTTCTAGCCAGCACAAATTTCAGACATAAAAAAAGACACTGTCTGACGTGGCGTTTACCGAGCTCAACCCAGTGGTGGACACAGATAGACTACATTGCTATTAGTCATCGCTGGAGAGGATCGGTGGAAGACTGTCGCTCCTTCTGGAGTACGTGTTTAAATAGGGACCACGCGTTAGTCTGAGCACGTATATGCCTACGTCTCAGTGGACATAAAAAACATTTGGCAACAAAACGACCACGAGTGCTGCTGGACAACGAAAACACTGAAGCCGTGTTCAGTGAGGAGTTGGCTAGGCAGTTATCGGAACAGAAGACTATCACTCATCCAGAAGAAGCTTGGCGCCATCTCTAGTCTACTGTAAAAGCAGCTCTGAAGACCGTAGTCGACTCCGAAAGAGTGGTTGAACAGAGCCAGTGGATATCAGCAGCTTCTTCCGAACTAATGGCTGCACATGAGCGCCTCGCTGCGGGCCCCGAGCACAATGAAGAGCGGGCACAGCTTAAAAGTAGACTGAGAAAAAGTTTACGCAACGCCGCGAACAGTCGAGGGCAGCGAAGGCTAAAGAGATGGAAAAGACGGCGGCGACTGGTAACAGTAGACAGTTATTTAGACTTATTAAGGAAACTGGGGGGAAAAGATCAACAACAGTTAGTGAGGCTATAGCGGAGAAGGACTGATCTGCGACTCACCAACAGAGGAAACTATTAAAACGATGGGCAGAACACTCGGAGGAACAGTTTAACTGGCCTCCAGCCACGATTGCGTTGCCCGCTATCCAGTCGGATCCTGAATGGGACATAGAGATAGTTCCCCCAACAGTAGAAGAAGTTGAGAAAGCGGTAGGTAGCCTGAAGCGAGGAAGGGCAGCAGGACCAGATGGGCTACCTGCTGAGGTATACAAGAATGGTGGTAAGGTGCTCTTAGTTAGGTTAACGGAAGTGTTAGCTATTATATGGGAATCAAATACGATCCCCTCCGACTGGTCTAAGTCACTGACTATCCCAGTCTTCAAGAAAGGCGAGGGGTCCTCTTGTGATAACCACAGAGGAATCAGCCTGACGAACATAGTATCCAAAATCCTAGGTTCTATAATTCTCCGACGCCTGAGTGGAACTCGGTAACAGCAAGCCCGAGAAAAGCAGGCAGGCTTTAAACCTGGCCGCGGGTGTACCGACGAAATATTCACGCTGCGCCAGGTCCTGGAACATAGGCACGCTTACCAACGCCTGACACTTGCTGTAATTCTCGACCTGAAAGCGGTGGCATTTGACTCCGTTGATCGAAAAGTCTTATGGCAATGTCTCTGACTGAAAAGGATGCCGAGTAAGTACATCGCCTTATTGAAGGCTCACTACTCAAACATTTGTGTGTGTTAAAGCCTATGGTGAGATGTCCGGGGAGCTATACTCGTCGAGTGGTGTCCGTCAACACTGCCCACTCTTTACATTCTTATTCAACTTTATCATAGATATTCTTATAGAGGTCCCCCTCTCACCAGGTTACACAGACGTTGACCTAATCTCAGGAGAATTTTCGTTAGACGTAGAATATGCAGATGACATAGTTCTGTCAAGTGAAGACGCTGACAAGATGCAGAGTTTTCTGAACACTTTGAGTATCACTTTGAGAATGTTTGTGATGCGTTTCTCACCACCGAAATGCAAATTGTTACTTCAGGATTCATCTTCAACGGTTCCACGGCTAACAATAGAGAGTGTAGAGGTTGGGCTTGTCGACCACTTCACTTACCTGGGAAGTGAAGTGGGATCAGCTCTGGTGCACTGGTTAGTGACCGATGAAAATCTCTGCATAAATACAAGAGGCTCGGTTGGCTTTCGCCAACTTACTCCACCTATGGCGCCGCTGCGATATCCGATTGTTTATTAAGGGTCGCGTGTACTGCACAGCAGTCCGGTCTCTTCTACTGTATGGCTGTGAAACATGGCCATTGAAAGTGGAAGACATGAGAAGGCTTCAGATGTTTGACCACCGTTGCTTTCGTAGCATAGACCGTATTCCGTGGTGTCACCACACCACATGAGTAACGCAGGCGTCAGGTGTAGAATTTTAGGGAGTAGAGTTAAATTTGCTGACGAGATTATGAACCTTCATCGACTGAGATGGCTGGTTAGGACACGTGTTACGTATGCCTAGTTGCCGATTGCCTCGTCACACAATGTTGACCGAAGTAGGTTCAGGCTGAAAAAGGCCCGAGGTGACCAGAATAAAGCATGGCACCGATGTATGAAGTGTTTGACTGTTGGTTTGAGCCATGTGGGGCGATGCAGATTAGTTGGTTGTGTCGTGCGGGAAAAGAGGAATCAGTGGTTGGAGACTAGGTGATCACATGATTGAGAACCGATGTCAGTGGCGCAGATGTATACACACATTATCCTCATCTTAACGTTATGCCTAATCTCATCATTTTGTCGTTCTTCCTTTCTCTCTTTTAGTACTTTATATGTCATTTGACTGAATTTTCTTCGCTTCATCTTTCACCTCACTGCCTTTTTGCTTGATGTACTGATATGAGCTGTGGCAACTCGGACCGTTAGGCAGTAATGCCTGGTCCTATGTTGATATTGATGGTTGATGATGATGCACACTTGAACCAGCGTGTGATCACTGTCTAGTCACATACTCCAGAAGGAGTATCAGTCTTTCAGCGACCTTCTTCATCGATATCTGGTAGCAATATGGTTTATCTCTGTCCACTGCTGAGCTGAGGGTGGTGGACACCACATCGGATAATGTCTCTTTTTATCCTTTAAGTTCGTGCTGGTCAGAAATAAATCGTCATCTGAACACAGTTATAATAGGTGGTTGCTGTTATCTGTTCATCCGACTGGGATTCCAAAAGTGTCACATAAGTGCCCTTACTGTGTGCCGTAGCTTACCCACTTGTGCAATGAAACCATCTGTCACGACACCCATCTCTGAACGCTTGGCTTTCGGTGGGAGGCTAGACAGTTTTCAGTAGAACACATGCTTCACTTCATCTAAAGTCGAGTCAGTGGGTGCGTCAACTTACGTTACAAAGAGATAGCGGCGATTTTTAGTGTTATGTTTAGTCCTCATTTTGCCGTGCACAGTGCAGAGGTGACTGTTCACTGGAATCTGGTCGAGAAGTGAACTTTCTGTGTGGATACTTGACACTATACCTACGCCTGAAATACCACAAGAACAAACCAGTGAATCTCCAGAATCCCGAAGGGTGAATTTTGCAGATTTACTATATTGACCAGTTGAGGTTAATTGAATAACCGCACATCGCTTATGTATGCGTGTCTCACAAGCACAACACACACCCATGGCACGAGATGCTAGAGTTGTGACTAGCAAAGCTTGTTGAGCGATATGACAGATGTGTGGAGTAATTTGGAGTGCTGTCTCAGGAGGCCAGTGATACTGTTCCGTGAACTCGAATAGTTATCAGTAGTAGTTATAATAATCATAGTTTAGACTAGAGAATTAACGAACTAAGGTAGCTGCCTATATACAAATAATCATTTCCCGACCCTCACATAAGAAACAATCAGTGGCATTATGAAGGTTAGTGGACAAGCAATACATTCTGCTTGTTATATCAATATCTATAAATATACTTAGTGTGTCTATCTGTTGCCCCTTTCTAATCTACTCTAAAGTCTTTCTTTCTTTCGGTCTTCTCATTTTTGTTGCATTCAGAAGTATGGAAAGTCATCGAATCTGTTGGTATGATTCTTTTTAAACGTCAGATGTGCATATCAAAAGTGTTACGAGATAAAATTTCTTTGAATGTTTTCTTTTTTTTTGTGTAGATACTTCATTCAGCAACTTATTTTCTTCACATATCCTCTTTTAATCTATACAGGTGAAAATCTTCTAGTTATATCCGGTTCAGCTCAAGCATATATAGTTGATCGAGATGGAGAGCCTGTGTGTTACACAAACAAGGGTTATCAGTATATCACTGATCCAGCTAGTGCTAAAGGTCATACGCATGCATTACACTGGGGTACATGGCATCCATTGGATTCGAATAAACTACTCACTTGTTCACAAGATTCAACATTACGTATATGGGATATTAATGATGCTGAAGCGATTATTAATGAGACACGTATACCAAATCATAAAATTGTAATAAAACCGCGTAATGCACAAGGAAGAAAAACTAGTCCAACATCATGTGCTTACACAAGGTGATTTCATGAGTAATCATCTATCATGTTATACTGTTTAAATTAGGATTATTTTGTTCCACTCTTATTTGTCCAATCATTTTCATTCATAGTTGTTTCACATTGTGTTTTCCTGTTCTTGCAGTTTAACACATGAAACAAACGTCAACGAATCTTAGTTTAGTAAGTGTTCAGGATTATAGTTCAGTGTATCGATTAGTATTTCCGTCATGAAACTGAATATTGGTTCATATGAAGTCATGATCATCGTAAGAAATACTTCAGAACAAATGTAAGTGTTCAGTATAATGTTGAGTAAGATTTTAAGGAAGTGCATATTGTTGATACTCATCAGTCATGTGACTTTTGATCCTCAAACATTCAAAACTAAATCCCAAAGCAAATGCATCAAAGATATATAAATATAGTGTAAATACAACATTGATGCATTCTACTTATTGATTATTTTCATAATTCAGGGGATCGAAGTGTACTCAGTAACCTTGTGCATATTTATGCAATAGGCAATGAACCACATCTATGGTGTGATGAAGGATAGGGATACTACTTGGCTGCCCAAAACTAGGCAAGTGGGACGGGGTCCGAACCCTTGGCGCATTAGTTGTAAGTTATCTCGCCAAATCAATGAACTATAGTCCCACAAAAGCAAAAAAGAATAAATCAGATGAAACATGCACTTACAAACAGACTAAATTTTGAACGGAAGTAAAATGTATAGATGCATTGCGAATACAATTCTACCATTCATTGTGTGGAATAAGGAGTTCTTGTCATCTTTTCGCGACATTAACCGATGTTGTGGGAGTGTTTTTCTGTGAATGGAGTATCTATATACTATATAATTACAGTTGAGTATTATATTCTTGAAGAACACATTTTTTATCTTAAGACCTAGCTAGTATGCTTTATGAACATCTATTTCTAGTAGCCGTGACTGAACCCAATGAGGATTCACAACCAACACGTTAGATGTATAGGCAACAACTGTATTTTCCAAAAGGTCTAAAAATGGCATAGTTGCCTAGTCTCATATCAAGGATTAATTATCAGACCAAAGTCATACGCCATTCGTCGGTTGTTAGTTTATTTATACTTTGTAGTTGTTGACTAATCAGTTGCCGCTACTGCATCAAAGCTGTCTACTGAAACTCATGTTAACGCATAAAAGGATACAGAAAGTTGTCATTTGAAATGATGACTATCTCTGGTGTTCATCATGGATATCTTTTATCACTATTTCCATTTAACGTTACAATAAATAAACTAATGGGAGTAATCCTACCTATCTGCAACTTTTCAGTGAACTGATTTACTGCCTAGAGGTCTTCTGGTCGGTATAGAGTCATTCAGCAACCATGTGCAGTCTAATACACTGAAGAGCTAGACCTAAAATGCACCATTAGGGCTCAGAATGCTACCTGATTGCCCAAAAATCTGCAGGTAAAACAAGATTTCAATCCATGACCTGGTGACTGAAGTTGAATATCTGGGTCAGTTAGCCACAGCTTCACACCACTTTGCGTACACAAACGACACTAATGAATAATAAAGTTTTCATAACATTAAACAATTTGGGTATTTTTTGCATGCATTTTGGAGCTGTCACCTGCGAAATGAAGGTTCTAGAATGAATTAACTACTTCAGTTGCGAGATTATATCAAACCGATTGCTTTGTTGGCTGAGGAAATTTTGATGCAAATACATCCAGTTTATATTCACTTTCATTGTATTCTTCATGCAATATGTAACTCATAAAAATGCAGAGCTGATACCATTTGGGAAAAATATTACAGTTGGCGTTCAACCGGTAGAGATTCTGGAGGAAAAAGTGTGATATATTAGAAAATAAGAAAGAAAGACAAGCGATGAGGTGACAGAAATCAAAAAACAATTTATCTAGAGAGTAGAATTCATATATTATTCATATGAACCGCGTTGAATGCAATGATGTAATATTTTTGTCGGGATTTATTGTGGTTTTCATCTATCCTAGCCAATCGTATTTCTATACAATATCGAAATTATGTGTAGAGAATGCTGGGCAAGCAAAGAAACCCAGTTGATGAGGTGAAGTTACACTGATTGATGTGACTGGGACATGTGTTATGGATAAGGAACCACAGTTGGCACGGATAGACAATATTCCTTGTATTCAGATTGGATTCAGAGAAAGTTAATAATGGACAGACTAATGCATGGCAGTAGTCTACAAAGGCTTTGATTGTTGATTTGAGTCAAAAAGAATAGTAAGACGCTGGTAAAATGCAGGGTCTTGTGAACGCGTTGAGTAGAAATGTGAGCATGTTTATCATGTGTCTCGCATCTGTCAAATGTAAGATGATGCTCTACGACGCGTCTGGTAGAGAATGAAGTGATGGAATGTATCGACCGTTTCATCATCTCGAACGGGGTGGTTGCTGACAAGATCTCAGCTTGCATATGGAAGACCTGTTTGTCATTTGCCAACTTGCACCACCTGTGGCGCCGATTGGAGCGATATTCGACTATATATCAAAGGACGAGCATACCTAGCTGCAGTCCGTCCTGTCCTGTTGTATGGCTGTGAGGAGTGTGCACTGCATGTCTAGGCCACCTCAGTCGATGAAGGTTCACAACCTCATCAACCAACTTGCCTGTTTAACTACCTGGTGATCAAACCAAGACGTGGCACCAGTCGATGAAGTTTGTGACTATTGGTTTGAGCCCTGTGAGGTGTAGATTACTTGGCTGGTGTCCGTGAGACGATAGGAATCTAGTTGAGAATTGTTAGGGAAATGGCTGAAAATTGGCCACAATGGAGCATATGTATTCCAGCTGAAGGTTTCAGACAGAATGTATTTCATATATTGAATCTCATTGTCAGCTATTACCAAACAAATTACACCAGTATGTGTTTAGGTTACAGTCTTTAGATGTTGTTACCTTTTTGTCTTTATATTCAGAGATGGGCAGTTAATTGCCGCTGGTTGTCAAGATGGTTCAATTCAGATGTGGGATACACGTAAACCATTGGTGAACACAATTCAGTTATGTCGTACAGCACATCCTTTGAATACTGATATAACGTGTGTTGCATGGTCATGGGATAGTAAACAATTATTAAGTCGTGGAATGGATGATACAATGAAATTATGGGATGCACGCGCATTGTCTAAAGGTGCTGTACACGTATTCTCAGATTTACCAGCATTGTTTAATCAGACAGAAGTAACATTTAGTCCAAATGATCATGTACTTGCTGTCGCTGTAGGTGTACCACGGGGTGATCCTAAGAAGGGTCATATAAACTTTTATAGAAGAGATAATTTCGAGGTTAGTCGACTATTTTTTGTTGTTGTTATGTTTATGCTGCTATTATATCATGATATGAATATGGACAGTAAATTATGTCCGAAACGTCATCCAGTAAATGGTACTGTTTTACTGTTTGACATTTCTAATAAACTAAAATGAAATTTAGTTAATTTTTGTGCTCTGTTATTCTAATTGACCCGAATCGACTACTTTGACCGATGTACCTGACCTCACAATCATTGCCTAATTGGATCAACAGGATCTTTCAGTATACAAAGCTTGTTTTTAAGCGAGTTTGTTAGTTTAAATGTCACTCTTATCCCAGCTTTATTGAGAATTTTTTGTATAGCTTCCGAGGTTCCTTCTCTGTATACTTTCTCAACCCTGTCACCATTATTGCTAGTAGAATTATTATTAGCTCGTGTGTTACCACGAGTGCTAATATTTTTCTTTCGATTTCTTATGAATTTATTTATAAATTTAGGTGGGTAATTATTGAGACGCAAGGTATTCTTGGTATATCTGATTTCCTGTCGTAGATCTTCTGTCCTACTATTTGGCTTTTTTTGCCATATTACGTAGGCATTTAACTAAGCCGACTTCAACTAAGGTGGATTGAGATGATTCGGAGTCCAAGTAGCGATTCCAACGGCTAGGTTTCCTATAGAGACTAGTCTGTAAACTTCCATCTTGTTTTCGTTTAATCTTGCAAAATGAAAATTTACCAAATCTCTTGCAATGATTGCAAGGTTAAATGCATAGGTCAAAGTAGTCGACCAGGATTAATTAGAATAACTGAACACGAAATCAAGAATTGAGGAATATTTCTTTGGCTAATGGCGTTATTCTTACGTATTTATGTCCTCTATTGATTTGTCTGCGCACAAAACAGGAAATATTTTCCATAGTTGTATCCAGCTTTATATTAATGATGGATAGTGATTAGCAGTGGAATACAGGAAGCACGTTTCGTCCTATTTGGGACTTGTCAGCTGGTATACTTGCCTCCCAGTGAGCTATGTTATTCCCACCAAGACAGCTTGAGGCCTCTGGGCAGGAACCTATATACCAACAGAGACCGATCGATTTGGTCCACTCAACGATGGGATAATACAAGTAACAACATAATTGTTACTTGCTGTTTAAAATATTCCTGCTTTTGGATTCTGTAAAAAGTCCCTAGATTGTGTAGAATGACTCAACATCTGGTACTTCATGAAATCTAATCCTTGATTAACATTTTCTATTTCAACTTGTTGCGTCAGTTTGATAGACCAGCTGTTTAATTTAACAAAATAAAATCTCGCATAATAATGTACCGTTTCAACCTTACCTCGATGTTTCCCAGCGTAGAGAAAAGAAAAGAGAGAACCAATGAAAAGAGAAACAATTGTAAAGTAATCAGAAATACCTATAAAGGGAATAGTGGTAGTACAAATATCACTTAGGGAAATGCAGAAAGCGAATTCGCTTATGTGTGTGTGTGTGTGTGTGTGTGTGTGGCTCAGGGAGGGATTTCAACCTCTGTTTTGTTTAAATGAAGCCTTTCAATTGTATTTTATCCACTTAAAATGAATAAACTTAAGAGTTGTTTTCTATTTTCAGATGATTAATCAATTCAGTCCATGTCATGGAAGTGTTATCGGGTTAACATGGCATCATAGATTGAATCAGGTGTTTTGTAGTTCATCTGATGGCACAGCTAATGTTTATTATGATTCAAAATTCAGTCATAATGGTGCTTTAATGTGTGCTAATCGACAAGCTACTGCTTCTAGTCGTCGACGTCATACTGGTTCCGGTGAAGCTTATATGAAACCAATTATACTCACTTATGATGAAGAAGCTGTACGTATTGCACGCAAAAGTAAAAAATATCTTAATAATACTGAAGTGGAATCAGAACTTGCTATGGCTGCAGTGAATGCAATTCTACAAAAAGATCATCAAACTGTACAAGCGGCTAAAGAAGATGCAGCTAAACAACGAGTACCTAATAAAGAAGAATCTGTTGGCAATCGAGTTGGTAGTTTGCATCAATTTATGGTTCAACAAATTGTGTTAAGAAAGAATGAAGCTGATGAACGCGCTGAGAAGGATATACGTGGAGCTATTCTACGTCATGCTGATGAAGCAAAGAAACAACCATTTTGGACTAAAGCTTATCTAAAGTAAGCTTGAATTGTTAATTTCTATGTATACTAAGGTGTTTTTAATATATACATAACTTCATTTTCATTTAAATATTATCAGTATGAATACTCTGTCAAAAGTGTGGTGCCTATTGCTTATGTGTGGCTAACTAGCTTAAGCATTCAAATTCCATCTAATAGTTCTTGTGTTCGATGTGAACTTTACTTACTCCGGCCTTGACGACAAAGTAGTATCATGTGCCTTCACAATAAACAAACTACTAGTTGTTGTAGGAGCATGTGCACACATATGATTTGTTACCTTCATCCTTGAAAACTTCGGTTTGCAACCTGTCAGCTCTGGCTGCTTTGCATCATTTCGGGTTCGATACAGCCTTCGCATCCTCGAAAGGAGTTGAAGGACTGGTATCTATGTCCCATTCAGGTTCAGGCTGTATTTTGGGCAACTGAAGCGTTGCTGCGGGGGGTGGGTGGCAGTTGAACTGTGCTTCTAAGTGTTCTGCCCAACGTTCTAGCAACCTGTCTTAGGAGGCTATCAGCGTCTCATCCTTTTCGGCGATGCTCTCACTCATCATAGTCGTCTTCATGCCCGTATCTTTAATAAGCCTAAATGGTTACCGAGTGTTACTCAACGCTGATACCTTCCCTATTCCTCTCGCTTTCGCCACCCACCACTGCTTGCAGTCGACGCGAAGACTCTTAGTGAATTTTCATGTACGTTGCTTTGCTCCTCGTCGTTGTCAGAACCAGCTGGACTCAGTCTTCTCACACTAATCAGTTCGGATGACTGCGGAAATTCGTTGACATTTTCTAACCTTTGGGTGTAGGTTATCACTTGTCTTATCCACTGTTTCTACAGCATAATTAACATCACACCAAGTTTCCTCACGATGACCATTGCTGTTACGTTCAGATAAATGCTCACCTAACTCCTCTCTAAATGCGCACTTAGCATCCTCATCTACCAATCGAGCACAGATGAGTCTCACTGCCTCCTGTTTCCTGCGGCTAGTAAGGCGCACACACACACCTTTATCCATCGTTGGTTTGATGCCTACGGACACCATGCCTAAAGTTGATGCTGGCCAGGAATAAGTACTGTTGTAACGATCACCGTTGTCTGTTTCTTTGCATGGGACTCCGTAAATATCTCCCAGTTGCATTTCTGATTGGCTTACCTCCCCTACTTGGGCGTTAAAGTCACCTGCCATTATGACTACATGTGAACATTTCGCCTTCTGTAGCTTCTCATGGAATTCATCCTTTGCACCATCCGAACTGCAGTCAGTGGGTGAGTATGTTGGGATTACGAATAGGCATCGCCTAGTCTCATTATCCTTCTTAGTCCTTACACATCCATTCAATCGAACAGCACATAGACGGCTGTTGACTGGTAATCAGTTGAGAAGCTCACTTTCTGGTCTCCAGCTCAATGCTATGGCTGCACTAGCGAGTCCATGAGAGCTAGCCACAAGGTATTCGGATACTCGTAAGGTAAATTTCGAAGATTTATTACTACAACCATGTGATGTCAATTTAATAGCCACAGTCGGGTCTTGTTTACGTGTCTCAGAGATACAACATGCATTCATGGCTAGAGATTCCAGATTTCTGTCGAGCGATGCTTGCTATCAGATTTTGTATGTAGTTCGGACGTCGCAAGCTCCTACATGAAATCGACGACGCGATCTTAGGAGACGGAGTGAGGTTTCTATAGCTTTGATCGTTAGCAATGGTTGCAGAGTGAGAGGTAGGTAATGTGTAAGAGGCTTAATATTAGTATCAAGAGGTGAAGGAGAGGGCGGGAGACATAGTTGAAGGGGATAGGTTATGTTTGATTGGGTCTTGTGTACTACTGGAAGCGTGTGGGAAGGGGGGGGGGTTGACACTGTCAGGCTCCCCATACTGCGAAAGTCTGGTTCTTCTTGAGGTATGCGAAAAAGGAGGGATAGTATGTGAGCCCATGCTTAAGACCGATCACACACGACCTGTTGGGAAGTTTGAGATTTTGGCGTTTTACTTTCAAATCCGACTACGAATCCTTGTTTCAGGCATCGGCATACTGCAAATGGGTCAGAGTGTGCTATTTTTGAGGTTGGCCTTTTCTAATCCCCCGTCACCTTAGGGGAAGGTAGCATCAGCGTGGCAGTGCTGGTCGTCGAAGGGAAACACTCTATTGCTGTCACAACCCCGTCCGGCGAGCAGTATGACTTCGCCCTTAGACCATCATAGCGTAGTAATTCGCATTACCATGGTAGCCGCTTTTTGTCTAACCACTATCCAACAGACCTTTTCGGTATAATAGCTCGTTTGGTCATTTTGATATATAAACCTGACCATCACTTGAAGGTAGCAGCTATCGATCGGGAACAAACGAGGCGAGAGGATTAGAACTTTATAAATCATGTCTCAAAGTTGGGGAGCTATCTTGAAATGACTGTGGACAATCAACTGTATCCGAAACGTGATGCGGTAAATAGTGCTGTTCTACTGTGTGATACATCTAATAAGTTAACTAGGATGGAGTGTGACAGTACTGCGTAGTGGTCCAATTAGCCACCCCGTCCCCCATACACTAAGACATCAAAGTGGTAGGCACTCAGATGAAAGATAGAGAAGTGAATAAGGTAATCAAAAGTGATTGAAAGCTGTGAAACAAGAAGAAATAGAACGATAGTGGGGTTCGATATGACTAGTTAGATGTGAAGATAATGTGTGGATGCATCTGTTCCATTAGACGGATTCTGAGTTATATCGCCTAGGGTTTCCAATCACCAATTTCGGTTGTCACGCCAACCCTAATGGGGAAGTCTACATTTTCTCTACACAGATCAGAGTAATGTAAGCATTGTACAACCATTGAAAAAAATCCAGTCCTAAGAGAACTGAAAATATGAAACATTTCAGAAATTTAACAATTTATAAAGTTCTCTTTGTTTTCTTCCACTTGGGATTGTTTTATTGCGAACCATTTCCAATGTGAACTGAGTTTTCGGTGTGTTTTCTACCAGTTTTTCAGTTATTATCATTGCGATCATCAGACAGTTTGGTGTATTTGGAATTATGAAGTAGTAATGAGATATTGATTGGATGTACACAAAAATCTACGTCATAGTTAGAAGTGATGTTTGCAAACCACACTAATTCGAATCTGAAATGTCGGTAAACCGGCAGTACTAACTGCATAGAAATACTTGAACTGTCAACGAACAGCAATTTCTTCTCTTAGTACGTTCATCCATCCATTCAAATCAACATAGGACCAGGCATTACTGCCTAACGGTCCGAGTTGCCACAGCTCATATCAGTACATCAGGTAAAAAGGCAGTGAGGTGAAAGATGAAGCGAAGAAAATTCAGTCAAAAGAAATATAAAATACTAAAAGAGAGAAAGAAAGAATGAGAAAATGGTGGGATTCGGTATAACGTTAAGATGAGGATAATGTGTGTATACATCTGCGCCACTGACATCGGTTCTCAATCATGTGATCACCTAGTCTCCAACCACTGATTCCTCTTTTCCCGCACGACACAACCAACTAATCTGCATCGCCCCACATGGCTCAAACCAACAGTCAAACACTTCATACATCGGTGCCATGCTTTATTCTGGTCACCTCGGGCCTTTTTCAGCCTGAACCTACTTCGGTCAACATTGTGTGACGAGGCAATCGGTGACTAGGCATACGTAACACGTATCCCAACCAGCCATCTCAGTCGATGAAGGTTCATAATCTCGTCAACAAATTTAACTCTACTCCCTAAAATTCTACACCTGACGCCTGCGTTACTCATGTGGTGTGGTGACACCACGGAATACGGTCTATACTACGAAAGCAACGGTGGTCAAACACCTGAAGCCTTCTCATATCTTCCACCTTCAGTGCCTTATGTTCCACTAAATCATGAAAATGTCTCTATTAATTTTATTCGACTGAAATAATCTTTTTTGAGAGTCAGTTTGCTGAACAACTATTGTGGATATAGTCATTGTAATGTGTTTACATATTTTGTTATGCATAGTTGACGTAAAATCTCCTCGATGTTAATAACATTTTCATTGCCTTTTTTTTGGTAGAACACAACCAAATCCTGTTTTTTATAATCCTGATGAAGAAGTTAAGAAAGATGATACTCCTGTTTGGAAGAAACAGAAATTAGCCTAAATGATGTGTTAATTATTTGGTTGACTGTTTAAAAATGAAAGCATTGAATCTTGTACACTTCAACTTTTTTTATGTTTAAATTGTACAGATCAACCGAGTTCTTGTATAAGGTAGTAACATTTCATGCTTATATTTTTGTTTTAACCTGTGTTTTTCTTTATTAAAAAAACGGTTTTCACTTTGTATATATATATTTTTTATTCAAATAAGTCTTTCTTGATAATAAATGATAATGACAATTAGGTTTTTTTTTGTCACCACGGGTTCGGTTAGCTTTTGATTGAAGTCTTTGGTATTTAGCCAGTTTTGCGTACAAATCGATGGTGTTGCTAACTGGATAATGCGCCAACATAGTGTTGTATTGTGTGATGGAATGGTTGAAAACATTCACCAAGAAAGTGTATCCTCAATGTTGAAAAGGCTAATCCTCCTTTCATAATTTCAAATCTGCATCAATCGGTTGAAGAAATTCATGTTACTGGCTGACTGACAAAATCAACGTAGAACCTTGCACACAGATGCATCAGTTCAAGTTGCCACAATTCATAGTAATGCACAAAGAACAGGTGGATAGAAAAAGACCGATATCAAAGTAGATAAAGTACTGTCAGAGAATAAAAGATTTGAAGATAACGGTGAGTGCGAATATTCAAGCTTCAGATGTCAACGAGTGAATACATCTTGCCATTGTGACCGATTTTTAGCAATGTCATCAAGCGTCTTTTCCTCTCGGCTGCCCCAACTAGGCAGTCTTATCCCCCCACATGGCTCAAGCCAACAGTCAGGGACTTCATCGACTGGTGCCACGTCTCGGTGTGGGCACCCTGAACCCTCTTCCAACCTGATCCAACTTCTCCTAGCATGGCGCGTGGACCACCGCCACAAGCAACCAACGCTACGAAGGTACCTATAGTCGAAACACTGTAACTGTTTCATGTCTTCGACTTTTAATAGGCATATTTTACAGCCCTATGATAGGAGAGAACGAACTGCATCGTAGTATACTCGTCCTTTGATAGATAGCCGAATATCTCACCGACCCCGCAGGTGATGCAAATCAGAAATTCACATTGAAGCATCTGAATCATGACTGACCTCTTTTGAATGCTGTATCGTGCAGATTTATTCGTTACTGGGTAAGGTAGGGTAGTCGATGTCGTGTAGGTTTATAATGTCACCATTAAATAATTGAACTTTTAATGAACAATCGTTTTCTCGGGGTAACAGATGTATCTTTATGATGTGTGTCAAAAAGCATGAAGCGTCAGTCCAGCAAATAGGGTTATCACCACCATTTATCTCTATTTTATGCATATTAGTATAGAGCTATAATATTCATTATTGCTTAAATGGCTGAGCACATTGTCAGTTTAGACATCAGAATTTGGTTGCGTTAGAACATCACAAAAAAGGACATTGATTATTGTCTCCCATGACCTGGTTATACTAACGCAAACTGTTATGTTAACTGCTTGCAGGTCCCTATACTAAGTTATCAACTGGATATATTTTTTTCAGGTTGATAATAATAATACTTATTCGATTTGAAGATTTGTGGGAATTTATTCATTGATTTCAGGTTGATATTCATCATGGACTGGGATCAGTTGGAGAAACATTGAATTCCTGGGGCAACTGAGGAGTCCCATACCATGACGAAACGCCTGTCCAGTGTTCTCACGTTTCCATTGTTTCTCTAGATGATATCATTCCATGATGAATACCAACCTGAAATAACACTTGTGTCCAAGATCCTAGTGTCCACAGTTATCCGATGCCTAACTGGAAAACAAGGACAGTAAACTCCAGGAAACCAGTCAGGTTTGGGACCTGGACGAGGACTCATCGGTCACATCTTTGCCCTACGAAAGGTTCTGCAACACAAAGATACTTCCAGGCCAACGGCCGACACGCTATATTTGTTAATCTGAAAGCGGTATTACTTTAAGAGAATAAGATTAGTGATAAGATGACTTGACTGGTATGCATTCGCTTTCGTCTGTTGAGGTTCTCGTCAACTACCTGTAAGTTAGAAAAAGCCTCATTATAAATGGATGATAATATCAAAAAGAGCTTGGGATAGGAGTAGACATCTGATGCATATTATTAGTATCACATTGAACTTCCGATATAATTTTAGAAAAACTACGACTTCACACTATTCATCGTGGAATGACACCAGCTATAGATATCCTGAAAACTAGAGAACACTGGTCAAATGTTTAATCCCGATTTGCAAACCCTCGAATCGTGATGCTGATCCTTTATCTGAATGCCTCTTACAAACCACTTAGTTAAACAGCAATTCAGTACTCACTAGTACCTTTTCTCAAGGTCAATTTTCTAAAGTTTTGATGCAAAACTGTGAGGTATGGCAATAAGCGACTTAAATATGAAGACTGGTACTTCTCGATGACACTGCATAATAAAAGAGCTATATTGTTAACTGAGAGAACCATTGGGTTACAACACAATGAACATTTAATAGTGTAGTCGCTGCAAGATCTAACTATCTAAGGTCTGGCTCCCAGTGGATTTATCGGTGTGTAGTGTTAAGAGTTCTCGAATCGGGAAAGTACTATTGCTTACGTCGATCTATCATGAATACTTTGAAACCAGTCAATTACTTACAAACTTCTTTATGAACATATTAATCTGCCTTATAAGTCCATCGTTTGATAAGAACAAAGCAAATTTTCACTCTTACATGTATCAACTTCCTAGCATAAGAAGATACAGAGAAATGCTGCTAATTTTTCTACCACAGATTGTTTGGGGATTGTGACGCTATTTTTGACCAAAAGTTTAAATATCTCTTGGTTCTTTAAAGTTGATAGTGATTTTATTCAACCTATTTTCTTGTCTACAATCCATAACGAAACCCTCAGTATTTACTTTCATTTTATGACGAAACAGAATTCTCAAGTGATTTCTGTTCCAATTAAAATAAGCAAATCCTGAAGAACTTGAAATAGATTAGATGAGTTTCTGAAGAAATTCAAGTATCTCCAGATAATAAAGTGCTTCTACGAGGATTTGTGACTATCTACTGTGTGAATTTAAAGGAAACTTAGTAAATGAAGGCCAGTCTGTTAGTAAGCTGGAGAATGGCATGCACTAGTGATATTAATGAATAATAACTATTCTATACTACTTATAAGTAGCTTGACTTAAATATGAAAATGTATGGTTCACTTATTCCAAATTTTCTGTTTCAGTAATAACTTGTTAACTGGAATCTTCAGACGTTATCGATACATCTGATAAACTTATGAAATTCATTTCGGCTTGGGTGTATATTACGGCCCTTATACGAGGGAAACAGAGAAAAATAATGATAAGGAAGTTGAGTAGTTAAATTTTGATAAACTACTCCTTGTAGAAAAGAAGCTTTAGGCTTATTTCTTACACATTATTTATTGTCTTTGTCTTTCCGTAAAAAAGTAACAACCAGTTAACTAAAAAGCATAGAATCCATCATCTGGTCTAAATGGTTCATATGTGTACATATGAAACACCACGTCTTGATAATTTGTTATTTATGTTTACTGTGTAGAAAGTATAAATAATGATTTCAGGTTGGTATTCAGCATAGACGGGGACCAGTTGAGGAAATATTGGAAATCTGGGAGCACTAGAGAGAAGTTTAGTCCTAGTATGGGACTCCTCAGCACTATTGGCCTCGGTTTCGAAACCTGGGGGAGTCATGAATGAACACTGCTGAGGAGTCCTATACGAGGGCGAAACAGCTTTCCAGTGATCCATTTTTCCTTCACCTGGGGTCAGTTCAAAATAAATACCAACTCGAAATAAATAAATCCCTATGAGAAAAACCTCAAAACAAATTATTGATTCATAAAAAGTGACAGTAAACAGGTTGCTACTCTTTATATTGTTGAGAAAAGTCGTTTAACTAAAGATGAAGAAAATTCACAAACGAGTGTAAATACTATCTGTTCATGAAGGATGTGAGTAGCTATTAGATGGTTATGTGAAAGCTTGGAAGTCGCACCTACAGTTACAAGTTGAATGAAGTGAACAAAACCCAAGAATCTGTAGCAGTAAATTAACTCTACGCATAAGTGATGTAAGATTTGTCTTATCCCCTTAAGGTGTAAGACATACAGTCTTATGAATGCAAATTAGATCATGGTTTCTACTGATCATAGTACAACTTAGCATCCGGAGTATTTTTCCGTTGTTGCACCAGTGACTGATTTGACATAATAGTGAATTTGGTGACCAAATAAGGAATCCTTGGTTTTTAGATAATAACCACTGAAATATGGATTTCTAGATTATAATGACTTTTTGATGCGAATAAACGGATTCAAAACCATGCCGAATCTAGGAATTCCTTCACTCTCTGCACGTTGTTCACTTCTGTGACACCTTTTCCCTCTTATGTCTGTTTTATCTAGCTCGGTTGTGAATCTTGGTGTGTTTCTTTAAGGCACACCAGCCTGAACAATTCTATGCAGCAATATCACGTCCGATTTTGTTATTGACTGAATAAATTCCATTACTTTATGGATCTTCGGATAGAGAAAGCCTGTATCGAGTATCCTGAGTTACCGCGTACCATATCTCGGGGTGCTAAGAGAAGTCAAAGTCGGTTGAAAGAAGGCACAGAAAGACCGAAATAAGAGGTGGCAGTAGTGCACAAAATCCCTGGCCGTTGATCTTAGCCTTGTAGAAAGATGTAGACTGCATATTTGATTTCCTTGAGACTATGACTCTTGGTGACATGGCTGAAAGTCAGTCACAATTGTTCAGATGTATTCACCTTTTGATGTTTACTAAGGCTTGAATATTCACACTAACCTTTATTATAGGTGTAAAACTTGAGCACCGGAGTAGAATTTAATTCCATGTTAGATTTTTTTACTTGATTCACGACACAGTAATTTAGTATTATCTGCTGGGTGACGTTCCGAGCATATTCCTCATAATCATTTCAGTGTAATCTCACTACTTTCAACATCCACTTTTTATAGTCGTGTCACCTTATATTCTCTGTTTTATTGGTAGTAAAATTTCCCATATCTCTGGTATAAGTGTAGCGCCATTTTTATCACATGTGTCGGGTGTTGGCTAATACAATGAGCAAAGATTCAGTAATCAAACTCCATCTAATTCTATTCGACTTAAGTACAGTGGTTTCATCCCACCCACCGTATTGTGTGGTTGTATGTTAATGCATACATTGTAATAGACGAGTCCTTTTTTCTAGATTATTCATCTTATTCGGCTCTATCATTCTACATTTAGCCTAATTCCTATGTCTCACCAAACTAACTGATGCCGATCGGCTGACTGATTTGACCTATGTACTTGATCTAACTGACAGGCATTGCATGGAATTTGATAGATTAGATTATTTTGATTAGTTGGTTCTGTCAGATCGTTAAGCCACCCAGCAAAGCTTATCTCTGAGTGAGTTTATAGTTTTAAATGTCACCTTAATTCCAGTTTTGTTCAGGATCCTACGTGGAGTTTCTGATGTTTTGTCCTCACATAATGGAGGTTATGAACTCCTTCCTACCCGTGTTGTTGTTATTGTTCATACTCGTGTTACTGTTATTATTTCGTTTCTTGTGTTTTCGTGTGAAAGACAGATGGTGGTTTGGATACTACAGTCTGTAGATCAGTAATTTAGAAAAATACTCGTCTATTGTCATGCATGCATTAACGCAACTGCACAATAGGATGGGTGGGATAAAGCCACTGTACTCAAGTTCAATATAATTAGGTGTAGATTGAGAGAGATTGATTACTGAATCTTTGTTCATCAAATCAACACTCACCATATGTAACGGAGATGATGCGACACCTTTGTCAGAGATACGAAAATTTTACGACCCGTAGAAACAAAGAATATGAGATGACCGGACTATAAAAGTAGTGTGATTACATTGATCTGATTGTAAGCAATAATAATTTATACTCGAGACATCATCAAGTAAATAATGCTGTATCACTGTTTGTTGTGTATCAGATAAACAAATCTAATACACCAACCTTTATCTTCAAATTGTTTATTCTCTTATACTACTTTATCCAGTTTGATGTCACTCCTTTTCTATTTACCTGTTCTTTGTATTCTACTGTGAAGTGTAGCAACTTGAACAGATGCTAGGTTCTACATTGATTTTGTCTATTTGTACCCATCTAACACTGTGAATCTCTGCAAGTATATTGATTTGACTTCAGTTGAAGAAACATTAGAGACCTGAGAGCAGTGGACTGTGGTTTTGTTTCAGTACGGGGTTCTTCAGCAGCGTACATCCATGACACCCCCTGGAATGGAACCTAGGACCTTCAGATCCCGCGGCCGACACGTTACTATTGAGCCGCTGGGTAGGAATCCACTGGTCCACATTTCCTACCTCTGTCAGTTCACGAGAATTACCCCTCACAGCCAATGAGAACTAAATTAATTCAGTTTGGAGGTTTGTGGGGATTTATAGACTTCAGGTTGATATTCATCAGTGAGAAGTCGTAACCCGTGAGGTCACTTAAATCGAACATGAGGCAGTTATTCAACGACAGCATTGGATAGAGGTAGTCCTATATAGCTAACTGGAAGAAGTAGGTAATATAGATCACTGGACTCCGACTCCGCAGTTTAATGGTAACACGCTGAACACGGAAGCTGAAGGTCTTTAGTCTGTTCCCTGGTAGGGTCATGAGTGCGCACTGCTGAGGAGTCCAGTACTAGGACGAAACAGCTGTCCAGTTCCCTCAAGTTTCCGGTGTTTCTCTAACCAATGTCAATCCATGATGAGTATCAACTTGAAGTCAATGAATCCTCACAAACCTCCAAATTTAGCGTCTCTGAAAGTCTCCAGTGATACTTCATACTTTTTTCTTGAAATAGGTTAAGAATTTTTCGAAATACCTTATTTTCAACTTAGATCTATGCAGGCTGTTGCCAGTTGGTTTGGAACTACTTACAACTCAATAATCCAGCAATATGTACAGTTCAAAACCACAGGAGATCAATCACAGCAGTACTATGGATTCAAATCTATTAGGGGACATAACTTCATTGGAGGTTGTAGCTAGACCTTACTGATGAGTGGCAACAAGTAGGAAACCCAGGTTCAAGATTTCCTGTCTATCGCTCCCACTCAGATTACATCACTCTAACGGAACCATGATGCTTAGCCTCCAAGCCTCGTGGCTACACTGTACTTTGGTTACTCTCCAGTGATCAGTCAATCTTTGAAAGTTTTTTTACATTTCGGAATAGAAAAAGCTGGTTATATTGGTTTGTTTTAGTATGATTTTTTTTCACCAGTAAAAGGTTATGGTAGGAACTCATTCACCTAAATGTTAAATAGAGCAGCGGTGATCCCACCCTGTAAGATAAGTACTCTTCGATACTGCGTGATGATTAAAGGTGAAACGAGAATCTGCGTAGCAACAAGATTCAAGCCAATAGCTTTCAGATCACTAACCCGGTGCTTTACCACCTAAGCTACGGTACACAGTTAGTATCTAAATCCTAATTTCACCTTTATTCATCACCCATTATCTTAATAAATGATGGAATACTGGGGGACCCTTTGTAAAATAACTTTTCATGATTAAGTGACTTATGCATTCCTGTAGCATAGTTGAATCATAAACTTACAACACAAACATACACAGTAATTAAGAAATCCACAAATGAACCGTTTATGCCAGAAAATTGGTACTGTACGTTCCAGTTAGATGGGTTTTTCACTTTTGAACCTTGAGGCATAGACAGTAACTAATGTATCGAAATGATCCATATTATAACCATAGTTACAGTACGATATTATGAAGTATAAAATTTCTTTTAAAGAATAAATACAACAGTAAACTTATCTGTTTAATTGAATTTCATTTCTTCCTTCATTTCAGTTGTCATTAGGTGAATGATTTTTCTAATTCATTGGAGTCATGGAGACATAATCTCGCCTGTGCATTACATTTAATAAATACATTACTGTCGGATCTACTGTCTCAATACTTTGTCATTAAAATGTCATGAAATCATCAGTAATTCTGACTGAAAGCAGTCAGAAGATAGAATTCTTATGGACTTACTAGGCTACAGTTAAGCCTCCAACAAGATGAGGCATATACTATTTTAGACTTATTTCCTCTGACATATAAGCTGTCTGCAAACGTTTATTCAGTAAGTGTTAAGACCAGTGACTCTAACAGACTGAACGAAGATAGTAACTTATATAATATTTGATCAACATGAATCTAGAAGTGGTTCATGTTGATGGCATACATAATAGCTTTCTCATCCGAAGTACTTGTCAAGGTCTATCGATCAAGTTTACAATACGGCTACCGTATCACACAACCTGACACTGTGGTATACTATGTCAACAGTTAAATGATAAGACACAGTTCACTGGAATCCCTCTAGTTAGAAGAAACAGTGTAACTCATAATGTATCTTTCCGTATATTTTTTCTTCTACACTCTTGTAACCTACTGTGTCCAAAGATAACATTAGCACTTCACTCATCACCTCAGGGAACACACTGAGAACACGTGTCTGAGTACGCTATATTTGGCTCTATATAACGCCCAAAGAGTGTAAGTGTCCCAACGAAATGGTAAGTAAGAATGGCTGATGGAAGCAGAGCTCAGTATCACATACCACTTCTCGGCCACAACTCTCTGTCTGAGATGTCTAGTGACTGATTGGTTAGCCATTTCCGGAAATAAAATTTCAGCTTCGTCTTGTACTTTCACAAATGTGGACAGTGTAAAATAATCCTTCAAACCACTACGAAGCTTCGTGTTAGATGGTTGCAGACGGCTGGTGGAGAGTTCTGAAATTAAGTTTCTTGATACTCGTCAACAAGGCGACTGTCCAACTTCAAAGGAACTTATCTCTCCTCAGCGGTCCCCACTGAGCTATTAGAGGTTCAATTCACCTTCTATAGGGCTAGATTACATACACTGATCAGTCACTGGAGAGCAACCGATTTCCATAGATCATTTTGTATTACGGTCATCAAGCTAGGAGATTCAGCAGGTCAGTGTCAAGAAACAGGAATCCTGTGTAGAGAAGGACTTCCTAAAGATTGCCTTCAATCATCTAAAGTCAATCAAAGTGCACCACAATGATGAGACTTTTAGCTCGGTGACCACTTTTAAAGTTGATCGATAGAATTCGGTCCGCACAAATAATCCAATAACCTGTAATCGATTACTCTTCGATAGACAATCGATTTACTGATGGACCCTCACATACCATCGGGGAGCTATCAGGTATTTAATTGGAAAAGTAAACCATTTTCACGAGATTTCTGATACTTTACACAAAGTAGATGAGTCCTTAAAAGTCAAAAGGGCTATCGAGAATGTGATATGTTTGCACAACACCGCAGTGTTCAGTAAGACCGCAGACGTAGAATATTTTGATTTATAAACAGTGTCGATGTCTAATTGTCCTTATAAGTTGAAAGAAAGTGAGTTTACTCCTTAGCTTTTGTAGTCTTGAGATTAACATCAATACATGACGAAAGAAGGGATGGATAACAACTTAAGAACATGATGTAAAACAATCATTTCTTTATGCTACATATTACCAAATAGATGGACTAATGTTCGAATGTAACCTTAGAGGAGAAGTGAACGGGTTATTTTTTACAGCAAATCTACAGAATATGCTTCATATGGATAAATTTCAGCGTGATTGAAATATGAAATTCAAACATTTCACATGAATATCGATTCCGGGCTTCTTCAAACAAATAATCAAAGTATACATTATCATAACAGGTCAGAATCTGTGTATTTCACCTCACTTGTTGAATCGCGTCTGGATTATGGTTGTTTTTCATAAGGATTATCAGTCATTTACACTATGGTGCATTCATACGTGTAACGTATGAAGTGAAGTTTAGTGATGATGGATAGTGGCTAGCAATGGGAACAACATCGCTCATTGGGAAGCAGGTACGTCCAGCTGACGAGTCTCAAATGGGACAAAGTGCGCATCCTGGATTCCACTGCTAGCCACTATTCATCATTATTATAATTAAAACAGGTAATATCGAGGCATCCGCACAGGAAGCCAAATGCCAATGGAGACCTATCAATTTGGTTCAATCAACGACGGTATAATCCAAGCAATAATACTTAAGTGAGATATAGTTCGGAATATGCTCCAAATAAATGGATCAACATTGTACTGATTTTATATATCGCAAAGAGACATCAAAAGAAATCGGAAGAATTTTCAACTAGCACAACAAATAATCTACATTCTGCTTTAACTCGGGTCAAAGATGTAATACCGAGCGAAAATCAACAGAATTATGTCTGTGAAATAAATTGCTCAGACTGTGAAGTAGTATTTGTGAAGGAAACATAGAGGCAGGTGAATGTGAGGGTCTAGAGATCTCAACAGACTTCCAGAGAGTGAAGAATAGGTCAACGATAGCACTACACTCGACATACTGATTTTGATAGAACTAAAGTTCTACAAGAAGATTTAGTGTGACACAAAGCTTATAAATAAAGACTGACTACCAAAGCTCCACAGATATGCACTGATCTCAGCAGCTGGAATAGGCAAGACGGAGTGCAGCTTGCTGATCCGTGGCGAATAATGAATAATAAATAGATGTAAAGAAAGCTACACAAGCACTAGTCGTAATGTTCCATTTTAGTATATTCCTATTTTGCACTAATTTGTCATTATCATCCAAATCATCATGTACAATAAACAATGCGCTGTCAATTACATCAAGGTTTTTCATTATTAACTGAAGTCAGTCTGTGATGAATACTATCTCAAAATTAAAAACTTTATTCGTCTCAAAAACACATTACTGTGTAATAATCGTCAGTGACATTACTTCCAGATGGATATCCGGGAGTTCTAATGAGAAGCCGGGGCCTGTCGGGTCAACCAGTCGGAAAGGAAGCCGATGACAACTGAAGACCTTGGGTGACAGTCGTGCTAAATCGTGGATTTATAAAAGTTGAAAACTGTGAACCATTGAACTCCGACCCATGAAACAAGGAGGTCCTGAGTTCGATCTCCAGGCTGTTCCTAGGTGCGTACTACTGACAAGTACGACACTAGAGCGAAACTGGTGTCCTGTGCTTCCAGGTTTTCAGTGGTTCTCCAAATGATGTCAGTCCGTGATGAATATCACTTCAAAATAAAATTCCCATTAACTTCAAAATATATTATTTTTTTAATTATTTATTCTGAGGTATTCAGGAAACAGTAAGAAAAGGAAAATGCCTAGTCTTACAAACGTTCGTCCATTCTCTTTTTGCATATAGACATCTTTTTGTGTCACATAGTCACCGAAGTATGTGTCCTTGATGGACCAACAATTATTACTTGTATTGTACATAAACTATGATCAAGATTTGATCATATAGTATGGTAAATATTGGGCACTGAGTTAAAGGTTGACATTAGGTATAGATTACATTTGTGTAAGTCACAGCGAGTTCGGAATAAAATAATTCCAACGTTTCGCACAGAAGTCTGGTCCAAGCTTATTCAGGGAGATAATTTTTATTACCTATATCTAGTGTCAGTTATGACTTCTATTATTTTGTAATAACTGATGGCTGAAATACAACACACACACTAACATTCATGTATCGCATGCATCAATGCACCATAGTGTGAATGGTGTGAGTTCCTCTTGAAAAACAGTCATGACCCAGAGACGATCGGACAAGTGAGAAGTACAGATTTTGACCCATATATATATATATATATATATATATATATATATATATATATATATATATAATATGATAATGACAAATAAGTGCAAAATAGGAATATACTAAAATGGAACATTACGACTAGTGCTTGTGTAGCTTTCTTTACATCTATTTATTATTCATTATTCGCCACGGATCAGCAAGCTGCACTCCGTCTTGCCTATTCCAGCTGCTGAGATCAGTGCATATCTGTGGAGCTTTGGTAGTCAGTCTTTATTTATAAGCTTTGTGTCACACTAAATCTTCTTGTAGAACTTTAGTTCTATCAAAATCAGTATGTCGAGTGTAGTGCTATCGTTGACCTATTCTTCACTCTCTGGAAGTCTGTTGAGATCTCTAGACCCTCACATTCACCTGCCTCTATGTTTCCTTCACAAATACTACTTCACAGTCTGAGCAATTTATTTCACAGACATAATTCTGTTGATTTTCGCTCGGTATTACATCTTTGACCCGAGTTAAAGCAGAATGTAGATTATTTGTTGTGCTAGTTGAAAATTCTTCCGATTTCTTTTGATGTCTCTTTGCGATATATAAAATCAGTACAATGTTGATCCATTTATTTGGAGCATATTCCGAACTATATCTCACTTAAGTATTATTGCTTGGATTATACCGTCGTTGATTGAACCAAATTGATAGGTCTCCATTGGCATTTGGCTTCCTGTGCGGATGCCTCGATATTACCTGTTTTAATTATAATAATGATGAATAGTGGCTAGCAGTGGAATCCAGGATGCGCACTTTGTCCCATTTGAGACTCGTCAGCTGGACGTACCTGCTTCCCAATGAGCGATGTTGACTATTTGAGATAACCATGGTTTGGCAGACTAGTATTGTTACTAGGTGTGAATACGACCCAGAGGCAGTAAGGCGTGACAAATTCACATCGTAGTCAGATAAAACCCTTAGTAATTGAAGTGAAATCAAAATCTGGTCAGCAGTCGGACCTTGTAGCTCAGTTGGTAGAGAATCGGACGGGAAACGCGGTGGTCGCAGGTTCGAATCTAGCTACGGTCCAAATTTCCACTTCACTTTCAATCATCACCCAGTAACTATATATATGATGTTCGTCTGAAGAAGCTCTGAATAAACATCCATGTGAGGCGTTTCAATTTCATATTTTGAGCACGCTGAGATTACTTCAAATATAAGTCAAATCTAATGTCAACTTTTCACTCGGCTCTCAGTATTTGTGAAGCTATCCAGTCAAGTGTTGACCAGGATTTATATAAATCTAGTGAATATTTTGACAGTAGCTTCAATTAAATCATCCTTACACATTGCAATACCTACGACTGGTATGCACCTAGACGAGGTTTGACTGTCAATTTCTGTTAACACAAATGCGAAATTTCAACTTATTATTTGTGATGATTTCGCTGAGTTTTTAATTATTAGAGATATGAAATAGTTTGGCATTGTATTCTAATCCAGACTCATTGATAGTCTTGTAGATACTGCGCTGTGACAATTTCCATGTCTTGTACGCTCATCTTAGAGATGTCGTATAGTACAGCGAGACAGCTGTGCAGTCCTGCCTGGTTTTCAGCAATCTCTCAACTGGTATCAGTCTATTTTCAATATCGCTCTCAGAGTTATCCTTCCAGGCTAACCAAAGTGGATGACAGCAATAAAACACTGATTGACATTTATGAAACTGGATTGTTAGGTGACATGAATCGGTTTTCAAAGGAGTAAAGTGTTCACCGTTGTCAGATGAATCACTATATTGTTTATTCGTCATTTCTCAAACTGTGACCAAAACTATACTCATTATTCAAGAGTTTCTTATTTCACCGTGTTACAAACGCTGGTACAAACTGCTAAACATTTGAACTTGTTAGTCATGAAGTGTCACTGGTATGAATTTACTAACGGTCAGTGATTTTATTCGATCCACCGACAGCGAACATTCATATTCCTTCTCCCCATTCGACTAAGCTCTATGTATCCATCCTGCAGCTAGTGACTATTTTGTTGCCTGCATGCCTAGTCATTTGTATCCACAGTGAGCGATAAGTCATGTACGGCTACAACCGGATTTAAAAAAGGAAGGTTAGTGGATTTTTGAAAGTGAATGCTTTCGATATATGCCGCTATCTGTTAGCGTGCATACTGTTCACAGACGAAGAGATTTTATGTTGGGATGCAGTGAATGTTTATACTCACCGCTTCGTATTTCCTCTCAATCATACGATGTTATTACACAAATCACGAAAATACTGAAGTGGATGAATTGAACTAGAAGATACTGTCGCAGTTCTCGGATTTCTTTCCTGTGGTGGATTAACACCGAGCAAGGGAAACAAATCTACCAGAAGTCATCATGTCTTACGTCATCGTATCCTGCAGTGACAGCGTGCTCGATCAAGAGTTAAGCAGCATAAGCTATGCATTTCCTGTTTACAGTAAACACTGACAAAGTAAATAAGATATGAGGCCGCAACAGGAAGGTAGTCCTTCATAAGGCTAGTAGCTGATAGATGATAACACACTGGTGAAGACAACAACCTAAATTTTGCATCGCGACGAATCTGTTCATTATGAAATATATCAGTCAATGTGTTCTATGATGGGACAGAGGTATTGTCTATGCTACCATTTGCTTCTTGACACGTGCGTAGGTAATCTGTGTCTTCTACTATTATGAATGTCGATGAATCTGAACATCGGTGAGAACTTATTAGTGAATGGAATTTGGCACCGGCTATTTTAGTTGGAGATGCTATCTGACATCATCCCAACTACTTTTATCATAATGAGGATTGTGAAACAAGAGAATATGGCTTGCACATGTATGTTGGTCTGTCTACCACCAGACACTTTATCGAGGAAGTCATCTAGGGTTACAGATGATACGAATCACTTTTTGTTTCTGAATTATTCGGCTTTTATCACTACTGCATTTTTGTAATGCCCTGGAGACAGCATGTGCTGATATACGTGTACATGTAGATCAAGCCAATCGAACTGTTTTTTTGTCAACAAGCGGCGAATCGGGTAGTAAGTGAGTAAACGATATTTCCTACTTTTCATTCAAGCTAGTCACATGGTGTATTCAGTCAGTTACAGATGTGTTAGACCGTGGCATAATTATCAATAACTATTGTTGTAAGATCGAAACAGGTTGGCTTCAGGAAAAACAAATCATGTATGGATCAAAATGCAAGGCTATGCTACCCAACATCGTAGAACAGAATATAGAATGGCAATTAACACTCTACCTCAACTTCCTCGATATTGAAAAGGCCTTCGACAGAGTCGACCAAGAAGTAGTTTATTAGCTGCTTCAACACTACAGTTTCAGTGCCGCAAAACTTTATCCACCTCATTCAATAGCAGCTATATGAGGATGCTACGTAACAACTGGTTCACAACTGAAGGATCAGTGATGCCTCTGAAGTGAAGTGAAGATAGGAGTAAGACAAGGTTGCCGCCTACTATCATCATCCACCATCCTCATTGTGGTCGACTAAAATGGACTCAAATAGATCATGCAACAAACAACTCTGAGGAGCAAGAAGATGGGCATACGCTAACTGACTGATGAAAAGACCCTAGAAGAAGATTTGCATTTCGCCACCAATGATGATTTATGTCTAATGCCTTGTAGCACAAACTCGAAGATATACAGACGAAAACCAACAAGTTGGCAGAAGAAGCGAGGCCGAGCAGCTAAGGAAGACAGGTGAACGTAGAAAAGATAGAAGTGAAGAAGACACCCAACCAACAAGAAGAACAACAATAACAGGAAACATCAATCACCATGAACGGAAGAAACCTAAAGGAAGTTGTCTCTTTCACCCACCCACATATCTACCTAGACAGCATTGTTTCAACTACAGGAGACGGCGGTACACATGAAGATGTCAAAGTCAGGATAAGAAGGACAACAAGATGGGCCACATTTCATTCATCTGAAATAATCAGTGTGGAGATCAACCACACTGAGTATAAACCATGAACAAGATGAGGATTTTCAACACTAATGTCAGTCAAGTCAGTCAGTGCTTCCATGTGATGGTTGAGAGACTTGACACGTCTCGAAAAGCATTTCAAACAAAATACACACATACATCAACAAATGCCACCTTCGCTCACTCTACACTGAAGATTGGTCAGATGGATGACCACAATAATAAGGATGAGCAAGAATGAAGTGTGGTTGGCCCCACAACAAAACAACCAACAAATATGCAGAAGAATAGAGTGGATATGGATTGGATTGAGTTGGATATGGACTGAGAAGCCAGACCATTTGGGGACATCACGTGTCAGGTGAGGTGAAGTGAGGTGAGGCGAGGCCTGGACAGGTGAGGCCAGTTCAGGTCGTCGAGTGTAAGCGAAATGGGAAATGACGAGTTGTGCATTTGAGGCGAGGATGACATGGATGATATTGTGTGAGGAAGAAATGAAAGTTTGTAGAGAGTTGTGGAGCGAGGTTTGGAGGACCTTATAGAAGAGAGTGAAATGGCGATGTGCTCCTGAAGCAGTATGTTCTACTAGGAACCCAAGGGACAAATAGTGATAATAATAATAACTATTGTAAAGCGGAGGAATCTGTGAAGAATAGCATCGTTTATGTAACATTCTCAGACCGCTTTTACTTGCAAGTGTTTTAGGTTTTTTCCGAATAATTGTCGGAGTATTTTCGTAATCTTCCGTTTTACTCGTTTGTCGTTCAGTTTCAGGCTTTCGGCTGTTCTATATAGCTTCATTCATGTCGGTTTAGGGGGTGAGAATACATGATGACGTAGTATGAAAATATTATTACGATGCTCTCTTCTTTAAGTAAACTGGACACAACTATTTCTTCGTTTATTCTGTTTTGAAGCTGGTATTCTTCTCAGATTGACATCGTTTGTAGAACTATTAAAAATCTGAGAGTACTGGACAGCTGTTTTGTTCTAGTATGGGACGCCTCAACAATACACACATATGGCCCCGTTAGGTCCTACAAAGGACCTTCAAGTTTATGAGTAAGTTAACACTGAATCATATTTCCTACTTCTGTCATTTCATAATATACCAGGATCTCCATCCAATGCCATCGTTAAGTAATTGTACTCACGTTTGACTTGTATGGACAAACTGATCACACACAACTTCTCGTTCGAATCTCATTAATGATGAATACCAACTTGAAATCAGTGCATTAATCTCCACAGATCATCAAACTGAGTTAATAAATTGTATTGATATTGTATTCTATCAGTTGTCTTTTAAGTTCACTAGAAGCCTATGGTGAGTTGGACTAAAAATGCACCATATTTCAGCTTAATGAAAATTCCACTCATCATTTCTTTATTCTTTCACTAAGAAGCGTTTCGAGATTCCTCTTCACATTTCAGAAATCTGTGGATTCTTCACAGTATGGCTATCACTGCTTGTTATTTCTTTTAGTGGTTAGTTTAAACTATGTTTATCAGTTGATGAACTTTAACTAGAAGGAAATTTAACATCATGGATTCTGTTTCTTACCAGTATTCAGACAAATATAAGAATGAAATCATGGGCTAGATTGTGTTATTTGCTCGGAATCTCATCGATCTATAGTAGTCAACCGATTCAATTCAGTTAAATCTCAGCAAGATTAACATCATATCCAATTGATGAATCCAAAATATAACGAAACCTGCATCTTTCCTTCTACTATCCATCATTAGTATGAATTTCAACTGTCTACACATCCCATCCCACCGCAAACTACTCTTTCAAAGTAAAGATAGAAAACTTAGGATACTTTTGAATGGAGGTTAATTGTTTCCAGTAAAAATCTTGTTCTAAAAAAGAGATTGGGTATAGAGTTGACTTTTATAGAATTGGGTTTAGTTCCTGTTGCTTTGCGAAACAAAACTTTCATTGATCTTATTTTTCTGCCTGCTTTACTTCATGTTGGCTTTTGTTGTTCCATTTTGTTTTATTTTCTTCAATAGTTTGTATACAAAAGAGACTAAGAGTTATTCTTGTGTCCAATTTATACTGTCGATAAGTTCATCACTTTCTCTTGTTTCAATGATAATTTGTTATTAGAAAAATAGTGACCAGTTGAGTCGGGTGTGAAATAGTGTTTCTATGATATTGTGTATGTGTATATGCTTGTGTATTTATGTTTGAAAAATAGTTCGCGGGGTAAAGGCATCATAGCATACAGTAAAGACATATCTGTATGGGTATAGTAATATATGTATAAGTGTGTGTGTGTGTGTGTATTTTCTTTGAACCCAAACGATTCACTCTAATCTGATTAGTTTTACGGATGATCTCTTTATAGTTAGTTATATAAGAAACAAAACATAGGACTGAGGATTCGTTCATTCTCGTTTGAATAGACTACGTATTGTTGAACGTCTTCTTTGAGAGTAACCAGAACCAGCTATATCACCACTAGTGGATTCATGTGAACCTCCATAAGCTGTATCATAGTCTTTGTCTACATTATCATTATCATGTGATGAGCCTCTTGAAAAGTTTAATGATGGGAAATTACTCTTCCTCTATGGGACATGAAATGAAAAAAGGAGGTAATTAGTTCATTTTTTCAAGAATACTGTAAGTGTTTAAAATCAAGTATTTACAAGAATAACGTATGTATGTAGGTGTATCATCATTAGGAACACAACGCAATTGTTAGATCTGATCTGAGATTAGACAAAGGATATCAGTTTTTTGAACTATTCTTTATGATCTTCTGGCTACGACTACTGACTTCAAGCTCATAGGTAAACAAACTACAGTAACATAAGCTGGTGACAGATTTGAGTAGCTAGAAGTCTTCTAGATTAATAATCTACACTTATTATGCATGTAAAAGCGAACTAACCTCTATCAGACGTTTTATCTTCATCGATATGGTTCATCAGCAGTCTAAGTTATTCCATTCAGCTAAGAGATTAGGATTGTCTACACTAATCCACTTCTAGGTAGCCAATGGTACAAACTTTGCTATTCTCATGGTAGATTATGAATTGGGCATACCCTTACTTTGACAGAACATATTATCAAACATCTTATGTGACTTGAAGATGGTTCTGCTACTTCAGTCAGTTTTGGTTAACCCCTGATGAGCTAGGATTGAAAGAAAAAGAAATTACATCACTGTGATCTGACTAGTGAGTGTTAGAGATTGACATGAATGCCTATCAGCTACTTATATCAGTTAGTAGTATGTATTTAACTGATTTCACTGCAAATCATCACTTAGTAAATTAAAATGGAAGTAAATAAAATCATCGGTTATGCCGTAAATAAAATCTTCTCAAACAGAAAAACAACTATGGAGTGAAATATAATACTCATTAAAGATGAGTTTTTCCCACTTGTACTAGGGGTACCCATTGCAATTTAATTGTTATGCACAAATAGAACCACCTTAATAAAATTATCATTTGCTGAGGTATTATTGAAGGGTTATGGCTGACAGTAGAGTCAGAGAGGCGCACTCCTTCCTACTTAGGACTTGTCAGGTGGATGTACCTAATTCACAGTGAATAGTATTGTTCCCACTATGATTCATGCCCTGGACCAATCCACTAGGCCACTGATTCACCATAGCGAAGCTTTGGATATAGTATAGTTTAGTTATTATGGTTTGTAATTTCTTGTCGTTAGTTAGCGGGGATTATGAAATACAGTCGACGGTAAGATGGATCAACGAAATGATCGGTTTGCAGAAAGCCTACTTGGATAGGGCAGTATTTAAACTATTCCAGTTTTCGCCCGTTCCAATACAAACGGGACTTAGTTAGGTGCTAAATTAATCGAATTCATTGAATATTTACAGCTGATACGTTGGAGGAAGAGACAAGATTATTGACGGAGACATTAAATGAGGACAGCTACCCAGAGAAGTCTATTAGTTGGCATAGACTGGACAGAACATTGAGAAATATTGTCGACTATGCCCCTAAAAAAGATGTTTTCATCAAGCTCCCATTCATTGCCAATGCAAATACCTTGATAATCAGACACAGACTTAACACTGCCATAAAGAACAAATATTATGCAGCTTAGGTTCAGATTCAAGTCAGTGCTTCTATGTGATGGTTGAGAGACTTGACACGTCTCGAAAAGCATTTCAAACAAAATACACACATACATCAACAAATGCCACCTTCGCTCACTCTACACTGAAGATTGGTCAGATGGATGACCACAATAATAAGGATGAGCAAGAATGAAGTGTGGTTGGCCCCACAACAAAACAACCAACAAATATGCAGAAGAATAGAGTGGATATGGATTGGATTGAGTTGGATATGGACTGAGAAGCCAGACCATTTGGGGACACCACGTGTCAGGTGAGGTGAGGTGAGGTGAGGTGAGGTGAGGTGAGGTGAGGCGAGGCGAGGCCGGTATAGGCGAGGCCAGTTCAGGTCGTCGAGTGTAAGCGAAATGGGAAATGACGAGTTGTGCATTTGAGGCGAAGATGACATGGATGATATTGTGTGAGGAAGAAATGAAAGTTTGTAGAGAGTTGTGGAGCGAGGTTTGGAGGACCTTATAGAAGAGAGTGAAATGGCGATGTGCTCCTGAAGCAGTATGTTCTACTAGGAATCCAGGGGACAAATAATGATAAAAATAATAATAAGGTACCGATAATTGAAAATTCAAAGCATATATACCTATCAAAGCCCTTGAAACAGATGAAAGAGGAAGTCGTATTTCACTGTATTTACCAATTTCAATGTACGTATGGTCACATGTGTATAGGGAGGGTCATTGGTCATTGAAAAGAAGGGCCATTGTGAAAGCTGGATTCATAAACGAATACAGTCACCTGACCCAATCGATACCAGAAACAAACTTTCGAGTTCCTTAACAGCTATACATATTATTGAAGTGGACGTCATTTACACGCATCTATGAGACCTATCAGAGATTTATTTTAAAGTTTATTGATGCATTAGCCATTACAAGGTTTATGGCACCTTTATCGCAATAAATCTTCCTTGGTAAATTCGGCTTTCAACCAAAGGTAATTGTACCAATAAATTTTCATACTGATGATGAATGAAGGTGAAGTGAAAATTTGAACCGCGGCCGGATTCAGACCGGTGATTATTATTATAAACGTTCTTGTTGCTTTATTGAAATTTGAATTACTGCTGGATTCGAACCGTCGACCACTGAGTTTTTGGCCCGATGCTCTACCAACTGAGCTTTAAGCTACGAGGTAGAGCATCGGGTCGGGAACCCTGTTGGAATCTAGCCACGGTGCAAATTTTCATTTCACCTTTAATCATTACCTGGCATAAATATTAATCTACGAAGCCACAGATATCCCAGATAGCCGATATCTCGAATTCTACCCAACCTGCATCATTTTAAGCTAAGATAGATTCTATGCCTTTTAGAAAGCTATTTTCTAGTGTGATCTCTAAGTCATCTATACTTTATCTCAAAAACCTACATACAACAATCCATTTCTGTCACCTAAAGAGGCATGTTACGCTTCCACTTGTCTCAGGATTCTTACCGTCAGCAATTAGTCTAATTTAAGCCAATGCTATACTAATCTCCTCTAATCATCTGCATTTTCATCCAAAGTTGTCTACGAGCTGTTAAGTTGAAAGATTCAATCAAAATAAAATGTAATTAATGAGGAAAATTCTACCCGTATGTAATCTCTGTTTATGCTATAACAAAGTAAAGTTCATCTGTAATAAAAAGTGAATTCTAACCTTATCTCAGAGAGTTTCTCAACTTGGGGCTCTCAGTGGAGATTACAGTACTATATGAGAAACTAAATAGGTAGGATGAGCATCTACTTTTAGAAAGGATTTGTTTAGGTATTCAATCCCGATCAGCAGGTTATAGATGGGATAATGCTGAATATCTTCTCTTGTTATGGAAGGCTTTTGACGAATTATTAGTAAGTACCATTCTCAGAAGTATCTGTTGTTGGTGTATTTGTTGAATATCACCTCCTCCCATTCGAGCCTGAACTTGACTACATAATATCCCAAGCAGCTTCTAACCACAGTCTCAAAAATTCACAGACTAACGTAAGTATTTTAATCGTATAAGAGGAAATGATGTAACTGAGTAGAAGTGTATACATTATTGAAAGTAAAAATTAGGAAATCTTGTCAGTTCTATGCACCAGCTTGACTAACTTACATTTGAGTTATTCGGATATGGATTCAAATCCATCACTATAATTGAATCTTCATTTTCTTGAAATCTTTCAACTCCATTATGATCCAAATCATTACGAAAATGTTTTGTTGACTTTCGATTAACATCTGTAGCCTCAGTGTCAGCAACACCATATGATCCAGTTTGTAGACGAGGAGAGGTGGATCGTGGAGTGTAGACAGATTTCTCTTTTTCACTATTAGGCTGTAAAAATATAATAATAATAATAATAATAAGGAACTGAGTAAGTTTATCATCACCACAGAGTTTCAAAGACAAAATGATAATCTGTTGAAATAAAAAAGTTCCTGTATCATTCAGAAGAATGATCTCATTAGAAGGAAACTGTTATTATGCTCATTAGATCAGTACAGCTTGATAAAGAGACAAGAATACATGCGAACAGTTACCTCCCCTTTATCCATAAGCTAAACGTACTTCTAAAAATCCGATAGAAGACTTTAATTCGTGATTAAAATCTTAAGTTCATAAAGACATGTAAGTGAAATGCACTATCAGGGTAGTTATTGAAAATTTGGAAGCAAGGAACAACTGTTTCGTTCTAGTACGAAAATCGTCAGCAATATGCTCCTACAACTCCAGGAGGTCTAGGACTTACAACCTTCATCTTTAACAGAGAGCTCATTAATCACTCAACTACTGGGTTGGATTCCAAAGTTACTGAGTCCGAACTCTCATAAGATTGTAAAAGCTTATCCATCAGGAGTCACATATTAGGACAAAACAGCCTCCTAGTGCTCACAGGTTTTCAACAGTTCTGCAACTGATTTCAGTCTTTGATAAGCACTAACTTGGAAATAAAATCCCCATTAACTTCAAAAAATACATTATAAGTGATTAAGTTTAAATGACAAGTTGAGTAATATGACGAAATATTTAAAGGATGAATTTTTTTCATGATGAGTATAGTAACAAGAAACATTTGAAAATACAAAAGAAATGAATAGAACGAAAGAGTTAGAGTGGAGGGGGAATGTTTTTAAACGCTAAAGATTAAGTTCATGCAAGAAACACAAGTTAGACAAATCTCTTTTGTACGCAAACCGGCGGCTTATCTGTCTGAGTTCCTAAAACCTAAGGAATATTAAGGAGACAGATGTTGATTGGCTTTGATAAGTTTCTTTTTACTCTGTAACCATCTTTTAAAGAGATGGTTGTGGTAAATGAATGACCAGTATCCTTATGGTTTTCCACTATCACAATTCTTATAGATCCACTGAAATCTCTTCTTTGTTACGCAGGATAGTATTCTTGAGCCCTTTCGAACAGGACCTGCGTCGAACAACCAATATACCCAGCTCCGTAGCAGTTGATGAACTGATATACACAGAAGCAAGACCTTTTATTTCAGATTCATGTAAAGTAATGGGTGACTAGAGAACATTGTTTTGAGAGTTACTAAAACGAAAGTACTTTTCAGGGAGCTTGAAATCCTGCTTTTCATGATGCCAGTAACTAGATCACCACTGAGGTTAACGTTCTTATACAGGATCTTTTTCGATATTGAAATCAAGTCATTTCTTGGAGGTTTCATTTTGGTGTTGATATCTTTGGACGGAGGTGAATATTCATTTTCAACTAAACTTTTTCTTAGAATGTTTGTCTCTTCGTTTATACCATCTATGTTCGGATGCAAGTAGCAAACGATACAATTAATTTTCTCTTCTAATCCACAAGAAGCAACTATTGGGAAGAGTATTACATTCCCCACAGAGGTTAAACCAAAGCATTTTTCACAGGAGCCATCTTTCGCAGTTATCTTAGAATTAAAAAACTGCAAGCTAATGGCTTTACGCTGTTGTTTCACTTATAAATAAACTTGGGTCTGTAAACATGAACATCTTTGCAAATAATCGTGACCTCGCAGGACGATATAAGACATCTTCTTAGGCTAAGCAACTACATTGACAAGATTATGCAGGAATAATAGTTCAGTACCGGTTTAATATGTGTTAGTAATTAAGCTACATTCAGAAAATCCCCAGCAGGAAAGATGGTTCCTCTCTATCCTTCAAATCTTTATAATTTGGATTTTATGAAGGCAGTAAAGTAATGGTAAACTCATGTATGCATAATGGTTTGAAAATCTGGAATGCATCACCTTCACCCTTCCATCCACCTATTAGAAAATGGTAAAAATAAATCAACAACTGTGTGTGAGGAATGATTACCAAGGAAGTGAAAAGAAGGCTGATTGATAGAGGTGAACTGTGGTACTGTGGAATAGCTACTTCTTGTAAAGTAAATAAAAATAATTTTAACTAAAAGTATATTTATTCCTCTCTCATGTTCTCCTTCGTTGGTAAAAGTTAATAGTCAATTGGAAAGAGAAGGTACTTAGCCTAGGTTTCAAATGGTTGGTTGACAGTCATCAGCAGTTTGAATTCACAGTCTTCAAGAAAAATACATGTTTCCATAGAGGTTCAACCTTGGATTATTCAACTCTGAAAATAAATACCTTAATAGATTAGCGTGTTAAGATTGAAGCATGACTTCAAAATAATGGGAAAGATTTTCAACTAAAGATGAGGATGTTCATGGTTTAGTATTCTCTAATCTATGGTATTTTGTCATGGATATTTCATCACCAGGTTTTGTGACATTCTCAGTACCAACTTCATAAAGAAGAATATCAAACCATCATCAAGCATGGGTTCCTTCCTATATATCCATTCTTAAGATTTAAGTTGAAATATGATGTACTAAAGTGTTATGTCAGTTAGCCTCAGTGGCTTCAGTCAGTGTATAGAACGTGATATAGATGCATCAGTCTTACATGATCTAATGACCATTTCACCTACCGTTTTATTGCTTACACTGGTTATGACAATTTCAAGCTGAATTATTACACTGAATAAATTTCAGTAAGCTTCAATTTTCATTCAAGTAAACCAATTATTACGTTTTTTTGTAAAAAAGAAACATCAGTCATCATTGTATATCTTTTTAATTAAATCAAACAGAAATATTGGCGTTTAACAAATACATAAGGAATATATGTAGAAGGTTAAGTGTAATTCCCTAAAAAAGGATTGTTAGAGAAACTATTTGTTTACATACTTCATCTGTGTATATTTGTGATAAGATTAGGTATGAAATTGTCGAAGTGTTATTATGACGAGTAAGATTATCACTTAACTGGTTTCTGAAATGTCACATCAGATAATCGTCAATATTAGATGTGAATTTCTTTAGTTTTTGAGGAAGTTGTGGGGATTTGGAAATATTTCAAGTTGTTACTCATCATATAATGAGATCAATTGGAGAAATAAAGGAAACCTGGGAGCACTGGAAAGCCGTTTCGTCCTAGTATGGGACTCCTCAGCAGTGGGCACCCAGGACACCACTAGGGATCGAACCCGCGGTGGCACTATATCGTGAGCTAACAAAAATTGGAAATATGGACCACTGGATTCTGACCAAGTGGCTCAATGTCAACGTGCTGGCCAAGGAACCTGAAGGTCACTGGTTCGATCCATGGCGGGATGGGGTCGTGGGTGCGCACTGCTGAGGAGTCCCATACTAGGACGAAACAGCTGTCAATTATTCCCAGGTTTCTTTTGTTCCTCCAGCTGATGTCAGTCTACGATGAATAACAACTTGAGATATCTATCTGTCTATGAAATACCCGAATTAATTAGTAGTAACGTTATACCGGGCCTGGTTATAACTAGTTCACTTGTTACTAACCGGTCCTAAACTCGGATAAAGAGCGAAGATTAGGCTTAGGGCTGGCAGCCGTACCCCGGAAAACCAATCCAATCGCTAAAGAAACTTCAAAGCACAAATAATAAAATTACACTATGGATTCAATTTATTGTTTTGACCGTTCTCATTAGCTGTTGGCAATTTGGCTTATTATGAAAATTCCAGATTGGGAGCAGCTGATGATAGACTTAGAAACAATAAAATGGATGCACATCATTCTGCTCCATTATATTGCTTTCGCTTTTTTAATATTGACCAGGAGAATTTACGTGTATGAAACAGAATCACTGATGATAATGCTGAGTGGAAAAGATTCCTTTCTTAAGGATAACATATGTGAACATTATCGCATTCATACAGCTTTACAGGTTATAAACAGTTAACTGATAAAAAACAAAATTATCACATTGAAGTATTATGATTCATTTTAGAGATTTATAGGGATTCAACTATTAATCTGCTCAACAATAGTATTCGATGATGGTTACTCTATATCACTAATCTACAGAAGTAGAAAAATGTAAACCTCCAGGTCCCAGTCAAGTGTTTCAATGGTGGCATGGCTATGAAACCCAGAGGTACTGGGTGCGACCCCTGACGGAGTTATGGATGCGAACTACTGAGGAGTCGCATACCAGGACGAAACTATTGCCCAGTGTTCTGAGGTTTTCGATGGTTCTTCAACAGCTGTCATTCCAAAATGAATACTAATTTGAAATATTATAGTTTATGCAACCATTCTGTGATAATTTATCTTGTTATAGATTGGATAATACATACATAATGCATACACATTTTCAGTCTGTTAGCTTCTAACTGAGTTCTTATTCAGCTTCTTAAGTTCGCTTTGTCTTCTTGCTACTTACATTATCGAGGAATACATTTTGTTTTAATTTCAGCAGTCTATCACCAACCTAAACTTGACTTTTGCCAAAGATGATTATATGATATGATCACTATTCAACATTTAAAATATAGTGCCATACTTCTGTATGCAGTTATATCAGTAGCATATAGCATACTACTACTTTTACTAATAATCAGGAAACCACACCAACAGAAATGTTTGAGCAGTATTTCCTGAAATATCTATAACTCTAAACATATGAATACATCAGATTTACATAAAATTCTGAATAATAGTAGCCGATTTATAAACTAAGTACAATGAACCATCTCTCAGTAGCAAATAGTTATGCACCAAGTGATAATATATATTTTGAAGTTGCTATCTTCTTAGGCTTAAAGAATGACGATTAAATTAAAATAGGTTCCTATAATTATTTTAATGACAGATGATAATAACAACAATAATTATTATTATTATTTGTCCTTTAGGTTCCTAGTAGAACATACTGCTTCAGGAGCACACCACCATTTCACTCTCTTCTATAAAGTCCTCCAAACCTCGCTCCACAACCCCCACAAACTTTCGTTTCTTCCTCACACTATATCATCCATGTCACCATCGCCTCAGATGCACAACTAGTCACTTCCCATTTCGCTTACACTCGACGACCTGAACTGGCCTCGCCTATACCGGCCTCACCACACCTCACCTCACCTCACTTCACCTCATCTGACACGTGATGTCCCCAAATGGTCTCGCTTCTCAGTCCATATCCAACTCAATCCAATCCATATCCACTTTATTCTTCTGCATATTTGTTTGGCGACAGGTGGTTGGTTGTTTTGTTGTGGGGCCAACCACACTTCATTCTTGCTCATCCTTATTATTGTGGTCATCCATCTGACCAATCTTCAGTGTAGAGTGAGCGAAGGTGGCATTTGTTGATGTATGTGTGTATTTTGTTTGAAATGCTTTTCGAGACGTGTCAAGTCTCTCAACCATCACATGGAAGCACTGACTGACTTGACTGACATTAGTGTTGAAAATCCGCATCTTGTTCATGGTTTATACTCAGTGTGGTTGATCTCCACACTGATTATTTCAGATGAATGAAATGTGGCCCATCTTGTTGTCCTTCTTATCCTGACTTTGACATTTTCATGTGTACCGCCGTCTCCTGTAGTTGAAACAATGCTGTCTGGGTAGATATGTGGGTGGGTGAAAGAGACAACTTCCTTTAGGTTTCTCCTGTTCATGGTGACTGATGTATCCTGTTATTGTTGTTCTTCTTGTTGGTTGGGTGTCTTCTTCACCTCTATCTTTTCTACGTTCACGTGAAGCAACTTCTGTCTTCCTTAGCTGCTCGGCCTCACTTCTTCTGCCAACTTGTTAGTTTTCGTCTGTATATCTTCGAGTTTGTGCTACAAGACATTAGACATAAATTATCATTGGTGGTGAAATGCAAATCTTCTTCTAGGGTCTTTTCATCAGTCAGTTAGCGTATGCCCATCTTCTTGCTCCTCAGAGTTGTTTGTTGCATGATCTATTTGAGTCCATTTTAGTGGACCACAATGAGGATGGTGGATGATGATAGTAGGCGGCAACTTTGTCTTACTCCTATCTTCACTTCACTTCAAATGCATTATTTTATACTTAGGCTTTGTATTCAAAGGAAAAATAATAAAGTGATTCAGTGGAAGCTCTCTTTTCTTCCAGTCACAAAAATAATCTTCACTGAAATGCATATGACTTTCATCTCACATTTCAGTTAATATCCCTTGTGTTTTGAACCTCATTGACGAAATTTCATTAGTGAAGGAGCCTAACAGATTCTTAGAGTTATTCTATGAAACTTGTTGAAATGAATGACGTGGCTCACTTTCCTAATAAATATCACTGGTATTCAAAGTGACAACTGTGGACCCTTCATCGAAGTCGTATTTACTAAACCAACTTACATACATCAGTACGAAGGAAACATACCATTTCCATTCCATTACGGGGTCCCATACCTCCTAGAGTGAACTGTATATTATAGCGACTACTTTCATTATTGTAGATTTTCATTAGATAAACACCAGGTAAGTTCTGAATATAACAGAAAACAGACTCTTTGTTAAACTAATTGTTCTAGATATATCGACTTCTGATGGATGGATATCTTATGCCTTTCAATACATCAATGGGTAGTAAAAGTACACTTGAAATATTGAAGAATCTTGAAATGAGATGAAAAACCTAACAAACATCAAGTGATATGATAAATAATGGCTTCAAGTTTTTCAAGGTCCCTCTTGAGAGGAAAACTGATTGCCTGCCTAATAATCACCATATCACTTTCAAACCGACTGTTTATTAGTTGATGGTAAGATGATAACCATTTATACCTTAATGATAACTACTCTCAATAATCGTTTTCTGTGGTTATTGTCCTTTTATTTGGATACTATGGGAAAATATAAACGCAGACGGTGGACCAGTACTTTAGTCATTTTGTGTCGTAGGCTAGCTACCAGTCAATCATAGCAACATTCTGATCCTAAGCATCAGTTTAAACACCAAGTCTAGACTGTTGTTATTCTAGACAACAGTACCATAATTTTCACTTACACTCAAGTTATAGTTCAACATAGTTCTGATATATCCGTCTTTCACAGAAATACTTATACAACAGCTCTCACATAGTCATGTAACTACACGGTTGTCCTAACTCCGGCTATCTGGTTAGCGAAATCTACACATCAGTTTCAGTGGCTATGAGATACTTATGTTATTCAGTAACATGTTTTAAAATAGTCTCCTCATTTTTAGAATTGTTACTGCATGAAACTCAATGAGTTTTTGACGAAAGTGCAGTTGATACTGGGTGATGACTGAAGGTGAAATAGAGACCTTGGCCGCGATAGGATTCCAGCCGGCAAATTCTACGTTACGGGTTCCGTGCCTCTCCACTGTAAACATTTCTTCACTTTATGGTTGCACTACTGTCAGATTATCCATATTTGTCTAAACAGTCATTCCTAAAATAACTCACACACATACTGAGACTGTGGTGAGATTTTACTCCTAGTTCAGCTTAACCCTGGTAATTATTACTTAACATTGCGAATCCTGGCACCACAAGTCAAAGGATGCAGTTAATTGCAGTAGTAGAATTATTGAATCATTGAAACAATATTTCTGTGTTATCAGTATGAGTGTAACCGAAATGAAAGGTTAAATTATAACTTCAGAGTCCTGAAATAGTTGTGGCCGTGGATCTCCTAGCAGTACTGCAAGTTACCTCCCTTCTCTTGCGTCTAGTCCTCAGTTCTGTTCATCTCATAAAGGCATTGTAAACAGTTAGATAGAGTTTCTCTTAACTAATTATCTTATTATATGACTGCATTAGAGAATCCATAGATGTTCGACAATAAACTGAAATTCTTTTTATAGATACGACAAGAATTTCCTTGATATAGGATGATCATCATCGGTAGACATCTACTTCATTCTCTACCTGATCTGTTCCATAAAATCTACCAGTCCTTAAAGAAACCCAGTTGACATTGCAGTCTACCTCTCATTATGGACCTGCTTCGACATCAAATTTCCAAAGTTCTAATGAAAACTCGTGATCTTTAGAGTCGACTAGGTCTGAATGCCTATCGATCGGTATGGGTGACGGTGATGTTACATTGTGAACTGACACAAGTAGGAAGATGTAGATCGTTGCGTCCCACTCCAGTGACTGATGCGTTAAACGTGAGACCTGATGGTCTTCAGCTTGATGCGTTGCTGAGTTGAGAGTGTCCACTGCTGGTGAGTTCCAAACAAGAAAAAGACAGTTGTTAAGTATTTCCAGGTTCGAAATAGTTCTGAGACTGATTTCAGACCATGACGAGGACTGCTTTGAAATAAATAAATGGGACCAACCTCGTTAAAAAAACCCAGAGAATACCATTAACATTAACAAGATTTTCACAACTAAATTATGCTACTTACCACTGTCTCTAATTTCGTATTCCTAACAAATTTAGCATTTTCATATTGTGTTGGATTTGACTGACTTTGTATTCCAGTTGACTGATTACGCGAATCAATTAGACAAGCTTGTTCTCGATTGCCAATCGGTCGATTGTTTTGTAATCTTAGCCTATCATTATCACGTGGATTTGTAGAAGTTAGTTGTGATGAGAAAACAGATGAATTAATTTGTTTATTTGTAAAATTAGTTTCATTTGTACACGGTTGTAAAAAATTTGAAGGCACAAGACCACGACGACCATCTCTTGTCTCACCATAATAAAATCCATCATCATCCATATCACCGAATACAGTTATCTGTTCACCTGATTTGAATGAAAGCTCAGCCTAAAATATAGAAACCAAGTTAAATATAAAAGTTTATATACATATATATAAAGAATGTAATGCATAGTAATGTAGGTAATACAGTAAAGTATAATATGATCTTAAGAATGATGAATGCTGTAAATTAAATTACTGTTTTATGCCGAGAGATGAGAGATTATCCTAAGTTCTAATGAGAAGTCGTGGACTGTGAGGTAAATAAAATCAAGCTTGCAGACAAGTATTCAACAAAGGCATTGAATGAAGATCTCACCATATCATGAACTCATAGAAGTAAGAGAATGTGGACCATCGCATTCCGACCCAGTGGAAACGTGTTCTTCGCGAAACCATGAAGGTCCTACGTTTAATCCCTGGTGGCGTTAGGGATGGGCACTACTGAGGAATCTCAATTCAGAAGGAAGGATCTGTAAATGATGTCAGTCCATGATGAGAACCACCTTGAAATCTATCAATCCTCAAACTGAATAAAAATAAACTGGGAATATTTCTGCTGGGTGGGAACCTGTCTACACCCTCGTAATTTGACCATCATAGGACTCATTGGCTAGACATGTTGATTTCAGGGTTATGTTCTCTTTAGGTATACATACGAGCAAGGTGTCGAAAAGGTCCATGTGCATGCACAGGTTTGCACCAGTCGATGAACTACACATTAAGTCCCTACCTGTACTGTCTGTGTGTGTGTGTATGTTCATAATGTACGCATTCACATCGGCTCACTTGTAGGTAATTCACTAAAATTATCACTCGGACTATCTAGGATAGCGGTGATTTGGTAGACTTGTACTGATACTGAGTGATGATTGAAGGTGAAATGAAAATCTGGGACATGGTAGGATTCATACAAGCGACAAACTGGTTTCTGGGTTCGGTGGAAGAAAAGGGTACAACTATTCAGCCATTGCAAACTAAATTTTTAATAAAGGAGTACTTAGGAAATTACGATTGCTGTCAAGGCGTGGTACTCAATATTGATTAAAATTTATCGACTGTACAATACAGATGGGTTCGTATAAATATCTCTATGACCTTTGGGAATGCATATGTTGGTAGATATTAGTTACTTGTTATTATTTATTATTTGTCCCTTGGGTTCCTAGTGGAACATACGGCTTCAGTAGCACGTTTCCATTCCACTCTGTTCTCTGCAATCTTTTGAACCTGGCTCCACGACTGCCCAGAAGCTCTCTTTTTTATCCACACACAATCTCCTCCATGTCACCCTCTCACACAACTCGTCGTTTCGCACCTGAATTCCACTCGAGCAACTGTCCTGGTGCGTGATGTCCCCGAATGGTCTTTTCGGTGCCTGCCCAATTCATCTCCACTATCTTCTGCATATTGGTTGAGCGATAGCTTCTTGGTTGGTTCGTTGCCAGCCAGCCAGAGTTCCTTGTTGCTTATTCTTTATGGCCGTCTGAGCTCCAGTGACGAGCCAGCGTAGGCAGTTGTTGATGAATGTCTGTAGTTTGTTGGAAATGCGCTTCGTAACGCGATAAAAGTCTCTCAACCATCACATGGAATCACTGACTTGACTGGATTGGTGTTGAAAATCTGGATGTTGTTCCACATGCTGAGTGGAGTGCAGTAGATCTTCACATTGATTTCAGGTTAATGAAAGCCTGTCTTGCTGTCTTTCCAATCCTGGCTGGCTTTGACGTCCTCATCTGCTCCTGTGCCGCCGCCTGTAGTTGAAACGATGCTGCCCGGATAGGTGAAAGAGGCTACTTTCTTTAAGTTTCCCCCGTTGATGGTGATTGGAGCTTGTTGTTGTCGGTGATAGTGGTGTTGGTTGGGTATCATCATCACCTCTGTCTTCTCTAAGTTCACTTGAAGTCCTGTCTTCGGTGCCTCTTCATTAGTTGCTAGAAAAGTTGTATTAATTTTAAAATTCAATAACTACTGAATGCATAACGGTTGAGAATGCTATGAATGCAACAATGAACTTTTCTTTAACACGGTCAGTCACTTTTTAGTAATGATGGGCAGTGGCTAGCAGTGGAATCCAGGAAGCTAGCCAATGCCGATCATTACTAAAACATAATTAAAAGACAGGCCATATCGAGGCATCCGCATAGGAGCCCATATGCCAACAGAGACTGATCAATTCGGTCCAATCAACGACGGTGTAATACAAACAATAACACGGTCAGTCATTGTTTAAAATCCCGACTATACTGAATAAATGTATGTTGTGGGCGGGTGTATAACACGTTAAAGATGATACATTTGTGCTAAAATGTTTATCTTTTTTTCCAAGTGAATTACACAATATTTCTTGGAAAGAACTATTTGAAATGATAGATAATATGGGTTCAAAATTAAAAGTCCTTTTGAATGAATAACCAGAAGTTTCATAAAATTTACATGAATACCTTGAATGTTGTGGACTCCTATGGAAAAAACTTCTATGTAAGACATAAAGAAAGAGTGTATCGAAGGTATTAGTAAACATTTGCATCGATTTTTAGTGAAAACAGTTTATAAAAGCTAATGTTCATAACTTCCAAGTCACTTGTTTTCATAATTTCTTTGTAGTTGATATTCAATGTAACTTTCATTTATACGATGTATATGCTTGAAATAGAATTTTGCAACCACACGATTTTTGCATTTATCCATGTGAGTGGTTAGGAGTTTGAAATCTTGACGAGATGAAAATTTATAAGTCTTTAATTATTCCACGCCTTTTCACTACTCACTAAACTGTTCATCACTTTAGAGGTTCTTCTCAAAAGTGACTATGTTAAGATACATATTTTTGTGTGTGTGTGCTCAAGAAAGGGTGAATATACTCATTCAATAAATGTCCTTTAGGAAATGAGCATTCATACATTATGCCATTCTTTATCGATATCATTTCTGAAAACTTACTTCATCTGACACATAAAAACTTAAATTCGTGAAAGCAATACGATATTATGTCTTCTTGCGGCATTCACTAACACATCTGTAATGATATGAAACATTTGAAGTTGCCTGAAACGACATAATTTTTACATTTGAACATTATATGAATCTTAATTCCCCCTACAAAAATATGCAACGGGAGATAAATCAAGCCAGTTGCCTTTCAACTAGTATATCTCAACATTTGTGGCTTCTACTGAGGTCTAAAAGGTTAGGTATTATCATTCATCTTCATACATTTGATTTAACCGATCAGTTTCTGAGTTACGCTGATAATTATATTATAAAAAAATGTTATGCTTCAACAGCTAAAAACTATTCTGGATCCCAAATTTCTTACAAGTTAGCGAACTAGAGTGAGATAAATCTGTAACCGGCTAATGTCCAAGCTTTCATTGGCCAACTGTTAATTCGGAGGTCTTCTCAAATATTTACCTTGGGGGTTAAAATGGTTTGTGTCTAGTTATTGGCCATAGGTTGACCTCTTCTCGGGGACCTCAACCAGGCAGCCCATATCTCCTCATATGGCTCAGACCAAAAGCTAGGGACTGCTCTGACTGGACACCTTGAACCCCCTCCCAAACTAATCCCGCTTCTCTTAACATGACACATGGAGGTAAGTGGTGGATTTGCCTGCGTAGAACATGTCTAGGTCATTTCAATCGACAATGCTTCACGGCCTCATCAATCAGCTTGCCTAGTTTGCCTTGTACCCTTTGCCTGATGTCAACATTGCTCACATAGCGATTTCATCAAACACGAGCAATACAACGAAGATATCTGTGATCACTTCATATCTTCTGCTTTCAATAGCCATATCTCACGGCCGTACAACATGACAAAATAGGCTGCTGCTTAATTATACCCTCTGCAACAACATGCTTTCGATTTGTTCAGTTTACCGATGGTGCTTAGAAGAAACAGTTATGTTGTTCAGTATATCAACTAGGTAGAGGCTATGGAATCTTTCATTAGGCAAACCGGAATCAATTTGTACGCTCTTGTGTTGTTTTAACCGTTCAAAGTACCATTCGCTTTTGTATTTCCACAAAGGTGGGATTACTCACTGTTCTTCCGTGTGGCAAACAAAGACAAAGGTAATGACCTAACGCAAAATATACTGATTTACACCTGTGAATGCCTAAATAGTAACAATCCCATCCCACTGTCACTCAGTTCATTAAGTATAGAAAAGGTGCTATTGTATGAAACGATAAGATAGAGAGGCAAGGAGGAATATTTATTATTGACATCTTGTGTAACAGTGATGAAATATTGTAGACTTTCCATTAAAACAGTCATTTGAGCAATGTACTTCATTTCCTTTTCTACTTCTGCCTCCTGATTTGCTCTTAATACGCCCATATTGTCTCTTACGTTTCTCTGGGCTGAATATTTACCCATCACCGGTGATTGCCTATGATTTCTACCTCCCTGTCAACATATACTACTTATATACATTCTGATCACCAATGCCCACTATACGATTACAGCAGAAGGTATGATGTGATGTTAAATCGTTCACAAAAGACAATGGTTGGTTGTTGTTAGACCATTCAAGAAAGCCGCTATGTACTGATCTCATGTGTCTCACCAACCAGTTTGTCACTTACTTGTATAACCATTCGTCTTTTCTCGAAACTTTGGAGTATGCTGATTGGTTGTGATAAACTTCAAAGGTTTTATGCCCCTATGAAGGAGTTGGACAACTACACTGGGCATCATGACAGGCTGTATGATGAATGCTATTCTGTTACTTAATTAATTCGAATCCTAGACAAGGGAGAATACTAAATATTGTCACGCGGTATAGCAGATAAATACAAGTAGAAGTATATTTTGGATATTATTTATGGCAGTTTTAATCCCAAAACTCAAATCTTGCAGACAAAACTTACATCAGCATCTGCATTGGGACTTAGTACATGTGGGTCATAATCGTAGATAGCAATCATAATTCTAGCTTCCTGATCCTGTTGATGTCTGACTGATTCAGCTTGTTTGCTCTGTATTGTACCTGAAAGAAAATTAATATTAATTGTTTTCAGGTTGTAAGGTGAGAAAAAAACCCAGCATAGACAGGTCAATACACGCACTTCCTTAGCGCCATACCCTTTTAATACAAGAGAAACCTGATGGGATGTTTAGCTTACCGCGGTACAGCTATTCGCTGTGATAACAGTATAAAGGAAGAATTCGCTACTATTCACGACATGCTTGGTAGGAATGGCTATCTAGTAGAGTTCGTAACTAAGCGCATGAATGTTACGAAGGTTAAGTCAAGATTGCTAAGAAGCAGAGAAGAAAATCTTCATGAAACTGGAATTCAAGGGTGATATTTTTAGTGAAATCACCATACAATGCATAAAAAGAGCCTAGTAAACAACATTTTCAGCCGCTAGTTTATATCCGGGGCACAAGAAATGAAGTTTATCTGCCTGATTTTGTCACCTTCATGTGCATTTATTAGTTCAACTGCTCTTGTGAAGCTGGTTGTATTCAGCATACAATGAAGCAGGTTCATCGTCAAATTTCAGAGCACCACCCATCATGGTTGTATGCGGGACAGATTAGAACAATAAAGAGCTCCATACTTGCACACTTAGCGGACACAGGACATCAAGTGGATACTAGAAAAGCATTCATAATTATTCATCACATACCAACTAGTTTACCATATGGATTACGCATTCGCTTACTTCCTCATAGAATAGACGATTGGAATTCACCTTTGCAAATCTAACCTTTGTTTTCAAAAATTTGTTTGACCACTTTCATTACAGTGGCCGTCAACATGATGTAACTCTTACACCTCTTCCTCCTCTTGTTTCTATCAATATTCATTTGTTTTTTATTAGTAAGTAATCATATATTGTTTATGACTGGTAATTCGTAACAACTATGGTCTAGATGTCAATAATATATAGTTACTGTTCATCAACTCCCTACAGCTTGATTGGTGTTTTTATTGAATAGTAAACCCTCTATATATTAGTGTAGATTGAAAAACGAGGACCTAATTGAAGAGGAGTATATTTCTTTGCTCGATCTATCTTTTTTCTAAAGATTCACGAAACTTTTTTCATGGTTCCATGGCTTCAACGAAAACCGTGTTGATCCTGTCGTAGTTGGACAGTTAAAAAACTACTGAGCTACAAAAATATTGACGTGGATTGTCTAATTTGTAAACTACTATCAAAGTGATCATCCCATTTGAGGTGTATCAGTCTATCGAAGTCAGCCAGCTAGATAGATGAAAGTGGTCTAAACCCTTCGGTTATTTGAGTTGAATTAGTCTGGATACACGGTCAATAAACCTGTTTGGCCCCAAATGTGTGAATTGGCTGTTTGGTGGTTGAATCACTCTGATATGGTTAGCGAAATCTACAGACCACCTTAAGCGGTTTCTAATTACTCAAGTTGTTTAGTAGTATACCTTGACACTTCATGACACTTTGGTTTCATAGATCACACTTTGTGATCTTGGCTGTAAAGTGGCTTTCAAACGGAAACCATACTGACACCACATTTGGGTAGTTGAAAAACCACTCAACTATGAGAAATATCAAAATAGATCACTTAATTTGTAAATCATATAAAAATTGATCATCCTCCAAAAAGAAATCATAATTTACGTGATATATGCAATGAAGTATTGTATTTCTTTTGAGATTTTGGCTGATGATTATAATCCTGTGTTACTTCATCTGTGTACATGTCTTTAGCTTGAGAGTAACCGGGTACTGTGACAGGTGGATGAAACACTGGCTCATGGATGAAATCTGACTGTGAATTTGAAGAAAAACAGAAAAAAAATAATAAAGGCTGTAAATATGATCTAGTGGAAATGGGTCAATCAAATGATGAACAGCTCATTCATAAATCTTATTCATGTAGGAGTACAACTTGGGCACTGTGGTGGATTGTAATTCCATCTTAGTCTGTTTATTAGAAATGTCACTCAATGAAACAGTAACATTAAATGGATAACTTTTCGGACACAATTTATTGTCCATATTCATATCAGGAAGCCAACTCCACAACTTTGAGATAGAGTTTATATAGTCCGAATTTTTTCTTCTTTGTGATGACAAGGGTGGTAGAATCTTCCATATACCTGAGACAGAATCATTTCTATTGCTGTATGTATTTGGTGTTGAGTTGATAGACAAAGATTCACTTATCAGTCTCCCCTTCACCCAACTAAGTTAGTTTTAAACGATGTCTCTCTATCCAACCCTACTGCATGAGTGTGTGTAATTGCGTTCAGAGCTACAGCTGAGCTTTTCTCTAAATTTACTATCTTATTAGGATCTACTAATGTTAATTTAGCTAGGTTTTTCCGCTCTGTTGTTTTAAACAACTCTGGTCGACTACTTTCACCTATGTATTTGACTGCGCAATAATTGCAAAGAATTTGATAAACTAGGTTTTATTAATAATAATCCTACTACTAATGGTAATAATGGTGACAGGGTTGAGAGAGAATTCAGAGCCTCTGCTCTGTTACCATACGCGAAAGGCACCTCGGAAGCATTACGAAGAGTTCTCAATAAGGCTGACTGGGATTAAAGTGGTATTTAAAGCAACAAACTCGCTTAGTAACAAGCCTTCTAGGTCGAAAGATCCTATTGATGCAATTAAGCAACAGAATCTGATATACCAAATCCCTTGGAATGATTGCGAGATCAAGTACATAGGTTAAAGTAGCCAGCTAGGATCAATTAGAATAACTAAGCATGAAAACTTAGCTGGATCAAGATTAGTAGATCTTAATAAGATAAGGAATACTTTAGAGAATAGCCTGGCTATAGCTATGTAGGTGAGGACCAAATTGCAGCGCTTCGCATCATCATAGAACAGAGTATAGAATGGCAGTCAACTCAACTCTATCTCAACTTCATCGACTTTGAGAAGGCCTTTGACAGCGTCGACCGAGAAGTAATTTGGCAGGGAGCTGCTTCAACACTATGGAATACCACCAACGTTTATCAGCCTCATTCAACAACTATATGAAGACGACACATGCCAGGTAATTCACAATGGGAAGCTCAGTGATGCTTTTGAAGTGAAGACAGGAGTGAAACAAGGTTGCCTACTATCCCCTATGATATTCCTGATTGTGGTCGACTGGATCATGCAGCAAACAGTGAGGAGCGAGAAGAGGGAGATACGCTGGACTGCGGAAAAGAACCTAGAAGATTTAAATTTCGCCATTGATGACTTGTGTCTGATGTCAGACAAACTTGAAGATGTACAGGCGAAAACTAACAAGTTGACAGAAAAGTCAAGGCAGCGAAGACAGGACTTCAAGTGAACTTAGAGAAGACAGAGGTGATGATGATACCTAAACAACACCACTATCACCGACAACAACAAGCTCCAATCACCATCAACGGGGGAAACTTAAAGAAAGTAGCCTCTTTCACCTATCCGGGCAGCATCGTTTCAACTACAGGCGGCGGCACAGGAGCAGATGAGGACGTCAAAGCCAGCCAGGATTGGAAAGACAGCAAGACAGGCTTTCATTAACCTGAAATCAATGTGAAGATCTACTGCACTCCACTCAGCATGTGGAACAACATCCAGATTTTCAACACCAATCCAGTCAAGTCAGTGATTCCATGTGATGGTTGAGAGACTTTTATCGCGTTACGAAGCGCATTTCCAACAAACTACAGACATTCATCAACAACTGCCTACGCTGGCTCGTCACTGGAGCTCAGACGGCCATAAAGAATAAGCAACAAGGAACTCTGGCAACGAAGTAACTAAAAACCTATCACCCAACAAATATGCACTGGAAGGAAGTGGAGATGGACTGCGCATACACTGAGAAGGCTGACTGGGGACATCACGCGTCAGGTCCTCAAGTGGAACCCAAATGGGAAGCGACGAGTTGGGTGTCCCAGGTGAGGGTGACATGGGGGAGATGGTGTGAGAAAGAAATGAGAGCTTGTGGGCTGTCGTGAAGCCAGGTTCAAAAGATTTCGGAGAACAGAGTTCACTGGAGACGTGCTACTGAAGCCCTATGTTCCATTAGGAACCCAAGGGACTAATAATAATAATAGCTATGTATTCAGTTGCATACACTAGTGTAGGATAGAGTGACAGTATTAAAAACATAGTTCAATGCAGGGACAGATTGATAATGCAATAGTAGAAATTATTCTGCACCTGTCCTATATATATGGAAAATTCTACAACCCGTATCATCATAAAGATGAAGAGAAAATTAGGACTATATAAACTGTCTCGAAATTGTGAAGTTAGTTAACTGATATGAATATGGACAATAAATTGTGTCCGAAACGTTTTCAATTAAATGCTACTGTTTCACTGTGTGACATTTCTAATAAACAGACCAAAATGGAACTAAATCTTAATAGTTTTCTAGAATGAAATCATAAGAAATGTAGATAGTATTTCATCAAAAAATAACTCTCTATCTTCTTCTACATTTGTAACATTGGAATGCTATGGGTTCAGAATCCTTGCTTTCAGCAGCATTTGACGACACATATTTAAATATCTATGTGAAAATTATTTCCTGGAAGGCTGCTGACCAGTAACAGTAAGTGGGAGAGGTTCACATCAATCATCTTCAACCCATAAAGTACTATTGAAGTAGTTTCTAGGTCTCATGTTTTCAGTGGGTGAGAAATAGAAACAAATGTATGCTTCAGAGGTATTTCATCTTGTAGTATCTATCCGTATTTCATGAACACTTTTTGTTTTTAATATAGAGGTATTTCATTGTCAAGAGTTGACTAGTCGTACATCATAATCAACACTGTTCAACAATGATATATCTACAAAAATGTGCAAGAAATGATGTCAGAAGCTCTTTGATGATACGAAATTAAATGAGACTTTACTACTAGACTATTATGTGCAGCATTATTAACAAAGGAACAGATTATTCTGTTCTTCAGCGATAGTAAAATAGTCGACTCGTCTACTGAAGTCGTTTTCCTCACATAAAAGATGGTTGAAAATGTCATTCTGATATACAATAATTCAGAATATCTCGATAAATTTCTTTAGTGGCTAACGAACACTTGTATAGGGAAGTATCAGTGAAACCCTAGTAACTTTCATTATGAAAATATTAATATTATTAACCAAAGTGTTGCTGGTGAATGATATTTGGCGTGGAAAAGAAAATTTTGGTTTCTGTTGAGCATGAAACACTGGCCTCTAAATACTTGACTAGCAGTAGGGTCATGTGAATCAGTTGGTAGAACGCTTACTTGTTGGTTCCAGCCTTCACGTGACTCACATAATTTGTGGATTATTTGCAGGAAATCCAGTGAAATATGATTTCACTTTTAAGTAGGGTTTAATTCACTGAACACTTGAGCACATTATTTGTCATACATTTTTACAACATAAGCTCGTCAAGAATATGCCTAATCATGAGTTCTGTTAGTAAAAAATAGAACTGTTGTGGAAACTATCTCAAAGTGTCATCATTAGTAGTAATAATACTAATAATAGTAGTGATAAACTTGTGACAGCCTATGATGGTTAGGAGTAGAATCCGGAAAGTGCATTTTGTCCTGTTTATGGCTTCCTGTCACCTAGTGAGTGATGCTCTTCTTACTGAGATGCGAACCCCGCACCGATAGCTTCAATCGCCGAAGCATCATCCGCTAAGCCTCAACCTCTGTTGGTTAGTGGACACTCTTATGCTGATGTCTCGAAACTTGCTGATTATTAATTATGCTTTTTGGATAATGTAATTAGAAGAGGCAGATAATATGGTGATGTATTAGCGCTATGCATTTCGAATAGTCTGATCACATATTTACTTGTTAAGGCATTATATATGAAAACTGGAAGTGGGGGAAGGATGCATATGACATAAGCGAATTCAATAATAAGAAAGATAATGAGGAGAATAAAAGGTAAGACTTGAAGACAATCTTGGTAATACGATAAAATAAGCATTACCAAGGTAGGCTTAATGTAAGGACAAATTGTTGTTGCACACACAACGCGGGGTTAAATTTATTTATGGCTAGCGCCTCGACAAACTTAAGTATACGCCCCTGACAGTTTCTGTACAAAATTGTAAAGGCTGTTTTGATATCAATTCTGTGACTCTTATCAATGACATGTCTCGCAATGAATGATGATGGTTGTTTGCCATCTGCGCTTATCAGTGTTTGTGAATCCAGCTACTTTTGTAGCCATTTTGGAACATGTTCCCCTACCCTCAAGTGCATATCACGATTAGTCCTCCCTACGTATGTTCGTCCAAACACACATGTATATTTATAAATGCGGTGGGATGTGACGCAATCGTCTATACAGAGTTGAAATCTAGGTTGCAGCTGGTGTTTGGTCGTCTCAACTACGATAAGTTTAGATGCACAGTACATTTTACTAACAGTTGACCTTAACCTTTGTTTTAATATTATGCTGTTAGATTCTCCTCTGTATGGTAACGCGATGTAAACGCTTTTCTTTGAAACAGAGTACAGATCACATTTGAATCCTTACTGATTTTTGCAGCGGTTTATGAACTTCATAAACATAATTAATGATTAGACAATATCGACGCATCTACATTGGAGTTCATACATCAACAGACGTCAAACAGTTTGATGTAGAATAACAAGGGGGAAATTACAAGTATCAGTAAGTGTTATACACTATAGTCTCTGTTGAACATGTGAACATCCCAATTCAAATTAATATCTTGATTACTTGTTATCTCTAGCTATTAAACGATTTTTGTTCAAAGCAAAAACTTGAAAAAATTCACTGTGTGTAAATAAACATGGAAGAAGAAGGTCAATTCTTGTTCATTTTGTTTTCATAAAATACAGCAAATTGTTGAGAAAGTGAAAAGAGACAACTAAACTTGTAGGCAACATGGGTCATAGTTAATCTTTGTATTATAGCTTTGCTCAATTCCTGAATAGTCACCAAAAAGTAAACATACATTAGAACTTAATCGATACATTTCAACTTACGTTTCGTGGTACAGAATAAGCTTGTTGAATCATATGATCATGCTTCCTAGTTAGATAATAATTGTGACCAGATGAATTCAGTTGACTTTGTGAAGTGATATCCATGGAACGTGCTTTAGTAACTTGACCTGGAGGAGCTAAATTCGTTTCTATAAGATTTGTACGTGAATCGACAGGATGATTAGATTTTTGTCCTTTTGATAAATCTGATTCTACTAATTCAGATACCATATTCGATGGGACTAATCCACGTAGGCCATTACACTCACCTAGATAAAATCCATCTTCATCACATTCAGTTAGAATCTAAAAATAATAAAATCAATTGAAAGGATGGTATTCAGATATTGTCTTACGCATAGGCGGCAGTTAATATTGTTAAACTATTTACACAAATTGATAATCCAAAGTTCTTTGAGAAAGCTATGACTTCTGGAAATAAATAAGTCACATTTGAATGTAAATACTTGCCAGTGGTATTGAATGGTGGTCACGCTAAATCGTAATTTGATTGAGGAAGGAACACTAAAATGTTCAACGACTAAGAGCTTGGTGGGTTGTTGGGCTGTAGTTGAGCACTGCTCAGAAATTTCCTACTATGAAGAAACAGTTGTCCAGTGATCTCAGGTTTATAGTGGTTTTCCAACTGACTGAAGTTCTTGATGAATACTATCATGAAACCAATCGATCTCTTCATATCATCAGATAAACATTGAAAGCGTCGAATGTTAAAGTGCTAACCATTGCTAACTGATGAGGCCACATGGTATAACTTTATCCATTATCTGTTGCCTTTAGTGTTTCATGACGAAGAATGATGGTAACAAGGATACTACTTAATCCATTGGTTGTTCTCGTTTTATTCAATGAAAATCTGCATAGTCAAGTTAGGAGTACTTTAATCGCAATCTTATTGATCATTATTATTTTTTTCTTGGGTTTCTAGTGGAACACAGGGCTTCAGTAGTACGTCGCCATTTCAAACGCCTCTCTGCAGCCCGTACAACATGGCTCCATGACTGCCCATAACCTTTCATTTCTTCCTCACACTATCTCCTTCATCTCACCCTCGGACACCCAACTCGTCTTTCTTCATTTCGGTTCCCCAAACGGTTGTCTCACTGTACATTCAATCCATCTCCACCTCGGCTTTCTTCCGTATATGCGTTTGGCGATAGGTTCTTCGTCGGTTCGTTGAGGGGCCAGGCAGAGCTGCTTGATGCTTATTCTTTCTGACCATCTGATCTTCAGTAACAAGGGTTGGCAGCTCTTTACGAATGTCTGTAGTTTGTTGAAAATGCTACTCATAATGCGCCATGACTCTGAACCATCATATAGAAGCACTGACTTACTTGACTGACTTAGTGTTGAAAATCCACATCTTGTTCACGCTTTATGCTGAGTGGAGTGCAGTACACTACAATAGATCTCCATACCAATTTTATTTAAGACTAATGAAGGAAGGTCTGCCTATCTTGCAAAGTCCCGTCTTCTTTCACTGCCCTGCCCTACCCTGCCTCACCTCTCCTGCCAACTTGTTAGCTTTCGCCTGTACATCTTCGAGCTTGTACTACAAGACATAAGACATAAATCATCATCGGTGCTGAAATCCAAATCTTCTTCAATCGTCTTCTTTCTCATCAGTCTAACAACGTGTGCCCATCTTCTCACTCCTCACAGTTTCTTGCATGATCCAGTCGAGTCCGGTCGAGTCGAGTCAACCAAAATCAGGAAGATTATTGGCGATAGTAGATGGAAGACTTGTCTCACTCCTGTCTCCTCTTCAATGGTATCACTGAGCTTTCCATTGTGTTGTGAATCACTTGGCATGTAGCATCTATCTGTTGAATGAGCATGGTAAATGCTTGTGGCACTAAGAGCATGGTGTTGAAGGAAACGGCTGCCTGCCAGATTACTTGTTGGTTGACGCTAACGAAGTGAGGCCTTTCCACAGTCAATGAAGTTGAGTTGATTTGACTGGCATTCTATGCTCTGTTTTATGACGGTGTACCGTAGAGTGGCAATTTGATCTTCACATGGTTTGTTTTTCTTGAAGCCAGCCTCCCGTTGTCCTATGGGTGATGAATGATTCGTGGTCTAAATAGTTGACTGCTAGATCTTTCATTCATACATTCATTAACAAAAGCTCCGATGCTCGACAACACTGAAGTCTCAATAGTTGCAGATACCTTTAGTAGACATGAAATCTAGATGAATTAGGATTTGATGTCAACTACATCCTAACATATGACACTGTTGGCAGTACATAGTCATATCACAATGAGCATTTTTAAAAGCAAACGACCTTTCGCTATGTCGTTCAACACTCGATATTCACAACGAAAACATCTCCAGATCGGTTATGCACTAATTGAAATATACAACCAGACAATTATAACTCATCGACAAAATTACCAATACTCTCATTTAATTAGACTACTGATAAACATCAAAAGGACATTTTTCGCGTAAAAGGTTCAATTTCATCGGTTTTAATTACTTCATTTCAAGGCTGTTCAAAGAGCAAAATTAAATTTAAGCCCTTCAGTGAAATAGACTTGGCAAAAACAATGCCATCACTGTCACCAACTGAAGCGACCGATTGAATGCAGATATATATAAGTACATATGATTTGATATCTACCCTGTTAAGTTAGAATTCTAAAGTGAGTTATTCAACGAGTCTCAAAAGAAATCCTTCAGCTATTTCTTTTTTCGTGATAAAATAAATCATTGAACTGAAAGCTTCTTTTTCAGAAACTAGCTTAATAATCAAGGTTAGTAATGAGATAATGTCAGGGGGCATAGCAACCTCCAATAAACATCTAACACCAGATAGAAGTGCACTACTGTGTCAAAATTGTCATACGGCAGAACAACTGGATACAACTGGTTCAGTACATTTGAGGCTAAAGGACATGAAAAAGTTGACCTTCTGTTGAACAATTCGCTGAATGAATACAGTTCTGCATGAAATGAATCACCACCCGACTAGATTAGCAGATATTTCTTCGACTGCAGCACAAGAATACTTAATGTTGCGTTTACACGTTTCGGTACACTGCTCAAAAGCGTGAAATTCAGGCGTACAGTCTGCTGGTGATTGCGTCTAGACATGTGCTATGTAACCTATTTGAAAATGATAAAAAAAGTAATCTGACTGTCAAAGTTTAACTCAGTCATTAATGTCTAGTAGGTCAGACCTTGTAGTTAATTCGTACAATATCAGGTTGTTTTTGAAATATTCCCAACCCATGAAATTGAACTGATATGATACATTAGAATGATTTTCATTGTAACAATTGTATAGAGGTATAAATAAGTTTATTTTAGCGGTAAGCTTCAATCATCAAGTATTTAAGCGCTTTTGATAGTACGAAAATTGATCAGTGGGTTCTAGTTAGTGTAAATGTCAATTAAAAAACCATTTGGGTTAACAAAGAGTCTTTTCTGCAGGTTTTACAGTTATATTTACATATTGAGGAATTATACATCAATAATATTGTGGTAAAGACTAATACCAGGCCCATATTAGCACAGTTGGTTGGAATGAACCACAAGATGGAAATGAATAAATCACTTTCCATCTTGTACCGAGTTCTCATCAACTTGCCAAAAAAGTACCCATCTGTGAATTCTTCAAACTGAAGAAGAAGTAGCAACTAGGATCAAATAACCTGAGTTGTGTGTTCAATAAAAGTAGATGTTGCTGCTACAACTACCTTGGTACGTTCGTTTAATCTATTTGTCCATCAATATGAGTTATATTCTATCAAACTCCTCAAATTATGTCTCAAGTTACATCAAGTTTGAAGTGCAACCATCCAATAGATTCAGTCCTAGCAAATAACATAGAAATTTCACAGTTTCATTTCGCTTAGATGAGTGACAACATTGTGAACTTGATTAACAGAAATCGGTGTGTTGTGAATACTGAGTAATAGACAGCTATGTCAGTTACCGTTCATACGTATTCCAGTTTCACATGAAGACGGACTTCGTTCAAATAGCTTAGTAGTAGGGTTTTTGAATTCTTCGCTCAGTCACAAGCATTCATTCTTCAAGATATCAGATATGCCTCACTGATATGTATACAAGATTTATGTCACTGGGTATCTAGTGAATGACCCGGACATAGGTGAGCAATTTCAATCGGTAAGCTGGGAAACAACATTGGAATATAAATTTGATTGTAGGAATTATTATCTCATTGTAAATAATTATCTCTAACCTTGATCAGTTGTCCTTCTCGAAATGGTAGTTCTTCTTGTACACCATCAATATTAGGTGACATAGTAGCTGGATCATAGTCGTATAAAGCTACTACAACTCTAATTGGCTTCAATTCAGTTGACATCATTCGAACTGGATACTCACCATTGGTATCTACAATTAAATTAAAAGTTAATAACAAAAACGTGAATCGTTGCATTGATTATAAATGACACCAAACATTGAAATATAAATAATATATGTCAACTGATCGTTACTTATTCAAATAGCGATTTATTCACTATGAGCTGTGAATTTCATGAAGTGTTTATGTGAAGCCATAAAAAAAAAGTCATAAATGAGGATGGATGCTAATCAGCGACATTAGAAAACTGTCCAATTATGTTGCCAATTAATCAAAGTTGAAAAACGCAAGACATTAGGTTTTGATTCAGTCTCCAGTGGTAGTTGAGGGTGTGCACTGCTTGAGAAGCCCATATTACAAAGAAACAGATGTCCAATACTCCAAGGTTTTCTATATCTAACTCATATCACTTCGTAATGAATACCACACTGAAATCAATAGATCACCACAAAACTTCAAACTGAATTACTGTTCAATGTTCAATAATGACATGTTTCTAGATGAAAATTCCTGAAGTTCTAATGAGAAATTATAAACTGTTGTTCAAACCAAGTTGGAAGTGGGGATAAATACTCATTGGTGGCGTTACATGGAGATCGTGCTACACTGTGAATTGACAGAAGTAGGAAAATGTGAACACTACAAAATTCGAAGGTCTTGGATTCGATCTCATGTAGGTTTATGGGTGTGCCACCTTGAAATTAGTCAACCCAATAAACCTCCAAATTGAATTATTTCTTATCACAGAATCTTTTATTCAGACTAGTTAACATTACTTAACCCTATGGGAGAAATTGAATTAATAAACTCAATGGTAAAGTTTCTGATTTTTCTACTGAATTTCCGATAGAAACAGTTAATTTTTATGTTTGCAAAAAAACTTCATCACTGTACACTAGTGACCATGAAACTTCTCTAAGACATGATTTGAAACTGACTGACGCCTGGTACTTAAGCAAAAAAATTTATTTGTACGGTCTGATAATAAGTTATACATTATTGTCGATGTTATTTACAATGGCCTTTATGACCACTCACAATCATTTCTTTTTCCTCAAACTTCTTTAAAGACGTACATTATTGCGAAGCTAGTTCCATACATGAACATGAATGAAATTACTTAAACTACCTGAATATTAAGTATGAGATTGATCAAGATAACTTCATAGAAATACTCAATAGGTTTAATCTAATGTTTGACAGTTTTGAAGGAAATTAGAGTGCAATTTTTGCTCCTGCTCATAATGTAACCTTTGTTATCTGTTCTTTTTAGACGAATGAAAGTTAGCATTCTTTTTCACTCTCAACAGTTTTACATAAAAGTAACTTCATACTTGTATTCATCTTGATGATGGTCAGTAGAATCCCTGACACAAGTTTCTTCCCATTGCTGTTTCGATACTAATAATTGCCCCGTTGCTATGCAGGGTTGTACTTCAGTGACCTGAAGCGATGGATACTGGGTGTGAGTCTCACTAGGGTGTAGATACATTCAGCTGATGGGTCCAAAAAGGGATGAAGCACGCATACGGGATTCCATAGATAGTTACCGAGATGGATACAATATCATGAAGATTTCCAGAAGTATCGTGGCATTCTTATAGGAACCCATCTGATAACAGAGATCCAGTAATTCGAGCGTGTATAGCAGCGGGAAATTACTAGTAAGGAAGAATATTTTATACCTGGTAGTGGCTAGTAATACAATACCTAATACGAAACCTTTCCAATGAAAAGATTTCCTACAATTTGAGACTTTTCATCTGGAAATACTAGCATCCGAGTGGGAAATGATGAGCGAAATAGCATATGTAATATCTGTCCCTAACCTCGCCTAGGTAACAAGCTCACTAGTTACTAGCTGGTCCTAAACCCGGATAAACAGGAAAGGTTGGGCATAGGGCTAGCAACCCTAAACCGGAAAACCAATCCAATCGCTAAACAAACTTCTAAGCACAAACAAAACATAAAAAATAAAAACAAACTTATTCCTCGCTGCAATCAGAGAGATGAAATGAAGCCGGTTGAAGGAAAGGCTTCGGGAAGCCAATTGGCCGATATCTCACCTCTCTGTCGATGAAAGCGAAAGTAAGGATGGGGACATGGAATCTCTGCACAATGTTTGAAGCTAGTTGGCAAAGCTACCCAGATTGCGAAAGAGATGAGAAAGCAGATGGAATGGAAGTGAACTCTCCAAAATGTCAACTGGAGAGGAGTCAATAATCTACCCCGATATTCACACCCACATGGCAACCACCAGAACACCGAGCCATGCAGTCGCTATCATGATGTCTTCAAGAATATCAAAGGCTCTCATACAGTGAGAACCCACCTCCTCATGCAGGATCATAACAGCATCATTCAACTCAAGAGGAAGCAAAGTCACAATCATTCAGTGTCACACTAATCACCTACAAATAATGCATGTGAAGAGAGGAAGGAGGAATTCTATAGACAACTGCAGTCAGTAATCGACAAGACCCCACTCCAGTTGGCGACATCAAAATTCCAGTAGGTGGGGTGACACGAGTGCCAAACTGGAAGCAGACGACACAGGAAGAGAACTCATCATAGGTCGTGATGCACTCAGTGAAATGATGAACGAGAATGGAGAACTGTTTGCAGATTTCTGCGCATTCAACGATTTGGTGATTGTTGGCGAGACAGTGTGTACAAACACAAGGATATTCACAAGGCGAGCGAAGTGGATTTCACTAAACATTAGATCGACTTCATCTCAATGTGAAGAAAGTGGAGACGCAGCCAACTGAACACACGGTCAGATGAAGGAGGGGAGCAGTTGTAGGTTCACACCACTATCTAGTATCTAGTGCAAGCAACCTGTCCTCCAAATCAAGTTGGAAGCCTTCACAGAAGTTGGTGATGATGCACCACAGTTCAAGTTGAATTTGAACACCCAGAACAGAAACTGAACTGAAGGACGAAGTTACAAAAGACATCTACACGTCAACCAGTCATGAAGAAAAAATGGGGCAGAGAGCAACGTCGCCAAAAAAACCGGAGTGGAAGAACACTGGAATGTGGGAGGAGACATTTATAACGATATTACGAGGGAGGAAGAAATAAGATATGGAATGGATCTGGACGGACACATAGAAGCTGGTAGAGGAGAGGAGGATAGTGAATCAGAAGACAAACCAGTGCAAGGATGAACAACGAAAAGAGTGACTGAACGCAACGTATAAAACACTACACTGGACAAGGCAGTGAAGAGGAGTGCGCTTAAAGACAAAATACACTTCTATGACAGACTGGCAAGTGAAGCAGAACAGGCTGCTGGTAGGAGAGACCTGACATAACTGTATCAGATAACGAGGTTAGTATCTGGAAAGAGATCAACTAAGACGAAACCAATGAAAGACAGTGAAGGAAACCTAGTCATCTTCAAAGAGGAGAAACAAAGGAATCGGTGGGCTGACCACTTCGAAAAACTCTTCAATCGACCACCACTACCACCACCTGCAACTCCTCCAGAAATACCACCAGCAACCGCAGAAGTACAAGTGAACACAGAGCCTCAAATGAAAGTCGAAGTCCTGAACACCATAAAGCTGCTGAAATCCAGGAAAGCAGCAGGACCAGAAGGAATTCCTCCAGAAGCACTGGTAACAGACCCAGAGACAACAGCAGCGGACATGCTCACACCACTACTACAGAAGGTTTGGAAGTAAGGAAAGGTACCTGCCTGTTGACTGGAGGAAGAGCTACCTTGTCAAAATCCCAAAAAAGGGAGGCATAAGTCTTTGCAAGAATAAGAACTGCTGAGGAATCATGCCCCACCCCTCTCCACCATATCATCTTAGAGAGACTGAAAGATGCGCAGGATTCAAAATTACGACCGGTTCAAATTGCAACACTATTCATCATCATTGAGCAGAATGTAGAATGGCAGTTAACTATCTACCTCAACTTTATCGACTTTGAAAAGACCTTCAACAGTGTCGACCGGGAAGTAATTTGGCAGCAGGTGCTTCAACACTACACTTTTAGTGTCATAATTCTTTACCAACTTCATTCAACAGCTATATAAAGACGCCACATTCCAAGTGATCCACAACCCTATGAAAAGATCAGTGATGCCTTTGAAGTAAGGACAGGTTGACAAGTAAGACAATGTTACTGCCTACTATCACCCATGATCTTCCTAATTGTGGTCGATTGGACTAGATCATGCAGCGAACCATGAGGAGCGAGAAGACGGGCATACGCTAGACCGATGGAAAGAGCCTAGAAGATTTGGATTTCGCCGATGATAATTTGTATCTGATGCCTTGCGGCACAAACTCGAAGATCTACAGGCGAAAGCTAACAAGTTGACAGAATAGGTAGCAAAGACAAGACTTCGAGTGAGTGTAGAGAAGACGGAGGTGATAAAGATACCCAACCGACAAGAAGAACAACAATAACAGGAAACACCAGTCACCATGAACGGGAGAAACCTAAAGGAAGTTGTCTCTTTCACCTACCTACATATCTACCTAGACAGCATTGTTTCAACTACAGGCGGCGACACAGATGAGGATTTCAAAAGCAGGATCGGAAAGACAGCAAGACAGGCTTTCGTTAATCTGAAATTAGTGTGGAGATCTACTGCACTCAGCACGAATAACAAAATGTGGATTTTCAATACTAAGTCGGTGATGTCAGTGCTTCCATATGGTTCAGAAAGTTGATGCGTTATGAAAAGCATTCCCATCATGTTACAGACATTCATCAACAGTTGCCCACGCTCGTAACTGAAGATCAGATGCATGTTCAGAATAATAAGATCACGCAACGAGGAACTTTAAGAGCGAACCAAACATGAACCCACCGCCCAACAAATATACAGAAGAAGAAAGCTGAGATGGATTAGATATAGACTGAGAAGACCGATTGCTGATATCACGTGCCAGGCCAGACCCTCGAGTGGAATCCGTATGAGAACCGACGAGTTAAGCGTCCGAGGATGACATGGAAGAGATCATGTGAGAAAGAAGTGATAGCGTGTGGGCAGTCATGGAGATAGGTTGGAAAGACTACAGAGAATAGAGTGAAATGGCTACGTGCTACTGAAGTCCTATGTTTCACTAGGAAACCAAGCAATAAATAATAATCAGCATCTGTATCTGTAAACTGCATAATTCCCATTGCCTTCAGATTAGCATTCAGGCCTTTAGTGCAGTTGGAAAATAAATTTATAGATGAACCCTAATCGTTTTAATATAAATTGTAGATTCATGAACTGAATGAATATCAGTAACATGTGGTCATCAGAAGACTGTGATTCTATTAGTGGTGTTTCAAAAATTGTTTTATGATATCTCGAAAAAATGAACAATATGCTTAGACTTTGATAGTATGACAATGATTACAGTTTCGATGTGGTCAAAAATGCTTGATTTGTGCGGAAAGTAAAATATTATGAGAAGGCTACACCTAAAAAGTCATTCTTACATCTTTGATTCATGTTATATTGCTGTTCATCTTGTGTAACTAACTTCCCAGATCGTGGATACTGAGATGATGACTGTTGTTGTTGTTGTTGATGCTGGAGCTGGTGCTGATGTTGAAAGACAGCTGCTTGCCTTGGACTGCCTGATTTAGTTGCCAAAGAATCAAATCCTGGTTCATTTATTCGATAACTTTTCAAATTTCCTTGATTGAATGGGGGTCTGTTATCATGTTGAGATTTGGGATTTGTGACTGGTGATGGCATATTATGATACATAGATCTTTTTGGTCCAGGTGTCAATGATTCAACTGGCACTGGGTGACGGGTAAATGCTGGATCATGATGCTGTATTGTAGAGAAACCTGTTTGACTAATTTGAGGATCATATGAACCATGTCGTCTAGTATCCATAAAACGTGATCGGATAGGTCTAGTGGGTCCATGAATATTTTGATAAGAACTTTGTGACTGTTGATGATGATGGGGATCAGGTATTTGGAACTGTGGTTCATTATCTGAGAAACTGCTATTCCGTGTAATCTCTGAATAAAAGAAGAAAGTAGATATGTTAAAGTTAATTTTTACATGGTTTTTGGAGAATGACATAAACATATTAATGCACGTAGAATATAAATCTGACAAATTTTTTTAGGAAAATTTCCCTAATTATTCGATTTACCAAAGGAAAAATGGTTTACGTAGTTGGTAATAAGGCATTCATATTCACTGTATAGAAGTGAATCTACACCATGAGGTGTTAATTGGGCTAGAGGGATTTGACAGGAATTCATGGACTTGTAAGCAAGAAGTGAGGAGTCATGTCTGCTCTAAGATTCGAACCCACGTCACCTAGTGCCGTAATCATTGGCGTTAATACTCGACCATTCGGTACACAAGGACTTCCTATCAATTGCCTCAAAACCAAATAATATATATCAGAGTGCATCACGATAGTGAGACTCCTAGCTTTCTGATCGTATTGAGTAATGATAATTAAAACTCAGCCAACAATCACGACTCACCAAAATGAGAAACATATTGCTCTCCAGTAACCAATTAATATAGTTTGAATTAGGTTGGAACTAGTGATTTCAATAAATTAAATAACCAATGAGAACATGTAAAGTATGTTTATTCTGTTTTCAACTAATCTTTTTATTCACAGATTTAAATAGCTGGACAAAAATAGTTCCACAAATTTATAAATATGAACTGTTAGATAAATTAAAACAAGATATTACAAAATGAAGTAAGACTTCCATATTAGATTTGTTTATTGGAATTTATAACACAGTGTCATATAGTATTATTCACTTGATGACCATGTTGCGAGCATAAATTATCATTGCTCATAATCATATCAATGTAATCATACTACTCTAAACATTCATTTTCAATAGTCCCATCACCTCTTATTCTTTGTTTCTATTAGTCAATCAGTCTCTGGTATAAGTGTTGCATCATTCCTGTTACATGTGTTTGATGAACAAAGATTCAGTAATCAATCTCTCTCAATCTTCACCTAATTATATTCCACTTGAGTACACCAGCTTTATCCCACCCACCGTATTGTGTGGTTGTATGTTAATGAATACATTGTAATAGACGAGTCCTATTTTATAAATTATTCATCTTATTCGGCTCTATCATTCTACATTTAGCCTAATTCCTATGTCTCACCAAACTAACTGATACCGATCGGCTGACTGCTTTGACCTATGTACTTGATCTAACTCACAGGCATTGCATGGAATTTGATAGATTAGATTATTTTGCTTAATTGGTTCTGTCTGATCGTTAAGCCACCCAGCAAAGCTTATCTCTGAGTGAGTTTATAGGTTTAAATGTCACCTTAATTCCAGTTTTGTTCAGGATCCTACATGGAGTTTCTGATGTTTTGTCCTCACATAATGGAGGTTGTGAACTCCTTTCCACTTGTGTTGTTGTTGTTGTTGTTCGTACTCGTGTTACTGTTATTATTTCGTTTCTTGTGTTTTCGTGTGAAAGACAGACGGTGGTTTGGATACTACAGTCTGTAGATCAATGATCTATAAAAAGGACTCGGTTATTACAATGCATGCATTAACACACAACCACACAATACGGTGGGTGGTATAAAACCACTGTGCTTAAGTCGAATATAATTAGGTGTAGATTGAGAGAGATTGATTACTGAATCTTTGTTCATCGAATCAACACTCAGTCATAACATGTAGTAGAAATGACACAACAGCTATACAAGAGATATGGAAAACTTTTGCTTTCGATATTTCTTTAACATTTAAGGCGATATGTACTGGGTTTTAATTTTAGTGGATTGCTTAGCTAGCCGCTACCAACCATCACTATTAAAGCCTCATACAAGTTCCATTAATTTCATGAAAATAGGCTTCTTAGTTAAAAGTAGCAGATTTAAAGATTTAGTAGAGATTTAAACACTGAGAATGTCATCCCTCAGAAATGAAGTCAACTGAAGTCTAAGCCTCTTAAAAAAGGACCGAGACAGAACTGGAGAATTAAAATGAGTAATCTCCATATTCAAAGTGAATAATTATACGTATTACTTCATACAATATTGCAAGTGAAATTTTAAATTCTTATTACCTACGACTAGAAATCACAGGAAGAACAATAATCATAATCGTCATTTATACATCGAATCTACTCAGCAATTTCAAACAGTTTCAGAGTTCAGTCAACCTTAATGCTTATATCACAGTTATATACCTACAAAAGTATTCTATAAGGTAACCAATAAGATCCTAGGATCACTCATAGTATCTGAAAACAAAGACAAACCAATGGAAATATCCTGAAGCATGTTAACATGTACTTTATTGGACACCGGCTTGCCAAGCTTACGTAACCAGACATGTTTAACTCATCGCATTATGAGAAGTTTAAACATGAAATAAGGGAAACAGAAGGCAGTTGAAAAAAAGTATAGTGGAAAGAACACCATATGAAGAGCTACGCAGACATTCTAGTCAGCACACTTATCAATCTAGCCTTCAACGATGTGTGAATGATTGATCTTAAACCACTGTGAGATAATCGCCAAGTTCCTTACAACTTGTCATACAGTTTAAGTTTTATCATCATCATCCATCAACAAAGGACCAGGATTACTACGTAACGGTATCACTTGTCACAACTCATATTAGTACATCAAGTAAAAAGGCAGTGAAGTAAAAGATGAAGAAAAGAAAACTCAGTCAAAAGAAATATAAAGTACTAGGAGAGAGAAAGGAAGAATGAGAACATGGTGAGATTGGGCATAGTGTTAAAATGAGCATAATATATGTGTATTCATCTGCGCCACTGAATTCGGTTCCGAGCCATATCACCTAGAGTCAGTCTTCAACCACTAGTTTCTCTTGTCCCAAAGATCCCAACCAGCCAGTCTGCATCGCCTCACATGGCTTAAACCAGCAGTCCAACACTTCATACATAGATGCCATGTTTTAGTCTGGCCGCCTCGAGTCTTTTTCCAGCCTGAACCTACTTCGGCCAACATTATGTGAAGAGACAATTGGAAACTAGGCATACGTAACATATATCCCGTCCATCTCAGTTGATGAAAGTTCACAACCGTGTCGAATGCATTGCCTCTACTCCCTAAAACTTTACACTTGACTTCTAGGTTACTCACGTGCTGACACCACGAAAGGCCGCCTATACTACAAAGGCGACGGTAGTCAAACACCTGAAGCCTTCTCATGTCTTCACCTTCAATGGCCACGTTTCACAGCCATATAGTAGAAGAGAGCGAACTATTGTGCAGGTGTATTCGACACGAGGTTTAATAGACAATCGTATATCACGGCAGCGCCAAACGGTTTGATTTTGATGAAAGGCAACAGCTTAGTATGGTAGAAACATCGATAACACTATACATCACAAATAAAATCAAACACTTGTGATAGAGTAAATAAACCACGAATAACCTACAGGTAGGTAAGTGTTACAGGGAATAAAGGTTGAACTGTTTTATTCAGCACACACTTTAAGAAACGCCAAAACACTGAAACCTAGACTGTCAACAACAGTGTTTTAGGTAATGTGTAAAGTTTATGAAGATATAAAATGCTTGATAGCATGACTTGACATTGTCAAAAAAAAACGATTCCCTAGTTTGAACTTATAAATAAGTTTTTCCTATTTTCATTAGGAAAGTCGTTATTGGTTTCTCCCTATTTTGATTAATCTTTTTCTTGAGTTACCTGGTGGTCTTTCTTTTCTGCAGACTTGAAACACCCAACACCAGAATAGAGTGCACCTAAGGATTGTGTTCTTTAATGAACAAATAACGAATGTCATAAATGACTTGTGATAAGTGTTCAGCAGAAAGAACCAAGCACATACAACGAAGATCCACCGGCAACTAATTCCTTAAAATAGATTATTCCATCACTCCTGGCATATAAATCTGTAGCAATAGCTGAATTCATTCAGAAGCAAAAGAAACAAGGTCAGAAACAACGGCTGACACGTTCAAAACGTTATTCTAAAAGATTTGGAAGGATGCAAAGATAGGTACCTGCCGTATGGAAGAAGCGCCACTTCATCAAACTCCCAAAATAGGGAGACCTCAGTCTTTACTAGAACTGGCAATAAAATCATGCTCCAACCCTGTCCACATCTAACTAAATAGTGAGCAACATCATCCTGGAGAGACTTAACAATGCTCTGAATTCAAAATTACGCCTAGAACAGGCTGGCTGGCTGGCTGACTTCAAGAGGATCGAATCATGTGAGGATCAGATTGCAACGCTACCATACGCACCATCATCATCATCATCATAGAACAGAGCACAGAATGCCAGTCAAATCAACTCAGCTAAACCTCAAACTCAATCTCAACTTCATCGACTTCGGAAAGACCTCGCTTCCATAGCATCAACCAACACGTAATTTGGCAGGCAGCTGCTTGCTTCAACACTACGCTTTCACTGCCACACACATCTATCATCCTCATTCAACACCAGCCATATGCTATACGAGGATGCTAAATGCCGAGTGATTCACAACACAATGGAAAGCTCAGTGATGTCTTTCAAGTGAAGACAGGTTGACAGGTGAGACAGTCTTGCTGCCTACCATCACCAATAATCTTCCTGATTGTGGTGAACTGGATCATGCAGCAAACCGTGAGGAGTGAGAAGATAGGCACACGTTGTTTGACTGATGAGAAAGAAGACGATTGAAGAAGATTTGGATTTCAGCACCGATGATGATTTATGTCTTATGTCTTGTAGTACAAGCTCGAAGATGTACAGGCGAAAGCTAACAAGTTGGTAGGAGAGGTGAGGCAGGGTAGGGCAGGGTAGGGCAGGACAGGACAGGGTAGTGAAGGAAGGTGGGACCTCACTCGGGTGAACGTGGAGAAGACACAGGTTATTGGAGATACCCAACCAACAACAAGAACATCAATAACGGGAAGCACCAATCATCATGAATGGGAGAAATCTGCAGGGAGTTGTCTCTTTCACCAACCACCCTACCAACCTACACCTAGACAGCGTCGTCTCAACCACAGACGGCGGTACAGGCACAGATGAGGATGTCAAAGTCAGCCAACCAGCCAGCCAGCCAGCCAGCCAGGCAGGCAGGGTCGGAAAGACAGCAAGATAGGCAGACCTTCCTTCATTAGTCTGAAATCGAATGAGTGTGGTGATCTACTGCACTGCACTGCACTGCACTGCACTGCACTGCACTGCACTGCACTGCACCGCAATGCAGTGCAATGCATCGCATCGCATTGCACTACACTCAGCATAAAGCGTGAACAATATGTGGATTTTCAACACTAAGTCAGTCAAGTATGTCAGTGCTTATAGGTGATCGTTGAGAGACTCGGTGCATAACGAATAGCATTTCCAACACACTGCAGACATACATGATCAACAGCTGTCGCCTACACCCACTCGATACTGAAGATCAGATGGATGGTCAGAATAATAAGAATAAGCAAGAAGGAACTCTGATCTGGCGAGAAACCAACCAGCAATAAATATGCAGAAGAAGAGAGTGGAGATGAATTGGATTGGATTGGATTGTATTGGACATCCAGTGAGAACCGAGACCGTCTGAGGATATCATGCATCAAGTCGGTGCAGGTTGTTTAGTAGAAGTCAAGTGGTAGATGAGTAGGTTGTTCGAGTGTGGGTGACGTTGAGAAGATGGTGTGTGGAAGAAATGAAGGCTTGTGTTGAGTTGTGGAGACAGGTTAAACAGGCTGTAGATAGGCGAATGTAATGTGGACATGCAACTGAAGCCGTATGTTCCACGAGGAAAGCAATCGACAAATAATAGTTATGATAAATGCATATTTCCCTAACTCCCAGTTGTTGACATTATTTTAGATTCAAGCTGATTATTTCATTCTGACTTCCATTTTGTCCAGATTTATTCGACCCATACTCGCTCTTTTATCTTTCCTTCAGTATAATCACATATGTCTTTTTACCATAACTTGAGTTTTACGGGATCTTATAATTCCCATTGTAATATCATGAAGAAGGTATTCAGCGAAAAGACTCTTTCAAAGAATTTATTTTCAAGCTGTACAATCATATATATGATATTTGAAAATGTATATCCCGTGAGTAAAAGTTAACACTATATGATGATGATAACACTAATAATAGAGCGGATGATGACATAAGGATTTCGATTATGATAACAATTGAAGTGTGAATGGTAACAATTGTTATCATAATGACAAATGCCTGTTATCATCCACTCGATTATTATTGTCGTCATTATCATCATATAGTGTCTAGTTTTTCTCACGGGATATAATTTTCCAAATATCATATATATACGATTATACAGCTTGAATATAAATTCGTTGAAAAGACTCTGTTTGCTGAATATCTTGTTCTTTTCGTGGAACGTGTGAGTTATTTTGAAATTAGGCGAAGGATATTAGGCAAGACAGGTAAGTCGATTGATCATGTATCTTCATTGACTGAGGTGGTTTGAGCATGTTTTATGCAGGCTGAGTCATCACCTTTTTTGACGTGAGGTACTGTTAAAGAAAATTAGATTAGGTTGAAATAGGGTTCAGGGTGGCCAAACGAAGATGCACTACAAGTTCATGAAGTCCCTTACGGTTGGTCTGTGCTATGTGGGCAGATGTAGACTAACTGGCTGAAGTCTTCGAAACAATGTGAATCAGTGGTTGTAGACTCCTGGTGACATGGCTAAAAATTAATCAGTATGGTGCAGATATATTCATCTTTTGACATCTTTGAAAGCTTGAATATTTACACTAACCGTTATCTCCAGATTCTTTATTCTCTCACACAATTTTGTCTGCATCAGCTTCACTCTTTTTCTGTCCACCTGTTCTTCGTACACTAATGTTTGGTGTGGTTAGCTGAACCGATTATTTTGTGTGCAAGGTTCTGCACTGATTTTGTCTGTTCATCTGTGCTTCAATTAGCTAACCCACTCTTTCAATCGAAGTCCTACTATGTCTTCTTTAAATCCCTGTCACCTTTCCAGTAAATGAACTGTAACTTATTTAAAGTTTTCCTGAGTTTTCTCTGGGCTAATTTCCATGAATTTATAGTTACATTCTGATGATTTCTCCTCGTTCTTAACCATTAACTAAATTTTACTTGTCTAGTGATTAACAATAGTTCAAAGTTTTGATTGTGAAGTTCAGTTTTGACCTTGATTTGTAAGGATACAAGCAGCAAGTAACAAAGAAAAATGAATTGATATCGTCCTCTTATTTAAACAGTAATTATTACGTAATTTAGTTTAGATGTGTTTCGATCTTTCAATTTCACAGACTGGCAATAGTTGAAGAAACATTGCAGGGCTCAAAGAACTAGACAGTGGTTTCGTCATAGTTTGGGGCTTGTAGGCAATGCTCACTTACAGCCCACTAGAGATCGAACCTAGGACTTTCAGGCTGTATGATGAACACGTTGCCATTAAACCATTGGGTAGGTATTTAATGGTTAACACTTTTCTACTTTTGAAAAATCACGACATGGCGTGACCTTTAACCAATGCTATCAGCAAGTAATTTACCTTAAGTTCAACTTGGTTAACTCTACCGGGCCTTACTTCTAATAAGTCCCTCGTAATATCTCATTTCAAAGCATATCCGTAATGATTACTGGATAATAATTTAATTCTACAATGTAGATAGTTTAATTGTGGTGCACCGAAAGTATGCTCAGTCTTTCAATATTGATCATTGAATGTAACTGTAAATTCTCCTCCTTTCTTTTTATGAAGGGAACAGAATATAATGATGTGTCAATCACTTAAAGAAACGGATTCAGTCCCAAAGGAGAATCGTTGGTGGTGGAAAAGAAGCTCCTGTTTCCCCGATTACAATTCAAAGCAGACAGTTCAAATGACATCAAATCACAACACTTAGCTAAAGCAGTCATTCGAGGTTTCATGCTGGTTGTCTGTGTATACGTTTCAGCAGTTAGTTAATGCTCACTCTAACACCGGAGGATAAACTACTTAATCTCAGCTCCTCTTCACTGCATATGTCAATTCAGCTGTTCGTGTGGAACAAGTTACATAAAGTCTAGGATTAGGTGGGTGTGTCTCTGAATACAAAAGCATTTACCGGTTTGGTTTGGAAAAGGCAAAGCACTTAGTAGATGCAGGACACTACAAAGATGTTAGGTGTGCCTTTAATGTTATACATCGTGAAGCTAAAACAATAAAATGCGTAGCTCACCAATGCCTACTCAGCATGACTGCGGCTGTCACAATAGTAGTGACCAAATCTGAACTTTGTATTCAGAAAGGACCTCTTCAAACACTATTCCTCCCTTTGCCGTCAATAAAGTAAAAGTAACTCCTTTCTTCCTTATTTGTTATCTTCTTATTTACAACCAGACTATTCATCTACGCATACATCATCTTACTAGTGACAGATTTAGAAAGAAAAAATTGATTCCCTTACAGCCCCTAACCCCATTCTACTTTGTAAATGTATTCACCTCCAACTTGGTCTATTTTTATGCTGTACAATTGTATTTTGTAGTTATAAAATCTGATGAGAAGATTTATTGGAAAGAATTTTCTTCGTTAAGATTACTTTTTCCACTAATGTTATGAGAATCTTTCAATATTCAAACGAACTACATCATAATTGTGTTTCCTGTTGTCTACTCACGTAATGTTGGTGTCTTCAATCTTACTAGCTATCCGTCGAATAGTGTATCTGATAATAATAATAATAATAATAATAATAATAATAATAATAATAATTTCAACTAGATTATGTAGAATGGTTGGATTTTGTCGTAAATGGATGACAATAAATTATGAAATCATTGTTTTGGCAAAACCTAGTTTTAGGCCAAAATAAACCCAACAAAATGCTCTTTAGAAATTACAAAGTAAGATTTTAGTGATTGTTAACTACTGAGTTGAAATACAGTGAGTGAAAGAATAAATATTTCCAAAAGTGTTTTGAAGTTTATAGGGATCTGACTTATTTTAAGGAAGTATTCATCATAGGCTGACATCAGTTGAAGAACCACTGAATACTTGGCATCGGTGGATAGCTGTAACGTCCTAGTATGGAGTTCCACATCTGTTCAGACCTACGACTATGCTAGCGGTCAAATATTTTGAATGACAATAATGCTATATCAAGAATTGATAGAAGCGTGAAATTGTTGATTATTGAACTTCGATTGAGTGGCTAAATGGTTAACACGTTCCCCACTGAAACTTGAAAGTTCCCAGTTTGATGCTCAGAGGTTCATGTGTGCGTACCACTCAGGAGTACCACACTATGACGTAAAAGCTATCCAGTACTCCCCGATTTTCAGTGGTACTCCAAGTGATGTCAGTCTGAGGTGAACAATATCTTAAACATATTTCCCAAGTTTTAAGTAGAAAACTACTGAAGAAACCTGGAGTAGAATGAAACGATTACAAGGAATAAACTTTAGATCTTTATGATGACTAAAGGAGTTTAAGTTTTCAAAGAAAAGTGCTTTCAAATCAATATCTTGAATAAATTCTAGTTATTGAATGACCTGTAGCGAAAAACAATTCTTCTCAAGCATATTGAACAGTAAAATCTACATTGACCTTATACAAATATTTCTTTAAAGCAAGCATGTCCTTAAGCTTCAAAGATGAAACTAGAAAATAAAATGTTTTCAACTGATAAAAGTTCATACGCTTAGTGTAATCGATTGACATGAATCTTACCTCTATCCCTGAGCGATATAAACTCAAAAAGTTAAAAAAATCAGGAGTCAATCAGTTACTGTTCTGTTGCATCTGGGATTTCTAACAAGTCAGCACAATCGAAACTCCAGAAGTTCAAGTTAAGCTTTATCTATTTAAGTTGGTTGTTATCACAAAAAGGTATCAAAATCGAAAGCAATGCGTTGCCAAGTGCATTTTTATTTGAAATGGCTGATCCTCTGGTCATGAACAGACGTAAGTATAGGAGCAAATTGTTATATGTTCTCAAAGATGAAAAGAAATTTATAAGAAGCTGTTCCACAGAAACCGTATGGACCTAAAACAAAGTAACTGACAACCTGGTGAACGTTCTTCCCACGAATGACACTACTCTGTGGTGATTTAGTTTATTAAAATCAGCGGAATCTGAAATTTTGCACATTTATAGCTGTCGGAAAACCCATACGCATAATAAACGTCCCCACATTGCTATTTCACTCTCTTATCTGCAGCCTGTTTAACCTGTCTCCACAACTCAACACAAGCCTTCATTTCTTCCACACACCATCTTCTCAACGTCACCCACACTCGAACAACCTACTCATCTACCACTTGACTTCTACTAAACAACCTGCACCGACTTGATGCATGATATCCTCAGACGGTCTCGGTTCTCACTGGATGTCCAATACAATCCAATCCAATCCAATTCATCTCCACTCTCTTCTTCTGCATATTTATTGCTGGTTGGTTTCTCGCCAGATCAGAGTTCCTTCTTGCTTATTCTTATTATTCTGACCATCCATCTGATCTTCAGTATCGAGTGGGTGTAGGCGACAGCTGTTGATCATGTATGTCTGCAGTGTGTTGGAAATGCTATTCGTTATGCACCGAGTCTCTCAACGATCACCTATAAGCACTGACATACTTGACTGACTTAGTGTTGAAAATCCACATATTGTTCACGCTTTATGCTGAGTGTAGTGCAATGCGATGCGATGCATTGCACTGCATTGCGGTGCAGTGCAGTGCAGTGCAGTGCAGTAGATCACCACACTCATTCGATTTCAGACTAATGAAGGAAGGTCTGCCTATCTTGCTGTCTTTCCGACCCTGCCTGCCTGGCTGGCTGGCTGGCTGGCTGGTTGGCTGACTTTGACATCCTCATCTGTGCCTGTACCGCCGTCTGTGGTTGAGACGACGCTGTCTAGGTGTAGGTTGGTAGGGTGGTTGGTGAAAGAGACAACTCCCTGCAGATTTCTCCCATTCATGATGATTGGTGCTTCCCGTTATTGATGTTCTTGTTGTTGGTTGGGTATCTCCAATAACCTGTGTCTTCTCCACGTTCACCTGAGTGAGGTCCCACCTTCCTTCACTACCCTGTCCTGTCCTGCCCTACCCTGCCCTACCCTGCCTCACCTCTCCTACCAACTTGTTAGCTTTCGCCTGTACATCTTCGAGCTTGTACTACAAGACATAAGACATAAATCATCATCGGTGCTGAAATCCAAATCTTCTTCAATCGTCTTCTTTCTCATCAGTCAAACAACGTGTGCCTATCTTCTCACTCCTCACGGTTTGCTGCATGATCCAGTTCACCACAATCAGGAAGATTATTGGTGATGGTAGGCAGCAAGACTGTCTCACCTGTCAACCTGTCTTCACTTGAAAGACATCACTGAGCTTTCCATTGTGTTGTGAATCACTCGGCATTTAGCATCCTCGTATAGCATATGGCTGGTGTTGAATGAGGATGATAGATGTGTGTGGCAGTGAAAGCGTAGTGTTGAAGCAAGCAGCTGCCTGCCAAATTACGTGTTGGTTGATGCTATGGAAGCGAGGTCTTTCCGAAGTCGATGAAGTTGAGATTGAGTTTGAGGTTTAGCTGAGTTGATTTGACTGGCATTCTGTGCTCTGTTCTATGATGATGATGATGATGGTGCGTATGGTAGCGTTGCAATCTGATCCTCACATGATTCGATCCTCTTGAAGTCAGCCAGCCAGCCAGCCTGTTCTAGGCGTAATTTTGAATTCAGAGCATTGTTAAGTCTCTCCAGGATGATGTTGCTCACTATTTAGTTAGATGTGGACAGGGTTGGAGCATGATTTTATTGCCAGTTCTAGTAAAGACTGAGGTCTCCCTATTTTGGGAGTTTGATGAAGTGGCGCTTCTTCCATACGGCAGGTACCTATCTTTGCATCCTTCCAAATCTTCTGGAATAACTTGTCGAGGATTTTCAATGATGTGTCTGGGATGACTGGAAATTCTTTTTGTCTCATAAGTTGATTTGTTCGAAATATTTTACTCAATAACTTATTGTTCCGATTACCTAAATATTTGCAGATGTATTAACGTATGAAATTCTGCCCCCCTACTTCATTGTTTCACTTTCACTTTAAGGTTGCATTTTGAAATATGTAACATGGGGTTTTTGACAATGTAGGTGAACGGATGCATTTTACCCACTTGTATTAGAGTTTTATGTTTTTTGTGTAACGTGATATGCAGACTCGGAGGTAGGCGTAGTGATGTAAAACCTTACACAAAAGTTCACTGATTCAAGTTGCTACACTTTACAACATTACTCAAAGAATTAAATAGAAATTTACGAAAATAAACAATGCGGATTTGAAGTGAAACGGAAAACATTTGTCGTGTGTCTGTCCACATGAGATAAATTTTTGTCTGCATCTTTTACTGTCTGTTACCACCCATCACTAACATTCAACGATCTAACTGTTTCAACTTATACCCATCAACACTGCTAGGAGCATAAGTAGGAAAGAGAGTCGTAAAAGAGTTGAATGATTTTTACTTAATAGTAAATTTTCGGCCTTGGATTATTTTTCTTATTGAAACTATCCTCTTTCGAAGAAAATATATACCTAGTTGTTCTCCCTCTAGATAACGAGAATAATTCATTACTAAATATATAAACAGACCAATTTTAATCTTAGTGCAAAAATCATTTTAGATTACTAACAATCTTATATTATCTTTACTTACGTATTTCTGGTAATGATAGATTTTCGAAGGGATTACCATGAGTGGAGTAGTACTGTGAAATAGAAAAGTAAAATGATACACGGAAAAGATTCAAAGCTAGTAAGGTATACAGTATCAATGCTCTTGGACAACATTTAAATGGAATTGAAAAACAGCAGAAAAAATACATGCGTGTGTACAAAACAGAAAATGAAGGACTGAATACATATTAAACAAGCTGAAATCGCTACATCATAGTGACAATTCAGAGCATCTGTTTAAAGCACACAAAGGTATATTCAACGTAGATACTTCAGTCTTGTGCCGACATAAAGCATGATCTAGGATGCTGACTTCAAGCGGTAGATGTAATAAGACATCTCTCAGTAAGACACCAACATTTTTTTCTGCTTATGAGAAGCAACTTTCTAAAGAATTATATGATTGTTATGCTTTTTATAATAAAATACTCAACGCAATTTATACAACTGACTGAAATGAGATGTTGTAAACCATCGACACTGACTATCAGTGAAATGAAACCTAAACAGCACCCTAATATCGGTTACCGTGGTGTTCGAGTTCATCGGTGGTGTACCTAAAGGTATGTAGCTTGGATGACCAGAACAACGGAACCATTAAAATTCTGGCTAGCTACTTGAAGGTATTGATTAAAAGCAGGTGACCTTCTTCAACTCATGATTTTTCAACACTACATAACCAAGTTTATATACACACTCAACTTTTTATTCTAGTAGTCAATGGGATAATTGAAAATACAATTCAACTGCTTTGTAAATATCCCGAAACGAAATGAAGCAGTGAAAGAATTTTTAGTTTCCAAGTGAACTAATGCCTAGAAATCTTTATATTAGTGATAGAAAGTGATTTACTGAGATCGTGAGAGTGAAATTTGTTCTGAAAGCACCAACCTAAAGAAATAATCTCAGTTACTACTATTGAGGCAGGTTTACTATCCCCCTAGTGAATGTTCTCACCAGAAAATGTTTCATCCACAAAATAGGGTGTCATTATCAGTGTAGAGTAATAAGAAGGATCGTTGGTGATTTTAACTAAGTTGTATGGAAAGGCATAACCACTTCGTTATGTTTGATTGCTAGTTGATGTGTTATTGCAAATGCAGCTTCCCAACCTGAACTAAAGTTGATGGGTAAATTGATATCAGCAACTTTACCTATGTAGAGGCAAAACTAAAAATACCTATCATAACCTCTTGTTATTGAATATGTTATTTATAAAGAAACCCGTAAAGTCAGCAGTTTGACAAAGGTATGGATACAGCAGTTAATAGTCATATCATTTCTCAAGACGTTAATGAATGACAGCAAAAAAGAAACAACACCAAGAAGGGACAACAATGAACGACGAACAAATTAATCATGTTCATATCCGACAACACTCTGATAAAGCTTCTTTACCCGTCCTCTTATTGGCCTTCGCCGGCTTTCAATTCCCATGGGTAGCGGACGATGAGATCTTGGAGTTCTATGACTGGAAGCATTAGGAAAGTTATACTCTGATTCAATATTTCGGGGTTGATTTACAGGTGCACTAAATATATGAATGTGCTTTGGACTTGTACTTCGACTTCTTACATTCACTGGATAAGCTAAGGTGGTTAAAATATTTGAAATTGGAAATCTGTCGAAATAATCACCATGACTGATATGACTTCGATTGTTCAGTGCAGAATCAAGATATCTTTCTTCATTGGATGATGAAGACATTGGATTAACATCGTGTCTTGAATACCGACTAGTTGGATAAGAATCAAGTAATCTCCTTGTACCATACTTGGTTAAAATGTCATATCTAGCTTCTGGAGATATTCTACCAGTGTAGGCAGAATCCTTGAAAGACTGTGGGTGTTTACCAGAGTAGCCAAAATTTTGATCCATATTACCAGGATATATACCGCTGTCATAAAGACTGAGCAAATTTTTACGTCGTATTCCTTCTCTTTTAGTGATTCTTTCATTTGTAAGGCATTCGTGATTCTCGAATGGATATCCTCTATGCAGGTTACTTTTTGTAGCGCCACGAGGTCTCCATTGCCGATTCGGGTAATCTGTAGTTAAATTATACGAAGAGGATGTACGAAACCAACGATTACCTAGTGTTTTCGATGATTCACTCGATAAAGAGCTATTAATTGAAGCTTCATCACTATGATAACCATCTTTGAGAAGATCGTACTTTGCATTCAACCCATAATCATTTGAAATTGATCTAGTTTGCCGCCATTTATATTTTGTATGTTTAGGATTATGTGGTTGATGATAATTTCGTTGATGATGACGATGAGGATGATGATGATGATAATGATGGTGGTTCTGATCATTATAATAACTTCGATCAGTTAACGATTTTTGTACATTAGCTGTATCCCTGAATGATTGATGCAGACTATTTTTAGCCTTTGAAATTTGATTGGAATTATCCCCTCCTTTACCAGAAAAGTGATCTGATGATGATGGCGTCTCATCACTCAACTCTTGTTTCTCTAATTTACGACGTAATAATAAAGCCTAGGAGAGAATGTGACAATAATTATTGATTGCTAGTCAACTATAAAAGCAATGCTAAGACCAGAAGTATTATGAACTAATAAATACTTAATTCCATGTTATCTTTGTTTATTTAAATTATAACACACAGTGTCATATAGTATTATTTACTTGATAACCATGTTGCGAGCATAAATTATCATTGCTCATAATCATATCAATGTAATCATACTACTCTAAACATTCATTTTCAATAGTCCCATCACCTCTTATTCTTTGTTTCTATTGGTCAATCAATCTCTGGTATAAGTGTTGCGTCATTCCTGTTACATGTGTTTGATGAACAACGATTCAGTAATCAATCTCTCTCAATCTACACCTAATTATATTCCACTTGAGTACACCAGCTTTATCCCACCCACCGTATTGTGTGGTTGTATGTTAATGAATACATTGTAATAGACGAGTGCTTTTTTCTAGATTATTCATCTTATTCGGCTCTATCATTCTACATTTAGCCTAATTCCTATGTCTCACCAAACTAACTGATGCCGATCTCCTGACTGCTTTGACCTATGTACTTGATCTAACTCACAGGCATTGCATGGAATTTGATAGATTAGATTTTTTTGATTAGTTGGTTCTGTCAGATCGTTAAGCCATCCAGCAAAGCTTATCTCTGAGTGAGTTTATAGGTTTAAATGTCACCTTAATTCCAGTTTTGTTCAGGATCCTACATGGAGTTTCTGATGTTTTGTCCTCACATAATGGAGGTTGTGAACTCCTTCCCACTCGTGTTGTCGTTATTGTTCGTACTCGTGTTACTGTTATTATTTCGTTTGTTGTGTTTTCGTGTGAAAGACAGATGGTGGTTTGGATACTACAGTCTGTAGATCAATGATCTATAAAAAGGACTCGGTTATTACAATGCATGCATTAACACACAACCACACAATACGGTGGGTGGTATAAAACCACTGTGCTTAAGTCGAATATGATTAGGTGTAGATTGAGAGAGATTGATTACTGAATCTTTGTTCACTGAATTAGCCAACACCCGACACATGTTATTAAAATGGTGCTACACTTATACCATAGATATGTGAAATTTTATTATCACTAAAAACAGAGAATATGAGGTGATAGAACTATACAAAGTATGTGTTGAAAGCCACTTGATTTTATTGATATGATTATGAGTAGGGATAATTTATGCTCGAAGCGTGGTCACCAAGTATATAATACTATATGACACTATGTGTTATAAATTAAATAAACAAAGATAATATGGAATTAAATTCTACCACATTGTTCAAGTTTTACACGTGTATTATCAAATGCTTAGTTGCCTTGTTTTTTCAATAGTACTCGTTTCACTAAAACTCATTCTTGCTTTCTTGACTAGACCACCTTTAGCTGACCTACAATCTCTGGAGGTACTCATATTGTTTGAGAACAGAAATGTCTGACGCACATCAAACCATAAGTCTTAAAATTCTATTCCAGTTGAAATATCACTATAGGGAACATGAATAATACATCTCAAGCAACTGAAATATACCAGCTGGGGAATTGGACTACTTATCATGTTTCGTATAGTAATATGAAAAGGATCCAACCAGATCGCACCGATAACAGCGTCAACATCACCATTTTAAGAGACACTCATAGTTGGTTATCATATAAATTATAATCAGTACTCATAAAATATTACAACCTCAAATTCAACTGAATGTACACAACATCTGCATCCTGTTTTAACATATGCAATGGACAATCTGTTTTGCCTACTCGCTCACTTGTCATCTCCATTTTTCATCGGGTGTTCTTTGTTGGATTAATCAGAACTGATATCAGCTGAATAATAAATTTTACTACTTTTCGTAACTACGTTGCACTGTCTATTACTTTTATGCATTTATGCAAGTAATAGACACTACAGAATAGTTAGTTAACTAGTAATAATAGTTGATAGTAGGAACTGATAAGTTTTATAAGCAAGCAACATTACCAGCTAAAACCATGGGACACTAGATAGCTGTTTCCTTCTAGTATAGGGTTTGTCAGGAGCACACACTTATCACCCCACCAGAGACCTATAACAAAACCTTCAGGTTCTGAGGTGAACACTTGGTTGGAATCCAATGATCTGCATTTTCCTCCTTCTGTCAGTTTGTGATATGGCGCAAACTAATACATCCACATAAACCTCCAAAATAAATTACTGCTGAGTCTCCATTAATGACGCGCTTCGAGAACAGATTGCTCGAAGTTCTAATGAGAAGTAGTAGAACTTGAGGCAAACATATGACTCTCTTTGGAGAGGTGGACGCGTACTGCTAAAGACTCCAATACCAGGAAGAAACAGTTGTACAGTGATCCGAGATGTTCAGCAATACTCCAAATAATGTCAGTCCATGATGAAAGTCAAATTAAAATCAAGAGATCCCCATAAACCTCCAAACTTAATTAGGTCGCTAGAAATCGAGACAAAATTTAACATGTTATTACTACTGGTTAATCAGATGGGTTGTGAATCTTCTTGCCTTCTGATGTGATAGTTAGGTTATTACAAAGTGTGATTCAGTCGGTATGAGTGCATATTGTTCTACATAATTTTTTCTTAATAAATAGTCTGAAACTTACTTCAGCTGAGCCTAATGCATCCGCTGTAGGACTAGGCTTTCGTACAACTGTCTCAGCTGATACAATCAGTAAACCATTATCATCACCAGATACTGATTTTTCAATAAGTTGAGGATTAAAATGTGCACTTGTTTCTTGTTTGCCTTCAATTGACAGTGAAACACCAGCTTTTCTAGCTGCATCTTCATTCTGTAAAATGAACAGAAAATAATGAAATCTGTTAAGTGTTGATAAGCAAACAGGCTTATATGACAAGACCAAGAAAACTCGAGACTAACTGTGATCCATGGAGAGAAATAGTACTAATCAAGAGAAAAGCCATCTCCTGTCTAACTAAGGCTGAAGAGTTCTCTGTCAGTGTTATGTCAGAACAAGCTGACAAAAATGAGCTATATTACAAATGATTCTTTGTAACAACTTGGATTACTAAACTGATAAAAAGGAGTAGTTTACAGCATAGACGAAATAATATATTCACATCGTTATATTCATCAATTTTAGTCCCCCAATGAACTTGATCGTGTTTCCCATAGACGTGAATATTTCAACAGAAGCTGAAACGAACGTTCTGTGGTCAAATAGTCATATGAATGAATAGACTGAACGCTCTATACTACTACACTTAGTCGACTGTGAACACACAAGGTTAGAAGACTTATTTCATGTAGTTTCCAGAATCAAGAAGAAGCTTTCAAAAGTCGCCAGTAAACTAACAGTAATGCACTGCTGAAACCTAGGCAAATTCTTACACCCTAGCCAACTATTCGTGTCTTTTGCGTCTAGAATTAATGATTGACAACCACTAAAGTAGTTTCACAATGTAACTAATTATCCAAGTGAGAGTGAACTATTTTTGGGAACCATACACTTAAAGTCTTTCTTTTTCCGTGATCGCTATCTATCTAAAAAAAACCAATGGATCGTTTCACTCATTTGAATTCAGGTCTCTTAGTTGACTGCTTGGAATCAACTCAGCTGATTAAATAAACAAGGATTCACCATTGTTAGTTTTGAGATTAAATCGGTTAAACAACTGTACGGTATCCAATCCTGTTATACCAAACTATTGAAAGGAAAATGTAGAATGTAATCAAGCACACGTCAAACACTGTACGTGAAACCTCGTTTCATAATACTCTTTTAATTCGATCAATTAAAAAAAGGAAAATTAAAGGTATCAAGAAAAAACAACTGATAACCCTTGGATGAAAGGCGGTTCCCACTCCTCAGTGACCTAGTGGATAACGCTTTGACATATAAAGCGACTGGTGCCAGGTAAGAACCCTGGTAGTAAAACCACCACCAAGATATAGGTAAAAGCAGCTAACAAGTCCTAGATGGGACAAAATGTGCACCTCAAGCTCTACTATTTGCCACCATCAAGTAAATTATAACTATGAATATTCAGAAAATAGCAAAGCATCATCATTAGAGCTCACATTCAAACATAGACCAATCAATTAGATCCAGCATAATAACGATAAATTACAATTATCAATAAGTTATTTTTCGTAAATAGTTTTATTAAATTTTTATTCATCCGTCAACCTTTGTCGTTTACGTGGGTGATCAAAGCTGGATCGTTTAACTGTAGGATGTCATCCATGTTCTGATCTCGCAGGCTATTGTGATACTGAGTCGTTAATATCTCATCTTGTATTATGTTCATCTGACGACCGAATAACGTGGTTAACTCAAAGTCAAGTATACGCAACATCTGTCTAGCTAGACTTACACTTGATATATAAAACTGCTTGACTAGTTCACCAACGAAACTCTTTCAAGATGAAAGAACGACAAATTTCAGTATGAAAAGTGAATTTTGTCTTATGTGTGGTATATTTACACCGGTTTATCCCCGGACGCCCCCGGGGGTAGACGTTAAGTATGATTAATGCAATAAAAACGGCTAATTTACAAGTGATATTTCAACTAGTTGTGAGCCTATTACAACGAAATAAGCAAAAGCTTTAGCGAACCTTAAGAACTTAAGCAGGTATGATTCTTTTTTCAGCCGCTTACATGAGTGACCAGTGAATACATAGTGAATTGAATTTGGCTAAGATTATTGAGACTTTGAATGACATTATACCATCTAAATGTTCAGTTTGTCAAGATGATTACCGGGTGAAAATAGGAAACTAACTTGTACGAACATGAAGGTTTATTTTTTGGCAGTGAATCTTATACGCTTAGCCATGATGCGGTTAACCAATATATTATCAGATAAAGATCTATGTAACTGTCTTTCAAATGAAATGTAGTGAATACCTTGTGCTATAAAGCCGACAGGTTTGTGATCACTTAAAATGACAGCTTAAATGAACATTTTTGAAGATGAAAGTGATGAATCAGAAAGAAATACTGTAGAAACGACAAGACGGATAAGAAAGGAAGGAGTATTTATTATTGAAATCTTGTACAGTAGTCATCAAATATTGTACACTGTCTACTAGGACAACCAATTGCACATTGTGCTACATTTCCTCTTCTGATTCTTGATTTCCTTTTAATACACCCAAATTGTCTCTTGCGTTTCTCTGAGCAGAATCTTTACCAATTGCTACTAATTCCCTACTACTTCAGCCCCTTTCTCAACATATACTACTTATATCCATTCTCATCAGCAACACTCACTACAATACCTTCTCCAAAAAGATAGTTTCCAAGTTATAAAAATTGGCTGCTATGCATTGCATGGTTGAAAGTCAGAAGAATAGCGAAGTGAAGATAAAATCTTGCAAGAGACTAATACACTCCAATAAATATCCAAACACGAGGTAATGACTGAAGTTGAAATGAAAACCTGAGTCGCCATAGGATTCGAACTAGCAGCCTATGAGTTATCAGTGTATTGCTCTACTAACTGAGATACAAGACGCAGCTGCTAACCAAGTCACTCCACTCAAGGCACACAGATTACTAATACTATACATTCAACTGAACCACGAAGACGACAATCTCCAGGGATCTAATCAACAGAGTCAAGCGTCTTGTTATAACAAGAGAGGCTAACAGTATAGAGTAAGACTTAATTTATTGTACACCTGAAATGAATTATAACATCAAGAGTTTTATAAACAGAAACCTAAGAAAGGAAGTTGGGAGTGTATCAGAATCCCTTTTCAAAGAAGTAAATTAACATTATGATAACTCTATACCGCAAGGAAATCTTTGGAGAAATTAGAAGAATTCTCAGCAGTCATGACTTCATGGTTTATTCTCGTGTAATAAACACTAAATTTCACCTTGATGAAGGTGAGGAACTTAATACTGAGGGAAGATCAAAAGAAGTTTGTTTACGAAATGAAATGTACAGAATATAATGCAATATAGACAGCGTTGACCACCAGGCTAGTAAATGTAAATATCAGAGAAAGCAGGCTACATCTAAATTGATTGCCAAAAACTTAGCGGACATTGTAAAATTAGAAATGGGACATGAAATTAAGTTTGACTGAACTGAGGTTCAGTTAGAGAGTTTCAAGTCATACTGAGAAAGATTGGCTACTTGGGTCCTACATATATAGGCATATTCCAGGAATTTGAACAAACAAGATGGAGTACAGACAGTAATTGTGTGATAACTTGAAGGGAGGACTACTACATTTCATTTGATTCATTATTAGTCTCAGTTTCCTTAACGTTTGATCAACATGAGTACAAATCCGAGATTGAATTGGCTTACTGTTACTGTTATTCACCTCTGCTTTATCAAACCAGCAATACATTTATATAAATGCCCTGAACCGGCTTCCTTAAGTAATTAATGTCATCTAGATGTCTAATGAGAACTTAAAAGCACTGAATAGCTGTTCTAGTTTAAAATAACTCAGTACTTCAAATGCATCACCAGTTGAAGGGTGAAGCTGAACATCGTTAGGTCTTGCGGTGAGCCCATTACGACTAAGTCACTTGGTTGAAACTCAGTAGTTCAGTTGTTCCGACTTTTATCAGCTTTTGATACAGCACGATCATTAGCCAATATCACCCATAAGCTACAACTATCTACAATTTTACACTGACTGGTTAGTAATCATATTTTGAAAACAATAGTCATACGAAGAATTGGCCAACGAGATGAAGCACATGTTTCAGCAATCGCCTAGATATCTCTGATGTTTTAAATTTGATGATTTCCCTACAGAAGCTAAGTCCAAGTTCTCGTATCAAACCTTAGAAGTACTTTATTTCAAATAGACTGAGATTACCACATATATAACCTACATATTAAGGGTATACTTTCCGCTTGGTTACTCATAAGTAGGCAAAGTCTTGACTATAGTTCACATAAGTAACCCGTATCCATTCAACTCATTTTTCACCCTTGACTGTAAACTAGTGGTAAGTGGAGAATTTCTCAACGTCATTAATTATGCTCATGGCAGTAAAGCAGAAGTTGGTCAAAGATGCATGAACCTGTGATTGAAAACCCTTGATGACTGAAGTGAAATAAAAATCTGGTCATCACACGGACCCCATAGCTCAGTTGGTATAACATCAGGCTGGAAGGCCGTTTGTCGCTGGTTCGAATCGGACAGCGGTTCAAATTTTCATCTTACCTTCAATCATCACACAGTACCAACTTCTTCTTTGACAACACTATGATATATGGCTTATCAGATGAATCATTTGACTGTCAAACAACGGGCCATGGTTTCTAATACTGATCTAACTCAGACTTCAGTCTCGTCAAACTGACAGTGATGCAGATAAGCAAAGTTGGTGAAACTGTTGTTTTAATCGTACTGTTTGTTTCATCAAGAACTTACTGTCTACCGCTCATGTGTATCTGTTCGCATTAGAACAGTATGTGAGATCAAGTTTGATCTTCTACTCTAGGTTGAGAGAAGAGCTTACTGCCAATCGCTTTCGTGGTTTGCATATAGAAGAAATTTAAGATATGCACGAAATTAGTCATATTATGAGAAGGGAGCACAAGGGAAATAATAATAATAATCACCTCGTAACCAAGTCAAAATGCATCAAACTGGCTATCTAAATAACCAGAGAAATCTTATATCAATGGGAAGTTACGATTCTTTTAACGATGATTACTTAAAGGCAGGGAAATACTTCTTAAATAACTCCTTTCATTTCAGTAGTGAAGATTGTTTGGGTGAATTATAGCAATCGATACAAGTAAGCAGTTATGTTAATCATATCCCCCTTCACAGACATGAAAGAGAAATAATTTAACAAATATAAAGTGAAAAAATACGTAAAACGTCAAAATCAAAAGATCACGAGAGATGACTATGGTCAATGTATCAATGAGTTCATTTCATTCTTAAAAACAACATCGAATTCAGTTGAAAAGAAACTTGAGTAATAGAAAGTTTCCGTTTCCAAAAGTAATAACTTTTCATAGATGTAAACTCATTTTCAGTTCTAGAAAAAGGAACAACAAATTGGAAGAAATTAAACAGCACTGTATTTCTCAACCTGAAGGCGGGATTTGACTCAATCGGTCAAGAAGTCTTATGGTAGTGTCGCTCATTGAAAGGAGTATAGAATAAGTACGTCACTATATTGAAGGTTCTTTACTCGAACACCTGTGGGTGTGATACAGCCTATGCTGAGCTATCACGTGAGTTGTGTACGTCAAGCCAGGTTCATTAAGCCTTCCCACTCTCTCCATTCCTATTCAGTTTTATCATAGGTGTTCTTATGGAGGTCTCTCTCTCATCGTCTGACCATGCGGGGATTGGTATGATCAGAGAGGATATGTTTGGTAGACCTAAAATACGCAGATGACATAGTCCTGTTAGGTGAAGATGCTGACAAGATGCAGAGTGTCAATTTGAGAATGTTTAGGATGTTTCTCCTCATCCAAATGCAAATTGTCGCTAGAGGACTAGTCGTCTTCAACGATACCCTGACCAATAATAGAGAGTGAAGTGGTTGAGAGTGTTGAACACATTCACTTACCTGGAAAGTCAGATCAGCCCTGGTGAGTTGGTCAGTGACCGACGAACTCTCTGCATGGTTATAAAAGACTCGGTTGGCGTTTGTCAACTCACCCCATCTGCGGCGTTGCCGCCATATCTGATTGTCTATGGGGAGGGTTGTGTGTTCTGTGTTGCAGTCCACTCTCTTCTACCGTATGGCTGCGAAACATGGTAATTAAAGATAGGGAATATGAGAAGGCTTCAGGTGTTTGATCACCACTCCCTTCGTGGCACAGGCCATGCTTCTTGGTGTCACCACGTGAGCAACGCAGAAGTTAGATGCAAGGTTGCAGGCAGGAGATGCAAGACATTTGATGCGGTTATGAACCTTCATCGATTGAGATGGATGGGATATGTGTTACTTACACCTAGTCACCGTCTGCCTTGTCACACAATGTTGGCCGAAGTAGGTTGAAGCTGTAAAATGGCTCAGGGCGGCCAGACTAAAACATGGCATCAATGCATGAAGTCCTTGACTATTGGTCTGAGCCATGTAGGGTGATGCACACTAGCCGGTTGACGTCCCAGGGACAAGAGAAATCAACAGTCGTTGGAGACTGTAGGTGATATGGCTTAGCACTTATGTCTGTGGCGTAGATGTATACACATATTATCGTCATCTTAACCGCCATACTTAATCTCATCTTTTCTGTCTTCCTTCCTCTGTTTTACTACTTTCTACTTCTAAATCTATTTCCTTTAACCGAGTTTTCTTTCCTTCCTCATCTTCCATTTAACTGCCTTGGACCGTGACGCAGTAACGCCTGATCTTATGTTGATCTTGATGATGACTAAGATATAATCATCAACAAGATCAGAATTCTGAAAGTGTCAACAAAGTGCAAACACAAAACATTTATTCTTAGTTAGTAAAAATGAATATTTCGAAATAATTAGTTAGTCTGAAAAATGTTGATATACTTGTGCTTGATACACTTCGAACGATTTGATCACACATTTGCTTATCAAGGAATTTTATACAAAAATTGAAAATAAAATGAGATCAGATAGGTGAAATTAACATCATAGAATATTTGAAAATGAGAGATTGATAAAAGAGAAGTGATATATTTCTATATTAAGCTTAATATTAAGATGGGTTAAAGGTCATCAGCTAGGTTAGGAGCAAAGGTGAATTGTTTTTGAACAAAAAAGAACAAAACATCAACCAAATAAGGCTTTTTTCAACATTTGTATGGGTGTATAATATTTGTAAGCTATAATATATGATGGAGAGTGGCTAGCAGTGGAATCCTACATGCACATCTCGTCCTATTTGTGACTCGTGAGGTGGATGTACCTGCCTTCCAGTAAGTGGTGTAGTTCCCACCGGGATTCAGACTCGGGACCGATCATTTCAAACAGCAGAACGTTATCCAGTGGACCGTCAAGTCACAACAGTCACAAGTATAATACAAGCAATAACACTGTAACATATGAGTTAATAACTGGCTCTACATTTTGATCATTGAAGGACTAAATTCAGCATTATCTGTAAGTGTACTTATTAAGAAAGCCAGTCCATCTACAACGCAACCTGTGCCATAAATATACCATATTCAGTAACAAAGGAAGTGAATGATCTCCTCGATATACAAAGAGGGTTTCAACTTTCATTCCAATAAATCTAAGTGTATCGCCCACATATTTTATTCGTAATGGAAAAAGGTCGTTTTTAGGTCAGTCCTATGACTTATTGTTTTGAAGTGCCTACCCCTGGACAATCATTCCCGTCTGCCTCCTGTGTTTTCGAGACTATTCAAGTATATTTGCTGCTCCAACCATTTAAAAATATATTCCAATATACTTTGCTTTATAATCTGATTATTTCTCTCAATGCTATCACACAGATGTGTAAAACTGTCCGCTAATTTAAATGTGAAGCAGTCATCTATGTTGTGATGAGGTTCATTCTGGAGCATGGGACCTACTTTTTTAGCTGCATAGCACTTCGATTCAGAGTGATAACTCTAAGGACCTTAAATATTCCTATGTAGTGAAGCCAGTTTGTACTCTTGGTATCCCATTATCCCCTGCTTTATGTCATAAACCCTCTTACATTCCCTTTTCCCTTTCGTGGAAATGCCTCTATCTAGCTGAAGTCAGCGAATAGAACTTTTATGAGAGATGCTTTTTATGTCAGTCAGTGAATTATTCATTACCAGCATAAGATCAAGCATTACTATACAGCAAACCAAATTGTTATGCATGACATCAGCGCATCAAGATAAAAGGGGATAAGACGAAGGAAACAGAAATATAAGGGAAATATCATCAGCCTTAATTATAATTGCATGTGTTTCTGTTGTACATGAAGTACTGCTATGAACTGATGACTTTCAGGATATCTCTCATGTATGCAAAGTGAATACTCGCAAAGAAGGGAGACCTAAGTCTTTGAAAGAACTGGCGAGGAATAATGCTCCTGTCCACTCCAAGTAAAATATTAAGTCACATCATCCTGGAACGACTAAAAAATGCTCTGGGTTCAAAATTACCACCTAGATAGGCTGGCTTCAAGAAAAACAGATCATATGCGGATCAAGTTGCAACGCTACACATCATTTCAACTACAGACGGTGGCACAGGTACAGTTGAGAATGTCAAAATCAGCCAGCCAGCCAGCCAGGCAGGATCGGAAAGACAGCAAGATAGGCAGACCTTCCTTCATTAGTCTGAAATCAAATGAGTGTGGTGATCTACTGCACTGCACTGCACTGCACTGCACTGCACTGCACTGCACTGCACTGCAATGTAATGCAATGCATCGCATTGTACTACACTCAGCATAAAGCGTGAACAAGATGTGGATTTTCAACACTAAGTCAGTCAAGTAAGTCAGTGCTTGTATGCAATGGTTGAGGTTAGGGTTGGTGCATTACGAATAGCATTTCCAACACACTGTAGACATACATGATCAACAGCTGTCGCCTACACCCACTCGATACTGAAGATCAGATGGATGGTCAGAATAATAAGAATAAGCAAGAAGGAACTCTGATCTGGCGAGAAACCAACCAGCAACATATCACCCAACAAATATGCAGAAGAAGGGAGTGGAGATGGACTGAATTGGATTGGATTGTATTGGACATCCAGTGAGAACCGAGACCGTTTGAGGACATCATGCATCAAGTCGGTGCAGGTCGTGTAGTAGAAGTCAAATGGGAGATGAGTAGGTTGTTCGAGTGTGGGTGACGTGGAGGAGACGGTGTGAGGGAGAAATAAAAGGTTATTGGCAGTCGTAGAGACAGGTTGAAGAGGCTGCAGTGAAGAGAGTGAAATGGTGACATGCAACTGAAGCTTTACGTTCCACTAGGAACCCAAGGAATAAATAAAATTATAATAATAAACGAAGTGAATCCAGGTTTTAAAAAAATCTGGTGAACCGCTTTAACTACTAGTGAATCTGTGTTCAATAAAAAAGGGTGAGGTGATGATACTTATCACTTTCAGATTGACCTCTGTGGACAACAGGACTGCTTTTAAATGCTTATTTTGTCATCGTTTTTGTTATCTATCAGTGTTATTTATTCTCTGATTAATATTCTGCAGTTCATTTTCCTTCGTTTCCTTCAGTCTAATTTTTTTCTACTTAACAACTTGAAATAAATCTTTCCTTTTTCTTGTTTCTTAAGAATTTTTCATCTTACTGATGCTTACACAATTCTGATCTTGTTGATAGTTATATAATGCCGCTGACTCCCTCGCTCGAATTCGTTGCTTCCTTTCCCAGTAAGTGCACAACTTCGTTAAGGGAAAATTGTTTGTAATTTGATGGTAATGGTAACATGCTGGCCTCGGAACCTGAAGGTCGCGGGTTCGATCACTGGTGGGGTCGTGGGTGTTCACTGCTGAGGAGTCCCATACTAGGATGAAACAGCTGTCCAGTGCCCCCAGGTTTCCTTTATTCCTCCAACTTATGTCAGTCTGCGATGAATAACAACTTGACAGATCTTTTTGCAGGAATTCGATGTTTTCTCCATAACTTTGGTCCCTACTTGATTTTTACTTCATTGGGTATCTGGTGGCATGTTCACTGTGGGACGTGATGGTCCTATCCTACATCTGACAATGGTCTATGCAGTGCCTGAAAACGCAACATGGGAATGAAATATAACCTTATGCTGCTAGTTTCTTAATGGTTCCCTGACTGAAGTCAATTTATGACAAGTAATGAAAAATTCAATGAATTGCTTCTAAATATCAAATCTTTGCCAAAACCTATACAGCATGTTGACTAATGATTGTTTAAAGAAAAGTTTAGAGTCTTGTTTGCATTTCAGCGTATGCAAATGTTATAGTTTCGTCTTTTAAAAAATTCATTTTGAAAAACATCAGTTTTTCAGTTTTGAATATATATAGGACTGACATTAGTTAGAGAAACATCGGAGATCTGGGAGCACCGGGCAGCCATCTCATTTTAGTATGGTACTCCTTGGGAGTGCACACCCATGACCTTAACATGGATTGAACCTAGAACCTTCAAATTCCGAGGCTAGCACGTTGCCATTCACTGGTTGGGCCATCCAAGTCGAATATAAGGAGAGTTACTCAATGATGGTATTGGATGGAGGTCGCGCTACATTGTGAACTGACAGAAGTAGGAAATGTGAAACATCGGATTCATACCCAGTGTCTCAAAGATAATGTGATGGCCGTAGAACCCGAAGTTGCTGGATCCGATCCTTATTATGGTCATGAGTGTGCACTGTTGGGGAGTTCAGCACTTGAGCGAAAAAGATGTCTAGTGCTTCCTCTTTCCTAATGTTTCTGCAACTGATGTCAGAACATGATGAATACTAGCCTGAAATCAAAACATGAATCCCCACAGACCTTCAAAATGAATATCCAGAATTGTCCAGAACAAAACATGAAATAATTCATTACAGATCTCCTTACTTACTTATTACTTCTCAAATCACTTGGTGTTATTCTCAGGGACGTTTACAGATGAAAGACATCAGATACATAACAGTTAAAGATTATAGAAAAACTGGTGGGTGCAGAACCTTGAATTATAAGCCTTGGATAGTAGCAACTACCATTCTAAACGTCATCGAATCCATGAATGTCAGCTTTTGTGATGGGGGAAGATAACAAACACTTCTAGGTTTTAGGGTGAAGGCAGTAAGCAGGAAGTCTCGCCTCATCTAAGTTTCGTGCTTGCTCGGATTCATCAGCAATGCTTATCTGAAAAGCTGGAGAGCTAAATGTTCCCTCTTAGGTTCCAACTCGTGTCACTCAGCGTCACAGATGGAGATGTTACCGCAATTTACCTCTTGCAGGATCCGGATTTTCAACACCAATCCAGTCAAGTCAGTGCTTCTGTACCGCTCAGAGACTTGGCGCGTTACGAAAGGCATTTCCAACAAATTGCCTACGCTCACTACTGAAGATCAGATGGCCAGAAAGAATAAGCAACAAGGAACTCTGGCAACGAACTAACTAAGAACCTATCACCTAACAAATGTGCACTGGAAGGAAGTGGAGATGGATTGGGCATGCACTGAAAAGACCGACTGCAGACATCAGGCGTCAGGTCATCAAGTGGAACCCGAATGGGAAGCGACGAGTTGGGCGTCTGAGGGTAACATGGCGGAGATCGTGTGAGGAGGGAATGAGAGCTTGTGGGCTGTCGTGGAGCCAGGTTCAAAAGATTTCAGAGAACAGAGTTCACTGGAAATGTGCTACTGAAGCCCTATGTTCCATTAGGAACCCAAAGGACAAATAATAATAATAATAGGATCTGATGTGGTAGATTGATTGGGGACTTAAAAGTAATTAATTGTACGTTGTCTAGTCCTGAATGCTCACCGAAGTTTTCCGACCATTTTGTAATGTGGCCACTACTCTAGGAGATTCATCAATCAACTGATACCCATCGAAGTACACCGTAGTGGTGAGCCTCCTAGAATGTTGGATACACTGAAAACTGATCAATTGACCTTGGTGAGCACTCTGGACTAGCTAACATGAAATTGATAACTCTCCAGTCATCATTCAATTTACTTTTCAGTTTACAGGTTTCTAGCTCTTGTCAGTTTACATGCAAAGTAGTTAATTAGAGCTGGTAAAGATGAGTAAACCTAAAGCGAAACAGTTGTCAACTGTTCTTCAGATATAAGTTGTTTTCTAACCAATTCTAATTCATAGTGAAAAAATGTTGTGAAGTCGACTCAGTAAAGTATTTTTACGAGGATGTTTGATTTATGGTGCCAATTTCTACCTTAATGGAATAATATCCAGCTTATGTCAATATGAATGAATGGTGCGCTCATCACGGGATCATAACTAGACAGAATGCATGTTAGAAGGTAATAATATCATAATGACGTCATAAAAGTCAATAATAAGATCCTGTTGCCACATGTGAGATATCTTTAGAGACAAACCAACAATATGCACAGTAAATCTGTTATAAAATGCTTCATAACTGCATCATTCGTTACCTGTAAATTCCCACCGTTTATTGGATCAAACTGATCAGTCTCTGTTAACGTATTGGCTCATGCGTGGATGCCTAGATAGCCTATAGTCTCACTGTGGTAGTAATGATGAATAGTGGCTAGCAGTGGAATTCAGGATGGGCATTTCGTCACATTTGAGACTCGTCAGCTGAATAGATTCCTATCAGCAATAAATTAGAAACTATACTTTTCGCATTAAAAGCAGCTATGATGGCTCGGTGACCTGATGGATAACGCTGTGTCGTTTTGAGAGAAGGGTTCTGGCCTCGAGTCGTGGCTGGAAGAAAATCATCCATTGGGGGGGGGGAGAGACATGTACATCTAGCTGACGAGTCCCAGATAAGACGAAAGGCACATTGAGTATTCCACTGCTGCCCACTATCTATCATTATTTCATACCTTGTCCACTTCAACTTTCAATCAAGCGGACTAAGACGAATTACTTCATGAATGAATTGTTTGATCACTTTGATTGATTGATGTTTTAAGCAAACCTAAGTTTCATTAGGATTGAAAAATCAGTGTCACACAATCCAAATGCTCACTTATGTAATCACGCCTAAGTAGAGAGAGGGAAGGCAATTGATGAGTTATTGACGTCAATAAGTGAAATAGCTTTTCTTTGATACACTGTTACTATTTTTGACTTAAGCCATTGTTCAACTTAACTGCGATCAGTATCCCAGTCTGATTTTATCTTACAATGTTTCTTCAATAAACGTCAGTTTTTTCTACATTGTATAGAAAGAATATCTACTAACTTTTAAAGGTATCAAGAATGCAGATGGCCGGATGACAGATAGACAGAACTGACGTAGAACTTTGCAGACGAAACAGTCGGTTCAACTAGCCGCATATCACATCAGTATACAAAGGATAAGTGGATAGAAAAAGAATGATATCAAAGTAGACAAAGCTGTATGATAGAATAAGTAATTTGAAGATAAAGGTTAACCCAAGTATTCACGCTTTAAGAGACTTCAAAGAGTGAATACGTCTGCACCATTGTGACCGGTTCTCAGCCATGTCACCAAGTATCATCAACCGCTGATTCTTTTCATCTCGGAGACCCTAGCGCCTCAGGCAGTCTACATCTCCCCATACGGCTCCGACTAAGAGTCAGGGACTTTATGCACTGGTGCTAATTATTGGTCTGGTCACTCTGAACCCTCTTCCAATGTAACTTAACTTCCCCTAGCATGACACATGGAGGTAAGTGGTTGCTCTACATGCGCAGTACATGTCCAAGCCATCTCAGTTGACTGAGATTCACAACTTCATCAATCTTTTTTCCTGTCTTACATAGTAATCTTCGCCTGAACTCACCATTGCTTACAAGGTTATTCTACCAAACGCAACCCATGCTATTTAGACACCTGCGATCGAAAACCTGTAAATGCTTCATGTCTTCTAGCTTTAACGGTCATGTCTCACAGCCATACAGAAGGGGAGAACAAACTACAGAGCAATATACTCTTCCTTTGATGAATAGTCAGATATCTCGCCAGTCGGCCTCAAAGATGACGTAAATTGGCAAACACCAAACAGAACTCAAGCATCCGAGCTGAGATTTCGTCAGCAATCACTCGTTCGGCCTGATGCAGCTCTCTGAGTGAATAAAGTGGCCAGCACATTCCACCACTTCACTCCCTACCACTATACTGGAAGTGATTGCGGACCAGTCATAGAGGTGCGAAATGCATCCCAAACATACTAAGATGTTTGCTAAACGCGTTCAGAAGACGCTGCATTGCGTCAGCACCTTCACTTGACTGGACAATATCGTCTGAATGCTCCAAGTAAACCAGATGACCCTCAAGGAGTAGATTAATCCCTGTGTAATCAAACATGCTTGCAGTTATGCCTAGTACTACGTCTGTGGCGAAGCTGAATAGGAACGGTAACAGTGGGCATCACTAGTGGACACCACTGAATGTCATCAGTTCATATGAAAACTCTACATTGACCCTTACGTAGTCGTGCGAGTCTAAGTAAAGATCTTTAAAAAGCATTATATACTTACTCGGTACTCCCTTCGTAGTCAGAAACTATCACAACACCTCACGCTCATGACAGCCTCTAGGTCAAGAAGTGTGGCAAGTGTCGGCAGACGGTAAGTATACCTATGCATTTGATAGGCTAACCGGTTACCACCCTCCGACCAGTTTTTCTACATAGTACAGTCCCTCGAAGAGTCATGACTTAAATAGCTAAGTGTTAGAAATTTTCACTTTAAAGCCGAGTAACTTAGGTAAGAACCACTGCAGCAGTCTGAGAATCCCTAAGATGGTAGACCCTTTTGGTTGGTGAGAGTCAACATACAAACAATGTAGGGGAAGTGAAATTTCATGTAGACTGACAGCTAATAATGATTCAATATAACTCAGAAACTGCGTACACATATATGCAGTTGGTAATAAGGCAAACTTCTTGTCTGATGATTTACGATACTGCCTGGCTGTTCAAAACTGAGCAGATGGAGCGGAGGTCAAAACCACGGCCTACCAGTTGAGAGTTGGTGCGTCAGAAAATGGGAATCACAGCTCCAATACAGTCATGACAGAACACAGAATTATAAAACTATGCGAATGGTGATGCCCAGCAAATGAAGAAACCACAGTGTAAGTGAACACAAACCTCTACATTTAATGAGAATTTTTCAGATACTTTTTATTGACCATGAACCTTAACTTTGGGCAAATATTGTGGTAATATAAATGCACAACAGATCATTTGAACCCTATCCGTTCGATCACCGGTTGCAGACAATTTCCTCATGGTCGGCATGCTCCTTATTTTTTATAGCTGCTAATGAAAACAAAAATATTTCAATCACAATCTTGTTGTAGATACTAGATAGAGATTAAATGATTTATAGGAAGCATTCATCTTAGACTGATAACAGCCGAAGAACTACAGAAAACATAGGAACATTGTACATCTGTTTCGTCCTAGCAAGGGTCTCCTAAATAGCGAGTACACAGGAACACATGTAGAGTCAAGCCCTGCGGCCTCGTATCTTATGCAGAGACCACCATCATTCATCCACAGAAGAGCGATCTGACGGCCCACAGATTTCTACTTCAAGCGATTCACGACAAAGAGTAACATCATCGAATGCCATGGGTGAATGTTTCTCCTCACAGCCATTCCGTTTAATTCCACAGATCATCACTAATTGAACTACTGATCACTACTCGCTGATCAGTTGCTTTGAGATAATTTTCTCGAATTTCTAATGAGAAACAGTGATCTTGACGATTAGTTAAGTTGAATGAGAGAACCAATACTTATCGATGGTATTTGGTGTTGGTCATGACAAACTGCGAACTGACAGAAGAAGAAAAGTGTGGATCAATGAATTTCAACCCACCGTTTAAGTGTAACATACCGATTATATGACTTGACGCTCCTGAGCTCGATATCTCACAGTATTGTGGGGAGAGGCACTACTAAAAAATTCGTTCCAGGAAGAAAACGGCTATCCAGCCCTCCCAGATTTTCAACTGCTCTCCAACTCATGTCCATCTGTGATCAGTACTTACCAGAATGTGTGAATGATGACTGCTTTGTTGTTTACTTATTTGATCGACATTATTCCAAACACACTTGACGACAGGTCTACAGAGATTTGATGTCAAGGGATATTTGAAAATGCGCTGAAATAAGAAAACACTTAGTGATCATTTTAACCTCTAATACAACTGATTAGGTTTTGTTCGCCTTTATAGCGATCAACACTAGCTACACAAATCGGAATATAGTGTTAATTTGGAAATCGCAAGAAGGACTCAAATATCGACTGGTTAACTAGTACACTAGTTACTATACGGTCCTAAGCCCGGATAAACAGGGAAGGTTGGGCATACGGATAGCAAACCTAAACCGGAAAACCAACCCAATCGCTAAACAAACTTCAAAGCCGATGTATCTTTCTCTTGCAAAAGAGATGAGAGAGTATCGCACGGAAGTGCCCGGAATCTGCGAAAGTCGATGGAATGGAGGTGGACTCTCCAAAATGTCAACTGGAGAGGGGTCAATAATCTACTCCGATATTCACACCCACATGACAACCACCAGAACACCGAGCCATGCAGTCGCTATCATGATGTCTTCAAGAATATCAAAGGCTCTCATACAGTGAGAACCCACCTCCTCATGCAGGATCATAACAGCATCATTCAACTCAAGAGGAAGCAAAGTCACAATCATTCAGTGCTACACTAATCACCTACAAATGATGCATGTGAAGAGAGGAAGGAGGAATTCTATAGACAACTGCAGTCAGTAATCGACAAGACCCCACTCCAGTTGGCGACATCAAAATTCCAGTGGGTGGGGTGACACGAGTGCCAAACAGGGGGCAGACGACACAGGAAGAGAACTCATCATAGGTCATGATGCACTCAGTGAAATGATGAACGAGAATGGAGAACTGCTTGCAGATTTCTGCGCATTCAACGATTTGGTGATTGGAGGCGAGACAGTGTGTACAAACACAAGGATATTCACAAGGCGAGCGAAGTGGATTTCACTAAACATTACATCGACTTCATCTCAATGTGAAGAAAGTGGAGACGCAGTCTACTGAACACACGGTCAGATGAAGGAGGGGAGCAGATGTAGGTTCACACCACTATCTAGTATATAGTGCAAGCAACCTGTCCTCCAAATCAAGTTGGAAGCCTTCACAGAAGTTGGTGATGATGCACCACAGTTCAAGTTGAATTTGAACACCCAGAACAGAAACTGAACTGAAGGACGAAACTACAATGGACACCTTCAAGTCAGCCAGTCATGAAGAAAAAATGGGGCAGAGAGCAACGTCCCCAAAAAAGACCGGCTTGGAAGAACACTGAAATGTGGGAGGAAACCTTCATAACCATATTACGAGGGAGGAAGAAATAAGACAAGGAATGGATCTGGACGGACACATAGAGGCTGATAGAGGATGGTCAGCAGGATGGTGAAGCAGAAGGTAAACCAGTGCAAGGATGAACAACGAAAAGAGTGACTGAACGCAACGTATAAAACACTACACTGGACAAGGCAGTGAAGAGGAGTGCGCTCAAAGACAAAATACACTTCTATGACACACTGGTTAGTGAAGCAGAACAGGCTGCTGGTAGGAGAGACCTGACATAACTGTATCAGATAACGAGGTTAATATCTGGTAAGAGATCAACTAAGACGAAACCAATGAAAGACAGTGAAGGAAACCTAGTCATCTTCAAAGAGGAGAAACAAAGGAAACGGTGGGCTGACCACTTCGAAAAACTCTTGAATCGACCACCACCTGCAACTCCTCCAGAAATACCACCAGCAACGGCAGAACTACCAGTGAACACATGCCCTCCAACAAAGCCGAAGTGGAGTCCTGAACACCATAAAGCTGCTGAGATCCAGGGAAGCACCAGGACCAGAAGGAATTCCTCCAGAAGCACTGAAAACAGACGCAGAGACAACAGAAGCGGACATGCTGACACCACTATCGCAGAAGGTTTGGAAGGAAGGAAAGTTAACTACCGATGGGAAGAAGGGGTAGCTTGTCAAAATTACAAAATAGGTAGACCTTAGTTTTTTCAAGAACTGACGAAAAATCATGTTCCCAAGCTAAGCATTACGCCGCATCATACTGGAGGGATTGAAAGGTGCTCTGGACTCAAAATTACCACCGGAGCAGGCTGACTGGCCACAAGAAATAGAAATCATGTGAGGATCAAATTGCAACACCACCTTACGCATCGTCGTAGGACAGAGTATAGAATGCCAGTCAACTCAAATCAACCTCGAATTCATCGACTTTGAAAGGCCTTACTTCGATAGCGTTGACCGAGAAGCAAATTGGCAACTGCTTCAACACTATGGTTTTGGTGTCACAAACATTAATCAATCTCATTCAACGGCTATATAAAGACGCCACATGTCAAGTGATTGACATTGGGAAGGTCAGTGACACCTTTGAAGAGAAGACAGGTGTAAGACAAGGTTGCTTCTAACACCAATGGTCTTCCTGATTGTGGTCGACTGGATCATGTAACAGACAACTGTGAGGAGCGAGAAGATGGGCATACGCTAGAACGATGAGAAAACCCTAGAAGAAGATTTGGATTTCGTCGCAGATGATTTATGTCTGATGTCTTATGGCATAAACTTGAAGATCTACAGTCGAAAACCAACAGAAGAGGTAGAGGAGACGGGACTTCCGTCAGGTAAACGTGGAGGAGACAGAGGTGATGAAGATACCCACCCAGAAACAACAACAAGCATCGATCACCATCAACGGAGAAATCTAAAGGAAGTTGTTTCTTTCCCCCATCTACCTACCTACCTAGGCAGCATCGTTTCAACTACAGGAGGAGGCAGCGGCATAAATAAGAGTGTCAAAACCAGCCGGGATTGGAAAGACAACAAGTCACCCTTCATTCACCTGAAATCGGTGTGGAGATCCGCTGCACTGCACTCAGCGTAAAAAACAATACCCGGGTTTTCAACACCGACTTCATTCAGTGCTTCTATATGGTTCAAAGACTTGGCGCGTTACGAAAAGCATTTCCAAAAAACTGCAGACATACACGAACAGCTGCTGCCGACGCTCACTCGATACTGACGACCAATTAGAAGGCCAGAATGAATAAGCAACAAGCAACTCTGGAAGCAAACCAACCAAAACCCATCGACCAACAAATATGCAGAAGAAAGTGGAGATGGATTGGGCATACACTGAGTAGACCGATTGTGGATAGCTTGTGGGCAGTCATGGAGATAGGTTGGAAAGACTACAGAGAATAGAGTGAAATGGCTACGTGCTACTGAAGTCCTATGTTTCACTAGGAACCCAAGCAATAAATAATAATCAACATCTGTATCTGTAAACTACATAATTCCCATTGCCTTCAGATTAGCATTCAGGCCTTTAGTGCAGTTGGAAAATAAATTTATAGATGAACCCTAATCGTTTTAATATAAATTGTAGATTCATGAACTGAATATCAGTAAGATGTGGTCATCAGAAGACTGCGATTCTACCAGTGGTGTTTCAAAAATTGTTTTATGATATCTCGAAAAAATGAACAATATGCTTAGACTTTGATAGTATGACAATGATTACACTTTGGATGTGGTCAAAAAATGCTTGATTTGTGCGGGAAGTAAAATATTATGAGAAGGCTACACCTAATATATCAGTGATATCATTATACAGTTAAAAATTACCGATTCCTTAATTTTCAAGTATGTCGTAACAACCATTGTACCTTTAGACTGTATGCTGCTGAAGAGTATTCATGAAATAAAATAATGATATCATTTTATCCTGCAAACTTAGTCCTTCTTACTTTGCCCAAATTCATCAAGGGATTTAAGGGATATGCCGACCGGTATGCATTTGAAATAAAACTGAAATTAGAGTCTTCAGATGACTTTTTGTTATGAAAGATGAATATGATTTTATGATTACATAACAGGGACTGGATACCTATTCAGTGTTAACAATTTGATAACATCAACTGTGCCAAAGTAATGACGTAACAGGCTAAGTCAACCTGATTCTTCATTTCACAACAATTCTATTTAGCTCATGTAGGTTGTATGAAATAGCGAGCCGTTTACAATAAAAATATTATTTCAGTCACCTGAAAATGGTGACGAACTGAGAGTAGATTGAAAGGTGATTAAATAAGAGAGATTCAAATAAATTTTACCTGATTCAATTTAAAGGTTTATAAGGATCAATCGAATTAAAATTGTTATTCATCACAGGCTGATACTGAGGAATTCCTGAAGTACTGGGTTGCAGTTTCTTCGAAGTATAAGACTGTTCATCAGTGTGAACCGATGACCCCACTAGAGATCCAAACGAAGAACTTCAAGTTTCGTAGTGAGTCACTGGGTCGGAATCTAATAGTATATACATTTTCTTATTCCTACTGATTCGTGATCTAGATCGATTTTCATCCGATTTCATGGTTAATGAGTTGTCCTCATTTTCGAGACGCTTTGTCGACAGATCATGACTTCTCATTTGAACTTTGGGAAGTTTTATCTCAAACTAAGTCACTGGTGTTTCTTCGACTAATGTCAATCGAAGATGAATACTAACTTCAAATTTTATCTACCTAGAATCCTAAAAACAAGTTTTAGAGGTGATTATAGTTCATGAGTAATGTTACACAAGCATCTGTCCTACGAGATGGAAATTTGAAATTATAATCTGATGTCCAAAATCTTAGAGAGAAATAATTGCACGTCATTGGTGATGTCTAATTTTGCTCTTAATGAGGATTGTTTCGTTCTATATATTCCGTAAGCATTCTCCTTCAAATCAATAAATTTTACTAATCATATAGCCGATGTTTTGATATTGTGTGTGTGTGTGTGTTACTTTGAAGTAGATATATATAATTGTTATGTGATGCAACCTGTCTGTTAAAAGTCTTCATACTTGATAATCGTTCGATAGGAATTCTGGAGAAGAAAACATTGAACATCGCATGGAAACAAAACAGGAGAAATAGACGCATAAATTCTTAAGAAATACATAGTTTAGATGTTAGCTGCACAACTGAATTTTATAATAACTCATTTCTACCGGTCATTATCATCATTCAGTCACTTTTCATCGGTCTTCACTAGTAAAATCGGTCGATACACATTCTCTTAAGATTGTTAATTTTTTTACATTTTACTTACAACTTGCTTCCTTTCTGTTTCTCTAACATCTATCATCTATTGGATGGTATAAAAAGTGATTTTTTGTTATAATTTCATCTTACTATAGGCAAAAAAGAGTGTTATTTTTTATCCCTCTAACCATATTGTTAATCTGAAGTAGTTAGGCAAAAAAAATATGTTTGTACAAATTGTAAACTTGTAGTGTATGGACAGAATTATAATTCTTGGCAATAAAACTGAAATAAGAATTGATTTTCTATAGGAAATATAAAACATATCTATTGGTGTTTGTTCCGCTTCATTCTCTCACTCACTCACTCACTCACTGACTCACTCACTCACTCACTGACTCACTCACTCACTCACTCACTCACTCCCACTCACTCCATTCATTCATTCATTGACTACCTTTATTCATCCTCCCATCCCCTTTATATCATTTAAATTGTCAATTTCATTTTCAAGAGTCTTTCAGAGTTGTTTTGTTTCAATTGTTGTTATCGCTGAAGTATCACTTTATGTGAATACATCGATTATGATTTTATTCAAGTGATGATTAGAAGAATTACTAATTATATAATAATGTAAACAAATTGAAAGTGGAATTGGACATTGAATAAAATCTCTTATTTGGTTGTTTATCTTATTTAAAATATATTTAATTCTTTATAGCTGAAAACATTTCAAATTGAAAATAACTTTTGTTAAGAATGTTATATTTTTGAGAGAGATAAAGTTTTTTTTTACATAAACAATAATGGATATTTATGCTTAGTTGGTGGAGTTTACCATGCTAACGACTCTCAGGTGGTTGATTTTCAACGCTATCACAACTTGGGTATTATTCCATATTAGATAGGATGACCAGTTTGTAAATGGTTTACAAATTGTATGGCCATACGGCTACTGAGCTGGCTTGGTTTCGAATAAGTGAAACAGTAATCCAGTCTGATCTGACTGGTAAAATCCACAGACAAGCCTTAGTAGTTTGCAACTGCTCAAGTTGCTTACTAGTTTGTTCCAGCGCCCATTATCATGCCTTTTTCACAGGTGGTAATTAAGCAACCAATCTTTTCTTGAATAGTCCAATCAAGCATAATTGTTGAGGTCTCTTGATGTGGCTTCTGTATTCACAAAGATTTCTATTTCTGTTACTATCTGTCAGCATTCAGACCTTATCCTTTAACGCACCATGTAATTGAAACGCCTGACATTAGTTTCCAGTCCATAATGCTCTACATGCCAAAACTAATACTAATTTGTGGCTATGAAAACAATGTAGAAGTGAAAAATAGATGTGAACTAAGGTTAGATATTAAGATGTGAACATGGAAAGGGAATGGCAAAGCCGCTTTTGGATACAAAATTCAAGTTTCCGTTGTTGTATTATCAAAGCTTTAGCTTCAGCAATGCAAAGTAACCGTTTTCTTATTACTCTTCAGAAGAATGTGTTACACTTTCCAGACTAGTATAGATGAATCTTCTGCAACTGTGCATCCACTGTCAATCAAACTTTATAATATACGACTGTTGATTGATCTGCCTTGTCCTTTAATGAACCATCCTTTCGTTGCACATGAACTATATAACTAGCTACACAACAGCAGGTGGATTGATATGTGTACACTGAAATAGTTAGCAGTGATAGTTTGTCCTTCCCATAAGTGCTCACCACGAAACAACTAGTATACTTGATTTAATGAGTGATGGTACAGAATGTTCTTTTGACAACCTTTATTATTCTGAGTTCAAGTACATCAACTTTTGGATCTTCATTGAATTCAGAGCTCAAAATTAGCTTTGTCTTCTCCACATTGATAGGAGTTTGATGGGCACCATTACGACATACATCTCTCTTGGTATCCATTTGCGATGAACGTTGATCTAAAAAAATTAATTTCCTCTTCTGAAGTGTCCGGAACACAAATCTTACGAATTCAAGAGGAAAAAGAATGGGCTATTTTTTTCAGTTGATACGATTTTACCGCTGAAGAAAAAGGATTCGCCGAAAACAAATCTTTTTTGTTAACGTCTTTATTCTTTTATGACTCAGTGGGAATATTTAAATATATGTTTGAGGTTTTGAGGAGCTAACGAAGAACCAATGAAAGAGAAAAGATCCATTTTATTCAGTTTCAACCGCCGTTCTCTCTTAATTCGAATTAGATAACAGTGATATATTGGGTTAACGTAGAGAAGACAGAGGTGATAAAGATATACAACCAACAACAAAAACAAGCATCAATCACTACCAACAGGAGAAATCTAAAGGAAGTTGGCTCTTCTACCTACCTACCTACCTACCTACCTACCTACCTACCTACCTACCTACCTACCTACCTACCTACCTACCTACCTACCTACCTACCTACCTACCTACCTACCTACCTACCTACCTACCTACCTAACTAGATAGCATCGTTTCAACTACCGGTGGAGGCGGCGGCATAGATAGGGGTGTCAAAGCTAGGATTGGAGAGACAGGAAGACAGCCCATCCTTCATTCATCTAAAATTAGTGTTGGTGGAGATCTACTGCAATGCACTCAACATAAAACGTGAACAAGATGTGGATTTTCAACACTAAGTCAGTCAAGTAAGTCAGTGCTTGTATGCGATGGTTGAGGTTAGGGTTGGTGCATTACGAATAGCATTTCCAACACACTGTAGACATACATGATCAACAGCTGTCACCTACACCCACTCGATACTGAAGATCAGATGGATGGTCAGAATAATAAGAATAAGCAAGAAGGAACTCTGATCTGGCCAGAAACCAACCAGCAATAAATATGCAGAAGAAGAGAGTGGAGATGGACTGAATTGGATTGGATTGTATTGGACATCCAGTGAGAACCGAGACCGTTTGAGGACATCAGACATCAAGTCGATCCAGGTTGTGTAGTAGGAGTCAAATGGGAGATGAGTAGGTTGTTCGAATGTGGGTGACGTGGAGGAGACGGTGTGAGGGAGAAATAAAAGGTTACTGGCAGTCGTAGAGACAGGTTGAAGAGGCTGCATTGAAGAGAGTGAAATGGTGACATGCAACTGAAGCCGTATGTTCCACTACGAACCCAAGAGACAAATAATAAAAAAATATAAACAGTAATTTATCCATTAAATTTATTTGCTCAAGTGGAAGACTTGGAAATACTGATAATTAGATAAGAAGGTATAAATACACATTCGAGATCCTCCGCTTTTAAGGGCACAGCATTAAAATCCTTCAACGAAACCGTACATCAAATAATATTAAACTTAAAGACTGCACATTCAGATTATGTGCAAAACCGGTAGCTATATTCTAAAAAGAAGTAAGCTAAAACTAGTAATTCTGCTATGCAAACCAATGATTATTAATTGAGTGGACAGAAACTAGACCATCATAACTTCAAGACAGCCTTCATCTTGGACTGACATCAGTTGGAGAACTGTTGAAAACCTGGGAGCACTGGACAGCTGTTTTCTCTTAGTATTGTAAGGGGAATGAAATAACTATCAAGTACTCTTCAGTTTTCGATACTCCTCTATGTATCGTCATTATTGAGACCTACAAAGTATTGACAGTAGGATATGCAGATCAACATGAGTGGTTCCCTACTATTCATATTGTTCAACCGTATATTTTGTTAGTTTGTTAAACCTTTTTGTCAGCAGTCGCATCTGATGACCTTAGCTGGGGAAACTGGACTTCAACTGAAACTTACTGGCAAAGCCATCGGGTATTGTTGATGGATATTAGCTAGCAGTGGAATCAAAAATGTGCATTTCGTCTTATTTCGGGTTCGTCAGCTGGATATACCTGCCTCTCAGTGAGCGAAGTTGTTCCCACTAAGAGTCGAACCGGAGGGTAATCGCTTCAAACGCCAGAGCGAAACGTGAGCCTTGGGTTTCACTGCCAACGCATTCAGCCCAACTCACCTGATCTAAACGATTTCACTCCATTCTCAGCAGAATTCTTCCTAGGATTTCGCTGATCAGCTCATCTTGAAAAAGTGAAATGTTTCTTAAGCGCTTCTACTCTTTCGATAGGCATACATGGTTTCCAACTGTGTGTGTTGTTCACTATTGCATTGATAACTTTACATAAAATATCAACAATAGTCTGCAAGGAGACGTATTTTCTCAAAGAAGGTGAACTCAGTGAAAAATATCCTAACACTAAATTTATAGTAGAATTAGAATGAAATAACACCTTCCACTTCTTGTACTGGAAGAAATTGAGGTGACCAAACGAAAATCTTATGAACGACAAGAAGCTTGGAACTGGTCTCATTTTCCTTGCCTAGTGAGTTATAGACAGAGTTTTGTAAGGTCACTCCATAATAGATTCACAGTTATGCTCCACAGATAATGCAGAAGACAAGTATATATTAAATTAGAAATACTTTCATCAAAACGCTCATCTCGAAAGACTTCTAAAGAGATATAACGGTGAAAAGATAGAAACTAACTGGAAGCCTTAAATCATTCAGTCGGTATTCAAATGTGACCAAATCAAGCAGAATATCAATTGCAGGTGGAAAGTGGTACTAAATGTTGCATTCACAAGAACAAGATACCAACGACGAAATCTAAGCTAGAGGTGATTGAACAGCTTACACCACTGTAAAACATGACATCTACTAGACAAACGAAATAAAGTGGATATAACAGATGCATCTGGGACAACAATCACAATACATCCAAGCTACTCAGGTTCCCAGTGACCATGGGAATTAGAAGGCTGAAACCTAATCTTAGTGTTCCGGTAGTCTAAGTCATTAATTTTCAGCTACTTTTGTACCATTTTATGCTATAGGATGTTAAACCAGCTTGTTTTCCGGCTTTGATACCATCTCACAGATGATCACAGCTGACTGAGCTTCAGTTGTTCTAAGCCTTTGATTCCTGTTACCATTAGTTTTTCCAACTGTATTATATGATCTCTTATCTCGTCTTATGTTACAGGACTATGAATCCAAATACTGGTAAAACTTCGTTATTCCTTCAAAAAGTTCTAATCATGAGTTCCAGTTTTCGAAGGGTTACTCTTCAGTCTCTGATGGACACAACTCAAGGATGTCAATATTCATTGATAACAAAAATAATGAACCATTTTAGCTTAGCAGTTTGACTCTTTTAGATAGCTGTGATTTGGTAAACTTGCAGTAATACTGAGTGGTAATTGAAGGTGAAGTGAAAGTCTGCACTGAAGTAGGACTTGAACCTTGAGGTCACTGATTTGAATCCCACCATGGCCTAGATTTTCACTTCACCCTCATTCATTACCCTGTATCTTAGCTAGCACAAGGCAGAAGAGAATGAAACCAAATATGATGAATTCATCCTGTTTTGTAAATCTCGTCATTCTCGCTCAGTTTGAACTCCCAAATGGAACCAGATGCATGAAAACATTGATCATGTCTGAGTAAAAACTGATTACCATTTGTTATAGATGAAAGTAAATGGATTCATACTAAATTTTCATGTGGATTTTCTTCTGAATGTTGCGGGATTCCGATTCTTTTCTAAGAGCAACTGAATAAACTATCATATTCAAAGTGCAATATGTTACAAAGTTGCTATCTTGAAAAGTATGTCGAGAAAAGCATACTGTAAGCACATAATTTTAAATGAATAAATTTTGAGTGATAAGAAATGAATACTAGCTAGTAATGGAATCTAGGAGGCGCGTTTCGTCCTCTTTGGGACCTATCAACTGAATGCATTTGCATCTTAACGAGTGATAGTGTTCCACTACTAGTCATTATAGATCACCGGATACATTCAGGCATCCATGAAGCAGCCCATATGCTAACAGACCCCGACCAATCTGGTCCGTATCAATCAACACTGAGAAATAATAATGTCAGTGAATTTTTGAAGAAGTATGTGAATGGATACTCATCTTCTTGGAATATGAAGATGTCTTTAAGAGTCAGAAATGAGTGACATTTTACAGCAAGTAAAGCTTCAATCTCAAGAAAGTTATCACTGACAAATATTGAGATGCTGTAAACCGAGATCAATAATACATACAATATCAAGAGGGGATTCTTACGGATACTCGAAAGGATAAAAGTATAGGTTGGAACTGAATTATGCGTTATTATAAAGTACTAATAATTGGTTGAAGTGAAGAAATTATAGGTGCTTAGTTCAACAATGCTGTTTCAGTAGCAAAACAAAAGCCATTTGAATATGTGAATAGTTTTATCATTAGATAGACGATTTCACATACAGATAGTCAACCTGTATCTTTACAGAATGTGAACATGTTATCAGCGGAATGAGTCACACATGTTATGCTTTAGCTTAACTGGACAACAGAGTTTCAACAGAGCCCCATAAACTCTCTCATCCCTCCACCAAACCATAATAAAGAAGCATAGGCTAGAAGTGAATTATGCGATGTGAAGTTAATGTGAAATCACTGACATTATGGAATAACAAAGAAACTAGTCGAATGTTGACTGCATGTAGAGATAATACTTCTTAGGAGAATTAAGTTGAATGTGAGGATAAGTACTCATCCATCACACTGGATGGAAGTGAGGATGTAAAGGGAGTTACCAAAAGTAGCAGATCGTGAGCTATTGTATTCCCATCTGGTGATTCAGTGGTAACATGCTGACCTATTAATATGGAGGTTCTGGGTAGGATCCTTCATGAGGTCATATGTTCCTACTGCTAAGGAGTCCCATGGGTAATGCACTGAAAATTAGTGAGGGAGTTCCTGATAGAAGGCGAAGTAGTCGTCTACGAGCCATTTATATAATATATTCGTTTATTATTTACAAAAAATACCTATGGACTATGTGAGCCACATTCAAATAATGTAATGACCAGCCGTAATGTAAGAAGTCAACCTCGCAGTCACTGGTGATAGATGTCTACCAGTAACACCTATTGACAATAAGGTTATTTTATAAGTTAGTGAAACCTTTCGAATTCAAACCCCCAGAAACTGATCTAGTCGTTAGACGCTAAAGTACTTGCTTTTAAGATCCCAGCTTCCTCTATTCTGCAGCAAATATGTAACAAGGAGAAAAAAAGTTTTGTTGAATGGCACGAAAGTGTGTTGGAGAAGATATTCATTCTCTTCTCAGTCTTTTAGTTGAATTCACTGTGTAACTAAAAGCAACTAGAAACAATTTAGGAAGTAATAATATTCAAAGTAGTTTAAACCATGAATTGATGTTAGGTGGGAAACTATAATAACCTCATAGTACTGGAGTAGCTAAAGATGGACGCTTACGATTGACACTGCACGATGAACACAGACAGACAAATTAATTAACCTAGAACCTGAGATAGTAGTTTACTAAGTCAAGTTGTCACGCTTCACAGTAACAATGCAAACACATGTACATAGAAAGAAGGACACTGAAGTAGAAAAGAGTGCATAAGATGGGACAGAATAGATAAGTGGAGATTGATGAAAATACTGACAGTTTCAAAGAAAACAAGCAGTGTATACATTTGCACCGTCGCCACCAATTTTTATCAAAGTTATCTAGAGTTCCCAGCCAACAACTTGTATCATCAGAATCTTGTTAACCGGACAGCTTGCATCTATTTATATGTCACTAGATTTCATGGACTGGCGCAAGGTTATAGTATGACCACCCTTAGGTTTGATCCAACTCCTTCCCACCTCAGTTATCATTGTGAGTCAGGATGGATATTGGAACCTCATTCAGTTCAGAAAATGAATTTCATCAGCTGGATAACCTCACTTGTTTAGTACTCTACGCCAGGCCTTAACACTGATCAGGTGCTAGTTCAGGTACACATATTTAATACTATGACAACACATGTGGTCAAAATCTTTAACCTTCTTGTGTTTTGCGCTTTTAATGGCCAAAACTCGAAGCTGTAAAATAGGGTGTACTGAAGTGTAGTATACTCGTCTTTTAGTCGGTAGTCGGGTATTTCACCGACACCAGAGACGTATAACTTAGCAAATGAAGAATGCGTGTTTTACATTCTAACTGAGACTTTGCCACTAACGAACCTATTTGGGCTGATGTAGCTTCTCAAATGAAGTGATCGACTCGTTCAACTTCACTTCTCATGTCTAAACAAAGAATCGATGCATTGCTGATGAGTACAAAGCGCATACAAAACATACTAAGATTTTTGTTCAAGGCCTTCATAAGACCCTACATATTATCAGCGTCTTTATCTAACATGAATATTTCTCCTGCTTACTCGGAGTAAACTAAGTGCTTTCAGCGGAATAATTCAATCCCCAAGGGATCGGATTTACCTGAGGTTATGTCCAACTGCTCATTAGTAAGGAAGTTAAAAGAGGATGTTAACAATGGATATCCTTACGCACACCATGATGTTGCTACTTTAGACGAAAACTTTCCTCAAGCGATTAATAATCTTTATCTTGGTTAAGATATTACGCTTGCTGAGTAGTCCTTTTATAGTTACATGCTATCACGTCACGTATAAGTTGACTATCGAGCTATATAACTAACTGAAGGGAGATGGAAAATACGAACGTTCAGGTTCTGATCCAGCGACTGGATATGGATATGAAACAGGATGATCCGAGACACGATCTCTTACCATTGTTCAGGCTCCCCACGTTTTCAAAGCCTCTTTGACTGACATTAACCTACGATAGAACCTATTCTTCAATTAGTCAATCTATACATAATCCTTGATAGTTATAATCCTAGCAACATGATTCCTTTACTTAAAACCAACCTCAAATGGTGGAATAATAATTCTGTAAAAGAAATCCAACTCAAAAGTGTTTATCAATCAACTTACAATACCAATTTTGATCGCAAGACTTGGTCCAAATACAGTGTAAGCCGCTTCGAGTGAACCAGCTGCAGCAATCAATAAACAAGGAGTTAAACGTATCGGTTTTGATGCAGGACCTTCTGAACCTTTTAACAGAGTACAATGTGTTGATGTATTACTTGCCTGTTCAGATGATGATATTTCAATAGATGATTGATTAATATTAGAATTTAATGAATTCAAAGGGACTGTTGAATGTACAGTAATGTATAGCTCTGTGATTGTTGCATAAGCAGTTGAATTTAATACAGGATTGGAAAATTTACTTGAACTACTTTGATTTGAAAAAATATTACTATTATTAATACTGTTATTGTTGTTGTGTAATGATGTTGAAGTATTCGTCAATCTTTGTACATGATCTCTAATATCACATAATCTAAGGATAGCATGATCTCCTAGAAATAATAAGAAAACATAGATGATATTGTTGAAATACTCATTGAAAAACAGTGTAAGCATAAACTCTTCTTACCTACTATTCAGGTTATCTATATTTTAGGAATAAGTAGTTAGAGACATTAGGGTATATGGGTCAAAATAGGATCATATTATTGCATAAACATTTTTATTCGACAGTATCTTCAATCTTTTAAAGACGTTCATGGACTTTTATTAACTATTTTTTTGTTCCTATCATCAATTTTTTGTTCACTTTCATCTCGTAATCCGTTGTGGAGTGTTGCAACTTGAAGTCACACTTCAATTTTATTTTGATATACCTGCACTTGGTGATTATTAGCATTCGAATTTCCTCTTATTTGAGACATTAATTAGATGTGCTTCGGCCACTGTGAGTAATGATGTTACCACCAAGACTCGAACTTCACACCCATAGTTATAAGTACGAAGACGTTGTGCACTGGGCTACTGAGGCAACGAGTCAGATTGGTATGTCACTAACCTAGTGAATAACGGCTTGGCATTTGAAGATAAGGTATAGGCTTCAAGTCTTTTTGGGGACAAAATCAGTTATTGGGATGGATATATATGTAGATGATGAATCTCAAATAGGACGAAACGTCAGTTATGGATTTCACTGCTAGCCATCATCATGTAAATTATAACAATGAATACTCACGCAATATCGAGGCATCTACAAAGAAGTACATATACTAACAGTGACCAATCAATTCTATGCCGTAAAACAACATACGGAAATTACAAATATAAACAAATAATTATGACAATTAAAATTGTCAGGAAGCGATACTTACTTTGAAAAACTAATTCGAATGTAGGTAAGATATTAAAAAATCTTATACAGTTCAAAAATATCTTTGTCGTTTTTCTCAAGTTAGTATTCATCATGGACTGGCATCAGTTGGAAGAACACTGGAAATCAGAGAGCACTCAGCAGCTATTTCGTCCTAGCATGCGACTCCTCAGCATTGTGCACCCATGGCAGAAGTTGGAAATGTATGTACTATTGAATTCTGATCCAGTGGCTACGGAACCTCAAGGTCCTGAGTTTGACCTCTGGTAGAGCAGGGTCACGGATATGCACCGATGAAGAGTCCCATGCTACGATGAAACAGCTATTCTCAGTACTCCCAGATTTTCAGTGTTCTTCCAACTTATGTCAGTCCATGATGAATACGAACTTGAAAAATCAATAAACCCCTAAAAACCCTCAAATTAAATATCTTTGTCAGTTAGATAAGAAAATTGACTCCATTGAAAGTTGTAAGGTGAAAAACTTGCTTACAATATACTAAAAAAAGGTTGGTTTTTATGTCAAGGCTTCAAATCAAACGCGGATGGTTTTGCATTCAATCAAGGTTGCTGTTTAAATAATACGTAACGAACTAATTTTTGGCGTGTTGGGGAAATGTAAAATTTGCATTGCATCAATCGATCAACAAAAAAAACAGAAGAATAACCGCAAAATAATCAAAACCAAAGTGGATTTAAGTAGTATACATAGCTCTAGGATTAGGTAGAAACGAAATCGATTCATAATAAAGGTATGATGAATAATTGAACTGTTATGCAAATAACTGCAGAGACTAGGGCAGACTAAGAATGAAAAACGACTAGTGATCGAAACGTTTCTTGAAAATGAACAAAAACAGGTAACACAACTGATAACCAGTTATTAGGAAGGAGCAGAGTTGGACACATTCCTGTTCCGTATACATAGTCTCCTTCTCAATAGTTCATTCTCAACAGCGGACTTAGTATTCCCTGTATAATCATTACTAAAAAGTTTGATTAGTGCCCAATATATATTAAGTGTTTTGTGACTGAACTCATCAAGACTGAAGCATAGATTTCTCAAAAAGTGCTCAGAAATCGTGGTGGGGAGTATTATTCATCCTTTTATTTCCTACTTACTTGAGCGGTTTGGTGTTAAGTGTTATGAAGGAAGCTTTGCTTCGTATTATTTTGATAGTTTTTAATATGTCTTAGATGTTAAGTGCACCTGTAATACATTGGGGGCTTGAAGTCATGGCTGTTGGAAATGAATTTCCAGTCTCCATCGCTGCTTTAGTCATATTATGATTGATTTTTTTGTAGAACTAGTCATCAAGTGGTAACCTGTGTAGTCGAGAATTTCTTGGTGTTCACCTAATTTTGTCGAGCAGACTTGAACTGTGACTAGTCAGCTTAGTAGTCTGACACTACGCAGAACTGTATTTTGACATCAGATGCCAGTGATAAGTCGACAATGCACTAGAAACTGAGAGAATGAAGGTATCTATTTACTTGTGCATAATTGAATAAACAATTTATGTCATAAAGTTGAGTCTGTCTGGCCACAATGAATTGTTTTTGAGTAACCTTTTCAATTCATTCATTCAGTTCTCACTGATAGCTTATTGCATTTCAATGAAAAACAGAGAACAATAAGCCTTTTCAAGCAATACGGGCTTAGTTTTAGCAGGTACATACGCATACGCATGCACATACGCACGCACTATCTGTCTATCTATCTACCCATTCATTTCTCTCTATACTTTATCATGTCCCATTTAGACTTCCTACAATATTCATTCTCTATGAAAATATGTTGAGTGAAATTGTTGGCTACAATGACTAACTTTTAGGTTCAAAGCAGTTTTGTTGTTCTATTCAACAACTGACAAGAAAACACTTACTCTATCGATTATCGGTAGAATATCTTAGCGAAAAAAAATGTATCAAAGGAATAATGTGAGAAAGGTAATCAATCAACTTATATAATATGAAATCACTGTAATTCAATGCAAAAACTTAATTTTCTTGACACTTATTGGGAGTGATCACAAATGTATGATTTTCGAATGGGTTCGGTGGGAATACAGTAGTGGATATAAATGCTTGTTACCTACATCAGTAGGAATCGACTTTCTAATGAAGTTACTAGTTTATGCACAGAAGTGAATCTGGACAAAATGAATTTGAAATTTTTAAGGTTGTATTCATCCCTGACCAGTCATAAAGCCAGGTTGAAAAGACTGCAGAGAACAAAATGAAATGGAGACGTGCTACTGAACCCCTATGTTCCACTAGGAACCCAAGGGACAAGTAGTAATAATTCATCCGGGACTGACAACAGTGGGACATCCTTTCAGATGGACTTTTCACAATTTTCAATGAGAAGCCTTGACCAGTGAGATCAGCCATTTGGAATTAAAGCGTACGCCAAGTGAAGACCTTAGTGGATAGTCGCACTATATCTTGACTTGACAGGAGTAAAAAACTAGACGACCGCTGAACTTTAACCTGGTGGCTGAATGGTTGACGCGTTCACCATAAACCTTTACCGTCCTGGGTTCGAGCCCTGTTAAAGTGATGAGTGCGTAAAGCTGAGAAATCCCATACTAGGGAAAACATCTGTCCAATGCCTCCAAGTTTTCAACTGATATTAGTCCATGATGAACACTAACTTCAAAACAATATTAATAATAATGAGGAAAGTTAGTCAGAACGATAATTAATGGTGTTTAATAAATAGAAGCCATGTAGCATCCTGTAGGGTTAGGGTTAAGATAAATGAATAAATGTTTTGCAATTATTTACAAACCGAAAGGATAACAACAGCATTTGTAATAAATGAATAATTCATAAACTCTTCAATCAACCCTTGTGTGAGTCAGGTTTGTTTTGGAAACTATTCAATCAGTTAGAAAAAAACTACTCAACTGTCAAAAATGTCACTATACACTACGTAGTATACAAATAATTTCATACCATTTCTTTACTTTGACAAATCAAAATAGACCGAGAACAACAGTTTTAGCAGAATACCATGAATCCATCTTATTTCATGGTTTACCATCAACTGCTTACACTCAATAAAAGTTTTAACAGAATAAATGCTATTTTATCCAGCCACTAGGTTAATCACACTCTATCGAACGAATTGCTCACTAGCTTGACAAGTGCTGTCTTCATGTTACCTCCAACTATATTCTTCAAAGTAGGCCTAAATAATTATTCAAAATCAATAGCCTAGGATTCGATGAGATTCTTCGTAGTTGAAACGAACTTATTAAACTGAGGGTAGATGGTCAAGCGTCCACAACAATCGATATTTTGTCGTGTTACAGTGCGATGTCCACAGGTGACCTGCTAACCAGTTTGACTGAATGGTTCAGTATTTTGGCACAGTCTGTCAAACATACTGTTCTACCTGACCTTGTGTTCTTTCTTAATCTCACAATTATAAGTACATAACAAGTACAAATAATTAGTGATTACCCTTCTCATTTTTTTAAGTTCGCATAAGATCGATTCCTAAGCCAATTCACATGTACCTGTTAAAGCATATACATTGGGTGAATGGCAAGAAGGATTTTTAACCGCATTATTTAAGCACATTTCTAGGAATTTGAGACTGAGAGGTAAAGACGTCTGTAAAAACGATACTGCTCTTCACCATATTGATGATGGGCATGAAGTCGATATTTAGAAATCGTACAAAATATTTACCGAACAGATGATTTAAAATCTTTTAAAAAAATGCAGATTGAGTGAAGAAATATATTCCTTTTCAATTAAGTCTTCGTTTTTGACTCTACACTAATATAGAGAGGGTTTATTGTTCAATCAAAACAATCAAGTGGTAAGGGGTTGATGAACAATAACAATCGATTATAAAAATCCAAACTATAGTTGTTACGAGTGATCAATCATAAACAATAAATAATTACGTAAGAACAAGAAAGGAAGTGAGTATGTGAAAGAACAGAATGGGGAAGACAGACACAAAGTAATACCAACAGTTACATCATGTTGACGGCCACTGCAATAAAAGTGGTTAAACAAACTTCTTTTAAATATAAAGGTTAGGGTTGTAAAGGTGGATTACAATCACCTCTCCTATGTGAAGTGAGAGAATGCGTAATCCATGTGGTAAACTAATTGGTATGTGATGAATAATTGTGAATGCTTTTCTAGTACCTACTTGATGTCCAGTGTCGACTAAGTGTGCAAGTATAGAGCTCTTTATTGTTCTAATCTGTCCCGCATACAACCATGATGGGTGATGCTATGAAACTCCACAATGGATCAGACTCATTATCCGCCCAATGTAACTAGCTGTAAAACAGCAGTTGAAGTGATAAAAGCAAATGGAAGTGGCAGAATCAAAAAATTTGTCTTTATTTTTTGCCCCTAATATCGTGTGGTCGTAGATGTGACATAATTTAGCGCCGCTGATAATTGCTTTTGCAAGGTTCAATCAGTTTTATTTTCAAATGTCTATATGGGATTTCAAACTTGTTGCATTTCGCTGAATCGTTAGCCATTAAAAGACTAAAACACCTATCAGTCTGGGCTTGCTATCCTACAACTCATGTGTTATTGACGATCATAACCCTTGTCAAGTATCATTATCGATTCACACACGTGTTTTTGTTTTCCCATTTCACACTCTAGACTTAATTTTCCGAATCCTACTCACCCTTATTGTCAGGTAACAGAAATCTTATTACCCTCTCTACAAATATTTTACACAACCTTTCTTAATATGTTGAATACATTTGTCTTTCCTTGTTATCCGACTTCCGCTCTAGAATAATCATCCAGTCCTTCTTTATATCGACAAACTTACTATTAGTTCTCAATATTTATACTGAGTGATGATTGAAGGTGAAATGAAGATTCGAATCAGCGACCACTGGGTTTCTGACCCGGTACTCTACCAACTGGGTTACAAGATCCGACTGCTCACCAGATTTTTATTCCACTTCAATCACCAAGGGTTTTGCCTGACAACCATAAGAATTTATGGAGCGTTACTACAGCTTGGTAGCATCCACTCTAGCTGCCTAACCAGGACTTCTCATTCCAATCCAAATCTGACTGAATTAGAAACAGGGGGAGGATCATGTTGATTATGATTTGACTGTCTGGGATAGCCGTAGTTTGGCAGAGTGGCATTTATACTGGATGATGATTGAAGGTGAAAAGAGGATTTTGGACAGTGGTTGGATTCAAACCAGCGACCACCGGGTTTCCGGCCCGATTCTCTAGCAACTGAGCTCCGAGGTCAGACTGTTAACCAGATTTATTTACTCAATTCACATTGTTTTCGGAGCGGTGATTTTCTATCAGATTTATTCAAGTATGCAGACATTTTATATAAGTTGATGTTATAACTGTTTTACATTGTTAGCAGCTGATGAGAAACCGCGAAACAAAATGGGTCCATGTTATTCTGCAAAAACTATTGTCCTCGCTCTACTTAAATTTGCCAATTGATCAGCTAGTTCTTGCTGAACAGGTCTATCAAAGTTACTTAGTCTGCAAAAAGCTCATCTGTTCCGATAGCTGATTTCATGTAGATACAATTCTGATGTGCTAAGCTGAAAAAGAGTAGAACAGCCATATGGTGGTTGGATTACTCTAATCCAGCCGGTAATATCTCGCTTTTTAACTGCGCGTGTTGTTCAGCTGTTATGTACTAACATGAATAAATAGCCGACCGACTATCATATTATTAATTGGTAAATATAATTTATAACCTGAATTTATTTAAACACGCCTTCAGTAAAAAGGGTACATAGAACTAATGACATCAGCGGAATGCTCACACTACTACTATAGAAAGTTTACAAGGAAGAAAGGAAAGGCACCTGTCGTATAGAAGAATGGCCACTTTGTCAAACTCCCAAAGAAGGAAGACCTAAGTTTTTGCAAGAACTAACGCGGAATCATGTTCCATCCTTGTCCACCCCAAGCAAAATATTTAGCTACATCATCCTGGAGAGCTTAAAAAGTGTTCTGGATTCAAATTTGCTACCGGGACAGGCTGACTGGCTGTCTGGCTTCAGGAAGAACAAATCAGGTGAAGATCATATTGCAGCGCTACGCTATGCATCATCACAGAACAGAGTACAGAATGGCAGTCAACTCTCTACCTCAACTTTATCGACTTTGAAAAGGCCTTTGACAGCGTCGACCGAGAAGTAGTTTGGCAGCAGCTGCTTAAGCAATACGGTTTTAGTGCCACAAAACTTTATCAACCTCATTCAACAGCAGCTACATGCTATATGAGAATACTGCATGCAAAGTAATGCGCAACACAAAAGAAAGCTCAGGAATGCTTTTGAAGTGAAGACAGGTTGATAAGTAAGACAAGGTTGCCACCTACTATCACCCACGATCTTCCTGATTGCGGTCGACTGTATCATGCAGAAAACAGTGAGGAGCGGGAAGATAGACATACACTGGCTGGACCGATGAGAAGATCCTAGAATAAGTTTCGGATTTCGCCGGCAATTTGTGTCTAATACTGCACAAACTCGAAGATCTACAGGCAAAAACAAACAAATTGACAGAAGAGGCAGAGAAGACGGGACTTCCGTCAGGTGAACGTGGAGAAGACAGAGGTGATGAAGATACGCAACCAATAACAACAACAAGCATCGACCACCATAAACGGAAAAAAATCTAAAAGAAGTTGTTTCTTTCACCCACCTACCTACCTACCTACCTACCTACCTAACTAGGCAACATCGTCTCAACTATAGGCGGTAGCACAGGCACAGATGAGGATGTCAGGACCACGACCGGAAACACAGCAAGAAAGGTGTTCATCAACCTGAAATCAGTGTGGAAATATACTGCACTTCATTGCACTCAGCATCTAGTGTGGACAAGATCATGATTTTCAACATTATTATCAGTCAAGTCAATGCTTCTGTGTGATGGTTCACAAACTTGGCGCGTTACGAAAAGCAATTCTAGAAAACTGAATGTTTAAATCAACAGCTGCCGCCTAGGCTCGCTCAATACTAATGATCAGATAGCCAGGATAATAGGAATAGGCAAGGAGGAAGTCTGACCCAACAGCGAACCAACCAAGAAGCTATCGTCCAACAAATATGCAGAAGAAGAAAGTGGAGATGGATTAGATTGGACATAGACTGGAAGACCATTTGGGGACATCACGAACCAGGTCAGGCCAGGCCCACGAGTGGAAGCCATATGGAAGACAACGAATTGGGTGTGCGAGGGCGACATGGAGGAGATGGTGTGAGGAGGAAATGGAAATTTATAGGCAGTGGTGGAGCCAGGTTAAGAAGACAGCAAAGAAGAGAGTGAAATGGCTGCGTGTTACTGGAGCCATAGGTTCCACTATGAACCCAACGGACAAATAATAACAATGATAAAAGTTGAACTACTGATGGATAGTGACTAGTGGCAAAATGTAGGAACGCATGTTTCATCCTACTTGGGTTTCGTCAGTTGGATATGCATCCTTCCCAATGAGTAACCGATCATTTCAGTCTAATCAACGATGGGAAATAAAAAGGGTTTACCACTCAAAAGTCTATGGAACTGTTGCTACGGTTCATCATCGAAATGACTGGTTAATAACTAGAATCATTATTATCTATCGACTATGAACCATTTTTTTTTATCTAATCTACGTGGTAGCTGCTTCTTATAAATCATTAATTACCAAGAAAATTACTCAAAGTAATTCTCACTACCAATTTATAAGTAAGAGGGTTTTCATTAACTTGAAGAGTTGGCGTTGATGTTTTTGCCAAAATAGCTTTCTAAAAGGGGATATTATACTTATTTATATGTAAATAAGAAGGAATCAATAGAGATATAAATACACATCAAATGCCTCTCCAACAACCTTGAGTTAAGTCAGTCAGAATACCAGCGATGAGCTAATATCATATCCTGAAATTTGTACAGAAATTCACCAAGGTCTATAAGTGTATTCACATTTTCGACATGCAACGTACTTGAGGCTCCTTTGAGCTCCATAATAGCTTGACCATTCAAGCAAACTGTATAGCCTTGTACTGGTAAACTGCTACCAGCACCAGCAGCTGTTACTGCATCTGCTGCTCCTCTATCCTGTGGAACTGGAAGCCAAGTGATAAGCAACATTCCATCCTGAGGTCCAGCCTCTATCTGTACATTACTTGGGGGATCTGGTAACCCTAAAATGATCGAAAACAAAAATACCATTTACTCACTTACTGATTACTTTTATTATATTCAATATCTTTAATCAATAATATGCGTATATTGTATGCTTTGAATGAGTTAACTACTGACATCATGAAGAATACTTATGACTGAAGATGATGGTTTTGTTACTGTTGTGTCCTTTGAGCTGGGTGGTTTAATCTTGACGCTTTCATTGTCATCACCAAACTTTAGACAAGAATTCAGACTGATAATGTCGTTTAGAATGGTAATGAAAGCTTCTCGGTTACATCATTCAGCTCAGAGGGCATAGCACCAACGAAAAGGTCTACACTTACTTCACGATATTTATACTGAAGACAGACAGATTACATATGATTTTTTCCTCTAGTCGATAAAAAAGTGGTACTGTTCTATAAAAGCAAAAGGCAGTCTAAGTAAATTATTCATCAAATTACGTATTCAACCTGCATTCAGTGAAGTATGAGTTCAGAGACTGATCAACTCACTGAAATAGAGACAACCAAAATAGAATTATGCTTTCGAGATGATTTAAAGTCTAGTATACTAACCTGTTTATGATTGTTGATTACTATATGATACTCACTTTTTAGTCCATTTCATGGAATTCTGAAATTCTCTTCACAATGAGGATTCTGCTTATGTTCATTCTCGTTATAATGAACCAATTTTTAGCGCAAAGTACAATTAGAATGGTCACTGCAACTGCAATGTACGCAGTATAAATATCTAATTACTTAGACTTCCCCATCTCCCTTTTATCACTTCATCGAACTGAATAAAATGGCTTATATTAGTGTATAGGCCTTGATGCATTTTATTGCATCCAATAGGGATTGACACTGAAGTCCACGATGTGTGTTACATTCTCCTGATGCACTTCAGTTAAAAGAGATCCACTTGTGGTGTTGTTTATAATGAAACCCAATTCAGTGATAAAACAGTTTGTGTCTTAGCATCAAAGTAACTTTTCAGGAATGCCTATATATGAGTATAAACAGAAATAAAGAATCCAACAGTCTCAACAGCAAGAGATACCCAACTAGACAGAAGTGACTGCTATGACCCATTGACCTGATCAGTAATACTGTTATCATTGAAAGGATGGCATCATTTTATTGTAAAATACTCTCAACTATCAACTCTAGTGGTGGAGAACTAACTGTGTAACTGAAAGCATCAAGATCAAAAAAGGGCGATGGTGATACACTAGGTATACATACCATACGATTTATCT